>OX253934.1:16106250-17407500 GCA_945999865.1 Vitis cinerea var. helleri x Vitis rupestris
AAATTTTCTTTCCAAATAAAAAATTATTTAAAATTTTAATATTCTTATTCTGGTCAATATGTTACAATGATAAATACTTAGATATTATTTTTCAAACTCACGGCAATTTTAAATCATAATTATCCAAATTCCTAAAACTACTTTCTAATTAAATTTCCCTTTAACTAATTAAAAGCGATTTTCTAAAAAAAAACTGGTTGTAATATTTATTTATGGTAGTATGAAAATTTCTATTTATAAAAGTTTATAGTAAAATATAAACACTTTATTTAGGAGGTGTTGGGATATACTTCTCAAAGAAAACAATTTTTTTTTTTTTCTTTAGGGTCCTTGGGCTGTTTAGGATGAGGTTAAAAAAATAATTGGAGGGCCCAACTAAAAATACAAGCCCATTGGGTCCTCCTTTCATTTCAACAAACAAAAGACTGAAAAGGCCTAACTAAAATGCAAGTCCATTGGGTATTTTCATTCCCTTGGTTGGATACCTATTCTGAGGAATTTCATTCTTAGCCCAACCTGTTCAAATATTTTAAAAGGGTTCAGGTTCAAGTTTCGCTTTTATTTGAGGTGAGACCCAAAATTCAACAGCAAACCACATTGGCTAAATTCAGGTTAAAAATAAATTTGTCACAACCCAATCTTTGGGTACTTGGTGATTAAATTTTTAACTTAAATATCAATTACAATACTTTAACTTAAAAAAATTGAAGGAAAAAAAAAAGAAAAAAGAACCATATTAAAGTTTTCAAAAAATTATTTATATTTTAAATTATTATTTAATATGAAAAATCATTAAAAACACCTATGATTTGTTCTAAAAATAATAATTTATTTTTAAAACAAATTTTAAAAATAATAATTAAAAACCTTTTTGAAACAATTTTTAAAATTAAAATGAAATAAAAAAAAATTTAGAAACCCAAATCGGAATTGTTTTCACCTATTTTTTCTATAAAAAAATAAAATAAAATATGGGTTTGTTTGATTATGTTTTTTAAAACTTGTTTTTAAGTTAAAAAATAAAAAATAGTTTTTAAATGCAATTTCCAGAAAATATTGCAAATGGGTCCTATGATTGCTTAATTAGGGTTGTTCTATAAAAGATGAAAAATATTAAAATTTGGTTTTTAAATAATATAATGATTTATTTAACTATAGGTTAAATTTTATTTCCAAATAAAAAATTATTTAAAATTTTAATATTCTTATTCTGGTCAATATGTTACAATGATAAATACTAAGATATTTATTTTCAAACTTACGGTAATTTTAAATCATAATTAACCAAATTCCTTAAACTTCTTTCTAATTAAATTTTCCTTTAACTAATTAAAAGTGATTTTCTCAAAAAAAAAAAATGGTTGTAATATTAATTTATTATAATATTGAAATTTCTATTTATAAAAGTTTATAGTAAAATACAAACAATTTATTTAAGAGGCGTTGGGATATACTTGTCAAAGAAAACAATTTTTTTTTTCTTTTGGGTCCTTGGCCTATTTAGGATGAGGTTAAAAAAATAATTGGAGGGCCCAAATAAAAATACAAGCCCATTGGGTACTTTCATTCCCTTGGTTATGCCTATTCTGAGGAATTTCATTCTTAGCCCAACCTGACCTAGATATTTTTAAGGGGTTCAGGTTCGAGCTTCGCTTTTATTTTAAATGAGGCTCAAAATTCAAGTTGGGCAAGCCAATTGGGCCGAATTCAAGTTAAAAATAAATTTGACACAACCTAATCTATGGGTACATGGTGATTAAATTTTTAACTTAAATATCAATTACAATACTTTAACTTAAACAAATTGAAGGAAAAAAAAAAAAAAACCAATTTGTGTCCCATATTAAAGTTTTCAAAAAATTATTTATATTTTAAATTATTATTTAATATTAAAAATACCTAAGATTTTTTTTTTTTCTGAAAATAACAATTTATTTTTAAAACAAATTTTCAAAAAATTTTATTTGTCGAAAGTTTGTTAAACCTGTTTTTCAAGTTAGAATTTTTTTTTAAAAAAAAATAATTGGAAACAATTTTTGTTGTAAATAACAAAAAAAAAACCGTTTTAAAAAATATTTTCAAGTTAGTTTCAAAATTTATATATTGTAATAGATTTTAACACTTAATAATTTTTTTTTTAAAAGCTCACTAACAGTGCATTTGATAGTAATTTTAGAAATTATTTTTAACCTAAAAAATATATATATATTTTTAAAAATTAGATGTTTAGCAAAATTAAAATAATACTTTTAAAATTTTGAAAAATCATTATTGTAATTTTTTTAGGAAACATTAGATTAGTAATTCTCCTAAAGACACTTTCAAAAATGCTTCCACTAAAAACACGAGCCCAATAGTGATAAAGAAATCATACATTTGTGATCATCCTCTTAAATTGCAATAGTGATAGACAAACGTATCATGTTCACACCCCCCTGAAACATGTTCCTGTACCCACCTTGGGTGTGAGAGACAAATTATAGTATTAGTGATAGATAAATCACACATTTTTATCACACACCTATGGCCCTATACCCATGATTGACAAATCACACATTTGCTATTGCATGCATGTAGCCCTATACTTGCCATGAGGCATAAATCATGGTAGTAGCAGACAAATCTCAATCCTCCCAAATCATAGTAGTGGTAGATAAATAATGCATTTGTGATTACACATAATTAGACAAATAAATAAATGGGGGAGTGATTTCAACTCGAGACCTCTAAATAACCTAAAATCTGATTCTGTTAAGTAATCAAACTTTTCCTCAAAGTTTTAAGTTATCAAGAATTGGACCCATATTTTGTATATCATATTCTAACAAAAGCAATATTAGTCTAGGTTAGGCTAGTCTACATAGGTGGTCTAAAAATATTCTTAGCCTATGACCTCCAAACCGATTTCTCCTATTGGCAAGAAATAAGTATAATGACCAAAGAACTTGCTATAATCCTTGGTATAATTGAAATGTAAGTTGGCATTCCATGAATTGTTTGGGGGAATATAATTGAATTTCATTGATTCTTGTATTTGGGAGTTCAAGCCAGGCAAGACACAATAAGTTTTTGTGAGCATGTTAGGTACATTAAAAATCAATACATGAAGAAATTCAAATATGATCATTAAAAAACAGGAACTAGGAAAAAGGTATTAGAATGTGCAGTAAATTGCAAGAGACAATCTTTTGTGTTTGACTTGTTCAAAGGAAGGGATGTAAGCATGGAATCCTATAAATATACCAGCTTTCTGGTTGTCTTACCCTCAAACCCCCTCTTATTATGGGATGTTAGTTCCTTTCCTTTCCTTAATAAAAATTTTCTATTTACTCTAAATTCCTATTTCATGCAATATTGTTTTTTGGTTGGAAATTTATGTGACATGGTCAATGCACAACCAACATGATTTTCTATTTAAGATGTTTTTTTTTTAAACCAATGATTGCATAAGAATAACCCATTACAATTTAACCTTTTTTTATGTCTAGCATGGACACGTTGAAGAGACATTTTCCTATTTCTAGACCAGAGGGACTACATGAGCTAAGGAAAATTGCTGAAAGGTTTGAGGAAAAGATTTATTCTGCTGCCACAAGCCAGGTATATCCATCATGCTAGTATTTACTCAACCATTCCTCAAGACCTATGAGCATTTTTTTGTATCTATCCTTTGTGTAAAATATTAAAGTGCAAAACTTGATATTATCTTATCTTACTTTGTCATTAATAATTTGATGAATTGATATATTTTTATTTTTACTTCTAATTCAGTCTGATTACCTACGAAAAATATCTTTGAAGATGTTGACAATGGAAACACAATCTTTTAATGCTGCAACCAATTCTTTGCCATCCAACTCTACTGGTCACAACAAAAAAATCCCTTAATGACAAGAAATCCCCTGCTAGGAAAAAGGCCCTCAGATCCAGGTAACAACATGAAGAAGCAATGTGTTTTTTTTTTATAAAATGCACAATCAAAATTTTGCTTATATGAACTGCAACAATGGAAATTTTGCTTTTTATGAAATGCAATGGTGGAAATCTTGCTTTTATGAAATGCCACAATAGAAGTTTAGCTAACACATCAATATATTCTTCTTCCATTTTGTAGTTACACTTGACATGCATTACATTTATTGTGTGCACCCATGTATTATATGTGTACACACGTGTATAATTCTGTCACACCCCAATTTTTTTTTTATTTATTATTATTATTATTATTTATTCTTCAACTAAACAATTGATACTCAAATACAATATAAGCACTCTCAAAATTTTAAATGTAGAGTTCCTACTTGAATTTGTTCAAAAAGAGGATATGGAAAACCTGTTATAAAGAGTACATCCTGTATTAAACATTGTGACTATTAAGTTAACAAAATATGTTTTGTTTCACAAAAGAAACTTGTACAACATTAATTACATATACCAAGCCCCATTGTTTACTACGGGTAGCCCATACTACAAGTGTATCTAACAAATATATACATTACATCATTCCAACAAAAGGTTTAGTCTTGATACAAAAGGCATGGCCTCAAAAGACTTTCAATATGAGCAAACAACATCCAATCACAGTAAAGCATTGCTCAAGCATTATTTCCTGCATAGGTCTTCTGACCTGCATCTAGAGGTGGAAGGGATAGGGTGAGTTCACAACTCAGTAGGAAAGTTTATAACCATCCTAAGTATACCCTTAAAAACCATGAATTAAACGTTTAATAGCATGCATGATAAACATTTCATAACCATTAACAAATGTGTAATCATGTCAAACATGTATGCATGTGTTTGTTGGTTTCATCATTGCTTTTCCCCATTCATCCTTTCACAACTGATAAATTGTTGACTCCCAACAATCTACTCAGCAGATACAATGCTCCACAAGAAACTCGATCAATATAATAATGACTATTCTGGGACATCACCCAAGGGCAAGTCATACCCCGTGTCTTTTGGGACTCATACCCAAGGGCAGGACCAACCCCGTGTCTTTAAGGACTAAAACCCAGGGGCAGGACCAACCCCGTGTCTTTAGGGACTAAAACCGAGGGGCAGGACCAACCCCATACACCCACATCGGAGTGTCTTCCTCGAGGGCTTTAGGGACTTTCACCCAAGGACCCACGGTCCCACAGTCCCACATAAACAATATATCAATTGATAATGCCTTTAGCATCACATAAACACTTCCCAACAATCAATTCTCTGAATATCATCTGTGATAACTCCATATCCTTCTTGCAATGCAACCCCACCATGAACCATTTCGACAACACAAACCATGAATCTTCATACCAATATACGTTCCAATATCATGGTAACATTTCAATGCAATAAAACAAGATGCAATGACACTTTAAAACATTTTATGAAATCATAGAAATAACATGAAATTCCAACAAATAATTCAAGGAAAGAAATCAAATACACCATAGAATAGCATAAAATTCCCTACCTTACACCGACTTCCTTTTTGTGTTTCTTCTAAGTAGGCGATCTTTGCCTATTACGAGGAACTAAAATGAAACAACATAATTTAGGTTTTAGTTTATTGTTGCAAATTTTTAATTCTCACATTCTCTACTCTATAACCTACATGTTTTCAAATCAAATTTGAATTGAATTAAACAACATTTACAATGCATATTAATTTCCCTAATTAATTACCAAACACTAATTCTTTTGATTTTCTTAAAGCCTAACTTATTAACAAATCCCAAGTGTCCAAATAACCCAATTCATCACATGTTTACTAATCTGTTTTTCAATCAAACCAAATTAAACAAAGATTTATGCTGATCTTACCATTAATAAAATACTTAACTTAAAATACTTTAATCTTTAATTAATTGTGATTCTTAATTAAAACGGGTTTATAGCTAATTATACTCAACTTTTACACAATTTTTACCGTTAATTCTTTTCAACATACCATTAGGAACCAAAATAAACGAAAATTACAAAATTAAACAACTTGCTTACCTCAAATCTACACTTTCTCTCTCTAGATTCTCTCTCTAACCCAAGTTGCTGCAAGTGAAATGGTGCAAAACGAGCTGCAGCCGCATTATAAAGGGTCTCCATGCACCCAAGCACGAGGTGGCAGCCCACATGGCTGCCACCAATCCACCCAAGTAGGAGGTGGCATTCCACTAACTCCAATTTCCCAATTTTGCACTTTAGTCCTTCAAGTTATCAAAAATAAAACCCATAATTGCCCATTAGTCCTTTAGGTTTTCATAACCCTAATCAGTCCCTAAGAACCTAATAGCATGCTTAGATCATTAGCTAATCCCACTTAACCTTAATCAAAGTTTAATTCATAATTAAACATGATTAGCACTAAACTAGTTTTAACATCTAATTAAGCAAGCTTAGAGTTAAGTACTAAAATAATCATTATTGCCTAATTAATTCATTAGTACTAGGTGTTACAAATTCTTTTTCTATTTCCATGGCTACACATTCCTCTTGTTAGGCAATAAAAAATTTGTGGCTGAGCTTAATTTATGCAGGACAATTTGTATTGAATTGGGTATGGAAGCAGTCAGTGGCTGCTTCTTTCCTCCCTTCCTCTGGGTTGGAAGGGTAGGGTTATGGAAAGGAGTATTGAATTAATTGGAGTTGGTCTATGATCTGAGCTCCTGGAAGCACAAAGGAAGGGTACGTATGGGAGTAGCTTGCTGCTTTTTCTTTTTCCCCTTTCCTTTGGATTGGATTAGGGGGTAGGGATAGGGTTGTGTGTCAGCATCTTGACTTGGATGATGTGGTACCAAGGCCACATTGGATGACGCTTTGCACCCACGAGTGCCTATTCAACATGCAAGCTGGTGGACCAAGGTTTGATGAGAGATCATGTGAAGGCATGGTTGCCACTCAAGCAGACAGCAAACGACATGCAAACTAGCTTGTGGGGCAGCTTGACTTAGCCAAAATTCAAGTGTCTGATTATAGGTCGCCAGTATTTCCCTTCAAAGAAGTGGTCCTAAGAATGGTTTCCATGAGGAATTATAATTTCTTTAGATTTTTCATTTTTTTAGAAAATTAATTATGTGTACTCAAGCACCTATGATGTGTCCCAGTATTTTTTCATTTGAATGATAAATCATTCCATATATTGTAATGGAGGTTGAGATCATGCCCTCGTTTGAATGATAAATCTCACTCATTTTATAAATTGGATAATAAAGAACCATCTTCCATTTAGTCATCTTAAGTTCATGGCACAAGAGAGCTAGTTCTGTTGGTTAAAATGATAAGCCAGAAAAACAATGTACTTCATGAATTTGGTGCTACATCCTTTTTAACATCCACTTCTCATAATCCCATGAACCCTTGGAAGTTGTCATCACCTATCTCAGTATGTCCTTTAAAATGCCAGACACCAAGCAATTAGCCTACAGAGATCCCTGTGGTGATTTTTTACTTATCAAGAAATCCATGGCCCATTCCCATGAATCTAGAA
Organism: Vitis cinerea var. helleri x Vitis rupestris; assembly: GCA_945999865.1. NCBI lineage: Eukaryota > Viridiplantae > Streptophyta > Magnoliopsida > Vitales > Vitaceae > Vitis > Vitis cinerea var. helleri x Vitis rupestris. Next base: position 16,113,725 of record OX253934.1, read on the forward strand.
CCTCAAACTACAGTCCTCTTTCATGTTACTCCGCAAGCAGGAATGTTCACCAGACCTTCAAGATGTGTCAACATTAAAGGAATTTGTCATTTAATTATGGTGAGAGGCAAGTGGAGGAAAACAATCTCAACAGAAGATTTAGCCATTGGTAAATTGTGTAACCACCAACATTTTTGGTTCCATTAACTAAAATGGAAAACCAAGCTGAAGAGATGTTGTGCTATCCTATATCAATTTGGGGAAGAGGCTTTTGACACTATATATGCATAGGGACTATTTGTTCCATGCCAAGTCATGGAAGCATTTTGATGATTTTGAATTCATTATGGTTTTGGGTTGATAATTCTTTTGGTTTTTGCAATTTCTTATTAAGTAGTATAAGTTGGATGCACTATGGATATCGCTTCGATTTGTAGTAGTGAAAATCCCTTTAGTTTGTAATTGTTGTTGTTATGGTGTGGGCCATAGGCTTGAGATTTACTTATATTTGTAGGTTTTGAATAGGGACTATTTGTTCCATGCCAAGTCATGATAACATTTTCATGATTTTGAATTCATTATGGTTTTGGGCTAATAATTCTTTTGGTTTTTGCTATTTCTTAAGTAGTATAAGTTGGATGCACTATGGAAATCGCTTAAATTTGTAATAGTGCAAATCCCTTCAATTTGTAATTGTTGTCATTATAGTGTGGGGCATAGCCTTGAGATTTACTTATATTCTTAGGGTTTTTGAAAGAGACTATTTATTCCATGCCAAGTCATGTTTTCATGATTTTGGATTCATTATGGTTTTGGGTTGATCATTCTTTTGGTTTCTACATGAAATAATAGAATGTGGGATGTGGGGTTGACATCTAATAGTAACTGATATTTCTTTACTTTTCGGCCTTAATATGAATCATTTTTTCTCGGCGCATGGATATGAGCATATTTTGTTTGATTTGAAGATACTTGATTTATAAGTACTTCTACAAAAGAATTGTATGTCATTCAATATAATAAAATTAAACTTAAGTATTTGTTATTATAAAGATTGAGTTGTTAAGTGTTATTTGTACAACTTGTTTGGTTACCTATATTGACAATTGTGACCTTATTTATGTGGGATTATAGTTCAACTGGTCAATGATTGCCTTTGCAAGGCGGAAGCTGTGGGTTCAAGCCTCGTCAATCCCAACTAAACCAATGATAGGGTTGTGGGTCAAATATTCTAGGAGTCATCCTCTTTTCATAATATTCTTTTTTCTCTTATTTTTCCTCTTTTATGTTACTTTGCTCAATTGCATTCTTATCTTACTAGATAATGTATTTGGGTTGTTCGGAATTTTTTTTTTCTCATAGATTGGCTTGATTTCATTGTTATTTAGTGATGCCTATATATTTTTACTGCTTTGTGGGCATGACTATGGATTTCATGTTTTCTTTTACTTGACTTTGTACCTAGGTTTGAGTTGTGAAAATCATGTATGAGAGGTTCTTATATAAATAAATGAACAAAAGCTTGTTTATGTGGCAGTTTGTGGTTAGGAAATCGTTGAAAGTCGTCTTATTGAATCATTGATATGGTAAAAAAACTCTTCGCTTATGCCATTGTATTTTAAGTAGTTTGTGTTGTAGAATTGCTTTGTCTTTGATGGTAGATTTGTCACTTTCAACAATTTTTCATCCCTACGCAATCATTATTGACCCTGTGCAACAAGAAAGAAATGATGTGTTTATATTTTTTTGTTGATAGTTGTTGTGATTCACACAATAATGAGTTACACTATGTGGTTGGGTTCAATAAGGGTGTTGGAAGTCTTAAAATGTGATTGCATCTTTATTTTGCTTGAAGTTTGCTTTGGTTTGTTGACCTGAAACCCATGTTAATTATTGGCGATTTAGGTCAATTTCCAACTGTAGCTTGGCGTCTTACTCAATAAGGAATAGAAAAGGGGAACAAGGGTCCCACTAGGATTTCCTTTATGTAAATTGCATGCTTTAATTAATATTTAAATTGGCTATTAACAAAAGAAGAGGAAAAAAGGAAGCACTAAATCACAGTGGTAGAGCCAACTCTATTTTTGTAATCCACTACAAAAGTTGTTTGTTTCTTATTATTTTTGTGATTTTCGTAAGAAATAATATAATGTGGAATGTGGGGTTTAGTAAGTTCGGAGCTACGACAATGACAAGAAGTGTGTTTTTTTTTCTTCTTTGCCTTAATATGTAAATCAACTTATGCTTTTGTTGTTAGAGCAATTGGTTTAATCAGTGTTGATTTTAACAACCTATTTGGTACTTATGTGAGATTGGCATTTCTCTTGTTCTGCCCCTTAAGACAAGTAATCTCTATCTCCCTTTCATGATGGTGATGAACTTGTTAGATTTTCCCTTAGGTAGTATATAACTTTTGGAGTTTGAATTTCTAGATAAATTTGAAAGATAATAATGGAGTTTGAATTTCTGTATTAGTTTTTTAAAGTTCTTTGTATGCTAGTTTGGTTAAAGATTCATGTTAGATTCTTTTTTAAAGTTCCTTGAATTCTAGTTTAGTTAAAAATTCATCATAAGTTATTTTCTAAAGTTCTTTGAATGCTACCTTAGTTAAAAATTCATGATGTTTGATTATTTACCTTTGAGAGCTTGTTTTTCTTTTAAAAAAAACTTAATTGATTTTTGAGTCAAAATTTCTTTTACAAAAAAAGATCCTTTCTCTCCATCATGAATGAAAAGGTAGCCAAAAAGAAGGTCTAAGTTGATTTTTCCTTTCTTTTCAATTTTTTTTTAAGTTATGAATAAAATATCCCAACTTTTAGGTCTTTTGTTCGGAATTTCTTAATTTTCTTTGTTCCTTTTTTGCTCCTCCTAAAATCATTTTTTTTTAAAAATAATTTAAATTATTTTCAACAAGATTTGAATCATTTAAGGACTTTAAAAGAAAATTCGTTTTAGGTTTAGGGCAAAGATCTCACTTTCTTTTAAAAACATGCAACTCATTTCATACAAGTTGCATTCTCTTTTCGGGTTTCCAAAAACTTTGTTTTTATTTGCATAAGTTTGAACTTGTGCCCCCAAACTAATGGGAATGTCCTTGGGCTTGGTAATCTTTTCACTTGAGGTTGATGATGTATGGGTTATGGAATATTGAATGAAGATTTGACAAAACCCTACATCAAAGATATTTTAAAACTTATCCTTGCTACCAATTTCAACTTAGCTAATGACCATTTAGTTTTAAAATTTGCTTTAATTATTTTTGGAGTGTATTAAATTTTTTTTCCACAATTGTGTGATGTTACTCACTTCTTGAAATTGATTCTAGAATGTTATTTGCATCGAAAAAGCTTTTCCCAAAGTTGATTTATTTAGTTGGTTATATACCTTGTATGGCTGATCATGCCATGCAGATATTATGATCTCGTAATTGCTTGTCATCATCTTTTATCCTAGCTTCTCCATTTGTATTGAAAGTGCATTGCATTAAAGATATGCTCTTCAGGTACACTCTCCACCATTCATTTCTTTTTAGTTACATATGAAATGTTTTGTGTGAACCATACCATGTTTGATATTGGCGCCGATGGCCTTGATGTTTGTTTTATTTTTACTGATGAGATGCATGTTATATATTTTGTTGTTTGAAATAACTTCAGTATCTTGTAATAACGCTTTAAATTGCAGTCCAAGTACGCATCTTACTCTTCCTTTATGGTTTGACTTGAATTATTTGTTTAGCATGCTTAGTATGTTATTGGAATTTAAGTAATCACCATTAGTCTTCCTTGATTCCCTCTATTAATCACTTAATTGTCGTACTTCCCTCAATTTAGTTGATAGAGACCTTTTTAAGGGTTTAGAGTACCACTACCTTAAGGTACTGTCACACCCCAGTTTTTGTTATTCTTCAAACTAAAGAATTGATACTCATACAGTATAAGTGCTCTAAAAAATTTAAATGTTGAGTTCCTGCTTGATTTTGTGCAAAAAGAGGATATGCAAAACCTGTTATAAGGAGTACATCCTGTATTAAACTTTGTAACTTGTAGTTAACAAAATATGGTTCGTTTCTTAAAAGAAACTTATACTACGTTAATTTACATATACCAAAACCCCATTGTTCACTACGGGTAGCCCTTACTACAAGTGTACCTGACAATGATATATATTACATTATTCCTACAAAAATATTCAGTCTTTTTAATACAAAGGCAAAGCCTCAAAAGACTTTCAATTGAGCAAACAACATCCAATCACAGTAAAGCATTATTTCTTGCATAGGTCTTCTGACTTGTGCATCTAAAGATGGAAGGGTTAGGGTGAGTTCACAACTCAGTAGGAAAGTTTATAATAATCCAAAGCATACCCTCAAAAACCTTGAATTAAACGTTTAAAAGCATGGATGATAAACATTTTATAACCATTAACAAATGTGTAACCATGTCAAACATGTATGCATGTGTTTGCTAGTTTCATCCTTGCTTTTCCTCATCCATCCATTCACAACTGATAAACTGTTAACCCCCAACAATCTACACATCAGATATTAATGCTCCACAAGATACATGATCAATATAATAATGACTATTCTAGGACATCACCCAAGGGCAAGTCATGCTCCGTGTCTTTTGGGACTTATACCCAAGGGCAGGACCAACCCCGTGTCTTTAGGGACTAAAATCCAGGTGTAGGATCAACCCCATACACCCACATCGGAGTGTCTTCCTCGAGGGCTTTAGGGACTTTCACCCAAGGACCCATGGTCCCACATAAACAATATGTCAAATGATAATGCTTGTAGCATCATATAAACACTTCCCACCAATCAATTCTCTGAATATCATATGTGATAATTCCATGTCCTTCTTGCAATGCAACCACACCATGAACCATTTCGACAACACAAAACCATGAATCTTGATTCCAATATCATGGTAACATTTCAATGCAATAAACCGAGATGCAATGACACATTAAAACATTTTATGAAATCATAGAAATAACGTGAAATTCCAACAAACGATTCAAGGAAAGAAATCAGATACATCATAGAATAACATAAAATTCCCTACCTTACACCAGTTTCCTTTTTGTGTTTCTTCTATGTAGGCGATCTTTGTCTATTACGAGGAACTGAAATGAAACAACATAATTTAGGTTTCCTAACCATTAAAACTTATGAAAATTTTCTTTCTTACTAATTTTTAACAACTTTATGTTATTAATTTTTTTTTACAATTCTCATATTCCCCAATTAATTACCAAACACTAATTCTTTTTATTTTCTTATAGGACCTATTAACAAATCCCAAGTGTCCAAATAACCTAATTAATCACATGTTTACTAATATATTTTTTTCAATCAAACCAAATTGAACAAAGATTCGTGCTGATCTTAGCTAAAATACTTTAATCTTAAATTAATTGTGATTTTTAACTAAAACATGTTTATAACTAATTACACTCAACTTTTACACAAATTTTACTATTAATTCTTTTCATCATACCATTAGGAAGCAAAATAAATGAAAATTACAAAATTAAACAACTTGCTTACCTCAAATCTACACTTTCTCTCTCTAGATTCTCTCTCAGACCCAAGTTGTTGCAGGTGAAATGGCGGAAAACGAGCTGCAGCCCCCTTATAAAGGGGTCTCCATGCAGCCAAGCACAAGGTGGCAAGCCACATGGTTGCCACCAATCCACCCAAGTAGGAGGTGGCATTCCACTAACTTCAATTTCCCAATTTTGCACTTTAGTCCTTCAAGTTATAAAAAATAAAACCCATAATTACCCATTAGTCCTTTAGGTTTTCATAACCCTAATATGTCCCGAAGAACCTAATAAGCATGTTTAAGTCATTAACTAATCCCACTTAACCTTAATCAAAATTTAATTTATAATTAAACATGATTTGCACTAAACTAGTTTTAACATCTAATTAAGCAAGCTTAAAGTTAAGTACTAAAATAATCATTATTACCTATTTAATTCATTAGTACTAGGTGTTACAATAAAGGTGACGGTGACAGTGACTGTAATGGTTACGATAATGGTAATGGAGACGGTAAAGGTAATGGTGACAGTGATGGTAATGGTCACGATGATGGTAACGGTAACAGTAACAGTAATGGTGATCGTAACGGTAATGGTTACGATGACGATAACAGTTATTATGACGGTAACTATCACTGTAACGGTTATGGTGACGATAACAGTAACGGTAAATGTAATGTTAATGGTAACGATAACCGTAATGTTGACGGCAATAGTAACAGTAATGTCCACAATAACAGAGATGGTAATGGTAACAATAACCGTAATGTTGATAACAGTTATGGTGACGGTAACGGTAATGTCCATAGTAACAGTGATGGTAATAGTAACAATAATTGTAACGGTAACGGTGATAGTAACAGTGACGGAAACGGTGACGGTAGCAGTAATAATAACGATGATAGTCATAGTGACGGTAACGATGACGGTTATTGTAATGGATACGATAACAATCACGGTCTCGATAACAGTGACGGTTACAGTTACTATGACGGTAACAGTAACAAAAACGATAACGGTGATGGTAACAATAACGGTAACGGTAACAGTGGCGCTAACTGTAACGGTAATGGTAACGATGACAATAACAATGATGGTGACAATGACAGTAATGGTAACGGTATCGTGAACGGTAACAGTAACCGTAATGGTGACGATAATGGTGATGGTGACTGTAATGGTGACAGTAACGGTTACGATAACAGTAACAGTAACGATGATGATAATGGTGACAGTGACAATAACAATGATGGTGACAATAACTGTTGCGATAATGGTAATGATTTCGGTAACAGTAATGATGACGGGAACGGTAATGATGATGGTGATGGTAACAATGACAGTAATGGTGATAGTAACGGTTACGATAATGGAAACGGTAAAGGTAACGGTGACAATGACGGTAATGATGCTGGTAATAGTTGTGATAATGGTGTCGGTAATGAAGACAGTCACGATGACGTCCTAGTGAAGGGAAAGGAAAGGAACAAATGAATAAGTTTTGATAAAAACTAGGATGACATCTCCAGCATGGGAAACTAAATGAACTAAGAATGAAAATAGATAGAACCAAGAATGGCGCTCTAATGATGAGCAATCAAAGGAACAAACTAATATGCTTTAAATGAACAAAGATAGAACAGAGGATGGAATCTCAATGATGCAAAAAAAAAAAAAAAAATGAACAAAGAAATAAGCTTTAGATGGAATGTAGGATGGCATCGTAATGATGGGAAACCTTAGGAGGCAAGAATGAACATAGATAAAGCCTAGGATGGCGTGAAATGATTAGAAACCAAAGGAATAAATGAATAAGTGTGGATAAAACCTAGGATTGCTTCCCAATGATTGGAAACCGAAGGAACTTACAATGAGCAATAGATAGAACCTAAGATGGGGTCCCAATGATGAGAAACCAATGACCAACCATAGATAGAGCTTAGGATGACTTCCCAATGATTGGAAATCGAAGGAACTAACAAAGAACCTATACAGAACATAGGATAGAATCCCAATGTTTGGATACGAAAGGAACATAGATAGAAACTACGATGGTGTCACAACAATGAGAAACAAAATAAACAATCGACTAATCCTAGGTATAACATAGGATGACATTCCAATGATTGGAAGCCAAATGAACAAACATAGATAGAACCAAGGATGGCGTCGCAGTGATGAAAAACAAAAGGAAAAAAAAATAAAAATAAGCTTTAGATAGAAACTAGGCTGACATCACAATCATGGAAAACTAAAGAACCTAAGGACAATGATATATAGATCCAAGAATGGTGTCCCAATGATGATGAGTCAAAAGAACAAATGAATAAGCTTAGATAAAACCTAAGATGGCATCCCAATGATGGGAAACGAAGGGAACTAAGAATGAAAATAGATAGAACCAAGAATAGGGTTCCAATTATGAGCAATCGAATAAGCTTAGATAGAACCTACGACAACATCCCAATGATGGGAAACCAATGGAACTAAGAATTAACACAGAACATAAGGCGGTGTCCTAAAGATGAGAAACGAATAAGCTTAGATAGAATCTAGGATCACTTCCCAATGAATGAAAACCAAAGGAAATAACAATGAACATAGACCAAAGCCTCGGATAACTTAAAAATGTTTGGAAACTAATGGAACGAAGAACGAACATAGATAGCAACTAGGATGGAGTCACAACAATGAGAAACCAAAGAAACAACTGACTAATCTTAGGTAGAACCTAAGATGGCATCCCAACTATCGGAGACCAAAGGAACTAAAATTGAACATACATAGAACCTTGGATGACATTGAACATAGACAAAAGCCATGGATAGTATCCAAATGTTTGGAAATCAAAGGAACTAGGAACGGACATAGGTAGAAACTAGGATGCTATCACAACGATGAGAAACCAAAGAAACAACCGACTAATCTTAGATAGAACCTAGGATTCCATCTCAACTATCAAAAACCAAAGGAACTAAAATTGAACATACATAGAACGTAGGATGGCATCCAAATGTTTGGAAACCAAAGGAACTAAGAATCAACATAAACAAAAACTACGATGGCGTCACAATGATGAGAAACGAAAGAAACAATTGACTAATCCTTGGTAGAACATAGGATCACATTCTAATGATTGGAAACCAAATGAACAAAAATACAACATAGTTAGAACCTAGGATGGCATTCTGGTGATGAAAAAAAAAAGGAACAAAGAAATAAGCTTTAGATCGAAACCAAATGAAATAACATTGAACATAGAAAAAAACCTTGGATAGAAACTAGGATGGCATCCCATTGATGGTGCCACAATGATGAGAAGAGCCAAAGAAACAACTGACTAATCTTAGGTATAACCTAGGATGGCATCCCAACTATCGGAAACCAAAGTAACTAAAATTGAACATACATAGAACCTTGGATGACGTCCCAGTGATGAGAAAGGAAGGGAACAAACGAATAAGATTGGATAGAATGAAAATAGATAGAAAACAAAATGCATTCCAATGATGAGCAATCAAAGGAACAAATGAATATGCTTTAGATGAACATAGATAGAACATAGGATGGAGTCTCAATGATGAGAACCAAAAGGAGCAAAGAAACAAGCTTAAGATGGAAACTAGGATGGCATCCTAATGATGGGAAACCTTAGGAGGTAAGAATGAACATAGATAAAGCCTAGGATGGCGTGCTAATTATGAGAAACGAAAGGAACAAACAAATAAGCATGGATAGAACCTAGGATAGCTTCTCAATCATTGGAAACCGAAGGAAGTTACAAAGAGCATAGATAGAGCCTAGGATGGGGTCTTAATGATGAGAAATCAAAGGAACAAATGAACAACCATAGATAGAGCTTGGATGACTTCCCAATGATTGGAAATCAAAGGAACTAACAACGAACCTATACAAAACGTATGATGGCATCCCAATGTTTGGAAACCAAAGGAACTAAGAACGAAACCAAATGAAATAACATTGAACATAGAAAAAAACCTTGGATAGAAACTAGGATGGCATCCCATTGATGGTGCCACAATGATGAGAAGCAAAAGAAACAACCGACTAATCTTAGGTATAACCTAGGATGGCATCCCAACTATCGGAAACCAAAGTAACTAAAATTGAACATACGTAGCTAGGATGAGGTCCCAATGATGAGAACAAAAGGAACAAATGAATAAGCTTAAATAGAACATAGGATCACATCCTAATGATAGGACACTAAAGGAACTGAGAATGAAAATAGATAGAACTAAGATTGACATTCCAATGATGAGCAATCAAAGGATGACATCCCAATGGTGGGAAACCGAAACAAGTAACAATGAACATAGATAGAAACTAGGATGTTGCCTTAACAATTAGAAACCAAAGGAACTAAGAACAAACATAGATAGGAACTAGGATGGCATCGAAACGAGGAGAAAGCAAAGGAACATACGCATAAGATTAGATAGAACCTAGGATGGCATCCCAGTGATGTGAAACCAAAGTAACTACGAATGAATATATATAGATTGTAGAATGGCGTCACATTGATCAACAACCAAAGGAATGAAGAAATAAGAAGACATAAAAACTCGGATCACATCCTAGTGAATGGGAACCTTAGGAAGTAAGAATGAATAAACATAGAACCTAGAATGGCAATGCAACAAAATGAAACTAAGGAACAAATAATTTACCTTAGATAGAACCTATGATGACTTCACAATAATTGGAAACCAAAGGACTATCAATGCATCCAAATGTTTGGAACCCAAAGGAATTAAGCACAAACATACATAGAAACTAGGATGGTGTCACAATGATGAGAAACTAAACAGAGTTGGGTTATTTGTTTTGAGATTAAGCACAAACATACATAGAAACTAGGATGGTGTCACAATGAATCCCCCTTCTTAATGTTCATTTACGACGTTCTTCTTTCATTGGCTTTTTAAGGGCATCCTGCTTACTTTAATTTGCTTAGAGCATCCCCCTTCCTTGACTTTATTTTGAGAATTCCCTTCATTAAGTTTATTAAGGGCATCATTTAGGGCATCCCACTCCCTTAAGTTTGTTCAGGGTATCCCTCGTCCTTCACCTCATAATCAAGATGTCATCCTAGGTTCTCTCTAAACATAATCATTTGTTCCTAAGATCGCTCATCATTGGAACGCCATTCATAGTTTCTTTCATTTTCATTCTTTGTTTGTTTAGTTTCACATCATTGAGATGCCATCCTAGGTTCTATCTAAGCAATTGTTTGTTCTTTTGATTGCTCATCATTAGACCATAATTCTTGGTTCTATCTCTATTCATTCTTAGTTCCTTTAGTTACCCGTCATTAGGTTACTATCCTAGTTTTAATCTAAGTTTATTCGTTTGTTCCTCTGATTTCTCATTACTTGGACGTCATTTTAGGTTCTATCCATATCAAATTTGAGTTAATTTTCTGTCTGATCGTCTGCATACAATCCTAGGTTCAACCTAAGCTTAGTTGGTTGTTTGTTATGTTTTTCATCATTGTGATGTCATCCTAGCTTCTATATAGGTTTGTTCTTATTTCCTTTGGGTTCCAAATATTTGGATGCAATCCTAGGTTCGGCCTAGTTCATTGTTCGTTCTTTTGGTTTCCCATCATTGTGAACTATCTAAGCTTATTCGTATGTTCCTTTGGTTTCTCATAATTAGGACGCCATCCTTTAAGTTTGTTTAAGGGTATGCCTTATTACTTGAGTATGTTCAGGACATCCTCATTCCTTGAGTTGTTTTCCGGCATCCTCTTCCTTAAGTTTGTTTAGGGTATTCTCGTTCATTGAGTTTATTTAGGGCATCCTCTTTCCTCAAGTGTTATTAGGGTATTCACATTCCACTATGTTTTTAGGACATTTCTCTTCATTGGGCTATCAAACTACCTTGATTTACTTTAGTCCATCACCCTTCCTTCAGTTTCTTAGGTCATCCATCTTCATGGAGATTTTTAATTCATTCTCTTTCCTAGAGTTTGTTTAGACCAACCAACTTCCTTCAATTCTTTTATGGCATACCCTTTTTCCTAGGGATTACTTAGCAGACTCCCACTTCCTTTAGTGTAGTAGGGCATCCCCATCCAGTAGTTTGTTTAGCATAAACGCCCCCTTTGGTAGAGTTCATTTATGGCATGCCCTTTTTATGAGTCTTATTAGTGAATCCCACATCTTTATGTTCATTTATGACGTTCTTCTTCCATTGGTTTTTTAAGGGCATCATGCTTACTCGAATTTTGCTTAGAGCATCCCCCTTCAAGACTTTGCTTTAAGAATTCCCTTCATTAAGTTTTGTAAGGGCATCCCACTTCCTTAAGTTTGTTTAGGGGTATCCCTCGTCCTTCACCCCATAATCAAGATGTCATCCTAGGGTCTATCTAAACATAATCATTTGTTCCCGAGATTGCTCATCATTGGAACTCCATTCATAGTTTGTTTTTATTTTCATTCTTAGTTTTGTTTAGTTTCACATCATTGAGATGTCATCCTAGGTTCTATCTAAGCTATTTGTTTTTTTTTTCTTTTGATTGCTCATCATTGGACCATAATTCTTGGTTCATTCTTTGTTCCTTTAGTTACCGTCGTTATGTTACTATCCTAGTTTTAATCTAAGTTTATTTGTTTGTTCCTCTGATTTCTCATCACTAGGATGTCATCCTAGATTCCATCTATATCCAATTTGAGTTAATTTTGTGTCCGATTGTATGCATAGCTACCTGGGTTCACCCTAAGCTTAGTTGGTTGTTTGTTATGTTTCTTATCATTATGATGTCATCCTAGTTTCTATCTAGGTTTGTTCTTAGTTCCTTTGGGTTCCAAACATTTGGATGCAATCCTAGATTCGGCCTTTGTTCATTGGTCGTTCTTTAGGTTTCCAATCATTGTGAACTATCTAAGCTTATTCGTATGTTCGCTTGGTTTCTCATAATTAGGATGCCATCCTATGAGTTTGTTTAAGGGTATGCCCTATTCCTTGAGTATGTTTAAGACATCCTCCTTTCTTGAGTTGTTTTCAGGCATGCCCTTCCTTAAGTTTGTTTAGGGTATTCCCCTTCATTGAGTTTATTTAGGGCATCCACTTTTCTCAAGTTTTATTAGGGTAATCCCATTCCTCTATTTTTTTTTAGGACAAACCTTTTCATTGGGCTATAACTACCTTGATTTACTTTAATCCATCACCCTTGCTTCAGTTTCTTAGGTCATCGATGTCACACCCCGGTTTTTTTTTTCAAATTTAACAATTAATACTCAAATACAGAATAAGTGCTCTTAAAGATATGGGGATACAAAAATTTAAATGTTGAGTTCTTGCTTGATTTTATACAAAAATAGAATATGCAAAACCTGTTATAAAGAGTACATCTTGTGTTTCACAAAAGAAACTTGTATTACATTAATTTACATATACCAAAACCCCATTGTTGACTACGAGGAGCCCATTCTACAAGTGCACCATACAAATATATATATTACATATTTCCTACAAAAAGATTCAGTCTTTAATACAAAGGCAAAGCCTCAAAATCTTTCAATGCGAGCAAATGACATCCAATCACAATAAAGCAAAGCTCAAGCATTATTTCTTACATAGGTCTTCTGACCTGCATCTAAAGTTAGAAGGGATAGGGTGAGTTCCCAACTCAGTAGGAAAGTTTATAGCCATCCGAAGCATACCCTTAAAAACCTTGAATTAAATATGTAATAGCATGCATGATAAACATTTTATAAACATGTATGCATGTGTGTCTTGGTTTAATCTTTGCTTTTCCTCGTCCATCCTTTCACAACTGATAAATTGCTCACCCCCACCATCTATATATATTACATATCAATGCTCCACAAGATGCTCGGTGAATATAATAATGACTACTCTGGGACATCACCCAAGGGCAAGTCATACCCTGTGTCTTTTAAGACTCATACCCAAGGGCAGGACCAACCTCGTGTCTTTAAGGACTCACCCAGGGGTAGGGCCAACCCCATATGCCCACATTGGAGTGTCTTCCTCGAGGGCTTTAGGGACTTTCACCCAAGGACCTACGGTCCCACATAAACAATATATCAAAGGATAATGCCTGTAGCATCACATAAACACTTCCTACCGATCAATTTTCTGAATATCATCTGTGATTATTGCATATCCTTCTTGCAATGTAACCACACCATGAACCATTTCCACAACATAGAACCATGAATCTTCATACCAATATACATTCCAATCTCAATGTAACATTTCAACACAATAAACCAAGATGCAATGACACATTAAAACATTTTATGAAATCATAAAAATGACATGAAATTTTCAATAAATGTTTCAAGGAAAGAAATCAGATACACCATGGGATAGCATAAAATTCCCTACCTTACATAGGATTAACACAGGAAAGAAATTTGTGATTCTTCTATGTAGGCAATCTTCACCTATTACAAGGAACTGAAATGAAATACATAATTTAGACTTCCTAACGATGAAAATTTATAAATTTTACTGTTGCTAATTTTTAATTATAATATTCTCTATTCTACATGCCTACAGGTATTCAAATCAAATTTGAATTGAATTAAACAATATTTACAAGGCATATTAATATTCACTAATTAATTACCAAACACTAATTGTTTTGATTTCTTAAGGCCTAACTTATTAACAAATCCTAAATAACCTAATTAATCATATGTTTACTAATGTATTTTTCAATTAAACCAAATTAAACAAATATTTATGCTAATATTACCATTAATAAAATACTTAAGCTAAAATACTTTAATCCTTGATTAATGATGATTTTTAACTGAAACATGTTTATAGTTAATTAAACTCAACTTTTACACAAATTTTACTGTTAATTTGTTTCAACATGCCATTAGGAATTAAAATAAAATAAAATAACTAAATTAAACAACTTGCTTACCTCAAATCTACACTTTCTCTCTCTAGATCCTCTCTCCATGCAGCCAAGTAAGAGGTGGCTGCCACTAACTCCAACTTCTCAATTTTGCACTTTAGTCCTTCAAGTTATCCAAAATTAAACCCATAATTGCCGATTAGACCTTTAGGTTTCCATTACTACAATCAACCCCTAAGAACCTAATAAGCATGGTTAAGTCATTAACTAATCTCACTTATCCTCAATCAAAGTTCAATTCATAATTAAATATGATTAACACTAAATTAGTTTTAACATCTATATAAGCACGTTTTAAGTTAAGTACTAAGACAATCATTATTGCCTATTTAATTCATTGGTGCTAGGTATTACAATCCATCTTCATGGAGATTTTTAATTCATTCCCTTTCCTAAAGTTTCTTTAGACCAACCAACTTCCTTCAATTCTTTTAGGCCATACACTTTCCTAGGGATTACTTAGAAGACTCCCACTTCCTTTATTGTCGTAGGGCATCCCGATCCAGTAGTTTGTTTAGCGCAACTCCATTTCTTGAGGTTTTTTAGGACAACTGCTTTTGTTGGCATTGGGCATCCCCCTTTGTAGAGTTTGTTTGTGGCATGCCCTTTCTATGAGTCTTATTAGTGAATCCCCCTTCTTAATGTTCATTTACGACGTTCTTCATCCATTGTGTTTTTAAAGGCATCCTGCTTACTTGAATTTGCTTAGAGAATTCCCTTCCTTGATTTTGTTTAGAGAATTCCTTTCATTAAGTTTATTAAGGGCATTGTTTAGGGCATCCCACTTCCTTAAGTTTGTTTAGGGTATCCCTCATCCTTCACCTAGAATCAGGATGTCGTCCTAGGTTCTGTCTAAACATAATCATTTGTTCCCTAGATTGCTCATCATTGGAATGCCATTCATAGTTCTATGCATTTTCATTCTTAGTTGGTTTAGTTTCACATCATTGAGATGCCATCCTAGGTTCTATCTAAACTAATTCGGTTGTTCTTTTGATTGCTCATCATTGGGCCATAATTCTTGGTTCTATCTCTGTACATTCTTAGTTCCTTAGTTACCTGTCATTGGGTTACTATCCTAGTTTTAATCTAAGTTTATTTGTTTGTTCCTCTGATTTCTCATCATAAGGACGTCATTGTCGGTTCTATCTATATCCAATTTGAGTTAATTTTGTGTCTGATCATCTGCATACCATCCTAGGCTCTACCTAAGCCTAGTTTGTTGTTTGTTATGTGTTTCTATCTAGGTTTGTTCTTAGGTCCTTAGGGTTCCAAACATTTGGATGCAATCCTAGGTTCGGCCTATGTTCATTGTTCGTTCCTTTGGTTTCCCATCATTGTGAACTATCTAAGCTTATTCGTATGTTCCTTTGGTTTCTCATAATTAGGACGCCATCCTCTGAGTTTGTTTAAGGGTATGCCTTATTCCTTCAGTTTGTTTAGGACATCCTCCTTGTGTTGTTTTTCGGCATCCCCTTCCTTAAGTTTGTTTAGGGTATTCCCCTTCATTGAGTTTATTTAGGGCATCCTCTTTCCTCGAGTGTTATTAGGGTATTCACATTCCTCTTCATTGGGCAATCAAACTACCTTGATTTACTTTAGTACGTCACTCTTCCTTTAGTTTCTTAGGTCATCCATCTTCATGGAGAGTTTTAATTCATTCCCTTTCCTAGAGTTTGTTTAGACCAACAATCTTCGTTCAATTCTTTTAGGGCAAACCCTTTCCTAGGGATTACTTAGCAAAGTCCCACTTCCTTTAGTGTAGTAGGGAATCCCCAGTTGTTTGTTTAGTGCAACTCCATTTCTTGAGGTTTTTTAGCATAACCGCTTTTGTTGGGATTGGGCATCCCCCTTTAGTAGAGTTGGTTTGTGGCATGCTCTTACTATGAGTCTTATTAGTAAATTCCCCTTCTTAATTTTCATTTACAACCTTCTTCTTCCATTGCCTTTTTAAGGGCATCCCGCTTACTTGAATTTGCTTAGAGCATCCCCCTTCCTTGACTTTGTTTAGAGAATTCCCTTCCTTAAGTTTGTTTAGGGTATCTCTCGTCCTTCACCCCATAATTAGGTTGCCATCCTAGATTTTATCTAAACATAATCATTTGTTCCCGAGATTGCTCATCATTTAAATGCCATTCATAGTTCTATTCATTTTCATTCTTAGCTTATTTAGGTTTCACATCATAGAGATGCCACCCTAGGTTCTATCTAAGCTAATTCGTTTGTTCTTTTGATTGCTCATCATTGGACCATAATTCTTGATTCTATCTCTATTCATTCTTTGTTCCTTTAAGTTACTTGTCATTGGGTTACTATCCTTGTCACACCCCAGTTTTTTTTTGCTAATCAAACTAAACAATTGATTCTCAAATACAATATGAGTGCTCTAAAAAATATGGGCATACAAATATTAAAATGTTGAGTTCCTCCTTGAATTTATTCAAAAAGAGAATATGCAAAACCTGTTATAAAGAGTACATCTTGTATTAAACTTTTTGACTATTAGTTAGTAAAATATGTTTTGTTTCACAAAAGAAATTTGTACTACATTAATTTACATATACCAAAACCCCATTGTTCACTACGGGTAGCCCATACTACAAGTGTACCTGAAAAATATATATATTACATAATTCCTACAAAAAGATTCAGTCTTTGATACAAAAGGCAAGGCCTCAAAAAACTTTCAATGCAAGCAAATAGCATCTAATCACAGTAAAGCATTGCATAAGTCTTCTAACCTGCATTTAAAGGTGGAAGGGATAGGGTGAGTTCACAACTCAGTAGGAAAGTTTATAACCATCCTAAACATACCCTTAAAAACCTTGAATTAAACGTTTAATAGCATTTATGATAAACATTTTATAACCACTAACAAATGTGTAATCATGTCAAACATGCATGCATGTGTTTGTTGGTTTCATCTTTGCTTTTCCTCATCCATCCTTTCACAACTGATAAACTGCTAACCCCCACCAATCTACACATAAGATACTCGATCAATATAATAATGACTATTGTGGGACATCACCCAAGGGCAAGTCATACCTCGTGTCTTTTGGGACTCATACCCAAGGGCAAGATCAATCCCGTGTCTTTAGGGACTAAAACCCAGGGGCATGACCAACTCCATACACCCACATCGGAGTGTCTTCCTCGAGGGCTTTAGGGACTTTTACCCAAGGACGCACGGTCCCATATAAACAATATGTCAAATGATAATACCTGTAACATCACATAAACACTTCCCACCAATCAATTCTTTGAATATCATCCGTGATAATTCCATATCCTTCTTGCAATGCAACCACACCATCAACCATTTTGACAACACAGAACCATGAATCTTCATACCAATATACGTTCCAATATCATGGTAAGATTTTAATGCAATAAACCGAGATGCCCGACACATTAAAACATTTTATGAAATTCCAAAAAATGATTCAAGGGAAGAAATTAGATACACCATAGAATAGCATAAAATTCCCTACCTTACACCAGTTTCCTTTTTGTGTTTCTTCTATGTAGGCGATCATTGCCTATTACGACGAACTGAAATGAAACAACATAATTTAGGTTTCCTAACCATTATTAGTCATTCAATGAAAACTTTTGAAATTTTCCTTTCTTACTAATTTTTAACAACTTTCTATTGTTAATTTTTTTCAATTCTCATATTCCCCAATTAAATTACCAAACACTAATTCTTTTGAATTTCTTAATGCCTAACCTATTAACAAATCCCAAGTGTCCAAATAACCTAATTAATCACATGTTTACTAATCTATGTTTTTCAATCAAACCAAATGAAACAAAGATTCATGCTGATCTTACCATTAATAAAATACTTCAGCTAAAATACTTTAATCTTTAATTAATTGTGCTTTTTAACTAAAACGGGTTTATAGCTAATTACACTCAACTTTTACACAAATTTTACCGTTAATTCTGTTCAGCATACCATTAGGAACCAAAAGAAACGAAAATTACAAAATTAAACAACTTGCTTACCTCAAATATACACTTTCTCTGTCTAACCCAAGTTGCTGCAGGTGAACTGGTGGAAACGAGCTACAACCCCTTTTAAAGGGGTCTCGATGCAACCAAACACGAGGTGGCAGGCCACATGGCTACCACAAATCCACCCAAGTAGGAGGTGGCATTCCACTAACTTCAATTTCCCAATTTTGCTCTTTAGTCCTTCAAGTTATCAAAAATAAAACCCATAATTGCCCATTAGTCCTTTAGTTTTTCCTCACCCTAATCAGTCCCTAAGAACCTAATAAGCATGCTTAATTCATTAACTAATCCCACTTAACCTTAATCAAGGTTTAATTCATAATTAAACATGATTAGCACTAAACTAGTTTTAACATCTAATTAAGCAAGCTTAAAGTTAAGTACTAAAATAATCATTATTGCTTATTTAATTCATTAGTACTAGGTGTTACAATCGTAGTTTATTCGTTGGTTCCTCTAATTTCTCATCACAAGGATGTCGTCGTAGGTTCTATCTATATCCAATTTGAGTTAATTTTGTGTCCAATCGCCTGCATACCATCCTAGGTTCTACCAAAGTTTAGTTGGTAGTTTGTTATGTTTGTCATCATTGTGAAGTCATCCTAGTTTCTATCTAGGTTTGTTCTTAGTCCCTTTGGGTTCCAAACATTTGGATAAAATCCTAGGTTTAGCCTATGTTCATTGTTTGTTCCATTGGTTTCTCATAATTAGGACGCCATCCTAGGTTCTATCATTGGTCATCCTAACTTCCTAAGGTTTTCCATCAATGGGATGCCATCCTAGTTTCCATTTAGGTTTATTTCTTTGTTGTTTTTGTTTCTCATCTTTGAGATGTCATCCTAGGTTCTATTTGTGCTTCAATTTAAGCTTATTTGTTTGTTCCTTTGCTTTATGCTCATTACGACACCATCCTAGTTTCTATCTATGTTCGTTCTTAGTTCCTTTGGTTTCTCATCATTGAGATGTCGTTCTAGGTCCCACCATCATTTGGACAACATTCTAGGTTCTATATGTGTCTAGTTTTACTTCCAAAGGTTTCCATCATTGGGATGTCATCCTAGGTTCTATGTAGGCTCATGTTAGTTCTTTTCATTACTTATCATTGGAACACCTTTCTTGGCTTTATCTATGTTTATTCTAAGTTTCCTTAGTTTCCCATCTTAGTTCCTTTGGTTTATCCTCTAGGATGCTATTGTAGGTTCTATCTATGTTCAATTTTAGTTCCTTTGGTTTCCTTTCATTGGGATGCCATCCTAGTTTCTATCTAAGCTTAGTCATTTTTTCCTTTGGTTTCCCAACATTTGGAATTCGTCCTAGGTTCTAGCTACATTTACTTTTAGTTCCTTTAGTTTTAAATCATTGGGAAGCCATCCAAGGATCTATCTAAGGTTATTTGTTTAGTTTCTCATCATTATGATGCCATCCTAGTTTCTATGTATGTTTGTTTTGAATTCCTTTGGGTTCCAAACATTTGGATACCATCCTAGGTTTTGTTTATGATCTTTGATAGTTCCTTTGGTTTCCAATTATTGCGAAGTCATCATAGATTCTATCTAAGATAAATTATTTGATCCCTAGTTTCCTATTATTGCAATGCCATTCTAGGTTCTATGTTTGTTCATTCTTACTTCCTAAGGTTCCCATTCATTAGGATGTCATCCGAGTTTTTATTTCTTCATTCCTTTGGTTTCACATCACTGCGATGCCATCCTAGGTTCTATCTAATCTTGTGCTTACGGTCCTTTGCCTTCTCCTCGTTCCAATGCCATCCTAGTTTCTATCTATGTTCGTTCTTAGTTCCTTTGGTTTCTAATAGTTGGGGAAACATCCTAGTTTCTATCTATGTTCATTGTTAGATCCTTCGGTTTCCCACCATTGGGATGTCATCCTTTGATTGCTCATCATTGGAACGTACTCAGTTCTATCTATTTTCATTCTTAGTTCCTTTAGTGTCCTATCATTAGGATGTGATCCTAGGTTCTATTTAAGCTTATTCATTTGTTCCTTTTGTTTCTCATCATTGGGACATCATCCTAGGTTCTATTTATGTTCAATTTTAGTTACTTTGGTTTCTGATAGTTGGGATGCCATCCTAGGTTCTACCTAAGATTAGTTGGCCGTTTCTTTGGCTTCTAATCATTGTGACACCATCAATGGGATGCCATCCTTGTTTCTATACAAGGTTTTTATCTAAATCTTATTTCTTCATTCCTATTGTTTTTCATCATTGGAACACTGTCCTAGGTTATAACTATGTTGAATTTTTATTCATTTGGTTTCCAATCATTAGAATTTGATCCTATGTTCTGCCAAAGATTAGTGGATTGTTTCTTTCATTTCTCATCATTGTGACGCCATCATGGTTTCTGTCTATGTTGAACATTCTTAGTTCCTTTGGTTTCCAAACATTTGGATGCCATCCTACGTTCTATAGGTTCATTGTTCGTTCCTCTTATTTTCAATCATTGGGAAGTCATCCTATGCTCTATCTGTGGTTGTTCATTTGTTCCCTTGATTTGTCATCATTGGGAACCCGTCCTAGGTTCTATCCTATGCTTATTCGTTTGTTGCTTTTGTTTCTCATCATTAGGACGCTATCCTAGGCTTTATCTACGTTAATTCTTGCCTCATAAGGTTTCCCATCATTGGGATGCAATCCTAGTTTCCATCTAAAACTTATTTCTTTGCTCCTTTCAGTTCTTATCATATGTTCATTCTTTGTTCATCTAAAGCATATTCGATTGCTTTGTAGGATCTATCTACAGTTATTCGTTTATTCTTTTGGTTTCTCAACATTGGAACGTAATCATAGGTTTCAATCTATGCTTATTCGTTTCTCATCTTAAGGACACCACCTTATATTTTGTCTATGTTCATTCTTAGTTCCATTGGTTTTCTATCATTAGGATGCCATCCTAGGTTTTAGTTTCTATCTAAAGCTTATTTATTTGTTCCTTTCATTTTTCATCTTTTGGACGCTATCCTAGGTTCTATCTATGTTGAATTTTCGTTCATTTGGTTTCCAATAATTGGAATGCCTATGTTCTATCTAGGATTAGTCAATTGTTTCTTTCATTTCTCATTGTTTTGACGCCATCATAGTTTGTATCTATGTTCATTCTTAGTTCCTTTGGTTTCCAAACATTGGGATTCCATCATTAGGATGCCATCCTACTTTCCATCTAAAGCTTATTTCTTTAATCCTTTTCTTTCTCATCATTGAGACTCCATCCTATGTTCATTCCTAGTTTATCTATAGCATATTCATTTGTTCTTTCGTTTGGTCATCATTAGAACGCCATTCTTGGTTCTATCTATTTTCATTCTCATCTAAAGCATATCTAGTTTTTATCTAAACTTACTCGTTTGTTCATTTCCTTTCCCATCACTAGGACATCATCCTAGGTTCTACATTTGTTCAATTTTTGTTCCTTATTTGTTCTGATCATTGGGATGCCATCCTAGTTCTAGCTAAGCTTAGTCGGTTGTTTCTTTGTTGTCTCATTGTTGTGATGCCAACCAAGTTTCTGCCTGTGTTCGTTTTTAGTTCCTTTGGTTTCCAAATAAATGGGTTCTATTCAAGGTTTGTGTCTATGTTCAATGTAATTTTCTTTGGTTACCTATCATTGTGAAGTCATCCTAGGTTCTCTCTAACGTTATTTGTTTTTTCATTTGGTTTATCATCATTGAGACGTCATCCTAGGTTAAATCTGTCACACCCCTTTTTTTTTTTCAAACTTTACAATTGATACTCAAATATATTATAAGTGCTCTAAAAAAAATATGGGGATACAAAAATTTAAATGTTGAGTTTCTGCTTGATTTTGTGTAAAAAGAGAATATGCAAAACCTGTTATAAAGAGTACATCCTATATTAATCTTTGTAACAATTAGTTAACCAAATGTGATTTGTTTTACAAAAGAAACTTGTACTACGTTAATTTACATATACCAAAACCCCATGGGTAGCTCATACTACAAGTGTACTTGACAAATATATATATTACATCATTCCTAAAAAAAGATTCAGTCTTTAACACAAAGGGAAAGTTTCAAAACACTTTCAATGCGAGCAAACAACATCCAATCAATAGTAAAGCAATGCTCAAGCATTATTTCCAACATAGGTCTTCTGACCTGCATCTAAAGGTGAAAGGGATAGGGTGAGTTCACAACTCAATAGCAAAGTTTATAACCATCCTAGACATACCCATAAAAACCTTGAATTAAACGTATAATAGCATGCATGATAAACATTTTATAATCATTAATAAATATGTAATCATGTCAAAGATGTATGCATGTGTTTGCTAGTTTTATCTATGCTTTCCCTCATCCATCCTTTCACAACTAATAAACTGCTAACACCCACCAATCTACACATCAGATATCAATGCTCCACAAGATACTCGGTCAATATAATAATAACTATTCTAGGACATCGCCCAAGGGGCATACCCTGTGTCTTTTGGGACTCGTACCCAAGGGCAGGACCAACCCCATGTCTTTAGGGACTAAAACCCAAGGGTAGGACCAACCCCATATCAGAGTGTCTTTCTCAAGGGCTTTAGGGACTATCACCTTTCACCCAAGGACCCACGGTCCCACATAAACAATATATCAAAGGATAATGACCGTAGCGTCACATAAACACTTCCAACCAATCAATTCTCTGAATATCATATGTGATAATTCCATATCCTTCGTGGAATGCTACCACACCATGAATAATTTCCACAACCCAGAACCATGAATCTTCATACCAATATACGTTCCAATATCATTGTAACATTTCAATACAATAAACCGAGATGCAATGACACATTAAAACATTTCATGAAATCATAGAAATAAAATGAAATTCCAATAGATGTTTCAAGGGAAGAAATCAGATACACTATAGAACAACATAAAATTCCCTACCTTACACGTACTTTCCCTTTGTGATTCTTCTATGTAGGTGATCTTTACCTATTACAATGAACTGAAATAAAACAACATAATTTAGGGTTCGCAACCTTTAAAATTTATGAAAATTTCCTTTCTTACTAATTTTTAACAACTTACTGTTATTAATTCTTAATTCTCATATTCTCTAATTAATTACCAAGCAATAATTTTTTTTTCCCTTTAAAGCCTAACCCATTATCAGGTTCCAAATGTCTAAATTTTAATCGCATGTTTACTAATCTATAATACTTAACTAAAACATGTTTATAGCTAATTACACTCAACTTTTACACAAATTTTACCGTGAATTTGTTTCAACATACCATTAGGAACCAAAATAAACAAAAATTACTAGACGAGCTACCTCAAATCTTCACTTTCTCTCTAACCCAAGCATCTACAAGTGAAATACTGCAAAACGAGCTACAGGCCCCTATAAAGGGTCTCCATGCAGCCAAGTAGGAGGTGGCGGGTCACATGGCTAGCACCAACCCCAACTTTCCATAATTGCACTCTAGTCCTCCAAATTAACCAATATTAAACTTACATGCTTAAGTCATTAACTAATCATATATAACCTTCATCAAAGTTTAATTAATAATTAAACAAGATTAGTACTAAACTAGCTTTAACATCTAATTAAGCACGTTTAAAAGTAAGCACTAAGATAATCATTATTGCCTATTTAATTCATTAGTACTAGGTATTACAAAATCCATCCAAAGTTCGATCTATTCTTATTCATTTCTTCCTTTTGTTTCTCATCT
Organism: Vitis cinerea var. helleri x Vitis rupestris; assembly: GCA_945999865.1. Classification (NCBI taxonomy): domain Eukaryota; kingdom Viridiplantae; phylum Streptophyta; class Magnoliopsida; order Vitales; family Vitaceae; genus Vitis; species Vitis cinerea var. helleri x Vitis rupestris. Next base: position 16,137,926 of record OX253934.1, read on the forward strand.
TTAGGACACCACCTTATGTTCTATCCATGTTCATTCTTAGTTCCATTGGTTTCCCACCGTTAGGATGCCATCTTAGGTTATATCTAAGCTTATTTGATTGCTCATCATTGGAACCCCATTCTTATTTCCTTTCGTTTCTCATCATCATTGGGACACCATTCATGGATCCATCTATCTTCGTCCTTAGCTTCAATTTTCATCATTGTGATGTAATTGTTTTTTCCTTTGGTTTTGCCATAACCGGGACGGCTTTCTATCTTCTGTCTATGTTCAAAGTTAGTTCCTTTAGTTTCTGATTGTGGAGATACAATCTTAGGTTTCTACCTCAGCTGAGCTGGTTGTTTCTTTGGGTTCTCATTGTTGAAACGCCACCCTAGTTTCTATCTATGTTTGTTCTTAGTTCCTAGTTCCTTTGGATTTCGTCCTAGGTTCTGGCTATGTTTATTGTTAGTTCCTTTAGTTTCGAATCATTGGGAAACCATCCAAGGATCTATCTAAGGTTATTTGTTTAGTTTCTCATCATTGTGACAGCATCCGAGTTTCTATGTATGTTTGTGCTTAATTCCTTTGGGTTCCAAACATTTGGATGCCATCCTAGGTTTTGTCTATGTTCATTGATAGTCCTTTGGTTTCCAATTATTGCGAAGTCATCATAGGTTCTATCTAAGGTAAATTATTTGTTCCCTAGTTTCATTTTGTTGCATTGCCATTCTAGGTTCTATGTTTGTTCATTCTTACTTCCTAAGGTTCCCATTCATTAGGATGTGATCAGAGTTTTTATGTCTTCTTATTTCTTCATTCCTTTGGTTGTTGATCAATGTGACGCCATCCTACAATCTATATATATTCATTCGTAGTTACATTGGTTTCACATCACTGGGATGCCATCCTAGGTTCTATCTAATCTTATGCGTATGTTCCTTTGCTGTCTCCTCGTTTTGATGCCATCCTAGTTCCTATCTATGTTCGTTTCTAGTTCCTTTGGTTTCTAATTGTTAAGGCAACAGCCAAGTTTCTATCTATGTTCATTGTTACTTCCTTCGGTTTCCCACCATTGGGATGTCATCCTTTGATTGCTCATCATTGGAATGTCAATCTTAGTTCTATCTATTTTCATTCTCAGTTCTTTTAGTGTCCTATCATTAGGATGTGATCCTATGTTCTATTTAATCTTATTCATTTGTTCCTTTTGTTCTCATCACTGGGACCTCATCCTAGGTTCTATGTATGTTCAATTTTAGTTACTTTGGTTTCCAATAGTTGGGATGCCATCCTAGGTTATACCTAAGATTAGTCGGTTGTTTCTTTTGCTTCTCATCGTTGTGGCACCATCAATGGGATGCCATCCTAGTTTCTATCCAAGGTTTTTTTCTATGTTCAATGTTATTTCGTTTGGTTTCAATCTAAAGCTTATTTCTTTGTTCTTGTTTTTTTTCATCACCGGAATGCCATCCTAGGTTCTAACTATGTTCAATTTTTGTTCATTTAGTTTCCAATCATTAGAATGTGATCCTATGTTCTACCAAGGATTAGTCGATTGTTTCTTTCGTTTCTCATCATTGTGACGCCATCATAGTTTCTATTTATGTTCATTCTTAGTTCCTTTGTTTTCCAAACATTTGGATGCCATCCTATGTTCTATATTGGTTCATTGTTGGTTCCTCTAATTTTCAATCATTGGGAAGTCATCTTAAGCTCTATTTATGGTTGTTCATTTGTTCCCTTGATTTCTCATCATTGGGATCCCGTCCTCGGCTGTATCTATGCTCATTGTAAGTTCCTTCGGTTTCCAATCATTGAGAAGCTATCGTAGGTTCTATCCATGCTTTATCTATGTTCCTTTCGTTTCTCATCATTAGCACACCATCCTAGGCTTTATCCATGTTCATTCTTGCTTCCTAAGGTTTCCCATCATTAGGATGCCATCCTAATTTCCATCTAAAGCTTATTTCTCTATTCCTTTCGGCTCTCATCATTGAGACTCATCCTAGGTTTTATCCAAAGCTTATTCGTCATCACAAGGACGTCATCCTAGGTTCTATGTATGTTCAATTTTAGTTCCTTTGGTTTTCGATAGTTGGGATGGCATCCTAGGTTCTATCTAAGATGAGTCGGTTGTTTGTTTGGTTTCTCATCATTGTGACATCATCCTAGTTTCTACCTATGTTCGTTCCTAGTTCATTTGATTTCCAAACATTTGGATACTATCCATGGCTTTTGTCTATGTTCATTGTTATTTGCTGTGATTTCCATTCATTGGGAAGTCATTGTGGGTTCTATCTACGGTTATTCGTTTATTCTTTTGGTTTCTCAACATTGGGACGTAATCATAGGCTTAATCTATGTACATTATAAGTTCCTTTTGTTCATCTAAGCCATCCAAGGTTCAATCTAAGCTTATTCGTTTCTCATCTTTAGGACACCACCTCATGTTCTATCTATGTTCATTCTTAGTTCCATTGGTTTCCCATCCTAGGTTCTAGTTTCCATCTAAAGCTTATTTTTTGTTCCTTTTGTTTTTCATCACTGGGACGCTATCCTAGGTTCCATCTATCTTGAATTTTCATTCATTTGGTTTCCAATCATTGTAATGTCATTCTATGTTCTACCTAGGATTAGTCGATTGTTTCTTTCGTTTCTCATCATTGTGACGCCATCGTAGTTTGTATCTATGTTCGTTCTTAGTTCCTTTGGTTTCCAAACATTGGGATGCCATCATACGTTCTGTATAGGTTCATTGTTAGTTCCTTTGATTTCCAATCATTGGGAAGTCATCCTAAGCTCTATCTATGGTTGTTGATTTGTTCCTTTGATTTCTCATCATTGAGACCCCATCCTAGCTCTATCTATGCTCTTTGTAACTTCCTTCGGTTTCCAATCATTGAGAAGCTATCCTAGGTTCTATCCTTGCTTATTTGTTTATTCCTTTCGTTTCTTATAATTAGCACGCCATCCTAGGCTTTATCTATGTTCATTCTTGCCTCCTAAGGTTTCCCATCATTAGGATGCCATCCTAGTTTCCATCTTAAGCTTGTTTCTTTGCTCCTTTTGGTTCTCATCATTGAGACTCCATCCTATGTTCTATCTACGTTCATCTAAAGCATATTCATTTGTTCCTTTGATTGCTCATCATTGGAATGCCATTATGTTTTCTATCTATTTTCATTCTATCCAAGCTTATTCGTTTGTTCCCTTCCCTTCTCATCACTAGGACATCATCCAAGGTTCTATGTTCAATTTTAGTTCCCTTCTTTGGTTTCTCATTGTTGTGACTCCATCCTAGTTTCTATCTATGTTTGTTCTTCGTTCCTTTGGCTTCCAAACATATTTATGCTATCTGAGGATTTTGTCTATGTTCAATGTTATTTCCTTTGGTTTTCATTCATTGGGAAGTCATCCTAGATTCTATCTAAGCTTATTCGTTTCTCATCTTTAGGACACCGCCTTATGTTCTATCTATGTTAATTCTTAGTTCCATTGGTTTCCCATCATTGGGATGCCATCGTAGGTTCTATCTAAGCTTATTCGATTGCTCATCATTGGAACCCTATTCTTGGTTCTATCTATTTTCATTCTTAGTTCCCTTCGTTTCCCATCATTGGGACGACATCTTAGGTTTTATCTAAGCTATTCATTTGTTCTTTTGACTCATCATCATTGGGACACCATTCTTGGATCTATATATCGTCATCCTTAGGTTCTTTAGTTTTCCATGATTGTGATGTCAACCTAGTTTCTATCTAAAGCTTTTTTTTTTTTTTTTTTTTCCTTTTGTTTTTCATCACTAGGACATCCGAGGTTCTTGGATCTATATATCGTCATCCGAGGTTCTATCTATGTTTGTTCTTTTGGTTTCCAATCATTGGAATGTCATCCAATGTTATACCTAGGATTAGTCGATTGTTTCTTTTGTTTCTCATCGTTGTGACACCATTGTAGTTTCTATCTACGTTCCTTCTTAGTTCCTTTCGTATCCAAACATTGGGATTCCATCCTATGTTCTTTATAGGTTCTTTGTTAGTTCCTTCGATTTCCAATCATTGGGAAGTCATCCTAAGCTCTATCTATGGTTGTTCATTTGTTCCATTGGTTTCTCATCATTGGGACCCCATCCTAGGATCTATCTATTGCTCATTGTAAGTTCCTTCGGTTTCCAATCATTAGGAAGCAATCCTAGGTTTATCCACACTTATTCGTTTATTCCTTTGGTTTATAATCATTTCACACCATCCTAGGCTTTATCTATGTTCATTCTTGCCTCCTAAGGTTTCCCATCATTACAATGCCATCCTACATTCCATCTAAAGCTTATTTCTTTGTTCCTTTTTTTTTTTTTTTTTTTTTTTTTCCGCATCATTGAGATTCCATCCTATGTTCATTCTTAGTTCATTTAAAGCATATTAGTTTGTTCCTTTGATTGCTCATCATTAGAGCGCCATTCTTGGTTCCATCTATTTTCTTTCTTAGTTCATTTAGTTTCCCATGCTGGAGATGTCATCCTAGTTTTTATCAAAACTTATTCGTTTGTTCCTTTCCTTTCCCTTCACTAGGACGTCATCATTACTGTTACCATCACCGTCACAGTCACTGTTACCAACATCGTTACCGTCACCATTGTCACCACTGTACCACTGTTACCGACATCATTACTGTCACCGTCACCGTCACCGTCACTATTACTCTTATTGTTACCTTTACCGTTGCCGTTATCGTAATCGTTACTGTCATCATTACCGTCAATGTTATTGTCATCGTCACCGTCATTGTTACCATCACCATTATCGTTACCGTTACCATCATCATTACTGTTATTGAAACCGTTACCATTATTGCAATAGTTACTGTCACCGTTACCGTCACCACCGTTACGGTTATTGTTACCGTTACTGTCACCATAATCGTTATAGTGATAGTTACTGTTACCGTCATAATAACCGTTACTGTTATCGTTACCATCATCATGACCATTATTGTCACCATCACCATTACCTTTGCTGTCCCTATTACCGTTATCGTAACCGTTACCGTCACCGTCACTGTCACTGTACCATCACCATCACCTTTATTCACCTAGTACTAATGAATTAAATAGGCAATAATGATTATTTTAGTACTTAACTTTAAGCTTGCTTAATTAGATGTTAAAACTAGTTTAGTGCTAATCATGTTTCATTATGAATTAAACTTTGATTAAGGATAAGTGGGATTAGTTAATGACTTAAACATGCTTATTAGGTTCTTAGGGATTGATTAGGGTTATGAAAACCTAAAGGACTAATGGGCAATTATGGGTTTTATTTTTGATAACTTGAAGGACTAAAGTGCAAAATTGGGAAATTGAAGTTAGTGGAATGCCACCTCCTACTTGGGTGGATTGGTGGCAGCCATGTGGCTTGCCACCTCGTGCTTGGCTGCATGGAGACCCCTTTATAAGGGGGCTGTAGCTCGTTTTCCACCATTTCACTTGCAGCAACTTGGGTTAGAGAGAGAATCTAGAGAGAGAAAGTGTAGGTTTGAGGTAAGCAAGTTGTTTAATTTTGTAATTTTCGTTTATTTTGGTTCCTAGTGGTATGTTGAAAAGAATTAACGGTAAAATTTGTGTAAAAGTTGAGTGTAATTAGTTATAAGCTTGGTTTAGTTAAATATCACAATTAATTTAAGATTAAAGTATTTTAGCTGAAGTATTTTATTAATGGTAAGATCAGCACGAATCTTTGTTTAATTGAAAAAAATAGATTAGTAAACATGTGATTAATTAGGTTATTTGGACACTTAGGATTTGTTAATAGGTTAGGCTTTAAGAAAATCAAAAGAATCACTGTTTGGTAATTAATTGGGGAATATGAGAATTGAAAAAAATTAACAATAGAAAGTTGTTAAAAATTAGTAAGAAAGGAAATTTTCAAAAGTTTTAATTGAATAACTAATAATGGTTAGGAAACCTAAATTATGTTGTTTCATTTCAGTTCCTCGTAATAGGCAAAGATCACCTATATAGAAGAAACATAAAAAGGAAACTGGTGTAAGGTAGGGAATTTTATGCTATTTTATGGTGTATTTGATTTCTTCCCTTGAATCATTTGTTGGAATTTCACGTTATTTCTATGATTTCATAAAATGTTTTAATGTGTCATTGCATCTCTGTTTTATTGCATTGAAATGTTACCATGATATTGGAACGTATATGAAGATTCATGGTTGTGTTGTCGAAATGGTTCATGGTGTGGTTGCATTGCAAGAAGGATATGGAATTATCACAGATGATATTCAAAGAATTGATTGGTGGGAAGTGTTTATGTGATGCTACAGACATTATCATTTGATATATTGTTTATGTGGGACCGTGGGTCCTTGGGTGAAAGTCCCTAAATCCCTCGAGGAAGACACTCCGATGTGGGTGTATGGGGTTGGTCCTGCCCTTGGGTATGAGTCCCAAAAGACACGGGGTATGACTTGCCCTTAGGTGATGTCCCAGAATAGTCATTATTATATTGATCGTGTATCTTGTGAAGCATTGATATCTGATGTGTAGATTGTTAGGGGTCAGCAGTTTATCAGTTGTGAAAGGATGGATGGGGAAAAGTAAGGATGAAACTAACAAACACATGCATACATGTTCGACATGATTACACATTTGTTAATGGTTATTAAATGTTTATTATCCATGCTTTTAAACGTTTAATTCAAGGTTTTTAAGGGTATGCTTTGGATTGTTATAAACTTTCCTATTGAGTTGTGAACTCACCCTATACCTTCCACCTTTAGATGCAGTTTAGAAGACCTATGCAGGAAATAATGCTTGAGCAATGCTTTACTGTGATTGGATGTTGTTTGCTCAATTGAAAGTCTTTTGAGGCTTTGCCTTTGTATTAAAGACTGAATCTTTTTGTAGGAATAATGTAATATATATATAATTGTCAGGTACACTTGTAGTAAGGGCTACCCGTAGTGAACAATGGGGTTTGGTATATGTAAATTAACGTAGTATAAGTTTCTTTTAAGAAACGAACCATATTTTGTTAACTACAAGTTAGAAAGTTTAATACATGATGTGCTCCTTATAACAGGTTTTGCATATCCTCTTTTTGCACAAAATCAAGTAGGAACTCAACATTTAAATTTTTTAGAGCACTTATACTATATTTGAGTATCAATTCTTTAGTTTGAAGAATAACAAAACCGGGGTGTGACAGCTTGGTATCAAAGCATAAGGGATTAAATCCCTATTGTGGACAATACTAAGACAAAATGCCTAGAGCAAGGAACAAATTAACCACAAGGCCTAAACAAACAACTAGATCATCTCCAATATCTCATGGTAATGTAACTGAGGGAAGAGGCGCAATATATCCAACTGCTGGTTTAGAATTCCAAAATGTGAGCTTAATTCGGGAATTTAAAGCACTAACTCCTCCAATGTTTCGTGGTGGGCCTAATTTTCTTGAAGTTGAGAATTGGACGAAAGAAATAAAGAAAATATTGGATGTAATGGCAGTTCCTGAGGAAAGGAGAGTTTCTTTAGCTTCCTTCATGTTGAGGGATGAAGCAGACAACTGGTGGGATGTGATCAAGACTACTCAGGATGTAACTAAGATGGTTTGGATGCAATTTGAGGAGCTGCTTTTATCTAATTACTTTCCAGAGGCCATTAGAAGATAAAAAAAGAGCTGAATTTATACACTTGGTTCAAAGGAACATGACAATGACTGAATATGCAACAAAGTTTACACGACTATCTAGATATGCTCCGAATGTGGTTGTAGATGAACAAATGTGAGCTGAACAATTCCAAGAGGGGTTGAGATTGAACATTGGAGCATAGGTCGCTCCCTTCATGCTTCGTACTTATAATGAGGTTATGGCAAGGGCTCTTGTTATAGAAAGGGAAATGGAGGAAGCTCAAAGGTTGAGAAGCAGAAATTCTAGGTTTGGTGGTTCAAAAAAATGAGAACGAGACTTCAAACGCCAGAAAGTGATTCATCCCCAACAACAACCTAGAAAATAAGAGCAGTATAGTGGGACTACAGATTTGGCCAAAGGACCAAGGAGATGTTATGAATGTGGTGAGGTGGGACATCTTAGGAGGGAGTGCCCAAAATTTCAACAACTTGCATACTAGCCATCTCAATGACAGTTTCAGCAGATGAACCCACGAATCCAAGGAAGGCAACCTCAAGGGGAAGGAAACTTTAGACAAGAGAAGCCTGGAGGAAAGCCAGAGCAAGAACAACAAGGGAGATTTTATACAATAGGGTCACAAAATGAAGAGTCAAATGCCTTGGTGGAAGGTATAATCTTATGTTTTAGCACTTGGGCACATGTTTTATTTGATCCAAGAGCTACCCACTCTTTTATTTCTGCATCATTTGCCTCCATGCTAGACATATAATTTGTTCCCCTTCTTTATTCATTATGTGTTGAGACTTCTATGGGTGGTAAGGTGGAAACCAAGTGGGTGTGTCATGCTTGTGTACTTTATATTGGGAGTCTTAAAGTTACAATGGATCTGGTTCTTCTTAATGTTTCATCCTTTGATGTAATTGTGGGGATGGATTGGCTTGCCCAACATCATGCTGTGTTAGATTGTTATTTGAAGAAAGTAACATTCCAAACCTTATCTGGTTCATATTTGAGTTTCTATGGTGATAGAAGGCTTACATTTATTCCACTAATTCGAAACCTAGAAGACAAGTGGTCAAGAAAGGATGACGGACACTATTTTCTTTTTAATATGAAGGGAGAAGGCAAAAAGATGACAACTATAGATTGTCTTCCAATGGTTTGTGAATTTGCTGATGTTTTTCCTAAAGAATTGCCATGTTTACCTCCTCACAGAGAGATGGATTTTTCTATTGAATTGTATCTAGGTACAGATCCAATATCAATAGCTCCATATAGGATGGCTCCAGTTGAACATAAGGAATTGAACATTCAGTTGCAAGAGTTGCAAACTAAAGGGTTTATTCGGCCTAGTACCTCACCTTGGGGTGCTCCAATATTGTTTGTAAAGAAGAAGGATGGATCCTTGCGGTTATGTGTGGATTACAAAAAATTGAATAGAGTAACAGTGAAAAACAAATATCTGCTACCTCAGGTTGATGACTTATTTGACCAGTTATGTGGGGCTTGCTATTTTTCAAAGATTGATTTAAGATCTGGTTATCATCAGTTGAGGATACGAGAATAAGATATTCCAAAGACCGCATTTCATAAAAGGTATGGGCCTTATGAATTTGTGGTCATGCCGTTTGGGTTAAGCAATGCTCCAGCTACATTCATGGACATGATGAATCGTATTTATCGGCCTTATTTGGATCATTTTGTGGTGGTATTTGTGGATGATATTTTGATATATTCTAAGAGTAGAGAAGAGCACGGTCATCATTTGCATATGGCACTTCAAACACTTAGAGAACACCAGTTATATGCCAAATTGGAGAAATGTGACTTTTGGTTGCAGGAAATTCAATTTTTGGGGCACATGGTTTCTCAAGAGGGTATCTAAGTGGATCCAACAAAAGTGGAAGCTGTGACAAAGTGGGAAAGACCCAAGAATGTTTTTGAAGTACGTAGTTTTCTTGGACTAGCTGGGTACTACAGAAGGTTTGTTGAAAACTTTTCTTGAATTGCTTACCCAATGACTAGACTGACACACAAGAGAGTGAACTTTGATTGGAATGATAGGTGTGAAGAATCCTTTCAAGAGCTAAAAAGGAGACTAACAATAGCGCCAGTGCCAATTACTCCTATTAGTTGCGAAAGATATATAGTTAATTGTGATGCTTCAAGAAATGGCTTGGGATGTGTTTTGATGCAAAGAGGAAGAGTGGTTGCTTATGCTTCTAGGAAATTGAAGAACCATGAGCAAAACTATCTTACACATGATCTCGAACTCGCAGCCACAGTCTTTGCTTTAAAGTTATGGAGACATTACTTATATGGTGAAAATTTTGAAGTGTTTTCAGATCACAAAAGTTTGAAGTACATTTTCTCTGAAAAAGATCTGAATGCAAGGCAAAGGAGATGGATGGAAACCCTTGAAGATTTTAACTTTACTTTGCAGTATCATCCAGGAAAAGCTAATGTGGTTGCTGATGCCCTAAGTAGAAAGGCTCAATGTGTGTTATCTGGGTTAGTGGTTTATGAGTGGAAAATGTATGATTACATCAGTGAGTTCAATCCTTGCTTTGATGCACATGATTCTGGTGCATGTTTTTGTACTTTGGTAGCTCAACCATCAATATTGCAAAAGGTTATTAAAGCTCAAAGGAAAGATACAAAGTTAGAGGGCATGCACTCTCGAATCATGGCGAGTAATGCAGTAGAAGGTTGGAGCATACATTCTAATGGTGGGATTCATTTCTTGAATAAACTTTGTGTTCTTAATGATGCTCAGGTGAAGGAGGAGGTAATGAAGGAAGCTCATCATTCTCAATTCATAGTACACCCTGGAGAAACTAAAATGTACCATGATTTGAGGCGTCAATATTGGTGGCAGGGTATGAAGCAGGATATAGCTCAATTCGTTTCTAAGTGTTTAACATGTCACTGTTACGGTTATAGTAACCGTTACTGTCATCGTCATCGTTACCGTCACCGTCACCGTCATAGTTACCGTCACTATCACCGTTACTATCACCATCACCGATATTGTCACCATCACCATCATTGTTACCATTACCGTTATCGTAACTATTATCGTCATCGTTACCATTATCGTTACCATTACTCTTTCTATAATTGTTACTATCACCGTTACCGTCATCTTGATTGTGACCATTACCGCCACCATCACCGTCATCGTCACCGTCATTAATACTGTTACCATAATTGTCATCATCATTTTTACTGTTACCGTTATTGTCATTGTCATTGTTACCGTTATCGTCACTCTAATCGTTACCATAACCTTCACTGTTACCGTCATCATCACCATTACCGCAACCATAACTCTTATTGTTATTGTTACCGTCACCGTCACCGTTACTGTAACCGTCACCATCACTATAACCATTACTGTGACCGTCATCATTACCGTTACCATTACCGTTACTATAACCATTATCATAACAATTATCGTCACCGTTACCGCCACCGTCACCATTACTGTCGCCATTTAAGTTATCGTTATCAGTACCATTACCATCATCGTTACCGTTAAAGTTACCATCACTGTTACCATGACCGTTACTGTTACCGTTACCATCACCGTTACTGTTATTGTTACCGACACCGTTATCGTTACTGACACACTCATCGTTACTATTACTATCCCCGTTACTTTTAACGTCACTATCACCATCACTGCCCCCCGTTACCATTATCGTTACTCTCATCGTCACCGTTACCATTACCATTACCGTTATCATCACCATTACTGTTACCATAACCGTTATCGTGACTGTCACGGTCACCATTACTATAATCGTCACGGTCACAGTCATCGTCATCGTCACCGAAATCGTCACAGTGACCATTAATATTATAGTCACCGCTACTGTCACCGCTACTATTACCGTTACCATTACCGTTATCGTTGCCATAACCGTTACCCTTATCGTCACCGTTACTGTCCCCGTTACTCTCATTGCTACCGTTATCATTACTATCACCTTTACTATCATCGTTACCGATACTGTTACTGTCACCTTCACCGTTACTGTTACTGTTACCTTTACCATTATCGTAACTGTTATTGTCATCGTTACTGTCACCATCACCGTTACCGTCACCGTTACCATTACTGTCACCGTTACCGTTACCAATATCATAAACGTTACTGTTATTATAACCATTACTGTCATCTTTATAGTCACTGTCACAGTTACCGTTACTATTACAGTTACTGTTACCGTCACCTTTACCATCACTATTATAGATACTGTTACCGTCATCGTCACCGTTACCGTTACGATTACTGTTATCGTAATCGTTATTGTCATTTTTACCGTCATCCTTATTGTATCCACTAGCATCATCATTATCGTCATAATTACCGTCACTGTTACCATCACCGTTACTATATGCATTACAATCATCGTCATCGTTACCGTTATAGTTACCATCACCTACACCATTACCATCATCATTATCAATACCATTACCGTTGCTGTTACTGCTAGAGTTACAATTACGGTTACCGTCACCATTACCATCACCGTTACCGTCATCGTTACCGTCACCATTACCATCACTGTTACCGTTATCGTTACTTTTACCCTTATTGTCATCGTTACCATTACCGTCACCGTCACCGTTACCGAGACTATCAACGTTACCATCACTGTTACAATTAACATCACCGTTATCGTTACCATTACCATCACCATTATTGTTTCCGTTACGGTTGCCGTCATCCTTACTCCTACCGTTAGCGTTACCGTTACCATCATCGTTTCCATCACCGTCATCGTCAACCTTACCGTTATCATTACAGTCATCGTCACCGTTACTGTTACTGTTACTTTTACTGTTATCGTCATCGTCACTGTTAGCATCACCATTACCGTCACTATTACCGTAACCATTACCGTTATCATAATCGCTACTGTCACTGTTACCATCCTCGTTATTGTCACCGTTACCGTTATTGTTACCGTTACCATTACTGTCACCATTACTGTCACAGTTATTGTCATTGTTACCGATACTGTTACTATCACATTCACTGTTACTATTACAGTTACCATTATCGTAACCATTATTGTAACCATTACTATCACAGTTACCATTATCGTAACCATTACTATCACTATTACCATCACAGTTATCGTCATTGTTACCAATACTATTACTATCATCATCACCATTACCGTTTCTAATATCGTTACCTTTATCGTAACCGTTACTATCACTGTTACAGTCACAGTTGCTGTCATCGTTACAGTGACCGTCACCGTAATCATCACCGTCACCGCCACCGTTATCGTCACCATTACCGTCATCGTCACCGTTACAGTCACCTTTACCGTCATTGTCACTGTCATCGTTACTATCACTGTTACCATTACTGTCACCATTACTGTCACAGTTATTGTCATCGTTACCGATACTATTACTTTCACCTTCACCATTATTGTTATAGTTACCATTATCGTAACCATTACTATCAATGTTACCATCACCATCACCGTCACCGTTACCAATATTGTTACTATCACCATCACCGTTACTGTTATCGTAACCGTTACTATCACTGTTACCGTCACAGTTGTCATCACTATTACTGTGACCGTCATTGTAATCGACACCATCATCGTCACCACCACCATTATCGTCACCGTTACCATCACTATTTTCGTCATCGTCACCGTTACTATCATCGTCATTGTTATCGTCACAATTACCATTACTGTTACTGTCCGCGATACCGTTACTATCACCATTACCATTACCATTACCATGACCGTCATCGTAACTGTTACTGTCACTATGACCATTATTGTTACCGTTACAGCTATCGTCACCGCTACCATCACTGTTACCATTATAGCAACCATTACCATCATCGTTACCGTCATCGTCACTGTCACCGTCACCATCACCATCACCGTTATCGTCACCATTACCATCATTGTTACTGTTACCGTTATTGTTATTGTCACCATTACCATCATTGTTACTGTTATAGTTATTGTTATCGTCACTGTTACCGTTACTGTTACTGTTATCGTTATCGTTACCGTTACTCTTTCTGTTATTGTTACCATTACAATCTCCGTTACCATCATCGTTACCATCATTGTGATTGTGACTGTTACCGCCACCGTCACCGTCATTGTTACCGTTATCATTACTGTCATCGTCATCTTTACTGTTGCCGTTACTGTCATGATCACCGTTATTGTTATCGTTACTGTAACCGTTAACCATCATCGTTATCGTCACCGTCACCGTTACTATTGCCGTTTCCGTCACTGTTACCATCACCATTATCTTTAACATTACCGTTACTATTATTGTCCCCGTTACCGTTACTGTTACCAATACCATTACTGGTACCGCATTATCATCATCGTCACCATTACTGTCGCTGTTTCCGTCACTATTACCATCACCATTATCTTTAACATTACCGTTATTGTTACCATGACCGTTACTGCTACCGTCACCATTACCGTAACTCTTACTGTTACTGTTACCGTCACCGTCACCATCACCGTCACCATTATTGTAACCGTTAATGTGACTGTCACCGTTATTGTTACCATCACCTTCATCGTTACCGTAATCATTACCATAATTGTTACTGTCACCGTTACCGTCTCCATCACCAATACCGTAGCCGTTTAATTCACCATTATCAACACCTTTTCTATCACCATTACCGTCATCATTACAGTTACCGTCATTGTTATCGTGACCATTACTTTTACCGTTATCATCACCGTTATCGTTACTGTTACTGTCACCATCACCATTACCGTTAACGTTACCGTTATTGATACACTCACTGTTACCATTACTGTCACTATCACCATCCTCATCCTTGTTACCATTACCATTACCATTACTATCACCGTCATCGTTACTATTACCGTTACCGTTACCGTAACCGTCATGGTCACAATCACCGTTAGTGTAACCGTCACGGTCATGATCACCATCATTGTCACCGTGACCATCAATGTTATAGTCACCGCTACCATCATTGTTACTGTTACCATTACCGTTACTGTTGTCATAACCGTTACCATTAACGTAACCATTGCCATTATTATCACCGATACTGTCACCGTTACCGTCCTCGTTACTCTCACTGTTATTGTCATCGTTACCATCACCGTTACTGTCACCATTACTGTTACTGTTACTGTCACCTTCATTGTTACCGTTACCGTTACCATTATTGTAACCGTTACTGTCATCGTTACCGTTACTATCATCGTTACCGTCACCGTTACCATCACCGTTACTGTTACTGTCATTGTAATACCTAGCACCAATGAATTAAATAGGCAATAATGATTATCTTAGTACTTAACTTTAAACGTGCTTAATTAGATGTTAAAACTAGTTAAGTGTTAATCCTTTTTAATTATGAATTAAACTTTGATTAAGGTAATGTGGGATTAGTTAATGACTTAAGCATGTTTATTAAGTTCTTAGCGGTTGATTATAGTTATGAAAACCTAAAGGACTTGTAACACCTGTACTAATGAATTAAATAGGCAATAATGATTATCTTAGTACTTAACTTTAAGCATGCTTAATTAGATGTTTAAACTAGTTTAGTGCTAATCTTGTTTAATTATGAATTAAACTTTGATTAAGGTTAAGTGGGATAAGTTAATGACTTAAGCATGCTTATTAGGTTCTTAGGGGATGATTAGGGTTATGAAAACCTAAAGGACTAATGAGCAATTATGGGTTTTATTTTTGATAACTTGAAAGACTAAAGTGTAAAATATGGAAATTAGAGTTAGTGGAATGCCACCTCCTACTTGGGTGGATTGGTGGCAGCCATGTGGGCTGCCACCTCATGCTTGGCTGCATGGAGACTCTTTATAAGAGGGCTGCAGCTCGTTTTCCACCATTTCACCTACAACAACTTGGGTTAAAGAGAGAATCTAGAAAGAGAAAGTGTAGATTTGAGGTAAGCAAGTTGTTTAATTTTGTAATTTTCGTTTATTTTGGTTCCTAATGGTATGCTAAAAAGAATTAACGGTAAAATTTGTGTAAAATTTTAGTTTAATTAGCTATAAACATGTTTTAGTTAAAAATCACAATTAATTAAGGATTAAAGTATTTTAACTTAAGTATTTTATTAATGGTAAGATAAGCATAAATCTTTGTTTAATTTGGTTTGATTGAAAAATAGATTAGTAAACATGTGATTAATTAGGTTATTTGGACACTTGGGATTTGTTAATGGGTTAGGCTTTAAGAAAATCAAAACAGTTAGTGTTTGGTAATTAATTAGGGAAATTAATATGCATTGTAAATATTGTTTAATTCAATTCAAATTTGATTTGAAAACCTAAAGGTATGTAGATTAGAGAATATGAGAATTAAAAATTAGCAACAGTAAATTATATAAATTTTCATGGTTAGAAAACCTAAATTATGTTGTTTCATTTCAGTTCCTTGTAATAGGCAAAGATCACCTATGTAGAAAAAACACAAAAAGGAAACTGGTGTAAGGTAGGGAATTTTATGCTATTCTATCGTGTATTTGATTTCTTTCCTTGAATCATTTGTTGGAATTTCATGTTATTTCTATGATTTCATAAAATGTTTTCATGTGTCATTGCATCTCGGTTTATTGCATTGAAATGTTACCATGATATTGGAATGTATATTGGTATGAAGATTCATGGTTCTGTGTTGTTGAAATGGTTCATGGTGTGGTTGCATTGCAAGAAGGATATGGAATTATCACAGATGACATTTAGAGAATTGATTGGTGGGAAGGTTTTATGTGATGCTACAGGCATTATCCTTTGATATATTGTTTATGTGGGACTGTGGGTCCTTGGGTGAAAGTCCCTAAAGCCCTCGAGGAAGACACTCCGATGTGGGTGTATGGGGTTGGTCCTGCCCCTAGGTTTTAGTCCCTAAAGACACGGGGTTGGTCCTACCCTTGGGTATGAGTCCCAAAAGACACAGGGTATGACTTGCCCTTGGGTATGAGTCCCAAAAGACACAGGGTATGACTTGCCCTTGGGTGATGTCCCAGAATAGTCATTCTTATATTGATCGTGTATCTTGTGGAGCATTGATATCTGATGTCTAGATTGTTGGGGGTCAGCAGTTTATCAGTTGTGAAATGATGGATGGGGAAAAGCAAGGATGAAACCAGCAAACACATGCATACCTGTTTGACATGATTACACATTTGTTAACGATTATAAAATATTTATCATGCATGATATTAAACGTTTAATTCAAGGTTTTTAAGGGTATGCTTAGGATGGTTATAAATTTTCCTACTGAGTTGTGAACTCACCCTATTCCTTCCACCTTTAGATGCAGGTCAGAAGACCTATGCACAAAATAATGTTTGAGCAATGCTTTACTGTGATTGGATGTTGTTTGCTCGCATTGAAAGTCTTTTGAGGCCTTGCCTTTTGTATCAAAGACTGAATCTTTTTGTAGGAATGATGTAATATATATATTTGTCAGGTACACTTGTAGTATGGGCTACCCAGTGAACAATGGGGTTTTGGTATATGTAAATTAATGTAGTACAAGTTTCTTTTAAGAAACAAACCATATTTTGTTGACTACAAGTTACAAAGTTTAATATAGGATGCACTCCTTATAACAGGTTTTGCATATCCTCTTTTGCACAAATTCAAGCAGGAACTCAACATTTAAATTTTTGATAGCACTTATACTGTATTTGAGTATCAATTGTTTAGTCTGAAGAATAACAAAAACTGGGGTGTGACAGGACTAATGGGCAATTATGGGTTTAATTTTTGATAACTTGAAGGACTATAGTGTAAAATTGGGAAGTTGGAGTTAGTGATAGCCAAGTGGCGTGCCACCTCCTACTTGGGTGGGTTGGTGGTAGCCATGTGGCCTGCCATCTCCTACTTGGTTGCATGGAGAGCCCTATATAAGGGCTTGCATCTGTTTTTGCACCATTTTACTTGTAGCAGCTTGGGTTAGAGAGAGGATCTAGAGAGATAAAGTGTGGATTTGAGGTAAGCAAGTTGTTTAATTTAGTAATTTCGGTTTATTTTGGTTCCTAATGGTATGCTGAAACAAATTAACGGTAAAATTTGTGTAAAAGTTGAGTGTAATTAGCTATAAACATGTTTTAGTTAAAAATCACAATTAATTAAGGATTAAAGTATTTTAGCTTAAATATTTTATTAATGGTAAGATCAACATAAATCTTTGTTTAATTTGGTTTAATTGAAAAATAGATTAGTAAACATGTGATTAATTAAGTTATTTGGACGCTTGGGATTTGTTACTAGGTTAGGCTTTAGGAAAATCAAAGTTGGTAGTTAATTAGGGAATATTAATATGCATTGTAAATATTGTTTAATTCAATTCAAATTTGATTTGAAAACCTGTAGGCATGTAGATTAGAGAATATTAGAATTAAAAATTAGCAACAGTAAATTGTATAAATTTTCATTGTTAAGAAGTCTAAATTATGTGTTTCATTTTAGTTCCTTGTAATAGGTAAAGATCGCCTACATAGAAGAATCACAGAGGGAAAGTCCGTGTAAGGTAGGGAATTTTATGTTATCCCATAGTGTATCTGATTTCTTTCCTTGAAACATTTATTGAAAATTTCATGTCATTTCCATGATTTCATTAAACATTTTAATGTGTCATTGCATCTCGGTTTATTGTGTTGAAATGTTACATTGAGATTGGAACGCATATTGGTATGAAGATTCATGGTTTTGTGTTGTGGAAATGGTTCATGGTGTGGTTGCATGGCAAGAAGGATATGGAATAATCACAGATGATATTCAGAGAATTGATTGGTGGGAAGTGTTTATGTGATGCTACATGCATTATCTTTTGATATATTGTTTATGTAGGACCGTGGGTCCTTGGGTGAAAGTCCCTAAAGCCCTTGAGGAAGACACTCCGATGTGGGTGTATGGGGTTGGTCCTGCCCTTGGGTTTTAGTCCCTAAAGACACAGGGTTGGTCCTGCCTGATTCGAGCCCAGCTGGTGTACTTTGGTTTCAGTCCTCAGATAGGAGTAATCAACAAAATTTATAACCTATATCACCATGTACTAAGATAGCCTCAGCTGGCATAACATAGTGGCTCTAGGATCGTTCACTGGGATGGGTTTTCACTTCACAATTGATATTAATTCAAAGCTGAATTGGTGCTTTTTCATTTCAAGGTTAGCTTTAAAAGAAAACATAAAGATGTTTGAAAAGGTTGGTTTTAAGCTAACTAAAAATAGTAACTGATTTTAATTACAAAGAAAATTGTTTCTTGGAGTTTCAGATCACTAGGCTCAGGTTCCTAATACAAAAAGAGAGTTCCAGTCACTTGAATCTTTTCCTCGCATTGGGGATTTAACATATAGTTATTTCCCAAACTGGTGTGGTACAGATACTTCCCCTTAATGGGTTCAAACACTAAATCCCTGTCACTGATGCATCTTGCAATGGCTCATACCTCTCACCTAGCATTTGCCATTCAAGGTGATCTTTAACCTTGGATTACCCGTCAAAAGCTCGCAAGAGTTAACTAATGGATGTCTCCTTAGAGTCCAAAAGCTTACCAAGTGTTGGCTATTCTAGAAAATCCTACCTTTAAACCACCTCCCAAAGGCTCGCAAGAGATAAACTAGTGCATCTCAATGGATGGAGATCACTTGCCTTACCAAGTGTTGGCCCAGGTGATTTAAAGGCGTTTTAAGTTAACTAAAAACATAGAAACCATTAACGGGTCACACTTTCTCTTCATTAAAAACTGAAACAACAAAACTTCCAATTTTTGCATTTGGAAGCTTACCCGACTTTCTTCACTCCAAGAGACAAAAAGCCTAGCCACTCATCCTTTGAGGAAACATCCTTAGAGTTTGATTGACTAGAAATAAAAATAACGAGAAAACAAAAATATGAAGGAAAAATAGAGCAAGTGCTCTGTAAAATATATTTCTTACTATGATCCTCCTCTCGTCAGATTACATATATGATATATCATTATATGATTTTCTTATTTACATTGGTTCAAAGATATATATATATATATATATATATATATATAGAAGATATTTTTTAAGAAATACCCTAATAATATCTTTGACTGATTACAAGGAGAAAATAGAAATTTACACAAAATATCTTGAGAAAAAAATCTAACTAAGTCTGTTGCAAATATCTGAGTTTACACAGGTGGATTTCGCAAGGTGATTCACACGTTGAATTATCCCTTTTTCAAGTTTGAACTTTGATTTTGCAAGTTGAATTTGTGATTTCACAACTTGGAGGTGATTCCGCAACTTGAAAATGATTTGCAACTTGATTCGCAGCTTGGAGGTGATTTCGCAACGTGGTTCGCAGCTGCGAAGATGGAGTTTCAACTTGCGAAGTGGCACACATGTGCTTGCAGGTGGTTTCGCAGCTGCGAAACACCTTGCGAAATTTCGCAAGTGGATTTCATTTCACAGCTCATTTCGCTCAACTTTGCGCGGTTGTCTTCAAACGGCCATAACTTCTTCATTTCAACTCCGATTCACACACCGTTTGAAGCGTTGGACTCCTGAATTCCCGATCTTCAAAATGAAATATACTATGCATAAAATGGACTTTAGGAAGTACTCAAAATGTGTCCAACAGTTTCTATCCTCTTGAATTTCTTCATGTTAGATTTCTCTTTTTGCTTCTCCTCCTTGCATTCATGATTTGCTTTTGGAAAAGGACTACAAAGCTCCAAAGCTTGGATTCTTCTTGTAAATGAGCTTACATTTGCTTTGCCATGGATTATATAAAGCTCTCCCTCATCTTAGATTGCTTTGGTGATCAAAAAGCTATCAAAAACACCAAAACTTAACACAATTTGATTAGAAATGATTGCAAGGGTCCTTAACATGCCAATTGAGTTAAAAGGTAATAACTACTACTCAAAAGTGTTTAAAAGAGTTAATTACAAGCTATAAAATAGCACTTTTTGAGTAGTAATCACTGCCCTCAGGTATGAGTCCCAAAAGACACGGGGTATGGCTTGCCCTTGGGTGATGTCCCAGAATAGTCATTATTATATTGACCGTGTATCTTGTGGAGCATTAATATCTGATATATAGATTGGTGGGGGTGAACAGTATATCAGTTGTGAAATGATGGACGAGGAAAAGCAAAGATGAAACCAGCAAACACATGCATACATGTTTGATATGATTGCATATTTGTTAATGGTTATAAAATGTTTATCATGCATGCTATTACATGTTTAATTCAAAGTTTTTAAGGGTATGCTTAGGATGGTTATAAACTTTCCTATTGAGTTGTGAACTCACCCTATTCCTTCCACCTTTAGATACAAGTCAAAAGACCTATGCAAGAAATAATGCTTGAGCATTTCTTTATTGTGATTGGGTGTTGTTTCCTCGTTACCATCACCGTTACCATTACTGTTACCATCATCATTACCATTACTGTTACTGTCATCGTTAGCGTAACCGTTACCGTGACCCTTAGCGTTACTATTACCGTCACCATTTATCGTTACCATTTATGTTACCGTTATTGTCATTGCTACCGTCACCATTTTCCTAACTATTACAATCAGTATTATTGTTAATTTCACTGTCATTGTCATCTTTACCATTACTATTACTATCACTGTCATCGTTACCGTCACCATAACCGTTACTGTGACAATTACCGTTACCATCACTATAATTGTTACAATTACCGTCACCATTACCATTATCGTCACAGTTATAGTCACCATGACTGTCAGCGTTAAAGTCACCATAATTGTTACCGTAACCATAACCTTTTCTGTCACCGTTATCGTGACTATTACCATTATTGTTACCATCACCATTACTGTCACTGTTACCGTTACCATTATGGTTACCGTCACCGTTACCGTTACCTTTACCATTACCGTTACTGTTACCTTTACCATTACCGTTACCGTTACCATTATTGTTACCGTTACCGTTTCCGTTATCGTTACCATTACCATTACTGTTGCAATTACCATTACCATTACCTTTACCATTACTATGACCATTACTGTTACTTTTTTCGTTATTGTTCTTGTTACCATTATCGTTATCGTCACTGTTACCATTACCGTTACTGTTACTATGACCGTTACTGTTATGGTTATCGTTACCATTACCGTTACTATTAGCGTCACCGTTACCATTACTGTTACCATTATCGTTACCGTTATGATTACCGTCACCATTACAATTACTTTTACCATTACTGCTACTGTTTTCGTTATCGTTACTGTTACCATTATTGTTATTGTTACTATTACCGTTACCGTTACTGTTTCCATTATCGTTATCGTTATTATTACCATTATCATCACCATAACCATTACCGTTAACGTGACCGTGACCATGACCATTATCGTCACCATAACTGTAACTGTCACTATTACCATTACCGTTATAGTCACCGTCATCATTACCATTACTGTTACTGTTATAGTCACCGTTACCATTATCGTTATTGTTATCGTTACCATCACCGTCACCATTACCGTCACCGTTTCAGTTACCTTTACCGTTACTCTTACAGTTACCATCACTGTTACCATGACCGTTACTGTTACCGTTACCGTTACTATTACCGTCACCGTTACTGTTATCGTTACTGATACACTTACCGTTACCATTACCGTCACTATTACCGTTAACGTCATTGTCCCTATTGGCATTACTGTTACTGTCACCGTCACCATTACCGTTATCGTCACCATAACCATTACCATGACAAGTATAGTTATCGTCACCATTACTGTCACCGTGACCATCACTGTTACCGTCATTATGACCATTTCCGTCATCGTTAGCGTAATCGTCACGGTCACGGT
Organism: Vitis cinerea var. helleri x Vitis rupestris; assembly: GCA_945999865.1. Taxonomy (NCBI): domain Eukaryota; kingdom Viridiplantae; phylum Streptophyta; class Magnoliopsida; order Vitales; family Vitaceae; genus Vitis; species Vitis cinerea var. helleri x Vitis rupestris. The sequence continues at coordinate 16,160,416 of OX253934.1, forward strand.
CACCGTTACTGTAACCATCATGGTCACAGTCACCGTCATTGTCACGGTGACAATCAATGTTACAATCACCGCTAGTGTCACCGTTATTGTTACTGTTACCATTACCATTACCGTTACCATTACCATTACCATTACTGTTTCCATAACCGTTATCGTTATCGTCACCGTTATTGTCCCTGTTACTTTCATCGCTATCGTTATTTTACCATCACCATTACTATCACCGTTACCGATATTGTTACTATCACCTTCACCTTCACCGTTATCGTTACCGTTAACGTTACTCTTACAATTATCGTAACCGTTACTATCATCGTTATTGTCACCATCATCGTTACCGTCACCGTTACCATTACTGTCACTGTTACCGTTACCGTTACCGTAACCGTTATCGTTATTGTAACCATTACTGTCATCGTTACTGTTACCGTCACTGTTATCGTCATCGTTAGAGTTATCGTTACCGTTACAGTTACCGTTACCGTTACCGTTACAGTTACCGTTACAGTCACTATAACCGTTACAATTATCATCACCGTTACCATTATCTTCACCGTTATAGTCACCATGACTGTCACCGTTAAAGTCACCATAATCGTTACTGTAACCGTTTCTGTCACCGTTGTCGTGACTATTACCGTTACTGTTATTGTCATCATTACTGTGACTATTACCATTACTGTTATGGTTATCCTCATCGTTACCGTTACCATTACCATTACAGTTACTGTTACTGTCACCGTTATTGTTACCTTTACCATTACCATTGGGTTACCGTCACCATTACCGGTACCTTTATCATAACCGTAACCATTACCATTACCATTGCCGTTACGGTTACCGTTACGGTTACCATTACCATTATTGTTACTATTACCGTTACCATTACTTTTTCCGTTATCGTTATCGTTATCGTTACTGTGACTGTGACCGTTACCCTTATGGTTACCATTACCATTACCGTTAGTGTTACCGTCACCGTTACTGTTACCTTTACCATTACAGTTACAATTACCGTTACTATCACCATTACCGTTACCTTTACCATTACCATTACCCTTACCATTATCGCTACCATTTTCGTTATCGTTACTGTTACCATTATTGTTACTATTACTATTACCGTTACCGTTATTGTTTCCATTATCGTTACTGTTACTATTACTATTACTGTTACCGTTACCGTTATTGTTATCGTCACCATCACTGTCACCATTATAGTCACCAATACCGTTATCGTCACCGTTACCGTTACTATCATCGTTACCGTCACTATTACAGTCAATGTCATTGTTATTGTTACCGTTACCCTTATCGTCACCATTACCATTACTGTTACCATTACCATCATCATTATCAATACCATCACCGTTATCGTTATCATTATCGTTACCTTTCGCGATACCATTATCGTGACCATTACTGTTACTATTATCGTCACTGTTACCGTTACTCTAATTGTTACCGTTACCATTATCGTGATCGTTACCGTAACCGTTACCATCACCGTTACTGTCATCATGACCCTGACCGTTACCATCACCGTTACCGTCATCGTTATCGTCACCATCACTGTGACCATCATAGTTATCGCCACCCTCACCATCACCGTGACCATCATCGTTACTGTGACTATTACAGTAACCATTACTATTACTATTATAGTCACCGTTACCGTCATCGTTACTATTACTATCATCGTTACCGTTATTCTCACCGTAACCAATACCGTCACCGTCAATGTGACTGTTATTGTGACCGTGACCATTACCATCACATTATCGTGACCGTGACTATTACCGTTACCATTACTCTCATCATTACTATGACTGTTACTAATATAGTGATTGTTACCATTACCGTTACTCTCATCATTACTATGATTGTTACCGATACAGTGATCGTTACCATCATTGTTACCATTACCTTTACAATTATCGTCACCGTCATCGTCATTTTCACTGTTATTGTTACCGTTACCGTGACCATCACCGTAATCACCATTACTATCACCATCACCGTCATCGTTACCATTATTGTTACCATCTTCGATACTGATATCGTCACCGTTACCATGACCGTTACCGTCATCGTCACCATTACTCTCATCATTACTATGACTGTTATGAATAGAGTGACCTTTACCGACACCATTATCGTGACCGTCACTATTACTGTTATCATTACAGTCACCGTCAGCATTAGTGTTATCATTACCGTTACTGTGAACATCACCCTAATCACCATTACTGTCACTGTCACCGTTACCATCACTGTCACTGTCACCGTTATCGTCAATGTGATCGTTACCTTTACCGTTACCAATAGCATCACCATTACCATCGTAGTAACCATCATTGTTATCGTTATCGTTATCATCATCGTTACCATCACCGTTACGGTTACCATCACCATTACTGTAATCAATCGTTATCATCACCATTACTATTATCGTTACCGTTACCGTCCCCGTTATGGTTACCTTCACCGTTACCGTTATTGTCACCATTACAATCATCGATATATTTATCGTTACCGTTACCATCACCATCACCGTTACCATCACTGTGACCATCACCATTACCGTTATCGTCACTGTGACCATCACCGTTACCGTTACCGTTACCGTTACCATCACTATGACCATCACCGTTACCGTTACCGTTACCATCACCGTTACCGTTACCGTTACCATCACCATCAACGTCACCGTTACCGTTACAGTCACCATTATCATTACCCATACCGTTATCGTTATCGTTACCATTACCATTACTGTTACTGTCTTTGATACTATTATCGTCATCGTTACTGTGACCGTTATCGTCACCGTCACTGTAATTGTTACCATAACCGTTACTATCCCTGTCACCGTTACCATTACCATCACTGTTATCATCACCGTTACCGTTACTCTCATCATTACTATGACTATTACCGATACAATGACCATTACCTTCACCATTACCGTGACCGTCACAATCATCGTTACCGTTATAGTCATCGTCACCATCACCGTCGCCATTACCGTCACCGTGACTGTTATCATCACCGTGACCGTTACCATTATCGTCACTGTTACCGTTGTAGTCACTTTCATTGTTACTATTACCGTTACTGTTATCGTCACTGTTACCATTACCATCACCATTACCGTTACCATTACCGTCACCGTTATAGTTATTGTAATCATAAACGTTATCGTCACCATTACCATTACTGTGACTGTCCCCGTTACCGTTACTATTACCGTTACCATAGCCGTTACCGTTACCCTTACCGTCATTGTGATTGTCACCATTACCATCATCGTCACAGTCACCATCATAGTCCCCATTATCGTTACTGTCAGTGTTATCGTTATTATCATCGTTACCATCACTATTACTGTCAATGTCACCGTTACCATTACCGTCACCCTTATTGTTATATTTACCGTTACCATTACTGTTACTGTCTTTGATACTATTATCGTCACCGTTACCATGACAGTTACCATTATCGTTACCATTTCCATTACCATTAAAGTTACCATCACCGTTATCGTTACCGTTACCGTTACTGTCACCATCACCGTTACTGTTATCGTTACTGTCACCATTACCCTTACCATCACCGTTACCATTACCATTACCGTTATTGTTATCAATACCATCACCGTTATTGTTATCGTTACCGTTACCGTCCGCGATACCATTATCTTCACCGTTATCGTGATCGTTAATGTCACCATCACCGTAACTGTTACCATAACAGTTACCATCACCTCACCGTTACCATTACCGTCACCTTTACAGTCACCATTACCGTCTCTGTTACCATCACCGTTTCCATTACTTTAACCATTACCGTTACCATTGTCGTGACCATTACCGTAATCGTTACCATCACTGTTACCATTACCGTCACTATTACTATCATCGTTACGTTGGTCATGACTGTTACCATAACCATCATCGTTACCGTCATTGTCACCGTGACTGTCACAGTTATCGCCACCCTCACCATCACCGTCACCGTTTCAATCATCGTGATTGTGACCGTTATCGTAACTATTACCTTTACCATTACTGTTACTTTTATCGTCACAGTTACTGTAATCATTACTTTTACTGTCATCGTTACCGTTACTATCATCGTAACCAATATCGTCACCATCAATGTGACCGTTTCTATGACCGTGACCATTATCGTCACCGCCACCGCCACCGTTACCGTCACTGATACCGTTACCGTTACTCTCATCATTCTATGACTGTTATGGATACAGTGATCTCTACCGTCACCGTTATTGTTATCGTGACCATCACCGTAATCGTCATTACTCTCACTGTCACCATTATCGTCATTATTACCGTTACCGTTACTATCGCCGTTACCATCACTGTCACCGTCACCGTTATCATCACCGTGACCGTTATCGTTACCATCGTAGTAGCCGTTACTTTTACCGTTATCGTAATCATTACCATTACCGTTACAGTTACCATTTCCGTTATCGTTATCGTTACCATCCCCGTTACCATCCCCATTACCATCACCGTTACCGTTACCGTTACCGTTACCATCACCATTACCATTACTGTCACTGTGACTGTCATCGTTACCTAACCATTACCATCACCATCACCGTCACCATTGCCGTTACCATTACTATCACCATTACCGTCACTATTACCGTTACTATCACCATTACCATCACTATTACTGTCAACTTCACCGTTACCATTACCGTCACCATTATCATTATTGTTACCATCTTCGATACTGTTATCGTCACCGTCACCATTACCGTTACTGTCACCATTACTGTAACCGTTATCGTTATTGTGACCATCACCATTACCGTCACCAGAACTGTTACCATGACCATTACCGTCACCGTTACCATGACCATTACCGTCAACGTTACCGTCACCGTCACCGTTACCATCACCATTTCCATCACTGTGATCGTCATTGTTTCCGTGGCTGTTATTGTTAACATTATTGTTACAGTTACCGTCATCGTTACTGTTATCATCATTGTTATCGTTACTGTTACCGTCACCGTAACCAATACCGTCACCGTTATTGTCACCATCACTATGACCGTTATTATGACGGTGACCGTTATCGTCACATTACCATCATCGTCACCATTACCGTCATTGTTACCATTATCATTACCATCACTGTAATAGTCACAGTCACTATCACCATTACCGTTACCTTTATTGTCACCGGCACCGTTACTGGCAGTGCAACCCTTACCGTTACAGTCATAGTCACCGTCACCGTCATCGTTACCGTTACCTGTATTGTCACCATAACTGTTACCGTCACCATTATCGTCACCGTTATTGTCACTGTTATCGTTTTCATCACTGTTATCGTCACCGTTTCCATCATCGTTACCGTCACGTTTAATGTTACTGTTACTGTCACCATTACCGTTACCGTTATCATACCCGTTAACGTCACTGTGACCATCACCAGTACCGTTACAGACACACCATCATCGTTATCGTCACCATAACAGTTACCATGACCGTTATCGACATAGTTACCGTTACCCTCACTATAACCATTATCGTTACTATTACTGTCACCATTACCATTAGCGTCACCGTTATTGTTACCGTCATAGTGACCGTCACTCTGATTGTCACCATCACTGTTACCATCACCGTGATCGTGACCATGACCGTGACCGTTACCATCACTGTTACCGACATTGTTACCGTCATCGTTAACGTAACCGTTACTGTGACCATCACCGTCACTATTACCGTCATCGTGACTATGATTGTTACCACCACCGTCACCATCACTGTTACCGTTATCTTTAGTGTCATCATCACCTTAACCATTACCGTCACCATAACTTTGACTATGACCATTACCGTTATCGTCACCGTCATCGTCACCATTACCATCACCGTGACTGTGATTGTTATCGCCACTGTCATCGTTACCGTCATTGTTACCATGACTGTTATCGTCGCAGTGATTGTGACCATTACCACCATTGTCACCGTCACCACTAACGTTACCTTTGGTGTCATCGTCACCGTAACCTTTACCATCATCGTAACCTTGACCGTGACCGTGATCGTTACCGTCACCATCACCATCACCGTTATCATCATCGTTGTTGTTACCATTATCGTTACAATTGTCGTTACTGTTACCGTCATAGTTAGCGTGACCGTGACTGTTATGGTTACTATCACCGTCATTGTTACCATTACCGTCACCGCAACTATTACCATAATCGTTACCAAAATCGTTATCGTAACTGTTACTGTAACGGTTATCATCACCATTATCGTCACTATTACCTTCATTGTCACTCTAACCATGATCGTGACAGTTATCGTTACCGTGATCGTGACCGTTATTGTAACCATCATTGGGACCATTACCGCAACTTTCACCATCATCATCATCGTTATCATTACTATCACCGTCACCATTACTATCACCATTACCGTCACCGTTACTATTACCATCTCTGTAACCATCACCGTTACTGTTACCGTTATCATTTCTGTTATTGTTACCATCACCGTTACCGTTACTCTAACTGTTACCGTTACCATTATTGTGATCGTTACCATAACCGTTACCATCATCATGACCTTGATTGTGATAGTTACTGTGACTGTCATCATCATCGTCACCGTCACTGTGACCATCATAGTTATCGCCATCCTCACCGTCACCGTCACCGTTTCAATCACTGTGATCGTGACCGTTACCGTGACTATTACCGTTACCGTTACTATTACTATTACCATCATCGTTACAGTAATCGTTAGTGTTACCATCATCGTTACCGTTATTCATCGTAACTAATACCGTCATTGTTATCATCACCGTCAATGTGACAGTGACCATTACTGTCACATTACCATGACCGTGACCATTACCGTTACTCTCATCATTACTATGATTGTTACCGATACAATGACTGTTACCGTTACCGTTACTCTCATTATTACAATGACTATTACTAATACAATGACCGTTACCATCACCTTTACCGTTACTATCACTGTCACCATCACCATTACAGTCATCGTCACCGTCACCGTTATTGTTACCGTTGTCGTTACCGTGACCATCACCGTAATCGCCATTACTATCACTATCATCAAAACTGTTGTTGTTACTATCACCGTCACCTTCACGGTTATCGTTATCATTACTGTTATCATTATTGTTACCATCTTCGATATTGTTATCATCACCGTCACTATAATCGTTACCATAACCGTTACTGTCACCATCACTATTACCGTCATCGTTACCGTTACTCTCATCATTACTATGACTGTTACCGATACAATGACTGTTATCGTTACCGTTACTCTCATCATTACAATAACTATTACCAATCTAATGACCGTTACCGTCACCTTTACCGTTACTATCACTATCATCGTCACCATTACAGTCATCGTCATCGTTATTATTACCGTTGTCGTTACCATGACCATCACCGTAATCGTCATTACTATCACTGTCACCAAAACTGTCATCGTTACTGTCACCGTCACCTTCACCGTTTTCGTTATCGTTACTGTTACCGTTATTGTTACCGTCTTCGATATTGTTATCATCACCGTTACCATGACCATTATCATCACCGTCACTATAATTTTTACCATAACCATTATTGTCACCATCACCGTCACTATTACCGTCATCATTACCGTTACTCTCATCATTACTATGACTGTTACCGATACTGTGACCGTTACCATCACCATTAACGTGATCGTCACTATTACCGTTACTGTTACAGTCATCGTCACCGTCACTGTTATTGTTATCGTTGTTGTGAACATCACCGTAATCACCGTTACTGTCACTGTCACCGTCACCATTACCATCACCGTCGCCGTTACTGTCACCATCACCGTCGCCGTCACCGTTATCATCACCGTCACTGTTACCTTTACAGTTACCAATACCGTCACTGTTACCGTCATAGTAACCGTCACTGTTATTGTTATTGTTATCAACACTGTTATCATCACCGTTACCGTTATCATCATCATTACGGTTACCATCACACGTTATCATCACCATTACCGTTATCGTGACCATCCCTATTATAGTTACCGTCACTATGACTGTCACCGTTACCATTACCGTTACTATCACCATCAACGTCACCATTATCGTTAGCGTTATCGTCACCGTTACAGTCACCATTATCATTACCCACACCGTTATCGTTATTGTTACCATTACCATTACCGTTACCGTCTTTGATACTGTTATCGTCACTGTCACCGTAATTGTTACCATAACCGTTACTATCCCTGTCACTGTTATAATTACCATCACCGTTACCGTCATCGTTACCGTCACCATTACCGTGATCGTGACCGTTACTGTCACAATCATCATTACCGTTATAGTTACCGTCACCATTATTGTTATCGTTACTGTTACCGTGGCCATCACTGTAATTGCCACTACTGTCACGTTCACCGTTACCGTCATTGTTACTGTTACTGTCACCGTCGCCGTTACAGTTACTGTCACCGTCACCGTTATCATCATCGTGACTGTTACCATTACCATCACCGTTACCGTCATAGTAATCGTCACTGTTATCGTTATCATTACTATTACTGTCACTGTTACCATTATCGTCACCGTCACCGTTACCGTTATTGTAATCGTGAACGTTATCGTCACCATGATAACATGTGATTACGATAATGGTAATAGTGATGGTAATGGTAACGGTGACGGTAACCGTAACAATGATGGTAATGGTAACAGTAACGGTCACGGTGACGATAATGGTGTCGATGACGGTGATGGTAACGGTGATAGTGATAGCAATGGCGATTACGGTGATGGTCACAGTAACGATAACAATATCAATAATAGTGACGGTGACGATGACTGTAACGGTAACAGTGACGGTAATGGTCACTATATCGATAACAGTCATAGTAATGATGACAATAACGGTAACAGTATCAGTGACGGTAACAGTGATGGTGACGGTAACGGTAATGCTGACGGTGATGGTATTGGTTACGGTGACAGTAATGGTAACGATGACGATAATAGTAACGATTACGGTAACGGTGATGGTAATAGTAACAGTAATGGTAATGCTAATAGTCACGATAACGATAATAGTCACGGTAGCTGTGATAGTCCCGATGATTGAAACGACGATGGTAACGTTGATAGTGACGGTAAAGTATGACGGTTACGGTAACATTCACGGTCAAGGAAACGATGACGGTAACAGTGACGGTAACGATCACAATAAAGGTTAGAGTAACGGTAACGGTGACGGTTACAATAACAAAAACAATAACGGTAACGGTAATGGTGATGGTAAAAGAGATGGTAACGGTGACAGTAATGGTAACAGTGAGGATAACGGTAACGGTTATGGTAACAGTTACGATGGCGGTGACGATAATGGTCACAAAAAGGATGAAGATAACGGTATTGTGGACGGTAACGGTAATGGTAACGATAATGGTGATGGTATTGATAACGGTGACGGTAACGGTAACGGTGATGGTAAGGGTAACGATAATGGTAATGGTGACATTGACGGTAATGGTGATAGTAACAGTAATGGTGACGGTAACGGTAACGGTGACGGTAACGATGATGGTAACAGTGATGGTAACTTTAACGGTAACAGTAATGGTGAAAAACGATAACGGTAATGGTAACGATAGCAGTGATGGTAACGACAACAGTCACGGTAACGGAGATGTTGACGATAACATTGACGATAATGGTGATAGTAACGATAACAATGACGATAAAGGTAAGGGTGACGAAAATTGTCATGATGACGATAACGGTGACGATGAAGGTAATGGTAACTGTAACGGTGATGGTGACAGTAACGATGACTGTAATGTTGACGATAACAGTGACTGTGATGGTAATGGTGACGATATCGCAGACGGTAACGATCACGGTAATGGCAACAGTAACGGTAATAGTAATGGTAACGGTAATGGTAACGATAACGGTGACAGAAACGGTCACGATAACAGTGACGGTAGTGGTAATAGTGACGGTTACGGTAATGGTGATGGTAATGGTCACAGTAAGGGTGATGATAATAGTAAATATAACGGTGACAGTAATAGTAATGGTTACGGTAACGATGACGGTAATAGTAATGATAATGGAAACGATAACGGTGACAGTAAAGGTGACTGTGATGGTAACGGTGACGGTAACGGCTATGGTTGCGGTTACTATAACGGTTATGATGACGGTAATGGTAATGGTGACTGTGACAGTAATGGTACCAGTAACGGTGACAGTCAGGTGACGGTGACAATAATGGTAACCGTCATGGTAATGGTCACTTTAATGCTTATGAATACGGTAATGACAATCGTAACAATGACAGTGAAAATAATGGTAATTGTAATGGTGACGGTGACAGTAACGGTTATGGTAATTGTTACGATGACAGTGACAGTAACGATGACGGTAACGATGACGATAACAGTATCGAAGACTGTAACAGTAGTGGTAACGGTAACAATAACGATAATAGTGCTGGTAATGATAACGGTGATGGTAACGGTAACTGTGACGGTAACGATAACGGTGACGTTGATAGTAATAGTTAAGGTAAGGGTGATAGTAATGGTAACAGTGATGGTAACGGTGATAGTAACAGTAACGGTAATGGTGAGTGTGATGGTGATGGTAACGGTGATGGTGACGGTAACGGTAACGGTGACGGTAACGGTAACGGTAATGGTGACGATCATAGTGATGATAACGATAACAATAACGGTGACGATAATGGTACGTTAAAGGTAATGGTGATGGTAATGGTAATTGTAATGGTGACGACAACGATAATAGTGACGGTGACGGCAACGGTAATGGTGACAGTGACGACAACGTTAACGATGACGATGACGCCAACGGTAATGGTAACGGTGATGATAACAGTAATGGTACTAGTGACGATAATGGTAATGGTGATGATAACGATGATGGTAACGATGACGGTAACGGTGACGGTAACGGTGACGGTGATGATAACAGTGATGGTAACTGTAACAGTGACGATAATGATGATAGTGACAGTAATGGCGATTATGGTGATGGTAACAGTAACAGTAACAATAATGATGACCGTGACCATGACGATGAGTGTAACGGTAATGGTAACAGTGACAGTCACGGTAATGATGAGGTATAATGGTCACTGTAATGATAACAATCATAGAAATGATGAGAGTAACGGTAACGGTAATGGTATCAATAACGGTAACGATGACGACGACGGTGACGGTGACGGTGACGGTAACGGTCATTGTATCTATAACAGTCATAGTAATGATGAGAGTAATGGTTAGGGTAACGGTATCAGTGATGGTAATGGTAATGGTGACAGTGACAGTGACGGTAATATGACAGTAATGGTCACAGTCATAGTAACGGTCACATTGATGCTGACGATAACGGTGACAGTATTGGTTACGGTGACAGTAACGATAACGATGAGGCTAACAGTAATGATTACTGTAATGGTGATAGTAATAGTAACAGTAATGGTAATGGTAATAGTTATGGTAATGGTGACGGTCACGATGATTAAAATAGTGATGGTAACGGTGATGGTGAAGGTGGTAATAATTGTGACGATCACGGTGACGGTGACGGTAACGATGACTGTGATGGTAACAGTCATAGTCAAGGTAACGATGATGGTAATAGTGACAATAACGGTGATGGTAACAGTTACGGTAACAATCACGATAACGGTAATGGTAATGGTTAGAGTGACGATAACAATAACAGAAACAATAACGATAACAGTAATGGTGATGGTTATAGAGACGGTAATGATAAAGGTGATTGTAACGGTGATGGTAACAGTAATTGTAATGAAAATGGTAACGGTGACGATAACGAAAATGGTAAGGGTAACAGTGACAGTCAGGTGACGGTAACGGTAACGGTTATGGTTATGGTTACGATGCCAATAATGGTAATTGTAATGGTGACGATGACGGTAAAGGTTATGGTAACAATTACTGTGACAGTGACGATAACGGTCACGGTAACGCTGACGATAACAGTATCGAAGATGGTAACAGTAGTGGTAACGGTAACGATAATGATAATGGTGTTGGTAATGATAACGGTGATGGTAACGGTAACAGTGACGATAACGGTAATGGTGATATTGATAATAATAGTTAAGGTAACGGTGATAGTAATTGTAACGGTGATGGTAACGGTAACGATGATGGTAACGGTAACGGTAATAGTGACAGTAACAATTATGGTGACGGTAAAGGTAATGGTGACGGTGATGGAAAGAGTAACGGTAATGGTAACAGTGACAATCATTGTAGCGGTAACGGTGACGATCATAGTGATGATAACGATTACGGTGACAGTGACGGTGACGGTAATAGTGACAATAATGGTTATAATAATGGTAACAGTTACGGTAATAGTGATGGTAATGGTTACAATAACGATTACGGTAACGGTTATGATAATGGTAACGGTTATGGTAACAGTAACAGTAACGTTAACGGTTACAATAACAGTAATGGTTACAGTAACGGTAATGGTGCCAATAATGGTGACGATAACAATATCGGTAATGGTGATGGTAACAGAAACGATAACGATCACGGTAACGATAACGGTAATGGTGACAGTGATGGTTACGATAATAGTAACGGTTATGACAATGGTAATGGTAACGATGGTTGTAACGGTAACGGTAAAGATGATGGCAATAGTGATGGTGACGGTGACAGTAACAGTGACGGTAACGGTAATGGTGAAATAATGGTGACAATAGTGGTAACGGTGAAAGTAATAGTTACGATAACGATAACAGTTATGGAAACATTAACAATAACGGTAACGGTAAGAGTGATAGTAACAGTGACGATAACGATGATGGTCACGATAACGACAATCGTAATGGTGAAGGTAACGATGATGATAATGGTAACTGTCACGGTAACGGTCACTTTAACAGTTATGGTTATGGTAACGGTAATCGTAACGGTGACGGTGATAGTAATGGTAATTGTAACGATGACGGTGATAGTAAGGCTAACGGTGACGGTAAACGGTTATGGTAATGGTAACGGTTATGGTGACAGTAACGGTAATGGTAACGATGATGGAAAGAGTAAAAGAGACCTGTGCTCATAACCCAAAGTAGTTCATGTCATTAATAGGCATAAGTTGTTCATAACATCTAGAGCCCTGAGCTCACGACCTGGAGTTGTTCATGTCATCCACATCCCTGAGTTGTTTATAGAATATAGAGCCCTTAACTCACAACCCAGAGTCATTTATGTCAACTATAACCTTGAGTTGTTTATAGCATCTAAAGCACTGAGCTCACGACCCAGAGTTGTTGACTTCAAACATAGTTTTGAGTTGTTCATAGCATCTAAAACCTTTAGCTCACTGCCCTGAGTCGTTCATCTCATTCATAGCATTGACCAGTTCATAGCATCTAAAGCCTTGAGTTCACGACCCAGAGTAGCTCATATCATCCACAACCTTGAGTTATTCATAGCATCTAGAGTTCTGCGTTCACAACTCAGAGTCCTTCATGTCATCCAAAACCCTGAGCAATTCATGGCATCTAGAGCCTTGAGTTCACAACCTAGAGTAGCTCATATAATCAACAACCTTGAGTTGTTCCTAGCATCTAAAGTCATGAGCTTACGACTCGGAGTCATTCATGTTAACCACAACCCTAAGTTGTTCATAGTATCTAAATCCCTGAGCTCACAACCTAGAGTCTTTCATGTCATCCTCACTCTTGAGCTATTCATAGCATCTAGAATGTTGAGCTCACGACCTAGAGTTGTTCATGTCAACTAGAACCCTGAGTTATTCATAGCATTTAGAGCCTTGAGCTTACTATCCAGAGTCGTTCATGTCATCCATAGCCTTATGTTGTTCGTAGAATTTAGAGCCATGGTTCACGACTAAGAATCTTTCATATCATCTACAACCTTGAGTTGTTCATAGCATATAGAGGCCTAAGATTATAGGATCTCAATTCATTCATATCTTCCAATACGCTAAGTTCTTCATAGCATCCAGAGTCGTAAGATCATGACTCAAAGTAGCTCATGTCACCCACAACCTTAAGTTGTTCATAGCATCTAGAGCCTTGAGCTCACGATTGGGACTCATTCTTATCAATCACATCCCTGAGTTGTTCATGGCATATACAACCCTGAGCTCACGACTTGGAGTCCTCTACGTCATCCACCGCCCTTAGCTTTTCATAGCATTTAAAGCCGTAGCCTCACGACCAAGAATCATTCATATCATTCTTAGCCCTAAGTTGTCCATAGCATCCAGAGGCCTAAGGTCACGGGATACCGAGTTGTTCATATCATCCACAATAATCAACTGTTCATAACATCTAGGGCCCTAAGCTCATGACCCGAAGTCCTTTATTCATCCATAACCTTGAGTTGTTCATTGTTTCTAAAGACTTGAGTTCATGACCCAAAATCGTTCATATCATACATAACCCTGAGTTGTTCATAGCATTTACATCCTTGAGCTCATGACCTAGAATCATGTGTATCATCCATAACATGGAGCTGTTGATAGCATCTAGAGACCTGTGCTCATAACCCCAGAGTAGTTCATGTCATTAACAAGCATAAGTTGTTCATAGCATCTAGAGCCCTAAGCTTACGACCTGGAGTTGTTCATGTTAACCACATGCCCATGCTTTTCATAATATGTAGAGCCTTGAGTTCATGACCTAAAGTCATTCATGTCATCCATAACCCTGAGTTGTTCATCGAATCTAGAGCCCTCAACTCACAACCTGAAGTCATTCATGTCAACTATAACCTTGAGTTGTTTATAGCATCTAAAGCACTGAGCTCACTACCCAAAGTTGTTGATTTCAAACATAGTTTTAAGCTGTTCATAGAATCTAGAACCTTGAGCTCACTATCCAGAGTCACTCATCTCATTCATAGCCTTGACCAGTTCATAGCATCTAAAGCCTTGAGTTCACGACCCGGAGTAGCTCATATCATCCACAACCTTGAGTTATTCCTAGCATCTAGAGTTGTGAGCTCACAACCCAGAGTCCTTCATGTCATCCAAAACCTTGAGCAATTCATGGCATCTAGAGCCATTAGTTCACAACCTAGAGTAGCTCATATAATCAACAACCTTGAGCTGTTCATTGCATCTAAAGCACTGAGCTCATGACCCAGAGTTGTTGATTTCAAACATAGTTTTAAGCTGTTCATAACATCTAGAACCTTGAGCTCACTACTCGGAGTCATTCATGTCATCTACAACCCTCAGCTGCACTTAGCATTTAGAGCCATGAGGCCATGACCAAGAACTATTCATATGATCCACAGCCTTGAGCTGCTCATAGCATCTAGAGGACTGAGGTCATAGGATCATGAGCCGTTGATATCATCCACAACCTTAAGTTGTTCATAACATCCAAAGTTGTGAGCTCATGACCTGGAGTAACTCATTTCATTAATAGCCATGAGTTTTTTAATAGCATCTAGAGCCTTTAGCTCATCACCCAAACTCATTCTTGTAAACCACAACCCTGAGCTTTTCATAACATATAGAGTAATAAGCTCACGGCTCAGAGTCTTTCATGTGATGCACAACCTTGAGATGATCATAGCATTTAAAGCCATTGGCTCACGACCAAGAATCATTCATATTATTCTCAACCCTAAGCTGTTCATAAGGGTTGTAGATGCTATCAACAACTCAGGGTTGTGATTAACATGAAAGACTCTAGTTCATGAGACCAGGCCTCTAGATTCTATGAACAACTCAGGGTTATGGTTGACAAGAAAGACTTTGAGTTGTGAGCTTAGGGCTTTAAATGCTATGCATAGCTTAAGGTCGTCGATGAAAAGAAAGACTCCAAGTCATAAGTTCAGGGCTTTAGATGCTATGAACATCTCAGGGCTATGGTTGACATGAATGACTTTGGGTCATGAGTTTACGACTCTTGATGCTATGAAAAACTGAGGGTTGTGTTTGACATGAATAACTTTATGTCTTAAGCTCAAGGCTCTAGATGCTATGAACTAATCAGGGTTGTGGTTAACATGAACGACTCCAGGTCATGAGCTTAAGGCTCTAGATGCTATGAACAACATAGGTTTGTGGTTGACATGAAGACTCGAGGGCATGAGCTTAGGACTCTAGATGCTCTTAACAACTCAATGTTGTGGATGACATAAATGACACCGGTCATGAGCTGAGACCTCCAGATTCTATGAACAACTTAGGGTCATGGTTAACATTAAAGAGTCCAGATCATGAGCTAAAGGTTGTAGATGCCATACACAGGTCTAGGTTTTCGATCACATGAAAGACTCTAGGTTGTCAGCTAAGGGCTCTAGATGCTATAAATAGCTCAGGGTTATGGATGAACTAAATGACTCTGGGTCATAAGCTTCAGGCTCTATATAAGAAACAACTCAAGGTTGTGGTTGACATGAAAGACTTCGGGTTATGAACTTAGGGCTCCAGATGCTTTGAACAACTTAAAGATATGAACTGCTCAAGGCTATGGATGACATGAATGACTTCAGGTCATGATCATAGGGCTCTAGATGTTATAAACTACTCAAGATGCTAGTTAACATGAGCTGATTACTACTCAAAAAGTGCACTTTTATAGCTTGTTATAAACTCTTTTAAACGCTTTTGAGTAGTATTTATTACCTTTTAATTCAATTGGCCAATGCTGAGTGAGGATGCTCTGAGAAGTGGCCAATGCTTGGAAAGTGTGGCATAGGCCTCTATACTTGATTATGGGTATAGCAATCCTTGGCTCAGCTAAAGGAGATGGCTTTGAATTAGGTGGAATAACAGGGGGGGGGGGGGGGGGTTGTGGTGTGGTCTGAAGAGTAGAGGGTGCAACCTCTGGTATATGCTCTGTAGGGGCCACTGCAGGGGCAAGTGGTTGAGTGTCAGCAGGTATGTCAACTGGCTCCTCTGGTTGCTCTGGATGCTCTGGTCCAGCCGGCGCTCCCTGGTCTTCACCACCATAAGCTGTCATATTGGTCCATTTGTCGAGAGTGAATATCTCTCGACAAATGCATCTACGCTCATGCTGAGGCTCTGCTGGGTATCCCAGGTGCTCCAATATCTGGCATAATAGTCTAGGGAAGAGAAGTGGAATGGCATCTACTCGGAGTAGTTTCTTCCGATGCACCTTCTCTTCAAAGTACAAAAGAGCGACCATGATGAGATGGTGAGGGCCAAAGAAGTATCCCTCAGAGATCCTAAACAATGCCTCCAGCAAAACTCCTCTCCTCTGCACCTAATGCTGAAGTGGGAAAATGTTATGGCGTAGGAGTGCATTAATGAAGAACATGCTGGGATGAAGCTCCTTCCTTATGATATAATGGCGTGAGGATGCCCCTCTGGACAGAGTATGAATGATGTCGCTCTGTGAAGGATGAGTCCAAGCTCGAAAATCCTCTGGACGTGCTGGCTCATAGGGGATATGGAGTGCCTCTGCTATATGTCGAGCTCCCAAAATACCATGGCATCCGTCTATGGTAAAATGGATGACTGTAGGATCCCGGACCTGGTTTGTGGTCATGGACTGATAGAAGTCCAATGCCACACGGGGATAGAAAAAATCCCTGTGAGTCAGCAAGTGCTCCAAATGATACCTCTATAGCAGACGGAAGGAATCCCTAAGCTCAGGTTGAAGTCTGAAAGTGGCTATGTCGAAACAAAGCTCGGAGTGGAATGCCCTTGCTCTACAATCCAAATTTCCTTCAATTGGTGGCTGTGTGACCATGGGTCGTCTGATAGCTACCTCAGGAGTCATGCCTAAGGGAATTTGAGATTCTTTTGCTGGTGTCTGAGATGGCTGAGGCTTCTTGTCAGGTGGTGGAGACTTTTTGGTAGCCGGTGGAAATGGCGTAGGCTCTGATTCAGGCTCTGAAGACGACTTTGTTAAATCAATTGGCTCAGAGACCTTGGCTTTTTTCTTTGGGGGACCAGTACTTGATTTTTGGCCTCTGGAAGAGCTTGCACCAGCGATGGTAAGTGATCTCCTTGTGTTATAATTCCTGGGTAGAGGACTGACAGGTGCGTCATCAATCGGAGGTGGAATGACTCGTGGCAGCGGAGGCTCGGAGGTGGAACCTTAGACAGGCGTCTCTTGAGATTCTCAGGCGAGTCGATGGGGATGAGGACTTAGCTCCTCGAGTTATAGCTATGACGGTGTCAGAGAAAACGGCCGGAGGTGCGCGCGACTTGCTTTGGCGGAGAAGGCAGACGGGAGGGTGCTCTGGCTTGGCTTCTCTTGGTACTTTTTTGAAGTTCAAATGATCGGTTTAGAATAGGAAAAATGGAATTTATACCATTTAAAAGGGACGCCAAGGGTCACTATTCATTTTCGCAGCAAGTGGCCGTTTTCGCAAAGGGGGGCATTTCGGCAACATTTTTGCAGCCCATTTCGCAGTTGCGAAACGGGGGTACGGCGCTGTGAAATGGCACTCGTGTGCCAAGGGGTGTTTTTGCAGCTGCGAAACACCTTGCGAAATGAAGGATTTCAAGGCGTGGAGGTTTCACAACATTTCATAGCTACGAAATGGGTGTACGAGGCTGCGAAATGGCACTTGTGTGCCAAAGGGTCATTTTGCAGCTGCGAAAATTTTCACAGAGGGCGCTAGGAGGCTGCGAAACCATTTCACAGCGGGAGTCGATTTTCGCAGCGATGCTTGGGGGCTGTGAAATTATTTCGCAGCCAAGGGCCATTTTCTCAAGGGCCCTTTTTAGGCTGTGAAATTTCGCAGACCATGCTTTGTCCATGTTTTTGAGCTCCTCTTGATTCCTAGCTTCCTTATTTCAATTTCCTTGCAATTCCTCCTGATTTTGATCATTCAAAAAGATTAAGTTACATGTAAATAACACAATTTAAGACGAAAATTAAAATAAAAACAATTTACAAAACTTATAAATTAACATAATTAAACAAAAATATGGACTTTGGTGAAACCAAGTCCATCTAACCCTTCTATGATTAGGCTTTTTGTCGCTTAAGGAGGTTGATTTCCTCATTTTCTTGCTTGAATGGCTCAATGAATGGCTTGAGACGATGACTATTGACTTTAAAGATGTCAGTGCTATTAGAATGCAACAATTCCACCACTCCATTGGGATGCACTTGGTGAATAATGAAAGGGCCTATCCACCTTGACTTGAGCTTCCCAGGAAAGATATGGAGCCTTGAGTCATAGAGTAAGACTCTTTGTCATTTCCGGAATTCTTTGTTCGAGATTAATTGATCATGCCACCTCTTCATCCTCTGTTTTGCAACTTTGGAATTGATGTAAGCATCATTTCTTAATTCCTCCATCTCATTAAGGTCTAAGCACCTCTTTGCCCTGGCTCTTATCAAGTCCATGTTTAACCTCTTGATTGCCCACCAAGACTTATATTCAACTTCCACAGGGAGATGGCATGCTTTGCCATAGACTAGGCAATAGGGAGACATACCAAGAATAGTCCAGTAAGTTGTTCTATATGCCCATAATGAATCATGAAGCTTAATAGACCAATCTTTTCTACTCGTGATCACCACCTTCATCAATATGTTCTTGATTTCCCTGTTTGCTAGCTCCACTTGCTTAGAAGTTTGAGGGTAATAAGGCGTAGCTACCTTATGCTTCACTCCATACTTGGCTAATAGGGTTTCAAAAGGTTTGTTGCAAAAATGAGTACCTCCATCACTGATTATGGCCTTGGGCACCCCAAATCTTGAGAAGATGTTCTCCTTAAGAAATTTGAGAACCACCCTGTGATCATTGTGTTTACAGGGGATTGCCTCAACCCATTTAGAAACATAGTCCACCCCCACCAAAATATAAGAGTTACCAAAAGACATTGGAAAAGGTCCCATGAAGTCAATACCCCAAACATCAAAGAGATCAACTATTAGGATGGGGTTCATGGGCATTTGATTTCTTTTTGTTAGCTTCCCGAGCCTTTGGCATCTATCACAACTCCTACACATGATGTGGGCATCTTTAAAAAGTGATGGCCAAGTAAACCCTGATTGCAACACCTTCATGGTTGTTTTTTGAGAGGCAAAGTGGCCTCCACATGCATTCTCATGGCAATGGCTCAAGATTCCTTGTTGCTTTTGTTCAGGGACACACTTCCTTATTATCTGATCCGCACAATACTTGAAAAGAAAAGGCTCTTCCCAATAATAAGCATGAATCTTTGCAAAGAAGTGCTTCATGTCTTGTGCTTTCCACTTACTTGGAACTTCACCAGTAACCAAATAGTTAGCAATATGAGCATACCAAGGAGTTTTCTCTAGCAACATAAGTGATTCCTCAGGAAAGTCATCATTAATAGGTAAGACATGGGAATTATGTGCTATAGCCAACCTTGAAATGTGGTCAGGTACCACATTCTCCACTCCTTTCTTGTCTCTGATTTGGAGATTGAACTCTTGTAATAAAAGAATCCATCTAATCAACCTTGCTTTTGCATCTTGCTTTGTTAATCAATACTTCAAGGCTGAATGGTCAGTGAAAACAATGATGAAAGACCCTACCAAATAAGCACGAAACTTATCTAAGGCAAACACCACAGCTAACAATTCTTTCTCTGTAGTTGTGTAGTTCCTTTGAGCTTCGTTCAATGTCTTGCTTGCATAGTAGATCACATAGGGCTTCCCATCTTCTTTTTGGCCAAGTACAACTCCTATAGCAAAGTCACTAGCATCACACATTACTTCAAAGGGTAGTTGCCAGTTGGGGGCCCTCACTATTGGAGTGGTTGTCAAGAATTGCTTCAATTGATCAAAACTCTTTTGACATCTTTCATCCCATATAAACTTAGCATCCTTAGCTAAAAGTTCACAAAGAGGCTTTGAAAGCTTAGAGAAGTCTTTTATAAATCTCCTATAGAACCCTGCATGGCCAAGGAATTGCCTTACTCCTTTTACAGAGTTTGGGGATGGCAATTTGACAATAAGTTCCACCTTTTCTTTATCAACTTCAATGCCTTTCTCGGAGATGATATGGCCAAGGACAATTCCTTGATGTACCATAAAGTGGCATTTCTCCTAGTTGAGCACCAAGTCTTTTTCAATGCATCTGTTAAGAACCGCTTTCAAATTGACTAAGCATTCTTCAAATGTACCTCCATATATGGTGATATCATCCATGAAAACCTCCATAATTCGCTCCACCATATCACTGAAGATACTAAGCATACATCTTTGGAATGTTGCAGGTGCATTGCATAAACCAAAAGGCATTCTTCTATAGGCGTATGTTCCAAATGGACATGTGAAAGTAGTCTTCTCCTGATCTTCAACATCAATTTCAATTTGGAAATACCCTGAGTACCCGTCTAAGAAACAATAGAAATGATGGCCAAAGACTCTCTCCAGCACTTGATCAATAAATGGGAGTGGAAAATGATCTTTACTTGTCACGGCATTCAACTTCCTATAATCAATACACACCCTCCAACCTGAAGTGAGGCGTGTAGCAATTTCTTCTCCTTTTTCATTTTGAACCACAGTAATCCCTGACTTCTTTGGTACCACTTGAGTAGGACTCACCCAAGGGCTGTCAGATATGGGATAAATAATACCCGCTTGAAGTACTTTCAGCACCTCAGCTCGCACCACTTCTTGCAAATTAGGATTCAATCTTCTTTGAGGTTGACGAATTGGTTTAGCTTCTTCCTCCATATATATATGATGTGTACAAACCAAAGGATTGATGCCTTTCAAGTTAGATATTTGCCATCCTATTGCTTTCTTACACCTCTTGAGAACTTCAAGTAGAGAAATCTCCTGATTACTAGTAAGAGATGAAGATATAACAATAAGGCATTGGTTATTTTCTTCCAGGTACGTGTATTTCAACTCTATGGGTAGAGGTTTCAAATTGAGCTTTGGGATCTCTTCCTTAGCAGCTTCTTGTGCCTTCTCTTTATTGAATAAATGTAGAATCTCTTATTTCCTCCTCCAACCTTGTAGAGTAGCAAGCACATCAGCGGGTTTAGACAACCCTTCTTCAAGATCCTCAAGACTTTCATTCAACTTGCCTTGCATATTCTGATTACAATCCTCCACTAGAGTGTCAATGCTGCATACCTCTTCTGGACCTTCTTCTTCTTCCGGAGTGATTAGCTTCTTAGACATATAAAAGATATTGAGCTCAAGTGTCATGTTGCCAAAAGTGAGTTGCATAAGTCCATTCCTACAATTGATGATTGCATTTGAGGTAGCAAAAAATGGCCTTCCAAGGATGATTGGAACATAATTAGCTTCCTTAACAAAGGGGTCAGTATCAAGAACAACAAAATCTATTGGATAGTAGAAATTATCAACTTGAACTAAGACATCTTCAATTATCCCCCTTGGAATTTTCACTGATCTATCAGCTAAAGATATAGTGATTAATGTTGGCTTCAATTCACCAAGTCCCAATTGCTTGTAGACAGAAAATGGTAGCAAATTCACACTTGCTCCCAAGTCTAACAAAGCTTTTTCCACTACCTTTCCTCCAATCATGACTGAAATGGTAGGACATCCCGGATCTTTGTACTTCAAAGGAGACTTGCATTGTATGATGGCACTTACTTGCTCAGTGAAGAAGGCTTTCTTACTCACATTCAACCCTCTTTTGATAGTACACAAGTCCTTTAGGAATTTTGCATATGTTGGAACTTGCTTAATCATATCCAGCAATGGAATATTGACTTTCACTTGCCTCAATACTTCAAGGATTTCTGATGCATTTTTTATCCTCTTTTTCCCATGCAAAGCTTGAGGAAAAGGTGGAGATGTGTGTTTCTTCATCATTTCTTCCTTAATAAGTTCTTTCTCCGGATTTGCATTATTGTCGAATCATGGTCCTCTTTCCCTTCACTGATATCTTTTTTCTTTCCTTTCATTTCCTCCCTCTTCTTTGTCTCTTCTTCTTCTTCCTCTTCAACATGTGGCTTGGGTGTTGGTGACTCAACCTTTTTACCACTCCTTAGAGTGATCAAGGCTTTGACATCTCTCACATGTGAAGATTCTCCCTCATGATATACATACCTAGAAGAGAATAAAAAATGCCTTGTTGTTATATCTTCATCTCTTACTACTCCTCAAGAGGTGTGTCTACTTGAAGTTCTCAAGAGGTGTAAGAAAGTAATAGGATGGCAGATATCTGACTTGAAAGGCATCAATCCTTTGGTCTGTACACATCATATACATATGGAAGAAGAAGCTAAACCAATTCGTCAACCTCAAAAAAGATTGAATCCTCATATGCAAGAGGTGGTGCGAGCTGAGGTCCTGAAGCTACTTCAAGCAGGTATTATCTACCCCATATCAGATAGCCCATGGGTGAGTCCTACTAAAGTGGTACCAAAGAAGTCAAGGATCATAGTGGTCCAAAATGAAAAGGGAGAAGAAGTTGCTACATGCCTCATTTCAGGTTGGAGGGTGTGTATTGATTATAGAAAATTGAATGTTGTGACAAGGAATGATCATTTTCCATTACCATTTATTGATCAAGTGTTGGAGAGAGTCTCAAGCCATCCTTTCTATTGTTTCTTGGACGGCTACTCCGGGTATTTTCAAATTGAAATCGATGTTGAAGACCAGGAGAAGACCACTTTCACATGTCCATTTGGAACATATGCCTACAAAAGAATGCCTTTTGGCTTATGTAATGCACCTGCAACATTCCAATGATGTATGTTAAGTATCTTCAGTGATATGGTGGAGCGAATTATGGAGGTTTTCATGGATGACATCACCATATATGGAAGTACATTTGAAGAATGCTTAGTCAACTTGGAAGCGGTTTTGAACAGATACATTGAAAAGGACTTGGTGCTCAACTGGGAGAAATGCCATTTTATGGTACAACAAGGAATTGTCCTTGGCCACATCATCTCCAAGAAAGGCATTGAAGTTGATAAAGCAAAGGTGGAACTTATTGTCAAATTGCCATCCCCAAAACTGTAAAAGGAGTAAGGCAATTCCTTAGCCATGCATGGTTCTACAGGAGGTTTATAAAAGATTTCTCTAAGCTTTCAAAACCTCTTTGTGAATTGTTGGCTAAAGATGATAAGTTTGTATGGGATGAAAGATGTCAAAAGAGTTTTGAGCAATTGAAGCAATTTTTTACAACCGCTCCAATAGTGAGGGCTCCTAACTGGCAACTACCCTTTGAAGTGATATGTGATGCCAGTGACTTTGCTATAGGAGTTGTTCTTGGCCAAAGAGAAGATGGAAAACCCTATGTGATCTACTATGCAAGCAAGACATGGAACGAAGCTCAAAGGAACTACACAACCATAGAGAAAGAATTGTTAGCTGTAGTGTTTGCCTTAAACAAGTTTCGTGCTTCTCTAGTAGGGTCTTTCATCATTGTTTTCACTGACCATTCAGCCTTGAAGTATTTATTGATAAAGCAAGATGCAAAAGCAAGGTTGATTAGATGGATTCTCTTACTACAAGAGTTCAATCTCCAAATTAGAGATAAGAAAGGAGTGGAGAATGTGGTAGCTGACCACCTTTCAAGGTTGGCTATAGCACACAACTCCCATGTCTTACCTATTAATGATGACTTTTCAGAGGAATCACTTATGTTGCTAGAAAATACTCCTTGGTATGCTCATATTGCTAACTACCTAGTTACTGGTAAAATCCCAAGTGAGTGGAAAGCACAAGATAGGAAGCACTTCTTTGCAAATATTCATGCCTATTATTGGGAAGAACCTTTCCTTTTCAAGTATTGTGCAGATCAAGTAATAAGGAAGTGTGTCCTTGAAGAAGAGCAACAAGGAATCCTCAGCCATTGCCATGAGAGTGCATGTGGAGGCCACTTTGCCTCTCAGAAAACAACCATGAAGGTGTTGCAATCAGGGTTTAGTTAGCCATCACTCTTCAAAGATGCCCACACCATGTGTAGGAGCTGTGATAGATGCCAAAGGCTCAGGAAGCTAACACGAAGAAATCAAATGCCTATGAACCCCATTCTAATAGTTGATCTCTTTGATGTTTGGGGCATTGACTTCATAGGACCTTTCCCAATGTCTTTTGGTAACTCTTATATTTTGGTAGGGGTAGACTATGTTTCTAAATGGGTTGAGGCAATCCCCTGTAAACACAATGATCACAAAGTGGTTCTCAAGTTTCTCAAAGAGAACATCTTCTCAAGATTTGGGGTGCCCAAGGCCATAATCAGTGATGGGGGTACTCATTTTTGCAACAAGCCTATTGAAACCCTTTTAGCCAAGTATGGGGTGAAGCATAAGGTAGTTACACCTTATCACCCTCAGACTTCTGGGCAAGTTGAGTTAGCAAACAGGAAAATCAAGAATATATTGATGAAGGTGGTGAACACGAGCAGAAGAGATTGGTCTGTTAAGCTCCATGATTCACTATGGGCATATAGAACATCTTATAAGACTATTCTTGGCATGTCTCCTTATCGCCTAGTCTATGGCAAAGCATGTCATCTCCCTGTGGAAGTTGAATATAAGGCTTGGTGGGCAATCAAGAAGGTAAACATGGACTTGATTAGAGCTGGGGCAAAGAGGTGCTTAGACCTTAATGAGATGGAGGAATTAAGAAATGATGCCTACATCAATTCCAAAGTTCCAAAACAGAGGATGAAGAGGTGGCATGATCAGTTAATCTCCAACAAAGAATTCCGAAAGGGACAAAGAATCTTACTCTATGACTCTAGGCTGCATATATTTCTTGGGAAGCTGAAGTCAAGGTGGATAGGCCCATTCATTATTCACCAAGTGCATCTCAATGGAGTGGTGGAACTACTGAATTCCAACAGCACAGACACTTTTAAAGTCAATGGCCATCGTCTTAAACCATTCATGGAGCCAATCAATCAAGATAAGGAGGAAGTCAACCTCCTTGAGCCACAGAAATCCTAATAAAAAAAGGGTTAGATGGACTTGGTCTTGCCAAAGTCCATATTTTTGTTTTATTTTGTTAATTTAAAAGCTTTATTAATTGTTTTAATTTTAATCTTAGTTTTAATTTATGTTATTTTTATATAACTTAAACTTTTTGAATGATCAAATTTAGGAGGAATTGCAAAAGAGGTGAAGGAAGGTCTCAGGAAACCAAAGGAGCTCAAAAGCAAGGAATTTCATTGGCCTGCGAAAATTTCACAACCAAAATAGCCCCCTTGCGAAAAGGGCCTTCCCCTACGAAACCATTTCGCAGCCAAAAGGGACCCCCTATGAAATTGAGGTCTTGCTGCAAAACAGGCCCCCCTTTGCGAAACAATTTCGCAGCCCCAAGACCACCCTCTACGAAAATTTTCACAGCTGCGAAACCCCTCTCAGGCACACGTGTGCCATTTCGCAGCCCAAATACCCATTTCACAGCTGTGAAATGGCCTACTAAACCATCCAAAGCCTCATTTCATAGCCCAAGCACCCTCTGCAAAACCATTTCGTACCTGTAAAACACTCCCTTGGCACATGAGTGCCATTTCGCAGCCCCACACTCCCATTTCGATGCGAAATGGCCTGCGAAATCGCCCCTTGGCTGCAAAATCGCCCTCATGCTGCGAAATGAGCCTTCTCCTGCGAAAAGCTCAACCATCACTTAAATTCCAATTTAAACCTTTAAATTGCTTTATTCCATTTCGCACCGGTCATTTGCTCTGCGAAAACCCCCCTCAGGTGCGAAATTGAGCCAAACCACAACACCATCTCCAAGGGGATTCTAGAGGACCTCCGTCTGAAAGTTTCTACTTCATGGATACCCTTGGGTTTTTGGTGAGGTTAAGAAGGAAATCTACCCTTCTCTTGCATTGTGTTCAAGTTTATGAGCCTTGAGATTGAGTATTGGAGATTATCTATCTTCTAAGATAAGTCATTTTGCATCCCATCCATCATTTTATTCAAAGTATTCTCTACACTGTCAATTCTTTGACTGAGTTGAGCATTGATGGATTTTTGGTCTCCAACAAAATCTCCCACAACCTTGCCGAGATTCACTATTGCTTGTTCAAGACTTGAAGCTTGTTGAGATGGTTGAGCTGGCTATTGGTACTGAGGTGCTCTTGGCTTCCATGAAAAATTTAGATGATTCCTCCAACTTGAGTTGTAAGTGTTTCCATACGAAGCATTGCTATTGGGCTTGAATTGTCCAATGACATTTGCTTGATCTCCAAACATTTCTCTAGCAACTGGAATTGTAGGGCACTCCTCCACCAAGTGTTCATAAGATTGACAAATAGAACATGGCTTTACTTGCACTAGTGTTTTAGCAACAGCTTGCACTTCATGCATCTTTTTCAGTTCTAGCTCCTCCAATCTTCTTGTCATAGCTACAAATTTTGCTTTCACATCAACTTCTTCATTCAAGGTGTACATCCCAGCCTTAGCATGAAAAGCATTTGGTTGAGACTTCATTTTTCCCACTTCTCCCTTGTTCGGTTCATCCCATCCCCTTGAGACTTCAGCCACATAACTCAAGAAATCCATAGCTTCTTCTGGATTCTTACTCATGAAATCCCCTCCACACATTGTTTCGAGGAGTTGCTTCATTGAGGAAGACATCCCATCATAGAAATAACTCACCAATAGCCATGTATCAAAACCATGGTGAGGACAAGCATTAATGGCTTCCATGTATCTTTCCCAACACTCATAGAATTTCTCATTCTCTTTAGCTGAGAAGTTTGAAATTTGCCTTTTCAAGCCATTTGTTCTGTGAGTAGGAAATTTTTTTTGAGGAATTCAACTTGTAAATTAGTCCAAGTACGGATACTCCTTGGCCTTAAAGAATTAAGCCAAATCTAGGCCTTATCCTTTAAAGTAAAAGGAAATAGCTTAAGCCTCATCAAGTCGATTGAAGCTCTTCCCTCTCGGAATGTATTACAAACATCTTCAAATTCCTTCATATGTGCATAGGGATTCTCACTTTCCATTCCATGGAAAGTTGGTAGAAGTGGAACAATATGTGGTCTGATCACTAGCTGCTCTGTAGGGGGCACTATACATGATGGTGCACTCATACGAGGTGGATACATGCGGTCCCTCATTGATTTGAATTCATTGGGATTATCCTGATGAACATGGTGACTATGCTGATCTTCAGGTGTAGTTTCCATGATATTCAAGCTCGATTCCAATTCCTTGTTATGAGGTTTTCACGTTTAACAAGCCTTCCTCCACTATCTCGTATCCAATTTGGCATACACAACTAGTATCAATTGTAACAAATACAAAAACAGAGGAAAACAAAAGAAAACAAGACTACAAAAAGACTTAGATAAACTAAAACTAAATTAAAAGATATACTAGAATATGAACAAGAAAAAGAAACAATTAAAAGAGTTAGTAAAATGAAAGAAAAATCACCAAACTTGTGATGAAAATCACAAGTACGCTGAAATAGTATCACTGTGAAGTTGGCACCTTCCCCGACAACGGCGCCATTTGATTCATTCCCAATTGGTGTATTAGTTGATTCATGTCCTCTCAATGGTCCCTGACAGTGGTACCATTTGATTCATGTCCAGCTGGGTGTCCCTTGATTGTGGTCCTCAGAAGAGAGTAATCAACAAAATTTATAACCTATATCACCATGCATTAGGATAGCTTTAGCTAATATAGCATAGTGGCTCTAGGATCGTTCACTGGGAAGGGTTTTCAACTTACAACTGATATCAATTCAAAGTTAAATTGGTGCTTTTTCATTTCAAGGTTAGCTTAAGAGGAAAACATAAACTTTGGTTGAAAATGGTTTTGTTTTAAGCTAACTAAAAAGAAAGTAATTGATACGTTCCCAATTGGCGTCTCAGCTGATTCATGTCCTCTCAATGGTCCCTGACAGTGGTACCATTTGATTCGTGTCCAGCTGGTGTCCCTTGATTGTGGTCCTCAGAAGGGAGTAATCAACAAAATTTATAACCTATTACACCATGTACTAGGATAGCCTTAGCTAGCATAGCATAGTGGCTCTAGGGTCGTTCACTGGGATGGGTTTTCACTTCACAATTGATATTGATCCAAAGCTGAATTGGTGATTTTTCATTTCAAGGTTAGCTCTAAAAGAAAACATAAAGATGTTTGAAAAAGGATTGGTTTTAAGCTAACCAAAAATAATAGTAACTGATTTTAATTACAAAGAAAAATGTTTCTTGGAGTTTCATATCACTAGGCTCAGATTCCTTGTACAAAAAGGGAGTTCCGGTCACTTGTTTCTTTTCCTCGCATTAGAGAATTAACATTTAGTTAATTCTCTAACCGGTGTGGTACAGATGCTTCCCCTTAATGGGTTCAAACATTAATTTCCTCTCACTGATGCACCTTGCAATGGCTTGTGCCTCTCACCTAGCATTTGCCATTCAAGGTGATCCTTAACCTTGGATTACCCGTCAAAAGCTCGCAAAAGATAACTAATGATGTCTCCTTAGAGTCCAAAAACTTACCAAGTGTTGGCTATTCTAGAAAATCCTACCTTCAAACCACCTCCCAAAGGCTCGCAAGAGATAAACTAGTGCACTCAATGGACGGAGATCACTTGCCTTACCAAGTGTTGGCCCAGGTGATTTAAAGGCATTTTAAGTTAACTAAAAAGATAAAAACCATTAACGGGTCACACTTTCTCTTCATTAAAAACTAAAACAACAAAACTTCCAATTTATGCATGAGAAAACTTACCCGGCTTTCTTCACTCCAAGAGACAAAGAGCCTAGCCACTCATCCTCTGAGGAAAAATCCTCAGAGTTTGATTGGCTAGAAATAAAAAGTAAATAATATACAATACAATCAAAACGAGAAGGTAAGGCAGAGCAAAGGCTCTGTATTTTACTTCCTTGCAAAACTGTACAAAGGATGCGTCTGAGAACAAGCTCCCGACTCTGATTATGTAAAGAAAATTACAAATTATATATAAGAGGTTCTTCACCCTTTGTTCTTACTTAAAGACAAAGGAATCCTATGATAGGTGGGTTACAAGGAGAGTTTGGGGATTTAGACATCAAATATCTAAAGCAAAAAATCTCAAAATATCGGTTGCAAATATCGGGAAGCTTCAGGAGAAATTCCGTTGCACTGTGCAAAATGGCTGCAAAATTTTCATAGCAAAAGGACAACATTTTCGCAGCCCAAGGCTGATTTCGCAACCGTGCAAAAATTTCCTTCAGCTTGGAGTGATCTGCTTGCAATGGCTGCAACTCCTTCATTTCAACTCCGAATCATGTACCGTTTGAATCATTAGATTGTTGACTTCCTGAGCTTCGAAACGACATATAGCATGCATAAATTGAACTCCAGAAAGTGCTCCAAAAGTGGCTTACATGACTGTCATCAAGAATGCTTCATGGTGGATTTCTCTTTGCTTCCCCTCATTGCATTCCGAATTTGCTTATGGCAAAGGACTTTAAAGCTTCAATACTTTGGTTCTTCATGTTTCTGAGATTTCCATTGCTTTGCCATGGATTCCAAAGAACTCTCCTCAATATTGGATTGCTTTGGTGATCAAAAAGCTATCAAAACAACAAAACTTAACACAATTTGATTAGAATTGATTGCAAGGGTCCTTAACATGTTAATTGGGTTAAAAGGCAATAACTACTACTCAAAAGTGTTTAAAAGAGTTAATTACAAGCTATCAAATAGCACTTTTTGAGTAGTAATCAGTAATGGAAATTACTTGTGAAGAAAAACATTCTTTGGAGTTTTAGGTTCACAGGAGAGGTTCCTCATGCAAAAACAGAGCTTCGGTCACTTAGTTCTTTTCCTCGCATTAGAGAATTAACATATAGTTAATTCTCTAACCAGTGTTGTACAAATGCTTCCCTTTAATGGATTTCAGCACTAATTCCCTCTCACTGATGCAACTTGCAATGACTCGTGCCTCTCACCTAGCATTTGCCATTCAAGGTGATCATTAACCTTGAACTTCCCTTCTCAAGCTTGCAAGAGATAACTAATGGATGTCTCCTTAGAGTCCAAAAGCTTACCAAGTGTTTGAAGCGTTGGATTGCTGACTTCCCAAGCTTCGAAACAAAATATAGTATGCATAATTTGGGCTCCAGGAAGTGCTCCAAAAGTGACTGACAATGACTATCCTCTAGAATGCTTCATGGTAGATTTCTCTCTTTTCTTCCCCTCCTTGCATTCCGGATTTGCTTATGGCAAAGGACTATAAAGCTTCAAAGCTTTGGTTCTTCATGTTTCTAAGTTTTCCATTGCTTTGCCATGGATTCCAAGGAACTCTCCTCAATCTCGGATTGCTTTGGTGATTAAATTACTAACAAAAACACCAAAACTTACACAATTTGATTAGAAATTATTGCAAAGGTCCTTAATATGTTAATTGAGTTAAAAGGTAATAACTACTACTCAAAAGTGTTTAAAAGAGTTAATTACAAGCTATCAAATAGCACTTTTTGAGTAGTAATCAACGGTGGTGCAAAATGATAAGGGAGAAGAAGTTTCTACACGCCTCACTTCAGGTTGGAGGGTGTGTATTGATTATAGAAAGTTGAATGTTGTAACAAGGAAGGACCACTTCCCGTTGTCGTTTATTGATCAAGTGCTTGAGAGGGTCTCAGGCCATCCATTCTACTATTTTTTGGATGGCTACTTCGGGAATTTTCAAATAGAAATTGATGTTGAAGACTAGGAGAAGACCACTTTCACATGTTGATTCGGAACCTACACATACACAAGAATGTCTTTCGGCTTATTGATTACTACTCAAAAAGTGTTATTTTGTAGCTTGTAAATAACTCTGTTAAACACTTTTGAGTAGTAGTTATTACCTTTTAACTCAATTGGCATGTTAAGGACCCTTGCAAGTGTTTCTAATGAAATTGTGTTACGTTTTGGTGTTTTTGATAGCTTTTTGATCACCAAAGCAATCCAAGATTGAGGAGAGTTCTATAGAATCCATGGCAAAGCAATTAGAAGCTCATTTACAAGAAGAATCCAAGCTTTACTGAGGTGATTATTAGGCGCCCCATGGTCACTCAACCACCCATAGAGGGCAATTTGGATTACCGGGCTAGGCCATTTCACTCCGAGCTTTGTTTTGATAGAGAGACCTTCAGGCTTCAGCCAGTTCCATCTACTTCAGAGGTACCATTTGGAGCACCTGATGACTCCTAGGGATTTCTTCTATTCCCGTGTAGCATTAGACTTTTATCAGTCTATGACTACACATCGCATCCGGGATCCTATTGTCATCCACTTCCCCATTGACGGACGTCATGGTATCTTGGGAGCCAGACACATAGTAGAGGCCCTCCGCATTCTTTATGAGCCAGCACGTCCAAAGGATTATAGAGTGTGGGCTCATCCTTCTCAGAGTGATATGGTTCATATACTATCCAAGGGGACATCCACACGCCTATATCTATTGAGGAAGGAGCTCCCACCCAGCATGTTCTTTATCGATGCACTTCTGCGCCACAACATCTATCCACTTCAGCATATGGTGCAGAGGAGAGGAGCTTTACTAAAGGCCTTGTTCCGGATATTAGAGGGATTTTTCTTTGGCCCTCATCATCTCATCATGGCCGCTCTTCTATATTTTGAAGAGAAGGTCCACAGGAAGAAGCTGCTAAGAGCGGATGCCATTCCACTACTATTCCCGAGATTGCTTTGTCAAATATTAAAGCACTTGGCATATCCATCTGAGCCTCAGCTTGAGCATAGACGCATTTGCCGAGAGATATTCACTCTCAACAAATGGACTAGTATGACGGCCTATGATGCACAACCATGAGCTCCAGCTGGACTAGAGCATCCCGAGATACCATAGTCAGAGCATCCAAAGGAGCCACAACAGGTTGAAATACCTACGGACATCAAAGCACCTGCCCCTACAGTCCCCTCTACAGGACCTATGCTTGAGGTTGCATCTTTTGCTTCTCATGCCACTCCTAGGACTCCGCCAATTGTACCAGCTGCATCCGAGCCTCATCCATCTGAGTCTAGTATCGCCATATCCAGTTCAAAGTTCAGAGGCCTATGTCATACTTTGCAAACATTGACAGCTACTCAAAGCGTCCTGGTCTAGCAAATGGCGGCCATACCCAGCATACTGCCATTCTTAGACAGATACAACAACATTTGGGTATTCTATCACCACCTGAGAACGATATGCCTATCCCATCAGAGCCTACAGATCCATCCCAAGACCTTCCTCTAGCAGAGCAGACTATGCCCCCTGAGGAGACTACTATAGGACAGATAGAGGCATCCATCTCGAGCACTCAGACTTCTACAGCCGAGCCA
Source organism: Vitis cinerea var. helleri x Vitis rupestris (assembly GCA_945999865.1). Taxonomy (NCBI): domain Eukaryota; kingdom Viridiplantae; phylum Streptophyta; class Magnoliopsida; order Vitales; family Vitaceae; genus Vitis; species Vitis cinerea var. helleri x Vitis rupestris. The sequence continues at coordinate 16,193,725 of OX253934.1, forward strand.
TCATCTCCACGTGATCCTCCCATCACTATCTGATCATTTACCTATTTTCTTTTCTATATTTCTTTACTTTAGTAGAACTCATAATCCCATGTTTTTTATGTTTTATATATTGGGATTTGATGTATTACTTGTTTTTGCTCCATAGTGTACTTTCTTAAAGTAATACATATCTATCAATTTTTTTAGTATACTTGGCATAATCTTATTTTAATTCATCTACTCATATATTTTGTTGTTTTTTGAAACATGTGGTTTCTCCTATTCTACTCAAACTCCATATCACTTAGGAGGTACCACTTTCTCCCTGTAATTTCAATCACTCTTGCGACATTAAGGACAATGCTCAGCTTAGTTGGAGGGAAGAGAGTTGAGGAAGGAAGTTTTTATTTTTAATGCTAAGTTATTTTGGTAATTTAGTTGTTTTTGCTTAATTTTTAAAATTTTTTAAGTTTTTATTCTACTATCCATTGTTATTAAGGAAAAATTCTCAAAATAAAATGAGAGAAATTGAATTTTTGTTTTTACTTGACTTAAAGTTTGTATTATGCTTACTAAAGTTGATGAATTGTTGAAACTTCTATTGAATTCAACCTTAGTTCTTCCACTTTAAGCTATTCACACACTATGCACAATAGGTTCCATTTATAAGATGAAAAACTACTTTCCTTTCGACTTAGGAAAATTTAGACTTGGTACCTTTGACCTCATTTAATAGTGTTGAGACACCTTATAAAAGGCCAATGAGCCTTTGAAGAAAAGAGAAGAAAAATGTTTGCTTGCCTTTAAACCCGAGCAAGGTTTGAGGGGTATATGGTGAAAATCTTTAAAACCTGGTGCCCTAAGCCTTCATAGGTTGGGAGTCATCAACCTCAATGCTCGTTACAAGGGTGAATAGGTGGAGTTTAACATACTATAGGTGCTTGGGTATTAAAATTCATTCTCAAAAGTCTGGGGTAAAATCCGAGGAGTTAGTGGTTGAAAGATCCTTAAAGCTTGATGCTCTAAACCTTAATTGGTTGGGAGTCAACGATGAACCCCCGTTACATGGACAATTTAGAAAAGAATACCGTTAAGCCTTGTATTCCTACAATGAAAAAAATTGTGAAACAAAAGGGTGCGTTCTTAGCCTATTGAATTTTGTCAGTTTGCTAAGTGTTGAAAAAGAACTAGGTTGGGGGGAGAGATTAGTTCAACATACTATATTCGGAAACTATCAAGTAACACTTAGATTTTTGTGGAAGAGTAAGGTTTGACCCTTTGGAAGTGGAAATCATTTTGAGCTTCAATTTGCATAATGCCTTCTCTGTATGAATTGTGATTGGGCAAGGTATTTGATAACTCTTCTTGAAGTTTGGGTTTTATATCTTTAATGTTCCATGTGAGAGTTTGATCTTCATGCCACTTAAATTTTTTTTTTTTTTTGAAATGATCAGCATGATTTTGTAAATTATACTACTATTTATTTTTTCTTTTTCTCTCCTTAATTGCTAAGGGACTAGCAATATGTCGATTGGGAGGAGTGATTACTACTCAAAAAGTGTTATTTTGTAGCTTGTAAATAACTCTTTTAAACACTTTTGAGTAGTAGTTATTACCTTTTAACTCAATTGGCATGTTAAGGACCCTTGCAAGTGTTTCTAATCAAATTGTGTTAAGTTTTGGTGTTTTTTTTATAGCTTTTTGATCACCAAAGCAATCCAAGATTGAGGAGAATTCTATAGAATCCATGGCAAAGCAAATCATGAATGCAAGGAGGAGAAGCAAAGAGAGAAATCTAACATGAAGAATTCAAGAGGACAGAAACTCTTGGACACATTTTGAGCACTTTATGGAGTCCATTTCATGCATACTATATGTCATTTCAAAGCTCGGGAAGTCAGGAATCGAACACTTTAAACGGTACATGAATCGGAGCTGAAATGAAGAAATTATAACCATTGGAAGCCAACCGCACCAAGTTGAAAGCCAAGTTCGCAACTGCGAAATCACAATGTGCTAGTTGCGAATTCAGCCTTTTTGTGAGAAATGGAGACTTTCAGCTTGCGAAATCTCATAGCCTATGTTGCATGCTGCAAAATCCATCTGAATGCTTCCAGATATTTGCGACCGACTCTTTTAGATTTTTTTCTTCAGATATTTGTTATTTAAATCCCCATTCTCTCCTTGTAATCCACCAATCATAGGATTCCTTAGTTAATAAGTAAGAACAAAGGGTGAATAACCTCTTATATATAGTTTGTAATTTTCATTCCACAGACATCTCGGGAACTTGTTCTCAGAGACCAACTTTTTGTATAGTTTTGAAGAAAGTAATGCTCAGAGCTTTGCTTTGCCTTACCTACTCATTTTGATTGTATTTTTCTTACTAGCCAAACAAGCTTTAAGGATGTTTCCTCAAAGAATGAGTGGCTAGACTTTTTGTCTCTTGGAGTTAAGGAAGCTGGGTAAGGTTCCGAATGCAACAATTGGAAGTTTTGTTGTTTCAGCTTTTAATGAAGAGAAAGTGTGTCCCGTTAATGGTTTCTATGTTTTTAGTTAACTTAAAACGCCTTTAAATCACTTGGGTCAACACTTGGTAAGGCAAGTGATCTCCGTCGATTGAGATGCACTAGTTTATCCCTTACGAGCCTTTGGGAGGTGGTTCAAAGGTAGGATTTTCTAGAATAGCCAACACTTGGTAAGCTTTTAGACTCTAAGGAGACATCCATTAGTTATCTCTTGTGAGCTTTTGAAGGGAAATCCAAGGTTAGGGATCACCTTGAATGGCAAGTGCTAGGTGAGAGACACAAGCCATTACAAGATGAATCAGTGAGGGGGATTTAGTGTTTGAATCCATAAAAGGGAAGCATCTGTACCGCACTGGTTCAAGAAATAACTATATGTTAAATCTCCAATGCGAGGTAAAGATTCAAGTGATCGGAACTCTAATTGTGTAGTAGGAGCCTGACCCCAATGATCCAAAAACTACAAGAAACACTTTTCTTTATTAGTAATTTCAGTTACTATTTTTGGTTAGCTTAAAACCAATCCTTTTTCAACCAAAGATTATGTTTTCTTTTAAAGCTAACCTTGAAATGAAAAAGCACCAATTCAACTTTGAATTATTATTAGTTGTAAGTGGAAAACCCTTCCCAGTGAACGATCCTAGAGCCACTATGCTATGCTATGCTAGCTGAGGCTATCCTAGTACATAGTGAAATAAGTTATAAATTTTTTTGATTACTCCCATCTGAGGATCGAAATCAAGGTACACCAGTTGATTAAGCACCAATCAACAGGACATATACCAACTGGGCACGAAATCACTTATGCAATGCACCCGCAACATTCCAAAGATGCATGTTAAGCATTTTTAGTGATATGGTGGAGCATATTATGGAAGTCTTTATGGACGATATCACCATATATGGAAGTACGTTTGACGAATGCTTAGTCAACTTGGAAGTTGTTCTGAACCAATGCATTGAGAAAGACTTGGTGCTTAACTAGGAGAAATGCCATTTCACACCAAGGGATTGTCCTTACGTATATTATCTCAAAGCAAGGCATTGAAGTGGACAAATAAAAGGTTGAACTTATTGTCAAGTTGCCATCGCCAACAACTGTCAAAGGAGTAAGGCAATTCCTTGGCCATGCTGGGTTCTATAGGAGGTTTATCAAAGATTTCTTTAAACTTGCAAGACCTCTTTGTGAACTATTGGTAAAGGATGCTAAATTTGTATGAGATGATTGATGTCAACGGAGTTTTGAAGAACTGAAGCCATTCCTGATGACCGCTCTAATAGTGAGAGCTCCTAATTGGCAATTGCCCTTTGAAGTGATGTGCGATGCTAGTGACTTTGCTATAGGAGCTATTCTTAGGCAAAGAGAAGATGAAAAGCCCTATGTGATCTACTATGTGAGCAAAACGTTGAATGAAGCGCAAAGAAACTACACAACCACAGAAAAAGAATTGTTGGCTGTAGTTTTTGCCTTAGACAAATTTCGTGCTTACTTGGTGGGGTCTTTCATTGTGGTTTTCACTGATCACTCGACCTTTAAATATCTGGTGAAGAAGCAAGATGTAAAAGCGAGGTTGATTAGATGGATTCTCTTGCTTAAAGAGTTCAATCTTCAGATTAAAGACAAGAAAGGAGTGGAGAATGTGGTAGTCGACCATCTGTCAAGGCTAACCATCGCACATAATTCCCATAGTTTACCCATTAATGATGATTTTCCAGAGGAGTCACTCATGTTGATAGAAGTCGCTCCTTGGTATGCTTATATTGCTAACTATCTAGTTACTAGAGAAGTTCCAAGTGAGTGGAAAACATAAGATAAGAAGCACTTCTTTGCGAAAATTCATGCCTACTATTGGGAAGAGCCATTTCTATTCAAATATTATGCGGATAAAATAATATGGAAGTGTGTCCCTGAACAAGAGCAACATGGGATTCTCAGTCATTGCCACGAAAGCGCATGTGGAGGCCACTTTGCTTCTCAGAAGATAGCTAGGAAGGTATTGCAATCGGGTTTATGCTGGCCATCACTTTTCAAAGATGCCCACACCATGTGCAGGAGCTGTGATAGATGCTAGAGGCTTGGGAAGTTAACACGCAGGAACATAATGCCTTTGAACCCCATTTTAGTAGTTGATCTTTTTGATGTCTGGGGCATTGACTTCATGGGACCTTTTCCTATGTCCTTTAGCTACTCCTACATCTTAGTGGGAGTAGATTATGTTTCTAAATGAGGTGAAGCGATCCCATGCAAACGCAATGATCATAGAGTTGTTCTCAAATTTCTCAAAGAAAACATCTTCTCTAGATTTGGAGTACCCAAGGCCATAATCAGTGATGTGGGTACTCATTTTTGTAACAAGCCATTCGAAACTCTCTTAGCCATGTACGGGGTGAAGCATAAGGTAGCTACACCTTACCACCCTCAAACTTCTGGGCAAGTTGAGTTAGCAAATTGGGAGATCAAAAACATACTGATGAAGGTGGTGAATATGAGCAGAAAAGATTGGTATGTTAAGCTTCATGATTCATTGTGGGCGTACAGAACAACTTACAAGACCATTCTTGGAATGTCTCCTTATCGCCTAGTCTACGGAAAAGCATGCCATTTCCCCGTGGAAGTGGAATACAAATCTTGGTGGGCAATCAAGAAGCTCAACATGGATTTGAGCAGAGCCGACATGAAGAGGTTCTTAGAACTTAATGAGATGGAGGAACTGAGAAATGACGCCTACAATAATTCAAATATTGCAAAACAAAGATTGAAAAGGTGGCATAATCAGTTAGTTTCTAGCAAAGAATTCTAGAAGGGACAAAGAGTCTTGTTGTATGACTCTAACCTCCACATCTTCCCGGGAAAGCTGAAGTCAAGGTGGATAGGTCCTTTTACTATTCAACAAGTGCATTCAAACGGAGTAGTGGAACTACTCAATTCCAATAGCACCACGAGTTTCAAAGTTAATGGCCATCGTCTCAAGCCATTCGTGGAGCCTTTTTCTCGAGACAAGGAGGAAATCATCCTTCTTGAGCCACATCAAGCTTAACAAGACAAGTGGTTAGATGGACTTAGTCTGTCGGAAGACATTAAGTCCATAATTTTTTGTTTTAATGTTGATTTAAAGTTTTATTGATTTAGTACTTGTTTTAATTGTAATTTCTTACTTTAATTTTATTTTCTTGTGATTTAATTTATTTTTTGATGATCAATTATAGGTGGATTCCAAAACAGATGGGAAAAACCTTAAAAAAATTATGACCAAGGAAAAACAGAGCATTTCGCACACCCTACGAAAATCTCAAATATCATTTCGCAAGGGGTGCAAAAATTTCGCAAGGCATGCAAAAATTTCGTGCACCCAGCTTTGCGAAAATACTTTGCGAAGATACTTTGTGAAAACCTGTGAGAAATTAGAATGGGTGTACGAACCCATTTCGCAACCTTGTGCCTGCAAAAGCCAATTCACACACTCTGCGAAAATTTTGCACACCCAGCTTTGCGAAAATACTTTGCGAAGATACTTTGCGAAAACCTGTGCAAAATTAGAATGGGTGTGAGAACCCATTTCACAACCCTAGAACCCATTTCGCAACCTTGAGCAAATTCCAACAGCCTGTGCGAAAACCAACAGTCACTTAAAAGTCTATTTAAAGCCCTCAAGCCCTGTTTTCATTTTGCACACCCCATCTTCCCATTACGAAAGCCTCCATCACCTTGTGATGCCCAAGCTTCCATCGTTTTTCTCCATTAGACACCTCGTGACCACCCATTTGAAAAGGTGACCCACATTGAATTTGTGGAACACAGACCCGAGCCTCTCACTCCATTTTTGACATGGCGCGGATTAGAGAAGGCCATACCGACTCTTCACTGTCTCACGAGCCGAGAGGATTCGACATCTCAGGCCCCCGAGGCCCCGACTATTCCATTTTCTAAGGGTGGAGTGCCCTCTAATCCTCCTCAACGTAGATACGAGACACGGAGACCACCAACTACACCCAGGATGACTTCTTCGCACCCTGAGAGCTCAGTACGTCGCACTCTAGCTAAGAGGGCCATGACTTTAGGCCCCGGAGAGTCATCTAGACATTCACAACCTGATCATCGGGCCCCTGTCGATTTTCAGTGTCCTTCCGGTATGTCATCGGAAGCCATCATCAAACGGCCTATGGTCATTGCGCCACCCATTGAGGGAAATTCAGATTGTAGAGCCAAACCATTCTATTCCGAGATATATTTTGACCTCGAGGTCATGCGCCAGCAGCCGGAGCTTCGAGATGCATTTGAACTGCTCCAAAGATTCCACCTTGAGCACCTTATGACTCCTAGGGAGTTCATTTACCCCAGAGTGGCAATGGACTTCTATCAGTTTATGACTACTCATGGCGCCCAGAGTCCTACTATCATTCACTTCAGCATTGATGGGCACCAGGGTATCCTTGAGGTTAGACACGTTGTAGAGGTTCTACATATTCCATACGAGCCAGTGGATCCAGCAAATTTCTAGGAGTGGTCATTTGTATCTCAGCAGGACATGGTCCACATCTTATCCAGGGGGACCTCTGTAGATTCAGTTCTTCTACGTAAGGAGCTTCCACTTGGGATGCTCCTAGTAGATGTGTTGTTGTGGTCCAACCTTTTTCCTCTTCAGCATTTAGTGCAGAGGCGATGAGCTATCCTGGACGCTTTATTCTGGATATCAGAGGGCTTCTATTTTGGGCCACATCACTTGATTATGGCCTCTCTCCTCTACTTTGAGGAGAAGGTTCATAGGAAGAAGCTTCAGAGGGCCAACACTATTCCACTACTGTTTTCAAGGTTGCTCTGTCAGATATTAGAGCATATGGGCTATCCTACTGAGCCCCACCTTGAGCGCCGCCACCATTATGGAGAGCAATTCACTCTCGACAAATGGACACAGTTGGCGGGTTATTCAGCATCTCTAAGAGCCCCACCTAGGCCACCACCCCTAATGCCACCACAGGCTGAGCAGGCACAGCAGGATGAGCTTCCCACAGAGTCTGTACCACCTGCCCCTACAACACCTATGCCTGACGCCACTTATACTGCTCTTCCTACCACTCCTATTGTTCCACCGATTGCACCTTCTACATCTGAGGCCTTCATCACCATTTCTGCCACAGAGTTTTGTGCCATGGTACATACATTCCAGACACTGACCACTACACACAATGCTTTATTTCGACAGATGGCCGCCATACGTGCTCAGGAGGACCATCATACTACTATCCTTCGTCAGATTCAACAACATTTAGGACTTCTACCACTACCTCAACCTGACATTCCTGGACTATCAGAGCCCATTGCTCCAGCTGAGGAGACTATTCCAACTTAGGAGACCACCAGAGCCAATGTCTCGATCTAGCCCACTTAGGAGGCCACCACAGAGCCATCATCTTCACATGATCCTCCCACTATTGGATGATAGGAAATCTCTTTCTCTTATATTTACTTATTATACTAGTAGACATAATTATGTGTTTTGATGTTTTATATTTTGGGAAATGATCATATTTCACATTGTACTTTCTCAGAATAATATATACACATCATTTTTTTTTATTACATTTGACCTGTTCATAACATCTAAAACCTTGAGTTCACGACCCGGAGTAGCTCATATCATCCACAACCTTGAGTTATTCATAGCATCTAGAGTTGTGAGCTCATAACCCGAAGTCCTTCATGTCATCCAAAACTTTGAGCAATTCATGGCATCTAGAGCCTTGAGTTCACAACCTAGAGTAGCTCATATAATCAACAGCCTTGAGTTTTTCATAGCATCTAAAGCACTGAGCTCACGACCCAGAGTTGTTGATTTCAAACATATTTTTAAGATGTTCATAACATCTAGAACCTTAAGCTCACTACCTGGAGTCATTCATGTCATCTACAACCCTCAGCTGCACATAGCATTTAGAGCCATGAGCTCATGACCAAGAACTATTCATATGATCCACAACCTTGAGCTGCTCATAGCATCTAGAGGACTGAGGTCATAGGATCATGAGCCATTGATATCATCCATAACCTTGAGTTGTTCATAGCATCCAAAGTTGTGAGCTCATGACCTGGAGTAACTCATTTCATTAACAGACGTTAGTTTTTTTTATAGCATTTAGAGTCTTTAGCTCATGACCCAAACTGATTCTTGTAAACCACAACCCTGAGCTTTTCATAACATATAGAGTAATAAGCTCACGACTTATAGTCTTTCATGTGATGCACAACCTTGAGATGTTCATAGCATTTAAAGCCATTGGCTCACGACCAAGAATCGTTCATATTATTCTCAACCCTGAGCTGTTCGTATGGGTTGTAGATGCTATCAAAAACTTAGGGTTGTGATTAACATGAATGACTCTAGTTCGTGAGATTAGGCCTCTAGATTCTATGAACAACTCAAGGTTGTGGTTGACAAGAAAGACTTTGAGTTGTGAGCTTAGGGCTCTAGATGTTATGCATAGCTTAATGCCGTCGATGAAAAGAAAGACTCCAAGTCGTGAGTTCAGGGCTTTAGATGCTATGAACATCTCAGGGCTATGGTTGACATGAATGACTTTGGTTCATGAGTTTAGGGCTCTTGATGCTATTAAAAACTGAGGGTTGTGTTTCACATGAATAACTCTCTGTGTCTTAAGCTCAAGGCTCTAGATGCTATGAACTAATTAGGGTTGTGGTTAACATGAAAGACTCACGATCATGAGCTCAAGGCTCTAGATGCTATGAACAACATAGGTTTATGGTTGACATGAAAACTCGAGGGCATGAGCTTAGGGCTCTAGATGCTCTTAACAACTCAATGTTGTGGATGACATAAATGACACCGGTCATGAGCTGAGACCTTCAGATTCTACAAACAACTCAGGGTCGTGGTTGACATTAAAGAGTCCAGGTCATGAGCTAAGGGTTGTAGATACCATACACAGGTCTAGGTTGTCGATCACATGAAAGACTCTAAGTCATCAGCTGAGGGCTCTAGATGCTATAAACAGCTCAGGGTTGTGGATGAACTGAAGGACTCTGGGTCGTAAGCTTCAGGCTCTATATAATAAACAACTTAAGGTTGTGGTTGACATGAAAGACTTCGGGTTATGAACTCAAGGCTCCAGATACTTTGAACAACTTAAAGATATGAATTGCTCAAGGCTGTAGATGACATGAACGACTTCAGGTCATGATCATAGGGCTCTAGATGTTATAAACTGCTCATGATGCTAGTTGACATGAGCTAATTACTACTCAAAAAGTGCTCTTTTATAGCTTGTTATAAACTCTTTTAAACACTTTTGAGTAGTATTTATTACCTTTTAACTCAATTGGCACATTAAAGACCCTTGCAAATGTTTCTAATCAATTTTTGGCAAGTTTTGGTGTTTTTGATAGCTTTTTTATCATTAAAACGAACCAAGAATGAGGGAGAATTTTGTATAGTCCATGGAAAAGCAAGTTGAAGCTCAAACACATGAAGAATCCAAGTTTTGGAGAGCTTTGTAGCCTTTGCCAAATCAATCAAGTATGCAAGGAAGAGAATCAGAGAAGAAATCTAAATTTCGCATGGCTATGCGAAATGCTAAAAGGAGTACAAGCTGCAAAACAGAGAGCAAGACTGTGAAAAAATGAATTTCGCACCCTGTGCGAAATTTCGCAACCCTTGCGAAAATCCTCCTATATAATTTTTAGATATTTTTGCACCGACTCCGTTAGATTTTTATCTCAAAATATTTTGTGTAATTACCTATTTTCTCCTTGTAATCAATTAAAGTTATTTTTAGATATTTAAGATATCTAAACAAGGGGTTAAAAATATCTCTCTATATATGTCTTAAAATATCTCTTTTGTAATATCTCGGAAGATTTGGGAATAAATTCCAGAGAACACTTGTAAATTCTTTTACGAAGAATTACGCAAAGCATTGCTCTGCCTTACCTACTCATTTTTTTTCTTTCTAGCCAACCAACCTCTGAGGATGTTTTCTCAGAGGATGAGTGGCTAGGTTTTTTGTTTCTTGGACTGAAGAAAGCTAGGTAAGAAATCCAGATACAAAGGTGGGAGTTTTCCTTGCTTTAAACGAGGAGAGTTGTTACCCATTAATGGTTTTTATTTTTAAGGTTTAACTTAAAATCCCTTAAAATCACTTGGGCCAATACTTGGTAAGCTTTTCGGACTCCCTGGAGATCCATTAGTTATCTCTTACGAGCCTCTGGGAGGTGGTTTAAAGGTAGGATTACCTAGAATGGCCAATACTTGGTAAGCTTTTCGGACTCCTTGGAGATCCATTAGTTATCTCTTACGAGCCTTTGAAGGGTAATCCAAGGTTAGGATCACCTTGAATGGCCAATACTTGGTAAGCTTTTCAGGCTCCATGGAATCCATGGATGTCTATTAGTAATCATGTATGAGCCATTGGAAGATGATTCATAGTGAGAGGTCTTTAGTGTTTGAAACCATTAATGGGAAGCAACTGTAGTTTTTCATGGACCAGTGGGATCAAATCTTGGTTGCTAAATACACACCGATTCGGGAGATAACCATTCTTTATGTTATTATCCCCAACGCGAGGAAAAGATCCGAAATCTCCCCACTTTGTCTAAGGAACCTGAACCTAGTGTCCTAAAACTCCAAGAAACCTTTTCTTTGTAATTAATCTCAGTTACTATTTTTGTTTAACTTAAAACCAACCCTTTTCAACCAAAATTATGTTTTCTTTTAAAGCTAACTCATAAAAGAAAAAACACAATTTCAGTATTTTAACTAATATCACTTGTAATATGAAAACCCATCCCTGTGGACAATCCTAGAACCACTATACTATGCTAGCTATGCTATCCTAGTGTATGGTAAATTAGGTTTATAAATTTTGTTGATAACTCCCGTTTGAGGATCGAATCAAATAGTACACCAATTGGGGATGAATCATGAGCAACTCTAGGTCGTGAGCTCAAGGATCTAGATGCAACATACACCTCTTGGTTGTGGTTGACATGAATGAATTTGGGTTGTGAGCTCATGGCTTTAGATGCTATGAACAACTCAGAGCTATGGATGGCATGAACGACTTTGGGTCTTGAGCTCAATCCTCTAGATACTATGAACAACTCAGGGTTATGGTTGACATACACTATTCCGGGTCGTGAAATCAAGGGTCTAGGTTTTATGAACTGCCTAAGGTTGTTGATGACGTGAGCTACTCTGGGTCATGAGCTCAATGCTCTAGATGCTATGAATAGCTCGGGGTTGTGGTGGACAAGAACCACTCTGAGTCATGATCTTAGGCCTCAAGATGTTATGAATAACTCAGGGTTATGGTTGATATGAATGACTCTAGGTCATGAGATTAGGGCTCTAGATGCTTTTAACAACTTAGGGTTATGGATGACATGAACGACTCCAGGTCATGGCCTCAAGATAATATGAATAGCTTAAGGTTGTGGTTGACATGTAAGGCTCCGGGTCCTGAGCTCAGGGTTTTAGAATTTATGAACAACTCAAAGTTGTGGATGATATGAACAACTTGGGATTCCCTAAGCTCAAGCGTTTAAATGCTATGAACTGATCAATGTTATGGATGACATGAACGACTCTAGGTCGTGAGCTTAGGGCTCAAGATGCTACCAAGAACTCAAGGTTGTGATTGACCTGAACAACTTCTGGTCGTGAGCTCAAGGGTCTAGATGCTATGAACAACTGATAGTTATGGATGATATGAATGACTCAATCTCTTGTGACATGAGGACTAAATGCTATGAACTACTCAGGATTGTGGATGTTAATAATAATTCTACATCATGCACTCAAGCCTCTATATGCTATGAACAACCTTAGGTCGTGAGCTCAAGGCTTTAGATGCTATGAACTACTCATGGTTATGGTTCACAAGTAGAAGTTCGGGTTGTGAGCTCAGGGCTCTAGTATCTATGAATAGTTAAGGATTATGGATGACACAAGCTACTCCAAGTCATGAACTTACATCTTTGGAAGCTATGAAGAACTCAAGGTATTGGATGATATGAATGACTCGGGATTTCGTGAGCTTCGTCCTCTAAATGCTATGAATAGCTCAAGGCTAAGGACGATATGAACGATTCTTAGTCGTGAGCTTATGTCTCTGAATGATATGAATAGCTTAAGGCTATGGATAACATGAATGACCCCAGGTAGTGAATCTCGACAGATGGACACAGTTGGCGGGTTATTCAACACCTGTAGCAGCACAACCCAGGCTAGCATCTCCAGTGGCACCACAGGCTAAGAAGTAGGATGAGCTTCCCACAGAGTTTATACCACCTTCCCCTGCAGCACCACCTATGCCTGAGGCCACCTCTACCGATCCTCCTGCTACACCTCATGTTCCACCAGTTGCACCTCCTACATCAGAGGCCTCCATCACCATATCTTCCATGGAGTTTCGTGCCATGGTACATTTGTTCCAGACACTGACCAATACACAAAATGTTTTATTCCGACAGATGGCCAACATACGTGCTCAGCAGGACCAGCATACTGCTATCATTCCTCAGATTCAGCAGCATCTAGGACTCTTGCCACCACCTCAGACTGACATTCTAGGACCATCAAAGCCCATAGCTCCAGCTGAGGAGACCACCAGAGCCGATGTCCCACCCCAGGCCACTCAAGAGGCAGCCATAGAGCCATCATCTCCACTAAAGAGCCCCGCTACTTGATCATTTCTTTATTTTATTTTGTATTTACTTGTTTTAATATTTTATATTCTGGGATTGGATGTATTACATGATCATATTTCACATTGTACTTTCTCAGAGTAATACATACATATCAGTTTTGTTTGTACTTGGCAATTTTTCTATTTCCTGTTGTAGACCCCCATTTGGGGCTCATTTTCTGCAGCTTGCTTTTAGCCAGGTGTCACCATCTAGGGGAAGCCACGTGTCACATTTTGACTAGCTGCTAGAGAATCACAATAGTGGAGTTGGAGGAGTAATCAGGAGAGGACACCTGTAAAGGTGATTCTGAGAAAATCTGCTGGCCGTTAGTGCAAGCTGGGAGGAGCGTCTTTTGTAGTGGCAGGGAGAGAGTGGAGGCTGCAGGCTGGTGGTGGTGCTTTTTGGTGGCTGTTTCTGCAGGTGGTTAGAGGGGCAAATCCGGGAGAAAAGAAAAGTGATATGGGCAGAGAGTGGGGCTTTTGAAAAGGGGGGTTTTTTGGCGGAGAGTGAGAGGTATTCGTTTTTAGGAGGAGGCTACCAGAGAGAGCTTGAAGGGGGAGGACTCGTGACAGAGGGAATGAGGTTCTTCCTAAGGAAATATTTTGAGGGAGAAAGAGAGCATTATTGAGGAATAGCAGGGGAGCTTCTGGTGAGGGAGATATTTTTGGTAGAGAGAGCTTTTGGGAGGAGGCAAGCTGCTAGAAAGAGGGAGAGAGATTCATTCAGAGAGGAAATTTGATTCCAGGTTACTTAAGGAACCAGGTATGTACTCAGTTTTCCCCACACCTCTCATTATTCACTGCTTTCTTTAACATTACGCTGTTTGGAGGTGGATATTGAAGGCCATTGGTTTGTTGGTAGAAGTATAATCCTGCATTTGTGTTTGCCTTTGTTTATCTTAATTGCTTCTGCCTCTATTGTGGTTATGGAATGCCCAACAATACTGCCCATAGTTGTATTGATGTGTTTCTCCCACCTGCTCAGAGGATTCATGGAGAACCCATGAAGTGAATCCTTATCTGAGGATTGTTTTCTTTTGTTCCCTCTCATACTCTGTTCCTATGCATTTTTCTTTTCTTAGTCGTGGCCATTTTATTTTATTTTCTGTTCGTGGACCATATTCTGTGTATGGGCCTGTGAGAGATGAGATCTAGATCTTTGGCGTTTTCATCGGAGATAGTTGATGGGGAATGGATCCTGGTTTGAAGAGAAAGAGAGAGAGAGGAATGGCTCCGGGATCTTACATATGGAAGGTTTGATTGTGGAAATGGACAATATGAACATTTCCATAGGGTTGCAGAGGTGGTTACTGGCATCATCACTAAGCAGGGTGGAAAGCGTAATGTTTCAGTGGGTTTTGGGGGTAATGACCAATGTATTGAGGGTGACTTTGCTGCAGGACGTGAGTTGTTGTGGTTTGGGTAGGATCAGTTGCTTCGGGATGAGGATGATGCAACAACTGTTCATACTCCTTATGCAGCTACTGTGTTAGAATATGGAGTTGCATTTCATGATTCCAAAGGTGCATCAATGCAAGATAAGAATTGGGATAGCACAGGTTGTCATACTGTTCATGATGCTCATCATCCATGCAAAGCTCATATGGCTGTGAGGAAGAAGCTTCATATCCCTGTCATCTCATGGATGCATTTCCATTACCGAGCTCCCATTCATAACCATTCATCTCACTAACTCAATTGCCATACCCATTTCATACCACCCACTCCACTATGTCACCTTTTCTCTCTCATCACCACCCTCATATACCCTTTCTCTCCCTAGTTTTTCATACCCATTTTCTCGCTACCCATTTCATGCATCTATCTCTCCTTTCCACCATACTCTTCATAACTGATTTCTTGACCCACTGATACCCCCACATGCCTACCACTGCCCCTATCTCTCTACACCATCTATCGTTCATTACACACGACTCCCTCATTAGTTTCCATCATCTCATGCTATCAACCCCATGCCTATGTCCGCCTACATCATCCACAACCGTGTTCGAATGCCACTATAAAATCCATTCTTCTCTCAACCTTTCACTTACTTCATACTCACCAAAACCCCCAAGACCCACTTCGCACTTCACTCATGGTCGCGCCTCATGCTGACCCCATGCGTACAGCCAACTTCCTGACCACCCCTCCCATTCAATGCTTTCAGATGCACTGTTGCAGTGTTTCAACGTCTACCAGGGGAAATGCCCATGTGTGCAGACTGGATCTCCTAAGCGGACCAAGAAACTATTTGTGCATGATGATTGGCAAGGCAAGAATGTGACTGTGATTGACATCCTTATCTAGGATGACGTGACTCCCAAGAAATGCCGCAAGTATGACATCAACCAGTATAAGGGCCCTAGTGTCTCTGGCAATGACACTCTCATTCATCCCTTCATCATCTTCGAAGTAGGCTTAACTGTTGGAGAAGGTTCTCACGTTATGGCTATCAATAAAGGTTGAAAATGTCTTTAACAGGAAAAGTCGCTACGCGTATTTGTTTTGGTCCTTACATTGTCAAATGAGACTCAAGCAATACCAGGTTGGGCCGTGCTTACACCCATGCAAGCCCAATGTTAAGCCCTACAGCGTAAAGTTCCTTTATGAAGCAGAAAAATCAGCGTCAATACCTTTGATTCAGCAACTCCTGGACGTTTTTCCCCAGAACACTAAGCCTTCGCTCTTGGATGAGCTTTACAGTCGCTAGAACCCTCATGTCTATTACTCCATTTTGTTTCTTCCATAGCATTTGATTTCAAGATCCTAAGGGAGAGGTAAGAAAATCTTCTGTGGCAGCCAACACTTACCAAGATTCTCAAGACTGAGTTCTGCCGTTTCAGCGAGGCCAAGGCATATCTTGCCGTCAAGGCATGCATGGACAGTCATGTATAGAAGGCAGCAGAAGAGTGGGAGGGTACCTTTTTGTGCATCCAAATTCTTGAGTACCAGATTTAGGTTTGGCCTGGTTTTGCTATTCTGGGCTGTGAATAAACTGAGGGACACCATTATCCATATAAGCAAGAACGCGGGCATGTTAACTTTGAAAGAAGAGGAAATGATGAAGAGAGTGGATAGAAGTGTGAATGAGATTTTCTTCAGAGCTACAACAGTGATGACAGTTGCTGTGCTGAGCCTTGCATGCCCATCATCAATGAATCACTCTCACTTCATACCCACTGACCATCTCTCTGTACCCTTACCTAACCCATGTCCTATCCCTATTTATACCCATTAAATCTTTCACGTCCCCGCTCATATTTCCACCATGCCCATACTCGTTAGATGCCCACCATAATCCTATTCACATTCATCCCTCTCTCATCAATTCAAACAGAGATTACCTTTTGTTCTTTTCTGAGAGTTACAGATTCTGTGGGATGCAATTGGGGCCCGCCATGCCGCATTATTAACGTCAAATTCCTAGCTACATGCTGGTAGTTTGGATGATAACATGAGTGGCACAACTGTGATAATAGTATTGATTTATGGTCGGGCTATACGTGTCGCTAACTCAGGGAATCCCACAGCTGTTATAGTAGGAAGAACATGGAGGGAAATTGTGGCTATTGATTCATCAATTGATCGCCACCATCCGTGCATATTCTTGGAGATGCAGGCCATGGGAGCATCACAGAGACCGACAGTGTATTGGGCGTAGGTCATTCGGGGTTGTTTTCCAAGCAAATTGCACCAGAATATGAGAGTCAGGGACTCATTATCCCCTGGTTCATGTATCCAAGAGAATCTTCATTCAAGTGTTCCATAAAACGGGATCGGTCCGCCCAAACCAGATCTCTTCTCTGATCTCTCCAACTTTCTTCCTGCTCTCGCGAAAAAGGGTTAAATACAAATGACTGAGGCAAAACCAGGAATGAGGAAACCAGTTTTCACCAAGGTTGATCAGCTGCGGCCTGGCACTAGTGGACACACTCTCACAGTGAAGGTTGTTAGTTCAAAGCTGGTATTGCAAAAAGGTCGCCCTGATAAACCCCAAGCACGCCAAATGCGAATTGCTGAATGCTTGGTTGGAGATGAAACTGGAATGATTGTATTTACAGCCAGGAATGATCAAGTGGACCTGATGAAGCCTGATACTACAGTAATCTCGCACAATGCTAAGATCGACATGTTCAAGGGATCAATGAGGCTTGCTGTGGACAAGTGGGGTCGTGTAGAAATGACTGAATCAGCCACCTTCACCGTCAAAGAAGACAACAACCTGTCACTGGTAGAATATGAATTAGTTAATATTGTTGAAGAGTGACCTGTGGGACAGCAGGCAGTCTCTCATTAGGGGGACAAAATTGAATCAAGGGGAAGAGATCTTATGAAAATGGAGAAGTGGGAAAGTCCTTTAAATCCCCAAAGACATGTACTACTATTTCATGGGCATTTCAAGGTTCTTATGAGAAGGCATTTCTGGATTATGAAAGGCATAAAACACGTGGCGGTGAGTCCAGTGTTCCTGTTTCTTCCTTGGCAGAGCACATGAATGTTGAAAATCAGGCTTCAGGATCAGTCAGAGCATGAAGGGATGAACATGAAATTAGATCAGGAAATTCCTATGCTTCTGGTTGAAAGGCAAGCCCTTAATGAAGCTATTGTAGGAGAGGAAAATGAACACTGAATTTGCATTCCATATTGGAATGTCCACTGGCCAATCACCTAAGAGAACGGATGTCTTTGGGTTTGGTTTTCTTTTATTGGAGTTCCTAGCTGGAATGAGAGCCTCCGGGTTTGACAAAAGTGATTGATGAAAAGGAGCCGTGTTTGAGCAGGCAGCAGAAGTTAGAGGAAAGGTTATGATTTCTTCAGACCCCTATCAGTGATACCTACAGATGGCTATCCCACTTGTGCACTGGACCCACAAGCATGACTCGTTTTGCATGGCCACCCTTAAGCCACACGTCCTCTCTTTCTCTTGTTTATTTATTTATTTCTTTATTTACTTATTTTTTTATTTCTTCATCTTTGATTTTAAAATAGTTTCTTAAACTCTAGTTTGCAAACAATTTTTTTCAAATTCCTTTTCTTAAATAATTTCATCTCTTTAATTTTTCATCCTTAGTTTTTTTCGTTTAGGTTCCAAGAATCCGCTTTTCAATAAAATTTGGCCGCCATTTTCTCTTCGGCGGGCCACTTTCGAATTTTTCATGATTTTAAAATGTTTTGAAATAAGCAAAGAATCAAATTACGTAATTCCGAATAATGGAATTTATGGAATTAATTCATGCAAAATAAACGGGCTTTGGTGGGGGCCCCACATATGTGACTAATCGATTGATTGATTGATTATTTGACTTGATTTTAATGCATGACTGATTTTATTCTGTTCTATGACATGCTCGAAATTACCCTTTAATTGTGCGCTAACCTCACTTCTTGATAGCGCATTGAGGATCATTGCCCAGGTACGCATCTACACCCATTCTGGTATTCCTATATGCATGTTTTTATTCTCATATGTGCATGATAGTTCTTGGTATTCACTGTTTTACTCGTCCATTGCCATGATTGTTTCATTTTATTAGTAGAGACCCGACTTTAGGGACTTAGAGGGGTGCTACGGTCTTTACCGTACCTTCCCGATAAGTAACTTGACCCCCGAACCCGATTTGGTTTTTCACAGACCACCTTTTCCCAAAATAAGGAGTCACATTTAGGGTTTTTCTTTCTTATTTTGTTTACCCTTTAAAAATAAAACAAAAATAAGTGGCGACTCCAAGTCATTTTTCAAACAATAAATAAAAATCAATTTTTCAAATGAAAATCGAGCTCGCCATCGAGTGGGAAACGCATTGAGCCGAAATGCGGGGTCCACACCTGTACTCATTACTCTTTTGTTTTTTGAATCATGTGGTTTCTCCTATACGACTCAGACTCAATGTCACTCAGGTGGTACCACTTCCTCCCTTTATTTACAATCGCTCTTGCCACATTGAGGGCAATGCTGATCTTGGTTGGGGGGAAGAGTTAAGGAAGGAAGTTTTGTTAATAATGCTAATTTATTTTGTTAAGTTAGTACTTTTCGCTTAATTTTAATTTTTTTTGCTTAATTTTAAAAGTCTTTACTCTACTCTCCATGATTATTAAGGAAAATTCTCAAAATGAAATGAGAGAAATTGAATTCTTACCTTTTTACTTGAATATTAGAGTTCGTATTATGCTTATTAAAGTTGATGAATTATTGAAACTTCTATTGATTTCAACCTTATTTCTTCCATTTTAATCTTACCACACACTATGCACATTAGGTTCCGATTATAAGATGAAAAACTATCTCACCCCTTGAACTTAGGAAAACTTAGACTTGGTACCTTTGACCTCATTTTAATAGTGTTGGGACACCTGATAAAAGGTCAATGAGCCTTTGAAAAATAAGAAGAAAAAGAACAAAGTGTTGCACTTGCCTTGAAACTCGAGCAAGGTCCGAGGGTTATATGGTGAAAATCTTTAAAACCCAGTGCCCTAAGCCTTGATTGGTTGGGATCCACAGACCTCAATGCTCGTTACAAGGGTAAATAGGTGGAGTTTAACATATTGTAGGTGCTTGGGTATTAAATTTCAATTTCAAAAGTCCGGGATAAAATCCGAGGAGTTAGAGGTCGAAAGATCCTTAAAGCTTGATGCCCTAAACCTTGATTGGTTGGGAGTCATCGATGGATCCCTATTACATGGACACTTTAGAAAACAATACCTTTAGCATTGCACACCTACAATGAAAAAATTGTGAAATAAAAGATGATTCAGTGAATGGCCAATACTAGGTGAGAGGTATGAACCTGGTAAGCTTTCGGACTCCTAGGAGACATCCATTAGTTATCCCTTGTGAGCTTTTAAAGGGTAATCTAAGGTTAAGAATCACCTTGAATGACCAATACTAGGTGAGAGGTATGAACCATTAAAAGATGATTCAGTGAGAGGGTTTTAGTGTTTGAAACCATTCATGGGAAGCAACTATAACACATCAGTTCGGGAAATAACTATAGGTTAAATCCCAAATGTGAGGAAAAGATCCGGAATCTCCCCTTTTGTATAAGGAACCTGAACCTAGTGACCTGAAACTCCAAGAAGCCTTTCTTTGTAATTAATCTCAGTTACTATTTTTGGTTAGCTTAAAACCAACCTTTTTTCAACCAACATTATGTTTTCTTTTAAAGCTAACTCATAAAAGAAAAACCACCATATTAGTGTTGTAACTAATATCACGTATGAAATGATAACCATCCCTATGGACGATCCTAGAACCACTATGTTATGCTAGCTATGCTACCCTAGTATATGGTGAATTAGGTTTATAAATTTTGTTGATAACTCCCATTTGAGGACAGAATCAAAGGCACACCAATTGGGAACGAATCATGAATCGTAGTCTTTCATGTCATTCACAACTCTAAGTTGTTCATAGCATCAAGAGCCTTGAGCTCACGACCTAGAGTACCTCATGTCTTCCACAACCCTGAGCTATTAATAGCATCTCAAGCCTAAAGCTCATGACTCGGAGATATTCATGTCAACCATAACCTAGAGCTATTTATAGAATTTACAGCCCTGAGCTCAAAACCTAGAGTGGCTAATGTAATCCATAGCCCTGAGTTGTTCATAGCATCTAAAGCCCTTAGCTCAATACCCAGAGTCATTAATGTATACCATAACCTAGAGCTGTTCATAGCATTTAGGGCCCTGAGCTCACGACCCAAAGTTGTTCATGTCATCCACGACTCTAAGTTGTTCATAGCATCTAGAGCCCTGAGCTCATGATACAAATTCATTCATGTAAACCACGACCTAACGTTGTTCATAGCATTTAGAGCCTTGAGCTCACAACTTAGAGTATCCCATGTTATACACAACCCTTAGCTGTTCATAGCAACTAGAGCCTTGAGCTCACAATCGAGAGTCTTTCATGTCAACCATCACCCTGAGTTATTCATAGTATTTACAGAGCAAAGCTCATGACTCGTAGTTTTTCATGTCATTGACAACACTAAGCTGTTAGTAGGATCAAGAGCACTGAGCTCACGAGCCGGAGTCTTTCATCTCAACCATCACCCAAAGTTGCTCATAGCTTCTAGATCCCTGAGCTCATGACCTAGAGTACCTCATGTCTTCAACAATCCTAATCTATTAATACCATTTAGAGGCTAGAGCTCATGCCTCAGAGTCGTTCATGTCAACCATAACCCAAAGTTGTTCATATCATCTAGAGTCATGAGCTCACAACTTAGAGTCTTTCATGCCAAGCACAACTTGGAACTGTTCATTGCATCTAGGGCCCTAAGCTCATGACCAAGAGTTGTTCATGTCATCAACAACTCTGAGCTATTCATAGCATCTAGAGCCTTGAGCTCATGACACAAATTCATTCATGTCAACCACAGCCCAACGTTGTTCATAACATTTAGAGCCCTGAACTCACAACCAAGAGTATACCATGTTATACACAACAATTAACTGTTCATAGCAACCAGAGCCCTGAGCTCACGATCGAGAATCATTTATGTTAACCATAACCCTAAGTTGTTCATATTATCTACAACATTGAGCTCATGACTTATATTTTTTTATGTCATTGACAACTTTATGTTGTTCATAGCATAAAGAGCCATTAGCTCATGACCCAAAGTCATTCATCTCAACCATAGATCAAATCTATTCATAACATTTAAAGCCCTAAGATCATGACCTAAAGTACCTCATTTCTTCCACAGTCTTAAGCTATTAATAGCATCTAGAGCTTGGAGCTCATGATTCAGAGTCCTTCATGTCAACCACAACCTAGAGTTGTTCATAGCATTTAGAGCCTCGAGCTCAAGACCTAGAGTGGCTAATGTCATCCACAACCTTGAGTGGTTCATGAAATCTAAAGCCATGAGCTCACAACTTAGAGTCTTTCATGCCAAGCACAACCTAGGGTTGTCCATTGCATCTATGGCCCTGAGTTCATGACCCAGAGTTGTTCATGTAATCCACAACTCTGAGTTGTTCATAGCATCTATAGCTCTGAGCTCCTGACATAGATTCATTCACATGGACCGCAGTCCAACATTGTTCATAGCATTTAGAGCCCTGAGCTCACAACCAAGAGTATCCCATGTTATACACAACCCTTAGCTATTCATAGCAAGTAAATCCTTTACCTCATGATCGAGAGTCGTTCATGTCTACCATCACCCTGAGTTGTTCATAGTATTAACAGCGTAAAGGTCATTGTGGACCCTGCATTTTTAATGATGCGTTCCTACTCGATCGGCGAGACTCGCTTTTCGTTATTTGGGTGAAAAATATGATTTTTAGAAAAGACTTGGAGTCGCCACTTACTTTTATTTATTTTTAAAAGGGAAAACAAGTAAGAATAAAACCCTTAAATGGACTCCTGATTTTTTTGGAAAAGCTGTCTATGAAAAACCTGAGTCTGGGTTCGGGGATCAGGTTACTTATTGGGAAGGTACGGTAAAGACCGTAGCACCCCTCTAAGCCCCTAAAAAAATGGGTCTCTACTAAATAAGGTGAACCAGACATGGCAATTAACTAGAAGATCAATGCATACCAAAATTATCATAGTTAAAAAATAAGTCATGATGACGAAATGATAAATGAAGTGAGAGTGAGAGTGTACCTTAGTAGTAGGTAATAAAGCGCTGTCGTGAAAATAAGGTTAGTGTACAATGACAAGTGTAAAAAATCTCATACAAAACCAAATCAAAATCAAACAAAATGGAGAGCACAACTTACTTGAATTATTTTCAAAAAAAATGTTATGAATGTCGGGCCCCCACCAAAGCCCAATTTATTTTTGCTAAGAATTAATTCTCATAAATTCCATCATTTTGGAATTATGAAAACTTATTCATTTAAAAAAAAAAAAAAAAATTTGAAAATAGGAATTTTGAAAATTAAATTTGAAATTTTGGAAGTGGAATTAAAAATAAAAAAAAAAGTTTGGAAATTTCTTTGAGAATGGTATTTCAAAATAAATAAATAAATAATAATTAAAAATAAAATAAAATAAATAAATAAATTTTGAATTTTGGAAAATGGGAATTTCGAGAATGGAATTTTGAAAAATTAAATTTAAAAAATGAAATTTTGGAAGATTATTTTGAAAATAGAAATTTTTGGAAAATTGGAATTTTGGAAAATTATTTTTGAAAGTCGAAACGTGAAGATCGGAGTTTTGAAAATTATATTTTGACGCGCGAGAATAAAAAAAAATTAAAAATAAATAAATAAATAAAAAAGAAGGATGGTACGTAGTTGGTGGGACTCGCATGCCAAAGGTGACCATGCATGATCATAATAAAATGTTTAACGCTAAGAATTATCAACAATGACCTAGTGAGATAGTGAACTAAAAAAAACTTAATGATCTTAAAAAAACCTAAAATACTTTAATGAACTAAATGAAATAAATTAAATTAAAACTAATTTAGAAAAGTCATTTTACCATATGACTAATTAATCTAGTAAAAATAACTTTAACTTTAATCACCCAATTAAACTAAAGATTTAAAGACTCCAACTTTTCATTCGCATAAGAAATTTAACTAAAACTAAAATTTTAATCACTCTAACTTTTATCTATATTAAAATAATATCTAAAACTAAAAATAAGCAAAATTCAATTCTTTCATTACTAAATTTTTTAAATCTCCAGCATTTATTTGCATTAAAATGATATTTAGAAAAAAAAAATACTAACTTTCCTATTAGCATTAAAAAAAAAAAAAGCTAAAACTTAAGTGTTAAAAATCTAATTTTAATTACCCTTCTACACGAATTTTACCTAAAAAAAATCAACCATTATATTTGTCTATGTGCATTTTGAAGAAACCATCACATATTGATTGCACTAACTTATTTGATATCTAAAATCTAAAATACTAACACACACAGTCGCATATTATATTACTTAATATCTAAAACCTAAAACCTAAAAATTAACTCAAAACTATTGTTTTTAACACTCTAACTTTTATTAATATTGAATTATCTAAAACAAATAATAATAAAAAAAACTTCCAATCGTCCAAAGCAAATCTAGAAAAAAAAATTAACTTGAAATTAGTAATAATGATTAACAATAATAACTAAAAAAAATTATTCAAAAGTTAACAACTAAAAAAAAATTAGCTTGATTTATATTTATATTTTTATCAATCATTAATATATCTTATAGAAATTCATTGGATTTTTATGCGATTTTATAACAAACAACATACCACTCATACATATTCCTACATACATTCACTAGATTTTTTCTTTTTATTCAATAAACTTATACCACTAACATATTTTATAGCTAGCCACAATCACATACGCAATCAAATTTTAGCCACTCATACAAATAGTCATTAACTTTGTCATGGTCGGCTTACACAAAGTTCCGTTAGTGGCTGCATATTCAACCATTAAAAATCAGCCTCATTCTTCATTAAGGCCATACCTAAATCATGAATAATTTCAATAGAATTTCAGCTATCAACTTCCTTCTATGCAAACTTCAAATTTATTAAAATTCAAGTATATTTCCTTTTTGAATTAAAGCAAACTTTCAGCCATAACTTTCAGCTCGTTTATAAATGGTCCTTCACCAAATTTTCAGCACATTTCACTATGGATTTTCAACCATGAGAAAGTTTCTATCCACAGCCACAAGTTCAGCCCTAAGATTCAGCACACCTATGCAGCCTTATGTCCTTGTTTATCCACCAAAACCTTACTCCATTGATTTTAGACCACAAAATTCACACATGCTGCCACTTCCTCCATTAAAACTCAACAATGCGGCATGAATTTCATCCTTAAAATCTCCATATCCAATCCTTGAAATTTGAGCAGATTACATCATGTAAAACCTTAGCATACCTCCACCTGAATTTGACCCGTGAACTCACGCATATGCAGCCACAAACATAGCATTGTCAGACCATCAGAATTTCCTATTATTTATAACAGAACAGACTCCAAATTCATGTACCTGCAGTCACCGGGATTCGTCTTTCCTTCATTACATTTTCACCATAAATTTTTGGCCATTTAATTCTTCATCAACAACACCAAATTTCAGCCACGTAACCTTTTTAATTCGGTCAAGAATATTACTTCAACAACCATGGGATCTTCACATGCACACCTTTGAATTTTTCAGTCACTTATATTTACCTATGCAACTATACTAAATTTCCATCCACTTTAAACATTAAAATAAAAAAAAAACACAGATTGTTATCATGATCACAACCAACCACATTAAATCAATACATTTATATATCAATGGGTTCCAATTTCATTGAATTTCAACGTGCTTTCATTACAATTTCAGCAACTATCCACTTGAATTTCCAGAATATTCAGCAAACATGGCCATTATTTCATGGTGAAAGATATTTCAATTGCAACTACACAGAATGGTGAAGATTGAATAAAACCTTTGATAGACCCAAGTGAAGATGGGAGCGAAGAGGGTGGCCTCAGTCACCTAAATCAGTTTTCAAGTATCAGAGTGAAGGGATTTCTAGCCTCATGGGCCTAAAAATGGGTTTAGAAGTAAAGAAGTTGCATAAGGGGATAGTAACAATAACAAAGTAAAAATAAACGGGCCAAAAGATTCCATTAAATGCAGCCCCATTCCATGGGTTGTCAATGGGCTTCCAAAGCAAGTGGGAGATATCATAGGTTCAGATTAAGAATCAAAGACATGGTTCTCAAATATTTCACAGTAGGATGAAACAAAGTCAGGTTGCTTTCTGTCATAATTAAAAAAAAAATAGTAGATAGGACAATAGCAAGAAAACCATGTCATCTCAAAGATCAACATAAATCAAACATGCAATATATCCACATTCAGACCATAGCAATGATACCCATAGATGGCAAGAGAAAAGGAAGAACTCCATGATATTGAAGAATAACAATGAATCTGTCACGATCATACCTGAATATGCTTCCCTCTTTCAATTGATAAAATGACCAACCCTCTTTACCAAAATTTCTCCACCTCCATTTTTT
Organism: Vitis cinerea var. helleri x Vitis rupestris; assembly: GCA_945999865.1. Classification (NCBI taxonomy): domain Eukaryota; kingdom Viridiplantae; phylum Streptophyta; class Magnoliopsida; order Vitales; family Vitaceae; genus Vitis; species Vitis cinerea var. helleri x Vitis rupestris. The sequence goes on from OX253934.1 coordinate 16,219,944, forward strand.
TTAGAAGACCTCTTCGTTTTTTTTTTTTTGTTTTCTCTTCTCCAAACCTCTCCTCCAGACCTCTTCTTTTCCTGCAGACTTTAAAAAAAAACCCCTTCCTTTCTTTCAGACTCCTCACATCATTCTTAAAAACCTCTCCTCTTTACCAATCTCTTCATTCTTTCTCAAAATCCTCCACTTCTTTAAAAAAACTCTATTCCCTACTCTGTAGACACTCTTTCCAAAAAAAAACTATCCTCTTCCCCAGGTCAACTTACCTGTCTTTTCCCCATAAAACCCCTTTTACATCACCGACCCCATTTTGTTCTTTTTGTTCTTTTTTTTTTTAAAGGTGGCAGCCCTCGTCTTGAATTTTTTGGGAGTTACCAAACTCCCATGCAAAATAAATAAATAAGTAACTACAAAAAAAACCTTATAATAATAATAATAATAAAAAAATCATGCTAATTGGAAACAAAAATAGAAAATATAAATACATGCATATATGAGAAAAACCTAAGGATTAATTCATGCAATAATAATAATAATAATAATAATAATAAGATCACTAATCACATGCAATTCTCTGAAAATAAATTAAATAGATAAATAAATAAATAAAATAAGAAAAATAAATAAATACCAAATGCATATAATTAATAATCTAAATATTAAACTAAAACACAATAAGGAATTAAATTTAAAAAAAAAATAAATAAATAAAAAGAAACAGACAACCAAAATATCAAATTGACACAATTAAATATCGAAAATTCATCTCAAGCAATCAAAATCAAAATCAAGCCAAATACTCACCTAATCTAAAAAAATCAAGCAATCAAGAAATTAATCTTAGGGAATTAAACCCAAAAAAACATCTAGGTGACCTAGGCCAAAAAGTGTCTAAGTGACCTAAGTGATGTAGGGTGATTAGATATGTGTCAAGTGACCTAGGAGTGTACCTAATGGGCCAAGTGCATCTAAATGGGCCTAGGGTGCAAAAGTGGGCCTAAGATGGTGCCCAATGGGTCATCAGAGAATAATCGTAAAGTATCAAATGGACACGTAATAGAACATGTGCTAGTAGGACAAAATAGAGGGTCTACACTCATGACTCGTAGTCTTTCATGTCAATGACAACACTAAGTTGTTCATAGCATCAAAAGCACTGAGCTCAAGAGCCAAAGTCGTTCATCTCAACCATAGCCTAAAGTTTTTCATTGCATATAAAGCCCTTCGTCACTACCTAGAGTACCTCATGTCTTCCATAACCCTGAGCTATTAATACCATATAGAGCTTAGAGCTCAGGAGTCAAAGTCATTCATGTCAACCACAACCTAGAGTTGTTCATAGCATTTAGAGCCTTGGCCTAAAGACGTAGAGTAGCTAATGTCATCCATAGCCCTGAGTTATTCCTAGCCTCTAGAGTCATGAGCTCACAACTCGGAGTCTTTCATGCCAAGCATAACCTGGAGTTGTTCATTGCATCTAGGGCCCTAAGCTCATGACCCAAAGTTGTTCATGTCATCCACAAATCTGAGTTGTTCATAGCATCTAGAGCCCTGAGCTCACGACACAGATTCATTCATGTAAACAACGGCCCAACGTTGTTCATAGCATTTAGAGCCCTGAGCTCACAACCAAGAGTATCCTATGTTATACACAACCCTTAATTGTTCATAGCAACTAGAGCCTTGAGCTCACAATCGAGAGTCATTCATGTCAACCATCACCCTGAGTTGTTCATAGTATTTATAGTGCAAAGCTCATGACTCGTAGTTTTTCCTGTCATTTGCAACACTAAGTTGTTCGTAGGATCAAGATCACTAAGCTCACGAGTCGGAGTCGTTCATCTCAACCATCACCCAAAGTTGTTCCCAACATCTAGATCCCTGAACTCATGACCTAGAGTACCTTATGTCTTCCAGAACCTTGATCTATTAATACCATCTAAAGCCTAAAGCTCATGTGTTGGAGTCGTTCCCAGAGTTGTTCATAGCATTCAAAGCCTTGAGCTAAAGACCTAAAGTGGCTAATGTCATCTATAGCCATGAGTTGTTCATATCATCTAGAGTCATGAGCTCACAACTTGGAGTCTTTCAGGCCATGCACAACTTGGAACTGTTCATTGCATCTAGGGCCAGGGCTCTAGAGACAAATTCATTCATGTCAACCACAGCCCAACGTTGTTCATAGCATTAAGAGCGCTAAACTCATGACCAAGAGTATCCCATGTTATACACAACCCTTAGCTGTTCATAAAAACTAGAGCCTTGAGCTCACAATCGAGAGTCATTCATGTCAACCATAACCCTGAGTTGCTCATAGTATCACTAGCACTAAGCTAATGACTCATACTTTTTTATGTCATTGACAACTCTATGTTGTTTGTAGCATCAAGAGCCCTCAACTCATGAGCCAAAGTCACTCATCTCAACCATAGGCCAAATCTATTCATGGACCTAGAGTACTACAAGTCTTCCACAACCCTAAGCTATTAATAGCATCTAGAGCTTGGAGCTCATGACTCGAAGTCGTTCATGTCAACCATAACCCAAAGTTGTTCATAGCATTTAGAGCCCTGAGCTCAAGACCTAGAGTGGCTAATGTCATCCATAGCCTTGAGTTATTCATAGCATCTAAATCCATGAGCTCACAACTCGGAGTCTTTCATGCCAAGAACGACCTAGGGTTGTCCATTGCATCTAAGGTCATAAGCTGATTACCCAGAGTTGTTCATGTAATCCACAACTCTGAGTTCTTCATAGCATCTAAAGCTTTGAGCTCCTGATATAGATTCATTCATGTGAACCGGAATCCAACGTTGTTCATAGCATTTAGAGCCCTGAGTTCACACACAAGAGTATCCCATGTTATATGCAACTCTTAGTTGTTCATATCAACTAAAGCCTTCACCTCATGATCGAGAGTCCTTCATGTCTACCATCACTGATTACTACCTAAAAAGTGCTATTTTGCGTCTTTAATTCATCATGTTTTAAGCACTTTTGTGTAGTAGTTCTCCATTTTTATTCCAATTGGAATGTTAAGGACCTAGCAATGACTTCTAATCATATTTGTGGCTAGTTTTAGTGTTTTGATAGCTTTTTGGATCATTAAGACAAGCCAAGTAAAGGAGAGAAGCAAAGAGGAAAAACAGAGGAAAACAGAGTGAAGAAAATAGAGGACAACAGCTGCAGTCTTCCTTCGCACTTTTGGAGCACTTCCTGAAGTCCATTTTCTACATGCTATATACCATTACAAAGCTCAGGAATTCAAGAATCCAACACTTCAAACCGTGTATGATTTGGAGCTGAAATGAGGAAGATATGGCCTTCGGAAGACAACTGCACCATGCATGTGCGAATTTCGCACCACCAACCAAGCAAGTGCGAATTTCACACCACCAGCCATGCATGTGCGAATTTCGCACAGAAGCCCAAGCATGTGCGTAATTTCACACAGCAGCCCAAGCAAGTGTGAATTTTGCACAGCAGCCCATGCAAGTGCGAATTTCGCACAGTAGCCCATGCAAGTGCGAATTTCGCACAAGCCCATGCGTCTTTGGTGCGAAATCTCCTCTGTTCTTCCGACTCCACATGAGATCTTTTCTTTTGTATTTTTTGATGTAAATTCCTTCCTTATCCCTGTATTTAGCCAATCACAAGCTTTGCTTTTGTAAAGGCTATAAGAGGGGTGGAAATCATCTCTTGGAAGAAGACTAACATATTGTATATTTTACACTTAGTAAAATACAGGGCTCTCTTTGCTTTCCTTTTCTCTCTACTATTTTCTTTTTCTTGGAAGCCAAACAACCTCTGAGGATGTTTTCCCAGAGGATGAGAGACTAAAATTTTGGTTTCTTGGAGTGAAGGAAGCTAGGTGAAAAGTCCAGATGCTAAAGTGGAAAACTCTCGTGCATTAAATACAGGTAGTTGGAGTTCATAAATGGCTTTTAAATCTAAAGTTTTGCTTTAAATCCCTTAGAATCACTTTGAATGGCCAATACATGGTAAGCTTTAGGTCTTTGTGGATACTTATTGCTAGATCCATATCAGACCATTAGTTATCATGTACGAGCCATTGGAAAGTGGCTCAAGGTGGAAGACCCACAGTGTCTAAAGCCATTAATGGAACTTGACTACCATTTCTATTGACTTTTTATGGATTAAATCTTCATTGTTAAACCTATACCGGTTTGGGAAACAACCATCCTTTATGTTGTTGTCCTTAATACGAGAAGAAAAATCTGGAATTTCCACTATGCATTCTGAACTTGATCCTAGCAACCCTTAGCTCCGGGAGACTTTCTTTCTTCCATTTTTACCTAGTTCTATATTAGTTTAGTTTCAAACACCACTTTCAAAACAACTTTTATTTTCGTTTAAACTTTAAGTTTTTGACAAAGGAAATCATCAGATTCAATTTCTAATCTTGAGTTTATCACTGGTAGAATGAAAACCCATCCTAGAGTTCGACCCTAGAGCTGCTATACTATAGTAGCTTTGCTACGCTAGTATGAGGTCATAGGATTTATAAATATTTTTTATTAAAACACCCGACTGGGCACGAATCAATCACCCTGAGGTGTTCATAGTATTAACAGCGCAAAGCTCATGACTCGTAGTCTTTCATTTCATTGACAACACTAAGTTGTTCATAGCATCAAGAGCACTGAGCTCACGAGCCAAAGTCATTCATCTTAACCATAGCCCAAAGTTTTCATAGCATCTAGAGCCCTTCGCTCACTACCTAGAGTACCTCATGTCTTCCACAACCTTGAGCTATTAGTACCATATAGAGCCTAGAGCTCACTACTCGGAGTCGTTCATGTCAACCACAACCCAGAGTTGTTCATAACATTTTGAGCCCTAAGCTAAAGACCTAGAGTGGCTAATTTCATATAGCCCTAAGTTGTTCATGGCATCTAGACTTATGAGCTCACAACTTGGAGTCTTTCTTGCAAAGTTATTCATTGCATCAAGGGCCCTGAGCTCATGACCTAGAGTTGTTCATGTCATCGATAACTCTGAGTTGTTTATAGCATCTAGAGCCTTGAGGTCATGACACAGATTCATTCATGTCAACTAGAGCCCAACGTTCTTCATATCATTTAGAGCCCTGAGCTCACAACTAAGAGTATCCCATGTTATACACAACCCTTAGATGTTCAGAGCAACTAGAGCCTTGAGGTCACGGTCGAGAGTCGTTTATGTCAACCATAACCCTGAGTTATTCATAGTATCTACAGCGCTGAGCTCATGACTCATAGTTTTTTATGTCATTAGCAAATCTATGTTGTTCATAGCATCAAGAGCCCTCAACTCATGACAAATATTCATTCATTTTAACCATAACCCAAATCTATTTATAGAATTTAAAGCCTTAAGTTCACGATCTAGAGTACCTCATGTCTTCAACAACCCTGAGCTATTAATAGGATCTAGAGCTTGAAGTTGATGACTCGGAGTCGGTCATGTCAACCACAACCCAGAGTTGTTCATAGCATTTAGAGCCCTAAGCTCAAGACCTAGAGTGGCTAATGTTATCCACAACCTTGAGTTGTTCATAGCATCTAAAGCCATGAGCTCACAACTCGGAGTCTTTCATGCCAAGCATAACCTAGGGTTGTTCATTGCATCTAGGGCCCTTAGCTCACGACCTAGAATTGTTCATGTAATCCACAACTCTGAGCTATTTATAGCATCTAAAGCCCTGAGCTCATGACACAGATTCATTCATGTGAACCACAACCCAATGTTCTTCATAGCATTTAAGGCCCTGAGCTCACAACTAAGAGTATCCCATGTTATACACAACCCTTAGTTGTTCATAGAAATTAGACCCTTGAGCTCACAATCAAGAGTCATTCTTGTCAACCATCACCCTGAGTTATTCATTTACAGTTCAAAGCTCATGACTCGTAGTCTTTCATGTCATTGACAACAGCAAGTTATTCCGAACATCAAGAACACTAAGCTCACGAGCTGGAGTCGTTCATCTCAACCATAGCTTAAAGTTGTTCATAGCATCTAGAGCCCTTAGCTCACGACCCAGAGTACCTCATGTCTTTCATAACCCTGAGCTATTAATATCATCTAGAGCTTGGATCTCACGACTGGGAGTCATTCATGTCAACCACAACCCAGAGTTGTTCATAGCATTTAAAGCCCTGAGCCAAGGACCTAGAGTGGCTAATGTCATCCATAGCCTTGAGTTATTCCTAGCATCTAGAGTTAAGAGCTCACAACTTGGAGTCTTTCATGCCAAGCATAACTTGGAGTTGTTCATTGCATCTAAGGCCCTAAGCTCACAACCCAAAGTTGTTCATGTCACCCAAAACTCTGAGCAGTTCATAGCATCTAGAGCCCTAAGCTCATGACATAGATTCATTCATGTCAACCACGACCCAACGTTATTCATAGCATTTAGAGCCTTGAGCTCACAACCAAGAGTATCCCATGTTATACACAACCCTTTGTTTTTCATAGCAACTAAAGCCTTGAGCTCACGATCGAGAGTCATTCATGCAAACCATAACCCTTAGTTATTCATAGTATTTACAACACTGAGCTTATGACTTGTAGTTTTTTATGTCATTGACAGCTCTATGTTTTTCTTAGCATCAAGAGCCCTGAGCTCACGACCTTCATTCATCTCAACCATAGCCCAAATCTATTCATAGCATCTAAAGCCTTGAACTCATGACCTAGAGTACCTCATGTCTTCCACAACCCTGAGCTATTAATAGCATCTACAGCTTGGAGTTCATGATTTGGAGTCTTTCATGTTAATCACAACCCAGAGCTGTTCATAGGATTTACAACCTTGAGCTCAAGACCTAGAGTGGATAATGTGGTCCACAACCTTGAGTTGTTCATAGCATCTAGAGCCATGAGCTCACAAATTGGAGTCTTTCATGCCAAGCATAGCCTAGAGCTGTTCATTTCATCTAAGGCCCTAAGCTCACAACCTAGAGTTGTTAAAGTCATCGAAAAATCTAAGTTGTTTATAGCAATTAGAGCCCTGAGCTCACGACACAGAGTCATTCATGTCAACCATAGCCCAATGTTGTCCATAGCATTCTGAGCCCTGAGCTCACAAGTAAGAGTATCCCGTGTTATCCACAACCCTTAGTTGTTCATATCAACTAGAGTCTTAAGCTCAAGATCGAAAGTCGTTCATCTCAAGCATCACCCTAAGTTGTCCATAGTATTTACGGCACAAAACTCATGACTCGTAGTCTTTCATGTCATTGACAACTCTAAGTTGTTCATAGCACAAAGAGCACAGAGCTCACGACCTAGAGTCGTTCATCTCAACCAAGCCCAAAGTTCTTCATTACATCTACAACCCTGAGTTCACGACCTAGTGTACCGCATGTCTTACCCAATCCTGAGCTATTAATACCATCTAAAGCCTGGAGCTCACGACTTGGAGTCGTTCATGTAAACCACAACCCAAAGTTGTTCATAACATTTAGAGCCTTGAGCTAAAGACCTAGGGTGGCTAATGTCATCCATAGCCCTGAGTTGTTCATAGTATGTAGAGTTATGTGCTCACAACTTAGAGTCTTTCCTGCCAAGCACAACCTGGAGTTGTTCATTGCATTTAGAGCCCTGATCTCATAACCTAGAGTTGTTCATGTCATCCACTACTCTGAGTTGTTCATAGCATCCAGAGCCCTGAGCTCACGACATAGAGTCATTCATGTCAACCATAGCCTAATGTTGTTCATAGCATTTAGAGCCCTGAGCTCACAACCAAGAGTATCCCATGTTATCCACAACACTTTGCTTTTCATAGCAACTAAAGCTTTAAGCTCACGATCGAGAGTCTTTCATTTCAACCATCACCTTGAGTTATTGATAGTATTTGCAATGCAAAGCTCAAGACTCATAGTCATTCATGTCATTGACAACACTAAGTTGTTCATAGCATCAAGAGCACTGAGCTTACGAGCTGGAGTCATTCATCTCAACCATAGCCCAAAGTTGTTCATAGCATCTAGTACCTTGAACTCACAACCTATAGTACTTCATGTCTTCCACAACACTGAGCTATTAATATCATCTAGAGCATGTAGCTCATGACTCGAAGTCGTTCATGTCAACCACAACCCAGAGTTGTTCATAACATTTAGAGCCTTGAGCTAAAGACCTAGAGTGGCTAATGTCATCCATAGCCCTGAGTTGTTCATAGCATCTAGAGTCATGAGCTCACAACTCAGAGTCTTTCATGCCAAGCATAACCTAAAGTTGTTCATTGCATCTAGGGCCTTAAGCTCATGACCTAGAGTTGTTCATGTCATCCACAACTCCGAGCTGTTCATAGCAATTAGAGCCTTCAACTCACAATCGAGAGTTGTTCACGTCAACCATCACCCTAAGTTGTTCATAGTATTTACAACACAAAGCTCATGACTCATAGTATTTCATGTCATTGAAAATGCTAAGTTAGTCATAGCATAAAGAGCACCGAGCTCACATTCCGGAGTTGTTCATCTCAACAATAGCACAAAGGTTTTTATAGCATCTAAAGCCCTTAGCTCATGACCTATAGTACCTCATGTCTTCCAGAACCCTGAGTTATTAATACCATTTAGAGCCTGACTCAGAGTCGTTCATATCAACAATAACCCAAAGTTGCTCATAGCATTTAGAGCCATGAGCTAAAGACCTAGAGTGGCTAATGTCATCCATAGCCTTGAGTTCATCATAGCATGTAGAGCCATGAGCTCACAACTTGGAGTCTTTCATGCCAAGCACATCCTGTAGCTATTCATTACATCTAAGGCCCTAATCTCAAGACCCAGAGTAGTTCATAGCATTTAGAGTCGTAAGCTCTCAACCAAGAGTATCCTATGTTATCCACAACCCTTAGCTACTCATAGCAACTAGAGCCTTGAGCTCACGATTGAGAGTCATTCATGTCAACCATAACCCTGAGTTGTTCATAGTATCTATAACGCTGAGCTCATGACTTGTAGTTTTTTATGTCATTGATAGCTCAAAGTTGTTCATAGAATCAAGAGCCCTGAGCTCATGACATGGAGTCATTCATCTCAACCATAGCCTAAAGTTGTTGATAGTATCTAGAGCCTTGAGCTAACGACCTAGAGTCCCTCATGTATTCCACAACCCTTTGCTATTAATAGCATCTAGAGCCTAGAGCTCATGACTCGGAGTCGTTCATGTCAACCACAACCTAGAGTTGTTCATAGCATTTAGAGCCATAAGCTCAAGACTTAGAGTGGCTAATGCCTTCCATAGCTCTGAGTTGTTCATAACATTTAGAGCCATGAGCTCAGAACTTGGAGTCTTTCATATGAACCATAGCCTAGAGTTGGTCATTGCATCTAGCACCCTAAACTCATGACCCAAAGTCATTCATGTCATCCACAACTCTGAGTTGTTCATGGAATCTTGTGCCCTGAGCTCACGACTAGGAGTTGTTAATGTCAACCATAAGGTAAAGTTGTTCATAACATCTAAAGCCCTGAGCTCACGAGCTAGAGTTGTTTATGTCAATCACTACCCAATGTTGTTCATAGCATTTAGAGCCTTGAGCTCATGACCCAGAGTAGCCCATGTTATCCACAACCGTCATCTTTTCATAGCAACTAGTGCCTTGGGCTCACGACCAAAAGTTGTTCATGTCAACCACAACTCTGAGTTGTTCATGTCAACCAAAACTTTGAGTTGTTCATAGTATCAAGAGCCCGTAGCTCATGACCCATTGTCTTTCATGTCATCGACAACCCTTAGTTATTCATATCATTAAGAGCCCTAAGCGCATGACCCAGAGTCATTCATGTCAACCACATGCTATAGTTTTTCATAGCCCCTAGAGCCATGAGCTCAAGACCCAGAGTGACTGATGTCATCCAAAACCCTATGCTATTCATAGCATCTAGAGCCATGAGATCACGACCCAAATTTTTTCGTGTCAACCCCAGCTTGAAGTTGTTCATTGCTTCTAGGGCCTTAAGCTGATGACTTAAAGTCATTCATGCTATCCACAACCCTAAGCAGTTCATTGAATCTAGAGTCTTGAGCTCATGACCTGGAGCCTTTCTTGTCATATAAAAACCTTGGGTGCTTCTTAGCATCTAGAGCACTGAGCCTAGAGTTGTGCATAACGTCTAAAGCCCTAAACTCACAACCAAGAGTGGCTAATGTCATCAATGACCTTATGTTTTTTATAGCATCTAAATGCCTGAGCGAGCGACTTAAAGTCATTCATGTCAACCATAACCTAGAGTTGTTAATAGCATCTAGAGACCTAAGCTCACGACCCAGAGTTGTTCATGTCAACTCTCATAACCCAGAGTTGTGCATAACATATAAAGCCCTAAACTCGCGACCAAGAGTGACTCATGTCATCAACCTTGAGTTGTTCATAGCATCGAAAGCCCTGAGCTAGTGACTTAGAGTCGTTCATGTCAACCACAACCTAAAGTTGTTAATAGCATCTAGAGCCCTGAGCTTAATAGCGACTTAGTTGTTCATAGCATTTAGAGACATGAGCTCATGACTTGGAGTAGCTCTTGTCATCCACAACCCTGAGCTGTTCATAGTATCAAGAGCCCTGAGCTCACGACCAGAGTCTTTCATATCATCAATAACCCTGATTTATTCATAGCATAAAGAGCATTAAGCAAACGACCCATAGTTGTTCATGTCAACCACAACCTAGAGCTGTTATAGATCTTGAGCTCACGACTTAGAGTAGTTTATGTTATCCATAACCCTGAGTTGTTATTAGTATCCAGAGCCTTGAGGTTATGACTCAGAGTTGTCTAGGTTAACCTTTACCTAGAGCTATTCATAGCATCTAGAGCCCTGAGTTGTTCATACATAGAGTGGCTCATATCATCCATAGTACTGAGTTATTCATAGCATCAAGAGATTTAAGCTCATGACCTATCCTCTTTCATATCATTGATAAGCCTAAGTTGTTCATAACATCAAGAGCCTTGAGCACATGACCTGAAGTCATTAATGTCAACCACAACCCAAAGTTGTTCATAGCCTCTAGAACTCTCAGGTCATGACATAGTGTTTCTCAAGTCATCAACAACCTGAGTTGTTAATAGAATCTAGAGGGTTAAGCTAACAACCCAGAGTCGGCTATGTTAACCACAACCTAGAGTTTCTCATAGCATCTAGAGCTTTGAGCTCAAGACATAGAGTGGTTTATGTTGTCCAAAGCACTAGGTTGTTCATAACATCTAAAGCCTAGAGCTCATGACCTAGAGTCTTTCATGTCAACCACAGCCCAGAGTCGTTCATTGCATCTAGGTACTTAAGTTCATGACTCAGAGTTATTCACATTATCCACAACTCAAAATTGCTCATAGAATCTAGGGTCCTAACCTCACGAACCAAAGTCTTTCATGTCATTAATAGCCTTTAGTTGTTCATAACATCTAAATCCCTGAGCTCATGACCCAAAGTTGTTCATGTCAACCATAGGCTAGATCTATTCATAGCATCTACGGCCAAGAGTTGCTCAAGTCATCCATAACCTTGAGCTATTCATAGCATGTAGAGGTCTAAGCTCATGACCTAGAGTCTTTCATGTCAACGATAACCCAACATTGTCCATTGCATCTAGGGCCTTGATCTCATGACTCGATGTCATTTATATCATCCACAACACTAAGTTGTTCAAATAATATTAACCCCTAATCTCCTGACCCGAGTCTTTCATGTCATTGACAAACTTGAGTTATCCATAGAATTTAGAGCCTTGAACTCACGACCTAGAGTCTTTCATGTTATCGATAGCCCTAAAATGTTCATAGCATCTAGAGCCCTAAGCTCATGACCAAGAGTTGTTCATTTCAACCACAGCCCAGAGGCGTTCATAGCATCTAAAGTCCGCAGCTTACAACCTAGAGAGGCTCATGTCCTCAATAGCTCTAAGCTATTCACAACATCTGAAGCCCTTAGCTCATGACCCAGGATCGTTCATGTCAACCATAACCTAGAGTTGTTCATAATGTCTAAAACCTTGAGCTTAAGACCCAAAGTGACTCATGTCATCCACAACCCTGAGTTGTTCATAGCATCTAGAGTTATGAACTCATGACCCAGTGTTTTTCATGTCAAACACAACCTAGAGCTGTGCATTGCATCTAGGGCCCTATGCTCACAACCCAGTTATTGATATCATCCATAACAATAAGTTGTTGATAGAATCTAGAGCCCTGTGCTTGTGACCTACAGTATTTCATGTCATCATTAGCCTTGAGCTGTTCATAGAATCCAAAGCCTTGAGCTCATGACCCGGATTCGTTCATGTCAACTACAACCTAAAGCTGTTAAAAACATCTACAACCTTAAGCTCGCGACCTAGAGTCACTCATGTCATTGACAGATCTGAGTTATTCTTAGCATGTCAAGCCTACACTCACAATCCGGAGTCATTCATGCTAACCATAACCCAGAGTTGTTCGTATTATCTAAAGCCTTGAGCTCATGACCCAGAGTCTTCTATGTCAACCACAACTTAGAAATTTTCATTGCGTCTAGGGCCTTGAGTTGATGATTGATTCGTTCCCAATTGGTGTACCTTGATTTTGGTCCTCAAACGGGAGTAATCAACAAAATTTATAACCTATACACCATGTACTAGGATAGTCTCAGCTATCATAGCATAATGGCTCTAGGATCATTCACTGGGATGGGTTTTCACTTCACAATTGATATTAATTCAAATATGAATTGGTGCTTTTTCATTTCAAGGTTAGCTTTAAAAGAAAACATAAACTTTGGTTGAAAAAGGCTTGGTTTTAAGCTAACCAAAAATAGTAACTGATTTTAATTACAAAGAAAAGTGTTTCTTGGAGTTTCAGATCACTAGGCTTAGGTTCCTAATACAAAAAGAGAGTTTCGGTCACTTGTTTCTTTTTCTCGCATTAGAGAATTAACATATAGTTATTCTCTAACCGGTGTTGTACAGATGCTTCCCTTTTATGGATTCGGCCTTAAAGAATTAAGCCAAATCTTGGCCTTATCCTTCAAAGTAAATGGAAATAGTTTTAGCCTCATCAAGTCGATCGAAGCTCCTCCCTCTTGGAATGTATTACAAACATCTTCAAATTCCTTGATATGTGCATAGGGATTCTCACTTTCCATCCCATGGAAAGTAGGTAGAAGCGGAACAATATGTGGTCTAATTACTAGCTGCTCTATAGGGGGCACTATACATGATGGTGCACTCATACGAGGTGGATGCATGCGACCCTCATTGATCTGAATGCCTTGGGATTGTCCTGATGACCATGGTGACTATGCTGGTCTTCGGGTGTAGCTTCCATGATGTTCAAGTTCAATTCCAACTCCTTTTTATGAGGTGTTTCAAGTTTCACAAGCCTTCCTCCACTGTCTCATATCCAATTTGGCATACACAACTAGTATCAACTGTAACAAAAACAAAGAAACAAAAGAAAACAAAAGAGAACAAAACTACAAAAAGACTAAGATTAACTAAAACTAAATTAAAAGATTTGCTAAAATATGAACAAGTAGAAGAGACAATTAAAAAGAGTTAGTAAAATGAAAGAAAAATCACCAAACCTGTGATGAAAATCACAAGTACTGTGAAAAGATGATATCACTGTAAAGTTGGCACCATCCCCGGCAACGACGCCATTTAATTTCGTGCCCAACCGGTGTTGTCCTGTTGATTGGTGCTCAATCAACTAGTGTACCTTGATTTCAGTCCTCAGACGGGAATAATCAATAAAATTTATAACCTATTTCACCATATTCTAGGATAGCCTTAGCTAACATAACATAGTGGCTCTAGGATCGTTCATTGGGATGGGTTTTCACTTCACAATTGATATTAGTTAAAGAGCTGAATTGGTGTTTTTTCTTTTCAAGGTTAGCTTTAAAAGAAAACATAATCTTTAGTTGAAAAAGGGTTGGTTTTAAGCTAACCAAAAATAGTAACTGATTTTAATTACAAAGAAAAGTGCTTCTTGGAGTTTTAGATCACTAGGCTCAGATTCGTCATACAAAAAGGGAGTTCCGGTCACTTGAATCTTTTCCTCGCATTGGGGATTTAACATACAGTTATTTCCCAAACCGGTGCGGTACAGATGCTTCCCCTTAATGGGTTCAAACACTAAATCCCTCTCACTGATTCATCTTGCAATGGCTCGTGCCCCTCACCTAGCATTTTCCATTCAAGGTGATCCTTAACCTTGGATTACCCTTCACAAGCTTGCAAGAGATAACTAATGGATGTCTCCTTAGAGTCCAAAAGCTTACCAAGTGTTGGCTATAATAGAAAATCCTACATTTAAACCACCTCCCAAAGGCTCGTAAGAGATAAACTAGTGTATCTCAATGGACGGAGATCACTTGCCTTACCAAGTGTTGGCCCAGGTGATTTTAAGGCGTTTTAAGTTAACTAAAAACATAGAAACCATTAACGGGTCACATTTTCTCTTCATTAAAAGCTGAAACAACAAAACTTCCAATTTTTGCATTCGGCACCTTACCTAGCTTCCTTAACTCCAAGAGACAAAAAGTCTAGCCACTCATTCTCTGAGGAAACATCCTCAAAGCTTGTTTGGCTAGTGAGAAAAATACAATCAAAATGAGTAGGTAAGGCAGAGCAAAGCTCTGTGTATTACTTTCTTCAAAACTATACAAAAAGTTGGTCTCTGAGAACAAGCTCCCGAGATATCCTTGTGTAAAGAAAATTAAAAATGATATATAGGAGGTTATTCACCATTTCTTCTTACTTCCTAACTAAGGAATCCTATGATTGGTGGATTACAAGGAGAAAATGGGGATTTAAACAACAAATATTTGAAGAAAAAAACTAAAAGAGTCGGTCGCAAATATCTGGTAGAACTCAGGTGGATTTCGCAGCTTGCAACATGGGCTACAAAAATTTTGCAAGCTGAAAGTCTCCATTTCGCAAGAAAAGGTTGATTTCGCAGCTTGCACTTTGTGATTTCGCAGCTTGCGAAATTGCCTTTTAGCTTGGCACGGTTGTCTTCCAATGGCCATAACTTCTTCATTTTAGCTCTGATTTGCACACTGTTTGAAGCGTTTGACTCCTGACTTCCCAAGCTTCGAAACAACATATAGTATGCATAAAATGGACTCTAGAAAGTGCTCAAAATGTGTCCTACAGTTGCTATCCTCTTGGATTTCTTCATGTTAGATTCCTCTCTCTGTTTTCCTCCTTGCATTCTTGATTTGCCTTTGGAAAAGGACTACAAAGCTCCAAAGCTTGGATTTTTCATGTAAATGAGCTTCCATTTTCTTTTTCATGGATTATATAGAGCTCTCCCTCAATCTTAGATTGCTTTGGTGATTAAAAAGCTATCAAAAACACCAAAACTTAACACAATTTGAGTAGAAACGATTGCAAGGGTCCTTAACATGCCAATTGAGTTAAAAAGTAATAACTACTACTCAAAAGTGTTTAAAAGAGTTAATTACAAGCTATAAAATAACACTTTTTGAGTAGTAATCAATTGACATGAAAGATTCTTGGTTATGAGATCAAGGCTCTAGATGCTATGAACAACTCAAGGATGTGGAATACATAAGCCACTCTAGGTCTTGAGCTTAGGGTTGTAGATGCTATGAATAGCTTAGGCCTATGGTTGACAAGAAAAACTTCGGGTTCTTAGCTCATGACTTTAGATGCTATCAACAACTCAAGGTCATCAACGATATGAGCCACTCTTGAGCATGAGCTCAAGGGTTTAGATGCTAGGAACAACTCTGGGTTGTGGTTGAGATGAACGACTTTGGGTCGTGAGCTTAAGGCTCTAGATGCTATGAATAACTCAAGGCTATCGATGATAGGAAACACTCTAGGTCATTGATGCGACTCTTGGTAGCTTAGCTTTAAAGGCGTATCAACAAAATTTATACCTTAAATACTATTACTAAAGTAGCCAAGCTACTATAGCATAGTGGTTCTAGGATCGTTCACTGGGAAGGGTTTTCGCAAACACTAGTGATATTCAAATTAGGAAAATAGGTGATTTTCTTATGGATGCTAGCTTTAAAAGAAGATGTAAATGTTTTAGAAAGATTTAAACTAATTTAAGCTAACATTAAAGACTAAAATGAAAGGGTGTAAAAACAAGTTCCTCAAAGATAGGATAGCTATGCTCTGGCTCTTATGCAAATTGGAAATCTCAGGATAGGTTCCTCGCGTTGGGGTTGTAACTATGGTGATGCTTGCTTCCCGAACCGGTATGGATTTAGCAAATCAAGTTTTAATCCTTTAAAATGGCAAAACAGATGGTAGTGAATTTCATCAATGGTTATTCACCTTAGACTTCCTTTGAATGGCTCGTAAGAGATAACTAATGGTCTAAAGCCAAAAGCTTACCAAATATTGGCAACTCAAAGTCATTCCAGGTGATAAACTCACCTTTCAATGGCCATTGAAATTGGTTCTAACGGATTAATGCAAAACTTGGAATTGAAAACCTCACCTTCCAATAGCTCGTAGGAGATAACTAATGGATAGAAATCCAAAAGCTTATCAAGTATTGGTCGTTGGAAGTTGTCCAAAGGAAATAAAAACCAAACTTTGCATTAATGAACCATTAATGAAAAACGACTACCTTACCTTCCAGGTGCGAGAAATTTCCATGGGATTGCATCCAAGCCATCACATAACATCCATACTTTGAGAAACTTAAAAGTTTTAGCCAACCATCCTCTGAGGAAAAGTCCTAAGAGGCTATTTGGCTACTAAGAAAATAGAAATGGGGAAGAACAGGAGAAGAGAGAAAAACAGAGCTTTATATATTTCTAAGTTAATGTACAGCGGATCAATCCCCCCAATCATCTGTATCCTCCTGGAGGCGTTGTGCACCTCTATATATAGCAAAATTACAAGATAAAGCCTTATGTCGGCTGAATACAAGGTTACAAAAGGAATTTACACGAGAAAATATCAAGCTAAAAATATATGGGAAGTCGGTGGTGCGTGCGTGGAGAAACAGAGGAAATTTGGCATTTTCACAAGGTGAATTTCTCCTTGCGAAATTTCCCAATGTTGCGAAATGGCAAAATTTCGCACCATGAGGAAAATCCCCTTGCGAAATTTTTGCAAGGTTCTTTTCCTCAGAGGATGGTTGGCTAAAACTTTTAAGTTTCTCAAAATATGGATGTTATGTGATGGCTTGGATGCAATCCCATGGAAATTTCTCGCACCTGGAAGGTAAGGTAGTCGTTTTTCATTAATGGTTCATTAATGCAAAGTTTGGTTTTTATTTCCTTTGGATAACTTCCAACGGCCAATACTTGATAAGCTTTTGGATTTCTATCCATTAGTTATCTCCTACGAGCTATTGGAAGGTGAGGTTTTCAATTCCAAGTTTTGCATTAATCCATTAGAACCAATTTCAATGGCCATTGAAAGGTGAGTTTATCACCTGGAATGACTTTGAGTTGCCAATATTTGGTAAGCTTTTGACTTTAGACCAGTAGTTATCTCTTACGAGCCATTCAAAGGAAGTCTAAGGTGAATAACCATTGATGAAATTCACTACCATCTGTTTTGCCATTTTAAAGGATTAAAACTTGATTTGCTAAATCCATACCGGTTTGGGAAGCAAGCATCACCATAGTTGCAACCCCAACGCGATGAGCCTATCCTGAGATTTCCAATTTGCATAAAAGCCAGAGCATAGCTATCCTATCTTTGAGAAACTTGTTTTTACACCCTTTCATTTTAGTCTTTAATGTTAGCTTAAATTAGTTTAAATCTCTTTAAAACATTTTCATCTTCTTTTAAAGCTAACATCCATAAGAAAATCACCTATTTTCCTAATTTGAATATCACGTGTGTTTGCGAAAACCCTTCCCAGTGAACGATCCTAGAACCACTATGCTATAGTAGCTTGGCTACTTTAGTAATAGTATTTAAGGTATAAATTTTGTTGATACGCCTTTAAAGCTAAGCTACCATGAGTCGCATCAAATGGCGCCGTTGCCGGGGAAGGTGCCACAAGCACAGTGAAGCAACCATTAAGGGTAACTTGTGATCTTCATCACAAGTTTGGTGAGTTTTCTTATAATTTTTTTTTTAGTTTAGTTTTTATTTAGTTAAATTTTTTATTCTTTTTTTCTTTTATTTTTGTTTTAATTTCAATTTGTGCATTCCTTGTTGGATTCGAGACCAAGAGGGAACCCTGGTACAAGTTGAAGAAAAGAGCCTTAGTTGAATATCATTTTTTTTTAGAAATGGAAATTCCACATGAAGATCAAAGCTCTCATTATGATCATGAGAAGGACAAAGTTGCATATTTATCCATGAGGGATCGGATTGAATTAGGGAAAAGGCAAGTTCAACAAAGCCAATGGGGTAGTAAGGATGCTTTGAATGAAGACATGAGCATGAAGGCAAAGCTAGCATCTATGGCTAGAACGATAGAAGAGTTTGAATTGAGAAATGTGCATACTGAAGCACAACCACAAGCCATGCCAACTTCATTTGAGTATGTAAACCATCCCAACCTTACAAGCCAACCTCAACATCAATCGAAGGACAAATTCGCATACCTATCCATGAGGGATCGGATTGAATTAGGGAAAAGGCAGGTTCAACAAAGCCAATGGGGTAGTAAGTATGCTTTGAATGGAGATGATTCATATGAGCATACGGTAGGGGAGTGCCCTACCATTCCAACTGTGAGAGACATGTGTGGTTACCAAAGCTCCTACACCTCAAGTTGGAATAACCATCCCAACCTTACAACCCAACCTCAACCTCAACCATCAATGAGTACATCTTCATTGGAGCAAGCCATTTTGAAGATAAGCAAAGTCATGGAGGACTTTGTAGGTGAGCAACAAAAGATCAACTCTCATCTTAATGACAAGATTGATAATTTGGAGAGTTCAATAAATGTAAGAATGGAGGAGGTTTATAATGATCTATCACTAAGGATAGAAAAAGTTCAAGACTCCATTGAGAAGCTCACCAATCTCGACATAGCAAGGGGGAAAAGGAAGCTTCCTCCTCAACCCCACCATAACCTTCAAGGAACCAATGCAAAAAGATCAAGGAAAGTGTTGAAGATCGACACTTTGGTGGGGGATTGCTATGACAACTCTATGGACCAACCTTCCATTGAAAATCATAAGGTTCAAGATAATAAAGGGTTACCTGAACCCTTTAAAGCATCCACTTCTCCAGGGAAGAGAAGAGAAACGAATTCCCTTGGACCAAATGGGAAGGATGCCAATTTTGTTTGGGATCCAGGGAGAATTCAGCATGAAGTGGGTGTGTGAGTGAGGATGAGCTAAATAGTTCATCTTCTTTTTGGGGTACATGCTATCAGCTTCATTTAAATTCTATGCTTTCTTTAAATTTATGCATGTTTTAGTTTGAATTCTTAGCTTTAATTTAGTTTTAATATGTTTTTAAGATGAGTTTTGAAGTGTTCATGTAGGTACGATGCTTGCGAAAATCGAAATGGAGGTGAAATAGAGGAAACAGGGGAGCCAAAATGCATAAGCAAAGCTCTCAGTGGAATTTCGCACCATGAACACACTCAGTGCAAATTTTTCGCACAGTGACAGTGCGTGGTGCGAAAAGGAATTTCTATACATTTTGGAAAGCCAAGCCTCTTGGGATGCTATCTTCGCACCTCAATTACCAATGCGAAAACTTTCACACCTTGTTTATCTTGGTGCGAAATGATTTTCAAGCTAATTTCTAAAAACAAAGCTCTCGAGAAGGCCTTTTTCTTGAATTCCATGTTTTTCCAAGTTTAAAAATTCATGAATGCATTTCCAAACCTTTTGTTTTCAAATCCAAACCCAATTTCTTCCAAAAACAAACACCATTCTAAGCCAAAAATACTATTCACCTTCTTCCACAACCTCCATAGCCGCACACCACCATTCTTAATTCTCCACCCTTCACCAATTTTCTAGTTTTCTCCCATTAGAAACCTTCCCTTCATCCATTCTAAGCCTTAGGAACCCAATTTTAGAAGTCTCATCCATCCAAAACTTTTTAAAAATCGAATTTCAAAACCATTCCATGCATGGCCGTCCACTTTGATTTTCATTTTCCATCATTTAATTTTGTTTTTCATCATTTAAAAACTACCCAAACACCTTAGGAATCTTGTTTAGAGCCTAACCATACCCTTTAAAAACCATTTTTGAATTTTTTCCCAAAACTTGGAAAACACGCAGTCGGGCTTCAAAGGAGGTGAATAGTGACTATGCCAATTTTGGCACTCACTGTTCACTCCTCCTTTGTTTTCCCTTGTTTTAGCCAAAAATCTCCAATTTTAACACCCCTGCAAGCTACATTCAAATGTCATTGCAACTTATATGAGTATACCATCATGGCATGGACCCTTTGAGCCTTGTCCTCAGCTGCTCAAAGTGAGTCCCACTCATCATTTTTGTAAATATTTAGTATAAATTCCTCTCTCATTCAATTTTTGAATTTTGAAACAGGTGGTTCAACCTTCTCAAACTCCAAATCCACATCACATGAGGTACCACTTCCTTCCTCCTTATTTTCAATTCAAACATTGAGGACAATGTTCATCTCGGTTGGAAGGAGAGATGAGGAAGTAAGTATTAGTTTAAATTTTTATCATACTTAGTTAAATTAGCTACTTTTTGTTTAAATTTTTAAAATTTTTGCTTTAAACTCCATGGATATTAAGGATTAACTCTCAAAATTAAATGAGAGAAGTCGGGTTTCAACTTGATTACATGAGTCTTAGAGTTTGTATTATGCTCTTTTAAAAGTTGATGAATTGTTGAAACTCCCATTGCATGCAAACTTATCTCTTCCACCTTAAGCTATTCGCACACACATACATTAGATTCCGGTTATAAGATGTGAAACTATCTCACCCTCTAAGCTTGAGAAATCATAATTTGACACCTTTAACCTCTCTTTAATAGTGTTGGGACATCTCATAAAGACTAATGAGTCTTTGAAAAAATAGAAAAAAGAAAAAGAAAAAAAAAATATAGAATAGACTTCTTTGCTTGCCTTGAAACCTAAGCATGGTCCGAAGGGGTGGCAAAAGTCTTTAAAGCCTGGTGCCCTAAGCCTTTATTGGTTGGGAGTCACCGATCCTCTGCTTGTTACATGGGTGAATTGGTTAAGTTTAGTAAGTGAAAAGAATTTTGAATAAGAGGTGCGTTCCTAGCCTATCAAGAGATGGTTAATTTTGCTAAGCTTAAAGAAAGACTTAGGTTGGGGGGAGATGATAGTTATCCATACTATACTTGGAAGCTAATCACATTAACACTTAGCTTTTAGTGGAAGAATTTGATTTGGATCTTTTGAGAGTGGAAATTCTTTTGATGCTTAAAACTTGCATAATATCCATTCTTTGTACTCTATGATCAAGTGAATGCTTTGACAACTCTTATTATAGGTTGAGTTTCACATCTTTATTGATCCATGGATGTCCATCATGCCACTCATATCATTTTTTGGAGTGATTTGCATGATCCCTTTTATGTATATTATTATAGTTTACTTAGTTTTTATCTCCTCCATTGCTAAGGGACTAGCAATGAGTCAGTTGGGGGTGTGATTAATACCAAAAAGTGCTATTTTGTAGACCTAATTATAATGGTTTTAAGCACCTTTGAGTAGTAATCATATTCATTTAACCCAATTAATTCATTAAGGTCCTTAGTAATTGGTTTTAACCATTTTGTGGCAAGTTTACATGTTTTTATTAGCTTATGAATCAATTCAAGCATGCCAAATAATGGAGGAGCTACTTGGATAAGTTAAAGCAAGGATTTTGGAAGTTTACAGGCTTGAATTTCAAGTGGAAACACGAGCACAAACAAGAACAATGGAGAAGAGGAAATCAGAGGACAGCAGCTGCAGTCTTCTTTAGCACTTTTGGGGCACTTTCCGAAGTCCATTTTCTACATACTATATACCATTTCAAAGCTCAGGAAGTCAAGAATCCAACGCTTCTCCATTGTTCTTGTTTGTGCTCGTGTTTCCACTTGAAATTCAAGCCTGTAAACTTCCAAAATCCTTGCTTTAACTTGTCCAAGTAGCTCCTCCATTATTTGGCATGCTTGAATTGATTCATAAGCTGATAAAAACATGTAAACTTGCCACAAAATGGTTAAAACCAATTACTAAGGACCTTAATGAATTAATTGGGTTAAATGAATATGATTACTACACAAAGGTGCTTAAAACCATTATAATTAGGTCTACAAAATAGCACTTTTTGGTAGTAATCAGTCATGAACTCAGTGCTATAGATGCTTTATTACTACTCAAAAAGTGCTCTTTTATAGCTTCTTATAAACTCTTTTAAACACTTGTTGAGTAGTATTTATTACCTTTTAACTCAATTGGTACATTAAGGACCCTTTGCAAGTGTTACTAATCAGCTAAAGATCTTATTAGATATTTAGGATATCTAATTGAGGGGTTAAAAATATCTCTCTATATATGTCTTAAGTTATCTCTTTTTGTAATATCTCGGAATCTCGAAAGAAATTTGATTTCGGGCCTAGATGGTGTACCTTGATTTTGGTCCTCAAATAGGAGTAATCAACAAAATTTATAACCTATATCACCATGTATTAGGATAGCCTCAGCTAGCATAACATAGTGGCTCTAGGATCGTTCACTAGGAAGGGTTTTCAACTTACAACTGATAATAATTCAAAGTTGAATTGATGCTTTTTCATTTCAAGGTTAGCTTCAAAAGAAAACATAAACTTTGGTTTAAAAAGGATTGGTTTTAAGCTAAATAAAGTAATGGAAATTACTAATAAAGAAAAGTGTTTCTTGGAGTTTTAGGATCACTAGGGTCAGGCTCCTCATACAAAAACAGAGTTCCGGTCACTTGAATCTTTTCCTCGCATTAGAGAATTAACATATAGTTAATTCTCTAACCGGTGCGGTACAGATGCTTCCGTTTTATGGATTTCAACATTAAATCTCTCTCACTGATTCATCTTACAATGGCTCGTGCCTCTCACCTAGCATTTACCATTCAAGGTGATCATTAACCTTGGATTTCCCTTCTCAAGCTCGCAAGAGATAACTAATGGATGTCTCCTTGGAGTCCAAAAGCTTACCAAGTGTTGGAAATTCTAGAAAATCCCACCTTCAAATCACCTCATAAAGGCTCGCAAGAGATAAACTAGTGTATTTCAATGGATGGAGATCACTTGCCTTACCAAGTGTTGGCCCAGGTGATTTAAAAGCGTTTTAAGTTAACTAAAATCCTAGAAACCATTAACGGGTCACACTTTCTCTTCATTAATAGCTGAAACAACAAAACTTCCAATTCTTGCACTCGGCACCTTATCCAGCTACCTTAGCTCAAATAGACAAAAAGTCTAGCCACTCATTCTTTGAGGAAACATCCTCAGAGCTTGTTTGGCTAGTAAGAAAAATACAATCAAAATGAGTAGGTAAGGCAGAGCAAAGCTCTCTATATATTACTTTCTTCAAAACTATACAAAAGGTTGTCTCTGAGAATAAGCTCCCGAGATGATCATGTGTAAAGAAAATTGCAAACTATATATAAGAGGTTATTCACCCTTTGTTCTTACTTATTAACGAAGGAATCCTATGATTGGTGGATTACAAGGAGAAAATGGGGATTTAAACAACAAATATTTGAAGAAAAAATCTAAAAGAGTCGGTCGTAAATATCTGGAAGCACTCAGGAGGATTTCGCAGGTATGCAAGATGGGCTGCGAAATTTCGCAAGCTGAAGGTCTCCATTTTGTAGCCAAAGGCCGAGCTTCAAAACGACATATAGTATGCATGAAATGGACTCTAGGAAGTGCTAAAAAAGTGTCCAACAGTTGCTGTCCCCTTGAATTCTTCATGTTAGATTTCTCTCTTTGCTTTCCCTCCTTGCATTCATGATTTGCTTATGGCAAAGGACTTATAAAGCTTCAAAGCTTAGGTTTTTCATGTAAATCAGCTTCCAATTGCTTTGCCATGGATTCTATAGAACTCTCCTTAATCTTGGATTGCTTTGGTGATCAAAATACTATCAAAAACACCAAAACTTAATACAATTTGATTAGAAACAATTGTAAAGGTCCTTAATATGCTAATTGGGTTAAAAGGTAATAACTACTACTCAAAAGTGTTTAAAAGAGTTCATTACAAGCTACAAAATAACACTTTTTGAGTAGTAATCACTCCCCCCAACCGACATATTGCTAGTCCCTTAGAAATGAAGGAGAGAAAAAGTAAAATAAACAGTAATATACTTCAAAAAATCATGCTGATCACTTCAAAAAATTTCAAGTGGCATGATGATCAAACTCTCACATGGAACATTAAAGATATATAAAACTCAAATTTCAACAAGAGTTATCAAATACTTTGCCTAATCACAATTCATAAAGAGAAGACATTATGCAAATTGAAGCTTTAAAATCATTTCCACTTCCAAAGGGCCAAACCTTACTCTTCCACAAAAATCTAAGTGTTACTTATTAGTTTCTGAATATAGTATGCTGAACTAATCTCTCCCCCCAACCTAATTCTTTTTCAACACTTAGCAAATTGACAAAATTTAATAGGCTAAGAACGCACCCCTTTTGTTTCGCAATTTTATTTATTTTTCATTGTAGGAGTACAACGCTTAAGGGTATTCTTTTCTAAATTGTCCATGGAACGGGGGTTCATCGATGACTCCCAACCAATTAAGGTTTAGGGCATCAAGCTTTAAGGATCTTTCAACCACTAACTCCTCGGATTTTACCCCGGACTTTTGAGAATGAATTTTAATATCCAAGCACCTACAGTATGTTAAACTCCACCTATTCACCCTTGTAACGAGCATTGAGGTCGGTGACTCCCAACCAATGAAGGCTTAGGGCACCAGGTTTTAAAGATTTTCACCATATACCCCTCAGACTTTGCTCGGGTTTCAAGGCAAGCAAGCATTTTTTCTTTCTTTCCTCTTTTTTTTTTTTTTTCAAAAGCTCATTGACCTTTTATAAGGTGTCCCAACACTATTAAATGAGGTCAAAGATACCAAGTCTAAAATTTTCCTAAGTCAAGAGGGAAATAGTTTTTCATCTTATACTCGGAACCTATTGTGCACAGTGTGTGAATAGCTTAAAGTGGAAGAACTAAGGTTGAATTCAATAGAAGTTTCAACAATTCATCAACTTTAGTAAGCATAATACAAATTCTAAGTCAAGTAAAAAGACAAAAATTCAATTTCTCCCTTTTCATTTTGAAAATTTTTCCTTAATAACCATAGAGAGTAGAATAAAAATTTAAAATTAAGCAAAAAACAACTAAATTTCCAAAATAACTTAGCATTAATAACAAAACTTCCTTCCTCAACTCTCCCCCCAACAAAGCTGAACATTGCCCTCAATGTGGCAAGAACGATTGAAAAACAGGGAGGAAGTGGCACCTCCTTAGTGACATAGAGTTCGAGTAGAATAGGAGAAACCACATGTTTCAAAAACAATAAAAGATTTGAGTAGAGGAATTAAAATAAAATTATGCCAAGAATACTAAAAAATATGATAGATTTGTATTACTTCAAGAAAGTACACTATAGTGTAAAACAAGTAATACAACCAATCCCAATATACAAAACAACAAAAACATGGGATTATAAGTTCTACTACAGTAAAAAAATACAGAAAGGAAACTATGGAAATGATCAGATAGTGGTGGGAGGATCATGTGGAGATGATGGCTCGGTTGTAGAGGTCGGAATGCTCGGGATGGATGGCTCAATCTCTCATGTATTCGGCTCCTCAAGGAGCATAGTCTGCTCTGCTAGAGGAGGGGCCTGTGATGGATCTATAAAATCTGATGGGATAGGAATAACGTGCTCAGGAGGCGATGAAATTCCCAGATGTTGCTATTTCTGCCTAAGGATGGCAGTATGCTGGGTCTGGGTGGCGATAATCTACTCCTGATGGGCACGAAGAGCTGTCATCTGCTGAGTTAGGATGCTCTGAGAAGTGGTCAATGTCTGCAAGGTGTGACATAGGCCACTGAACTCGGAAATGGATATGGCGATCCTAGGCTCAGATAGAGGAGGAGGCTCTGATGTATATGGTATAACAGGCGGAGTCCCTGGTGTGGCAGGAGGAGCAATCATAGGTCTTGTAGAGGGCACTGCAGGGGTAGGTGCTCTCATGTCAGCTGGTATCTCATCCGGCTGTGGCTCCTCTGGATGCTCTAGATGTGGAATCTCTGGATGCTCTGGTCCAATTGGGGCTCCTAGCTCTGTATCATAAGCTGTCATACTCGTCCATTTGTTGAGAGTGAATATCTCTCTGCAAATGCGTCTGCGCTCAAGCTGAGGCTCAGATGGATATCCCATGTGCTCCAAAATCTGACATAGTAATCTCGGGAAGAGAAGTGGAATGGCATCCGCTTTGAGCAGCTTCTTCCTATGGACCTTCTCTTCAAAGTACAGAAGAGCGGCCATAATGAGATGATGATGGCCAAAGAAAAATCCTTCAGATATCATGAACAATGCCTCTAGCAAAGTTCCTCTCCTCTGCACCATATGTTGAAGTGGATAGATGTTAAGGCGTAGGAGTGCATCTATAAAGAACATGCTGGGAGGGAGCTCTTTCGTCAACAGATAGGGGCGTGTGGATGCCCCTCTGGATAATATATGAACCATGTCACTCTGGGAAGGATGAGCCCAGACTCGATAATCCTCTGGACGTGCTGGCTCATAGGGAATGCGCAGGGCCTTTGCTATATGTCTGGCTCCCATGATACCATGGCGTCCGTCTATGGTGAAGTGGACAACAGTAGGATCCCGAACGTGATGTGTAGTCATAGACTAATAAAAGTCTAATGCTACACGGGGATAAAAGAAATCCCTGGGAGTCATCAGGTGCTCCATAGGGTACTTCTACAACAGATGGAAGGAATCTCTGAGCTCTGGCTGAAGCCTGAAGGTAGCTCTATCAAAGCAAAGCTCTGAGTGGAATGGCCTAGCCTAGCAATCCAAATTACCCTCAATGGGTGGCTGAGTGACCATGGGATGCCTGATAACCACCTCAGGAGTTATCCCTGAGGGAATCTGAGACTCTGTGGCTGGTGGCTGAGGTGGCAGAGGCTCTGATGGAGGCTCTGATGGCTCAAGTGGTGCTGATACCCTTGCTTTCTTCTTAGGGGGACGACTACTTGACTTTTTGGCACGAGAGGAGCTTGTCCAGGGTGTGGTGGGTGGTCTCCTCGTCTCATATCGCCTCGAAGGAGAACTTAGAGGTGCGCCTTCTACTGAAGGTGGGACGGTTAGTGGCTGTGAAGGCTCGGTCATGGAGCCTTGCACAGGGGCCACTCTCGGTGCTTTGGGGCTGCTTGAAGGAGACGAGGTTTTAGCTCCTCGGGTTTTTGCCATGGCTGACTCAGAGAAGGTGGCCGAAGGTATGCACATGGCTTGGGCTCAGATGGAGGTCCTCTGGAAATGACACTTTGGCTTGGCTTCTATTTCGCACCAAAGAGATGTTTTCGCAAGGCAAATGACTGGTTTAAAATGAAAATTTGGAATTTAAAACGTTTAAATTGGAAACTAAGTGACGGTTGGACTTTTCGCCGAGGAGGGGCATTTTTGCAGCGGGGGCTCATTTTCGCAGCCCATTTCGCAGCTCATTTCGCATCTGCGAAATGAGGAGGTGGGGCTGCAAAATGGCACTCGTGTGCCAAAGGTGGGTTTCGCAGCTGCAAAATGAGGCTTGGCTTGCAAAATTTAGATTTTGAAGGCCTTGGTGATTTCGTAGAGGCTTTCGCAGCTGCAAAATGGGGGCATGGGTTGCGAAATGGCACTCGTGTGCCAAGGGGTTGTTTGGCACCTGTGAAAATTTTCCCAAGGGGTAGCTATGGGGCTATGAAATTGTTTCGCAACAGAGGGTCCATTTTGTAGCCAACCCTTGATTCGTAGCAGGCACCTTGTGGCTGCGAAATTATTTCGTAGTAGATGGCTATTTTCGCAAGGGGCTTTTTTGGGCTGCGAAATTTCGCAGACCACTGAATTTTCTTGGTTCTGAGCTCCTATTGGCTCCCTGAGACCTTCCTTCACCTCTTTTGCAATTCCTCCTAAATTAGATCATTCAAAAAGTCTAAGTTACATAGAAATAACATAAATTAAGACCAAAATTAAAATCTAAACAATTAATAAAGCTCTTAAACTAACAAAATTAAACAAAAAATATGGACTTTGGTGAGACCAAGTCCATCTAACCCCTTTTTGATTAGGCTTTCTGTGGCTTAAGGAGGTTGATTTCCTCCTTATCTTGCTTGAATGGCTCAATGAACGGTTTAAGATGATGGCCATTGACTTTAAAAGTGTCTGTGCTGTTGGAATTCAGTAATTCCACCACTCCATTGAGATGCACTTGGTGAATAATGAAAGGGCCTATCCACATTGACTTCAGCTTCCCAGGAAAGATATGGAGTCTTGAGTCATAGAGTAAGACTCTTTGTCCTTTCCGGAATTCTTTGTTGGAGATTAATTGATCATGCCACCTCTTCATCCTTTTTTTTGCAACTTTGGAATTGATGTAGACATCATTTCTTAATTCCTCCATCTCATTAAGGTCTAAACACCTCTTTGCTCCGGCTCTGATCAAGTCCATGTTAACCTTCTTGATTGCCCACCAAGCCTTATATTCAACTTCCACAGGGAGATGGCATGCTTTGCCATAGACTAGGCGATAGGGAGACATGCCAAGAATAGTCTTATAAGTTGTTTTATATGCCCATAGTGAATCATGGAGCTTAATAGACCAATCTTTTCTGCTCGTGTTCACCACCTTCATCAATATATTCTTGATTTCCCTGTTTGCTAGCTCAACTTGCCCGGAAGTCTGAGGGTGATAAGGTGTAGCTACCTTATGCTTCACCCCATACTTGGCTAATAGGGTTTCAAAATGCTTGTTGCAAAAATGAGTACCTTCATCACTGATTATGGCCTTGGGCACCCCAAATCTTGAGAAGATGTTCTCCTTGAGAAACTTGAGAACCACCCTGTGATCATTGTGTTTACAGGGGATTGTCTCAACCCATTTAGAAACATAGTCCACTCCCACCAAGATATAAGTGTTGCCAAAAGACATTGGGAAAGGTCCCATGAAGTCAATGCCCCAAACATCAAAGAGATCAACTATTAGAATGGGGTTCATGGGCATTTGATTTCTTCTTGTTAGCTTCCTGAGCCTTTGGCATCTATCACAGCTCCTACACATGGTGTGGGCATCTTTGAAAAGTGATGGCCAACTAAACCCTGATTACAACACCTTCATGGCTGTTTTTTGGGAGGCAAAGTGGCCTCCACATGCACTCTCATGGCAATGGCTGAGGATTCCTTGTTGCTCTTCTTCAGGGACACACTTCCTTATTATCTGATATGCACAATGCTTGAAAAGAAAGGGCTCTTCCCAATAATAAGCATGAATCTTTGCAAAGAAGTGCTTACTGTCTTGTGCTTTCCACTCACTTGGAACTTCACCAGTAACTAGATAGTTAGCGATATGAGCATACCAAAGAGGTTTTTCTAGCAACATAAGTGATTCCTCTGGAAAGTCATCATTAATAGGTAAGACATGGGAGTTGTGTGCTATAGCCAACCTTGAAAGGTGGTCAACTACCACATTCTCCACTCCTTTCTTATCTCTGACTTGGAGATCGAACTCTTGTAGTAAAAGAATCCATCTAATCAACCTTGATTTTGCATCTTGCTTTGTCAATAAATACTTCAAGGCTAAATGGTCAATGAAAACAATGATGAAAGACCCTACTAGATAAGCACGAAACTTGTCTAAGGCAAACACTACAACTAACAATTCTTTCTCTGTGGTTGTGTAGTTCCTTTGAGCGTTGTTCAATGTCTTACTTGCATAGTAGATCACATAGGGCTTTCCATCTTCTTTTTGGCCAAGCACAACTCCTACAGCAAAGTCACTGGCATCGCACATCACTTCAAAGGGTAGTTGCCAGTTAGGAGCCTCACTATTGGAGTAGTTGTCAAGAATTGCTTCAGTTGATCAAAACTCCTTCGACATCTTTCATCCCATACAAACTTAGCATCCTTAGCCAAAATTTCACAAAGAGGCTTTGAAAGCTTAGAGAAATCTCTTATAAACCTCCTGTAGAAACCCACATGGCCAAGGAATTAGCTTACTCCTTTTACAGTTGTTGGGGATGGCAATTTGACAATAAGTTCCACCTTTGCTTTATCAACTTCAATGCCTTTCTCGGAGATGGTATGACCAAGGACAATTCCTTGTTGTACCATAAAATGGCATTTCTCCCAATTGAGCACCAAGTCCTTTTCAATGCATCTGTTCAGAACCGTTTCCAAGTTGACTAAGCATTCTTCAAATGTACTTCCATATATGGTGATGTCATCCATGAAAACCTCCATAATTCACTCCACCATATCATTGAAGATACTTAGCATACATATTTAGAATGTTGCAGGTGCATTACATAAACCAAAAGGCATTCTTCTGTAGGCATATGTTCTAAATGGACATGTGAAAGTGGTCTTCTCCTGGTCTTCAACATCAATTTCAATTTGAAAATACCCGGAGTAACCGTCCAAGAAACAATAGAAAGGATGGCCAAAGACTCTCTCCAGCACTTGATCAATAAATGGCAGTGGAAAACGATCCTTCCTTGTCACAACATTCAATTTTCTATAATCAATACACACCCTCCAACCTGAAGTGAGGCGTGTAGCAACTTCTTCTCCCTTTTCATTTTGAACCACCGTAATCCCTGACTTCTTTGGTACCACTTGAGTAGGACTCACCCAAGGGCTATCGGATATGGGGTATATAATACCTGCTTGAAGTAGCTTCAGAACCTTAGCTCGCACCACCTCTTGCAAATGAGGATTCAATCTTCTTTAAGGTTGACGAATTGGTTTAACTTCTTTTTCCATGTATATATGATGTGTGTAGACCAAAGGACTGATGCCTTTCAAGTCAGATATTTGCCATCCTATTGCTTTCTTACACCTCTTGAGAACTTCAAGTAGAGACATCTCCTGAGGACTAGTAAGAGATGAAGATATAACAACAGGGCACTTTTGATTCTCTTCTAGGTATGTATATTTCAACTCCGTGGGCAGAGGCTTCAGATTGAGCTTTGGGGTCTCTTCTTTAGCAGCTTCTTGTGCCTCCTCTTTATTGAACAACGGTAGAATATATTCTCTCCTCCTCCAACCTTGTAGAGTAGCAAGCACATCTAAGGGTTCAGGCAACCCTTCTTCAATATCCCCAAGACTTTCATTCAACTTGTCTTGCATTTTCTTATTACAGTGCTGATTCGCATGGAATACCCTGTCGGGTCATTTAATCAAAAACATTTATAAAACCTATGACCTCATACTAGTGTAGCAAAGCTACTATAGTATAGTGGCTCTAGGGTCGAACTCTGGGATGGGTTTTCATTCTACCAGTGATATACTCATGATTAGAAATTAAATTTAATGATTTCCTTTATCAAAAACTTAAAGCTTAAAAAGAAAATAAAATTTGTTTTGAAAGTATTTGAAACTAAATTAACATAAACTAATTAAAAATGGAAGAAAGAAAGTTTCTCAGAGCTAAGGATTGCTAGGATCAAGTTTAGAATGCAAAGTGGAAAATTCCGGATTTTTCTCCTCGCATTGGGGATTTAACCTATAGTTATTTCCCGAACCGGTGTAGGTTTAACAATGAAGATTTAATCCATAAAAATCAATAGAAATGGTAGTCAAGGTCCATTAATGGCTTTAGATACTATATAGGTCTTCCCCTTGAACCACTTTCCAATGGCTCGTACATGATAACTAATGGACTAATATGGATCTAGCAATAAGCATCCATAAAGACCTGAAGCTTACCATGTATTGGCCATTCAAAGTGATTCTAAGGGATTTAAAGCAAAACTTTAGATTAAAAAGCCATTTATGAACTTCAACTATCTGAATTTAATGCACGAGCATTTTCCAACTTTTCATCTGGACTTTTCACCTAGCTTCCTTCACTCCAAGAAACCAAGAGTTTAGCCTCTCATCCTCTGAGAAAACATCCTCAGAGGTTGTTTGGCTTCCAAGAAAGAGAAAATAGTAATGAGAAAATAGAAAATAAGAGTGCTCTGTATATTGCTAAGTGTTCAGCTCAACACTCGTGTTTTTTTCAAGAGGTGATTTCCACCCCTTATATAGTTTTTACAAAAGCAAAGCTTTTCATTGGCTTGCTACAAGGAGAAGAAAGGAAATTACATCAAAAGAAACTTAAGAAAATATCTAAAGTGGAGTCGGCAAAACAGGGGAGGGGGTGTGCGAATTTCGCACACCTCAAGAGGGATTTCGCACAGGTGTGCGAATTTCGCACACCCTTCAGAAGGTATGCGAAATTTTCGCACACCTGGAGCAGTTCTCTTCCAAAAGTCATAACTTCCTCGTTTCAGCTCCAAATCGTGCACAGTTTGAAGCATTGGATTCTTGACTTCTTGAGCTTCGAAACGGTATATAGCATGTAAAAAATAGACTTCGGGAAGTGCTCCAAAAGTGGCAAATAATACTGTAGCTGCTCACTTCAGATTTCCTCCTTGCTTCTCTTTTGATTTTCTTTGCTTCTCTTTGCTTTTCTTCTTTGGTTGGCTTGTCTTAATGATCCAAAAAGATGTCAAAACACTAAAACTAGCCACAAATATGATTAGAAGTCATTGCTAGGTCCTTAACATGCCAATTGGAATAAAGGTGAAGAATTACTACACAAAAGTGCTTAAAACATAATGACTTAAAGGTGTAAAATGACACTTTTGGGTAGTAATCACTCCCCCCAACTGACACATTGCTCGTCCCTGAGCAATGAAGGAGAGAAAAAGAAAGAAAAAATAGATAATAATAATTCACAAAATCATGCTGATCACTCCAAAAAATAATCAAGTGGCATGATTGGATCAAACTCTCACATGGCAAGTCAAAGATATAAAACTCAATCATCAACAAGAGTTATCAAATAACTTACCAATCACAACTTGCAAAGAGTGGGCATTATGCAAATTTGAGTATCAAAATAATTTCCACTCCCAAAGGATCAATACTTAATCTTCCACAAAAATCTAAGTGTTAAGGTGCTTAGTTTCCAGTTATAGTATGTCAAACTATATTCTCCCCCCAACTAAGGTTTTTCTCTAACTTTAGCAACACTACTCATATATAAAAGGTTAAGAACGCACCCCTTTTCTTTTTCTTTTTTTTTTTTTTTTTTTTTTTTTTTTTTTTTTTTTTTTTTTTTTTTTTATACTTCACCCATCCACCCATGTAACGAGCATTGAGGTCGGTGAACTCCCAACCAGTAAAGGCTTAGGGCACCAGGCTTTAAAGATTTTCACCATATACCCCTCGGACCTTGCTCGGGTTTCAAAGCAAGTGAAGCGAAAATTATTTTCATAAGACACATTGGTCTTTTATAAGGTGTCCCAACACTAATAGAATGAAGTCAATGGCACCAAGTTGAAAATTTCCTAAGTTAGGGAGTGAAAAAGTTTTCTATCTTATAACTGGAATCTAATGTGTTCAGTGTGTGAAAAGATTAGAGTGGAGGACTTAAGATTGAAACAAAAGGAGCTTCAACAATTTATCAACTTTAATAAGCATAATACAAACTTTGAGACTATGGCAATAAGATAAGAATTTAATTTCTCTCATTTACTTTTGAGAATTTATCTTTGAGAAAACAAAGAGAGTTTGCAAAAAATTTTGTTAGCAAAATAATTTAACCAACAATTCAACAACTTACTTCCTCAATTCTCCCCCCAACTAGGACGAACATTGTCCCCAATGTTCCAAAAAGAAAAGATAAAATAAGGGAGGAAGTGATACCTCCTGATAGTAAGGGACTCTGAATGAACAGGAGAAACCACATGCTTCATAAGAAAAGGAAAATCATAAGTGTACTGAATAGAGGAAATAAAATGGAAGCTAAAATACACAAAAAGAGAAGATGTCTATATAAACTGAGAGAGTACAATATACAAAATAAACATGGAGTACATCCAATCCCAGTATAACAGTGGTCCAAAATATATAAGACATCTAAACACGTAGCATATAGATACAAAAAAGGAGAGGAGTGATCGTATGATCAAGTGGTAGGCTCCTCTGGTGGATAGGAGGGGTCCTCCGCTGCAACTGTGGAAGGAACCTCTACAGGTGGAACTGATGATAAAAGACCGAGATGCTGCTGAATCTCCCGGAGAATGAGAGTCTGCTGGTCCTGCTGAAGCTGGAAGTGGTCCATGCGCTCCATAATGGCTGTCTGAGTAGTGGTCAAAGTCTGGAAAGAAGCGAGCAAAGCACGATACTCGGCACCAGGGATAGTAATGGGCGGCTCTGATATAGGAGGAACAGCAGGTGGGGCATCAGATGATGCGGCCTCTGGTACTGGCTGTGGAGGCTCTGAAGTGGATGGAGCAGGAGGGACTTCCCTTGGCTCGGGAAGTTTTGGCAACTGGTGATGGAGCCATATCTGAGTCCATTGGTCAAGAGAGAAGGTCTCTCGACAATGGCGGCGAGGCTTAGAATAAGGGTCTGCAGGAAAACCCATATGCGCCAAAACATGGCATAGCAGCCGAGGGAAAAGTAAAGGAATGGAGTCTGCCTTCGCAAGATGCCGCCTATGTACCTTCTCCTCAAAATGGAGGAGAGCGGCCATAATCAAATGATGAGGGGCAAAGTAGTAGCCCTCATAGATACGAAATAATGCCTCCAAAATGGCCCCTCGCCTCTGCACTGTATGCTGGAGAGGAAAAAGATTGGCGCGAAGCACCACATCGACTAAGAGCATCTCTGGTGGGAGCTCTCTCCTCAAAATGGTCCTCTGGGAAGATGTCCCTCGAGATAGGCTACGAACCATGTCCCACTCAGAAAGTGGGGCCCAGCGTCTAAATGCAGCGGGATGTGCCGGTGCATAAGGGATATGGAAAGCATCGGCAATCTGTCTAGCCCCCAAAATACCCTGGCGTCCATCAATGGTAAAAAGGATCGAGGCTGGTATCGGGACGCCACGAGTAGTCATAGACTGGTAAAAGTCTAGAGCTACTCGAGGATAGAAGAACTGGGGCAAAGTCATAAAGGGTACAAGATGGTACCTCTCAAGTAGACGATATGAATCTCGTAACTCATGCCGCTGTCGCATCAGAGAATGATCGAAATAGGTCTCGACATGAAAGTATCGCGATCGACAATCGGAGTTGCCCTCAATGGGCGAGCTGGGTCTAGGGCGCCTGGCAGAAGAAGGCTGAGGTGCTCTGGATGACTCTCCTCGCTCTGTAGTCTTCGCTTTCTTTAAAGGAGGACTCCGAGGTGGAATTTGTGTAGGGGCCACAGACGTGGCGGATGCTCTCCTCGTATAATATCTACTCTGAGGTGCCGAATCAAGTAAAAGTGAGGGCGCATCAAGTGGGGCCCGCACAGGGGCGGCTCTCTGACTGCTCTGGGAAGCTGAAGTAGATCCTCCTCGGGTCTTGGGCATGATGAAATGAGGAAAGGAGGCTCAGAAGCTTGGGTTTATGGAAGGTAAGGGTGGAGAAGCTAAAATTTTCGCACAGGGAGGGGGGGTGTGCGAATTTCGCACACCTCAAGAGGGGGTGTGCGAATTTCGCACAGGGCACTATTCACCCACGCGGCTAAGGAATTATGGCTCTTTTGAAATGGTGAGAATTTGTGGCTTTTGAGGATGGGAATTGGTGGCTTAGGTAAGGAAAGGATTTGTCATGGTGAATGGGCTTGGAATTTGGAGCTATTTAAGTGGAAAATTGGAGAATTGGAGCTCCCATGGCCGGCGGCAATGAATTTCTTTTGAAGAAATTAAGGCTTGGATGCTTATGGTTTGGGCTTTGGATTAGCATGAACAAGGTTTGGATGGGATTATGGAAGTTTTTAGAGTGTTGGGTGATGAATTGGAAGGATTTTGATGGTGGAGGAGGATGGAATTGCCGAATTTGGAAGATGATGAATAGTGATTGCCGCGGGAATGGAGTGGAATATTGGAGATGGGCTGCTATGGTGGTGTTGATGATGATGATTGATGAAGAAAAGGGGTTTTATGGATGGGAGTGGGTGATCGGAAGAGAGGTTTTGAGAGAATTGAAGAAGGAGCTTGAAGTTTTAAATGGAGAATGAAAGCTTTTAAAGAGAAAAAATGAGTTTCGCACACCTTAAAATGGTGTGCGAAAATTTCGCATACCTGTAATTCTCCAAGACAGAGAGTGTGTTTTTGAAAATTGGCGCAAAAACAAATTCGCACCGGGTTCGCACCAGGTTCGCATACCTGTGAAATTCGCACAGGGGGACAGAGAGTATGCAATTTTGAAAAGTGGAGCAAAAATGAATTCGCACCGGGTAGGGGAGGTATGCGAAATTCGCACACCTCAAAAAGGGGTGTGCGAAATTTGTTGAACTTGGTTTTTCCTCCCCTGTTTTCCCCTGTTTCCACCAAGACTCCATTCTTCAAGCCTTCCTACCTACATGTTAACACAAAAAACACAATTCAAACCATATTAGAATGAATTTAACATCAAAAATAGAAATCAAAACATGCATAAATACAAGAAAACACTAAGTTAAACTAAAATCAACTTAAAAGAAAACAAAAAGAGGATGAACTTTTTAGTCTTTGGAGAGATTAAGTTCACCCATGAACCAAGTGTTCTCATGCTAGAGGTGGATCAAGGAGGATGAATTCCTCCTTGTCTCGGGAAAAAGATTCGATATAAGGCTTGAGACGATGCCCATTCACTTTGAAAGTTCGAGTGCTATTGAAGTTGAATAGTTCCACTACTCCGTTTGGTTGCACTTCATGAATTGTGAAAGGACCCGTCCATCTTGATTTCAATTTTCCCGGAAAAAGATGAAGCTTAGAGTCATAAAGCAAGACTCTTTGCCCCTTGGCAAAATTCTTTTGATTTACCAATTGATCATGCCATTTCTTCAACCTCTCCTTTGCAATTTTTGAATTGAGGTAAGCATCATTCCTCATTTCCTCTAACTCATTCAAATCCAAACATCTCTTCAACCCGGCTCTTGTCAAATCCATGTTGAGCTTCTTGATTGCCCACCATGCTTTATATTCAATCTCCACTGGAAGATGGCACGCTTTGCCATAAACAAGGCGATAAGGAGACATTCCAAGGATGGTCTTATAAGCGGTCCTATACGCCCATAAGGAATCTAGGAGCTTAATAGACCAATCCTTCCTATTAACATTCACCACCTTCATCAATATATTCTTGATCTCCCGGTTGGCTAACTCAACTTGGCCACTCGTTTGAGGGTGATAGGGTGTAGCTACCTTGTGCTTAACCCCATATTTGGCTAGAAGAGCCTCAAAAGGTTTATTGCAAAAGTGGGTTCCTCCATCACTTATAATGGCCTTAGGGACTCTAAATCTTGCAAAGATGTTGTCCTTGAGGAATTTAAGAACCACCTTGTGATCATTGCTCCTACATGGGATTGCTTCCACCCACTTAGAGACATAATCCACTCCCACCAAAATGTAGGAATGTCCAAATGACATTGGAAATGGTCCCATGAAATCAATCCCCCAAACATCAAAGACATCCACTATCAAGATGGGATTCAAGGGCATCATATTTCGGCGTGTAAGCTTACCAAGCCTTTGACACCGATCACATCCCTTGCACATAGAGTGGGCATCCTTGAAAAGAGAGGGCCACCAAAACCCTGATTGGATCACTTTCATGGCTGTCTTTTGGGAGGCAAAGTGACCTCCACATGCACTATCATGGCAATGGGAAAGAATTCCCGGTTGCTCTTGTTCAGGAACACATTTCCTTATGATTTGATCCGCACAATATTTGAAGAGAAAAGGCTCCTCCCAATAGTAAGCATGGATTTTAGCAAAGAAATGCCTCTTGTCTTGGGCACTCCACTCGCTTGGAACTTCCCCAGTAACCAAGTAATTCGCAATGTGAGAATACCATGGGGCTACATCTATTGACATGAGAGACTCCTCAGGGAAGTCATCATTGATAGGCAGACCATGTGAGTCATGTGCTATCACAAGTCTTGACAAATGGTCAGCTACCATATTTTCTACTCCTTTTTTATCTCGGATTTGGAGATTAAATTCTTGGAGCAAAAGGATCCATCTTATCAATCTTGCCTTGGCATCTTGCTTGGTTAGCAAGTACTTCAAAGCGGAATGGTCAGTGAACACCACTATAGAGGACCCTACCAAATAGGCACGAAACTTATCCAAGGCAAAAACTACTGCCAACAACTCCTTCTCAGTAGTTGTGTAGTTCCTTTGAGCCTCGTTCAAAGTCTTGCTCGCGTAATAAATCACATAGGGCTTTCCATTCTCTCTTTGCCCTAAAACAGCCCCCATAGCAAGATCACTTGCATCACACATTACCTCAAAAGGTAATTTCCAATTTGGAGCTCTCACTATTGGTGCGGTTGTGAGGAATTGCTTAAGTTCCTCAAAACTCTTCTGACACTTCTCATCCCACACAAACTTGGCATCCTTTACCAAAAGTTCACAAAGAGGCTTTGAGATTTTTGAAAAATCCTTAATGAACCTCCTATAGAACCCGGCATGTCCTAGGAATTGCCTAATTCCCTTAACATTTGTGGGAGGTGGCAACTTAACAATTAGCTCCACCTTTGCCTTATCTACCTCAATGCCATTTTTGGAGATTACATATCCTAAGACAATGCCTTGTTGTACCATAAAATGGCACTTCTCCCAATTTAGCACTAGGTCTTTCTCAATACATCTATGGAGAACTGCTTCTAAGTGTAACAAACACTCCTCAAAAGAACTTCCATAAACAGTGATGTCATCCATGAAGACTTCCATGATGCGTTCTACCATATCACTGAAGATGCTTAGCATACATCTTTGGAAAGTTGCAGGAGCATTACATAAACCAAATGGCATTCTTCTATACGCAAAAGTACCAAAGGGGCATGTAAAGGTTGTCTTTTCTTGATCTTCCAAATCAATCTCTATTTGGAAGTACCCCGAGTACCCATCTAAAAAACAGTAGAAAGGATGTCCTGAGACTCTCTCAAGGACTTGGTCCATGAAAGGCAATGGGAAATGGTCCTTCCTAGTCACTGAATTCAACCTCCTATAGTCTATACACACCCTCCATCCTGAGGTAGGACGTGTAGAGACTTCCTCCCCTTTTTCATTCTGGATCACAGTGATACCAGATTTCTTTGGAACTACTTGGGTGGGGCTCACCCACAAGCTATCAGAAATGGGATATATGATCCCTGCTTGTAGTAGCTTCAGAACTTCACCCCTCACCACCTCTTGCATGTGAGGGTTCAACCTCCTCTGGGGCTGTCTCACTGGTTTTGCATCTTCCTCCATATAAATATGGTGGGTGCACACCAGAGGACTAATCCCCTTCAGATCAGAAATTTGTCATCCAATGGCTTTCTTGCATTTTCTGAGGACTCCCAAAAGACTATCCTCTTGATCACTTGTGAGATTTGAAGAGACCACCACTGGACATTTCTCATCTTCCTCTAAATATGCATACTTCAAATTAACAGGAAGGGGCTTCAAGACAAGCTTTGGAGGATCCTCCATATTGAACAGTGGTAAGATCTCTTCCCGTCTCCTCCATGGAGACATGGTAGCTAGCACATCAGAGGGTTCAGGTAACCCTTCTTCAAGTTCTTCAAGGCTTTCATTCAAGGTCTCTTCTAAGCTCTTGTCACAATGCTCTTCAACCAAGGTGTTGATCAGGCACACCTCTTCTGGACCTTCATCCTCTTCTGGGTGAAGATGCCTTTTGCAAAGATGGAATATGTTTAACTCCAAAGTCATGTTTCCAAATGTGAGCTGCATCACCCCATTTCTACAATTGATGACGGCATTGGAGGTAGCCAGGAAAGGTCTCCCAAGGATGATTGGCACATAATTGGCTTCCATAATAGTGGGATCGGTATCAAGCGTAACAAAATCCACGGGATAGTAGAATTTGTCCACTTGCACTAAAACATCCTCTATCACTCCCCTTGGGATTTTGACAGATCTATCAGCTAAGGAGAGAGTGATGGCTGTGGGCTTCAATCCTCCAAGTCCCAGTTGCTTGTACACAGAGTATGGGAGCAAATTCACACTCGCCCCCAAGTCTAGTAAAGCTTTCTCTACCAGTGTTCCTCCAATGTTGACTGCAATGGTGGGGCAACCCGGATCTTTATACTTGACTGGAGATTTACTCTGAATGATAGCACTTACTTGCTCCGTGAGAAATGCATTCTTTGTCACATGTAGCCCTCTCTTGACCGTGCACAAATCCTTCAGAAACTTTGCATATGTGGGGACTTGCTTGATCATATCAAGTAAGGGTATATTCACCTTCACTTGTCTCAAGACTTCAAGAATTTCTGGTGAATTCTTGATTTCCTTCTTTCCATGTAAAGCTTGAGGAAAAGGGGGAGGCATATGTTTCTTCATCATATCTTCTTTAATCACTATCCTCGGCTCTTCTTCAATGCTTGATTTGGATGCACTTTTCTTCCCACTCTTCTCTTCTTGGTTATTGCTCTCTTTAACCAAGGTTTCCTTTGACAAAGGTTCTTCATCTTGCCTCACCTTAGGCAAAGGTTGATCAACCTCCTTTCCACTCCTCAATGTGATCACGGCTTTGACCTCCCTCAACTTTGAAGAATCCCCCTCTTGGGTTTCAACTTCATGAACACCCTTTGGATTTTGGCTTGGTTGAGAGGGGAACTTTCCTTTCTCATTCACTGTGTTGAGGTTGGTAAGCCTAGAGATGGAGTATTGAATGTTATCTATCTTCTGATATAGATCATTTTGCATCCCATCCATTCTCTTATTTAGAGAACTCTCAACATTCTCAATTTTTTGATGCAATTGGGAGTTGATTGTCCTTTGTTCAGCCACAAAGTCACTCATGACTTTGCTTAGGTTTGCCATGGCTTGCTCCACTGAAGAGGTTTGTTGAGGTGCTTGAATTTGGGCTTGTGGTTGGTATGGAGGTGGTCTTGGTCTCCAAGAAAAATTTGGATGGTTTCTCCAGCTTGAATTATAGGTGTTTCCATAAGGTGCATTGTTGTTAGGCCTAAATTGCCCCACAACATTGGCTTGATCACCTAACATCTCCCTCACAGCTGGCATGGTTGGACACTCATCTACCACATGATCACATGATTGGCAAATGGTGCATGGCATGGCATGGGCTTGAGTCTCGGAAATGGCTTGAACTTCATGCATCTTTTTCAACTCAAGTTCTTCCAACCTCCTTGCTATTGTTGCCACTTTAGCTTTCATGTCCATGTCTTCACTTAACATGTACAATCCACCCTTTGGATTCATAGGAGCTTTCATCCTTCCCAATTCCTTTGAGTTGGGCTCATCCCATCCTCTTGTTACCTCAGATACATAACTTAAAAAATCCATGGCTTCTTCCGGATTCTTACTCATAAAATCTCCCCCACACATGGTTTCAAGAATTTGCTTCATGGAGGAAGACATTCCATCATAGAAATAGCTCACCAAGAGCCATGTATCAAAGCCATGATGAGGACAAGCATTGATAGCCTCCATATACCTTTCCCAACATTCATGGAATTTCTCATTTTCTTTAGCAGAAAAGTTTGAGATTTGCCTCTTCAACCCATTGGTTCTATGGGTGGGGAAAAATTTCTTCAAAAACTCGGCCTGAAGATCAACCCAATTCCTTATGCTCCTTGGCCTTAAAGAATTAAGCCATACTTTTGCCTTGTCCTTCAAAGTGAAAGGGAATAGCTTGAGTCTCATCAAGTCTATTGAAGCTCCTCCCTCTCTAAAGGTATTGCACACCTCCTCAAACTCCTTGATGTGGGCATATGGATTCTCACTCTCCATTCCATGGAAATTTGGTAGAAGGGGCACAATATGGGGCCTTATAATCAGCTGCTCAAGAGGAGGTATTATGCATGAGGGTGCACTCATCCTTGGTGGGTGCATTCTATCCCTCATGGATAAATATGCATTTGGATTACCCCCCCCCCCCCCCCCCCCCCCCCCCTTGACCTTGTTGAGAATTCTGATCCTCTTGTGGAGGGTCCATGATGTTTACATAGATATTCAACTCTGTGTCTTGAGGATTCTCAATCCTTACTAATCTTCCCTCTTGGTCCCGAATCCAATAGGGCATGCACAAATCTCTACTTATCTGAAAACAAAACAAAAACAACTAAAACAAAAGAAAACTAGAAGAAAGTTAAGGTTAGAAAGAAAACAATAAAATTAAAAGAAAGGAAATAAAGTTAGTGAAAAAGGAATTCACCAAACTTGTGATGAAAATCACAAGTAGCCTCTAAAAGGTTGTATCACTATATTGTGGCACCATCCCCGGCAACGGCGCCATTTTGATTACCATGGAATACCCAGTCGGGTCATTTAATCAAAAACATTTATAAAACCTATGACCTCATACTAGTGTAGCAAAGCTACTATAGTATAGTGGCTCTAGGGTCGAACTCTGGGATGGGTTTTCATTCTACCAGTGATATACTCATGATTAGAAATTAAATTTAATGATTTCCTTTATCAAAAACTTAAAGCTTAAAAAGAAAATAAAATTTGTTTTGAAAGTATTTGAAACTAAATTAACATAAACTAATTAAAAATGGAAGAAAGAAAGTTTCTCGGAGCTAAGGATTGCTAGGATCAAGTTTAGAATGCAAAGTGGAAAATTCCGGATTTTTCTCCTCGCATTGGGGATTTAACCTATAGTTATTTCCCGAACCGGTGTAGGTTTAATAATGAAGATTTAATCCATAAAAATCAATAGAAATGGTAGTCAAGGTCCATTAATGGCTTTAGATACTATATAGGTCTTCACCTTGAACCACTTTCCAATGGCTCGTACATGATAACTAATGGACTAATATGGATCTAGCAATAAGCATCCATAAAGACCTGAAGCTTACCATGTATTGGCCATTCAAAGTGATTCTAAGGGATTTAAAGCAAAGCTTTAGATTAAAAAGCCATTTATGAACTTCAACTACTTGAATTTAATGCACGAGCATTTTCCAACTTTTCATCTGGACTTTTCACCTAGCTTCCTTCACTCCAAGAAACCAAGAGTTTAGCCTCTCATCCTCTGAGAAAACATCCTCAGAGGTTGTTTGGCTTCCAAGAAAGAGAAAATAGTAACGAGAAAATAGAAAATAAGAGTGCTCTGTATATTGCTAAGTGTTCAGCTCAACACTCGTGTTTTTTTTTTTTTTCAAGAGGTGATTTCCACCCCTTCTATAGTTTTTACAAAAGCAAAGCTTTTCATTGGCTTGCTACAAGGAGAAGAAAGGAAATTACATCAAAAGAAACTTAAGAAAATATCTAAAGTGGAGTCGGCAAAACAGGGGAGGGGGTGTGCGAATTTTGCACACCTCAAGAGGGATTT
This sequence comes from Vitis cinerea var. helleri x Vitis rupestris, assembly GCA_945999865.1. Classification (NCBI taxonomy): domain Eukaryota; kingdom Viridiplantae; phylum Streptophyta; class Magnoliopsida; order Vitales; family Vitaceae; genus Vitis; species Vitis cinerea var. helleri x Vitis rupestris. Next base: position 16,263,370 of record OX253934.1, read on the forward strand.
CGCACAGGTGTGCGAATTTCGCACACCCTTCAGAAGGTATGCGAAATTTTCGCACACCTGGAGCAGTTCTCTTCCGAAAGTCATAACTTCCTCGTTTCAGCTCCAAATTGTGCACGGTTTGAAGCGTTGGATTCTTGACTTCTTGAGCTTCGAAACGGTATATAGAATGTAAAAAATGGACTTCGGGAAGTGCTCCAAAAGTGCCAAAGAACACTGCAGCTGCTCACTTCAGATTTCCTCCTTGCTTCTCTTTTGATTTTCTTTGCTTCTCTTTGCTTTTCTTCTTTGGTTGGCTTGTCTTAATGATCCAAAAAGATGTCAAAACACTAAAACTAGCCACAAATATGATTAGAAGTCATTGCTAGGTCCTTAACATGCCAATTGGAATAAAGGTGAAGAATTACTACACAAAAGTGCTTAAAACATAATGACTTAAAGGTGTAAAATGGCACTTTTGGGTAGTAATCAAGTGCTCTTCCACTAGAGTGTCAATAATGCACACCTCTTCTGGACCTTCTTCTTTTTCCGGAGTGATTAGCTTTTTGGACATATAGAAGCTATTGAGCTCTAGTGTCATGTTGCCAAACGTGAGTTGCATGAGTCCATTCCTACAATTTATGATTGCATTTGATGTAGCAAGGAATGGCTTTCCAAGGATGATAGCAACATAATTCATTTCCTTGACAATGGGGTCCGTATTAAGAACAACAAAGTCTACTGGATAGTAGAAGTTATCAACTTGAACTAAGACATCTTCAATTATACCCTTGGAATTTTCACTGATCTATCTGCTAGAGATAGAGCGATTGATGTTGGATTCAATTCACCAAGTCCCAATTGCTTATAGACAGAGTATTGTAGCAAATTCACACTTGCTTCCAAGTCTAACAAAACTTTTTCCACTACTTTTCCTCCAATCATGACTGAAATGGTAGGACAACCCGGATCTTTGTACTTCAAAGGAGACTTGCATTGTATGATAGCACTTACTTGCATAGTCAAGAAGGCTTTCTTATTCACATTCAACCCTCTTTTGATAGTACACAAGTCCTTTAGGAATTTTGCATATGTTGGAACTTGTTTAATCATATCCAACAATGGGATATTGACTTTCACTTGTCTCAATACTTCAAGAATTTCTGAGGCATTTTTTTTGCCTTTTTTCCCATGCAAAGCTTGAGAAAAAGGTGGAGGTGTGTGTTTCTTCATCACATCTCCCTTAATAAGCACTTTCTCCGGATTTGCATTCACTATTGAATCATGGTCTTCTTCCGCTTCACTGCTATCTTTCTTCTTTCCTTTGATTTCCTCTCTCTTCTCTGTCTCTTCTTCTCCTTCTTTCTCAACATGTGGCTTGGGTGTTGGCAGCTCAACATTTTTACCACTCCTTAGAGTGATCAAGGCTTTGACATCTCTCACCTGAGAAGATTCTCCCTCATGAGTTTCCGCTTCATGGATACCCTTGGGATTTTGGTGAGGTTGAGAAGGAAATCTACCCTTATCTTGCACTATATTCAGGTTAGTGAGCCTTGAGATTAAGTATTGGAGATCATCTATTTTCTGAGATAAGTCATTTTGCATCCCATCCATCCTTTTATTCAATGTATTCTCTACACTGTCAATTCTTTGACTGAGTTGAGCATTGATGGATTTTTTATCTCCCACAACCTTGCTTAGATTCACTATTGCTTGTTCAAGATTTGAAGCTTGTTGAGATGGTTGAGCTGGCTGTTGGTACTGAGGTGCTCTTGGCTTCCAGGAGAAATTTGGGTGGTTCCTCCGATTTGAGTTGTAAGTATTTCCATATGAAGCATTGTTGTTGGGCTTGAATTGTCCAATGACATTTGCTTGTTCTCCAAACATTTCCCTAGCAGCTGGAATTGTAGGGCACTCTTCCACCAAGTGTTCATAAGATTGACAAATAGGACATGGCTTGACTTGCACTGGTGTTTCAGCAACAACTTGAACTTCATGTATCTTTTTCAGTTCTAGCTCCTCCAATCTTCTTGTCATAGTTGCAAACTTTGCCTTCATATCAACATCTTCATTTAAGGTGTACATCCCAGCCTTAGCATTTAAGGCATTCGGTTGAGACTTCATCTTCCCTACTTCTCCTTTGTTCGGTTCATCCCATCCCCTTGAAACTTCAGCCACATAACTCAAGAAATCCATAGCTTCCTTCGGATTGTTACTCATGAAATCTCCTCCACACATTGTCTCAAAGAGTTGCTTTATTGAGGAAGACATCCCATCATAAAAGTAACTCACCAATAGCCATGTATCAAAACCATGGTGAGGACAAGCATTGATGGCTTCCATGTATCTTTCCCAACACTCAAAGAATTTCTCATTCTCTTTAGCTGACAAGTTTGAAATTTGCATTTTCAAGCCATTTGTTTTATGAGTAGGAAAAAATTTCTTGACGAATTCAGCTTGCAAATCAGTCAAAGTCTGGATACTCCTTGGCCTTAAAGAATTAAGCCAAATCATGGCCTTATCCTTTAAAGTGAAAGGAAATAGCTTAATCCTCATCAAGTCGATTGAAGCTCCTCCTTCCTGGAATGTATTACAAACATCTTCAAATTCCTTGATATGTGCATAGGGATTCTCACTTTCCATCCCATGGAAAGTTGGTAGAAGTGGAACAGTATGTGGTCTGATTACTAGCTGCTCTGTAGGGGGCACTACACATGATGGTGCACTCATACAAGGTGGATGCAGGCGGTCCCTCATTGATCTGAATGCATTGGGATTGTCCCAATGACCATGGTGACTATGCTGATCTTCAGGTGTAACTTCCATGATATTCAAGCTCAATTCCAATTCCTTGTTATGAGGTGTTTCAAGTTTCACAAGCCTTCCTCCACTGTCTCGTATCCAATTTGGCATACACAACTAGTATCAACTGTAACAAAAAACAAAAACAAAAGAAAACAAGACTACAAAAAGATTAAGATTAAATAAATCTAAATTAAAAGGTATGTTAAAATATGAACAAGTAAAAGAAATGATTAAAAGAGTTAGTAAAATGAAAGAAAAATCACCAAACTTGTGATAAAATCACAAGTACTCTAAAATAATATCACTATGAAGTTGGCACCTTCCCCGGTACCTTGATTTTGGTCCTCAGATAGGAGTAATCAACAAAATTTATAACCTATATCACCATGTACTAGGATAGCCTTAGCTAGCATAGCATAGTGGCTCTAGGATCGTTCACTGGGAAGGGTTTTCAACTTACAACTGATAATAATTCAAAGTTGAATTGATGCTTTTTCATTTCAAGGTTAGCTTCAAAAGAAAACATAAACTTTGTTTTAAAAAGGATTGGTTTTAAGCTAAATAAAGTAATGGAAATTACTAATAAAGAGAAGTGTTTCTTGGAGTTTTAGGATCACTGGGGTCAGGCTCCTCATATAAAAATAGAGTTTCGGTCACTTGAATCTTTTCCTCACATTAGAGAATTAACATATAGTTAATTCTCTAACTGGTGCGGTACAGATGCTTCCCTTTTATGGATTTCAACATTAAATCCCTCTCATTGATTCATCTTGCAATGGCTCGTGCCTCTCACCTAGCATTTACCATTCAAGGTGATCATTAACCTTGGATTTCCCTTCTCAAGCTCGCAAGAGATAACTAATGGATGTCTCCTTGGAGTCCAAAAGCTTACCAAGTGTTGGAAATTCTAGAAAATCCCACCTTCAAATCACCTCCCAAAGGCTCGTAAGAGATAAAATAGTGTATCTCAATGGATGGAGATCAATTGCCTTACCAAGTGTTGGCCCAGGTGATTTAAAGGCGTTTTAAGTTAACTAAAAACATAGAAACCATTAACAGGTCACACTTTCTCTTTATTAATAGCTGAAACAACAAAACTTCCAATTCTTGTACTCGGCACCTTACCCAGCTACCTTAGCTCCAAGAAACAAAAAGTCTAGCCACTCATTCTCTAAGGAAACATCCTCAGAGCTTGTTTGGCTAGTAAGAAAAATACAATCAAAATGAGTAGGTAAGGCAGAACAAGGCTCTGTATATTACTTCCTTCAAAACTATACAAAAGGTTGTCTCTGAGAACAAGCACCCGAGATGATCATGTGTAAAGAAAATTACAAACTATATGTAAGAGGTTATTCACCCTTTGTTCTTACTTATTAACTAAGGAGTCCTATGATTGGTGGATTACAAGGAGAAAATGGGGATTTAAACAACAAATATCTGAAGAAAAAATCTAAAAGAGTCAGTCATAAATATTTGGAAGCACTCAGGAGGATTTTGCAGGCATACAAGATGGGCTGTGAAATTTCGCAAGCTGAAAGTCTCCATTTCGCAGCCAAAGGCTGATTTCGCAGCTGCGAAATTGGCCTTTAGCTTGGTGTGATTGGCTTTCAATTACTCTAACTTCTTCATTTCAACTCCGATTCATATACCGTTTGAAGCATTAGATTCCTAACTTCCCGAGCTTCAAAACGACATATAGTATGCATGAAATGGACTCCAGGAAGTGCTCCAAAAGTGTCCAACAGTTATTGTCCCCTTGAATTCTTCATGTTAGATTTCTCTCTTTGCTTTCCCTCCTTGCATTCATGATTTACTTATGGAAAGGGACTTATAAAGCTTCAAAGCTTAGGTTTTTCATCTAAATAAGCTTCCAATTGCTTTGCCATGGATTCTATAGAACTCTCCTCAATCTTGGATTGCTTTGGTGATCAAAATACTATCAGAAACACCAAAACTTTACACAATTTGATTAGAAACAATTGCAAAGGTCCTTAATATGCTAATTGGGTTAAAATGCAATAACTACTACTCAAAAGTGTTTAAAAGAGTTAATTACAAGCTAGAAAATAACACTTTTTGAGTAGTAATAAAAAATTTTGGGGATCACTTGTACTTTCTTTTTAGTAAGAAATATACAGAGCTTTGCTCTACCTTACCTATTCATTTTGTATTTATTTTCTTTCTAGCCAAACAACCTCTAAGGTTGTTTTCTCAGAGGATGAGTGGCTAGTCTTTTTATTTCTTGGACTGAAGGAAGCTAGGTAAGGGATCCGGATACAAAGGTGGGAGTTTTCCTTGTTTTAGTTTTAAATGAAGAGAAGGTGTGACCCGTTAATGGTTTTTATCTTTTTAGTTAACTTAAAATCCCTTAAAATCACCTAGGCCAACACTTGGTAAGCTTTGCGGACTCCATCCATTGAGATCCATTAGTTATCTCTTGCGAGTCTCTGGGAGGTGGTTTAAAGGTAGGATTACCTACAATAGCCAACACTTGGTAAGCTTTCGGACTCCCTCGAGACATCCATTAGTTATATCTTGCGAGCTTTTGAAGGGTAATTCAAGGTTAATAATCACCTTGAATGGCCAATACTAGGTGAGAGGTATGAACCATTGCAAGATGATTCAGTGAGAGGGTTTTAGTGTTTAAAACCATTAATGGGAAGCAACTGTAACACACCGGTTTGGGAAATAACTATAGGTTAAATCCCCAATGTAAGGAAAAGATCTGGAATCTCCCCTTTTGTATAAGAAACCTGAACCTAGTGACCTGACACTCCAAGAAACCTTTTCTTGATAATTAATCTCAGTTAATATTTTTGGTTAGCTTAAAACATACCCTTTTTGAACCAACATTATGTTTCCTTTTAAAGCTAAATCATAAAAGAAAAACCACCATTTCAGTGTTGTAACTACTATCACGTGTGAAATGAAAACCCATCCCTATGGACGATCCTAGAACCACTATGCTATGCTAGCTATGCTATCCTAGTATATGGTGAATTAGGTTTATAAATTTTATTGATAACTCCCGTCTGAGGACTGAATCAAAGGTACACTAATTGGGGACAAATCAAATGGCGCTGTTGCCGGGGATGGTGCCACTTCACAGTGATATAACCTTTTCAGAACACTTGTGATCTTCATCACAAGTATGGTGATTTTTCATTTCTTTTACTAACTTTTAATTGTTTTTTTTTATTATTTGTTTTTGTTTTTAGATTTTTTTTTACTAGTTTTAGTTATCCTTAATTTTTTTTCTCTAGTGTTGTTTTTCTTTTGTTTTCTTTATTTTTGTTTCAATTATTGCTAGTTGTGCATGCCATATTGGATACAAGACAGTGAGGGAAGGCTTGTGAAGATAAAAAATCCTCACAAAACAGAGTTGCAATTGTGTGTGAACGTAATGGAAGCTACACCTGAAGATCAACACAGTCAATATGCTCTAGAGGAGAATATCAATGCATACCGATCCATGAGGGACTGCATGCATCCACCTTGTATGAGTGCACCATCATGTATAGTGCCACCTATAGAGCAGCTAGTGATCCAACCACATATTATGCCACTTCTACCTACTTTTCATGGGATGGAAAGTGAGAATCCCTACGCGCATATCAAAGACTTTGAGGAGGTTTGTAATACATTTCGAGAAGGAGGAGCTTCAATCGACTTGATGAGGCTCAAGTTATTTCCTTTCACTTTAAAGGAAAAAGCCAAGGTCTGGCTTAATTATTTAAGGCCAATAAGTATCTGAACTTGGACTGATTTGCAAGCTGAATTGCTCAAGAAATATTTCCCGACTCATAAGACCAACGACTTGAAAAGTCAAATTTCAAACTTCTCAGCTAAAGAGAATGAGAAATTCTATGAGTGTTGGGAGAGATACATGGAAGCTATCAATGTTTGTCCTCACCATAGCTTTGATACATGGCTATTGGTGAGTTATTTTTACAACGGTATGTCTTCCTCAATGAAGCAACTCTTAGAAACGATGTGTGGAGGAGACTTCACGAGTAAGAATCCGGAGGAAGCCATGGATTTCTTGAGTTATGTAGCTGAAGTTTCAAGAGGATGGGATGAATTGAATTCTAAAGAAGTGGGAAGAATGAAATCTCAACCTAATACTTCTAATGCTAAGGCTGGGATGTATACTTTGAATGAAGACACCGATATGAAAGCAAAATTCGCAGCTATGGCAAGAAGATTGGAGGAGCTAGAAGTAAAGAAGATACGAAAAGTATAGGTCATTTTAGAAACACCAGTGCAAGTTATGTCGTGTTCCATTTGTCAATCTTTTGAGCACTTGGTGGCGGAGTGTCCTAAGATTCCAACTGTGAGAGAAATGTTTGGGGATCAAGCAAATGTTATTGGACAATTTAAGCCCAATAACAATGCTTCATATGGAAACACTTACAATTCAAATTGGAGGAACCATCCGAATTTCTCATGGAAGCCAAGGGCACCTCAGTACACGCAACCTGGCCAAGCACCTCCGCAAGCCTCAAATCTTGAACAAGCCATTGTGAATCTTAGCAAGGTCGTGGGAGATTTTGTTGGAGATCATAAATCCATTAATGCTTAGCTCAGTTAAAGAATTGATAGTGTAGAGAGTACATTGAACAAACGGATGGATGGAATGCAAAATGATCTATCTCAAAAGATAGATAATCTCTAATACTCAATCTCAAGGCTTACCAATCTCAACACAGTGCAAGAGAAAAGAAAATTTCCTTCACAACCTCTTCAGAATCCCAAGGATATCCATGAAGTGGAGGCTCAAGAGGGAGAATCTTCACAGGTGAGGGAAGTTAAAGCAGTGATCGCTCTAAGGAGTGGTAAAGAGGTTGATCTGCCTACATCCAAGCCAGAACATGAATCGGAGAGTGAAACATAGAAAGAGAAGAGGGAAGAAATCAAAGGAAAGAGGAAAGGGAACAGTACAAAGAAGTAAGACCTGGAAGCTACTGTGATTGAAGAACTAGAGAGGACCATCAACTAAGAAGATTTGATGAAGAAACATACGCCTCCACCATTCCCACAAGCTTTGCATGGAAAAAAGGGAACATCAACACATTAGAAATTCTTGAAGTGTTGAGGCAAGTGAAAGTTAACATCCCTTTGCTAGACATGATCAAACAAGTTCCAACTTATGCAAAATTCCTAAAGTACTTATGCACTATAAAAAGGGTTGAATGTGAGTAAGAAAGCCTTCTTAATTGAGCAAGTAAGTTCCATTATACAATGCAAGTCTCCAGTGAAATACAAAGATTCGGGCTGTCCTACCATCACAGTGATGATTGGAGATACGTGTGTGGAGAAAGCTTTGTTGGACTTGGGGGCAAGTGTGAATTTGCTACCTTACTCTGTCTACAAGCAATTAGGACTTGGACAGTTGAAGCCAACATCAATCACTCTATCACTAGCAGATAGATCTATGAAAATTCCGAGAGGCATGATTGAAGATGTCCTAGTTCAAGTTGACAAATTCTATCACCTAGTGGATTTTGTTGTGCTTGATATGGACCCGGTTGCCAAAGGAACTAACTGTATTCCTATCATACTTAGAAGACCATTCCTAGCTACATCAAATGCTATCATCAATTGTAGGAATGGAGTCATGCAACTTACATTTGGCAACATGACGTTAGAGCTCAACATCTTCTATATGTGCCAAAAACAATTCCATCCGAAAGAAGAAGAAAGACCAAAAGAGGTGTGCATGATAGACAACCTAGTGGAAGAGCATTGTGATCAGAAAATGCTAGAAGATTTGAATAAGAGTCTTAGGGATCTTAATGAAGGGTTACTTGAACCCTCAGATTTGATTGCTACTCTGCCCCCTTTGAAAATGAGGGAATAAATTCTCCCTTTATTCAATGGAGAGGAGACACAAGAAGCTGCTAAGGACGAACCCCCAAAGCTTATTCTGAAGCTATTACCCATGGAGTTGAAGTATGCATACCTGGAAGAGAACAAGCAGAGCCTTGATGTTATTTCTTCATCTCTTACCACTACTCAGGAGGATTGTCTACTTGAAATCCTTAGGAGATGTAAGAAGGTGATCGGGTGGAAAATTTCTGATCTGAAAGGGATTAGCCCTTTAGTCTGTACTCATCATATATACATGGAAGAAGAAGCTAAGCCAGTTCGTTAAGCCCAGAGAAGGTTGAACCCTCACATGGGGTAGATAATACCGGCCTGAAGTAGCCATGGGCTATTTGATTATCTATCCCATATCAGATAGCCAATGGGGGAGTCCTACACAAGTCGTGCCAAAGAAATCAAGGATCACAATGGTTCAAAATGATAAGGGAGAAGAAGTTTCTACACGCCTCACATCAGGTAGGTGGGTGTGTATTGATTACAGAAAGTTGAATGTTGTAATAAGGAAAGACCACTTCTCATTGCCATTTATTGATCAAGTGCTTGAGAGGGTCTCAGGCCATCCATTCTACTATTTCTTAGATGGTTACTCCGGGTATTTTCAACTAGAAATTTATGTTGAAGACTAGGAGAAGATCACTTTCACATGTCCATTTGGAACCTACGCATACAGAAGAATGCCTTTTGGCTTATGCAATGCACCAGCAGCATTCCAAAGATGCATGTTAAGCTTCTTCAGTGATATGGTGGAGCATATTATGGAAGTCTTTATGGACGATATCACCATATATGGAAGTGCATTTGACGAATGCTTAGTCAACTTGGAAGCTGTGCTAAATCGATGCATTGAGAAAGACTTGGTGCTTAATTGGGAGAAATTCCATTTCATGGTACCCCAAGGGATTGTCCTTGGGCATATTATCTCAAAGAAAGGCATTGAAGTGGACAAAGCCAAAGTTGAACGGATTGTCAAGTTGCCATCGCCAACAACTGTCAAAGGAGTAAGGCAATTCCTTGGCCACACTGGGTTCTATAGGAGGTTTATTAAAGATTTCTCTAAACTTGCAAGACCTCTTTGTGACCTATTGGAAAAGGATGCTAAATTTGTATGGGATGATTGATTACTACTCAAAAAGTGCTATTTCATAGCTTGTAATTAACTCTTATAAACACTTTTGAGTAGTAGTTATCACCTTTTAACCCAATTAACATATTAAGGACTCTTGCAATCAATTCTAATCAAATTGTGTTAAGTTTTGGTGTTTTGATAGCTTTTTGATCACCAAAGCAATCCGAGATTGAGGAGAGTTCTTTGGAATCCATGGCAAAGCAATGGAAAGCTCAAAAACATGAAGAACCGAAGCTTTGAAGTCCTTTGCCATAAGCAAATCTGGAATGCAAGGAGCAAAAGATGTTCGGACACACCATCGGATGGCGGCGGAACATGGTCTATGGCATGCTGTCGGAATGATGTAGTAAGGCTTGCTCACTTTAGTCAATGATCCGAACAACATATCCGAATAGGATATGCTATCATCCGAGGTGTGATGTTCACGAGTGCCGTATGCTTCTCCCTGAGGGAGTCCGGATAGGGGAGCGCACCGCATGTCCTCTTAGGGAATCTGGATGGAGTTGATCCGGATAGCCATGCGCACTCTATGTCATCCGGGAGAGGGGTCCCTACACCTTGCACATGCAGACGGTCCCCCTTGCGACATAGCTCATTCCACCCGGGGGAAGAATTCTGTCCGGCCGACATTCCACCTTCTCCGGATATCTCACATCCGGATGGGAGAGGAGGACGTTTCAACTTCTCCGGTCAGACATATCCGGATCCTCATATAACGCTTACCCAGAGAGTTTTTCTCTCAGTATACAGTGTCGCGGTGTTCTCCTGAAGCTTCCTAATATTTCCGACCGACATCTTGAGATATTTTGCTTTAGATATTTGTTGTCTAAATCCCCAAAGTCTCCTTGTAACCTACCTATCATGGGATTCCTTAGTCTTTAAGTAAGAACAAAGGGTGAATAACCTCATATATATAGTTTGTAATTTTCTTTAGAAAAGAGGATGATGTAATCGGCGGAAGGAAGAAATATATTTTACAAAGCACTTGCTCTGTTTTTCCTTCATATATTTGTTTTCTCGTTAGTTTTCTTTCTAGCTAAACAAGCTCTGAGGAAGTTTCCTCAGAGAATGAGTGGCTAGACTTTTAGTTCCTTGGAGCTAAGGTTGCAGGGAAAGGTTCCAAGTGCAAGAATTAGTAGCTTTGTGGTTTCAGCCATTAAACAAGAGAAAGTGTGATCCTTTAATGATTTCTATGTTTTTAGTTAACTTAAAACACCTTCAATTCACTTGAGCCAACACTTGGTAAAGCAAGTGATCTCCGTCCATGGAGATGCACTAGTTTTCCTCTTGCGAGCTTTTGGGAAGTGACTTGAAGGTAGGATTTTCTAGAATTGCCAACACTTGGTAAGCTTTTCGACTCCAAGAGACATCCATTAGTTATCTCTTGCGAGCTTGAGAAGGGAAGTCCAAAGGTAAAGATCACCTTGAATGGAAAATGCTAGGTGAGAGGCACGAGCCATTGCAAGTTGCATCAGTGAGAGGGAATTAGAGCTGAAATCCATTTAAAGGATACATCTGTACAACACCGGTTAGAGAATCGACTATATGTTAATTCTCTAATGCGAGGAAATGAACCAAATGACCGGAGCTTTGTTTTTGCACAAGGAACCTCCCCTGTGAACCCAAACCTCCAAGGAATGTTTTTTTTCATAAGTCATTTCCATTATTTTCTTTTTAGTTAGCTTTAAATAAAACCTCATTTAAACAAAGTTTGTGTTTTATTTCTTAAGCTAACCTTGAAATGAAAAAGCACCAATTTAACTTTGAATTGGTATCAGTTGTGAGTTGAAAACCCTTTCCAGTGAACGATCCTAGAGCCACTATGCTATATTAGCTAAAGCTATCCTAATGCATGGTGATATAGGTTATAAATTTTGTTGATTACTCTCTCAATCAAAGTGCACCAGCTGGACATGAATTAGCTGATACACCAATTGGGAAAGAATCAAATGGCGCTGTTGCCGGGGAAGGTGCCAACTTCATAGTGATATTATTTCAGGGTACTTGTGGTTTTCATCACAAGTTTGGTGAATTTTCCTTCATTTTACTAACTCTTTAAGTTGTTTCTTTTACTTGTTTAGATTCTAGCATAGCTTTTAATTTAGTTTTAGTTAATTGAACTCTTTTTGGTAGTTTGTTTTTGTTTTCCTCTGTTTTTGTTTTTTTTTCTTTGTTACAGTTGAAACTAGTTGTGTATGCCAAAGTGGATACGAGATAGTGGAGGAAGGCTTGTTAAACTTGAAACACCTCATAACAAGGAATTGGAATTGAGCTTGAACATCATGGAAACTACACTTGAGGATCAGCATAGTCACCATGGTCATCAAGACAATCCCAATGAATTCAGATCAATGAGGGACCGTATGCATCCACCTCGTATGAGTGCACCATCATGTATAGTGCCCCCTACAGAGCAACTAGTGATCAGACCCCATATTGTGCCACTTCTGCCAACTTTCCATGGAATGGAAAGTGAGAATCCTTATGCCCATATCAAGGAATTTGAAGATGTTTGTAATACATTCCGAGAGGGAGGAGCTTCTATCGACCTGATGAGGCTTAAATTATTTTCTTTTACTTGAAAGGATAAGGCCAAGATTTGGCTTAATTCTTTAAGGCCAAGGAGTATCCGTACTTGGATTGATTTACAAGCTGAATTCCTCAAGAAGTTTTTTCCTACTCACAGAACAAATAACTTGAAAAGGAAAATTTCAAACTTCTCAGCTAAAGAGAATGAGAAATTCTATGAGTGTTGGGAAAGATACATGGAAGCCATTAATGCTTGTCCTCACCATGGCTTTGATACATGGCTGTTGGTGAGTTATTTCTATGATGGGGTGTCTTCCTCAATGAAGCAACTCCTCGAAACAATGTGTGGAGGGGATTTCATGAGTAAGAATCCTGAGGAAGCTATGGATTTCTTGAGTTATGTAGCTGAAGTCTCAAGGGGATGGAATGAACCGCATAAAGGACAAGTGGGAAAGATGAAGTCTCAACCAAACTCTTCATGCTAAGGTTGGGATGTACACCTTGAATGAAGATGTTGATATGAAAGCAAAATTTGCAACCATGACAAGAAGAGTGGAAGAGCTAGAATTGAAAAAGATGCATGAAGTGCAAGCTGTTGCTGAAACACCAGTGCAAGTAAAGCCATGTTCGATTTGTCAATCTTATGAACACTTGGTGGAGGAGTGCCCTACAATTCCAATTGTTAGATAAATGTTTTGGGAACAAGCAAATGTCATTGGACAATTCAAGCCCAATAGCAATGCTTCGTATGGCAATACTTACAACTCAAGTTGGAGGAATCATCCAATTTTTTCATGGAAGCCAAGAGCACCTCAGTACCAACAATCGGCTCAACCATCTCAACCATCCCAACAAGCTTCAAGTCTTGAACAAGCAATAGTGAATCTTAGCAAGGTTGTGGGAGATTTTGTTGGAGACCAAAAATCCATCAACTCTCAACTCAGTCAAAGAATTGACAGTGTAGAGAATACTTTGAATAAAAGGATGGATGGGATGCAAAATGACTTATCTCAGAAGATAGATAATCTCCAATACTCAATCTCAAGGCTCACTAATTTGAACACAGTGCAAGAGAAGGGTAGATTTCCTTCTCAACCTCACCAAAACCCCAAAGGTATCCACGAAATGGAAACTCATGAGGGAGAAGCTTCACAGGTGAGAGATGTTAAAGCCTTGATCACTCTAAGGAGTGGTAAAAAGGTTGAGTCACCAACACCCAAGCTATATGTTGAAGAGAAGGAAGAAGAAGAGGCAAAGAAGAGAGAGGAAATGAAAGGAAAGAAGAAAGATATCAGTGAAGGAAAGAAGGACCATGATTCAACAGTTAATGCAAATCCGGAGAAAGAGCTTATTAAGGAAGAATTGATGAAGAAACGCACATCTCCACCTTTTCCTCAAGCTTTGCATGGGAAAAAAGGGATAAAAAATGCATCAGAAATCCTTGAAGTATTGAGGCAAGTGAAGGTCAACATTCCATTGCTGGACATGATTAAGCAAGTTCCATCATATGCAAAGTTCCTAAAGGACCTGTGTACTATCAAAAGAGGGTTGAATGTGAATAAGAAAGCCTTCTTGATTGAGCAAGTGAGTGCCATCATACAATGCAAATCTCCTTTGAAGTACAAAGATCCAGGATGTCCTACCATTTCAGTCATGATTGGAGGAAAGGTAGTGGAAAAAGCTTTGTTAGATTTGGGAGCAAGTGTGAATTTGTTACCATACTCTGTTTATAAGCAATTGGGACTTGGTGAATTAAAGCCAACATCAATCACCTTATCTTTAGCTGATAGGTCAGTGAAAATTCCAAGGGGGATAATTGAGGATGTTGTAGTTCAAGTTGATAATTTCTACTATCCAGTAGATTTTGTTGTTCTTGATACTGATCCTTTAGTTAAGGAAGCTAATTATGCTCCTATCATCCTTGGAAGGCCATTTCTTGCTACTTTAAAAGCAATCATAAATTGTAGGAATGGACTTATGCAACTCACTTTTGGAAACATGACACTTGAGCTTAATATCTTTCATATGTCAAAGAAGCTAATTACTCCAGAAGAAGAAGAAGGTCCAGAAGAGGTATGCATTATTGACAGTCTAGTGGGGGAGCATTGTGATCAGAATATGCAAGATGAGTTGAATGAAAGTCTTGAGGATCTTGAAGAAGGCTTGTTTGAACACGCTGATGTCCTTGCTACTCTACAAGTTTTGAGGAGGAAAGAAGAGATCCTACCTTTATTCAATAAGGAGGAGGGACAAGATGATGTAACAGAAGAATTCCCGAATCTCAATTTAAAACCTCTGCCCATGGAGTTAAAATATACATATCTGGAAGAAAATAACCAATGTCCTGTTGTTATATCTTCATCTCTTACCGGTCATCAGGAGATTTTTCTACTTGAAGTTCTTAAGAGGTGCAAGAAAGCAATAGGATGGCAAATATCTGACTTGAAAGGAATCAATCCTTTGGTTTGTATACATCACATATATATGGAGAAAGCAGCTAAACCAATTCGTCAACCTCAAAGAAGATTGAATCCTCATTTACAAGAAGTGGTGCGAACTGAGGTACTGAAGCTACTCCAAGCGGGTATTATTTATCCCATATCTGACAGCCCTTGGGTGAGTCCTACTCAAGTGGTACCAAAGAAGCCAGGGATTACTGTGGTTCAGAATGAAAAAGGAGAAGAAATTGCTACACGCCATATTTCAGGTTGGAGGGTGTGTATTGATTATAGGAAATTGAATGTTGTTACAAGGAAATATCATTTTCCACTCCCGTTTATTGATCAGGTGCTGGAGAGAGTCTCTGGCCATCCTTTCTATTGTTTCTTGGACGGGTATTCAGGGTATTTCCAAATTGAAATTGATGTTGAAGATCAGGAGAAGACCACTTTCACATGTCCGTTTGGAACATACACCTACAGAAGAATGCCTTTTGGTTTATGCAATGCACTTGCAACATTCCAAAGATGTATGCTTAGTATCTTCAGTGCTATGGTGGAGTGAATTATGGAGGTTTTCATGGATGATATTACCATATATGGAGGTACATTTGAAGAATGCTTAGTAAATTTGGAAGCAGTTCTTAAAAGATGCATTGAAAAAGACTTGGTGCTCAACTGGGAGAAATGCCATTTTATGGTACATCAAGGAATTGTCCTTGGCCATATCATCTCCGAGAAAGGCATTGAAGTTGATAAAGCAAAGGTGGAACTTATTGCCAAATTGCCATCCCCAACCACTGTAAAAGGAGTAAGGCAATTTATTGGCCATGCAGGGTTCTACAGGAGATTTATACAAGACTTTTCTAAGCTTTCAAGTCCTCTTTGTGAACTTTTAGCTAAGGATGCTAAGTTTGTCTGGGATGAAAGATGTCAAAAGAGTTTTGATCAATTGAAGCAAATTTTGACAACTGCTCAATAGTAAGGGCTCATAACTGGCAATTACCCTTTGAAGTAATGTGTGATGCCAGTGACTTTGCTATAGGAGTTGTACTTGGCCAAAGAGAAGATGGGAAGCCCTATGTGATCTACTATGCAAGCAAAACATTGAATGAGGGTTAAAGAAACTACACAACTACAGAGAAAGAATTGTTAGCTGTGGTGTTTGCTTTAGACAAGTTTCGTGCTTATTTGGTAGGGTCTTTCATCATTGTTTTCACTGACCATTCAACCTTGAAGTATTTATTGATAAAGCAAGATGCAAAAGCAAGGTTGATTAGATGGATTCTTTTGTTACAAGAGTTTGATCTCCAAATCAGAGATAAGAAAGGGGTGAAGAATGTGGTAGCTGACCACCTTTCAAGGTTGGCTATAGCACATAATTCCCTTGTATTACCTATTAATGATGACTTTCCTGAGAAATCACTTATGTTGCTAGAGAAAGCTCCTTGGTATGCTCATATTGCTAACTATTTGGTTACTGGTGAAGTTCCAAGTGAGTGGAAAGCGCAAGACATGAAGCACTTCTTTGCAAAGATTCATGCTTATTATTGGGAAGAGCCTTTCCTTTTCAAGTATTGTGCAGATCAAATCATAAGGAAGTGTGTCCCTGAAGAAGAGCAACAAGGGATCCTCAGCCATTGCCATGAGAATGCTTGTGTAGGCCACTTTGCCTCTCAGAAAACAGCCATGAAGGTTCTGCAATCAAGGTTTACTTGGCCATCTCTTTTCAAAGATTCCCACATCATGTGTAGGAGTTTTGATAGATGCCAAAGACTCGTGAAGCTTACAAAAAGAAACCAAATGCCCATGAACCCCATCCTTATAGTTGATCTTTTTTATGTTTGGGGTATTGACTTCATGGGACCTTTCCCAATGTCTTTTGGTAACTCTTATATATTGGTGGGAGTGGACTATGTTTCCAAATGGGTGGAGGCAATCCCCTGTAAACATAATGATCACAGGGTGGTTCTCAAATTTCTTAAGGAGAACATCTTCTCAAGATTTGGGGTGCCCAAGGCCATAATCAGTGATGGAAGTACTCATTTTTGCAACAAACCTTTTGAAACCCTATTAGCCAAGTATGGAGTGAAGCATAAGGTAGCTACACCTTATCATCCTCAAACTTCCGGGCAAGTGGAGCTAGCAAACAAGGAAATGAAAAACATACTGATGAAAGTGGTGATTACTAGCAGAAAAGATTGGTCTATTAAGCTACATGATTCATTATGGGCATATAGAACAACTTATAAGACTAGTCCCCTGATTCATGCCTAATTGGTGTCTCAGCTGATTCGTGTCCAGCTGGTGCTCCTTGATTGAGGGATTAATCAACAAAATTTATAACCTATTACACCATATACTAGGGTAGCAAAGACAAAGCTACTATAGCATAGTGGCTCTAGGATCGTTCACTGGGATGGGTTTTCACTTCACAAATGATATTAATTCAAAGTTGAATTGGTGCCTTTTCATTTCAAGGTTAGCTTTAAAAGAAAACACAAAGATGCTTGAAAAATGATTGGTTTTAAACTAACCAAAAATAGTAACTGATTTTACTTACAAAGAAAAGTGTTTCTTGGAGTTTCAGATCACTAGGCTCAGATTCCTCATACAAAAAGGGAGTTTCGGTCACTTGTTTCTTTTCCTCGCATTAGAGAATTAACATATAGTTCCTTCTCCAACCGGTGTTGTACAGATGCTTCCCATTAATGGGTTCAAACACTAAATCCCTCTCACTAATGCAACTTGCAATGGCTCGTGCCTCTCACCTAGCACTTGCCATTCAAGGTGATCTTTAACCTTGGATTTCCCTTCACAAGCTCGCAAGAGATAACTAATGGATGTCTCCTTGGAGTCCAAAAGCTTACCAAGTGTTGGCAATTCTAGAAAATCCTACCTTCAAGTCACCTCCCAGAGGCTTGCAAGGGGTAAACTAGTGAATCTCCATGGACGGAGATCACTTGCCCTACCAAGTGTTGGCCCAAGTGATTTAAAGGCGTTTTAAGTTAACTAAAAAGATAAAAACCATTAACGGGTCACACTTTCTCTTCATTAAAAACTAAAACAACAAAACTTTCAATTGATGCATGAGGAAACTTACTTGGCTTTCTTCACTCCAAGAGACAAAGAGCCTAGCCTCTCATCCTCTGAGAAAAAATCCTCAGAGTTTGATTGGCTAGAAAGAAAACTAATGAGAAAACAAGAATATAAAGAAGAAACAGAGCAAGTGATCTATTCATTAATTCTATATATGATATATTATATGATGGATTATATATTTTACAATGGATGCAAGGGAGTTTATATAGGAAGGTAATTTACCCTTCCTTGGATACTTCCTAGCTAAGGAATTACATGAGTGGCTAAATACAAGGAGAAAATGGAAATTTAGACACAAAAATATCAGAAGAAAAGATCTAAAAGAGTCGGTGCACAACTATCGGGAAGCTTCAGGACCGTTTCGCAGGTGAAAATGAGGTCTGCGAGATTTCGCAATGTACAAAAAGGGCTGCGAAATTACTTTGCAGCAACCGGTTGGTTTCGCACCGCTGCGAAATTGTCTTTCATCTTGCGGCTATCGGCTTCCAACTTGATGTGAAACTTCAGGGGGAATTCACAGCACTGTGCAAAAAGGCTGCGAAATATCTCGCAACAAAAGGGTGATTTCGCAGCACTTTGCAAAATCTTCCTTCAGCTTGGAGTGATCGGCTTCCAACGGCTGTAACTTCCTCATTTCGACTCCAAATTGCGTACCATTTGAAGCATTGGATTCTTGACTTCCTGAGCTTTGAAATGGTATATAGTATGTAGAAAATGGACTTCAGGAAGTGCTCCAAAAGTGCGAAGGAAGACTGCAGCTGCTGTCCTCTGTTTTTCTTCACTCTGTTTTCCTCTTTGCTTTTGCTTTTTCCTTGCATACTTTGAACGACTTTGGCAAAGGGCTATGAGGCTCCAAAGCTTGGTTTCTTCATGAATTTGAGCTTCCAAAATCTTTGCCATGAACTATATACAGCTCTCCCTCAATCTCATATTGCTTTGGTGATCAAAAAGCTATCAAAACACCAAAACTTAACACAATTTGATTAGAAACGATTGCAAGGGTCCTTAACATGTTAATTGGGTTAAAAGGCAATAACTACTACTCAAAAGTGTTTAAAAGAGTTAATTACAAGCTATAAAATAGCATTTTTTGAGTAGTAATCATCCCCCTATCATCTTGTCTATGGCAAAGCGTGCCACCTCCCTGTGGAAGTTGAATATAAGGCTTGGTGGGCAATCAAGAGGTTGAACATGGACTTGATCAGAGCTGGGGCAAAGAGGTGCTTAGATCTTAATGAGATGGAGGAATTAAGAAATGATGCTTACCTCAACTCCAAAGTTGCAAAACAGAGGATGAAGAAGTGGCATGATCAACTAATCTCCAACAAAGAATTGAGGAAAGGACAAAGAGTCCTACTCTATGACTCAAGGCTCCATATCTTTCCAGGGAAGCTCAAGTCAAGGTGGATAGGTCCTTTCATTATTCACCAAGTACATCTCAATGGAGTGGTGGAATTACTAAATTCCAATGGCATAGACACCTTTAGAGTCAATGGTCATCGCCTCAAGCCATTCATTGAGCCGTTCAAGCCAGAAAAGGAGGAAATCAACCTCCTTGAGCCACAAAAAGCCTGATCGGAGAAGGGTTAGATGGACTTGGTTTCACCAAAGTCCATAATTTTGTTAAATATGTTAATTTTTAAGTTTTGTAAATTATTTGATTATAATTTTGGTCTTAAATTATGTTAATTGTAACTAACTTTTTGAATGATTAAAATCAGGAGGAATTGCAAGAAAATCGAAAGAAGCTGCTCCCAGCTCCTCAAAGCCATCACAGGCCCCTCGTTTTGTTGATTAGCCTTTGCCTCATCAGGAGCCTCCTACAGGAAAAGCAGCTGAGCCATCATTTCCACAACATGACTCCATGTCACTCAGGAGGTACCACTTCCTGCCTATTTTTCAATCGCTTTTATCACATTGAGGACAATGTTCAGCTTGGTTGGGGGGAGAGTTGAGGAAGGAAGTTTTTGTTATAAATGCTAAGTTATTTTGGTAATTTAGTTGCTTTTTGCTTAATTTTAATTTTTTTTTTCTACTCTCCATGGTTATTAAGGAAAAATTTTCAAAATGAAATGAGAGAAATTGAATTTTTGTTTTTCACTTGACTTAGAGTTTGTATTATGCTTACTCAAGTTGATGAATTGTTGAAACTTCTATTGAATTCAACCTTAGTTCTTCCACTTTAAGCTATTCACACACTATGCACAATAGATTCCGATTATAAGATGAAAAACTATTTCTCTCTTGACTTAGGAAAATTTTAGACTTGGTACCTTTGACCTCATTTAATAGTGTTGGGAGCCAATGAGCCTTTGAAAAAAAAGAAAGAAAAAGAAAAATGTTTGCTTGCCTTGAAACCCGAGCAAGGTCTAAGGGGTATATGGTGAAAATCTTTAAAGCCTAGTGCCCTAAGCCTTCATTGGTTGGGAGTCACCGACCTCAATGCTCGTTACAAGGGTGAATAGGTGGAGTTTAACATACTATAGGTGCTTAGGTATTAAAAAATTCATTCTCAAAAGTCCGGGGTAAAATCCGAGGAGTTAGTGGTTGAAAGATCCTTAAAGCTTGATGCCCTAAACCTTAATTGGTTGGGAGTCATCGATGGACCCCCGTTACATGGACAATTTAGAAAAGAATACCTTTAAGCTTTGTACTCCTACAAGAAAAAAATTGTGAAAAAAAAAGAGGTGCGTTCTTAGCCTATTAGAGGTTGATCAGCTTGCTAAGCTTTGAAAAAGAACTAGGTTGGGGGGAGAGATTAGTTCAACATACTATATTCGGAAACTAATAAATAACACTTAGATTTTTGTGGAAAAGTAAGGTTTGACCCTTTGGGAGTGGAAACCCTTTTAAAGCTTAAATTTGCATAATGCCTTCTCTTTAAGAATTGTGATTAGACAAGTTAATTGATAACTCTTGTTGAAGTTTGAGTTTTATTTCTTTAATGTTCCATGTGAGAGTTAGATCATCATGCCACTTGAAAATTGGTTTTTGATCAGCATGATGTTGTAAATTATAGTACTGTTTATTTTTATTTTTCTCTCCTTCATTGCTAAGGGACTAGCAATATGTCGGTTGGGGGGAGTGATTACTACTCAAAAAGTGCTATTTCATAGCTTGTAATTAACTCTTATAAACACTTTTGAGTAGTAGTTATCACCTTTTAACCCAATTAACATATTAATGACCCTTGCAATCAATTCTAATCAAATTGTGTTAAGTTTTGGTGTTTTGATAGATTTTTTATCACCAAAGCAATCCGAGATTGAGGAGAGTTCTTTGGAATCCATGGCAAAGTAATGGAAAGCTCAGAAACATGAAGAACCGAAGCTTTGAAGTCCTTTGCCATAAGCAAATCCGGAATGCAAGGAGCAAAAGATGTCCGGACACACCATCGGATGGCAGCGAAACATGGTCTATGGCAGGCTGTCGGAATGACGTAGTAAGGCTTGCTCACTTTAGTCAATGATCTGGACAACACATCCGGATAGGATATGCTATCATCCGGGGTGTGATGTTCACGAGTGCCGTGTGTTTCTCCTTGAGGGAGTCCGGATAGGGGAGCGCACCACATGTCCTCTTGGGGAATCTGGATGGAGTTGATCCGGATAGCCATGTGCACTCTATGTCATCCGGGAGAGGAGTCCCTACACCTTGCACATGCAGACGGTCCCCCTTGTGACATAGCTCATTCCACCTGGGGGAAGAATTCTGTCCAGCCGACATTCCACCTTCTCTGGATATCTCACATCCGGATGGGAGAGGAGGACGTTTCAACTTCTCCGGTTAGACATATCCGGATCCTCATATAACGCTTACCCGAAGAGTTTTTCTCTCAGTATAGAGTGTCACGGTGTTCTCCTGAAGCTTCCTGATATTTTCGACCGACATCTTGAGATATTTTGCTTTAGATATTTGTTGTCTAAATCCCCAAAGTCTCCTTGTAACCCACCTATCATGGGATTCCTTAGTCTTTAAGTAAGAACAAAGGGTGAATAACCTCATATATATAGTTTGTAATTTTCTTTAGAAAAGAGGATGATGTAATCGGCGGAAGGAAGAAATATATTTTACAGAGCACTTGCTCTGTTTTTCCTTCATATATTTGTTTTCTCGTTAGTTTTCTTTCTAGCTAAACAAGCTCTGAGGAAGTTTCTTCAGAGAATGAGTGGCTAGACTTTTAGTTCCTTGGAGCTAAGGTTGCAGGGAAAGGTTCCTAGTGCAAGAATTAGTAGCTTTGTGGTTACAGCCATTAAAGAAGAGAAAGTGTGATCCTTTAATGATTTCTATGTTTTTAGTTAGCTTAAAACACCTTTAATTCACTTGAGCCAACACTTGGTAAAGCAAGTGATCTCCGTCCATGGAGATGCACTAGTTTTGCTCTTACGAGCTTTTGGGAAATGACTTGAAGGTAGGATTTTCTAGAATTGCCAACACTTGGTTAGCTTTTGGACTCCAAGGAGACATCCATTAGTTATCTCTTGCGAGCTTGAGAAGGGAAGTCCAAAGTTAAAGATCACCTTGAATGGCAAATGCTAGGTGAGAGGCACGAGCCATTGCAAGTTGCATCAGTGAGAGGGAATTAGAGTTGAAATCCATTTAAAGGATACATCTGTACAACACCGGTTAGAGAATCGACTATATGTTAATTCTCTAATGTGAGGAAATGAACCAAATGACCGGAGCTCTGTTTTTGCATAAGGAACCTCCCCTGTGAACCCAAACCTCCAAGGAATGTTTTTCTTCATAAGTCATTTCCATTATTTTCTTTTTAGTTAGCTTTAAACAAAACCTCATTTAAACAAAGTTTGTGTTTTATTTCTTAAGCTAACCTTGAAATGAAAAAGCACCAATTTAACTTTGAATTGGTATCAGTTGTGAGTTGAAAACCCTTCCCAGTGAACGATCCTAGAGCCACTATGCTATATTAGCTAAAGCTATCCTAATGCATGGTGATATAGGTTATAAATTTTGTTGATTACTCTCTCAATCAAAGAGCACCAGCTAGACATGAATTAGCTGAGACACCAATTGGGAATGAATCAATGATCGATGTCAATGGAGTTTTGAAGAATTGAAGCTATTGCTGACAACCGCTCTAATAGTGAGAGCTCCCAATTGGCAATTGCCCTTTGAAGTGATGTGCGATGTTAGTGACTTTGCTATAGGAGCTGTTCTTGGGTAAAGAGAAGATGGAAAACCCTATGTGATCTACTATGCAAGCAAAACATTGAATGAAGCGCAAAGAAACTACACAACCACAGAGAAAGAATTGTTGGCAGTAGTTTTTGGCTTAGACAAATTCCACGCTTACTTAGTGGGGTCTTTCATTGTGGTTTTCACTGACCACTCGACCTTGAAATATCTGTTGACTAAATATGATGCAAAAATGAGGCTGATTAAATGGATTCTTTTGCTTCAAGAGTTCAATCTTCAGATCAAAGACAAGAAAGGAGTGGAGAATGTGGTAGCCGACCATCTGTCAAGGCTAGCCATCGCACATAATTCCCATAGTTTGCAAATTAATGATGATTTTCTAGAGGAGTCACTCATGTTGATAGAAGTCGCTCCTTGGTATGCTCATATTGCTAACTATCTGGTTACCGGAGAAGTCCCAAGTGAGTGGAAAGCACAAGATAAAAAGCACTTCTTTGCAAATATTCATGCCTACTATTGGGAAGAGCCATTTCTATTCAAATATTATGCGGATCAAATAATACAAAAGTGCGTCCCTAAGCAAGAGTAATAAGGGATCCTCAGTCATTGCCATGAAAGCGCATGTGGAGGCCACTTTGCTTCTCAGAAGACAGCTATGAAGGTATTGCAATCGGGTTTTTGTTGGCCATAACTTTTCAAAGATGCCCTCACCGTGTGCAGGAGCTGTGATAAATGCCAGAGGCTTGGGCAATTAACACGTAAGAACATGATGCCTTTGAGCCCCATTTTAATAGTTGATCTTTTTTATGTATGGGGCATTGACTTCATGGGACCTTTTCCTATGTCCTTTGGCTATTCTTACATCTTGGTGGGAGTGGATTATGTTTCTAAATGGGTTGAAGCGATCCCGTGCAAATGCAATGATCACATAGTTCTCAAATTTCTCAAAGAGAACATCTTCTGTAGATTTGGAGTACGCAAGGCCATAATCAGTGATGGGGGTACTCATTTTTGTAACAAGCCGTTCGAAACTTTCTTAGCCAAGTACGGGGTGAAGCATAAGGTAGCTACACCTTACCACCCTTAGACTTATGGGCAAGTTGAGTTAGCAAACCAGGAGATCAAAAACATACTGATGAAGGTGGTGAATACAAGTAGAAGAGATTGGTCTGTTAAGCTTCATGATTCACTATGGGCTTACAAGACCATTCTTGGAATGTCTCTTTATCGCCTAGTCTATGGCAAAGCGTGCCATCTCCCCATTGAAGTGCAATACAAAGCTTGGTGGGCAATCAAGACGCTCATCATGGACTTGAACAGAGCTTACATGAAGAGATTTCTAGACCTTAATGAGATGGAGCAACTGAGAAATGACGCCCACAATAATTCAAACATTGCAAAACAAAGAATGAAAAGGTGGCATGATAAGTTAGTCTCCCACAAAGAATTCCAGAAGGGACAAAGAGTCTTGTTGTATGACTCTAAGCTCCACATCTTCCCGAGAAAATTGAAATCAAGATGGATAGGTTTGTTTACTATCCAACAAGTGTATTCAAATGGAATAGTAAAGCTACTCAATTCCAGCAACATCGGAAGTTTCAAAGTCAATGGCCAACGTCTCAAGCCATTCCTAGAGCCATTTTCTAGAGTCAAGGAGGAAATCAACCTCCTTGAGCCACATCAAGCTTAAAAAGACAAATGGTTAGATGGACTTAGTCTGTCGGAAGACACTAAGTCCATATTTTTTGTTTTAATATTAATTTCAAGTTTTATTGATTTAGTGTATGTTTTAAATTGAAATTTCTTGCTTTAATTTTATTTTGTTGTGACTTAATTTAATTTTTGATTAATTGCAGGTGAATTCTAAAAACAGATGGAAAAACTTTTCAAATTTTTTCTGAAGGAGGAAAAATAGAGCAATTCGCAGGGCATGCAAAAATTTCGCAACCCCAAATCCACCTTGTGAAAATTTTGCAACCCCAAAACCACCTTGCGAAAATTTCACAACCCCACATCCACCTTGCAAAAATTTCACAACCTCAAATGCACTTTGCGAAAATTCGCAAACCAATTTTTTCCTCTTCAACACCTAGTGCAGAGGCGAGAAGCCATCCTGGACGCGTTATTCAAGATATCTGAGGG
The DNA here is from genome assembly GCA_945999865.1 of Vitis cinerea var. helleri x Vitis rupestris. Classification (NCBI taxonomy): domain Eukaryota; kingdom Viridiplantae; phylum Streptophyta; class Magnoliopsida; order Vitales; family Vitaceae; genus Vitis; species Vitis cinerea var. helleri x Vitis rupestris. The sequence goes on from OX253934.1 coordinate 16,288,531, forward strand.
CTTCTATTTCGAGCCACATCACCTGATTATGGTTGTTCTCCTCCACTTTGAGGAGAAAGTTCACAGGAAGCAGTTACAGAGAGCCGACACTATTCCACTATTATTTTCGAGGCCGCTCTGTTATATATTGGAGCACATGGGCTATCCTACTGAGCCCCACCTTGAGCGCCACTACCATTGTCGAGAGCATTTCACTCTCGACAAATGGACACAATTGGCAGGTTATTCAGCACCTGTTGCAGCACAACCCACACTAGCATCTCCAGTGCCACTACAGGCTGAGCAGCAGGACGAGCTTCCCACAGAGTCTGTACCATCTTCCCCTACAACACCACCTATGCCTGAGGCCACCTCTACTGATCCTCCTGCTACATCTCCTGTTTCACCAACTGCACCTCCTACATCGGAGGCCTCCATCACCATATCTGCCATGGTACATTTGTTCCAGACACTGACCAATACACATAATGTTTTATTCCGACAGATGGCCGACATATGTGTTCAGCAGGACCAACATACTGTTATCCTTCCTCAGATTCAGCAGCATCTAGGACTCCTGCCACCACCTTAGACTGACATTCCGGGACCATTAGAGCACATAGCTCCAGCTGAGAAGACCACTAGAGTCGATGTCCTGCCCTAGGCTACTCAAGAGGCAGCCATAGAGCCATCATCTCCACTAGAGAGCCCCGCTACTTGATCATTTCTTTAATTTATTTTGTATTTACTTGTTTTAATATTTTATATTCTGGGATTGGATGTATTACATGATCATATTTCACATTGTACTTTCTCAAAGTAATATATACATATCATTTTTGTTTATACTTGGCAATTTTTTCTATTTCCTTTACTCATTACTCTTTTGTTTTTTGAATCATGTGGTTTTTCCTATATGACTCAGACTCAATGTCACTTAGGAGGTACCATTTCCTCCCTTTATTTACAATCGCTCTTGCCACATTGAGGGCAATGTTGATCTTGGTTGGGGGAAAGAGTTAAGGAAGGAAGTTTTGCTAATAATGCTAAGTTATTTTTTTAATTTAGTACTTTTTCTGAATTTTAAAAGTTTTTACTCTACTCTCCATGATTATTAAGGAAAAATTCTCAAAATGAAATGGGAGAAATTGAATTCTTACCTTTTTACTTGAATATTAAAGTTTGTATTATGCTTATTAAAGTTGATGAATTATTGAAACTCCTATTGATTTCAACCTTATTTCTTCCACTTTAATCTTACCACACTCTGTGCACATTAGGTTCCGATTATAAGCTGAAAAACTATCTCACCCCCTGAACTTATGAAAATTTAGACTTGGTACCTTTGACCTTGTTTTAATAGTGTTGGGACACCTAATAAAAGGCCAATGAGCCTTTGAAAAAAAAGAGAAAAAGAACAAAGTGTTGCACTTGCCTTGAAACCCGAGCAAGGTCCGAGGGGTATATGGTGAAAATCTTTAAAACCCGGTGCCCTAAGCCTTGATTGGCTGGGAGCCACCGACCTCAATGCTCGTTACAAGGGTGAATAGGTGGATTTTAACATATTGTAGGTGCTTGGGTATTAAATTTCAATTTCAAAAGTCCGGGATAAAATCCAAGGAGTTAGAGGTCGAAAGATCCTTAAAGCTTGATGCCCTAAACCTTGATTGGTTGGGAGTCATTGATGGATCCCCGTTACACGGACACTTTAGAAAACAATACCTTTAGCATTGCACACCTACAATAAAAAAAAAAAATTGTCAAATAAAAAAGGTGCGTTCTTAACCTATTGGAGGTTGGTTAGTTTGCTTAAGTTTGAGTAAGAACTAGGTTGGGGGGAGAGATTAGTTCAGAGTACTATATTCAGAAACTAATAAGCTTAACACATAGATTTTTGTGGAAGAGTAATGATTGAGCCTAGGAGAGTGGAAATCCTTTTAATACTTAAATTTTCATAATGCCTACTCTTAATGAATTATGATCAAGTAAGATATTTGATATACTCTTGTTGAAGGTTGGGTTTTGCTTCTTCAATGTTCCATGTGAAAGTATACTTTACATCATGCCACTTATGATTTTTGAAGTGATCAGCATGATTTTGTAAATTATTTTACTGTCTATTTTTCTTTATCTCTCCTTAATTGCTAAGGGACTAAAAATATGTTGGTTGGGGAGGGTGATTATGATTCGTTCCCAATTGGTGAATCATGAGTTTGGTCCTCAGACAGGAGTAATCAACAAAATTTATAACCTATATCACCATGCACTAGGATAGCTTTAGCTAATATAGCATAGTGACTCTAGGATCGTTCACTGGGAAGGGTTTTCAACTTACAACTGATACCAATTCAAAGCTGAATTGGTGCTTTTCCATTTCAAGGTTAGCTTAAGAAGAAAACATAAACTTTGGTTGAAAAAAGGATTTGTTTTAAGCTAACTAAAAAGAAAGTAATGGGAATTACTTATGAAGAAAAGCGTTCCTTGGAGTTTTAGGTTCACTGGGGTCAGGCTTCTTATGTAAAAACACAGCTCCGGTCACTTGAATCTTTTCCTCGCATTAGAGAATTAACATATAGTTAATTCTCTAACCGGTGTTGTACAAATGTTTCCCTTTAATGGATTTCAGCACTAATTCCCTCTCACTGATGCAACTTGCAATGGCTCGTGCCTCTCACCTAGCATTTGCCATTCAAGGTGATCATTAACCTTGGACTTCCCTTCTCAAGCTCGCAAGAGATAACTAATGGATGTCTCCGTAGAGTCCAAAAGCTTACCAAGTGTTGGCAATTCTAGAAAATCCCACCTTCAAGTCACCTTCCAAAGGCTCGCAAGAGGTAAACTAGTGCATCTCACTGGACGGAGATCACTTGCCTTACCAAGTGTTAGCCCAGGTGAATTGAAGGCGTTTTAAGTTAACTAAAAACATAGAAATCATTAGTGGGTCACACTTTCTCTTCATTAACATTTGAAACAACAAAACTACCAATTCTTGCATTCGGGGCCTTACTCGACTACCTTAGCTCCAAGGAACTAAAAGTCTAGCCACTCATGCTTTGAGGAAACATCCTTAGAGCTTGTTTGGCTAGTAAGAAAAAATAAATACAATACAATCAAATTGAGTAGGTAAGGCAGAGCAAAGCTCTATATTTTACTTCCTTCCAAAACTATACAAAAAGTTGTGTCTGAGAACAAGCTCCCAAGATATCACTGTAAATTGAAATTACAAATAATATATACGAGGCTATTTACCCTTTGTTCTTACTTAATAACTAAGGAATCCTATAATTGGTGGATTACAAGGAGAGAATGGGGATTAAGACATCAAATATCTGAAGCAAAAAATCTAAAAATGTCGGTCGCAAATATCTGGAAGCACTCAGGAGGATTTCGCAGGTGTGCAAGATGGCTTCAAAATTTCGCAACTTGAAGGACACCATTTCGTAGCCAAAGGCTGATTTTGCATCCATCACCTTGTGATTTCCCAGCTAAAGGCTGATTTTGCAGCCTGTGAAATTGGCCTTCAACTTGGTGTGATCAGCTTCCAATGCCTTTAACTTCTTCATTTCAACTCCGAATCATGTACCATTTGAAGCATTGGATTGTTGACTTCCCGAGCTTCGAAACAACATATAGTATGCATAAATTGAGCTCCTCCCTACTTTTTGAGTACACCAAAATATCATCTATAAAAACTACCACAAACTGATCTAGATAGGGCTTGAATACCCTATTCATTAAGTCCATAAAAGCAGTAGGTGCATTAGTCAAACCAAAAAGCATAACCAAAAACTCATAATGCCCATATCTAGTTTGAAAAGCAGTCTTAGGTACATCTTCACCTCTAACCCTTAACTGATGATAACCAGATCGAAGATCAATCTTAGAGAACACACAAGCACCCTGAAGCTGATCAAACATATCATCAATCAGAGGAAGGGGATACCTATTCCTCACCGTCACCTTATTCAACTCTCTATAATCAATGCAGAGTCTCATAGATCCATCCTTTTTCTTTACAAATAAAACAGGAGCTCCCCAAGGTGAAACATTAGGCCTAATGAAGCCCTTATCTAACAACTCTTGGAGTTGAATCTTCAACTCCTTAAGCTCCATAGGTGCCATCCTATAAGGGGCCTTAGAGATAGGAGTTGTCCCTGATGCCAAATCAATGGTGAACTCCACCTCCCTCTCTGGTGGCAAGCCAGGTAGATCCTCTCGAAAGACATCAAGATAGTCCCTTACAATGGGTATGTCTTCCAACTTTAAATCATTTTCCTCATTCACAACATAAGCTAAAAAGCCTTGACAACCTTTCCTGAGCAAAGAACTAGCTTGTAAGGCTGAGATCACACGCAGTGGTTTGTCCACATGCTTCCCCTCAAAACTAAAATCAGGCTGACTAGGAATACTAAAAGTCATTTTTTTCCCAAAACAATCAACAGAAGCATGATAAGAAGCTAACCAATCCATCCCCAAAATCACATCAAAATCTTGAAGGTCCAGAAGTACTAAGTCAACTGTCATCTCTCTATACCCAATCATCACACAACAATCTCTAATTATTTTACTAAGCACAACAGAATCTCCCAAAGGAGTAGCAACAAATAAATCAAAGTCCATATTAACAATCGGTATACCCAACAAACCAGCAAAAGATACGGAAACAAAAGAGTGTGTTGATCCAGGATCAATTAAGGCTCTAGCAAATAAGGTGTGAATTCGAAGAGTACTTGTCACTACATCAGACGTAGCCTGAGCATCTCTATGAGTCATAGCAAATACCCGCCCTTGAGCCTTGGGCTTCTGTCTATCATCTTTATTCTCCTCTTTAGGCTTCCCAAATACAAACTTCCTACTCTCTGGACAATCCCGAACCATATGTCCCTGTTTTCCACAACCAAAGCAAGCTCATGTCTCTCTATAGCATGGCCTACCCCCATGCTTCTTGCCACAAGTAGGACAAATCCCATCTAAATTTTGTGCTACTTTTCCTTTATTCTGATTTCTACTTGGAGCAGACCTTTTTAGTGCTTGGTTACCATAAGCACCACCATTTCTATACCTCTTCCTTTGTTGTTCCCTATACTGGTGAAGCTCTTCATTATCCTTCTTTGCAATAAGGGCTCTGTCTACCACCTCTGAATAAACACTAAGCTTCAGAATTGATATCTTATTCTTCAGATAAGGCTTCAGTCCATCCTGAAACTTTAATGTTTTTTCCTCCTCTGTAGCAATCAACTGTGGGGCAAAACGTGATAGTTCGGTAAACTTAGCCTCATATTGGGCCACAGTCAAATCCCTCTGTTCCAAACGTACAAACTCTCCCACCTTTTGTCATCGAACTCTGTCAGGAAAGTACTTCTTATAAAAAGCCACCCTAAACTGACTCCAAACAATAGGCCCCTAATCCTCCAAAAGCCTCTTGGTCATGCGCCACCAATGGTCTGCCTCTTTGTCTAGCATAAATGCTGCATATGAAGCTTTTTGCTCCTCAGAACAATCAATGACATCAAAGAATTTCTCTATTTTCATAATCCAAGCCTCTGCCTCTGTTGGATCTGAAGTACCAGAAAAGTAAGGAGGACCCAACTTCTTAAAGTCGTCAAAGGAGCTACCCCTAGTAGATGAGGATTATCCTTGACCATTACTTCCAGTAGCTCTAGCCTGACGTTCCACCAAGCCAGCCAAAGTCCCTAAATATCTATAAAGCCCTTTAGTACTCATAGGGGGCAAAGCCTTAGGTGGAGGAGGTATATCATCATTAGCCTGACTATTTTGGGAAGATGCAGGTCTCCTTGGTGGCATGGTGTCCTATAAAGTAACAGGTATAACTAAATTAGTCACTAAGAAGTCAAATAAGCAAATCAGAATTGTAAGGAATAAAAGGAATCAGACTAGATGAAGTTGAAACTTAAACTAATGCGTCACTCATCTATTCCCAAAGTTAAACTAAACCAGTTCCCATCAAGATCACAACCTAATGCTCTGATACCACTCATAACGACTCACTCCCAACCGTGTAGATATTGTCCGCTTTGGGCTCAAAGGGGCCCTCACGGCTTTAAAACGCGTCTACTTGGTTAAGATGAGCCTCTACATATATAGCGCCAGGAACATTCTCCCCTATCCGACGTGGGACATCACAAAGATGTAACGCCCAAGTTTTCTTTTTAAAGGGTAATTTAGGAAATTCTTAATAATGATATTAAATTAATTAATTAATTAAATTAATAAAATGGAAGAGGGGTGAAAAGGTAATTTTACGAATAATACCTTAGGTATAAATAGAAAATTCTCTTCTTCCTGTTGTATTCCTATTCGTAGAGAGTTTCCAGAGAACGTGAAGTTGAGGTCAGATTTCAAGGTTTGAAAAACAAACCTCTATAGGTAAGTTTCTAACCCATAGATTATTATTTTAGATTCATTAGTTAATTTCAAGCACATTAGATATATTTCTTTTGGAAAACCCCAAATCTAGATTAGGGTTAGATTATATTTTTTTTATTTGTTTTAATATCAAACAGTGAAAATTTAAGATTTTGATTTATTATTGGAATTGGGGAGATCTTAAGTTTTTTTATTAGAAAAAAAAAATTCCTGTGAAGATTTCGATTTAGATTAGGGTTAGTTTATGATTATTATTATTATTATTATTTCGTTTAAATATCAAAATAGTGAAAATTTAGGATTTTGATTTATTGTTGGAAATTGGAAATTCTTAAGCTTTTAGAAAAAAAAAAAAAAAACTGGAAGACGCGTGTGCACACTGTGGAATTGGAGAATGGCTTAAGGATATAAAAAAAAAAATTTAGAGGACGTGTGTGCACACTTGGAGAATGAATATATATATATATATATATATATATATATATATATATATATATATATATGGGGTGTGGGCGTGTGTACGGATGGAGGGATGGATGGTGTTTGGTAGTTAATGTATATATATTATTATATTGACAATAATGAATAAAGTTTATGTTTGAAAAAAAAACCAAGAGAATAGAAGTTTTAAATAAAAGAAAGTAAAGTTTTGATATTATACTTATGAGCGTAAGTTAATAAATAACATAGAAATTAATTATTGAAATAAATTATAGTTTAATTAAGTTGTGTCCCAAGAAATAAATTTTAAAATAAATAAATAAATTCAATTTTATATGAATTAGAAATTTATTAATTTTTTTAAATATGAATAGATTAAATTACCTTTCATAAATATATAAAAAATAATAATAATAATTTGACTACCTAAAATTTTAGGATTGTCAAACCTATAATTTTAGATAAATAGTAATAATTGTTCCTCTTATGTTTTGTTAGGTGAAGAGTAGATTTTCAGGATTATTTTTCTCCAAAGTTTCTGAGGACTTCTTTTGAGGTAAGGGAAATTAATGCAGTTGTTAAATTATTTTTTGAAATAATTTATATATATATATATATACATTATTTGAAAACGTTTGAGGTTATATTCCGTTTTATGCATGGATCAAACCTGTTTTGCATGAAAAGTATGTTAGAATTTTATATTATGTTTTTGACAAATAAATGTGGAGATATTATATGTTGTAAATTTGAATAAATGAAATAAATATTTGACTCTGGTTTGTTTGGCCCTTGTCAATGGGATATAATAGTTGACTTTTGGCCCTTGTCAATGGGATATAATAGTTGACCTTTACATTTCTTAGTGGGGAATGTAATTGATTTGAACCCCATCCTCTAGTGGTTTCGGTTAGAGGTTACTAGTACTAGTAGTGTTTGGTTCCGTCCACCTTAAAGGAACAATTTGAGGCTAGCCACCCATTTGAAAAGTCCCACCTAACTAGGCACCCTTTGATGTTTGATGACCAAAGTAAATAAATTATTGGAATGTTTTGACTGAATTTTATATGAAATTGTTTGAATTAGAAATAAATGCATACAGTTAGAAATTTTGAATGTATTAGCAAAAAATAAATAAATAAATAAATTTAATCACAGCTTTATGAAAATGATTGATTACAATATCTCCTATTTTGCCAGTGAGTTTGAAATGTTTGATCCATGGACTACATTAATGTTCCTTATTGGGCTGTGAGCTCATTCCCATTTGTTGACTACTTTTCAGGTACCCTTAGTTCGGGTGAGGAGTGATGGCTAGGCTGAGGAATGGTCATCATTAGGATTTGACTTAGGATTTTATGTTGGATTTTGTTTAACTTTAGTTATGTTCATTTGGATTTTTTGGTATTTGGAAGTTATTTGGATATTGATCCTTCAAATTTTATGTTAGATCAAAGTTGAGTTTTGGAGATTTTGAAATTTGTTCTAGTACTTGAATTGTTTAAGTTTGCAAATATTTGGACAATGGATTTTGGATAGTGGATGTTTTAGTTTTGAAATTGAATTTTGAGGATTTTAGATTTGTTCTGCTACTCTGAACAAGTACTTGGTAATTGGTAACTTCCGATTACAAGATAAGTGTTTGGGTCAGGTTACACTGTAAGCCTTCGGGTTTGAAGTGTGAAATGACCATCACGCCCTTGGAGTGGGTCTTGGAGCATGACAGAGTGGTATCAGAGTCGATCCCCGACCCCGGTGTGGGGGTTTGTTTGGCTTTGTCTGTTTGGCCCCGCAATCCCATGGGACACAACAAGGACGTTGTGTTTGCATGGGGGGAGGGGGGGGGGGGTGTTTGTGATGTCCCACATCGGATAAGGGAGAATGTTCCTGGCGCTATATATGTAGAGGCTCCTCTTAACCAAGTAGACGCGTTTTAAAGCCGTGAGGGCCCCCTTGGGCCCAAAGCGAACAATATCTACCTGGTTGGTTGCGGGTCGTTACACTCCAAGTCGTGAGCTTAAGGCTCTAGATGCTCTTAACAACTAAACATTGTGAATGACATAAGTGACACTGATCATGAGCTAAGGCCTTCATATTCTATGAACAACTGAGGGATGTGGTTCACATGAAAGAGTTCAGGTCATAAGCTAAGGGTAGTAAATGCCATACACATGTCTGGGTTGTCGATCACATGAAAGACTCTAGGCCGTGAGTTGAGGGTTCTAAATGCTATGAAAAACTCAAGGTTGTGGATAACTTGAACGACTCTGGGTCATGAGCTCTAGGCTCTATATACTATAAAAAAATCAGGGTCATGGTTGTCATGAACTCAAGGCTCTAGATGCTTTGAACAACTCAAAGCTATGAACTGCTCAGGGTGTGGATGACATGAATGACTCTTGGTCATGATCACAGTGCTCTAGATGCTATAAACTGCTCATGGTGCTAGTTGACATAAGCAACTTTGGGTCGTTAGCTCAAGGCACTATATGCAACATACACCTCTGGGTTGTGGTTGACATGAATGACTTTGGGTTGTGAGCTCATGGATTTAGATGTTATAAACAACTCAGGGCTATGGATAACATGAACAGCTTTGGGTCTTGAGCTGAATTCTATAGATACTATGAACAACTCAGGGTTGTGTTGACATGAATGATTTCAGGTCATGAGCTTAGGGGTCTAGGTTCTATGACCTTCCTAAGGTTGTTGATGACATGAACTACTATAGGTCGTGAGCTCATGGCTTTAGAGGCTATGAGTAGCTTAAGGCTATGGTGGACAAGAACCACTTTGAGTCATGATCTTAGGCCTTTAGATGCTATGAACAACTGAGGGTTATGGTTGATATGAACGACTCTAGGTCATGAGCTTAGGACTCTAGGTCATGAGCTTAGGGCTCTAGGTGCTTTTAACAACTCAGGGTTGTGGATGACATGAATGAATCTGGGTCATGGCTTTAAGATTCTATGAACATCTCAGGGTTATGGTTGACATGAAAGGCTTTGGGTCCTAAGCTCAGGGTTCTAGAAGTTATGAAAAACTCAAATTTGTGGATGATATGAACGACTTGGGATCCTGTGAGCTCAGTCCTCTAGATTTAATGAACTAATCAGAGCTAGGAAAAATATGAATGATTTTATGTCATGAGATCAAGCCTTTAGATGCTATGAACTGCTCAATGTTATGGATGACATGAATGACTTTGAGTTGTAAGCTTAGGGCTCGAGATGCTACCAACAACTCAGGGTTGTGGTTGACTTGAACAACTTTGGGTCATGAGCTCAGGGTTTTAAATGCTATGAACAACTCATAGTTGTGGTTGATATGAATGACTCGGTCTCCTGTGATCTGAGGCCTCTAGATGCTATGAACCACTCAGGGATGTGGATGTTAATAACGATTCTACATCATGCGCTCAAGCCTCTATATGCTATGAAAACTCAAGGCTATGGATGCTATGAACAACCCTATGCCATGAGCTCAAGGCTTTAGATGCTATAGACTACTTATGGTTATGGTTGATAAGAAGAAGTTTAGGTCGTGAGCTCAGGGCTCTAGATTCTATGAACAACTAAGGATTATGGATGACACGAGCTACTTTGAGTCATGAGATTATGACTTTGGAGGCTATGAAGAACTTAGAGTATCGAATGATATGAACGACTTGTAATTTCATGAGCTTAGTCCTCTAGATGCTATGAACAACTCAGGGTTGAGGATGATAGGAATGATTCTTGGTCGTGAGCCTATGGCTCTAAATGATATGAATAGCTTAAGGCTATGGATGACATGAACGATCCCAAGTAGTAAGTGATTTCGTGCCCAACTGGTGTATGTCCTATTGATTGTGTTCAATCAACTAGTGTACCTTCATTTCGGTCCTTAGATGGGAGTAATCAACAAAATTTATAAACCTATTTCACCATGTACTAGGATAGCCTCAACTAGCATAGCATAGTGGTTCTAGGATCGTTCACTGGGATGGGTTTTCAAATTACAACTGATATTAATTCAAAGCTGAATTGGTGTTTTTTTTTTTTTTTCATTTCAAAGTTAGCTCTAAAAGAAAACATAAAGATGTTTGAAAAGGTTGGTTTTAAAGTGAAACCAATAAAGTAATGGAAATTACTTACAAAGAAAAGTGTTTCTTGGAGTTTTTGGATCACTGGGCTCAGGTTCCTATTACAAAAAGAGAGTTTCGGTCACTTGAATCTTTTCCTCGCATTGGGGATTTCACATATAGTTATTTCCCGAATCGGTGTGGTACAAATGCTTCCCTTTTATGGATTCAAACACTAATTCCCTGTCACTAAATCATCTTGCAATGGTTCATACCTCTCACCTAGTATTGTCCATTCAAGGTGATTCTTAACCTTGGATTATCCATCAAAAGCTCGCAAGAGATAACTAATGGATGTCTCCTTGGAGTCCAAAAGCTTACCAAGTGTTGGCTATTCTAGAAAATCCTACCTTTAAACCACTTCCCAAAGGCTCGCAAGAGATAAACTAGTGTATCTCAATGGATGGAGACCACTTTCCTTACCAAGTGTTGGCCTAGGTGATTTTAAGGCGTTTAAAGTTAACTAAAAACATAAAAAACCATTAATGGGTCACACTTTCTCTTCATTAAAAGCTGAAACAACAAAACTTCCAATTTTTGCATTCGGCACCTTACCCAGCTTCCTTAACTCCAAGAGACAAAAAGCCTAGCCACTCATTCTCTGAGGAAACATCCTCAGAGTTTGTTTGTCTAGTAAGAAAGATACAATCAAAATGAGTAGGTAAGGCAGAGCAAAGCTCTGTGTATTACTTTCTTCAAAACTATACAAAAAGTTGGTCTCTGAAAACAAACTCCCGAGATTCCTAAAAAAAAGAAAATTACAAATGATATATAGGAGGTTATTCGCCCTTTCTTCTTACTTCCTAACTAAGGAATCCTATGATTGGTGGATTACAAGGAGAAAATAGGGATTTAAACAACAAATATCTGAAGAAAAAATCTAAAAGAGTCGGTCGCAAATATCTGGGAGCACACAGGTGGATTTCACAGCTTGCAACATGACCTATGAAATTCGCAAGCTGAAAGTGTCCATTTCAGAGCTTGCATTTTGTGATTTCGCAGCTTGCAAAATTGTCTTTCAGTTTGGTTCGATTATCTTCTAATGGACATAACTTCTTCATTTCAGCTTTGATTTGCATACTGTTTAAAGCATTGGACTCCTCACTTCTCAAGCTTCGAAACGACATATAGTATACATAAAATGGATTCCAGGAAGTGTTTGAAATGTGTCCTACAATTGTTGTCCTCTTGGATTTCTTCATGTTAGATTCCTCTCTCTATTTGTCCTCCTTGCATTCTTGATTTGCTTTTGGAAAAGGACTACAAAGCTCCAAAGCTTGTATTCTTCTTGTAAATAAGCTTCCATTTGCTTTGCCATGAATTATACAGAGCTCTCCCTCATCTTAGATTGCTTTGGTGATAAAAAAGCTATCAAAAACACCAAAACATAACACAATTTGATTAGAAATGATTGCAAGGGTCCTTAACATGTCAATTGAGTTAAAAGGTACTAACTACTACTCAAAAGTGTTTAAAAGAGTTAATTACAAGCTATAAAATAGCACTTTTTGAGTAGTAATCACTCCTCCCAACCGACATATTGCTAGTCCCTTAGCAATGAAGGAGAGAAAAAGAAAAAATAAACAGTACTATAATTTACAACATCATGTTGATCACTTCAAAAAAATTTCAAGTGGCATGATGATCAAACTCTCACATGGAACATTAAAGATATAAAACTCAAACTTCAACAAGAGTTATCAAATAACTTGTCTAATCACAATTCATGAAGAGAAGGCATTATGCAAATTTAAGCTTTAAAAGAATTTCCACTCCCAAAGGGCCAAACCTTACTCTTCCACAAAAGTCTAAGTGTTACTTATTAGTTTCCGAATGTAGTATGCTGAACTAATCTCTCCCCCCAACCTAGTTCTTTTTCAACACTTAGCAAACTGACAACCTTCAATAGGCTAAGAACACACCTCTTGGTTCACAATTTTTTTCATTGTAGGAGTACAAGGCTTAAAGGTATTCTTTTCTAAATTGTCCATGTAATGAGGGTCCGTCGATGACTCCCAACCAATTAAGGTTTAGGGCATCAAGCTTTAAGGATCTTTCAACCACTAATTTCTCGGATTTTACCCCAGACTTTTGAGAATGAGTTTTAATACCCAAGCACTTACAGTATGTTAAACTCCTCCTATTCACCCTTGTAACGAGCATTGAGGTCGGTGACTCCCAACCAATGAAAGGTTAGGGCACCAGGTTTTAAAGATTTTTACCATATACCCCTCAAACCTTGCTCGGGCTTCAAGGCAAATAAAACATTTATTTATTTCTTTCTTTTTTTTTCAAAGGCTCATTGGCCTTTTATAAGGTGTCCCAACTTAGGAAAACTTCCTTCCTCATTTCTCTTCTCCCCAACCAAGCTGAACATTGCCCTTAATGTGGCAAGAGTGATTGAAACTACAGGGAGGAAGTGGTACCTCCTCAGTGACATGGAGTCTGAGTCATTTAGGAGACATCACATGATTCAAAAATAACAAAAAATTATGAGTAGAGGAAATAAAATGCTATTATGCCATGTATACTAAAAAAAATAATGGATATGTATTACTTTAAGAAAGTGCACTATGAACTGTGAACAAGTAATACATCCAATCCCAATATATAAAACATAAAAAACATGGGATTACGATTTCTACTATAATAAGTAAATACAAAAAGGTAGATAGATGATCAGGTGGTGGTGGGAGGATCGTGTGGAGACGATGGCTTGACTATGGAAGTCTAAGTGCTCGGGATCGGTGTCTCTATCTCCTGTAATAGTCTCCTCATGGGGCACAGTCTACTCTGCTGGAGGAGCCCTGAAATGGATCTGTAGGCTCTGATGGGCCGCGCATATCATGCTCAGGTGGCGGCAAAATACCCAAATGATGTTGTATTTGCCTAAGGATGGTAGTATGCTGGGTCTGGGTGGCAATAAGCTAATCTTGATGTGCACGTACGACTGCCATCTACTGGACAAGGACACTCTGAGTAGCAGTCAATGTCTGAAATGTATGACATAGGCCTCTGAACTCTGAAATGGATATGGTGATACTAGACTCAGATGGAAGAGACGCGGATGTAGCTGGTACAATTGGCGGAGTCCCAAGAGTGATAGGAGGAGCAGAAGCTGTAGCCTCAGGCATGAGTACTATATAAGGCACTACAAGGGTAGGTACTATGATCTCTATAGGTATCTCAACCTGTTGCACCTGCTATGGCTGATGTGACTGCTCGTTCTGTGGTATCTCTGGATGCTCTGGTCCAACTGGGGCTCCTGGATGTGCAACATAAGCCGTCATACTAGTCCATTTCTCGAGAGTGAATATCTCTCGGCAAATGCGTTTATGTTCAAGCTGAGGGTCAAAAGGATAGCCCAAATGCTCTAATATCTGACAGAGCAGCCTAGGGAAAAGCAGTGGAATAGCATATGCTCTCTGTAGCTTCTTTCTATGGACCTTTTTCTCTTCAAAGTAAAGAAGAGCAGTCATGATCAAATGATGAGGGCCAAAGTAAAAACCCTCTGATATCCTGAACAAGGCCTTCAGTATAGCTCCCCTTCTCTGCACCATATGCTGAAGTGGAAATATGTTGTGGCGTAGGAGCACATCCAAAAGAAACATGTTGGGTGGAAGCTCCTTCCTCAAAAGAAACTAGCATGTGGATGTCCCCCTGGACAATATACGGACCATATCGCTCTGAGAAAAATGAGCCCACTCTCTGTAATCTGCTGGACTCAGTGGCTCATATGGAATGTGCAGGGCCTCTGCAATGTGTCTAGCTCCTAAGATACCATGGCGCCCATCAATAGTAAAGTGGATGACAGTAGGATCCTGGACGCGATATGTAGTCATAGACTGATAAAAGTCTAATGCTACTCGGGGATAAAAGAAATCCTTTGGAGTCATCAGGTGCTCCAAATGGTACCTCTGCAATAGGTGGAATGAATCTTTGAGCTCCGGCTAGTGTATGAAAGTTTCTCTATCAAAACATAGCTCAGAGTTGAATGGCCTAGCCGGTAATCCAAATTTCCCTTTATGGGTGGCTGAGTAACCATAGGTCACTTGATAATCACTTCCAAAGTCATCCTAGAAGGAATCTGAGACTCTGTAGTAGGCGACTAAGGCTGTGGAGGCTCTGATGGCTCTATTGGACCTGAGACTCTAGCTTTCTTTGCAGGAGGGCAACTAATTGACTTCTTGGGGCGTGAAGAGCTTGCCCTTGGTGTAGTGGGTGGTTTCCTGGTCTAATATCTTCGCTGAGGAGGACTAGGCGGCACTTCATCTTCAGAAGGTGGCATGGCGGGTGGCTGTGGAGGCTTAGTCATGGAGTCTCGCACAAGTGAGGCTCTTGGTCTACTGTTGCAAGCTGATGGAGATATGGGGTCTTGGCTCTTCTCGTTTTGGCCATGGCTGAAGTGAAGAGGTTACAGAGGGTAGGCGGAGGTGCACGGGGTATTCTTCTTCAGACGCATGTCCTCTGGACTTCCTTTAGATAGGGTCCTCTAATATTCCTGAGTTTCACAACTTGAAAAGATTTTTCACAGGTTAAAATAGTTGTGCGAAATAAAAATTTAGGAAATTAGAGGCTTAAATAGGTATTCGAATGACGGTTGACATTTTCACAACTAGAGGGTCATTTCGCAGCGTGATGGAGATTTCGCAGGTGGTTTTGCAGCTCATTTCGCAGTTGCGAAATGGGCTTTGGAGGCTGTGAAATGGCACACGTGTGCTTGGAGGGTGGTTCACAGCTGCAAAAATTTTCGCAGCTTGGGGCCTGTTGTTTGCGGAATTATGCTTTGGGGATTTTGCAGCTGTGAAATGGCACACGTGTGCCTGGAGGGTGGTTCGCAGCTGCGAAAATTTTCGTGGCTTGGGTCTTTTGCTTGCGAAATTTTTTCGCAGGATGATTTTTTATCTTGCGAAATTTTTGCAAGTAAAATAAATTTCTCTGTTTTTCTCCTTCTTTGGTTCTCTGTGGCTTCCTTCCACTTCCTTTGAAATTCCTCCTGATTTTGATCATTCAAAAAGTCTAAGTTATGTCAAAATAAAATAAATCAAAGCTAAAATCAAAATTAGAACAATTAATAAAGCTTTTAAATTAACAAAATTAAAAATTAAAAGAAAAACATGGACTTTGATTAGTCTTCAAAAAGACTAAGTCCATCTAACCCCTTTTTGGTCAGGATTTTTGTGGCTCAAGGAGGCTGACTTCCTCCTTGTCTTGATTGAATGGCTCCATGAATGGTTTGAGACGGTGGCCATTGACTTTGAAAGTGTCTGTGTTGTTGGAATTCAGTAGTTCCACCACTCCATTGAGATGCACTTGGTGAATAATGAAAGGGCCTATCCACCTTGACTTTAGCTTTCCAGGAAAGATATGAAGCCTAGAGTCATAGAGTAAGACTCTTTGTCCCTTTCGAAATTCTTTGTTGGAGATTAACTGGTCATGCCACCTCTTCATCCTCTGTTTTGTAATTTTGGAATTGATGTAGGCATCATTTCTTAATTCCTCCATCTCATTAAGGTCTAAGCACCTCTTCATCCTGGCTT
Organism: Vitis cinerea var. helleri x Vitis rupestris; assembly: GCA_945999865.1. Taxonomy (NCBI): domain Eukaryota; kingdom Viridiplantae; phylum Streptophyta; class Magnoliopsida; order Vitales; family Vitaceae; genus Vitis; species Vitis cinerea var. helleri x Vitis rupestris. Next base: position 16,305,001 of record OX253934.1, read on the forward strand.
TGGTCAAGTCCATGTTTACCTTATTAATTGCCCACCAAGCCTTATATTCAACTTCTACAGGGAGATGGCATGCTTTGCCATAGACTAGGCGATAAGGAGACATGCCAAGAATAGTCTTGTAAGTTGTTCTATATGCCCATAGTGAATCATGGAGCTTAATAGACCAATCTCTTCTGCTCGTGTTCACCACCTTCATCAATATATTCTTGATTTCCCTGTTTGCTAACTCAACTTGCCCGGAAGTCTGAGGGTGATAAGGTGTAGCTACCTTATGCTTCACCCCATACTTGACTAAAAGAGTTTCAAAAGGCTTGTTGAAAAAATGAGTACCCCCATCACTGATTATGGCCTTGGGCACCCCAAATCTTGAAAAGATGTTCTCTTTGAGAAACTTGAGAACAACTCTTTGACCATTGTGTTTACATGGGATTGCCTCAACCCATTTAGAAACATAGTCTATCCCCACCAAAATTTAAGAGTTACCAAATGACATTGGGAAAGGTCCCATGAAGTTAATGCCCCAAACATCAAAGAGATCAACTATTAAAATGGGGTTCATAGGCATTTGATTTCTTCGTGTTAGCTTCCCAAGCCTTTGGCATCTATCATAGCTCCTACACATGGTGTGGGCATCTTTGAAAAGTGATGGCCAACTAAAACCTGATTGCAACACCTTCATGGTTGTTTTCTGAGAGGCAAAGTGGCCTCCACATGCACTTTCATGGCAATGACTGAGGATTCCTTGTTGCTCTTCTTCAGGGACACACTTCCTTATTATTTGATCTGCATAATACTTGAAAAGAAAAGGTTCTTCCCAATAGTAGCCATGAATCTTTGCAAAAAAATGCTTCCTATTTTGTGCTTTCCACTCACTTGGAACTTCACCAGTAACTAGATAGTTAGCAATATGAGAATACCAAGGAGCATTTTCTAGCAACATAAGTGATTCCTCTAGAAAGTCATCATTAATAGGTAAAACATGGGAATTATGTGCTATAGCCAACCTTGAAAGGTGGTCAGCTACCACATTCTCCACTCCTTTCTTGTATTTGATTTGGAGATTGAACTCTTGTAGTAAGAGAATCCATCTAATCAACCTTGCTTTTGCATCTTGATTTTTCAATAAATACTTCAAGGCTGAATGGTCAGTGAAAACCATGATGAAAGACCCTACTAGATAAGCATGAAACTTGTCCAAGGCAAACACTACAGCTAACAATTCTTTCTCTGTGGTTGTGTAGTTCCTTTGCGCTTCGTTTGGGGGTGGCAGTCTGATAATAAGTTCCACCTTTGCTTTATCAACTTCAATGCCTTTCTTAGAAATGATGTGGCCAAGGAAAATTCCTTCCTGCACCATAAAATGGCATTTCTCCCAGTTAAGCACCAAGTCCTTATCAATGCATCTGTTCAGAACTGCTTCTAAGTTAACTATGCATTCCTCAAATGTACTTCCATATATGGTGATGTCATCCATGAAAACCTCCATAATTCGCTCCACCATATCACTGAAGATACTTAACATACATCGTTGGAATGTTGAAGGTGCATTGCATAAACTAAAAGTGATTCTTTTGTAGGCATATGTTCCAAATGGACATGTGAAAGTGGTCTTCTCCTGATCTTCAACATCGATTTCTATTTGAAAATGCCTGGAGTAGCCATCCAAGAAACAATAGAAAGGATGGCCTGAGACTCTTGATTACAACTCAAAAAGTGTTATTTTGTAGCTTGTAATTAACTCTTTTAAACACTTTTGAGTAGTAGTTATTACCTTTTAACCCAATTAGCATATTAAGGACCTTTGTAATCGTTTCTAATCAAATTGTATTAAGTTTTGGTGTTTTTGATAGTATTTTGATCACCAAAGCAATCCAAGATTGAGGAGAGTTCTATAGAATCCATGGCAAAGCAATTGGAAGCTCATTTACATGAAAAACCTAAGCTTTGAAGCTTCATAAGTCCTTTGCCATAAGCAAATCATGAATGCAAGGAAGGAAAGCAAAGAGAGAAATTTAACATGAAGAATTCAAGGGGACAGCAACTGTTGGACACTTTTGGAGCACTTCTTGGAGTCCATTTCATGCATACTATATGTCGTTTTGAATCTTGGGAAGTCAGGAATCCAATGCTTCAAACGATGCACGAATCGGAGTTGAAATGAAGAAGTTAGAGCCATTGGAAACCAATCACACCAAGCTGAAGGCCAATTTCGCAACTGCGAAATCAGCCTTTAGCTGCAAAATGGAGACCTTCATCTTGCAAAATTTCGTAGCCCATCTTGCATGCCTGCGAAATCCTCCTGAGTGCTTCCAGATATTTACAACCAACTCTTTTAGATTTTTTCTTCAGATATTTGTTGTTTAAATCCCCATTTTCTCCTTGTAATCCACCAATCATAGGATTCCTTAGTTAATAAGTAAGAACAAAGGGTGAATAACCTCTTATATATAGTTTGTAATTTTCTTTACACATCATCATCTTGGGAGCTTGTTCTCAGAGACAACCTTTTGTATAGTTTTGAAGGAAGTAATATACAGAGCTTTGCTCTGCCTTTCCTACTCATTTTGATTGTATTTTTCTTACTAGCCAAACAAGCTCTAAGGATGTTTCCTCAGAGAATGAGTGGCTAAACTTTTTGTCTCTCGGAGCTAAGGTAGCTGGTTAAGGTGTCGAGTGCAAGAATTGGATGTTTTGTTGTTTCAGCTATTAATGAAGAGAAAGTGTGACCCGTTAATGGTTTCTATGTTTTTAGTTAACTTAAAACGCCTTTAAATCACGTGGGCCAACACTTGGTAAGGCAAGTGATCTCCATCCATTGAGATTCACTAGTTTATCTCTTGCGAGCCTTTGGGAGGTGATTTGAAGGTGGGATTTTCTAGAATTACCAACACTTGGTAAGCTTTTGGACTCCAAGGAGACATCCATTAGTTATCTCTTGCGAGCTTGAGAAGGGAAATCCAAGGTTAATGATCACCTTGAATGGTAAATGCAAGGTGACAGGCACGAGCCATTGCAAGATGAATCAGTGAGAGGGATTTAATGTTGAAATCCATAAAAGGGAAGCATCTGTACCGCACCGGTTAGAGAATTAACTATATGTTAATTCTCTAATGGGAGGAAAAGATTCAAGTGACCGGAACTCTGTTTTTGTATGAGGAGCCTGACCCCAGTGATCCTAAAACTCCAAGAAACACTTTTCTTTATTAGTAATTTCCATTACTTTATTTAGCTTAAAACCAATCATTTTTAAACCAAAGTTTATGTTTTTTTTTTAAGCTAACCTTGAAATGAAAAAGCATCAATTCAACTTTAAATTATTATCAGTTGTAAGTTGAAAACCCTTCCCAGTGAACGATCCTAGAGCCACTATGCTATGCTAGCTGAAGCTATCCTAGTACATGGTGATATAGGTTATAAATTTTGTTGATTACTCCTATCTGAGGACCAAAATCAAGGTACACTAGCTAGGCACGAAATCAACTCTTTCCAACACTTGATCAATAAATGGCAATGGAAAATGATCATTCCTTGTCACAACATTCAATTTTCTATAATGAATACACACCCTCCAACCTGAAGTGAGGTGTGTAGCAACTTCTTGTCCCTTTTCATTTTGCACCACCGTGATCCCTGACTTCTTTGGTATCACTTGAGTAGGACTCACCTATGGGCTATCTGATATGGGGTAGATAATACCTGCTTCAAGTAGCTTAAGAACCTCAGCTCGCATCACCTCTTGCATATGAGGATTCAATCTTCTTTGAGGTTGACAAATTGGTTTAGCTTCTTCTTCCATGTATATATGATGTGTACAGACCAAAGGACTGATGCCTTTCAAGTCAGATATTTGCCATCCTATTGATTTCTTACATCTCTTAAGAACTTCAAGTAGACACACCTCCTGAGGAGTAGTAAGAGATGAAGATATAACAACACGACACTTTTTATTCTCTTCTAGGTATGTATACTTCAACTCCGTGGGCAAGGGCTTCAAATTAAGCTTTGGGGTCTCCTCATTAGCAGCTTCTTGTGCTTCCCCTTTATTGAACAAAGGTAGAATTTCTTCTATCCTTTTCCAACCTTGTAGAGTAACAAGAAAATCTGAGGGGTCAGGCAACCCTTCTTCAAGATCCCCAAGACTTTCATTCAACTTCTCTTGCATTTTATGATTACAATGCTCTTCCACTAGAGTGTCAATAGTGCACACCTCTTCTGGACCTTCCTCTTCTTCCGGAGTAATTGGCTTTTACCAAACGTGAGTTGCATAAGTCCATTCCTACAATTTATGATTGCATTTGATGTAGCTAGGAATGGCCTTCCAAGTATGATAGGAACATAATTAGTTTCCTTGACAATTAGGTCTGTGTCAAGAACAACAAAGTCCACTAGATAGTAGAAATTATCAACTTGAACTAAGACATCTTCAATTGTCCCTCTTGGAACTTTCACTAATCTATCTGCTAGAGATAGAGTGATTGATGTTGGCTTCAATTCACCAAGTCCCAATTGCTTGTAGACAGAGTATGGTAGCAAATTCATACTTGCTCCCAAGTCTAACAAAGCTTTCTCCACTATAGTTCCTCCAATCATGACTGAGATGATAGGGCAACCTGGATCTTTGTACTTCAATGGAGACTTGCACTATATGATAGCACTTACTTGCTCAGTCAAGAAGGCTTTCTTATTTACATTCAACCATCTTTTGATAGTACACAATTCCTTTAGGAATTTTGCATAAGTTGGCACTTATTTAATCATATCTAGCAATGGGATGTTGACCTTCACCTGTCTCAATACTTCAAGAATTTCTGATGCATTTCTGATTCTCTTTTTCCCATGCAAAGTTTGAGGAAAAGGTGGAGGTGTGTGTTTCTTCATCACATCTCCCTTGATAACTACTTTCTCCGGATTTGCATTCACTGTTGAATCATGGTCCTCTTTCCTTTCACTGTTATCTTTCTTCTTTCCTTTGATTTCCTCCCTCTTCTCTGTCTCTTCTTCTTCCTTCTCTTTCTCAACATGTGGCTTGGGTGTTGGTAGCTCAACCTTTTTACCACTCCTTAGAGTGATCAAGGCTTTGACGTCTCTCACCTGTGAAGACTCTCCCTCATGAGTTTCCACTTCATGGATACCCTTAGGGTTTTGGTGAGTGATTACTACTCAAAAAGTGCTATTTGATAGCTTGTAATTAACTATTTTAAACACTTTTGAATAGTAGTTATTACCTTTTAACTCAATTAACATATTAAGGACCTTTGCAATCATTTATAATCAAATTGTGTAAGTTTTGGTGTTTTTGTTAGTAATTTGATCACCAAAGCAATCCGAGATTGAGGAGAGTTCTTTGGAATCCATGGCAAATCAATGGAAAGCTCAAAAAAATGAAGAACCAAAGATTTGAAGCTTTATAGTCCTTTACCATAAGCAAATCATGAATTCAAGGAGGGAAAGAAAAGAGAGAAATCTAACATGAAGCATTCAAGAAGGAAGAAACTATCAGCCACTTTTGGAGCACTTCCTAGAGCTCAAATTATGCATACTATATGTCGTTTCGAAGCTCGGGAAGTCAGAAATCCAATGCTTCAAATGGTATGCAATTCGGAGTTGAAATGAAGGAGTTAAAGCCATTGGAATCCCATCACACCAAGTTGAAGGCCAATTTTGCGAGCTGCGAAATCAGCCTTTGGCTACGAAATGGTGTTCTTCATGTTGCGACATTTTGCAGCCATCTTGCACGGCTGCAAAATTCTTCTGAGTGCTTCCCGATATTTGCGACCGACATTTTTAGATTTTTTGCTTCAGATATTTGATGTCTAAATCCCCATTATCTCCTTGTAATCCACCTATCATAGGATTCCTTAGTTATTAAGTAAGAAGAAAGGGTAAATAGCCTTATATATATTGTTTGTAATTTCCATTACAGGAAGACGTCTGGGAGCTTGTTCTCAGAGACATCCTTTGTTTAGTTTTTTTAAAAAATTGAAATACAGAGCTTTTGCTCTGCTTTACCTACTCAATTTGATTGTATTGTATTTTATATTTTTCTTACTAGCCAAACAAGCTCTGAGGATGTTTCCTAAGAGAATGAGTGGCTAGGCTTTTAGTTCCTTGGAGCTAAGGTAGTCGGGTAAGGCCCCAAATGCAAGAATTGGTAGTTTTGTTGTTTCAACTGTTAATGAAGAGAAAGTGTGACCCATTAATGATTTCTATGTTTTTAGTTAACTTAAAACGCCTTCAATTCACCTAGGCCAACACTTGGTAAGGCAAGTGATCTCCGTCCATGGAGATGCACTAGTTTATCTCTTGCGAGCCTTTGGGAGGTGACTTGAAGGTAGGATTTTCTAGAATTGCCAACACTTGGTAAGCTTTTGGACTCTAAGGAGACATCCATTAGTTATCTCTTGCGAGCTTGAGAAGGGAAGTCCAAGGTTAATGATCACCTTGAATGGAAAATGCTAGGTGAGAGGCATGAGCCATTGCAAGTTGCATCAGTGAGAGAGAATTAGTGCTGCAATCTATTAAAGGGAAGCATCTGTACAACACCGGTTAGAGAATTAACTATATGTTAATTCTCTAATGCGAGGAAAAGATTCAAGTGACTGGAGCCCTGTTTTTGCATGAGAACCCTCCCCTGTGAACCTAAAACTCCAAGGAACGCTTTCCTTCATAAGTAATTTCCATTACTTTCTTTTTAGTTAGCTTAAAACAAACTTTTTTTCAACCAAAGTTTATGTTTTCTTCTTAAGCTAACCTTGAAATGAAAAAGCACCAATTCAACTTTGAATTGGTATCAGTTATAAGTTGAAAACTCTTCATAGTGAACGATCCTAGAGCCACTATGCTATATTAGCTAAGGCTATCCTAATGCATGGTGAGATAGGTTATAAATTTTGTTGATTACTTCATTCTGAGGACCACAATCAAGGAACACCAGCTAGACACGAATCAAATGGCACTACTGTCAGGGACCATTGAGAGGACATGAATCAGCTGAGACACCAATTGGGAATGAATCAAATGGTGCCGTTGCCAGGGAAGGTACCAATTTCACAGTGATATTATTTCAAAGTACTTGTGATTTTCATCACAAGTTTGGTGATTTTTCTTTCATTTTACTAACTCTTTTAATTGTTTCTTTTACTTGTTCATACTCTAACATATCTTTGAATTTAGTTTTAGTTAAGCTAAGTCTTTTTGTAGTTTTGTTTCCTTTTGTTTTTGTTTTTGTTATAGTTGATACTAGTTGTGTATGCCAAATTGGATATGAGATAGTGGAGGAAGGCTTGTTAAACATGAAACACCTCATAACAAGGAATTGGAATTGAGCTTGAATATCATGGAAGCTACACCTGAAGATCAGCATAGTCACCATGGTCACCAAGACAATCCCAATGCATTCAGATCAATGAGGGACCGCATGCATCCACCTCGTATGAGTGCACCATCATGTATAGTGCCCCCTACAGAGCAACTAGTGATCAGACCACATATTGTTCCACTTCTACCAACTTTCCATGGAATGGAAAGTGAGAATCCCTATGCACATATCAAGGAATTTGAAGATGTTTGTAATACATTCCAAGAGGGAGGAGCTTCAATCGACTTGATGAGGCTTAAGTTATTTCCTTTTACTTTAAAGGATATGGCCAAGATTTGGCTTAATTCTTTAAGGCCAAGGAGTATCCGCACTTGGACTGATTTACAAGCTGAATTCCTCAAGAAGTTTTTTCCTACTCATAAAACAAATGGCTTGAAAAGGCAAATTTCAAACTTCTCAGCTAAGGAGAATGAGAAATTCTATGAGTGTTGGGAAAGATACATGGAAGCCATCAATGCTTGTCCTCATCATGGTTTTGATACATGGCTATTGGTGAGTTATTTCTATGATGGGATGTCTTCCTCAATGAAGCAACTCCTCGAGACAATGTGTGGAGGAGATTTCATGAGTAAGAATCCGGAGGAAGCTATGGATTTCTTGAGTTATGTGGCTGAAGTTTCAAGAGGATGGGATGAACCGAACAAAGAAGAAGTGAGGAAGATGAAATCTCAACCGAATGCTTTCAATGTTAAGGCTGGGATGTACACCTTGAATGAAGATATTGATATGAAAGCAAAATTTGCAGCTATGACAAGAAGATTGGAGGAGCTAGAACTGAAAAAGATACATGAAGTGCAAGCTATTGCTGAAACACCAGTGCAAGTAAAGCCATGTTCTATTTGTCAATCTTATGAACACTTGGTGGAGGAGTGCCCTACAATTCCACTTGCTAGAGAAATGTTTGGAGATCAAGCAAATGTCATTAGACAATTCAAGCCCAACAACAATGCTTCGTATGGAAATACTTACAACTCAAGTCGGAGGAATCATCCAAATTTTTCTTGGAAACCAAGAGCGCCTCAGTACCAACAGCCGGCTCAACAATCTCAACAAGCTTCAAGTCTTAAACAAGCAATAGTGATTCTCAGCAAAGTTGTGGGACATTTTGTTGGAGACCAAAAATCCATCAAAGCTCAACTCAATCAAAGAATTGATAGTGTAGAAAATACTTTGAATAAAAAGATGGATGGGATGCAAAATGACTTATCTCAGAAGTTAGATAATCTCCAATACTCAATCTCAAGGCTCATTGACTTGAACACAGTGCAAGAGAATGGTAGATTTCCTTCTCAACCTCACCAAAACCCCAAGGGTATCCATGAAGTGGAAACTCATGAGGGAAAGTCTTCACAGGTGAGAGATGTCAAAGCCTTTGATCACTCTAAGGAGTGGTAAAAAGGTTGAGTTGCCAACACCCAAGCCACATGTTTAAGAGAAAGAAGAAGAAGAGACAAAGAAGAGGGAGGAAATTAAAGGAAATAAGAAAGATATCAGAGAAGGGAAAGAAGACCATGATTCAATAGTGAATGCAAATCCGAAGAAAGAGCTTATTAAGAAAGAAATGATGAAGAAACACATCTCTCCACCTTTTCCTCAAGCTTTGCATGGGAAAAAAAGGATAAAAAATGCATCAGAAATCCTTGAAGTATTAAGACAAGTGAAAGTCAATATTCCATTGCTGGATATGATTAAACAAGTTCCAACATATGCAAAATTCCTAAAAGACTTGTGTACTTTCAAAAGAGGGTTGAATGTGAACAAGAAAGCCTTTTTGACTGAGCAAGTAAGTGCCATCATACAATGCAAGTCTCCTTTGAAGTACAAAGATCCGGGATGTCTTACCATTTCAGTCATGATTGGAGGAAAGGTAGTGGAAAAAGCTTTGTTAGACTTGGGAGCAAGTGTGAATTTGCTACCATACTCTATCTACAAGCAATTGGGACTTGGTGAATTGAAGCCAACATCAATCACTCTATCTTTAGCTGATAGATCAGTGAAAATTCCAAGGGGGATAATTGAAGATGTCTTAGTTCAGGTTGATAATTTCTACTATCTAGTAGATTTTGTTGTTCTTGATACAGACCCCTTTGTTAAGGAAGCTAATTATGTTCCAATCATCCTTGGAAGACCATTCCTTGCTACCTCAAATGCAATCATCAATTGTAGGAATGGATTCATGCAACTCACTTTTGGCAACATGACACTTGAGCTCAATATCTTTTATATGTCCAAAAAGCTAATCACTCAAGAAGAAGAAGAAGGTCCAGAAGAGGTATGCATTATTGACACTCTAGTGGAGGAGCACTATAATTAGAATATGCAAGACAAGTTGAATGAAAGTCTTGGGGATCTTGAAGAAGGGTTATCTGAACCCGCTGATGTGCTTGCTACTCTACAAGGTTGGAGGAGGAAAGAAGAGATTCTACCTTTGTTCAATAAAGAGAAGGCACAAGAAGTTGTTAAGGAAGAGACCCCAAATCACAATTTGAAACCTCTGCCCATGGAGTTGAAATACACGTACTTGGAAGAAAATAAACAATGCCCTGTTGTTATATCTTCATCTCTTACTACTCATCAGGAGATTTCTCTACTTGAAGTTCTTAAGAGGTGTAAGAAAGCAATAGGATGGCAAATATCTCACTTGAAAGGCATCAGTCCTTTGGTTTGTACCCATCATATATATATGGAGGATGAATCTAAACCAATTTGTCAACCTCAAAGAAGATTGAATCCTCATTTGCAAGAGGTGGTGCAAGCTGAGGTGCTGAAGCTACTCCAAGCAGGTATTATTTATCCCATATCTAACAACCCTTGGGTGAGTCCTACTCAAGTGGTACCAAAGAAGTCAGGGATTACTGTGGTTCAAAATTAAAATGGAAAAGAAATTGCTACACGCCTCACTTCAGGTTGGAGGGTGTGTATTGATTATAGGAAATTGAATGTCATGACAAGGAAAGATCATTTTCCACAGCCGTTTATTGATCAAGTGTTGGAGAGAGTCTCTAGCCATTCTTTATATTGTTTCTTGGACAGATACTCAGGGTATTTTCAAATTGAAATTGATGTTGAAGATCAGGAGAAGACCACTTTCACATGTCTATTTGGAACATACGCCTACAGAAGAATGCCTTTTGGTTTATGCAATGCTCCTGCAACATTCCAAAGATGTATGCTTAGTATCTTCAGTGATATGGTGGAGCGAATTATGGAGGTTTTCATGGATGATATCACCATATATGGAGGTACATTTGAAGAATGCTTAGTCAACTTGGAAGCGGTTCTTAACAGATGCATAGAAAATGACTTGGTGCTTAATTGGGAGAAATGCCATTTTATGGTACATCAAGGAATTGTCCTTGGCCATATCATCTCTGAGAAAGACATTGAAGTTGATAAAGCAAAGGTGGAACTTATTGTCAAATTGCCATCCCCAACAACTATAAAAGGAGTAAGGCAATTCCTTGGCCATGCAGGGTTCTACAGGAGATTTATAAAAGACTTCTCAAAGCTTTCAAAGCCTCTTTGTGAACTTTTGGCTAAGGATACTAAGTTTATATGGGATGAAAGATGTCAAAAGAGTTTTGATCAATTGAAGCAATTCTTGACAACCATTCCAATAGTGAGGGCTCCCAACTGGCAATTACCCTTTGAAGTAATGTGTGATGCCAGTGACTTTGCTATAGGAGTTATGCTTGGCCAAAGAGAAGATGGAAAGCCCTATGTGATCTACTATGCAAGCAAGACATTGAACGAAGCTCAAAGGAACTACACAACTACAGAGAAAGAATTGTTAGCTGTGGTGTTTGCCTTAGACAAGTTTTGTGCTTATTTAGTAGGGTCTTTCATCATTGTTTTCACTGACCATTCAGCCTTGAAGTATTTATTGACAAAGCAAGATGCAAAAGCCAGGTTGATTAGATGGATTCTTTTATTACAAGAGTTTGATCTCCAAATCAAAGACAAGAAATGAGTGGAAAATATGGTAGCTGACCACCTTTCAAGGTTGGCTATAGCACACAATTCCCATGTCTTACCTATTAATGATGACTTTCCTGAGGAATCACTCATGTTGCTAGAGAAAACTCTTTGGTATGCTCATATTGCTAACTATTTGGTTACTGGTGAAGTTCCAAGTGAGTGGAAAGCATGAGACATGAAGCACTTCTTTGCAAAGATTCATGCTTATTATTGGGAAGAGCCTTTTCTTTTCAAGTATTGTGCAGATCAGATAATGCGGAAGTGTGTCCCTGAAGAAGAGTAACAAGGAATCCTCAGCCATTGCCATGAGAATGCATGTGGAGGCCACTTTGCCTCTCAGAAAACAGCCACGAAGGTGTTGCAATCAGGGTTTACTTGGCCATCACTTTTCAAAGATGCCCACATCATGTGTTGGAGCTGTGATAGATGCCAAAGGCTCAGGAAGCTTACAAGAAGAAATCAAATGCCCATGAACCCCATCCTAATAGTTGATCTCTTTGATGTTTGGGGTATTGACTTCATGGGACCTTTCCCAATGTCTTTTGGCAACTCTTATATCTTGGTGGGGGTGGACTATGTTTCTAAATGGGTTGAGACAATCCCCTGTAAACACAATGATCACAGGGTGGTTCTCAAGTTTCTTAAGGAGAACATCTTCTCAAGATTTGGGGTGCCCAAGGCCATAATCAGTGATGGAGGTACTCATTTTTGCAACAAACCTTTTGAAACCCTATTAGCCAAGTATGGAGTGAAGCATAAGGTAGCTACACCTTCTCACCCTCAGACTTCTGGGCAAGTGGAGCTAGCAAACAGGGAAATCAAGAACAAATTGATGAAGATGGTGATCACAAGCAGAAAAGATTGGTCTATTAAGCTTCATGATTCACTATGGGCATATAGAACAACTTACAAGACTATTCTTGGCATGTCTCCCTATCGCCTAGTCTATGGAAAAGCATGCCATCTCCCTGTGGAAGTTGAATCTAAGGCTTGGTGGGCAATCAAGAGGTTAAACATGGACTTGATTAGAGCCGGGGCAAAGAGGTGCTTAGACCTTAATGAGATGGAGGAATTAAGAAATGATGCTTACATCAATTCCAAAGTTGCAAAACAGAGGATGAAGAGGTGGCATGACCAATTAATCTCCAACAAAGAATTCCGAAAAGGACAAAGAGTCTTACTCTATGACTCAAGGCTCCATATCTTTCATGGGAAGCTTAAGTCAAGGTGGATAGGCCCTTTCATTATTCACCAAGTGCATTTCAATGGAGTGGTGGAATTACTGAATTCCAATGGCACTGACACTTTTAAAGTCAATGGTCATCGTCTCAAGCCATTCATCGAGCCATTCAAGCAAGAAAATGAGGAAATCAACCTCCTTGAGCCATAGAGAGCCTAATTAGAAAAGGGTTAGATGGACTTGGTTTCACCAAAGTCCATATTTTTGTTTAATTGTGTTAATTTATAAGCTTTATAAACTGTTTTGATTTTAATTTTGGTCTTAAATTGTGTTATTTATATGTAACTTAATCTTTTTGAATGATCAAAATCAGGAGGAATTGCAAAGAAATTGAAAGAAGGAAGCTAGGAATCAAGAGGAGCTCAAAAGCAAAGACAACTCAAGGTCTGCAAAATTTCGCAGCTTAAAAAGGGCCCCTGTGAAAATGATTCTTGGTTGCGAAATAATTTTGCAACCCCAAGTAGCCGCTGCGAAATGATTTCGCAGCCCCATGCCCCCCTTTGCGAAAAGACCCTTTGGCACACGAGTGCCATTTCGCAGGCCACCTACCTCATTTAGCAGCTGCGAAACAATTGCGAAATCCTCCACGCCTAAAAATCCCCATTTTCGCAGCCGAGTCCCCATTTCGCAGGTGGTTTCGCAGCTGCGAAACCACCCGTTGGCACATGAGTGCCATTTCGCAGCCATACCCTCATTTCGCAACTGCAAAATGGTTGCGAAAATGCCCTATTGCTGGGAAATCCATCACCCGCTGCGAAATTGCCCCCCTGCTGCGAAAATGAAAAACGTCCATTGGCTAATATGTGCCAAGCATCCAACTATCTCTGGCTATCAAGACAGTGAACTATGAAGATCTCAAGCATATCAAGAGAGTGAACTATCTCTGGCTAATATGTGCCAAGCATCCAACTATCATCCAATACGTCCATCTCATGCTCGTCATGAAGAAAATCATGTCAATCAAATCTCCCATTTGAGAAAAACTAATGTCCTCTATAAGAACTCTCATCTGATAAACTTTGACTCATAATCCACTAAACTCATCATATGTACGAAGTCACCCTCAACAATGTCACTGGCTAACTGGGTGGTGGGGGTGGGTGGTAATGAATCATACGACATCTCATCCTGAACTGGATGCTATCTATCTCACTATCCATCAATCCTCTGGCTCAAACCTGCTAATGTCTCGTGAATAGAGTCATGGTGACTGTAATTCGATCAACTATAACATGCTGAAGATCCATACCCGACTGCTTTGAAACCCTGATCAATTTATCTCCAACTCTGATCTAAGAAGTCAAATCTAAACTGAAACGAATAACCCTCCTATAAGGTACAAAGGCACGAAAAGATAAATGACATGAAGGAAACTCAGAAAATGTGGAGACACACTAATCACAATGCAGAAAAGGTGGCCCAACTGAAACTCAAACATGTACCAATCTCTGAGCACACCAAAAGGAAACCATGAAGAGGATAACTGAACCCAATTGTGACCAAGGCAGCTTTGAAAGTCCACAAATGCACCCATGTGTAGGAGTGAAATCTTAATTGGATCTATGATAGCCTATAAGGTTAAGATGGCTCTATAAGATGAAATGGGTGGGTTAAAGGATCCCTAGCAGAAGCGATCGTACCCTCCGGCGGTACCCAACCCTCTGCACGCCTCCAAGGAGACGGGGTGCTTCCATGCAAGGTGGTCATCACCTCCACACATGCACTTCCTCGCGTTCCCAGGGGGTTTCTTAATGGTGAAGGCTCTCCCATCTCTCAACACTCAAGGATAATCTAAAGTGCACAATGAAGGATGTGGGTGCATCCGAAAAACCTAAGATCTAAAGTGAGATAGTGAACGAAGACAAGCAATCATACGAACATGCAAGAGAAAGGGTTGTCACGCAACAAGCAATCATGCGAAGCAGATAAATATCAAACAATCAAAGTCCTACCTAACATATGTGAGAGTGAATCATGTTAAAGTGAGCAAAACAATCAAGTGATCATCCAAGGCAATCAAACATGTTAAGATAGCAAACCAAACAAGCAAACAAATTGAATTACCTTGCCTAAAAAAAAAAAAAAAAAAAAAGAGGTACCCACTAATCAACCAATTAAACGCCACATTTTCCTCAACTAGTATTCAAGCTTGATCCTCAAAATCCCCAGTGAAGTCGCCAATTTGTGGACCCGCATTTTTCACGTGCATCCCCACTCGATCGACGAGACTCACTTTTTATTTGTGAAAAATTAATTTTAGAAAAGTTGGAGTCGCCACCTATTTTATTTTTATTTTGAAGGGAAAATAAAACAAGAAAGAAAAACCCTAAAAAGTGACTCCATAGTTTTGGAAAAAGCATGTCTTTGAAAAACCCGAGTCTAGGTCCGGGGATCGGGTTACTCATTGGGAAGGTACTTCTAGGAGGTAACACCCCTCTAAGCCCTACAAAGGTCTCTACTAACTAAGTTAAGGGGAATGTGGCAATTAATTGGTTAATTATGGATACCTAAGTAGGCTAGGTGGTTCCAAAAAATAGCATGCCAAACAAGATCAAATCATAATAAAGGAAGGTTAGGATGCGTACCCGGACCGCTCCTCAAGCGCTATCATAAAACATAAGAGATTAGTTTGGAAATATGACACATAATATGTATTTTATCAAAGATGATCAAACATCAAGACAATCAATTATGGCATCAAACATGGTCATGATTCATGATAACATATAGAATTTTATAGTTGAAGGGTAGAAGGGGCGTACCCATTTAGCGAGCATCCACACGTCTATGGGAACAAGGGTATCTCAACAATAGATATAAAGTGAATTCAAGTATTTCATCAAGAAGAATAAAAAATCAACATATCAAGCAAACAGTATTGAAGTGAGTGTTATGAATGTCGGGCCCCCACCAAAGCCTTAGTTGATTTCGCATGAGTTGGTTTTATGAATTCCATTATTTGGAATCATAAAATTTATTCATGCTTGGGAAAATTGAGAAAAAATCAAGAAAATGGTTGAAAATCGAAGAAAATAGTGAAAATCTGTGCCGCAAAGAAAATGGTAGCGAACTTATCAAAATCTAGGTTTTAGTGACTAGAAGGGTCCTAAGGATGGATTTTTCAAAGCTGGAAGTGCTTAGTTGTAAAAAAGATTCAAAAATTCAATTTAAAACGGTAAATTTCCAGTCAAAGAGGCAAAGAGAGGAAAAGGTATGTATAACAGGATAGCCATGCTAAATTAATGTCTAGGCTACTTTTGAGACTGAGTTACTTGGGTTGCCTGGGGATGTTTCTGTAAATTGCTGAAATGGAATTCTGCATTCTGGCATCAGTGATCCCAGTTTTGACTTTAATCGGCCTTGTAACAAGTGCTTTCTGTTTAGGTGATGAGCGAAAGCAGATAACAGATGCACAACCAATGTCCTTGACATCTTCCTTTAGAGCAAAATTGAATAACTTCTCATCAATGATCAAAGCCAATGCCTTGGAGTCTTCACTTGCTATGTTAAGCAGTGCCTCACCCTCACTTATCTGTTGAATGACCTTCGCTTTTGCTACCTTGTCAACAGCAGATTTATCCCTTACTTTCTCCAGTGCTTTAACTCCTGGAGTTCCTGAATTTATTATCACTTACTTCATTCCTTGTCTAAGCAAGCTATAGGCATACCCAACGTTTATTGCAGTCTCCATCTTATCTCCGGTCAGAAACCGCAATTTTATTCCAGCTTGCGCAAGCTTGTTAATGCAGTGATCTCTACAGCTTGCGCAATTTTTTTCTTTAACACATTGTTCTCTGGACTCAAATACTACTTCAGAAGCTCCTTTGATTTCTTCAGCTTCATCTACTTGTGGCTTTTCCACCATTCTGCCCTCTTTGTCTCTGTACTCACATGCAATAGTTGGAAGTTTAGACACCCCTTCAGAGGTTGCTTCAAGCTTAATTTTGTCAACTTCTTCACCCCGAAACTCTATTTGATTCTGCCTTGTTTGTAGATTCTGGTGCCTTAACATAAGGTTATTTGAATTCAGTTGTTGATATCCACTGCAACTCTTTGAGAACTGAGGCCTCAGAATTACTTGTGCATGGTTTTTTATCAAATGATACTTGCAAAGAATCACTACCAGGCCTTACCACAGAATCTAATTGCTGTACTGAAATTATTCGGGTTGAAATTTATAGCTTCTCCATTGTCAATGTACCTGCTATCTAAGAAGATAGCAAGGTGCTCTATTGCAAGAACACAGCTGGCTGATTGTTCCGTGAAGCACTCGTTATCTGATCCAAGCACTCGTTCAGCATCTCCAGAAACACTTTACTCTTCTTTGACGTTCTTGAAGTGTGTCTCCCAAGCATACAGCTTCAGGATTTTTATGTTTAGAAGTGATTCTGTAATAGCCTTCAGCTTTCATAACCAGAATTTTATCGACTTCGAAGAGAAACTCCACTTGATGAGCCACCAGAATTATAGTTTTATGAGCAAGAGCAGCTATGACTTTTTCATTGAGAGGAATTGCAGCTGTATGTGCATCCACTGCACTGGAAGGATCATCCGGGAGGTAGATATTGGCATCATTATAGACAGCTCGCACAAGTTGAATCCTCTGTTTCTGTCCTCCACTGATATTAAGCCCTCTCTGACCGATTTTTGTTTCATCACCATGATCAAAACTGTTTATGTCCTTATCTAAGTCACATGCTCTATAAAAGAAAGGCTTTCTTTTCTTCGTTAAATTCTGTAGGTAGCCTATCAGATAGATCAGAAGTCAGTTCTGCCATTGATGCATATTCATTAGTTACATACTTGGCGCCTAAAAAAACCACTGATGATTGCCAAAGGCACTTAAAACCTCTTGCCAATTGGGTGATGAATTGAAGTAAAAAATCTCTGTATGCTGCATCCCAAGTAATGATGATAATGACTTCCCTAGATTACGAAAAAAAACCTTGATGTAACGTGCCTACAAACAAATTTTTGTTCATACAGAGTGGTGTCACTTAGAAGTTCCATCAAGATCTGTATTATATTTTTCAAGCCATTCCACTATTCCCTCCACATTGCAAAGTAGCTCATGAACTATGGAAGCCATAAAACTGCAAGTGTCACCCAATATCCGAGTCTTCTCGGATGCACCCTCATCAGTCAGTGAACTGGCTCTCCGGGTGGTCTTACCCTATTGGAAAATATGATTCAACCACCAAAGCTTTAGTTGTGAAGACGTATCCCTGGCAATATGATACTATAAACAACAGGTATTCCGCAAGATACAAGAAGCAAACTGGTGACAAAATCAAATTCTTTCCTCCGCTTGGCATGGTAAGTATCTTCCAGAGTCATACGAAAAGCTAGAAATCTTTTCATATAAAGTAATTAATGTCACTTGAAATAGTAGAATACATTGGAAGTTCCAACTCCTCAGTCATGTCAGCAAGATTCAATTCAGAAATATGCACACACCTTGATAAGTCTGATTTCCGAGGCACAAAGTAGCAGCTGGAATTTTCGATATTGGCAACATGTATCCTTCTTTAAATATAAGTGATTGGGAATAACCACAAAATTTAGCTGTTCAATTACCATACAAAAATGTCTTGGAAATCTCTCTTCACGTGCCTTTTGTAGAAAATTAAGTATCAACAAGTAACATGCATTATGGTTCCAAGGTTCTCTATGTAACCATTTCTGCAGTTGTGGTATTGCCTCTGGCACAATTTCGTTCTCTTGAAAGCCCACATGATCTAGTAATTCTGAAGCAAAGGATAACATGGGTTCTTGCTCTGAACAAAAGACTACATCTTTCATGACCAGTACGAAATCAGCAACAGGTAAGAACTCTACTTGATGTGCAACATAAATCACTACCTTCGAACCCAAGAGACACAACAAATATTCCTTAAAGAAATTGGTTCCTGCGCAAGCATCCACAGCACTATAACTGTCTGATCACCAAATGAGAGAACTTCCAGATTCTTTTTCAAGGAATATGCATCAAGAACCCTTTCATACCTTTCTCTGTTCATCTTCTTATTAAACAAGATGTTCTCTTCTATTTTACCATTCTGTATCTAAGGAGATTGAGTAACATAGGCCTGTGTTCCATTTCCAATTGAGTCTCATATTGGATTCTTGAATAATATCACTGGGAGCACAACAATATCCTCGAGACATTCTCATCTTATGACCAGCTGCGCTAAAAGTTATGAAGATAGGTTTCTGTGCTCTGAAACCCGAATTTCTAAAGTGTCAATCCTATATATAGCAGAAACAGTGAAACTAGAAGTGTCATGATCCACAACATCAAAATCATGCAGGATGAACTACTGCAATGAAGCAATCTTGTTGACCTGTTTCTCATTTTGACTCACATTACCATTCCCTCTACCATTGGTATTGAAAATTGAGCGTGTAATCTTTACAGAGGCAGTAGATGACACACTGGAAAAATGATCATAGTTAAAAAGGTAAGCTTCCACCTCTTTAAAACCTGTCTCCCCAACCCTCAATGAATGTTTCAGACCTGGTTTCTCAAGGATCTCCCTTGGTACATCCAAGGCAGGAATACCTTTTTGTGGAAAGTATACACAAACCTTTGATGATGCTTCGTTTAATTTATTGGCTATAAAGCCAACGAATTTCCTATTTTCATCCACCGTAATTCAAATAAGAGATACTTGCTCAACGTGTACACGAATATTTCGATTCAGTAAATGAGAAAGTATGATAATCCTGGCTTCAAAATTTACCATATCCGATGCTACCACATTCACAACTAAAGGGATCTTCTTCTCTATCATGGCATTAAAACAGAACCGTCACAGGCCATGACACTTCCAACTACATAATCTGCCACCCCTTGTCGTTGTGATGCCTAAAACTCCCTGTATAAATCCCCCATCTGACAAGATCCTCCACTATTTCAATTAGGTTCTTCAGAATATCACCATAAAACTGATCATCAAATTGAGAAGCTAGAACATGTGCAGATCCCCACCATAAGACACAGAAACCAATGCATCAAGGTCCTCACCAGGAAAACGGATACTAGAGTAGCAAGATGGACATTTAAAAAATATTCTTCTGGTTTTCACTTTTTTGCCCGGTTCCCTCCTCTGTGCCTCTCCTCAAAACAAACCAAGAATTTCCCCCAAACCCAATGGATTTTAAATTCTGACCCCATGGCTCCCACGAACAGAGAACAGGCATGACCCAAGAGGAGCCAAGCAGGCAAACAGACTGCTGGATGAGGTCCCTTTTCATGTTTTAAGCAAAGGGCCAAAAGCAGGTGAAAGAGGCAGGGGGCAAGAACATGATTCTCACACATTACGCAATGAAGATGGATCATATTGAAGATAAATCTCAAGGAAGACCAAAGATGCAGTATGTGAACAGGGTAAAATCTAGTATATCAATAACTTAAACAGCAACAAGCAACAAGCAATGTCCGTATATCTAATATTCACGCCCAATCAGCAAAATAAATGCTCAAAACCATCAATGAATCATCAAGAATAGAATAGGATGAAGCATAGGAAATAGTTGAAAGCGCACCTAGGCAGTCTTGGCTGCAATGGCTTGGCACCCGGCTATCTTTTTTTCTTCCGTCTGAAGACCACTCCCAGAGAAAAATCAAAATCCACCTTTTCCCGGTCACTCCTTCTTCCTTTCTCCCTCCCCTTTCTCCAATGCGTGTTTCCACCCCCTATTCTTTTTCTTTTCTCACCTATATATATCACCCCTCAAGACCTAAATTTGTTTCCAAAAAGAAAAATTCTCCTATTTCCTTTCTTCTTCTCTTTTTTTTTTTTTTTTAAATCTTCCAATCAAAAGCAATCTTCCCAATTTCAAATTCCCCTCCAAAACCTTCCAAGGAGAGTCCCACTTTCCTTAAACTCCAATGGTAAGTTTCCTTGCAAAAACATGAAATTTTTGAAGTTAAATAATTGAATGAATAGATAAGCAAGTAAATAAATTAGGAAACGGTAAAAATAAATAAATAAATAAACGAAAATAAATAATAAATAAATAAATAAGTTAAGGAAAATAATATAAAGAGGAAGATAACCAATAAAAAGTGAATGATAATCATAAAACTAAAACTAAAAAAATAAAATAAAATAAAATAAAAATAAACCAATAAACAAAAGCCGAGCCCAAAAGCTATGTAACCATGCAAGTCATACAAGTCACGCTAAAAAAGTCCAAATGGGCCAAGTGTGTCTAAAAGTGATTCACGCTTGATAATCCAGTCGGGTCATTTAATCAAAAACATTTATAAAACCTATGACCTCATACTAGTGTAGCAAAGCTACTATAGTATAGTGGCTCTAGGGTCAAACTCTGGGATGGGTTTTCATTCTACCAGTGATATACTCGAGATTAGAAATTGGATTCAATGATTTCCTTTATCAAAAACTTAAAGTTTAAAAGAAAATAAAATTTGTTTTGAAAGTATTTGAAACTAAATTAACATAAACTAATTAAAAATGGAAGAAAGAAAGTTTCTCGGAGCTAAGGATTGCTAGGATCAAGTTTAGAATGCAAAGTGGAAAATTCCGGATTTTTCTCCTCACATTGGGGATTTAACCTATAGTTATTTCCCGAACCGGTATAGGTTTAACAATGAAGATTTAATCCATAAAAATCAATAGAAATGGTAGTCAAGGTCCATTAATGGCTTTAGACACTATATAGGTCTTCACCTTGAACCACTTTCCAATGGCTCGTACATGATAACTAATGGACTAATATGGATCTAGCAATAAGCATCCACAAAGACCTGAAGCTTACCATGTATTGGCCATTCAAAGTGATTCTAAGGGATTTAAAGCAAAACTTTGGATTTAAAAGCCATTTATGAACTTCAACTACCTGTATTTAATGCACGAGCATTTTCCACCTTTGCATCTGGACTTTTCACCTAGCTTCCTTCACTCCAAGAAACCAAGAGTTTAGCCTCTCATCCTCTGAGAAAACATCCTCAGAGGTTGTTTGGCTTGCAAGAAAAAGAAAATAGTAACGAGAAAATAGAAAATGAGAGAGCTCTGTATATTGCTAAGTGTTAAGCTTAACACCCGTGTTACATTCCTTTGAGAGGTGATTTCCACCCCTTATATAGTTTTTACAAAAGCAAAGCTTTTCATTGGCTTGTTACAAGGAGAAGAAAGGAAATTACATAAAAAAATACTTAAGAAAATATCTAAAGTGGAGTCGGCAAAAACAGAGGAGATTTCGCACCACGCATGGGGTGTGCGAAATTTTCGCACACCTGGAGCAGTTGTCTTCCGAAGGCCATAACTTCCTCGTTTCAGCTCCAAATCATACACGGTTTGAAGCGTTGGATTCTTGAATTCTTGAGCTTTGAAACGGTATATAGCATGTAGAGAATGGACTTCGGGAAGTGCTCCAAAAGTGCCTAAGAAGACTGCAGCTGCTGTCCTCTGATTTCCTCCTTGCTTCTCTTTGCTTTTCTTTGCTTTTCTTCTTTGGTTGGCTTGTCTTAATGATCCAAAAAGATGTCAAAACACTAAAACTAGCCACAAATATGATTAGAAGTCATTTCTAGGTCCTTAACATGCCAATTGGAATAAAGGTGAAGAATTACTACACAAAAGTGCTTAAAACATAATGACTTAAAGGTGTAAAATGGCACTTTTTGGGTAGTAATAAAAAAGCTATCCTAAAAAAAACAAGAAAAGCCTAAGTCTAAGTTAGGGCTGCCAAGGGTCACAATAAGGGATCAAATAATCCTTCAACCAAAATCTCCGAGGTGACTCAGAAAAAGGTAAGTGGTATGAGTAGCCATGGGCCACCAAGGAACTATTGTGGAGCATTGAAAACGAATTTTAAAGACATGTGCTAAAGGGACAAAATTGAGGGTCTACACATCATTTTTAAACGTTATAAATTCTCTATTTTCTATTCTAATCGGTCATTTGAACTTCAAAAAGGTACCAAGAGGACCCAAACCAGAGCAACCCTCCCGTCCGCCTCTCCCCTCTGCCTGAGCAAGTCGCGCGCACCTCCGCCGTCTTCGTTGAGTCAGCCATGGCTAGAACCCGAGGAGCTAAGTCCTCGTCCCCATCATCTCGCTTGAGAATCCCAAGAGACACATTTGTCCAAGGCTCCATATCCGAGCCTCCGCGGCCATGGGTCGTCCCACCTCCATTTGAGGACACACCCATCAGTCCTCTGCCCAGGCGTTATCACACGAGGAGCTCACTCACCATGGCCGGAGCGAGTTCTTCCCGAGGCCAAAAGTCAGGTACCGGTCCCCTAAAGAAGAAAGCCAAGCTCTCAGAGCCAATTGATTTAACAGAGCCATCTTCGGAGCCTGAATCAGAGACTCGACCATCTCCACCACCTGTCAAAAAGCCTCATCCGTCTCAACCACCAGCCAACGACTTTCAGATTCCCTTAGGCATGAATCCCGAGGTTGTTATCAGACGCCCCATGGTGACACAACCACCAATTGAAGGAAATTTGGATTACAAGGCAAGGCCATTCCACTCCGAGCTCTATTTTAACACAGCCACTTTCAGACTTTAACCCGAGCTCAGGGATTCCTTCTGTCTGCTACAGAGGTACCATATGGAGCACTTGCTGACTCCCAGGGATTTTTTCTATCCCCACGTGGCATTGGACTTCTATCAATCCATGACCATAAACCAGGTCCGGGATCCTACAGTCATCCACTTCACCATAGATGGACGCCATGGTATTCTCGAAGCCCAACATATAGCAGAGGCACTCCATATTCCTTATGAGCCAACACATCCAAAGGATTTTCGAGTCTGGACTCATCCTGCACAGAGCGACATAGTTCATACTCTATCCAAGGGGCATCTTCGCACCACTATATCTTGAGAAAGGAGCTCCCTCCCAGCATGTTCTTCATTGATGTACTCTTGTGCCATAATATCTTTCCACTTCAGCATTGGGTGCAGAGGAGAGGAGTTTTGTTGGAGGCATTGTTCAAGATATTTGAGGGATACTTCTTTGGCCCTCACCGTCTCATCATGGCCGCTCTTTTGTACTTTGAAGAGAAGGTCCATAGGAAGAAGCTGCTCAGAGTGGACGTCATTCCACTTCTTTTCCCCAGATTGTTATGCCAGATTTTAGAGCACTTGGGATACCCATCAGACCCTTAGCATGAGCGTAGACGTATTTGTTATGAGATATTCACTCTCGAAAAATGGACGAGTATGACAACATATGGTGCAGACCAGGGAGCCCCAACTGGACCAGAGCATCTATAGATTCCACATCCAGAGCAGCCAGAGGAGCCACAACCGGTTGAGATACCAGCTGACATGAGAGCACTAGCCCATGCAGCCCCTGCAATGGCCTCTCCAGAGCCTAGTCCTGAGGTTGCACCCTCTGCTCCTCGGGCCACACCATAGACTCCCCCTGTTATTCCACCCATATCAGAGCCATCTCCATCATTTGAGCCAAGGATTGTTATACCCATTATCGAGTATAGAGGCCTATGCCACACTTTCTAGGCATTGGCCACTTCTTAGAGCATCCTCACTCAGCAGATCACAGTTCTTAGTGCTCATCAGGAGCAGATCATCGCCACTCAGACCCAGCACACTGCCATCCTGAGGCAGATTCAGCATCATTTAGGTATTATATCAGCTCCTGAGCATGCCATTCCTAGCCCACCAGAGCCATCACATGCCCCTCCTTTCGTCGACCAGCCTATGCCTCCTGAGGAGCCGATTACAAGAGAGATAGAGGCAGCTGAGCCATCATCTCCACATCATCCTCCAGCCACCATTTAATCATTTTGATAGTTTCCTTTATATATGTCCTTTATGTATTTCCTTTATATATTTTGTTTATGTTTTCCTTATCATAGTAGCACTTGAAATCCCATGCTTTTGATATTATATATACTGGGATTAATTGTATTACTTGTTCTCTTTTTGTACTTTCTTGAAATGAAGTAATACAAATCTATCACTTTTTGATCACTCTTAGCATTATTTTATTCTAATTCCTCTACTCATATCTTTTATTTTTTTTTAAACATGTGGTTTCTCCTATACGACTCAGACTCTATGTCACTCAGGAGGTACCACTTCCTCCCTATTTTTCAATTGCTTTTGTCACATTGAGGACAATGTTCAGCTTGGTTGGGGGGGGGGGGGGGGGAGAGAGAGAATTGAGGAAGAAAGTTTTTGTTATTTATGCTAAGTTATTTTGGTAATTTAGTTGATTTTTGTTTAATTTTAAAAATTTTAAAGTTTTTTATTCTAATCTCCATGGTTATTAAGGAAAAATTTTCAAATTGAAATGGGAGAAATTGAATTTTTGTTTTTCACTTGACTTAGAGTTTGTATTATGCTTACTAAAGTTTATGAGTTGTTGAAAATTCTATTGAATTCAAGCTTAGTTATTCCACTTTAAGCTATTCACACACTGTGCACAATAGGTTCTGATTACTACCCAAAAAGTGCTATTTTGCGCCTTTAATTCATTATGTTTTAAGCACTTTTGTGTAGTAGTTCTCCATCTTTATTCCAATTGGCATGTTAAGGACCTAGAAATGACTTCTAATCATATTTGTGGCTAGTTTTAGTGTTTTGACAGTTTTTTGGATCATTAAGACAAGCCAAGTAACCAAGAGAAGCAAAGAGGAAAAACAGAGGAAAACAGAGTGAAGAAAAAGAGGACAGCAACTACAGTCTTCCTTCACACTTTTGGAGCACTTTCCGAAGTATATTTTCTACATGCTATATACCATTTCAAAGCTCAGGAAGTCAAGAATCCAACGCTTCAAACCGTATACAATTTGGAGCTGAAATGAGGAAGATATGGCCTTCAGAAGACAACTGCATCAAGCAAGTGCGAATTTCGCACCACCAGCCATGCATGTGCGAATTTCGCACAGCAGCCCAAGCATGTGCGAAATTCGCACAGCAGCCCATGCAAGTGTGAATTTCACACAAGCCCATGCATCTTTGGTGTAAAATCTCCTCTGTTCTGCCGACTCCACATGAGATCTTTTCTTTTTTATTTTTTGATGTAAATTCCTTTCTTATCCTTGTAACTAGCCAATCACAGGCTTTGCTTTGTAAAGACTATAAGAGGGGTGGAAATCATATCTCGAAAGACACTAACATATGTTATGTTTTACATTTAGTGAAATATAGGGCTCTCTTTGCTTTTCTTTTCTCTCTACTATTTTCTTTTTCTTGGAAGCCAAACAACCTCTGAGGATGTTTTCCCAGAGGATGAGAGGCTAAACTTTTGGTTTCTTGGAGTGAAGGAAGCTAGGTGAAAAGTCCAGATGCTAAAGTGGAAAACTCTCGTGCATTAAATACAGGTAGTTGGAGTTCATAAATGGCTTTTAAATCTAAAGTTTTGCTTTAAATCCCTTAGAATCACTTTGAATGGCCAATACATGTTAAGCTTTAGGTCTTTGTGGATACTTATTACTAGATCCATATCAGACCATTAGTTATAATGTACGAGCCATTGGAAAGTGGCTCAAGGTGAAAACCCATAGTGTCTAAAGCCATTAATGGAACTTGACTACCATTTCTATTGACTTTTTATGGATTAAATCTTCATTGTTAAACCTATACCGGTTCGGGAAACAACCATCCTTTATGTTGTTGTCCCCAATACAAGATGAGAAATCCGGAATTTCCACTTTGCATTCTGAACTTGATCCTAGCAACTCTTAGCTCCGGGAGACTTTCTTTCTTCCATTTTTATCTAGTTCTATATTAGTTTAGTTTCAAACACCACTTTCAAAACAAATTTTATTTTC
Source organism: Vitis cinerea var. helleri x Vitis rupestris (assembly GCA_945999865.1). Lineage (NCBI taxonomy): Eukaryota > Viridiplantae > Streptophyta > Magnoliopsida > Vitales > Vitaceae > Vitis > Vitis cinerea var. helleri x Vitis rupestris. The sequence continues at coordinate 16,331,377 of OX253934.1, forward strand.
TTTTAAACTTTAAGTTTTTGACAAAGGAACTCATCAGACTCAGTTTCTAATCTTGAGTATATCACTGGTAGAATGAAAACCCATCCCAGAGTTCGACCCTAGAGCTGCTATACTATAGTAGCTTTGCTACGCTATTATGAGGTCATAGGATTTATAAATATTTTTTATTAAAACACCCGACTGGGCACGAATCAAAATGGCGCCGTTGTCGGGGATGGTGCCATGATACAGTGATACAATTTTTTAGAGGCTACATGTGATTTCCATCACAAGTTTGGTGAATTCCTTTTTCACTAACTTCATTTCCTTTCTTTTAATTATAGAGTTCCTTTTGTTAAGTTTACTTTCATTTTCTTTCTAACCTTAACTTTCTTCCAGCTTTCTTTTGTTTTTGTTTTCTTTGTTTTGTTTTCAGGTAAGTAGTAACTTGTGCATGCCCTATTGGATTCGGGACTAAGAGGGAAGGCTAGTAAGGATAGAGAATCCTCAAGACACAGAGTTGGATATCTGTGTAAACATGATGGACCCTCCACAAGAGGATCAGAATTCTCAACACTGTCAGGGGGGTAATCCAAATGCATATCTATCCATGAGGGATAGAATGCACCCACCAAGGATGAGTGCACCCTCATGCATCGTACCTCCTCTTGAGCAGCTGATTATAAGGCCCCATATTGTGCCCCTCCTACCAAATTTCCATGGAATGGAGAGTGAGAATCCATATGCCCACATCAAGGAGTTTGAGGAGGTGTGCAATACTTTTAGAGAGGGAGGAGCTTCAATAGACTTGATGAGACTCAAGCTATTCCCTTTTACTTTAAAGGACAAGGCAAAAATATGGCTTAATTCTTTAACGCCAAGGAGCATAAGGAATTGGGTTGATCTTCAGGCCGAATTTTTGAAGAAATTTTTCCCTACCCATAGGACCAATGGGTTGAAGAGACAAATCTCAAAATTTTTTGCCAAAGAAAATGAGAAGTTCTATGAATGTTGGGAAAGGTATATGGAGGCCATCAATGCTTGTCCTCATCATGGCTTTGATACATGGCTCTTGGTGAGCTATTTTTATGATGGGATGTCTTCCTCCATGAAGCAAATTCTTGAAACCATGTGTGGAGGAGATTTTATGAGTAAGAATCCGGAAGAGGCCATGGACTTTTTAAGTTATGTGTCTGAGGTATCAAGAGGATGGGATGAGCCCAACTCAAGAGAAAAAGGAAAGTTTCCCTCTCAACTAACCCAAAATCCAAAGGGTGGAATGTACATGTTAAGTAAGGACATGGACATGAAAGCTAAGGTGGCAACAATGGCAAGGAGGTTGGAAGAACTTGAGTTGAAAAAAATGCATGAAGTCCAAGCCATTTCCGAGACACAAACCCATGTCATGCCATGCACCATTTGCCAATCATGTGATCATGTGGTAGATGAGTGCCCAACCATCCCAGTTGTGAGGGAGATGTTAGGTGATCAAGCCAATGTTGTGGGGCAATTTAGGCCCAACAACAATGCACCTTATGGAAACACCTATAATTCAAGCTGGAGAAACCATCCAAATTTTTCTTGTAAACCAAGGCCACCTCCATACCAACCACAAGCCCAAACCCAAGCACCTCAACAAACCTCTTCAGTGGAGCAAGCCATTGTGAACCTAAGTAAAGTCATGGGTGACTTTGTGGGTGAAAAAAAGGCAATCAACTCCCAATTGCACCAAAAGATTGAAAATTTTGAGAGTTCTCAAATTAAGAGAATGGATGGGATGCAAAATGATCTATCTCAGAAGATAGATAATATTCAATACTCCATCTCTAGGCTTACTAACCTCAACATAGTGAATGAGAAAGGAAAGTTTCCCTCTTAACCAAGCCAAAATCCAAAGGGTGTTCATGAAGTTGAAACCCAAGAGGGGGAGTCTTCAAAGTTGAGGGAGGTCAAAGCTGTAATCACCTTGAGGAGTGGGAAGGAGGTTGATCAACCCTTGCCTAAGGTGAGGCAAGATGAAGAACTCATGTCAAAGAGAACCTTGGTTAAAGAGAGCAATAACCAAGAAGAGAAGAGTGGGAAGAAAAGTGCATCCAAATCAAGCATTGAAGAAGAGCCAAGGATAGTGATTAAAGAGGATATGATGAAGAAACATATGCCTCCCCCTTTTCCTCAAGCTTTACATGGAAAGAAAGGAATCAAGAATTCATCAGAAATTCTTGAAGTTTTGAGACAAGTGAAGGTGAATATACCCTTACTTGATATGATCAAGCAAGTCCCCACATATGCCAAATTTTTAAAGGACTTGTGCACGGTCAAGGGAGGGTTACATGTGACAAAGAAGGCATTCCTCACTGAGCAAGTAAGTGCCATCATTCAGAGTAAGTCTCCAGTTAAGTACAAAGATCTGGGATGTCCCACCATTTCAATCAACATTGGAGGGCCACATGTGGAGAAGGCTTTACTAGACTTGGGGGCAAGTGTGAATTTGCTCCCATATTCTGTGTACAAGCAACTAGGACTTGGAGGATTGAAGCCCAAAACCATCACTCTCTCCTTAGTTGATAGGTCGGTCAAAATCCCAAGGGGGGTGATAGAGGATGTTCTAGTTCAAGTGGACAAATTCTACTATCCTGTGGAATTTTTTGTGCTTGATACTGATCCCACTGTTAAGGAAGTAAATTATGTGCCAATCATCCTTGGGAGACCTTTCCTAGCTACCTCCAATGCCATCATCAATTGTAGGAATGGGGTAATGCAGCTCACATTGGGAAACATGACCTTGGAATTAAACATATTCCACCTATGCAAGAGGCATCTTCACCCAGAAGAGGAGGAAAGATTGGAGGAAGTGTGTTTGATCAACACTTTGGTTGAAGAGCATTGTGACAAGAATTTAGAAGAGAGCTTGAACGAAAGCCTTGGAGTGCTTGAAGAAGGGTTACCTGAACCCTCTGATGTGCTAGCCATCATGTTTCCTTGGAGGAGACGGGAAGAGATCTTACCACTGTTCAATAAGGAGGAATCACAAGGAGTAGCTACGGAGGACCCTCCAAAGCTTGTTTTGAAGCCACTTCCTGTTGATTTGAAGTATGCATATTTGGAGGAAGATGAGAAATGTCCAGTGGTGATTTCTTCAACTCTCACAAGTAATCAAGAGGATAGTCTTTTGGGAGTCCTTAGAAAATACAAGAAAGCCATTGGATGGCAAATTTATGATCTGAAAGGGATTAGCCCTTTGGTGTGCACCCACCATATCTACATGGAGGAAGATGCAAAACCAGTGAGGCAGCCCTAGAGGAGGTTGAATCCTCACATGCAAGAGGTGGTAAGGGGTGAAGTTCTAAAGCTACTTCAAGCAGGGATCATATATCCCATTTCAGATAGCTTGTGGGTGAGCCCAACCCAAGTAGTCCCAAAGAAATCTGGAATTACTGTGATGCAGAATGAGAAAGGGGAGGAAGTCTCTACACGTCCTACCTCAGGATGGAGGGTGTGTATAGACTACAGGAGGTTGAATTCAGTGACTAGGAAGGACCATTTCCCATTGCCTTTCATGGACCAAGTCCTTGAGAGAGTCTCAGGACATCCTTTCTACTGTTTTTTGGATGGTTACTTGGGGTACTTCCAAATAGAGATTGATTTGGAAGATCAAGAAAAGATAGCCTTCACTTGCCCTTTTGGTACTTTTGCGTATAGGAGGATGCCCTTTGGTCTATGTAATGCTCCTGCAACTTTCCAAAGATGTATGCTAAGCATCTTCAGTGATATGGTGGAGCGCATCATGGAAGTCTTCATGGATGACATCACTGTATATGGAGGTTCTTATCAAGAATGTTTGTTGCACTTAGAAGCTGTTCTCCAAAGATGTATTGAGAAAGACCTAGTGCTAAATTGGGAGAAGTGTCATTTTATGGTACAACAAGGAATTGTCTTAGGACATATAATCTCCAAGAATGGCATTGAGGTAGATAAGGCAAAGGTGGAGCTAATTGTTAAGTTGCCACCTCCCACAAATGTTAAAAGAATTAGGCAATTCCTAGGACATGCCGGGTTCTATAGGAGGTTCATTAAAGATTTCTCAAAAATCTCAAAACCTCTTTATGAACTCTTGGTAAAGGATGCCAAGTTTGTGTGGGATGAGAAATGTCAGAAGAGTTTTGAGGAACTGAAGAAATTCCTCACAACTGCACCAATAGTGAGAGCCCCAAATTGGAAATTACCTTTTGAGGTAATGTGTGATGCAAGTGATCTTGCTATGGGGGCTGTTTTGGGGCAAAGAGAAGATGGAAAGCCCTATGTGATTTATTATGCAAGCAAAACTTTGAATGAGGCTCAAAGGAACTACACAACTACTGAGAAGGAGTTGTTGGCAGTAGTTTTTGCCTTGGATCAGTTTCGTGCCTATTTGGTAGGGTCCTCTATAGTGGTGTTCACTGACCATTCCGCTTTGAAGTACTTGCTAACCAAGCAAGATGCCAAGGCAAGATTGATAAGATGGATCCTTTTGCTTCAAGAATTCAATCTCCAAATCCTGGATAAAAAGGGAGTAGAAAATGTGGTAGCTGACCACTTGTCAAGACTTGTGATAGCACATGACTCACATGATCTACCTATCAATGATGACTTCCCTAGGGAGTCTCTCATGTCAATAGAGGTAGCTCCATGGTATTCTCACGTTGCAAATTACTTGGTTACTGGAGAAGTTCCAAGTGAGTGGAGTGCCCAAGACAAGAGGCATTTCTTTGCTAAGATCCATGCCTATTATTGGGAGGAGCCTTTTCTCTTCAAATATTGTACAGATCAAATCATAAGGAAATGTGTTCCTGAACAAGAGCAATCAGGAATTCTATCCCATTGTCATGATAGTGCATGTGGAGGTCATTTTGCCTCCCAGAAAACAACAATGAAAGTGGTCTAATCAGGTTTTTGGTGGCCCTCTCTTTTCAAGGATGCCCACGTTATGTGCAAGGGATGTGATCGGTGTCAAAGGCTTGGGAAGCTAACACGCCGAAATATGATGCCCTTGAATCCCATCTTGATAGTGGATGTCTTTGATGTTTGGGGGATAGACTTCATGGGACCATTTCCAATGTCGTTTGGACACTCCTACATTTTGGTGGGAGTGGATTATGTCTCTAAGTGGGTAGAAGCAATCCCATGTAGGAGCAATGATCATAAGGTGGTTCTCAAATTTCTCAAGGAGAACATCTTTTCAAGATTTGGAGTGCCTAAGTCCATTATCAGTGATGGAAGAACCCACTTTTGTAACAAGCCTTTTGAGACTCTTCTAGCCAAATATGGGGTCAAACACAAGGTAGCTACACCTTATCACCCTCAAACAAGTGGCCAAGTTAAGTTAGCCAACCAGGAAATCAAGAATATACTGATGAAGGTGGTGAATGTGAATAGGAAGGATTGGTCTATTAAGCTCCTGGATTCATTATGGGCTTATAGGACCACTTATAAGACCATCCTTGGAATGTCTCCTTACCGCCTTGTTTATGGCAAAGCGTGCCATCTCCCAGTGGAGGTTGAATATAAAGCATGGTGGGCAATCAAGAAGCTCAACATGGATTTGACAAGAACCGGGTTAAAGAGATGTTTGGATTTGAATGAATTGGAGGAAATGAGGAATGATGCTTACCTCAATTCAAAAATTGCAAAAGAGAGGTTGAAGAAATGGCATGATCAGTTGGTAAATCAGAAGAATTTTACCAAGGGACAAAGAGTCTTGCTTTATGACTCTAAGCTTCATCTTTTTCCGAGAAAATTGAAATCAAGGTGGACGGGTCCTTTCATAATTCATGATGTGCAATCAAATGGAGTAGTGGAACTACTCAACTTCAATAGCACTCGAACTTTCAAAGTGAATGGGCATCGTCTCAAGCCCTATATGGAATCATTTTCCCGAGACAAGGAGGAATTCATCCTCCTTGATCCACCTCTAACATGAAAACACTCAGTTCAAGGTGTTTTCATGAGCAGCTTAGAGCTATGGTTGACATGAACGACTTCGAGTTGTGAGCTTAGGACTCTAGATGCAATGAGTAGCTCAAGGTTGTGGATGACATGAATGATTCTAGGTTGTGAGCTTAGGGCTCTAGATGCTATGAATAACTCAGGGTTGTGGTTTACATCAACGACTCTTCTTAGGGCTCTAAATGCTATGAACAACTTAGGACTATGGATGACATGAACAACTACAGGTCGTGAGCTCGGGGCTTTAGATACTATGAGCAACTCAGAGCTATGGTTGACCTGAACGACTGCAGATCGTGAGCTCAAAGCTCTATATGTTAAGCACAACTTAACATTATGGATGATATGAATGACTCGGGATCCTGTGAGCTCAAGCCTCTAGATACTATGAATAACTCAGGGTTGTGGATGATATGAATGATTCTATGTCATAAGCTCAAGGCTGTGGATGACATGAATGAATCCGGGTCATGAGCTTAAAGCTCTAGATATTATGAACAACTTGGGGTTGTGGTTGACATGAACAACTTCGAGTTTTGAGCTAAGTGCTTTAGATGCTATGAAAAGCTCCAAATTGTGGTGGACATAAATGACTTCAAGTCATGAGCTCAAGACTGTAGATGCTATGAACAACTAAGGGTAGTGGTTAACATGAACAACTCAGGGTCGTGAGGTCAGGTCTCTAGATACAATGAACAACTCAAGTTGTTGTTCACATGAATGACTCTAAGTCATGAGCTCAAGGCTCTAGATGTTACGAACAACTCAGAATTGTGGATGATATGAACAACTCGGGATCCTGTGAGCTAAGGCCTCTAGATGCTATGAAAAACTTAGGGATAAGAATGATATGAACGATTCTTGGTCATGAGCCTATGAGTTTAAATGTTATGAAAAACTTAGGGTTGTGGATGATATGAATGACTCTAGGTCGTGAGCTGAGGGCTCTAGATGGTATGAACAACTCAGGGTTGTAGTTGACATGAAGGACTTCAAGTTATGTGCTTCGGGCTCTAGATACTATGAACAACTCAAAAATGTGAATGATATGAACGACTCGGGATCCCATGGTCTTAGACCTCTACAAGCTATGAATAACTCAAGTTTGAGGATCATATGAACGATTCTTGGTTATGAATCTATGACTCTAAATGCTAAGAATAACATAGGATTGTGCATGACATGAACGAATCTTGGTCATGAGCTTAGGATTCTAGATGCTATGAACAACCTAGGGTTGTGTATGATATGAACAACTATAAATCCCATGAGCTCAGGCCTCTAGAGGTTTTGGAAAGCTCAGGGGTGTTGATTATATAAACAATTCTTAATCGTGTGCCCATGGTTATAAATGCCATTAACAACTTATGGTTATAGATGGCCTGAACAACTTTGGGTCGTAAGCTCAAGACTCTATATGATATGAACAACTCAAGGTTGTGGTTGACATGAATGACTATGGGTCATGAGCTTAGGGCTCTAGATACTATGAACAGCCCAGGGCTATGGTTGACATGAACAACTTTAGGTCATGAGCTTAGGGCTCTTAATGCTATGAACATATTAGAGTTATGGATGATATGAACAGCTCGAGATCCTATGAGTTAAGGCCTCTAGATGCTATGAACAACATAGGACTAAGGATGATACAAATGATTCTTGGTCGTGAGCCTATCATCCTACATGCAATGAATAACTCAGGGATGTGGATGACATGAATGACTTTGGGTCGTGAGCTCAAGGCTTTAGATGCTATGAATAGCTCAAGGTTGTGATTGACATGAAGGACTCCGAGTCATGTGCTCAGGGCTGTAGATGTTATGAATAAGTCAGAGTTCTAGATGATATGAACAACTAAATGCCGAGGATGACATGAATGATTCTTGGTTGTGATCCAATGACTCTAAATGTTATGAATAGCTTAGTGTTGTGCATGAAATGAATGACTCCAAGTCATAAGCTTAGGACTCTGGATGCTATGGACAACTCAGGATTGTGGATGATATGAATGACTACGAATCCCGTGAGTTCGAGCCTCTTGATGCTATGAAAAGCTCAGGGGTGTGGATGATGTGAACAATTCCTGGTCATGTGCCCATGGCTTTAAATTCTATGAACAACTCAGGGTTGTGGATGACATGAAGACTCCAGGCTGTGAGTTCAAGGCTTTGAATGCTTTGAATAGCTTAGGGTTGTTGTTGATGTGAACAACTCCAGGTTGTGAGCTTAAGGTTCTAGATGCCATGGACAACTCAGAGTTGTGGATGACATGAATAACTCTGGGTCGTGAGCTTAGGTCTTTAGATATTATGAACAACTCAAGGTTTTGGTTGACATGAATGACTCCGAGTTGTGAGCTCAAGGCTTTAGATGTTATGAACAGCTCAGGATTGTGGATGATATGAGCTACTCTAGGTTGTGAGCTTAGGGTTATTGATGCTACAAACAACTAAGTGTTGTTGATTATATAAATGACTCAAGATCTCATAAGCCCAAACCTCTAGATTCTAAGAACATTTCACTACTATGGATGATATGACCAGTTCTATTTCATGAGCTTAGGGTTGTGGATGACATGATTGACTTTGTGTTGCGAGCTTAGCGCTTTGGATACTGTGAACAACTTAAGGTTGTGATTGACATCAATGACTTTGAGTCGTGAGTTTGAGGATCTAGATGCTATGAATAGCTCAGGGTCATGGATGATATGAGCTACTCCAGGTCGTGAGCTCGGGGCTATGAATACTACGAATAACTCAACAATGTGGATGGTGTCAATGACTCAGAATCCCATGAGCTCACACCTCTAGATGCTATGAACAACTTAGGGTTGAGGATGATATTAATGATTCTTGGTCCTAATCTAATGACTCTAAATGCTATGAACAACTTAGAGCTATGGCTGACATGAACGGCTCTGGGTCATGAGCTTAAGCTTAGGGTTATGAATAGCTCAAAGTTATGGATGATATGAATGACTAGGCCTCTAGATGCTATGAAAAGCTCACGTTTGTGGAAACATAAATGACTCAAAGTCGTGAGCTTTATGAATAGCTAAAGGCTATAGATGAAATGAACGACTCAAGATCGTGAGCTCTAGGCTCTAGATGTTAAGAACAGCTCAGGGCTTTGGATTATATGAACAACTCTGGGTCATGAGTTCAACACTCTAGATGTTATGAACAACTTAGGGTTATGTTTGACATGAACAACTCTGGGTTATGAGTTAAGGGCTCCAGATGCTATGAACAGTTCATGGATATAGATGACATGAATGACTATGTATGGTAAGCTCAGGGCTTTAGATGCTATGGATAGCTTAGAGTTGTGGATGATATGAATTACTCAGGATCTCATGAGCACATGCCTTTAGATGCTATGAACAACTTAAGGCTCTGGTTCATATGAACGATTCTGGGTCATAAGGAGAAGGCTCCAAATGTTATGAACAACTAAAGGTTGTGGATGACATGAATGACTCAAGGTCATGATCTTAAGGCTCTAGATGCTATGAATGACTCTCAACCATGGATGATATGAACGTCTCAAGATTGTGAGCTTAGGGCTTTAGATGTTAGGAACAACTCAAGGTTATGGATGACCTAAACAACTTCAAGTCATGAGTTCAAGGCTCTAGATGCTATGAACAGTTTGGGGATGTGAATGAAATAAATAGTGTCATGTTGTGAGCTTAGGGCTCTAGATACTATGAACAAGTCAAAGTTGTGGATGATATGAACAACTCGGGATCCCATGAGCTCAAGCCTCTATATGCTATGAACAACCCAAGGTTTTAGATGATATAAACGATTCTTAGTTTTATACACAAGACACTAAAGGTTATGAGCAACTCGAGTCTGTAGAGAACATGAACTACTCAAGGTTATGACCTTAGGGCTCTAGATGATATAAATAGATCAGGTCTATGGTTGACATGAATGGCTCTAGGTTGTGATCTTAGGACTCTAGATACTATGAATAGCATAGGCTTATGGAGGACATGAGTTGCTCTACGTCGTGAGCTCATGGCTTTGGATACTAGGAATTGCTTGAGGTTGTGAATGATATGAATGACTTGGGATCCATTTGAGTTGAATAAGGAGATCAATCACAATAAAGGAGAGTTAGGGTGCGTACCTGAACGGCTTCTCAAGCGCTATCATGAAACATAAAAGTTAGTATAGAGATACATCACACGACAAGTGTTTTATCCAAGCAAATCAAGCATATATCAAAACACCCAAGAATCACATCATATATGGATATAATCGCCAATAGCATACGTGCCCATGTAATTCTCAAAAATAGGTGAGGAGGAGCGTACCTGGATAGCAAGCTAAAACGCCTCTATGGGAAACAAGATTGCTTAATAATAGGTGCATAATAATCTCACGTATCTCAAAGAGAAAGCACAATTAATCAAATGTCGAACAAACACTATCGAAGAGGATATCATGAATGTCGGGCCCTCTCCAAAGCCCTAATCAATTTCGCATGAGTTGATTCCATGAATTCCATTGTTTGGAATCATGAAAGTTATTCATGCTTGTGAAAAATCAAGAAGATCAAGAAAATGGTTGTAAGTTAAAGAAAATAGTGAAAGTGCATGCCGAGAGGAAAAATGGCACCAAAGGATTATTAAAGATGGATTTTTCAATGTTGGGAATATTTAGTTGAAAAATGATTCAAAAATTCAATTTAAAACAATAAATTCCCAATCAAAGAAGCAAATAGAGGAAGAGGTGTGTATAAGAAGATAGCCATGATGGAATGGAGTTGGGAGGTTTAGCTGTGACCGCATTGCTGGTGATTGTAGGTGTTGCTGTTATTCTCTCTAAATTTTCCCTTTCTACTCTGGTTGCATGCATTCAAGCACCATACATCGCTGCATTCCTTGGCCTTTTCCGATTCCTTGAAATTTCCTATATTCGGACTTACTTCCAAGAGCTTTGGCATTAATTCCCCATATGAATCTCTAAAATTTGCTGAGAAATTTAGTCTTTTTGGACTGCCATTTCTGATAACTAGAGTTCTGAAAGTTGAACAATCATACCCAATTGGTTTTAGCTTTGGAGGGTGACCATAGGTCATGGTAAAAAAAAATGAAATCAATTTCTATTTCTTCAAGCCTTTCTGTATGTCCATATTCATCTATTAGCAGTCTGACTTCCTCCTTAGGCTTGTGGTACAGGGAGTTGCCTAAGTCCTTTTCATGCAATTGAGCCATCCACGAGCTGTTAATTTTCTAGCTCATGACATAAACGAACATCTAGCTACTAAGGATAGACTAGCCTTTTCACGTCAACACATTAATCTGCTTGAAGATGTTCAATTTCTTTGACAAGTCTCCATTTTCCGTGTCTCAAACTATAGTTCAGTTTCTTTACTTCTACCTCAGAACGAAACTTGCAAATCAAAATTCTCCAACTGTAATTTTATATTAGAATTCTTTAACTTCCCTACTTTATTCTTTGAATCGTGTTTGGACATCACCGCCTATTCCAATTTTTAGATACCAATTCCAAATCCAAGGTAGAGATTTCTATTCCTCTTGTAATTGAGAGTGCAAATTCTGCAGATTCTGGGGAGTCATCTCAGATTGGGCAGATAATAGGTGTTTATTCCGAGCATGGGTTTAAAGTTGTGCTCTCCTTGTTTCTATCTCCAAATATGAAGGCAGCATTCTCGTAATCCCTATCTGAGCACAAATTCCTATTCTCAATGTCGTTAAGGTTAACAGCAGTAGCCTTCATTGTAAGCATTATGTGAAACTTGTTGGATTCCTTCACTATTAGAAAACCCACCAAATAATGATGACCTATAACCTGTTTTCTTTCTGACTTCTCATCGACATATTGACCGTGCTATTTAGAGACGAATGAACTCATGTCTGTCCCCTGTTTCCCACTCTGCTCAACATAACGCTCAGTCTTTAAGTTGTCAGCTTTCTCAGTTTTAGACTCTACACCCAAAACATTACCAGAAGCCAAATGGTAACACAACATCCTCACTTTTTCCTGCTATAGACCCTGAACAAACCTTTCCAAGAAGAGGTGACCTTTGCTTAGATAAGATAACACTAACTGAATCTTTATCCACAAAATCCATATTTTTCCCCGCTCTCTCTAATAAGTAAGGTATTTCTTCATTATTTACTTTGCAGATTTTCTTTTCCCTCTGAACCTGTAACTTCACAGCCCCAGAGGATGTTGATTCTGCTTTTAAAGAATGATGGATCAGTGCAGTGCTTCAAACATGCTCCAATACCGGTAGAATCAAACTTGTCCAGAAGGAATAACCGTGGTGGACAGCCAAAAAGGAAAAAAAACAGGGGAAGGTGCAGAAATGAGAAAGAAATGAAACAGAGAGGGGAGAAAAGAAAAGAACAAGTAAAACAGGAACACAATAATGCCACATTTCATGCTTATTCAATGGGCTTGGAATGGTAAGAGAAGTACGAGCAGATTCCAGCAAACAAGTACAACCATAGTTTTCATGTAATGCACAGAAAATTAAAAAAAATAGAACCTTTCAACCCTAAATCAAAATTAGAGAACTCCAAAGAGACAAATCAACAACATCTATAGAAGCAATCAAGTACCAACATAGACAAACATATGATCTCTATCATTCTACCCCCTAGCATCCAAGAAAGACTCAAAATCTAACGAAAATTCATACATAACAAAAAGGATAATCGGAATCAAGGAGTCTACAGTAAACATACCTGGAAACACTTCCTTCCGGTGAGAAAATCTCCACTGGTTTTGTTTTCTCAGATTTTTTCCACTCTTCTTTTTCGTGCTTCCTTCCTCTTCCTCTCAAAACCTCCCTCTCCCTCTCTCAGCTTTTCACGTATATCTATCAACCTTCCAAAAGAGACCTTCCAAATCTGCTGAAGGAAAATCTCCTCCTTCCTTCTTTTTTGTGTCTCTCTACCAAGATAATAAAAAATCTTCCTCCAAAAAAAAACTTCTCTGGTTCAAAAAAAAAAAAAAATCTACTTTCCTTTCTTATTTTCTTCCATTTTATGACCGATTCCCCATGGAAATAATATATGTGCTATCCTTCTAAAAAACAAAATCTCATTTTTTTCAAAATTTTGTTGGTTCTCCTTCCAAATAGGTGGCGACCCATTTCCTCATGCCCAAAAAGCCAAGAAATATGATTTAGCAAACTTGTAATAAGATAAAATAAAATAAAATAAAAATAATATAGAAATCCATATAAGCCACACAAGTCATGTAGGCCATGCAATCATGCAAGTCATATAAAAAGTGGGTTTAAAAAGTGCTAAAGTGGACCTAAGTGAACTAAGCCCACTGAAGTGTCTAAGTGGGCCTAAGGCGTTTAGGAAAGTGTCTAAGTCTAAATTAGAGCTGTCGAGGTCATAATAAGGGGTTAGGCAATCCCTCAATCAGAGTCTCCGAGGTGGTTCAAGAAAGGTAAGTAATGTGAGTAGATATGGGCCACCAAGGAGCTACTGTAAAGTATCAAATAAGTATCTAATAAGACATGTGCTAGGATGACAAAATTGAGGGTCTACAACAACTTTGGGTTGTGAGCTTAAGGCTTTAGATGCTACAAACAACTCATGGTTGTGGTTAACATGAACTGCTTTAGGTCTTGAGCTAAGGGCTCTAGATGCTAGGAATAGTTTAGGGATGTGGATGACATGAACGGCTTCGTGTCATGAGCTCAAGGCTCTAGATGCTATGAATAGCTTAAAGTTATGGATGATATGAACAACTCATGATCCCGTGAGCTAAGACCTATAGATGCCATGAACGACTCAGGGATCTTGAAAATATGAACGATTCTTGGTCATGAGCACCAGACTCTAAACATTATGAACACCTCAGGGCTATAGATGAAAAGAATGACTCATGGTCGTTAGCTTAAGGCTCTAAATGATATGAACAACTCAGGTCTATGGTTGACATGAACTACTTTATGTCATGAGCTAAGGGCTCTAGTGTTAGGATAAAGCCCTTAAAAGCATGACATGATGTAATAAATTTGGAATTCATTATTTATTTAATGATGTTCCAATTTCACTATTGTCCATCCTTATTCTATGTATTATACTCTATGAACATTATTGCCTCAACCTTTTGTATTGTACATGACTTAGATGCATTTCTACCAAGTTGCTTCACTGTATTGTCTCTCAACCTTGAGAGAATATTGAGTTTGTGGTGAAGTTAGTAGTAGCTTTGACTTATGGGTGAGATTGTAAGCTAATCATATATTCCCTATGGATTGGGTCATTATTAATGGAAACCGGTAGAAATAAGTATTCTCAATAAAGGCACCATGATATCTCTTGGGATTGAGATAGAGTGTCCCATTAAGTGATCCCAAGGAGGTGTATTCATGGAAACTATGGTCATAGTAATTCCTTAAGTGGAACATAACATAGGCTCTTTAAGAGCTAAGATATGTCAATTGAACACATAATAGGAGGATCTGTAACTCAAGAATCATAGAGGTAGTCTTGAAAGACTGATAGCTTTCACCTTGTTAGACTACGAACACTAGTTCATGGGGAGACCAAAAACAATGGATACAAGGTCATAGACTCGAGCACTTGGTGCCTGATTACTACTCAAAAAGTGCTATTTTTTAGCTTGCAATTAACTCTTTTAAAAACTCTTGAGTAGTAATTATTACCTTTTAACTCAATTGGCATGTTAGGGACCCTTGCAATCGTTTCTAATCAAATTGTGTTAAGTTTTGGTGTTTATGATAGCTTTTTGCTCACCAAAGCAATTTAAGAATGAGGGAGAGCTGTATATAGTTCATGGCAAAGCTTTTGGAAGCTCAAATTCATGAAGAAACCAATATTTGGAGCCTCATAGTCCTTTGCCTTAGTCGTTCAAAGTATGCAAGGAAAGAGCAATGGAGAGAGGAAAACAGAGTAAGGAAAATAGAGGACAGCAGCTGTAGTATTCCTTCACACTTTTGGAGCACTTCCTGAAGTTCATTTTCTACATTCTATATACCATTTCAAATCTCAGGAAGTTAAGAATCCAACGCTTCAAACCGTGTAAGATTTGGAGGTGAAATGAGGAAGATATGGCCTTCGGAAGACAACTGCATCAAGTTGAGGGACAATTTCGCACCTTGCGAAATTGGAACTTCAACATGCGAAATTTAAAGTGGATGGCAGCTGTGTAGTCGCAGTGAAGCCCAGCATGCGAAGTTGATTTTGCAACTTGTGAACCTGGATCTCAACGTGCGAAAGTGGATTCTAAGTTGCGAAATCAACTTGCGAAATTTTCTCAAGTCACCATGTAACGTGCGAAACTGGGATATTTGTGCCGACTCTTTTTCTTCTGATATTTTTGTGTCTAAATTTCCATTTTCTCCTTGTATTCAGCCACTCATGTAATTCCTTAGCTAGGAAGTATCCAAGGAAGGGTAAATTACCTTCCCATATAAACTCTCTTGTAAACACTAAAAAGGTGTCTCTCGGAGGAGCTTTGTCGAGGAGACCAACTTATGTATATTTTACACTTAGTGAAATACAGAGATCTCTTTTGCTTTCTTTTTCTCTCTACTATTTTCTTTTTCTTGGAAGCCAAACAACCTCTGAGGATGTTTTCCCAGAGGATGAGAGGCTAAACCTTTGGTTTCTTGGAGTAAAGGAAGTTTGGTGAAAAGTCCAGATGCAAAGGTGGAAAACTCTCGTGCATTAAATACAGGTAGTTGGAGTTCATAAATGGCTTCTAAATCTAAAGTTTTGCTTTAAATCCCTTAGAATCACTTTGAATGGCCAATACATGATAAGCTTTTAGGTCTCTGTGGATACTTATTGCTAGATCCACATCAGACCATTAGTTATCATGTACGAGCCATTGGAAAGTGGCTCAAGGTGAAGACCCATAGTGTCTAAAGCCATTAATGGAACTTGACTACCACTTCTATTGACTTTTTATGGATTAAGTCTTCATTGTTAAACCTATACCGGTTCGGGAAACAACCATCCTTTATGTTGTTGTCCCCAATACGAGAAGAAAAATCCGGAATTTCCCACTTTGCATTCTGAACTTGATCCTAGCAACCTCTAGCTTCGGGAGACTTTCTTTCTTTCATTTCTACCTAGTTCTATATTAGTTTAGTTCCAAACACCACTTTCAAAACAAATTTTATTTTCTTTTAAACTTTAAGTTTATGACAAATGAAATCATCAGACTCAATTTCTAATCTAGAGTGTATCACTGGTAGAGTGAAAACCCATCCCTGAGTTCGACCCTAGAGCTGCTATACTATAGTAGCTTTGCTACGCCAATATAAGGTCATAGGATTTATAAATATTTTTTATTAAAATACTCAATTGGGCATGAATCAAATGGCACCGTTGCCGGGGATGGTGCCACGATATAGTGATACAAATTTTTAGAGGCTACTTGTGATTTCCATCATAAGTTTGGTGAATTCCTTTTTCACTAACTTCATTTCCTCTCTTTTAATTGTAGAATTTCCTTTGTTAAGTTTACTTTCATTTTCTTTCTAACCTTAACTTTCTTCTAGCTTTCTTTTGTTTTTGTTGTCTTTGTTTTGTTTTCAGGTAAGTTGTAACTTGTGCATGCCCTATTGGATTCGGGACCAAGAGGGAAGGCTAGTAAGGATAGAGAATCCTCAAGACACAGAGTTGGATATCTGTGTAAACATCATGGACCCCCCACAAGAGGATCAGAATTCTCAACACGGTCAAGGGGGTAATCCAAATGCATATCTATCCATGAGGGATAGAATGCACCCACCAAGGATGAGTGCACCCTCATGTATCGTACCTCCTCTTGAGCAGTTGATTATAAGGCCCCATATTGTGCCCCTACTACCAAATTTCCATGGAATGGAGAGTGAGAACCCATATGCCCACATCAAGGAGTTTGAGGAGGTGTGCAATACTTTTAGAGAGGGAGGAGCTTCAATAGACTTGATGAGACTCAAGCTATTCCCTTTTACTTTGAAGGACAAGGCAAAAATATGGCTTAACTCTTTAAGGCCAAGGAGCATAAGGAATTGGGTTGATCTGCAGGCCGAATTTTTGAAGAAATTTTTCCCCACCCATAGGACCAATGGGTTGAAGAGACAAATCTCAAACTTTTCTGCCAAAGAAAATGAGAAGTTCCATGAATGTTGGGAAAAGTATATGGAGGCCATCAATGCTTGTCCTCATCATGGCTTTGATACATGGCTCTTGGTGAGCTATTTTTATGATGGGATGTCTTCCTCCATGAAGTAAATTCTTGAAACCATGTGTGGGGGAGATTTTATGAGTAAGAATCCAGAAGAAGCCATGAACTTTTTAAGTTATGTCTCTGAGGTATCAAGAGGATGGGATGAACCCAACTCAAGAGAAATGGGAAAGATGAAAGCTCCTGTAAATCCAAAGGCTGGAATGTACATGTTAAGTGAAGACATGGACATGAAAGCTAAGGTGGCAACAATGGCAAGAAGGTTGAAAGAACTTGAGTTGAAAAAAATGCATGAAGTCCAAGCCATTTCCGAGACACAAGCCCATGTCATGCCATGCACCATTTGCCAATCATGTGATCATGTGGTAGATGAGTGCCCAACCATCCCAGTTGTGAGGGAGATGTTAGGTGATCAAGCCAATGTTGTGGGGCAATTTAAGCCCAACAACAATGCACCTTATGGAAACACCTATAATTCAAGCTGGAGAAACCATCCAAATTTTTCTTGGAAACCAAGGCCACCTCCATACCAACCACAAGCCCAAACCCAAGCACCTCAACAAACCTCTTCAGTGGAGCAAGCCATTGTGTACCTAAGTAAAGTCATGGGAGACTTTGTGGGTGAACAAAAGGCAATCAACTCCCAATTACACCAAAAGATTGAAAATGTTGAGAGTTCTCAAATTAAGAGAATGGATGGGATGCAAAATGATCTATCTTAGAAGATAGACAATATTCAATACTTCATCTCTAGGCTTACCAACCTCAACACAGTGAATGAGAAAGGAAAGTTTCCCTCTCAACCAAGCCAAAATCCAAAAGGTGTTCATGAAACCCAAGATGGAGAGTCTTCAAATTTGAGGAAGGTTAAAGCTGTGATCACTTTGAGGAGTGGGAAGGAGGTTGATCAACCCTTGCCTAAGGTGAGGCAAGATGAAGAACTCATGTCAAAGAAAACCTTGGTTAAAGAGAGCAATAACCAAGAAGAGAAGAGTGGGAAGAAAAATGCATCTAAATCAAGCATTGAAGATGAGCCAAGGATAGTGATTAAAGAGGATATGATGAAGAAACATATGCCTCCCTCTTTTCCTCAAGCTTTACATGGAAAGAAGGGAATCAAGAATTCATCATAAATTCTTGAATTTTTGAGACAAGTGAAGGTGAATATACCCTTACTTGATATGATCAAGCAAGTCCCCACATATGCAAAATTTTTAAAGGACTTGTGCACGGTCAAGAGAGAGTTTAATGTGACAAAGAAGGCATTCCTCACTGAGCAAGTAAGTGCCATCATTCAGTGTAAGTCTCCAGTTAAGTACAAAGATCCGGGGTGTCCCACCATTTCAGTCAACATTGGAGGGACACATGTGGAGAAGGCTTTACTAGACTTGGGGGCAAGTGTGAATTTGCTCCCATACTCTGTGTATAAGCAACTGGGACTTGGAGGATTGAAGCACACAACCATAACTCTCTCCTTAGCTGATAGGTCAGTCAAAATCCCAAGGGAGGTGATAGAGGATGTTCTAGTTCAAGTGGACAAATTCTACTATCCCGTGGATTTTGTGGTCCTTGATACTGATTCCACTGTTAAGGAAGAAAATTATGTGCCAATCATCCTTGGGAGGCCTTTCCTAGCTACCGCCAATGCCATCATTAATTGTAGGAATGGGGTGATGCAACTCACATTTGGAAACATGACCTTGGAATTAAACATATTCCACTTATGCAAGAGGCATCTTCACCCAGAAGAGGAGGAAGGATTTGAGGAGGTGTGCTTGATCAACACTTTGGTTGAAGAGCATTGTGACAAGAATTTAGAAAAGAGCTTGAACGAAAGCCTTGGAGTGCTTGAAGAAGGGTTACCTGAACCCTCTGATGTGTTAGCCATCATGTCTCCTTGGAGGAGACGGGAAGATATCTTACCACTGTTCAATAAGGAGGACTCACAAGGAGCAGCTACGGAGGACCCTCCAAAGCTTGTTTTGAAGCCACTTCCTATTGATTTGAAGTATGCATATTTGAAGGAATATGAGAAATGTCCAGTGGTGGTTTCTTCAACTCTCACAAGTGATCAAGAGGATAGTCTTTTGGGAGTCCTCTGAAAATGCAAAAAAAGCCACTGGATGGACAATTTTTTATCTGAAAGGGATTAGCCCTTTGGTATGCACCCACCATATCTACATGGAGGAAGATGCAAAACCAGTGAGGCAGCCCCAGAGGAGGTTGAATCCTCACATGCAAGAGGTGGTAAGGGGTGAAGTTCTGAAGCTACTTCAACAAGGGATCATATATCCCATTTCAGATAACTTGTGGGTGAGCCCAACCCAAGTAGTCCCAAAGAAATCTGGAATTATTGTGATCTAGAATGAAAAAGGGGAGGAAGTCTCTACACGTCTTACCTCATGATGGAGGGTGTGTATAGACTACAGGAGGTTGAATTCAGTGACTAGGAAGGACCATTTCCCATTGCCTTTCATGGACCAAGTCCTTGAGAGAGTCTCAGGGCATCCTTTCTACTGTTTTTTGGATCGTTACTCAGGGTACTTCCAAATAGAGATTGATTTGGAAGATCAAGAAAAGACAACCTTCACTTGCCCCTTAGGTTCTTTTGCCTATAGGAGGATGCCCTTTGGTCTATGTAATGCACCTGCAACTTTCCAAAGATGTATGCTAAGCATCTTCAGTGATATGGTGGAGCGCATCATGGAAGTCTTCATGGATGACATCACTATATATGGAGATTCTTATGAGGAGTGTTTGTTGCGTTTAGAAGCTGTTCTCCAAAGATGTATTGAGAAAGACCTAGTGCTAAATTGGGAGAAGTGCCATTTTATGGTACAACAAGGAATTGTCTTAGGACATATAATCTCCAAGAATGGCATTGAGGTAGATAAGGCAAAGGTGGAGCTAATTGTTAAGTTGCCACCTCCCACAAATGTTAAAGGAATTAGGCAATTCCTAGGACATGCCGGGTTCTATAGGAGGTTCATTAAGGATTTCTCAAAAATCTCAAAACCTCTTTGTGAACTCTTGGTAAAGGATGCCAAGTTCGTGTGGGATGAGAAATGTTAGAAGAGTTTTGAGGAATTGAAGCAATTCCTCACAACTGCACCAATAGTGAGAGCCCCAAATTGGAAATGACCTTTTAAGGTAATGTGTGATGCAAGTGATCTTGCTATGGGGGCTGTTTTGGGGCAAAGAGAAGATGGAAAACCCTATGTGATTTATTATGCAAGCAAAACTTTGAATGAGGCTCAAAGGAACTACACAACTACTGAGAAGGAGTTGTTGGCAGTAGTTTTTCCTTGGATAAGTTTCGTGCCTATTTGGTAGGGTCCGTTATAGTGGTGTTCACTGACCATTCCGCTTTGAAGTACTTGCTAACCAAGCAAGATGCCAAGGCAAGATTGATAAGATGGATCCTTTTGCTTCAAGAATTCAATCTCCAAATCCTAGATAAAAAGGGAGTAGAAAATGTGGTAGCTGACCACTTGTCAAGACTTGTGATAGCACATGACTCACATGATCTACCTATCAATGATGACTTCCCTAGGGAGTCTCTCATGTCAATAGAGGTAGCTCCATGGTATTCTCACGTTGCAAATTACTTGGTTACTGGAGAAGTTCCAAGTGAGTGGAGTGCCCAAGACAAGAGGCATTTCTTTGCTAAGATCCATGCCTATTATTGGGAGGAGCCTTTTCTCTTCAAATATTGTGCAGATCAAATCATAAGGAAATGTGTTCCTGAACAAGAGCAATCAGGAATTCTATCCCATTGTCATGATAGTGCATGTGGAGGTCATTTTGCCTCCCAGAAAACAACAATGAAAGTGGTCTAATCAGGTTTTTGGTGGCCCTCTCTTTTCAAGGATGCCCACGTTATGTGCAAGGGATGTGATCGGTGTCAAAGGCTTGGGAAGCTAACACGCCGAAATATGATGCCCTTGAATCCCATCTTGATAGTGGATGTCTTTGATGTTTGGGGGATAGACTTCATGGGACCATTTCCAATGTCGTTTGGACACTCCTACATTTTGGTGGGAGTGGATTATGTCTCTAAGTGGGTAGAAGCAATCCCATGTAGGAGCAATGATCATAAGGTGGTTCTCAAATTTCTCAAGGAGAACATCTTTTCAAGATTTGGAGTGCCTAAGGCCATTATCAGTGATGGAGGAACCCACTTTTGCAATAAGCCTTTTGAGACTCTTCTAGCCAAATATGGGGTTAAGCACAAGGTAGCTACACCTTATCACCCTCAAACAAGTGGCCAAGGTGAGTTAGCCAACCGGGAAATCAAGAATATATTGATGAAGGTGGTGAATGTGAATAGGAAGGATTGGTCTATTAAGATCCTGGATTCATTATGGGCTTATAGGACCGCTTATAAGACCATTCTTGGAATGTCTCCTTATCGCCTTGTTTATGGCAAAGTGTGTCATCTCCCAGTAGAGATTGAATATAAAGCATGGTGGGCAATCAAGAAGCTCAACATGGATTTGACAAGAGCCGGATTAAAGAGATGTTTGGATTTGAATGAATTGGAGGAAATGAGGAATGATGCTTACCTCAATTCAAAAATTGCAAAAGAGAGGTTGAAGAAATGGCATGATCAGTTGGTAAATCAGAAGAATTTTACCAAGGGACAAAGAGTCTTGCTTTATGACTCTAAACTTCATCTTTTTCCAGGAAAATTGAAATCAAGGTGGACGGGTCCTTTCATAATTCATGAAGTGCATCCCAATGGAGTGGTGGAAGTATTCAATCCCAAAGGTAATCAAACCTTCAAAGTCAATGGCCATCGTCTCAAGCCATTCATAGAGCCTTACAATGCAAACAAGGAGGAGATCAACTTCCTTGAACCACAACAACTTTGAGGGAAAGCAGGGTTTCATGGACTATATAAGTCCATGAATTTTTATAGTTTTATAGTTGTATTGTTATTTTTATTTCTTTTGATTTTAATTCTTGCTCAAACTTGGTTTATTTTGTCATAATTCAAGTCAATTTTGATGTTAAATTTCAGGAAAAAAATCAAGAAAAATGTGGAGAAGCCTTGAAAAGCAAAACAGGGGAGCAAAGCAAAGGGAACAGAGCACTGCATTTCAAGGTGCGAAAATTTCGCACGGTGGAATCCAACATGCGAAAATGCATTCCAAGGTGCGAATTTCCAAAAGCAAAATTTCGCACACCACTATTCAAGGTGCGAAAATTTTCGCACCGTGCAAAACACCCTTCTGGCACACGAGTGGCATTTTGCACAGCTTAAGCCAATTTTCGCACAGTGTGAATCAAGGTGCGAAAATTTCGCACACCTCAATCCAAGGTGCGAAATTCATTCCAACATGCGAAAATCACAGTTCAAGGTGCGAATTCTCTAAACGTCAGTTTCACACACCACTATTCAAGGTGCGAAAATTTTCGCACCGTGCGAAACACTCTCCTGGCACACGAGTGGCATTTCGCACATCCCAAGCCAATTTTCGCACCGTGCGAAACAAGGTGCGAAATTTTCGCACAGTGCGAAATTGAGTGCGAAACTCCATTTAAGGTGCGAATTTCTCAATTTAAAGTGCAAAAATTTCGCACGGTAAAATTCAAGGTGCGAAAATTTCGCACGATGAAATTTTAAGCTGCGAAAACTCCTAACTGATTTTTAAACCCCCCAGGACTTTGCCTAACTTTCAAAAACGACTTTTCGGTTGCCATGGGAATTTTTAAACATCAAACCACTCCAAATTAGTTTCCCCCATTTCTATTTAAACCCTTGAAGTAGAGAAGCCAAAGAGACGCAAGCCCCGCGCGCCATCTCCACCTCTCTGGAAGCTAATCAGTTTTCCTCCAAGCATTTCGGCCATGGCAAAGACTAGGGGAGGCCTTTCTGCATCCCCACCCTCGCCGATGCCTCGACCAGCATAGTCTGCCATCAGAGGCGCCACTTCGCCACCTGCTCAGGACTCCACTGTTCCCCCATCTGAGGGTGGAACGCCTTCTCAGCGCCGGTATCCCACCTGGAGGTCGCCCACTGACCCTGTGCTGCCCACTGCCAAAGCCAAGAGGCCTGCTTCTCGGCCACCAGCGAAGAAGGCCAAGTTCTCGGGTCCTGGAGAGCCATCCCAAGCACCTCAGGCAGAGCCACCTACTAAGGACTCTCAGGTTCCTGTGGGGGTTCCTCTTGAGACCATCATCAAGCGTCCTATGATCGTAGGGTCGCCTATAGAGGGTAACTTGGATTGCAGAGATCGATCATTCCACTCAGAGACCTAGTTCGACATCGAGGTTCTCAGACAACAGCCAGAGCTCAGGGATTCATTCTGTTTGCTATAGAGGTATCACATGGAGCATCTCTTCACCCCTAGGCAGTTCTATTATCCTAGAGTAGTTCTAGACTTTTATTAGTCTATGACTACTCGAGGCGTCCGGAATCCTACTCTCATCTATTTTACTATAGATGGACGCCAGGGTATTATTGGAGCTCGCCACATTGTTGAGGGCCTCCGTATACCTTATGAGCCTGTGACTCGGGCAGACTTCAGGGAGTGGTCCTCATTCTCTCCGAGGGACATGGTTCGTATCTTATCCAGGGGGACTTCCACAGCCTCGGTGTTGACTATGAGAGAGCTTCCATCTGGGATGCTCCTTATTGATGTGCTCCTGCGTGCCAACATCTTCCCACTTCAGCATAAAGTTCAGAGGAGAGGAGCTATACTTGATGCGTTATTTAGGATTTCTAAGGGATATTACTTCAGCCCTCATCACTTGATTATGACTTCTTTTCTTCACTTTGAAGAGAAAGTCCATCAGAGGAAGCTTCAGAGGGTAGATGCCATTCCGTTATTGTTTCCGAGGCTCCCCTGCCAGATTTTAGAGCACCTGGGCTATCCTGGAGAGCCCCGCCTTGAGAGGCCCCGCTATTGTCGAGATGACTTCTCTCTCGACAAATGGCATCACTTGGCAGCCTACTTTGCACCTCAGGGAGCCCCAGCTGTGCCTCCACCTCAGGGAGCCCTAGATGTGCCCCCACCTCCAGAGCTACACCAAGATGAGCAGCTACCCTAGGCCCAGCAGGATGAGATTCTCACTGACATAGCCCCTCCTGCCCCTGCAGCACACACCTTAGTGCACATGCCTGAGGCTACACTTCCTGCTTCTCCTATCACTCAGGGCGCTCCACCAGTCGTGCCAGCTACCTCAGCACCTCCTCCTTCATCTGAGCCCATTGTCACCATTTCTCTTATGGAATTCAGAGGCTTAGTGCACTCATTGCAGACACTGAGTACCGCTCAGGATTCTCTTTTCCAGCAGATGACCACTATTCGTGCACACCAGGATCAGATCATTGCTACTCAGACCCAACATACCATGATCCTTCATCAGATCCAGCAGCATCTGAGTATGCAGACACTTCCTGGGCATGATAGGTCTAGACCATCCGAGCCTCCAATGCCAGATGAGGGGACCACACCAGCTGAGCAGCCCATATCAGATGAGGAGATCAGAGCAGAGCCATCACATGATCCCACTACTATCTGATCTCTTTATGTTTTTTTTTTACTTACTTTTTATATTAGACTTGTGAATCCCATCTTTTTGATGTATTATATACTGGGATTGGATGTATTACTTGAACATCATGCATATTGCATTTCTTTTCCAAGTAATACATACATATATATATATATATATATATATATATATATATATATCATTTTTTATTATATTCCCTTTTCTCATTACTCTTTTGTCTTTGAAACATGTGGTTTCTCCTATACGACTCAGACTCTGTATCACTCAGGAGGTACCACTTCCTCCTTTTATTTTTTTTAATCGCTCTTGAAACATTGAGGACAATGTTCAGCTTGGTTGGAGGGAGAGTTGAGGAAGGAAGTTTTGTTATTAATGCTAAGTTATTTTGGTAATTTAGTTGCTTTTTGCTTAATTTTTAAAATTTTTTAAAGTTTTTTTTAATACTCTCCATGGCTATTAAGGAAAAAATTTCAAAATGAAATGGGAGAAATTAAATTTTTGTCTTTTTACTTGAAACTTAGAGTTTGTATTATGTTTATTAAAGTTGATGAATTATTGAACTCCTATTGATTTCAACCTTATTTCTTCCACTTTAAGCTTATCACACACCATGCACACTAGGTTCCATTTATAAGATGAAAAACTATTTTCCCCCTTGACTTAGGAAAATTTAGACTTGGTACCTTTGACCTCATTTTAATAGTGTTGAGACACCTTATAAAAGGCCAATGAGCCTTTGGAAAAAGAAAGAAAAAGAAAAATGTTTTACTTGCCTTGAAACCCGAGTAAGGTCTGAGGGGTATATGGTGAAAATCTTTAAAACCTGGTGCCCTAAGCCTTCAATGGTTGGGAGTCACCGACCTCAATGCTCGTTACATGGGTGAATAGGTGGAGTTTAACATATTGTAGGTGCTTGGGTATTAAAAATTCATTCTCAAAAGTCCGGGGTGAAATCCGAGGAGTTAGTGATTGAAAAATCCTTAAAGCTTGATGCCCTAAACCTTGATTGGTTGGGAGTCATCGATGGACCCCCGTTACATGGACAATTTAGAAAAGAATGCCTTTAAGCTTTGCACTCCTACAAGAAAAAAATTGTGAAAGAAAAGAGGTGCGTTCTTAGCCTATTGGAGGTTGATTAGTTTGCTAAGCTTTGAAAAGAACTAGGTTGAGGGGAGAGATTAGTTTGACATACTATATCCAGAAACTAATAAATAACACATAAATTTTTGTGGAAGAGTAAGGATTGGACCTTTGGGAGTGGAAATTATTTTGAAGCTTAAATTTGCATAATGCCTACTCTTTATGAATTGTGACTAGGCAAATTATTTGATAGCTCCTATTGAAGTTTGAGTTTTATTTCTTTCATGTTCCATGTGAGAGTTTGATCAGTCATGCCACTTAAACATTTTTTGGAGTGATCAGCATGATTTTGTAAATTTATTACTTTTATTTTTATTTTTTCTCTCCTTCATTGCTAAGGGACTAGCAATATGTCGGTTGGGAGGAGTGATTACTACTCAAAAAGTGCTATTTTGTAGCTTGTAATTAACTCTTTTAAACACTCTTGAGTAGTAATTATTACCTTTTAACTTATTTGGCATGTTAGGGACCCTTGCAATCGTTTCTAATCAAATTGTGTTAAGTTTTGGTGTTTTTGATAGCTTTTTGCTCACCAAAGCAATTTAAGAATGAGGGAGAGTTGTATATAGTTCATGGAAAAGCTTTTGGAAGCTCAAATTCATGAAGAAACCAAGCTTTGGAGCCTCATAGTCCTTTGCCTTAGTCGTTCAAAGTATGCAAGGAAAGAGCAATGGAGAGAGGAAAATAGAGGACAGCAGCTGTAGTCTTCCTTCGCACTTTTGGAGCACTTCCTGAAGTCCATTTTCTACATGCTATATACCATTTCAAATCTTAGGAAGTCAAGAATCCAATGCTTCAAACTATGTACAATTTGGAGGTGAAATGAGGAAGATATGGCCTTCGGAAGACAACTGCATCAAGTTGAGGGACAATTTCGCACCTTGCGAAATTGGAACTTCAACGTGCGAAATTTAAAGTGGATGGCAGTTGTCTAGTTGCAGTGAAGCCCAACATGCGGAAGTTTATTTTGTAACTTGCGAACTTGGATCTCAACGTGCGAAAGTGGATTCTAAGTTGCAAAATCAACTTGCGAAATTTTCACAAGTCACCATGCAACGTGCGAAACTGGGATATTTGTGCCGACTCTTTTTCTTTTGATATTTTTATGTCTAAATTTCCATTTTCTCCTTGTATTCAGCCACTCATGTAATTCCTTAGCTAGGAAGTATCCAAGGAAGGGTAAATTACCTTCCCATATAAACTCTCTTGTAAACACTAAAAAGGTGTCTCTCGGAGGAGCTTTGTCGAGGAGACCAACTTATGTATATTTTACACTTAGTGAAATACAGAGATCTCTTTTGATTTCTTTTTCTCTCTACTATTTTCTTTTTCTTGGAAGCCAAACAACCTCTGAGGATGTTTTCCCAGAGGATGAGAGGCTAAACCTTTGGTTTCTTGGAGTAAAGGAAGCTAGGTGAAAAGTCCAGATGCAAAGGTGGAAAACTCTCGTGCATTAAATACAGGTAGTTGGAGTTCATAAATGGCTTCTAAATCTAAAGTTTTGCTTTAAATCCCTTAGAATCACTTTGAATGGCCAATACATGATAAGCTTTTAGGTCTCTATGGATACTTATTACTAGATCCACATCAGACCATTAGTTATCATGTACGAGCCATTGGAAAGTGGCTCAAGGTGAAGACCCATAGTGTCTAAAGCCATTAATGGAACTTGACTACCACTTCTATTGACTTTTTATGGATTAAATCTTCATTGTTAAACCTATACCGGTTCGGGAAACAACCATCCTTTATGTTGTTGCCCCCAATACGAGAAGAAAAATCCGGAATTTCCCACTTTGCATTCTGAACTTGATCCTAGCAACCTCTAGCTCTGGGAGACTTTCTTTCTTTCATTTCTACCTAGTTCTATATTAGTTTAGTTCCAAACACCACTTTCAAAACAAATTTTATTTTCTTTTAAACTTTAAGTTTATGACAAAGGATATCATCAGACTCAATTTCTAATCTAGAGTCTATCACTGGTAGAGTGAAAACCCATCCCTAAGTTCGACCCTAGAGCTGCTATACTATAGTAGCTTTGCTACGCTAGTATAAGGTCATAGGATTTATAAATATTTTTGATTAAAATACTCAACTGGGCATGAATCATTAAGTTAACTAAAAATATAAAAACCATTAACGGGTCCCTTACCTAGTTCCCTTCCGTTCAAGAGACAAAAAGTTTAGCCACTCATCCTCTGAGAAAACATCTTCAGATGATGTTTGGCTAGAAATAAAAATACAATCAAAATGAGTAGGTAAGGTAGAGCAAAGCTCTGTATATTTCTTACTAAAATATGTATAAGTGATCCCCTCTCCAATGTCTTCCGAGATTTAGAGACATGAAAGAGGTCAGAGATATATTACAAGAAGATATCTTATGATATATAAAGAGAGATATTTTCAATCTCTTGATTAGATATCCTAAATATCTTAAAAGATCTTTGATTACTACTCAAAAAGTTCTATTTGATAGCTTGTAATTAACTCTTTTAAACACTTTTGAGTAGTAGTTATTACCTTTTAACTCAATTAGAATATTAAGGACCTTTGCAATCATTTCTAATCAAATTGTGTAAGTTTTGGTGTTTTTGTTAGTAATTTGATCACCAAAGCAATCCGAGATTGAGGAGAGTTCTTTGGAATCCATGGCAAAGCAATGGGAAGCTCAGTAACATGAAGAACCAAAGCTTTGAAGCTTTAGAGTCCTTTTCCATAAGCAAATCATGAATGCAAGGAGGGAAAGCAAAGAGAGAAATCTAACATGAAGCATTCAAGAGGACAGAAACTATCAGCCACTTTTGGAGCCCTTTCTGGAGCTCAATTTATGCATACTATATGTCGTTTCGAAGCTCGGGAAGTTAGAAATCCAACGCTTTAAATAGTATGCAATTCAGAGTTGAAATGAAGGAGTTAGAGCCATTGGAAGCCGATCACACCAAGCTGAAAGCCAATTTCGCGAGCTACGAAATCAGCCTTTGGCTGCGAAATGGTGTCCTTCAGGTTGTGAAATTTCGCAGCCATCTTGCATGCCTGCGAAATTCTCCTAAGTGCTTCCCGATATTTGCGACCGACTTTTTTAGATTTTTTGCTTTAGATATTTGATGTCTAAATCCCCATTCTCTCCTTGTAATCCACCTATCATAGGATTCCTTAGTTATTAAGCAAGAACAAAGGGTAAATAGCCTCATATATATATTGTTTGTAATTTCCATTATAGAAAGATCTCATGAACTTGTTCTCAGAGACAACTTTTGTATAGTTTTAAAATGAAGTAAAAATACAGAGCTTTGCTTTGCCTTACCTACTCGTTTTGATTGTATTTATATTTTCTTCTTACTAGCCAAACAAGCTCTGAGGATGTTTCCTCAGAGAATGAGTGGCTAGACTTTTAGTTCCTTGGAGCTAAGGTAGCCAGGTAAGGCCCCGAATGCAAGAATTAGTAGTTTTGTTGTTTCGGCTGTCAATGAAGAGAAAGTGTGACCCATTAATGATTTCTATGTTTTTAGTTAACTTAAAACGCCTTCAATTCACCTGGGCCAACATTTGGTAAGGCTAGTGATCTCCGTCCATGGAGAGGCACTAGTTTATCTCTTGTGAGCCTTTGGGAGGTGACTTGAAGGTAGGATTTTCTAAAATTGCCAACACTTGGTAAGCTTTTGGACTCTAAGGAGACATCCATTAGTTATCTCTTGTGAGCTTGAGAAGGGAAGTCCAAGGTTAATGATCACCTTGAATGTCAAATGCTAGGTGAGAGGCACGAGCCATTGCAAGTTGCATCAATGAGAGGGAATTAGTGCTGAAATCCATTAAAGAGAAACATCTGTAAGCCTCCCCTGTGAACCTAAAACTCCAATGAACGCTTTTCTTTATAAGTAATTCCCATTACTTTCTTTTTAGTTAGCTTAAAACAAATCCTTTTTTAACCAAAGTTTATGTTTTCTTCTTAAGCTAACCTTGAAATGAAAAAGCACCAATTTAACTTTGAATTGGTATCAGTTGTAAGTTGAAAACCCTTCCCAATGAACGATCCTATAGCCACTATGCTATATTAGCTAAGGCTATCCTAGTGCATGGTGATATAAGTTATAAATTTTGTTGATTACTCTTGTCTGTGGACCAAACTCAAGGTACACCAGCTAGGCACGCAATCAAATGGCGTCGTTGCCGGGGAAGGTGCCAACTTCACGATGATATTATTTCATATTACTTGTGATTTTCATCACAAGTTTGGTGATTTTTCTTTCATTTTACTAACTCTTTTAATTGTTTCTTTTACTTGTTCATACTCTAACATACCTTTTAATTCAGTTTTAATTAATCTAAGTCTTTTTGTAGTCCTGTTTTCTTTTGTTTTCTTTTGTTTTTGTTTTTGTTACAGTTGATACTAGTTGTGTATGCCAAATTGGATACGAGATAGTGGAGGAAGGCTTGTTAAACATGAAACACCTCATAACAAGGAATTGGAATTGAGCTTGAATATCATGGAAACTACACCTGAAGATCAGCATAGTCACCATGGTCATCAGGACAATCCCAATGAATTCAGATCAATGAGGGACCGCATGCATCCACCTCGTATGAGTGCACCATCATGTATAGTGCCCCCTATAGAGCAGCTAGTGATCAGACCACATATTGTTCCACTTCTACCAACTTTCCATGGGATGGAAAGTGAGAATCCCTATGCACATATCAAGGAATTTGAAGATGTTTGTAATACATTCCAAGAGGGAGGAGCTTCAATCGATTTGATGAGACTTAAGCTATTTCCTTTTACTTTAAAGGATAAGGCCAAGATTTGGCTTAATTCTTTAAGGCCAAGGAGTATCCGCACTTGGACTGATTTACAAGCTGAATTCCTCAAAAAGTTTTTCCCTACTCACATAACAAATGGCTTGAAAAGGCAAATTTCAAACTTCTCAGCTAAAGAGAATGAGAAATTCTATGAGTGTTGGGAAAGATACATGGAAGCCATCAATGCTTGTCCTCACCATGGTTTTGATACATGGCTATTGGTGAGTTATTTCTATGATGGGATGTCTTCCTCAATGAAGCAACTCCTCGAGACAATGTGTGGAGGAGATTTCATGAGTAAGAATCCGGAGGAAACTATGGATTTCTTGAGTTATGTGGCTGAAGTATCAATAGGATGGGATGAACCGAACAAAGGAGAAATGGGGAAGATGAAGTCTCAACCAAATGCTTTCAATGCTAAGGCTGGGATGTACACCTTGAATGATGATGTTGATATGAAAGCAAAATGTGCAGCTATGACAAGAAGATTGGAGGAGCTAGAACTAAAAAAGATGCATGAAGTGCAAGCTGTTGCTGAAACACCAGTGCAAGTAAAGCCATGTTCTATTTGTCAATCTTATGAACACTTGGTGGAGGAGTGCCCTACAATTGTAGTTGCTAGAGAAATGCTTGGAGATCAAGCAAATGTCATTAGACAATTCAAGCCCAAAAACAATGCTTCGTATGGAAACACTTACAACTCAAGTTGGAGGAACCATCCAATTTTTTCATGGAAGTCAAGAGCACCTCAGTACCAACAACCGGCTCAACCATCTCAACAAGCTTCAAGTCTTGAACAAGCAATAGTGAATCTCAGCAAGGTTGTGGGAGATTTTGTTGGAGACCAAAAATCCATCAATGCTCAACTCAGTCAAAGAATTGACAGTGTAGAGAATACATTGAATAAAAGGATGGATGGGTTGCAAAATGACTTATCTCAGAAAATAGATAATCTCCAATACTCAATCTCAAGGCTTACTAACTTGAACACAGTGCAAGAGAAGGGTAGATTTCATTCTCAACCTCACCAAAAACCCAAGGGTATCCATGAAGTGGAAACTCATGAGGGAGAATCTTCACAGGTGAGAGATGTCAAAGCCTTGATCACTCTAAGGAGTGGTAAAAAGGTTGAGTCGCCAACACCCAAGCCACATGTTGAAGAGGAAGAAGAAGAAGAGACAAAGAAAAGGGAGGAAATCAAAGGAAAGAAGAAAGATATCAATGAAGGGAAAGAGGACCATGATTTAACAGTGAAAGCAAATCTGGAGAAAGAGCTTATTAAGGAAGAAATGATGAAGAAACACATCTCTCCACCTTTTCCTCAAGATTTACATGGGAAAAAGGGGATCAGAAATGCATCAGAAATCCTTGAAGTATTGAGACAAGTGAAAGTCAATATTCCATTCCTGGACATGATTAAACAAGTTCCAACGTATGCAAAATTCCTAAAGGACTTGTGTACTATCAAAAGAGGCTTGAATGTGAACAAGAAAGCCTTCTTGACTGAGCAAGTAAGTGCCATCATACAATGCAAGTCTCCTTTGAAGTACAAAGATCCGGGATGTCCTACCATTTCAGTCATGATTGGAGGAAAGGTAGTGGAAAAAGCTTTGTTAGACTTGGGAGCCAGTGTGAATTTGCTACCATATGTCTACAAGCAATTGGGACTTGGTGAATTGAAACCAACATCAATCACTTTATCTTTAGCTGATAGATCAGTGAAAATTCCAAGGGGGATAATTGAAGATGTCTTAGTTCAAGTTGATAATTTCTACTATCTAGTAGATTTTGTTGTTCTTGATACGGACCCCTTTGTCAAGGAATCTAATTATGTTCCTATCATCCTTGGAAGGCCATTCCTTGCTACCTCAAATGCAATCATCAATTGTAGGAATGGACTTATGTAACTCACTTTTGGCAACATGACACTTGAGCTCAATATCTTTTATATGTCTAAAAAGCTAATCACTCCAGAAGAAGAAGAAGGTCTAGAAGAGGTATGCATATTTGACACTCTAGAGGAGCACTGTAATCAAAATATATAAGACAAGTTGAATGAAAGTCTTGGGGATCTTGAAGAAGGGTTGCCTGAACCCTCTGATGTGCTTGCTACTCTACAAGGTTGGAGGAGGAGATAAGAGATTCTACCTTTGTTCAATAAAGAGGAGGCACAAGAAGCTGCTAAAGAAGAGATCCCAAAGCTCAATTTGAAGCCTCTGCCCATGGAATTGAAATACACATACTTGGAAGAAAATAAACAATGCCCTGTTGTTATTTCTTCATCTCTTACTACTCATCAGGAGATTTCTCTACTTGAAGTTCTTAAGAGGTGCAAGAAAGTAATAGGATGGCAAATATCTGACTTGAAAGGCATCACTCCTTTGGTTTGTACACATCATATATATATGGAGGATGAAGCTAAACCAATTCGTCAACCTCAAAGAAGATTGAATCCTCATTTGCAAGAGGTGGTGCAAGCTGAGGTGTTGAAGCTACTTCAAGCATGTATTATTTTATCCCATATCTGACAGCCCTTGGGTAAGTCCTACTCAAGTGGTACTAAAGAAGTTAGGGATTACTATGGTTCAAAATGAAAAGGGAGAAGAAATTGCTACACGCCTCACTTCAGGTTGGAGAGTGTGTATTGATTATAGAAAATTAAATGTTGTGACAAGGAAAGATCATTTTCCATTACCGTTTATTGATCAAGTGTTGGAGAGAGTCTTTGGCCATCCTTTCTATTGTTTCTTGGACGGGTACTCCGGTTATTTTCAAATTGAAATTGATGTTGAAGATCAGGAGAAGACCACTTTCACATGTCCATTTGGAACATACGCCTACAGAAGAATGCCTTTTGGTTTATGCAATGCACTTGCAACATTCCAAAGATGTATGCTAAGTATCTTCAGTGATATGGTGGAGCGAATTATGGAGGTTTTCATGGATGACATCACCATATATGGAGGTACATTTGAAGAATGCTTAGTCAACTTGGAATCAGTCTTGAACAGATGCATTGAAAAGGACTTGGCGCTCAACTGGGAGAAATGCCACTTTATGGTACATCAAGGAATTGTCCTTGGCCATATCATCTCCGAGAAAGACATTGAAGTTGATAAAGCAAAGGTGAAACTTATTGTCAAATTGCCATCCCCAACAACTGTAAAAGGAGTAAGGCAATTCCTTGGCCATGCAGGGTTCTACAAGAGATTTATAAAAAACTTCTCAAAGCTTTCAAAGCCTCTTTGTGAACTCTTGGCTAAGGATGCTAAGTTTATATGGGATGAAAGATGTCAAAAGAGTTGTGATCAACTGAAGCAATTCTTGACAACCGCTCCAATAGTGAGGACTCCCAACTGGCAACTACCCTTTGAAGTAATGTGTGATGCCAGTGACTTTGCTATAGGAGCTGTACTTGGCCAAAGAGAATATGGGAAGCCCTATGCGATCTACTATGCAAGCAAGACATTGAACGAAGCTCAAAGGAACTACATAACTATAGAGAAAGAATTGCTAGTTGTGGTGTTTGCCTTAGACAAGTTTCATGCTTATCTAGTAAGGTCTTTCATCATTATTTTCACTGACCATTCAGCCTTGAAGTATTTACTGACAAAGCAAGATGTAAAAGCAAGGTTAATTAGATGGATTCTATTACTACAAGAGTTCGATCTCCAAATCAGAGACAAGAAAGGAGTGGAGAATGTGGTAGTTGACCACCTTTCTAGGTTGGCTATAGCACACAATTCCCATGTCTTACCTATTAATGATGACTTTCCTGAGGAATCACTTATGTTGCTAGAGAAAACTCCTTGGTATGCTCATATTACTAACGATTTGGTTATTGGTGAAGTTCCAAGTGAGTGGAAAGCACAAGACAGGAAGCACTTCTTTGCAAAGATTCATGCTTATTATTGGGAAGAGCCTTTCCTTTTCAAGTATTGTGCAGATCAAATAATCAGGAAGTGTGTCCCTGAAGAAGAGCAATAAGGAATCCTCAGCCATTGCCATGAGAATGCATGTGGAGGCCATTTTGCCTCTCAGAAAACAGCCATGAAGGTGTTGCAATAAGGGTTTACTTGGCCATCACTTTTCAAAGATGCCCACATCATGTGTAGGAGCTGTGATAGATGCCAAAGGCTCGGGAAGCTTACAAAAAGAAATCAAATGCCCATGAACCCCATCTTAATAGTTGATCTCTTTGATGTTTGGGGTATTGACTTCATGGGACCTTTCCCAATGTCTTTTGGTAACTCTTATATCTTGGTAAGGGTGGACTATGTTTCTAAATGGGTTGAGGCAATCCCCTGTAAACACAATGATCACAGGGTGGTTCTCAAGTTTCTCAAAGAGAACATCTTCTCAAGATTTGGGGTGCCCAAGGCCATAATCAGTGATGGAGGTACTCATTTTTGCAACAAACCTTTTGAAACCCTATTAGCCAAGTATGGAGTGAAGCATAAGGTAGCCACACCTTATCACCCTCAGACTTCCGGGCAAGTTGAGTTAGCAAACAGGGAAATCAAGAACATATTGATGAAGGTGGTGATCACGAGCAGAAGAGATTGGTCTATTAAGCTCCATGATTCACTATGGGCATATAGAACAACTTATAAGACTATTCTTGGCATGTCTCCCTATCGCCTAGTCTATGGCAAAGCATGCCATCTCCCTGTGGAAGTTGAATATAAGGCTTGGTGGGCAATCAAGAGGTTAAACATAGACTTGATCAAAGCCGGGGCAAAGAGGTGCTTAGACCTTAATGAGATGGAGGAATTAAGAAATGATGCTTACATCAATTCCAAAGTTGCAAAACAAAGCATGAAGAGGTGGCATGATCAATTAATCTCCAACAAAGAATTTCGGAAAGGACAAAGAGTCTTACTCTATGATTCAAGGCTCCATATCTTTCCTGGGAAGCTCAAGTCAAGGTGGGTAGGCCCTTTCATTATTCACCAAGTGCATCTCAATGGAGTGGTGGAATTACTGAATTCCAAAAGCACATACACTTTTAAAGTCAATGGTCATCGTCTCAAGCCATTCATTGAACCATTCAAGCAAGAAAAGGTGGAAATCAACCTCCTTGAGCCACAGAAAGCCTATTCAGAAAAGGGTTAGATGGACTTGGTTTCACCAAAGTCCATATTTTTTGTTTAAGTGTGTTAATTTATAAGCTTTATAAATTGTTTTTATTTTAATTTTGGTCTTAAATTGTGTTATTTATATGTAACTTAATCTTTTTGAATGATCAAAATCAGGAGGAATTGCAAAGAAATTGAAAGAAGGTATTTGGGAATCAAAAGGAGCTCAAAACCAAGGAAAATCCATGGTCTGCGAAATTTCGCAGCCTAAAAAGGGCCCCTGCGAAAATGGTCCTTGGCTGCAAAATAATTTCGCAACCCCAATCCTTCGTTGCGAAATTGCCTCATGGCTGCGAAATGATTTTGCAGCCTTATACCTCCCTCTGGGAAAATTTTCACAGCTGTGAAATGACCCTTTGGCACACGAGTGCCATTTCGCAGACCCTCCACCTCATTTCACAGTTGCGAAATGCTTGCGAAATCCTCCACACCTAAAAACTCCAAATTTCGCAGCCGAGCTCCCATTTCGCAGGTGGTTTTGTAGCTGCGAAACCACCCATTGGCACACGAGTGCCATTTCACAGCCCTCCATCCTCATTTCGCATCTGCGAAATGGGCTACGAAATGGCTGTGAAAACGCCTCTCCGCTGCGAAATCGACCTTGTGCTGCGAAATCGGCCATCTGCTGCGAAAATGAAAAGCGTCCCTTGGCATCCTTTTTAAACGTTATAAATTCCTCATTTTATTTTTAACCGATCATTTGAACTTCAAAAAGGTACCCAAGAGGAGACAAACCGGAGCAACTCTCCGTCTGACCCCTCCGCCTGAGACAAGCCGCGCGCACCTCCGACTGTCTTCTCTGAGACAACCATGGCTAGAACCCAAGGAGCTAAGTCCTCGTCCTCATCATCTTGCCTGAGAATCCCAAGAGAGACCTCTATCCAAGTTGCCACACCCGCCGTCCCACCTCTGGTTGAGGACGCACCCATGAGTCCTCCTGTGAGGCGCTATCAAACACAGAGGTCACTTACCATGGCCGGGGTGAGCTATTCCTAAGCCCAAAAGTCAGGTAGCGGTCCCCCAAAGAAGAAAGCCAAGGTCTCAGAGCCAATTGATTTAACAGAGCCGTCTTCAGAGCCTGAATTAGAGCCTCGGCCATCTCAACCACCTGTCAAAAAGCCTCAACCGTCTCAGCCACCAGCCAAAGAGTCTCAGATTCCCTCAGGCATGACTCCTGCGGTGGTTATCCGGCATCCAATGGTCACCCAGCCACCCATTGAGGGTAATTTAGATTGTAGGGCAAGGCCATTCCACTCCAAGCTCTGTTTTGACACAGCCACTTTCAGACTTCAGCCTGAGCTCAAGGATTCCTTCCGTCTGCTATAGAGGTATCATATGGAGCACTTGCTAACTCCTAGGGATTTTTGCTATCCCCGCGTGGCATTGGACTTCTATCAGTCCATAACCACACACCAGGTCCGGGATCCTACAGTCATTCACTTCACCATAGATGGACGTCATGGTATTCTAGGAGCCCGATATATAGCAGAGGCACTCCGTATCCCCTATGAGCCAGCACGTCTAGAGGATTTTCAAGTATGGACTCATCCTGCACAGAGCGACATAGTTCACATTTTGTGCAGGGGGCATCCTCGCACCAGTATATCTTGAGGAAGGAGCTCCCTCCCATCATGTTCTTAATTGATGCACTCCTGCACCATAACATTTTTCCACTTCAGCATTGGGTGCAGAGGAGAGGAGTTTTGCTAGAGACGTTGTTCAGGATATCTGAGGGATACTTCTTTGGCCCTCATCATCTCATCATGGCCGCTCTTCTGTACTTTGAAGAGAAGGTCCATAGGAAGAAGCTACTCCAAGCGGATGCTATTCCACTTCTCTTCTCCAGATTGTTATGCCAGATTTTGGAGCATTTGGGATACCCAGTAGAGCCTTAGCTTGAGCGTAGACGCATTTGTCGAGAGATATTTACTCTCTATAAATGGACGAGTATGACAGCCTATGGTGCAGGCCAGGGAGCCCCAACTAGACTAGAGCATCCAGAGATTCCACATCCAAAGCAGCTAGAGGAGCCACAGTCGGTTGAGATACCAGCTGACATGAGAGCACCAGCCCATGCAGCCCCTGCAGTGGCCTCTCCAGAGCCTAGTCCCGAGGTTGCACCCTCTGCTCCTCAGGCCACACCACGGACTTCCCTTGTTATTCCACCCATATCAGAGCCATCTCCTTCATTTGAACCAAGGATTGTTATACCCATTATCGAGTATAGAGGATGCCACACTTTCCAGGCATTGGCCACTTCTTAGAGCATCCTCACTTAGCAGATCACAGCTCTTAGTGCTCATCAGGAGCATATTATCGCCACTTAGACCCAGCACACTGCCATCTTGAGGTAGATTCAACATCATCTAGGTATTGTATCGACTCCGGAGCACGCTATCCCACCAGAGCCATCTTAGGCCCCTTCTTTCGTACATCAGACTATGCCTCCTGAGGAGCCCACTACAGGAGAGGCAGAGGTAGTTGAGCCATCATCTCCACATCATCCTCCAGCCACCATCTGATCATTTTCATAGTTTTATTTATATATGTCCTTTATGTATTTCCTTTATGTATTTCCCTTATATTTGCCTTACTACAGTAGCTCTTGAAATCCCATACTTTTGATATTATATACTGGGATTAATTGTATTACTTGTTCTCTTTTTGTACTTTCATGAAATGAAGTAATACAAATCTATCACTTTTTTATCACTCTTAGCATTATTTTATTTTATTTCCTCTACTCATATATTTTATTGTTTTTGAAACATGTGGTTTCTCCAATCAATACTCGAAATTTATATCACTCAGGAGGTACCACTTCCTCCCTATAATCTCGATCGCTCATGCCACATTGAGGACAATGTTCAGCTTGGTTGGGGGAAGAGTTAAGGAAGGAAGTTTTTGTTATTAATGCTAAGTTATTTTGGTAATTTAGTTGATTTTTGTTTAATTTTAAAATTTTTCAAAGTTTTTTATTCTACTCTCCATGGTTATTAAGGAAAAAATTTCAAAATGAAATGGGAGAAATTGAATTTTTGTTTTTCACTTGACTTAGAGTTTGTATTATGCTTACTAAAGTTGATGAATTGCTGAAACTTCTATTGGATTCAAGCTTAGTTCTTCCACTTTAAGCTATTCACACACTGTGCACAATAGATTCCGATTATAAGATGAGAAACTATTTCCCTCTTGACTTAGGAAAATTTAGACTTGGTACCTTTGACCTTTATTTAATAGTGTTGGGACACCTTATAAAAGGCTAATGAGCCTTTGAAAAAGAAAAGAAAAGAAAGAAAAAATGTTTGCTTGCCTTGAAACCCAAGCAAGGTCTAAGGGGTATATGGTGAAAATCTTTAAAGCCTAGTGCCCTAAGCCTTCATTGGTTGGGAGTCACTGACCTCAATGCTTGTTACAAGGGTGAATAGGTGGAGTTTAACATACTGTAGGTGCTTGGGTATTAAAATTCATTCTCAAAAGTCCGGGATAAAATCCGAGGAGTTAGTGGTTGAAAGATCCTTAAAGCTTGATGCCCTAAACCTTAATTGGTTGGGAGTCATCGATGGACCCCCATTACATGGACAATTTAGAAAAGAATACCTTTAAGCCATGTACTCCTACAATGAAAAAAAAAAATAGTTCTTAGCCTATTGAATTTGGTCAGTTTGCTAAGTGTTGAAAAAGAAATAGGTTGGGAGAAGAGATTAGTTTAGCATACTATATTCGAAAACTATCAACTAACACTTAGATTTTTGTGGAAGAGTAAGGTTTGGTCCTTTGGAAGTGGAAATGATTTTAAAGCTTCAATTTGCATAATGTCTTCTCTTTATGAATTGTGATTAGCCAGGTATTTGAAAACTCTTGTTGAAATTTGAGTTTATATTTCTTTAATGTTCCATGTAAGAGTTTGATCATCATGCCACTTAAAATTT
Organism: Vitis cinerea var. helleri x Vitis rupestris; assembly: GCA_945999865.1. Lineage (NCBI taxonomy): Eukaryota > Viridiplantae > Streptophyta > Magnoliopsida > Vitales > Vitaceae > Vitis > Vitis cinerea var. helleri x Vitis rupestris. The sequence goes on from OX253934.1 coordinate 16,371,076, forward strand.
TTTGGAAGTGATCAGCATGATCTTGTAAAGTATATTGCTTTTTAGTTTACTTTTTCTCTCCTTTATTGCTAAGGGACTAGCAATATGTCGGTTGGGGGGAGTGATTACTACTCAAAAAGTGCTATTTTATAGCTTGTAATTAACTCTTTGAAACACTTTTGAGTAGTATTTATTACCTTTTAACTCAATTAGCATATTAAGGACCTTTGCAATCATTTCTAATCAAATTGTGTAAGTTTTGGTATTTTTGTTAGTAATTTGATCACTAAAGCAATCCGAGATTGAGGAGAGTTCTTTGGAATCCATGGAAAAGCAATGGGAAGCTCAGTAACATGAATAACCAAAGCTTTGAAGCTTTAGAGTCCTTTGCCATAAGCAAATCATGAATGCAAGGAGGGAAAGCAAAGAGAGAAATCTAACATGAAGCATTCAAGAGGACAGCAACTGTCAGCCACTTTTGGAGCACTTCCTGGAGCTCAACTTATGTATATTATATGTCATTTCGAAGCTCAGGAAGTTAATAATCCAACGCTTTAAACAGTGCATAATTCGGAGTTGAAATGAAGGAGTTAGAGCCATTGGAAGCCAATTACACCAAGCTAAAGGCCAATTTCGCAGGTTGCAAAATCAGCCTTTGGCTACGAAATCACAAGAGGAAGGCTGCAAAATGGTGTCCTTCAGGTTGCAAAATTTCACAGCCATCTTGCACGCCTGCGAAATTCTCCTGAGTGCTTCCCGATATTTGCGACCGACATTTTTAGATTTTTTGCTTCAGATATTTGATGTCTAAATCCCCATTCTCTCCTTGTAATCCACCTATCATAGGATTCCTTAGTTATTAAGCAAGAACAAAGGGTAAATAGCCTCATATATATATTGTTTGTAATTTCCATTACAGAGAGATCTCGGGAGCTTGTTCTCAGAGACAACTTTTGTATAGTTTTAAAAAGAAGTAAAAATACAGAGCTTTGCTCTGCCTTACCTACTCGTTTTGATTTTATTTATATTTTCTTCTTACTAGCCAAACAAGCTCTGAGGATGTTTCCTCAGAGAATGAGTGGCTAGACTTTTAGTTCCTTAGAGCTAAGGTAGCCGAGTAAGGCCCCGAATGCAAGAATTGGTAGTTTTGTTGTTTCGGCTGTTAATGAAGAGAAAGTGTGACCCATTAATGATTTCTATGTTTTTAGTTAACTTAAAATGCCTTCAATTCACCTGGGCCAACACTTGGTAAGGCAAGTGATCTCCGTCCATGGAGATGCACTAGTTTATATCTTGCGAGCCTTTGGGAGGTGACTTGAAGGTAGGATTTTCTAGAATTGCCAACACTTGGTCAGCTTTTGGACTCTAAGGAGACATCCATTAGTTATCTCTTGCAAGCTTGAGAAGGAAAGTCCAAGGTTAATGATCACCTTGAATGACAAAGGCTAGGTGAGAGGCACAAGCCATTGCAAGTTGTATCAGTGAGAGGGAATTAGTGCTGAAATCCATTAAAGGGAAACATCTGTACAACACCGGTTAGAGAATTAACTATATGTTAATTCTCTAATGCGAGGAAAAGATTCAAGTGACCAGAGCTCTATTTTTGCATAAGGAGCCTCCCCTGTGAACCTAAAACTCTAAGGAACGCTTTTCTTTATAAGTAATTCCCATTACTTTCTTTTTAGTTAGCTTAAAACAAATCCTTTTTTCAACCAAAGTTTATGTTTTCCTCTTAAGCTCTCCTTGAAATGAAAAAGCACCAATTTAACTTTGAATTGGTATCAGTTGTAAGTTGAAAACCCTTCCTAGTGAACGATCCTAGAGCCACTATGCTATATTAGCTAAGGCTATCCTAGTGCATGGTGATATAGGTTATAAATTTTGTTGATTACTCTTGTCTAAGTACCAAACTCAAGGTACACCAGCTAGGCACGCAATCAATCTTCAACTGATTACAAGGAGAGAATTGATAATTACACTAAATATCTGAAGGTAAAAATCTAATGGAGTCGGTGTAAAATATCTAAATATTACATTTTCGCATCAGAGAAAGGTGCTACGAAAATTTTCGCATCGGAGAAAGGCAGTGCAAAAATTTTCGCATTAGAGAAAGTGTGATGCGAAATTTTTCGCATCAGAAAAAGTCAGTGCGAAAATTTTCGCATCAGGGAATGTCAGTGCGAAAATTTTCGCATCAAGGAAAGGTGATGCGAAATTCCTTTTCAGGTTTACGTAGTTGCCTTCAAATGGCCATAACTTCTTCGTTTCAGCTCCGATTTGCACATCGTTTAAAGTATTGGACTCCTGACTTCCCAAGCTTAGAAATGATATATAACATGTAGATAATGGACTCTAGGAAGTGCTCCAAATTTGCCTTGCAACTGCTGCCCTTTGAATTTTGCATAGCATGTAAAGATTTTGCATTACCATGTGAAATTGCTTCATGATGGATTTCTTTCTCTGATCCTCTTCCTTGCATCTCTTGATTAGCTTGGAAACTCATTCCCAAGGGTTGCACAAAATTGTCCCTCATTCTTGGCTTGCTTCAATGATAAAAAAAAAAGCTACCAAAAATTGATTAAAATCATTTGCAAGGGTCCATAATGTGCCAATTGAGTTAAAAGGTATTAATTACTACACAAAAGTGTTTAAAAGAGTTTATAACAAGCTATAAAAGAGCACTTTTTGAGTAGTAATCACTCCCCCCAACCAACATATTGCTAGTCCCTTAGCAATGAAGGAGAGAAAAACAAAAATTAAGACAGTAAAATAATTTACAAAATCATGCTGATCACTCCAAAAAATCATAAGTGGCATGATTATAAAGCATACTCTCACATGGAACATTAAAGAAACAAAACCCATCCTTCAACAAGAGGGTATAAAAAATCTTACCTGATCATAATTCATAAAGAGTAGGCATTATGCAAATTTAAGTCATGATAGGATTTCCACTCTCCTAGGCTCAATCAGTACTCTTCCATAAAAATCTAAGTGTTATTTATTAGCTTCCGAATATAGTACTCTAAACTAATCTCTCCCCCCAACCTAGATATTTCACAGACTTTAGCAAACTGACCACTTTCAATAGGCTAAGAACGCACCTCTTTTATTTCACAATTTTTTTCTTGTAGGAGTGCAATGCTGAAGGTATTATTTTCTAAAGTGTCCATGTAACGGGGGTCCATCGATGACTCCCAACTAATCAAGGTTTAGGGCATCAAGCTTTAAGGATCTTTCGACCACTAACACCTCATATTTTACCCTGGACTTTTGAGATTGAAATTTAATACCTAAGCACCTACAATATGTTAAACTCCACCTATTCACCCTTGTAATGAGCATTGAGGTTGGTGACTCCCAACCAATAAAGGCTTAGGGCACCTGGTTTTAAAGATTTTCACCATATACCCCTCGGACCTTGCTCGGGTTTCAAAGCAAGCATGACACTTTGTTCTTTTTCTCTTTTTTTTTCAAGGCTCATTTGCCTTTTATAAAGTGTCCCAACACTATTAAAATGAGGTCAAAGGTACCAAGTCTAAATTTTCCTAAGTTCAAGAGGTGAGATAGTTTTTCATCTTATAAACGGAACCTAAAGTGCACAAAGTGTGGTAAGATTAAGGTGGAAGAAATAAGGTTGAATTCAATAGGAGTTTCAATAATTCATCAACCTCAGTAAGCATAATATTACTCTACTATTCAAATAAAAAGGCAAGAATTCAATTTCTCTCATTTCATTTTGAGAATTTTTCTTTAATAACCATATAGAGAAGAGTAAAACTTTTAAAATTAAGAAAAAAATTTAAAATTTTAAAAAATTAAGCAAAAAATACTAAATTAACAAGATAACTTAGCATTATTAACAACTTCCTTCCTTTACACTTCCCCAACCAAGATCAACATTGCCCTCAATGTGGTAAGAACAATTATAAATAAAAGGAGGAAGTGGTACCTCTTGAGTGACATGGCGTTTGAGTCGTATAGGAGAAACCACATGATTAAAAAAAAACAAAAGATTAATGAGTAAAGGAGATAGAAAAGAAAATGCCAAGTATAAACAAAAAATGATATGTATATATTACTCTGAGAAAGTACAATGAAATGATCATGTAATACATCCAATCCCATAATATATAATATCAACTAATATACTAAGTAAATACAATATAAAGAAATGATCAAGGAGCGGGGTTCTCTGGTGGACATGATGGCTCTGGGTTATCTCGTGAGTGGCCTGGGGTGGGACATCAGCTGTGATGGTCTCCTCAGTTGGAATTGTCTCCTCAGTTAGAGTTCTCGGCTCTGATGGCCCAAGAATATCAGTCTAAGGTGGCTTAAGACCCAGATGCTGCTGTATCTGACTAAGGATAGCAGTATGTTGGTCAAGAATAATAGAATGTTGATCTTGCTGAGCTTGGATGTCTCTCATCTTTCGGAATAGAGCGTCGTGCGTGGCGTTGAGTGTCCTGAATAATAATACCATACCACGAAACTCTAAGCTAGATATGGTGATAAAGTCCTCTGATGGAGAAGGTGCAGCTGATGGAACATGGGGTGTAGCTAGAGGATCAGTAGAGGCAGCTTAAGACATAGATGGTGCAGCAGGGGTGGATGGAATAGACTCTGTGGGATGCTCGTCCTACTATGCCTGGTCAGGTTGTGCTGGTACTGGAGATACTAGCCTTGGTGGGGCTGCTTCAGGTGCTGATTTGGCTGAATTCCTCCCTGCTAGTTGTGTCCATTGGTCGAGAGTGAAATGATCTCGGTAATGGTGGCGGTGCTCGAGATGGGGCTCAATAGGGTAGCCCATATGCTCCAATATATGGCAGAGTAGCCTCGGAAACAGTAATGGAATCACATCAACTCGTTGTAGCTTCTTCATATAAACTTTATCCTCCAAGTATAGGAGAGCGACCATAATCAAATGGTGTGGCCCAAAATAGAAACCCAATATATTCTGAATAATGCATCCAAAATAGGTCCTCGCCTCTGCACTAAATGCTGAAGAGGAAAAATATTGGACCTCAACAATACATCTACTAGGAGCATCCCAGATGGAAGCTCCTTACCTAGCAGGCATGTATCTCCAGAAGTCCCTCTTGATAGAATGCGGACCATGTTTCACTGAGATATGGTGGACCACTGTCTGAACTGCTCTGGATCCTTTGGATGAAATGGAATACGAAGAGCCTCAGCAATATGCCTAGCCTCTAGGATACCCTGATGTCCGTCTATGTTGAAACGAATGGCTGTGGGACTCTGGACGCTCTGAGTAGTGATGGACTGATAGAAATCCATCGCTACTCTGGGATAGGAAAACTCTCTAGGAGTCATCAGACGCTCGAGATGGTACCTCGGGAGCAATCCAAATGAATCCTGAAGGTCTGGCTGCTATCGCATAGCCTCCATGTCGAAGTAGAGCTCAGAGTGAAATGGCTTAGCTCTACAATCTGAATTGGCCGGAATAGGCGGTGCGGTAACCATAGGTCTCTTGATGATGACTTCAGGAGCAATGCCTGATGGTCTCTGAATATCTCCTGGGGCCTAAGAATCGGTTAGAGCTTGACTGGATGTCTCTCTAAGGCCCGAGGTCCTGGCTCTCTTTGGTGGAACGCGGTGTACTGATGGCTCTGGGGGAGGAGAAGTTGGTGGTCTCCGTGTCGAATACCGATGCTGAGGACGCCTAGAAGGCACTCTACCCTCAGAAGATGGTACGATCAAGGCTTGAGAGGCCTGAGATGGATCTTGAGGAGCGGACGCGCTTGGCTGAGCCTCTCGAGATGCAGACGGGTCTGTATGGCCCCCTCTGCTGTGCACCATAGCTAATATAGAGGAGAGGCGGATTGCTCTTCTTTTTCTTGGTGGCCGTTGGGCGTGGAATGGCGAGGAACTTGGTTCACAAGGCAACAGTGAGTTTTTCGCAACAGAGGATGGTTGTGCAAAATAGTCAGCTGGAGGTATTTAAATAGCGATTTTAAATGACTTTTGGCTTCCCTCCTGGCCGTTAGAAATTTGCACAAGTGACCATTGGCATTTCGCATGGGTTTCACATGGCTAGTAGCTGATGCGAAATTTTTCGCATTGACATTTGGCTGATGCGAAATTGGAATTGCTGATGCGAAATTTTTAGCACTTAGAGTTATTGATTCGTGCCCGATTGGTGATCCAATTGATTCAACTCAATTGATGTGCTTTTATCTCAATCCTTAGACGGGACTAATCAACAAAATTTATAAACCTATTTCACCATATACCGGGGTAGCATTTAGCTAGCATAGTATAGTGGCTATAGGATCGTCCACAGAGATGGGTTTTCACTTCGCAATTGATATTAGTTCAAAAACTGAATTGGTGCTTTTTCTTTTCTTTGTTAGCTTTAAAAGAAGAAATAAGTTTGAATGAAAACGGATGGTATTAAGCTAACCTAACATAAAGTAACTAAAATTAACTAGAAAGAAATTAGAAAGAAAGGTGTTTCTTGGGATTTCAGGTTACTAGGATCAGGTGCCAACTACAAAGAGGGAGATTCCGGTCACTTGAATCTTTTCCTCGTATTCAGAATTTAACCTATAGTTATTTCCCGAACCGGTGTGATACAGATGCTTACCATTAATGGTTTCAACGCTAAATCCCTCTCACTGATACACCTTGCAATGGCTCGTACCTCTCACCTAGTATTTGCCATTCAAGGTGATCCTTACCATCGGATCATCCTTCACAAGCGAACAAGAGATAACAATTAGACCTCCATGGAGCAAGATTGCAAGCAATAAGAATCCATGGAATCCGAAAGCTTACCAAGTATTGGCTATTCATGGTAATCCTAGTTAACTAAAAATATAAAAACCAAAAACGGATCACACTTTCTCTTCATTAAAAACGGAAACAACAAAATCTCACACTTATGTAGCCGGAACCTTACTTAGCTTCCTTCACCCAAGAAACAAAAAGCCTAGCCACTCATCCTCTGAGAAAACATCTCAGAGAATGTTTGGCTAGCAAGAAAATGAAAATGAAAATGAAAGAGAAAGAAAAATAGAGCAAGGCTCTGTATATTCTATATATTGATCGATTCTACATACTTCTATATCTATATATTTTACAATGGATGCAAGGGAATATATATAAAGAAGTTTTTCCAACCTTCCTAGCTAAGAAATCTTATGGCTGGTGGATTACAAGGAGAAGAATGGAAATTTATACAAAAATATCTGAAGAAAAGATCTAAAAGAGTCGGTGCACAAATATCCCAGTTCGCATGTAGATTTCGCACGTTGCATGGTGACTTGCGAAAATCTCGCAAGTTGATTTCGCAACTTGGAATCCATTTTCGCACATTGAGCTCCAAGTTCGCAAGTTGCAAAATCACTTTCGCAAGTTCAGCTTCTCTGTGACTGTGCGGTTGTATTCCATTTCCATTTCGCAAGGTAGGCTTTAATTTCGCACGTTGGAGTTCCAAATTCGCAAGATGCGAATTTGTCCTTCAACTGGATGCAGTTGTCTTGCAAAAGCCATATCTTCCTCATTTCAGTTCCAATTCGTACATTGTTTAAAGCGTTAGATTCTTGACTTCCTGAGCTTTGAAAGGGTATATAGAATGTAGAAAAAGAACTTCAGGAAGTGCTCCAAAAGTGCAAAAGAAGACTGCAGCTGTTGTCCTCTGTTTTCTTCACTCTGTTTTTCCTGTCTCCGTTATTCTTTCCTTGCATACTTTGAACGACTTTGGCAAAGGGCTATGGAGCTCCAAAGCTTGGTTCTTCATGAATTTGAGCTTCCAAAAGCTTTTCCATGAACTATATACAGCTCTCCCTCATTCTTGGATTGCTTTGGTGTAGCTAAAAGCTATCAAAAACACCAAAACTTAACACAATTTGATTAGAAACGATTGCAAGGGTCCTTAACATGTCAATTGAGTTAAAAAGTAATAATTACTACTCAAGAGTGTTTAAAAGAGTTAATTACAAGCTACAAAATAGCACTTTTTGAGTAGTAATCACTCCCCCCAACCGACATATTGCTAGTTCCTTAGCAATGAAGGAGAGAAAAAATAAAAATAAAAGTAATAAATTTACAAAATCATGCTGATCACTCCAAAAAATGTTTAAGTGGCATGACTGATCAAACTCTCACATGGAACATGAAAGAAATAAAACTCAAACTTCAATAGGAGCTATCAAATAATTTGCCTAGTCACAATTCATAAAGAGTAGGTGTTATGCAAATTTAAGCTTCAAAATAATTTCCACTCCCAAAGGTCCAATCCTTACTCTTCCACAAAAATCTATGTGTTATTTATTAGTTTCCGGATATAGTATGTCAAACTAATCTCTCCCCTCAACCTAGTTCTTTTCAAAGCTTAGCAAACTAATCAACCTCCAATAGGCTAAGAACTCACCTTTTCTTTCACAATTTTTTCTTGTAGGAGTGCAAAGCTTAAAGGCATTATTTTCTAAATTGTCCATGTAACGGGGGTCCATCGATGACTCCCAACCAATCAAGGTTTAGGGCATCAAGCTTTAAGGATTTTTCAACCACCAACTCCTCGGATTTCACCCCGGACTTTTGAGAATGAATTTTTAAATACCCAAGCACCTAAAGTATGCTAAACTCCACCTATTCACTCATGTAACGAGCATTGAGGTCGGTGACTCCCAACCAATGAAGGCTTAGGACACCAGGTTTTAAAGATTTTCACCATATACCCCTCAGACCTTGCTCAGGCTTCAAGGCAAGTAAAACATTTTTTTTTTCCAAAGGCTCATTGGCCTTTTATAAGGTGTCTCAACACTATTAAAATGAGGTCAAAGGTACCAAGTCTAAATTTTCCTAAGTCAAGGGGGAAAATAGTTTTCCATCTTATAAACGGAACCTAGTGTGCACGGTGTGTGATAAGCTTAAAGTGGAAGAAATAAGGCTGAAATCAATAGGAGTTCAATAATTCATCAACTTTAATAAACATAATACAAACTCTAAGTTTCAAGTAAAAAGACAAAAATTTAATTTCTCCCATTTCATTTTGAAATTTTTTCCTTAATAACCATGGAGAGTATTCAAAAAAACTTTAAAAAATTTTAAAAATTAAGCAAAAAGCAACTAAATTACCAAAATAACTTAGCATTAATAACAAAACTTCCTTTCTCAACTCTCCTCCCAACCAAGCTGAACATTGTCCTCAATGTTTCAAGAGCGATTAAAAAAATAAAGGGAGGAAGTGGTACCTCCTGAGTGGCATGGAGTCTGAGTCGTATAGGAGAAACCACATGTTAAAAAAAAAAACAAAAGATTCAGTGAGTAGAGGAAATAGAAAAATGCCAAGTTTAAACAAAAATGATGTCTATATATTAATCTGAGAAAATAGAATATAATATATGATCATGCAATACATCCAATCCCAGAATATAAAACATCAAAACATGGAATTATCTATACTAATATAATAAGTAAATACAAAAATTAAAGAGATGATCAAGTAGTGGTAGGGTCCTGTGGAGATAATGGCTCTGTGGTGGCCTTCTGAGTGGGTTGGGTCAGGACATTGACCTCTGCTCTGGTAGTCTCCTTAGGTGGCATAGTCTTATCAACTGGAGCTCTCAACTGGAGCTATGGGCTGTGATGGTTTAAGGAGGTCAGAAATGGAGTGAGAGGCTTCATGTGTGTGATCCCAGGGTGCACGAGGCTCTCCTCTAGTCTTGGCCATGGCTGAAATGGAGAGAGGTGGTTGTTCGTGAGTTCCAGAGGGTTCTCAAATAGTGCACGGGGGTGTTCTCTCCTCTAATACATGTTCTTGAGGCTTCAAATAGAGATGGAGGGGTGGAATTTGGATGGTCACACGTTTTAAAAACTCTTTCGGAAGTCGAAATGGCTTTTAAGAATGAAAAACAGAGTCTTGGGTGTTTAAAAATGGGTTTAAAACACAGTTGGTCATTTTCGCACTTTAAAAAAAATTTTGCACCTTGGAAAGGATTTTTCGCACTTTGGATTTCAAGGTGCGAAATTTTCGCACCATGTTTTGATTTTCGCACTCGAATTTGCACCGTGCGAAATTTTTCGCACCTTGTTTTGCACCATGCGAAACCGTTTCGCTACTTGAGGTGATGGTACTCGTGTGGCAGAGGGGTGGTTCGCACTGTGCGAAACCATTTCGCACCTTGATTCGCACAGTGCGAAATTTTCGCACCTTGATTCGCATTGAGAATTGGTGGTGCGAAACTGATGTGAAATTTTTCGCATTGAGTTTTAGTGATACAAAAATTTTCACAGTGAGAATAGCCAATGCGAAAATTTTTCGCACTGAGAATAGCCAATGCAAAAATTTTTGCATTGGCTTTTTTATCTTGCGAAGTGCTCTATTTTGGACTTCCCCTGTATTTGATCATCAAAAATTAAATTAAGTCCTAATAAAATAAAATTAAAGCTAGAAATTTTAATTTAAAAATATATATCAAATCAATAAAACTTGAATTTTAAAATTTAAAACAAAACAACAAACAAAAATAAAAAAAAATATGGACTTAGTGTCTTCCAACATACTAAGCCCATCTAACCATTTTTCCTTCAGGCTTGATGTGGTTCAAGGAGGTTGATTTCCTACTTGTCTTTAAGAAATGGCTCCATGAATGGCTTGAGATGTTGGCCATTGACTTTGAAAGTCCCGGTACTAATGAGTAGCTCAACTACTCCATTTGAATAGACTTCTTGGATAGTAAACAGACCTATCCATCTTGATTTCAATTTTCCCGGGAAGATATGGAGCTTAGAGTCATAAAGCAAGACTCTTTGTCCCTTCTGGAATTGTTTGCGGGAGACTAATTGATCATGCCACCTTTTCAATCTCTATTTTGCAATGTTTGAATTGATATAGGCGTCATTTCTCAATTCCTCCATCTCATTAAGGTCTAGAAATCTCTTCATGCCGGCTCTATTCAAGTCCATGTTGAGCGTCTTGATTGCCCACCAAGCTTTGTATTACACTTCAACGGGGAGATGGCACGCTTTGCCATAGACTAGGTGATAAGGAGACATTCCAAGAATGGTCTTGTAAGCTGTTCTATAAGCCCATAGTGAATCATGAAGCCTAACAAACCAATCTCTATTGCTTGTATTCACCACTTTCATAAGTATGTTCTTTATCTCCCGGTTGGCTAACTCAACTCGCCCAAAAGTCTAAGGGTGGTAAGGTGTAGCTACCTTATGCTTCACCCCATACTTGGCTAAGAGAATTCAAACGATTTGTTACAAAAATGAGTACCCCCATCACTGATTATGGCTTTGGGTACTCCAAATCTGGAGAAGATGTTCTCTTTGAGAAACTTGAGAACAACTCTATGGTCATTTCGCTTGCACAAGATTGCTTCAACCCATTTAGAAACATAATCCACTCCCACCAAGATGTAAGAATGTCCAAAGGACATAGGAAAAGGTCCCATGCAGTCAATGCCCCATACATAAAAAAGATCAGCTATTAAAATGGGATTCAAAGGCATCATGTTCTTACGTGTTAATTTCCCAAGCCTCTAGCATCTATCACAGCTTCTACACATGGTGAGGGCATCTTTGAAGAGTGATGGCCAGCAAAAACCCAATTGCAACACCTTCATAGTTGTCTTTTGAGAAGCAAAGTGGCCTCCACATGCGCTTTCGTGACAATGACTGAGGATCCTCTGTTGCTCTTGCTCAGGGATGCACTTCCGGATTATTTGATCCCACAATATTTGAATAGGAATGGGTCTTCCCAATAGTAAGCATGAATTTTTGCAAAGAAGTGCTTCTTATCTTGTGCTTTCCACTCACTTGGAACTTCTCCAGTAACTAAATAGTTAGCAATATGAGCATACCAAGGAGCGACTTCTATCAACATGAGTGACTTCGCTGGAAAATCATCATTTATTGGCAAACTCTGGGAATTATGTGCTATGGCTAGCCTTGATAGATGGTCGGCTACCACATATTCCACTCCCTTCTTGTCTTTGATCTGAAGATTGAATTCTTGAGTAAGAGAATCCATCTGATCAACCTCGCTTTTGCATCTTGTTTAGTTAACAAATATTTCAAGGCCGAATGGTTAGTGAAAACCACAATGAAAGACCCTACCAAGTAATCGCGGAATTTGTCTAAGGCAAAAACTACAACCAACAATTCTTTCTCTTTGGTTGTGTAGTTTCTTTGCGCTTCATTCAACGTTTTGCTTGCATAGTAGATCACATAGGGCTTTCCATCTTCTCTTTGCCTAAGAACAACTCCTATAGCAAAGTCACTGGCATCGCAGATCACTTCAAAGGGTAATTGCTAGTTGGGAGCTCTCACTATTAGAGCGGTTGTCAGTAATGACTTCAATTCTTCAAAACTCCGTTGACATCGATCATCCCATACAAATTTAGCATCCTTAACCAATAGCTCACAAAAAGGTCTTGCAAGTTTAGAGAAATCTTTAATGAACCTCCTATACAACCCAGCATGGCCAAGGAATTGCCTTACTCCTTTGACAGTTGTTGGCTATGGCAACTTGACAATCAGTTCAACTTTTGCTTTGTCCACCTCAATGCCTTGGTTGGAGATAATATGCCCAAGGACGATCCCTTGGGGTACCATGAAATGGCATTTATCCCAATTGAGCACCAAGTCTTTCTTAATGCATCGGTTCAGCACAGCTTCCAAATTGACTAAGCATTCATCAAACGCACTTCCATATACGGTGATATAATCCATAAAGACTTCCATAATGCTCTCCACCATATCACTGAAAATGCTTAACATGCATCTTTGGAATGTTGCTAGTGCATTGCATAAGCCGAAAGGCATTCTTCTGTATGCATAAGTTTCGAATGGATAAGTGAAAGTGGTCTTCTCCTGATCTTCAATAGCAATTTCAATTTGAAAATACCTGGAGTAGCCATCCAAGAAACAGTAAAATGGATGGCCTGAGACCCTCTCAATCACTTGATCAATAAACGGCAATGGGAAGTGGTCCTTTTTTGTTACAACATTCAACTTTCTATAATCAATACACACTCTCCAACCTGAAGTGAGGCTTGTAGAAACTTCCTCTCCCTTATCATTTTGCACCACTATGATCCCTGATTTCTTTGGCATGACTTGCGTAAGACTCACCCATGGGCTATCTTATATGGGGTAGATAATACCGGCCTAAAGTAGCTTAAGCACCTTAACTCGCACCACCTCTTGCATGTGAGGATTTGACCTTCACTGGGGTTGACGAACTGGCTTAGCTTCTTCTTCCATGTATATATGATGAGTACAAACTAAAGGGTTGATCCCTTTCAAATAAAAAATTTCCACCCTATCGCCTTCTTACATATCCTGAGGATTTCAAGTAGACAATCCTCCTAAGTAGTGGTAAGAGATGAAGAAATAACAACAGGGTTCTGCTTATTCTCCTCCAGTTATGCATACTTCAACTCTATGGGTAATGACTTCAGAATAAGCTTTGGGGGTTCCTGTTTAACGGCTTCTTGTGTCTCCTCCTCATTGAATAAAGGGAGAATTTCTTCCCTCATCTTCAAAGGAGGCAGAGTAGCAAGCGAGTCTGAGGGTTCAGGTAACCCTTCATCAAGATCCCCAAAATTCTCGTTCAGATCTTCTAGCATTTTCTGATCACAATGCTCTTCCACTAAGTTATCAATCATGCAAACCTCTTCTGGTCCTTCTTATTCTCCCGGATGGAATTGTTTATTGCACATATAGAAGATGTTGAGTTCCAACGTCATCTTGCCAAATGTAAGCTACATGACTCCATTCCTACAATTGATGATAGCATTTGAAGTAACTAGGAATGGTCTTCTAAGTATGATAGGAATATAGTTAGTTCCTTTGGCGACCAGATCCTTATCAAGAACAACAAAATTCACTGGGTAGTAGAACTTGTCAACTTGAGCTAGGACATCTTCTATCATACCTTTTGGAATTTTCACAGATCTATCTGCTAGAGATAGAGTGATTGATGATGGCTTCAACTCTCCCAGTCCCAATTGCTTATAGACAGAGTAGGGTAGCAAATTCACACTTGCTCCCAAGTCCAACAAATCTTTCTCCACACACGTCTCTCCAATCATCACTAATATGGTAGGATAGCCCAGATCTTTGTATTTCACTAGGGACTTGCACTATATAATGGAACTTACTTGCTCAGTTAAGAAGGCTTTCTTACTCACATTCAACCCTCTTTTGATAGTGCATAAGTCCTTCAAGAATTTTGCATAAGTCGAAACTTGTTTGATCATGTCTAGCAAAGGGGTATTAACTTTCACTTGCCTCAACACTTCAAGAATTTATGATGTGTTGTTGATTCCCCTCCTACCATGCAAAGCTTGTGGGAAAGGTGGAGGCATGTGCTTCTTTATCACTTCTTCTTGGTTGATGGTCCTCTCCGATTTTTCATTCACCTTAGCTTCAAGGTCCTCCTTCTTTGTACTGCTCCCTTTCTTCTTTCCTTTGTTTTCCTCCCTCTTCTCTTTCTCTGCTTCAGTCTCTGGTTCTTGCTCTGGTTCTTGCTCTGGCTTGGGTGTAGGCAGATCAACCTTTTTACCACTCCTTAAAGTGATCACTGCTTTGACTTCCCTCATCTGAGAAGATTCTCCCTCCTGAGCCTCCACTTCATGGATAACCTTTGGATTTTGATGAGGTTGAGAAGGAAATTTTCCTTTCTCTTGCACTCTGTTGAGATTAGTAAGCCTTGACATCTAGTACTGGAGATTATCTATCTTCTGAGATAGGTCATTGTGCTTCTCATCCATCCTTTTGTCTCGATTGGCCATTTCTTGCATGATATGAGCATTTTCTTGCCTGATTTGAGCATTTACTTACATGAATTGGTCATTGATGGATTTCTGGTCTGCTACAAAGTCTCCCACGACCTTGTTAAGATTCTGAATGGCTTGTTCAAGACTTGAGGCTTGCGGGGGTGCTTGGCCAGGTTGCGTGTACTGAGGTGCCCTTGGCTTCTAAGAGAAATTCAGATGGTTCCTCCAATTTGAATTATAGGTGTTACTATATGGAGCATTATTATCGGCTTGAATTGTCTAATAACATTTACTTGATCCCCAAACATTTCTCTCACAGCTGGCATCATAGGACACTCTTCCACCAAGTGCTCAAAAGATTAACAAATTGAACACAGCTTAGCTTGCATTGGTGTGTCTGAAATGGCCTGCACTTCAAGTTCCTCCATTCTTCTTCTTGCCATAGCTGCAAAGTTTGCTTTCATATTAGTACCCTCATTCAAAGTATACATCCCAACCTTAGCATTAGAAGCATTTGGTTGAGAATTCATTCTTCCTACTTCTCTGGCATTAGTCTCATCCCATCCTCTTGAAACTTTAGCTACATAACTCAAGAAATCCATGGCTTCCTCTAGATTCTTACTCATGAAGTCTCCTCCGCACATTGTTTCTAAGAGTTGCTTCATTGAGGAAGACATACCATCGTAAAAATAGCTCACCAATAGCCATGTATCAAAGCCATGGTGAGGACAAGCGTTGATAGCTTCCTTGTATCTTTCCCAACATTCATAGAATTTCTCATTCCCCTTATCTGAGAAGTTTGAGATTTGCCTTTTCAAGGCGTTGGTCTTGTGAGTCGGGAAAAATTTGTTGAGAAATTCAGCTTGTAAATCAATCCAAGATCGGATACTCCTTGGCCTTAAACAATTAAGCCAGACTTTGGCCTTGTCCTTTAAAGTGAAAGGAAATAGCTTAAGCCTCATCAAGTCGATTGAAGCTCCTCCTTCTTGGAAAGTGTTACAAACTTCTTCAAATTCCTTGATATGCTGGTAGGGATTCTCACGGTCCATCCCATGAAAAATAGGTAGAAGTGGCACAATATGTGGTTGGATCACTAGCTGCTCTGTAGGTGGCATTATACATGATGGTGCACTCATACGAGGTGGATGCATGCGGTCCCTCATGGATCAGTATGCGTTGAGATTTTCTGCTGGAGAATGTTGACTATGCTGATCTTTAGGTATAGCTTCCATGACTTCCAATTCCAATTCCAACTATATTTCGTGAGGATTTTTTATTTTCACAAGTCTTCCCTCATTGTCTTGTATCCAATATGGCATACACAACTAGCAATATCTGAAACAAAAATAAAAACAAAGAAAACACAAGAAAAACAATTCTAGAAAGAAAGAAAATTACGGTTAAATAAAAACTAATTTAAAAGATAAACTAAAAAACAGAGATAAATAAAAAGAAATAAAATAAAAAGTTAGTAAAAGAAAAAGAAAAATCACCAAACTTGTGATGAAGATCACAAGTGTTCTAAAAAGATCATATCACTGTGAAGTGGCACCATCCCCGGCAACGACGCTATTTGATTCGTCCCCAATTGGTGTCCTTTGATTCAGTACTTAGACGGGAGCTATCAACAAAATTTATAAACCTATTTCACCATATACTAGGGTAGCATAGCTAGCATAGCATAGTGGTTCTAAGATCGTTCACTGGGATGGGTTTTCATTTTACACCTGATATTCCTTTAAAGAATTGGATTGGTGCTTTTTCTTTTCCAAGTTAGCTTTAAAAGAAAACATAATCTTTGGTTTGAAAAAGGTTGGTTTTGAACTAACCAAAAATAGTAACTGATTTTTAATTACAAAGAAAAGGGTCTCTTGGAGTTTCAGGTTACTATGTTCAGGCCCCTTATACAAAAGTGGAGATTCCGAATCTTTCCTCGCATTAGGGATTTAACCTATAGTTATCCTCCCAACCAGTGTGTTATAGTTGCTTCTCATTGATGGTTTCAATGCTAAATCCCTCTCATTGATGCATCTTGCAATGGCTCGTGCCTCTCACCTAGCATTTTCCATTCAAGGTGATCCTTAACCTTGGATTACCCTTCAAAAGCTCGCAGGAGATAACTAATGGATGTCTCCAGGGAGTCCAAAAGCTTACCAAGTGTTGGCTATTCTAAGTAATCCTACCTTTAAACCACCTACCAGAGGCTCGTAAGAGATAACTAATGGATCTCTATGGATTGAGTCCGAAAAGCTTACCAAGTGTTGGCCCAAGTGATTATAAGGGATTTTAAGTTAACTAAAAATATAAAAACCATTAACAGGTCACAACTTCCTTTTCATTAAAAACTTAAACAAGGAAAACTCCCACTTTTGTAGTCGGGTCCCTTACCTAGTTCCCTTCCGTCCAAGAGACAAAAAGTTTAGCCAGTCATCCTCTGAGAAAACATCTTCAAAGGATGTTTGGCTAGAAAGAAAAATACAATCAAAGTGAGTAGGTAAGGCAGAGTAAAGCTCTGTATATTTCTTACTAAAATATGTACAAGTGATCCACTCTCCAATTTCTTCCGAGATTCAGAGACATGAGAGATGTCAGAGATATATTACAAGGAGATATCTTAGGATATATAAAGAGAGATATTTTCAACCTCTTGATTAGATATCCTAAATATCTTAAAAGATCTTCAACTGCTTACATGGAGAGAATTGATAATTACACCAAATATCTTAAGGTAAAAATCTAATGGAGTCGGTGTAAAATATCTAAATATTACATTTTCGCATTAGAGAAAGGTGCTACAAAAGTTTTCACATCAGAGAAAGGCAGTGCGAAAATTTTCACATTAGAGAAAGTGTGATGCGAAATTTTTCACATCAGAAAAAGTCAGTGCGAAAATTTTCGCATTAGGGAAAGATGATGTGGAATTCCTTTTTAGCTTTGTGTAGTTGCCTTCAAATGGCCATAACTTCTTTGTTTCAGCTTCGATTTGCACACCATTTGAAGCATTGGACTCCTGACTTACTGAGCTTCGAAATGATATATAATATGGACTCTAAGAAGTGCTCTAAATTTGCCTTGAAACTGCTGCCCTTTGAATTTCGCATAGCATGTGAAGATTTCGCATTACCATGTGAAATTGCTTCATGATGGATTTCTTTCTCTGATCCCCTTCCTTGCATCTCTTGATTGGCTTGTGAGCTCATTCCCAAGGGTTGCACAAAATTCTCCCTCATTCTTGGCTTGCTTCAATGATAAAAAAGCTACCAAAAACACTAAAACTAGCCAAAAATTGATTAAAAACATTTGCAAGGGTCCTTGATGTGCCAATTGAGTTAAAAGGTATTAATTACTACTCAAAAGTGTTTAAAAGAGTTTATAACAAGCTATAAAAGATCACTTTTTGAGTAGTAATCAATACTATGAACAATTGAGAGTTATGGTTGACATTAATGAATTTTGGTCGTGAGCTCAAGGGACTAGTTGCTATAAATAATTGAGGGTTATGGACAACATGGGCTACTCTAGGTCATAAGCTTAGGGCTTTAGATGCAATGAACAACTCTAGGGTGTGGTTAACATGAATGACTCTATGTCATGAGCGGCTCTAAATGCTATGAACAACTCAGAGCTATTGATGATAGGAAAGACTTTAGGTCATGAGGTCAAGGCTCTAGATGCTATGAACAGATTTGGGTTGTGGTTGATATGAATGACTCTAGGTCATGAGATGAGGACTCTAGATGTAAAGAATGGCTAAGAGATATGGATAACATCAGTTACTCTGGTTCATGAGGTCAAGACTCAAAATGTTATGAATAGCGCTGGGTTGTGGTTGACATAAACGACTCCATGTTGTGAGCTTAAGGCTTTAAATGCTATTAACAACTCAAGGTTGTCAATAATATAAAAGACTACGGGTTACGTTTAACATGAACGACTGTGGATCATAAGCCCAAGGCTCTAGATGCTATGAATAGCTCAGGTTTGTGCAGAACATGGGCTACTCTAGGTTTTGAGTTCATGGCTCTAAATGCTATAAACAATGTTGGGCTATGATTGACATGAATGAATCTGTTTTGTGAGTTTAGGGGCCTAGATACTATGAACAACTCTGGGTGGTGGTTTACATGAACGACTCTAAGTCATCAGGTCAAGGCTCTATATAAGCAGCTTTAGGCAATGGTCGACATAAATGAGTTTAGGTCGTGAGCTCAAGACCTTAGATGTTATGAACAACTTAAGGTCGTTAATGACATGAAAGACTCTGAATCATGAGCTTAGGGTTGTGGATGACATAAATGACTTGGGGTTTTGAGCTAAGGGCTATAAATACTATAACATAATAAGGCTATGGTTGAAATGAATGACTTTAGGTCATGAGTTCAGGGATTTAGATGTTATGAACAGCTCAAGGTTGTCAATGACATGAGCCACTCTATGTCATGAGCTTAGGGCTCTAGATACAATGAATAACACTAGGTTATGGTTGATATAAAAGACTCCAGGCCTTGAGCTCACAACTCTGGATGCTATCAAAAGCTCAGGGCTATGGATGACATAATTAACTCTTGTTCGTGAACTCAAGGCACTAGATGCTCTCAACAACTCTTGCTTGTGGTTGACAGGAACAACTCCAGGTTGTGAGCCAAGGGCTCTTGATGCTATGAACAACTCAGGGTTGTTGATGACATAAAAGACTATAGGTCATGAGCTTAAGGCTCTTAGTGCTATGAAAAACTTAGTGTTATGGATGACATGAGCTACTCTAGGTTTGAACTCAAGGCTCTAAATGCTATGAACAACTCAAGCTTGTGGATGACATGAGCTCCTCTTAGTCATGAGTTGAGGTCTCTAAATGTTATGAATAGGTCAAGATTATGGATGACATGAATGACGTGGGGTCGTGAACTAAAGGCTATATTTACTACGAATATCTCAGGGTTGTGGTTGACATGAACAACTCCAGGTCATGATCTTAAGGCTTTATATGCTAGGAAAAACTTAGCGTTGTCGATGAAAAGTGCCACTTTGGGTCGTGAGCTCAGGGCTTAAGGCTTTAGATGCTATGAACTACTCTGTGACGTGGTTGACATGAATGACTCCAAGGTGTGAGCTCAAGGGTCTAGGTGTTATGAACAAGTCAAGGTTCTTGATGACATGAAAGACTTCTGGTCGTGAGCTCAAGGCTCTAAATTCGATTAGCAACATAGGGTTGTGGATGATAGGAATAACTCTAGGTTAGGAGCTTAAGGCCCTAGATTTTATGGACAACTTTAGGCTATGATTGATGATTCGTCCCCAACAACGGCGCCATTTGATTCTTGTGCCAGAAGGGTGTTATCAACAAAATTTACAAAACCTAAATCACCTTACACTAGGGTAGCATGGCTACTATAGTATATTGGCTCTAGGATTGTCCACAGGGATGGGTTTTCTTCGTACAAGTGACTTTAGTGAAGGTAATGAAATGGTGTTTTTCCTTATGAAAATTAGCTTTTAAAGAAAATGGAATTGTGGTTGAAAAAGTTGATTTTAAGTTAAACAAAAATAGCAATTTAAGTTAACTACAAAGAGAATGTCTCTTGGAGCTTTAGGTCACTAGGATCGGGTTCCTTAGGCAAAGGGGGAGATTCTGAATTTTCTCCTCGCATTGGGGACAATAACATAAAGGATGGTTATCTCCTGAACTGGTTTTGTATTTAGCAATTAAGATTTGATCCAAAGGGTTCATGAAAAATGGTAGTTGCTTCCCATTAATGGCTTCAAACACTGAAGACCCTCACCTTGAACCACCTTCCAATGGCTCGTACTTGATAACTAATGAACATCCATGGATCTAGCAATAAGCATCCATAGGATCTGGAAAGCTTACCAAGTATTGGCCATTCAAGGTGATTCTCACCTTAAACCACCTTCCAATGGCTCTACTTGATAACTAATGGACATCCATGGATCTAGCAATAAGCATCCATAAAATCCAGAAAGCTTACCAAGTATTGGCCATTCAAGGTGTTTCTAAGGGATTTAAAGTTAAACCTTGAAATAAAAACCATTAATGGTTAACAACTACCTTCATTTAAAGCAAGGAAAACTCCCACCTTTGCATCCGGGTCCTTCACCTAGTTTCCATCACTCTAAGAAATGTAAAACTTAGCCACTCATCCCTTGAGAAATCATCCTCAGAGGTTGTTTGGCTATAAAAAGAAATGAAAACAAAATGAGAAGGAAAGGCAGAGCAAAGGCTCTATATATTTCTTCATACCGGAATTGCAAATGTCGTCTCCTTTCAAAAGATTATACAAAAAGATATATTTTATAGAGGTCTTTCCAACCCCTCTTTATAGTTCTTAAACAAGAAATCCTATCATTGGTTGATTACAAGGAGAAAATAGTAATTTACTCAAAAATCTGGAGATAAAAATCTAACGGAGTCGATGTAGAGGAAGATTTCGCAGACCATGTGAAATTTTGTATGGTGTGCGAAATTCATTTTTACTGCATCTTGTAGTTTCGTAGGGTGTGCAAAATTTCGCACAGTGTGCGAAATTGTGCTTCACTCAATCCTGCAGTTGCTCTTCCTCTTGATTTTGCATGCTATGCAAAATTTTCGCATAGAGATGCAAAATTGCTACATGTTGGATTTTTTTCCTCTGGTTTTCTTCCTTGCATCTCTGATTGGCTTGGCAACCTATTGCCAAGCTTGACAAAGGGCTATGAAGTGCTCTAAAACTCAGATTCTTCATGTATTTGAGCTTCAACTTGCATTTCCATGGATTGCACAAAATTCTCTCTCATTCTTTGCTTGTTTCAATGAGCAAAAACCTACCAAAAACACCAAAACTAGCCAAAAACTTATTAGTAACCCTTGCTAAGTTCCTTAATGTGCCAATTGAGTTAAAAAGTATTAACCACTACTCAAAAGTGTTTAAAATAGTTAATTTCAAGCTATAAAAGAGCACTTTTTAAGTAGTAATCACTCCCCCAACCGACACATTGTAGCAATGAAGGAGAGATAAAGAAAAATAGACAGTAAAATAATTTACAAAATCATACTAGTCACTCCAAAAAATTTTCAAGTGACATGGTGCAGATCATACTCTCTCATGGAACATCAAAGAGGCAAAATCCAACCTTCAATAAGAGTCATCAAATATCTTGCACAATCACAATTTATAAAGAGTAGGCATTATGCAAATTTAAGCATCAAAAGAATTTCCACTCCCAAAAGTCCAATCCTTACTCTTCCACAGAAATCTAAGTGTTAAGCTTATTAGTTTCTGATTATAGTATGTCGAACTATTCTTTCCCCCTAACCTAGTTCTTTCTCAAACCTTAGCAAATTGACCAACCTCCAATAGCCTAAGAACACACCTCTTTTATTTCACAATTTTTTTTTCATTGTAGGAGTGCAATGCTAAAGGTATTGTTTTCTAAAGTGTCCATGTAACGGGGATCCATCGATGACTCCCAACCAATCAAGGTTTAAGGCATCAAGCTTTAAGGATCTTTCGACCACTAACTCCTCAGATTTCACCCCGGATTTTTGAGATTGAAATTCAATACCCAAGCACCTACAATATGTTAAACTCCACCTATTCACCCTTGTAACGAGCATTGAGGCCGGTGACTCCCAACCAATAAAGGCTTAAGGCACCGGGTTTTAAAGACTTTTGCCATATACTCCTCGAACCTTACTCGGGTTTCAAGGCAAGTGAAACACTTTGTTCTTTTTTTTTCTTTTCTTTTTTTGAAGGCTCATTAGCCTTTTATAAGGTGTCCCAACACTATTAAAATGAGGTCAAAGGTACCAAGTCAAAATTTTCCTAAGTTCAGGGGATGAGATAGTTTTTCATCTTATAACCGGAACCTAATGTGCATAGTGTGTGGTGAGATTAAATTGGAAGAAATAATGTCGAATTCAATAGGAGTTTCAATAATTCATAAACCTTAATAAGAATAATTCAAACTCTAAGATTCAAGTAAAAAAGGCAAGAACTCAATTTCTCCCATTTCATTTTGAGAATTTTTCCTTAATAACCATGGAAAATAGAGTAAAAACTTTTAAAATTAAGCAAAAAGTAACTAAATCAACAAATTAACCTAAAAAAGAAACTAAATTAACAAATTAACCTAGCATTATTAACAATACTTCCTTCCTCAACTCTCCCCCCAACCAAGATCAACATTGCCCTCAATGTGTCAAGAGCAATTGAAAATAAAGGGAGGAAGTGGTACCTCCTGAGTGAAATGGAGTCTTAGTCGTACAGGAGAAACCACATGAGTCAAAAAACAAAAGAGTAATTAGTAGAGGAAATAAAAAAATGCCAAGTATAATAAAAAATGATGTCTATATATTAATCTGAGAAAGTACAATATGAGATATCATTAGGTAATACATCCAATCCCAGGATATAAAGCATCAGAATAAGGAACAATCTCCACTAATATAATATGTAAATACAATAAGATAAAGAGATGTCTTATGATCAAGTAGTGGGAGCCTTAGGTGGAGATGATGCATCCTTAGTGTAGTTGTGACTGTGTCAGTTGTTTGAGGCTCATCCTAAGGATCAACTGAAGTAATGGCATCTATGGTGGCCTCCTGAGGTGGCAGGATCTGGACCTCTACTGTGGTAGTGTCCTCAGCTGGAATAGTATCCTCAACTGGAGCTAAAGGTTGTGATGATGCAGGAAGGTCAGGTTGAGGTGGAGACAGAAGACCCAGGTGCTGTTGGATTTGGCGAAGTATAGCAGTCCACTGGTTCTACTGGGAATACATCTCAGCCATCTGCTAGAAGAGAGCGGCATGTGTGATGGACAGTGTCTGCAAAGTAGTTACAAGGCCGTGAAACTCCAAAGCAAATATGGTGATGGAAGGCTCGGATGTAGTAGAAGCAATAGATGGAACAGTAGGAGTCAAAGGGGGAGCAATAAAAATAGCCTCAAGCATGGGCACTAGAGGTGCTAAAGTAGGTGATGCAGGGGTAGGTGGTATAGTCTCTGTCAGAAGCTTACCCTGTTTTGTATGTACTAGAGTAGACTGTGCCTACTCTATCTGTGGGGACTCTGTGGTGGCCTCCTGAGGTGGCGAATCACGAGGCACCCGAGCAGAGGAGGCTCTCTGCCTTGGAGTGTGACTTTGCGAAGGGGCAGCAAGGGCCCCTCGGGTCCATGCCATATGGAAATGGAGAAATGAGCCTCAGGTTCGTGCTTAAAGGGGGTGTCGAATGGGAGAGGGACGGAGGAGTGAGATACGAGGGGGGCGTGTGAATAGAGGGTGGAACTAGAACAAAGGCACAGATTGACACTATGAAGAGGCCACAAGGTGGCAGAGAGATTCGCAATGGGAGGGTGCTTGCGAAATGGGGAAATGAGGGAGTTAGGGTTTGGGAGGTATTTAAAAATAAATTCGCAAGGGTGTTTCGCACAGTGTTGGGTGTGCGAAATAGAATTTAAATCGCTCAAAACTGGCAGTAGCTAATCTTACTATTTGAGAAGGGTTTCGCATACCTTGCGAAATTTTCGCAAGGGTATGCGAAATGCCTTAGTGAATTTTTTCTCTTCAGGGTTTTTCCTTTGCCAAGAATCTTTAAGGACATGCCCAACTGCTTTGAAGTCCCCCCTGAAATTGATCATCAAAAACCTAAGTTAAATCAAACAAAAATGAAATTAAAGTGAGAAATCAAAATCAAAACAAGTTACAATACAAGAAAACTCCCAAATAAAAAATAAAACAAAAAAAATATGGACTTGATAGTCTTTAGAAAGACTAAGTCCATCCAAAAACTGGTCTTGTCAAGCTTGATGTGGATCAAGGAGGATGAATTCCTCCTTGTCACGAAAAAAAGGCTCCACAAAGGGCTTGAGACGATGGCCATTCACTTCGAAGCTACTGGTGCTGTTGGAGTTGAGTAGTTCCACTACTCCATTTGAATGCACTTGGTGAATGGTAAAAGAACCTATCCACCTTGATTTCATCTTGCCCAAAAAGATGTGGAGCTTAGAGTCATAGAGCAAGACTCTTTGTCCCTTTTGAAAATCTTTGCGGGAAACCAACTGATCATGCCACATCTTCAACCTCTTCAACCAAGCTCTGCTCAAATCCATGTTGAGTTTCTTGATTGCCCACCAAGCCTTGTATTCCAATTCCACAGGGAGATGGCATGCTTTGCCATAGACTAGGCGATAAGGAGATATCCCAAGAATGGTCTCGTAAGCTATTCTATATGCCCATAGTGAATCAAGGAGCTTGGCAGACCAATCTTTTTTGTTCGTGTTCACCACCTTCATCAATATGTTTTTAATTTCCCGATTTGCTAACTCAACTTGCCCACTAGTTTGAAGGTGGTAAGGTGTAGTGATTACTACTCAAAAATTGTTATTTTGTAGCTTGTAATTAAATCTTTTAAACACTTTTGAGTAGTAGTTATTACCTTTTAACTCAATTAGCATATTAAGTACCTTTGCGATCGTTTCTAATCAAATTGTGTCAAGTTTTGGTGGTTTTGATAGTATTTTGATCACCAAAGCAATCCAAGATTGAGGAGAGTTCTATGGAATCCATGGCAAAGAAATGGGAAGCTCATTAACATGAAGAACCAAAGCTTTAAAGCTTTATAATCCTTTTCCATAAGCAAATCATGAAAAGCAAGGAGGGAAAGCAAAGAGAGAAATCTAACATGAAGCATTCAAGAGGACAGAAATTGTTGGACACTTTTGGAGCACTTCCTGGAGTTCAATTGATGCATACTATATATCATTTCGAAACTTGGGAAGTCAGCAATCCAATGCTTTAAACGGTGCACAATTCGGAGCTGAAATGAAGAAGTTAGAACCATTGGAAGATGATCACACCAAGCCGAATGCCAATTTCACAGGCTGCAAAATCAGCCTTTGGTTGCGAAATCACAAGGTGATGGTTGCGAAATGGTGTCCTTCAGGTTGCGAAATTTCGTAGCCATCTTGCATGCCTGCGAAATCCTCTTGAGTGCTTCCAGATATTTACGACTGACATTTTTAGATTTTTTGCTTCAGATATTTGATGTCTAAATCCCCATTCTCTCCTTGTAATCCACCAATTATAAGATTCCTTAGTTATTAAGGAAGAACAAAGGGCAAATAGCCTCATATATATTATTTTTAATTTCCATTACAAAGATATCTGGGGAGCTTGTTCTCATATACAACTTTTGTATATTTTTCAAGGAAGTAAAATACAGAGCCTTGCTCTACTTACCTACTCAATTTGATTGTATTTTTCTTACTAGCCAAACAAGCTCTGAGGATGTTTCCTCAGAGAATGGTTGCCTAGACTTTTTGTTTCTTGGAGCTAAGGTAGCTGGGTAAGGTCCCGTGTGCAAGAATTGGTAGTTTTGTTGTTTCAGGTGTTAATAAAGAGAAAGTGTGACCCGTTTATGGTTTCTATGTTTTTAGTTAACTTACAACGCCTTCAATTCACTTGGGCCACACTTGGTAAGGCTTGTGATCTCTGTCCATGGAGATGCACTAATTTATCTCTTACGAGCCTTTGGGAGGTGACTTGAAGGTAGGATTTTCTAAAATTGCCAACACTTGGTAAGCTTTTGGACTCTAAGGAGATATCCATTAGTTATCTCTTGCGATCTTGAGAAGGGAAGTCCAAGGTTAATGATCACCTTGAATGGAAAATGCTAGGTGAGAGGCACGAGCCATTGCAAGATGCATAAGTGAGAGGGAATTAGTGCTGAAATCCATAAAAGGGAAGCATCTGTACAACACCAGTTAGAGAATTAACTATATGTTAATTCTCTAATGCGAGGAAAAGATTCAAGTGACTGGAGCTCTATTTTTGCATGAGGAGCCTGACCCCAGTGATCCTAAAACTCCAAGGAATGTTTTTCTTCATAAGTAATTCCCATTACTTTCTTTTTAGTTAGTTTGAAACAAATCATTTTTCAACCAAAGTTTATGTTTTCTTTTGAAGCTAACCTTGAAATGAAAAAGCACCAATTCAACTTTGAATTGGTATTAGTTGTAAGTTGAAAACCCTTCCCAGTGAACGATCCTAGAGCCACTATGCTATATTAGTTAAGGCTATCCTAGTGCATGGTGATATAGGTTATAAATTTTGTTGATTACTCCTATTTGAGGACCAAACTCAAGGTACACCAGCTAGGCACGCGATCAAATGGCGCCGTTGTCGGGGAAGGTGCCAACTTCATGGTGATATTATTTCAAAGTACTTGTGATTTTCAGCACAAGTTTGGTGATTTTTCTTTCACTTTACTAACTCTTTTAATTGTTTCTTTTACTTGTTCATACTCTAACATATCTTTTAATTTAGTTTTAGTTAATTTTAGTCTTTTTGTAGTCTTGTTTTCTTTTTTTTTCTTTTGTTTTTGTTTTAGTTACAGTTGATACTAGTTGTGTATGCCAAATTGGATACGAGATAGTGGAGGAAGGTTTGTGAAACGTGAAACACCTCATAACAAGGAATTGGAATTGATCTTGAATATCATGGAAGCTACACCTAAAGATCAGCATAGTCACCGGGACAATCCCAATGCATTCAGATCAATGAGGGACCGCATGCATCCACCTTGTATGAGTGCACCATCATGTATAGTGCCCCCTACAGAGCAGCTAGTGATCATACCGCATATTGTTCCACTTTTACCAACTTTCCATGGGATGGAAAGTGAGAATCCCTATGCACATATCAAGGAATTTGAAGATCTTTGTAATACATTCCAAGAGGGAGGAGCTTCAATCGACTTGATGAGGCTTAAGCTATTTCCTTTTACTTTAAAGGATAAGGCCAAGATTTGGCTTAATTCTTTAAGGCCAGGGAGTATCCATACTTGGACTGATTTACAAGCTTAATTCCTCAAAAAGTTTTTTCCTACTCACAGAACAAATGGCTTGAAAAGGAAAATTTCAAACTTCTTAGCTAAAGAGAATGAGAAATTCTATGAGTGTTGGGAAAGATACATGGAAGTCATCAATGCTTGTCCTCACCATGGTTTTGATACATGGTTGTTGGTGAGTTATTCCTATGATGGGATGTCTTCCTCAATGAAGCAACTCCTCGAGACAATGTGTGGAGGAGATTTCATGAGTAAAAATCAGGAGGAAGCTATGGATTTCTTGAGTTATGTAGCTGAAGTATCAAGAGGATGGGATGAACCGAACAAAGGAGAAGTGGGGAAGATGAAGTCTCAACCGAATGCTTTCAATGCTAAGGCTGGGATGTACACCTTGAATGAAGATGTTGATGTGAAAGCAAAGTTTGCAGCTATGACAAGAAGATTGGAGGAGCTAGAACTGAAAAAGATGCATGAAGTACAAGCTGTTGCTGAAACACTAGTGCAAGTCAAGCCATGTCCTATTTGTCAATCTTATGAACACTTGGTGGAGGAGTGCCCTACAATTCCAGCTGCTAGGGAAATGTTTGGAGATCAAGCAAATGTCATTGGACAATTCAAGCCCAACAACAATGCTTCGTATGGAAATACTTACAACTCAAGTTGGAGGAATCATCCAAATTTTTCTTGGAAGCCAAGAGCACCTCAGTACCAATAGCTAGCTCAACCATCTCAACAAGCTTCAAGCCTTGAACAAGCAATTGTGAATCTAAGCAAGGTTGTGGGAGATTTTGTTGGAGACCAAAAATCCATCAATGCTCAACTCAGTCAAAGAATTGACAGTATAGAGAATACATTGAATAAAATGATGGATGGGATGCAAAATGACATATCTCATAAGATAGATAATCTCCAATACTCAATCTCAAGGCTCACTAACTTGAATACACTGCAAGAGAAGGGTAGATTTCCTTCTCAACCTCACCAAAACCCCAAGGGCATCCATGAAGTGGAAACTCATCAGGGAGAATCTTCACAAGTGAGAGATGTTAAGGCCTTGATCACTCTAAGGAGTGGTAAAAAGGTTAAGTTGCCAACACCCAAGCCACATGTTGAAGAGGAAGAAGAAGAAGAGACAGAGAAGAGGGAGGAAATCAAAGGAAAAAAGAAATATATCAGTGAAGGGAAAGAGGACCATGATTCAACAGTGAATGCAAATCCGGAGAAAGAGCTTACTAAGGAAGAAATGTTGAAGAAACACACCTCTCCACCTTTTCCTCAAGCTTTGCATGGGAAAAAGGGGATAAAAAATACATCAAAAATTCTTGAAGTATTGAGACAAGTGAAAGTCAATATTCCATTGCTGGATATGATTAAACAAGTTCCAACATATGAAAAATTCCTAAAGGACTTGTGTACTGTCAAAAGAGGGTTGAATGTGAATAAGAAAGCCTTCTTGACTGAGCAAGTAAGTGCTATAATACAATGAAAGTCTCCTTTGAAGTACAAAGATCCGGGATGTCCTATCATTTCAGTCATGATTGGAGGAAAAGTAGTGGAGAAAGCTTTGTTAGACTTGGGAGCAAGTGTGAATTTGCTACCATACTCTGTCTACAAGCAATTGGGACTTGGTGAATTGAAGCCAACATCAATCACTCTATCTCTAGCTGATAGA
Organism: Vitis cinerea var. helleri x Vitis rupestris; assembly: GCA_945999865.1. Classification (NCBI taxonomy): domain Eukaryota; kingdom Viridiplantae; phylum Streptophyta; class Magnoliopsida; order Vitales; family Vitaceae; genus Vitis; species Vitis cinerea var. helleri x Vitis rupestris. Next base: position 16,400,325 of record OX253934.1, read on the forward strand.
TCAGTGAAAATTCCAAGGGGGATAATTGAAGATGTCTTAGTTCAAGTTGATAATTTCTAATATCCAGTAGATTTTTTGTTCTTGATACGGACCCCATTGTCAAGGAAGCTAATTATGTTCCTATCATCCTTGGAAGGCCATTCCTTGCTACCTCAAATGCAATCATAAATTGTAGGAATGGACTCATGCAACTCACTTTTGGCAACATGACACTTGAGCTCAATATCTTTTATATGTCCAAAAAGCTAATCACTCCGGAAGAAGAAGAAGGTCTAGAAGACGTATGCATTATTGACACTCTAGTGGAGGAGCACTATAATCAGAATATGCAAGACAAGTTGAATGAAAGTCTTGGGGATCTTGAAGAAGGGTTGCCTGAACCCTCTAATGTGCTTGCTACTCTACAAGGTTGGAGGAGGAGAGAAGAGATTCTACCTTTGTTCAATAAAGAGGAGGCACAAGAAGCTACTAAGGAAGAGACCCCAAAGCTCAATTTGAAGCCTCTGCCCATGGAGTTGAAATACACATACCTGGAAGAAAATAAACAATGCCCTGTTGTTATATCTTCATCTCTTACTATTCATCAAGAGATTTCTCTACTTAAAGTTTGATTCATTCCCAATTGGCGTCTCAGCTGATTCATGTCCAGCTGGTGCTCCTTGACTGAGGGAGTGATCAACAAAATTTATAACCTATATCACCATGCATTAGGATAGCTTTAGCTAATATAGCATAGTGGCTCTAGGAACGTTCACTGGGAAGGGTTTTCAACTCACAACTGATACCAATTCAAAGTTAAATTGGTGTTTTTTCATTTTAAGGTTAGCTTAAGAAATAAAACACAAACTTTGTTTAAATGAGGTTTTGTTTAAAGCTAACTAAAAAGAAAGTAATGGAAATGACTTATGAAGAAAAACATTCCTTGGAGGTTTAGGTTCACAGGGGAGGTTCCTTATGCAAAAACAGAGCTCCGGTCATTTGGTTCATTTCCTCGCATTAGAGAATTAACATATAGTCAATTCTCTAACCGGTGTTGTACAGATGTATCCTTTAAATGGATTTCAGCTCTAATTCCCTCTCACTAATGCAACTAGCAATGGCTCGTGCCTCTCACCTAGCATTTGCCATTCAAGGTGATCTTTAACTTTGGACTTCCCTTCTCAAGCTCGCAAGAGATAACTAATGGATGTTTCCTTGGAGTTCAAAAGCTTACCAAGTGTTGGTAATTCTAGAAAATCCTACCTTCAAGTCACTTCCCAAAAGCTCGCAAGAGGTAAACTAGTGCATCTCCATGGACGGAGATCATTTGCCTTACCAGGTGTTGGCTTAAGTGAATTGATGGTGTTTTAAGTTAACTAAAAACATATAAATCATTAAAGGATCACACTTTCTCTTCATTAATGGCTGAAACCACAAAGCTACTAATTCTTGCACTTGGAACCTTTCCCGGCAACCTTAGCTCCAAGGAACTAAAAGTTTCGCCACCCATTCTCTGAGGAAACTTCCTCAGAGCTTGTTTGGCTAGTAAGAAAAAGAATGAGAAAACAAAAATATATAGGAAAAACAGAGCAAGTGCTCTGTAAAATATATTTCTTGCAAAATTGTAGAAAGGATGCGTCTGAGAACAAGCTCCCCAAATCTATTTGATTGTAAAGAAAATTACAACTATATATAAAAGGTTATTCACCCCTTTTTTCTTGCTTAAAGACTAAGGAATCCTATGATAGGTGGGTTACAAGGAGAGTTTGGGGATTTAGACAACAAATATCAAAAGCAAAATATCTCAAGATATCGGTTGGAAATATTAGGAAGCTTTAGGAGAACACCGCGACACTATATACTGAGAGAAAAACTCTCCGGGTAAGCACTATCAGAGGATCAGGACATGTCTGACCGGAGAAGTTGAAACGTCCTCCCATCCAGCTGTGAGATATACGGATGTGAAATATCCGATCAGAGGATCCAGACATGTCTGACCGGAGAAGTTGAAACGTCCTCCTCTCCCATCCAGATGTGAGATATCCGGAGAAGGTGGAATGTCGGCCGGACAAAATTCTTCCCCCGGGTGGAATGAGCTATGTTGCAAGTCACAAGGGGGATCGTTTGCGTGTGCAAGGTGTAGGGACCCCTCCCCTTGATGACACGGAGCGCGCAAGGCTATCCAGATAAACTCCATCCGGATTCCCCAAGAGGACATGTGGCGCGCTCCCCTATCCGGACTCCCTCAGGGAGAAGCACACGGCACTCCTGAACATCACACCCCGGATGATAGCATATCCTATTCGGATATGTTGTCTGGATCATTGACTAAAGTGAGCAAGCCTTGCTACATCATTCCGACAGCCTGCCACAGCCCACGTTCCGCCGCCATCAGATGGTGTGTCCGGACGCCCTGTCCGGACATCTTTTGCTCCTTGCATTCCGGATTTGCTTATGGCAAAGGACTTCAAAGCTTCGGTTCTTCATGTTTCTGAGCTTTTCATTGCTTTGCCATGGATTCCAAAAAACTCTCCTCAATCTCGGATTGCTTTGGTGATAAAAAAGCTATCAAAACACCAAAACTTAACACAATTTTATTAGAATTGATTACAAGGGTCCTTAATATGTTAATTGGGTTAAAAGGTGATAACTACTACTCAAAAGTGTTTAAAAGAGTTAATTACAGGCTATGAAAGAGCACTTTTTGAGTAGTAATCACTCCCCCCAACCGACATATTGCTAGTCCCTCAGCAATGAAAGAGAGAAAAATAAAAATAAACAGTACTATAATTCGCAACATCATGCTAATAAAAAAAAAAACAATTTTCAAGTGGCATGATGATCTAACTCTCACATGGAACATTAAAGAAATAAAACTAAAACTTCAACAAGAGTTATCAAATAACTTGTCTAATCATAATTCATAAAGAGAAAGCATTATGCAAATTTAAGCTTTCAAAGAGTTTCCACTCCCAAAGGGTCAAACCTTACTCTTCCACAAAAATCTAAGTGTTATTTATTAGCCTCTGAATATAGTATGTTGAACTAATCTCTCCCCCCAACCTAGTTCTTTTTCAAAGCTTAGCAAACTGATCAACCTCCAATAGGCTAAGAACGCACCTTTTTTTTTTTTTTCTTTTTTTTTTTAGGAATTTTTTTTCATTGTAGGAGTATAAGGCTAAAGGTATTCTTTTCTAACTTGTCCATGTAACGGGGGTCCATCGATGACTCCCAACCAATTAAGGTTTAGGGCATCAAGTTTTAAGGATCTTTCAACCACTAACTCCTCGGATTTTACCCCGGACTTTTGAGAATGAATTTTAATACCCAAGCACCTACAGTATGTTAAACTCCACCTATTCACCCTTGTAACGAGCATTGAGGTTGGTGACTCCCAACCAATGAAGGCTTAGGGCACCAGGTTTTAAAGATTTTCACCATATACCCCTCAGACCTTGCTCGGGTTTCAAGGCAAGCAAACATTTTTTCTTTCTTTCTTTCTTTATTCTTTTTTTTTCAAAGGCTCATTGGCCTTTTATAAGGTGTCCCAATACTATTAAATGAGGTCAAATGTACCAAGTCTAAAATTTTCCTAAGTCAAGAGGGAAATAGTTTTTCATCTTATAATCGGAACCTATTGTGCACAGTGTGTGAATAGCTTAAAGTGGAAGAACTAAGGTTGAATTCAATAGAAGTTTCAATAATTCATCAACTTTAGTAAGCATAATACAAACTCTAAGTCAAGTGAAAAGACAAAAAATTCAATTTCTCCTTTTTCAATTTTGAAAATTTTTCCTTAATAACCATGGAGAGTAGAAAAAAATTTAAAATTAAGCAAAAAGCAAAATTAAACAAAAAGCAACTAAATTACCAAAATAACTTAGCATTTATAGCAAAAACTTTCTTCCTCAACTCTCCCCCCAACCAAGCTGAACATTGTCCTCAATGTGATAAAAGCGATTGAAAAATAGGGAGGAAGTGGTACCTCCTGAGTGACGTGGAGTGATGCTGTTTAAATGATGGCTCAGCTGCCTCTCCTGTAGGAGGCTCCTGATAAGGCATAGGCTGATCAACAAAAGGAGGGGCCTGTGATGGCTCTGATGAGTTGGGAATGGCATCAGCTCGGAGCAGCTTCTTTTGATTTTCTTGCAATTCCTCCTGATTTTAATCATTCAAAAAGTTAGTTACAATTAACATAATTTAAGACCAAAATTACAATCAAATAATTTAAAAAACTTAAAAATTAACATATTTAACAAAATTATGAACTTTGGTGAAACCAAGTCCATCTAACCCTTCTCTGATCAGGATTTTTGTGGCTCGAGGAGGTTGATTTCCTCCTTTTATGGCTTGAACGGCTCAATGAATGGCTTGAGGCGATGACCATTGACTCTAAAGGTGTCTATGCCATTGGAATTTAGTAATTCCACCACTCCATTGAGATGTACTTGGTGAATAATGAAAGGACCTATCCACCTTGACTTGAGCTTCCTTGGAAAGATATGGAGCCTTGAGTCATAGAGTAGGACTCTTTGTCCTTTTCGCAATTCTTTGTTGGAGATTAGTTGATCATGCCACTTCTTCATCCTCTGTTTTGCAACTTTGGAATTGATGTAAGCATCATTTCTTAATTCCTCCATCTCATTAAGGTCTAAGCACCTCTTTGCCCCAGCTCTGATCAAGTCCATGTTCAACCTCTTGATTGCCCACCAAGCCTTATATTCAACTTCCATAGGGAGGTGGCATGCTTTGCCATAGACGAGAGGATAGGGGGACATGCCAAGAATAGTCTTATAAGCTGTTCTATTTGCCCATAATGAATCATGTAGCTTAATAGACCAATCTTTTCTGCTTGTAATCACCACTTTCATTAGTATGTTTTTTATTTCCCTGTTTGCTAGCTCCACTTGCCCGGAAGTTTGAGGATGATAAGGTGTAGCTACTTTATGTTTCACTCCATACTTGGCTAATAGGGTTTCAAAAGGTTTGTTGCAAAAATGAGTACCTCCATCACTGATTATGGCCTTGGGAACCCCAAATCTTGAGAAGATGTTTTCCTTAAGAAATTTGAGAACCACCCTGTGATCATTATGTTTACAGGGGATTGCCTCCACCCATTTGGAAACATAGTCCACCCCCACCAATATATAAGAGTTACCAAAAGACATTGGGAAAGGTCTCATGAAGTCAATACCCCAAACATAAAAAAGATCAACTATAAGGATGGGGTTCATGGGCATTTGGTTTCTTTTTGTAAGCTTCCCGAGTCTTTGGCATCTATCACAACTCCTACACATGATGTGGGAATCTTTGAAAAGCAATGGCCAAGTAAACCCTGATTGCAAGACTTTCATGGCTGTTTTCTGAGAGGCAAAGTGGCCTCCACAGGCATTCTCATGGCAATGGCTGAGGATCCCTTATTGCTCTTCTTCAGGGACACACTTTCTTATGATCTGATCTGCACAATACTTGAAAAGGAAGGGCTCTTCCCAATAATAAGCATGAATCTTTGCAAAGAAGTGCTCCATGTCTTGCGCTTTCCACTCATTTGGAACTTCACCAGTAACCAAATAGTTAGCAATATGAGCATACCAAGGAGCTTTCTCTAGCAACATAAGTGATTCCTCAAGAAAGTCATCATTAATAGGTAATACATGGGAATTATGTGCTATAGCCAACCTTGAAAGGTGATCAGCTACCACATTCTCCACCCCTTTCTTGTCTCTGATTTGGAGATCAAACTCTTGTAACAAAAGAATCCATCTAATCAACATTGCTTTTGCATCTTGCTTTGTCAATAAATACTTCAAGGCCGAATGGTCAGTGAAAACAATGATGAAAGACCCTACCAAATAAGCACAAAACTTGTCTAAAGCAAACACCACAACTAACAATTCTTTATCTGTAGTTGTGTAGTTTCTTTGAGCCTCGTTCAATGTTTTTCTTGCATAGTAGATCACATAGGGCTTCCCATCTTCTCTTTGGCCAAGTACAGCTCTTATAGCAAAGTCACTGGCATCACATATTACTTCAAAGGGTAATTTCCAGTTAGGAGCCCTTACTATTGGAGCGGTTGTCAAAAATTGCTTCAATTGATCAAAACTCTTTTGACATCTCTCATCCCAGACAAACTTAGCATCCTTAGCTAAAAGTTCACAAAGAAGCCTTGAAAGCTTAGAGAAGTCTAGTATAAATCTCCTGTAGAACCCTGCATGGCCAAGAAATTGCCTTACTCCTTTTACAGTGGTTGGGGATGGAAATTTGGCAATAAGTTCCACCTTTGATTTATCAACTTCAATGCCTTTCTCGGAGATGATATGGCCAAGGACAATTCCTTGATGTACCATAAAATGGCATTTCTCCCAGTTGAGCACCAAGTCTTTTTTAATGCATCTTTTAAGAACCGCTTCCAAATTTACTAAGCATTCTTCAAATGTACCTCCATATATGGTGATATCATCCATGAAAACCTCCATAATTCGCTCAACCATATCACTGAAGATACTAAGCATACGTCTTTGGAATGTTGCAGGTGCATTGCATAAACCAAAAGGCATTCTTCTGTAGGCGTATGTTCCAAACGGACATGTGAAAGTGGTCTTCTCCTGATCTTCAACATCAATTTCAATTTGGAAATACCCTGAATACCCGTCTAAGAAACAATAGAAAGGATGGCCAGAGACTCTCTCCAGCACCTGATCAATAAACGGGAGTGGAAAATGATCTTTCCTTGTCACAACATTCAATTTCCTATAGTCAATACACACCCTCCAACCTGAAGTGAGGCGTGTAGCAATTTCTTCTCCTTTTTCATTCTGAACCACAGTAATCCTTGACTTCTTTGGTACCACTTGAGTAGGACTCACCCAAGGGCTGTCAGATATGGGTTAAATAATACCCGCTTGGAGTAGCTTCAGTACCTCAGTTCGCACCACTTCTTGTAAATGAGGATTCAATCTTCTTTGAGGTTGACGAATTGGTTTAGCTTCTTCCTCCATATATATGTGATGTGTACAAACCAAAGGACTGATTCCTTTCAAGTCAGATATTTGCCATCCTATTGCTTTCTTGCACCTCTTAAGAACTTCAAGTAGAGAAATCTCCTGATAACTGGTAAGAGATGAAGATATAACAACAGGACATTGGTTATTTTCTTCCAGGTATGTATATTTTAACTCCATGGGCAGAGGTTTCAAATTGAGCTTCGAGAATTCTTCTGTTACATCATCTTGTCCCTCCTCTTTATTGAATAAAGATAGGATCTCTTCTTTCCTCCTCCAACCTTGTAGGGTAACAAGGACATCAACGGGTTCAGACAACCCTTCTTCAAGATCCTCAAGACTTTCATTCAACTCGTCTTGCATATTCTGATCACAATTCTCCTCCACTAGAGTGTCAATAATGCATACCTCTTCTGGACCTTCTTCTTCTTCCGGAGTAATTAGCTTCTTCGACATATGAAAGATATTAAGCTCAAGTGTCATGTTGCCAAAAGTGAGTTGCATAAGTCCATTCCTATAATTTATGATTGCATTTGAAGTAGCAAGAAATGGCCTTCCAAGGATGATAGGAACATAATTAGCTTCCTTAACTAAAGGATCAGTATCAAGAACAACAAAATCTCTAGATAGTAGAAATTATCAACTTGAACTAAAACATCCTCAATTATCCCCCTTGGAATTTTCACTGACCTATCAGCTAAAGATAGGGTGATTGATGTTGGCTTTAATTCACCAAGTCCCAATTGCTTATAAACAGAGTATGGTAACAAATTCACACTTGCTCCCAAATCTAACAAAGCTTTTTCCACTACCTTTCCTCCAATCATGACTGAAATGGTAGGACATCCCGGATCTTTGTACTTCAAAGGAGATTTGCATTGTATGATGGCACTCACTTGCTTAGTTAAGAAGGCTTTCTTATTCACATTCAACCTTCTTTTGATAGTACACAGGTCCTTTAGGAACTTTGCATATGATGGAACTTGCTTAATCATGTCCAGCAATGGAATGTTGACCTTCACTTGTCTCAATACTTCAAGGATTTCTGATGCATTTTTTATCCCCTTTTTCCCATGCAAAGCTTGAGGAAAAGGTGGAGATGTGCGTTTCTTCATCAATTCTTCCTTAATAAGCTATTTCTCCGGATTTGCATTCATTGTTGACTCACGGTCCTTCTTCCCTTCACTGATATTTTTCTTATTTCCTTTCATTTCCTCCCTCTTCTTTGTCTCTTCTTCTTCCTTCTCTTCAACATATAGCTTGGGTGTTGGTGACTCAACCTTTTTACCACTCCTTAGAGTGATCAAGGCTTTAACATCTCTCACCTGTGAAGATTCTCCCTCATGAGTTTCCACTTCGTGGATACCCTTGGGGTTTTGGTGAGGTTGAGAAGGAAATCTACCCTTCTCTTGCACTGTGTTCAAATTAGTGAGCCTTGAGATTGAGTATTGGAGATTATCTATCTTTTGAGATAAGTCATTTTGCATCCCATCCATCCTTTTATTCAAAGTATTCTCTACACTGTCAATTCTTTGACTGAGTTGAGAGTTGATGGATTTTTGGTCTCCAACAAAATCTCTCACAACCTTGCTGAGATTCACTATTGCTTGTTCAAGACTTGAAGCTTGTTGGGATGGTTGAGATGGTTGAGTCGACTGTTGGTACTGAGGTGCTCTTGGCTTCCATGAAAAATTTGGATGATTCCTCCAACTTGAGTTGTAAGTATTGCCATACGAAGCATTGCTATTGGGCTTGAATTGTCCAATGACATTTGCTTGTTCTCCAAACATTTCTCTAGCTACTGGAATTGTAGGGCACTCCTCCACCAAGTGTTCATAAGATTGACAAATCGAACATGGCTTTACTTGCACTGGTGTTTCAGCAACAGCTTGCACTTCATGCATCTTTTTCAGTTCTAGCTCTTCCACTCTCTTGTCATAGCTGCAAATTTTGCTTTCATTTCAACATCTTCATTCAAGGTGTACATCCCAGCCTTAGCATGAAGAGCATTTGGTTGAGACTTCATCTTTCCCACTTCTCCTCTGTGCGGTTCATCCCATCCCCTTGAGACTTCAGCTACATAACTCAAGAAATCCATAGCTTCCTTATGATTCTTACTCATGAAATCCCCTCCACACATTGTTTCGAGGAGTTGCTTCATTGAGGAAGACATCCCATCATAGAAATAACTCACCAACAGCCATGTATCAAAGCCATGGTGAGGACAAGCATTAATGGCTTCCATGTATCTTTCCCAACACTCATACAATTTCTCATTCTCTTTATCTGAGAAGTTTGAAATTTGCCTTTTCAAGCTATTTGTTCTGTGAGTAGGAAAAAACTTCTTGAGGAATTCAGCTTGTAAATCAGTCCAAGTACAGATACTCCTTGGCCTTAAAGAATTAAGCCAAATCTTGGCCTTATCCTTTAAAGTAAAAGGAAATAATTTAAGCCTCATCAGGTCGATAGAAGCTCCTCCCTCTCGGAATGTATTACAAACGTCTTCAAATTCCTTGATATGGGCATAAGGATTCTCACTTTCCATTCCATGGAAAGTTGGCAGAAGTGGCACAATATGGGGTCTGATCACTAGCTGCTCTGTAGGGGGCACTATACATGATGGTGCACTCATACGAGGTGGATGCATGCGGTCCCTCATTGATCTGAATTCATTGGGATTGTCCTGATGACCATGGTGACTATGCTGATCCTCAGGTGTAGTTTCCATGATGTTTAAGCTCAATTCCAACTCCTTGTTATGAGGTGTTTCAAGTTTAACAAGCCTTCCTCCACTATCTCGTATCCACTTTGGCATACACAACTAGTATCAACTGTAACAAAGAAAAAAAAACAAAAACTGAGGAAAACAAAAACAAAACTACCAAAAAGAGTTCGATTAACTAAAACTAAATTAAAAGCTATGCTAGAATATAAACAAGTAAAAGAAACAACTTAAAGAGTTAGTAAAATGAAGGAAAATTCACCAAACTTGTGATGAAAACCACAAGTACCCTGAAATAATATCACTATGAAGTTGGCACCTTTCCCGGCAACGGCGCCATTTGATTCGTTCCCAATTGGTGTCTCAGCTGATTCATGTCCAGCTGGTGCTCCTTAACTGAGAGAGTGATCAACAAAATTTATAACCTATATCACCATGCATTAGGATAGTTTTAGCTAATATAGCATAGTGGCTCTAGGATCGTTCATTGGGAAGGGTTTTCAACTCACAACTGATACCAATACAAAGTTAAATTGGTGCTTTTTCATTTTAAGGTTAGCTTAAGATATAAAACACAAACTTTGTTTAAATGAGGTTTTGTTTAAAGCTAACTAAAAAGAAAGTAATGGAAATGACTTATGAAGAAAAACATTCCTTGGATGTTTAGGTTCACAGGGGAGGTTCCTTATGCAAAAACAGAGCTCCGGTCATTTGGTTCATTTCCTCGCATTAGAGAATTAACATATAGTCAATTCTCTAACCGGTGTTGTACAGATGTATCCTTTAAATGGATTTCAGCTCTAATTCCCTCTCACTGATGCAACTTACAATGGCTCGTGCCTCTCACCTAGCATTTGCCATTCAAGGTAATCTTTAACTTTGGACTTCCCTTCTCAAGCTCGCAAGAGATAACTAATGGATGTCTCCTTGGAGTCCAAAAGCTTACCAAGTGTTGGCAATTCTAGAAAATCCTACCTTCAAGTCACTTCCCAAAAGCTCGCAAGAGGTAAACTAGTGCATCTCCATGGACGGAGATCATTTGCCTTACCAAGTGTTGGCTCAAGTGAATTGAAGGTGTTTTAAGTTAACTAAAAACATAGAAATCATTAAAGGATCACACTTTCTCTTCATTAATGGCTGAAACCACAAAGCTACTAATTCTTGCACTTGGAACCTTTCCCGGTAACCTTAGCTCCAAGGAACTAAAAGTTTAGCCACCCATTCTCTGAGGAAACTTCCTCAGAGCTTATTTGGCTAGTAAGAAAAAGAATGAGAAAACAAAAATATATAGGAAAAACAGAGCAAGTGCTCTGTAAAATATATTTCTTGCAAAATTGTACAAAGGATGCGTATGAGAACAAGCTCCCTAGATCTATTTGATTGTAAAGAAAATTACAACTATATATAAAAGGTTATTCACCCCTTTTTTCTTGCTTAAAGACTAAGGAATCCTATGATAGGTGGGTTACAAGGAGAGTTTGGGGATTTAGACAACAAATATCTAAAGCAAAATATCTCAAGATGTCGGTTGAAAATATCAGGAAGCTTCAAGAGAACACTACGGCACTGTATACTGAGAGAAAAACTCTCCGGGTAAGCGCTATCAGAGGATCCGGACATGTCTGACTGGAGAAGTTGAAACGTCCTCCCATCCGGCTGTGAGATATCGGGATGTGAAATATCTGATCAGAGGATCCGGACATGTTTAACCGGAGAAGTTGAAACGTCCTCCTCTCCCATCCGGATGTGAGATATCCGGAGAAGGTGGAATGTCGACCGGACAAAATTCTTCCCCCGGGTGGAATGAGCTATGTCGCAAGTCGCAAGGGGGACCATCTACGTGTGCAAGGTGTAGGCCCCCCCCCCTAATGACACGGAGCGCGCAAGGCTATCCAAATAAACTCCATCCGGATTCCCCAAGAGGACATGTGGCGCGCTCCCCTATCCGGACTCCCTCAGGGAGAAGCACACGACACTCTTGAACATCACACCCCGGATGATAGCATATCCTATCCGGATATGTTGTCCAGATCATTGACTAAAGTGAGCAAGCCTTGCTACATCATTCCGACAGCCTGCCATAGCCCAAGTTCCACCGCCATCCGATGGTGTGTCCGGACGCCCTGTCCGGACATCTTTTGCTCCTTGCATTCCGGATTTGCTTATGGCAAAGGACTTCAAAGCTTCGGTTCTTCATGTTTTTGAGCTTTTCATTGCTTTGCCATGGATTCCAAAGAACTCTCCTCAATCTCGGATTGCTTTGGTGATAAAAAAGCTATCAAAACACCAAAACTTAACACAATTTGATTAGAATTGATTGCAAGGGTCCTTAATATGTTAATTGGGTTAAAATGTGGTAACTACTACTCAAAAGTGTTTAAAAGAGTTAATTACAGGCTATGAAATAGCACTTTTTGAGTAGTAATCAAAGTTCTTAAGAGGTGTAAGAAAGCAATAGGATGGCAAATATCTGACTTGAAAGGCATCAGTCCTTTGGTTTATACACATCATATATATATGGAGGAAGAAGCTAAACCAATTCGTCAACCTCAAAGAAGATTGAATCCTCATTTTCAAGAGGTGGTGCGAGCTGAGGTGCTGAAGCTACTTCTAGCAGGTATTATTTACCCCATATCTGATAGCCCTTGAGTGAGTCCTACACAAGTGGTACCAAAGAAGTCAGGGATTACTGTGGTTCAAAATGAAAAGGGAGAAGAAATTGCTACACGGCTCACTTCAGGTTGGAGGGTGTGTATTGATTATAGAAAATTGAATGCTGTGACAAGGAAAGATCATTTTCCATTGCCATTTATTGATCAAGTGTTGGAGAGAGTCTTTGGCCATCCTTTCTATTTTTTCTTAGACGGGTGCTCCGAGTATTTTCAAATTGAAATTGATGTTGAAGATCAGGAGAAGACCACTTTTACATGTCCATTTGGAACATACGCCTATAGAAGAATGCCTTTTGGTTTATGCAATGCACCTGCAACATTCCAAAGATGTATGCTTAGTATCTTCAGTGATATGGTGGAGCGAATTATGGAGGTTTTCATGGATGACATCACCATATATGGAGGTACATTTGAAGAATGCTTAGTCAACTTGGAAGCGGTTCTTAACAGATGCATTGAAAAGGACTTGGTGCTCAACTGGGAAAAATGCCATTTTATGGTACATCAAGGAATTGTCCTTGGCCATATCATCTCTGAGAAAGGCATTGAAGTTGATAAAGCAAAGGTGGAACTTATTGTCAAATTGCCATCCCCAACAACTGTAAAAGGAGTAAGGTAATTCCTTGGCCATGCAGGGTTCTACCGGAGATTCATAAAAGACTTCTCTAAGCTTTCAAAGCCTCTTTGTGAACTTTTGGCTAAGGATGCTAAGTTTGTATGGGATGAGAGATGTCAAAAGAGTTTTGATCAATTGAAGCAATTTTTGACAACTGCTCCAATAGTGAGGGCTCCCAACTAGCAACTACCCTTTGAAGTAATGTGTGATTCCAGTGACTTTGCTATAGGAGCTATGCTTGGCCAAATAGAAGATGGAAAGCCTTATGTGATCTACTATGCAAGCAAGACATTGAACGAAGCTCAAAGGAACTACACAACTACAGAGAAAGAATTGTTAGCTGTGGTGTTTGCCTTAGACAAGTTTCGTGCTTATCTAGTAGGGTCTTTCATCATTGTTTTCACTGACCATTCAGCCATGAAGTATTTATTGACAAATCAAGATGCAAAAGCAAGGTTGATTAGATGGATTCTTTTACTACAAGAGTTCGATCTCCAAATTAGAGACAAGAAAGGAGTGGAGAATGTGGTAGCTGACCACCTTTCTAGGTTGACTATAGCACACAATTCCCATGTCTTACCTATTAATGATGACTTTCTTGAGGAATCACTTATGTTGCTAGAGAAAACTGCTTGGTATGCTCATATTGCTAACTATTTGGTTACTGGTGAAGTTCCAAGTGAGTGGAAAGAACAAGACAGGAAGCACTTCTTTGCAAAGATTCATGCTTATTATTGGGAAGAGCCTTTTCTTTTCAAGTTTTGTGCATATAAGATAATAAGGAAGTGTGTCCCTGAAGAAGAGCAACAAGGAATCCTTAGCCATTGCATGAGAATGCATGTGGAGGCCACTTTGCCTTTCAGAAAACAGCCATGAAGGTGTTGCAATCAGGGTTTGCTTGGCCATCACTTTTCAAGGATGCTCATATCATGTGTAGGAGCTGTGATAGATGCCAAAGGCTCAGGAAGTTTACAAGAAGAAATCAAATGCCTATGAACCCCATTCTAATAGTTGATCTCTTTGATGTTTGGGGTATTGACTTCATGGGACCTTTCCCAATGTCTTTTGGCAACTCTTATAGCTTTGTGGGGGTGGACTATGTTTCTAAATGGGTTGAGGAATTCCTTTGTAAACACAATGATCACAGCGTGGTTCTCAAGTTTCTCAAAGAGAACATATTCTCAAGATTTGGGGTGCCCAAAGCCAGAATCAGTGATGGAGGTACTCATTTTTGCAACAGACCTTTTGAAACCCTATTAGCCAAGTATGGAGTGAAGCATAAGGTAGCCACACCTTATCACCCTCAGACTTCCGGGCAAGTTGAGCTAGCAAACAGGGAAATCAAGAACATATTGATGAAGGTGGTGATCACAAGCAGAAGAGATTGGTCTATTAAGCTTCATGATTTACTATAGGCATATAGAACAGCTTACAAGACTGTTCTTGGCATGTCTCCCTATCGCCTAGTCTATGGCAAAGCATGCCATCTCCCTATGGAAGTTGAATATAAGGCTTGGTGGGCAATCAAGAAGTTAAACATGGACTTGATTAGAGCCGGGGCAAAGAGGTGCTTAGACCTTAATGAGATGGAAGAATTAAGAAATGATGCTTATATCAATTCCAAAGTTGCAAAACAGAGGATGAAGAGGTGGCATGATCAATTAATCTCCAACAAAGAATTCCGAAAATGACAAAGAGTCTTACTCTATGATTCAAGGCTCCATATCTTTCCTGGGAAGCTCAAGTCAAGGTTGATAGGTCCTTTCATTATTCACCAAGTGCATCTCAATGGAGTGGTGGAATTACTGAATTCCAAAAGCACATACATTTTTAAAGTCAATGGTCATCGTATCAGGCCATTCATTGAACCATTCAAGCAAGAAAAAGAGGAAATCAACCTCCTTAAGCCACAACAAGCCTAATAAGAAAAGGGTTAGATGGACTTGGTTTCACCAAAGTCCATATTTTTTTGTTTAATTGTGTTAATTTATAAGCTTTATAAATTGTTTTGATTTTAATTTTGGTCTTAAATTGTGTTATTTATATGTAACTCAATCTTTTTGAATGATCTAATTTAGGAAGAATTGCAAAGAAATTGAAGGAAGATCTCTGGGAATCAAGAGGAGCTCAAAAGTAAGGAAAAATCCATGGTCTGTGAAATTTCGAAGCCCAAAAGGGGCCCCTGCGAAATCGCCCCTTGGCTGCGAAATAATTTCGTAGCCCCTAAGTAGCTGCTGCGAAATCAGGCCTCCGCTGTGAAATTGCCCCTTGTCTGCAAAATCATGCACCCCTTTTGCGAAAAATTTCGCAGCTGCGAAACACCCCTTTGGCACACGAGTGCCATTTCGTAGGCCTCCACCCCCATTTCGCAGCTGCGAAATGTGCTGCGAAATCCTCAAAGCTTAAAAACTCACATTTTCGCAGCCACACCCTCATTTCACAGGTGGTTTTGCAGCTGTGAAACTACCCCTTAGCACACGAGTGCCATTTCGCAGCCCTCCACCCTCATTTCGCAGCTGCGAAATGGGCTGCGAAAATGCCCATCCACTGCGAAATCCACCTCTTGCTGCGAAATCGACCATCTACTACGAAAATAAAAACCGTCCCTTGGCATCCTATTTAAACGTTATAAATTCCATATTTCTTTTTTTAACCAGTCATTTGAACTTCAAATAGGTGCCAAAGAGGAGCCAAACCAGAGCAACCTTCCGTCTGACCCCCCATCTGAGCTCAAGCTGCGTGCACCTCCGGCCACCTTCTCTGAGATAGCCATGGCCAAAACCCGAGGAGTTAAGTCCTCGTCCCCATCAACTCGCCTGAGAATCCCAATAGAGAGCCCTGTCCAAGCTATCATACCCGAGCCTCCACGGCCACTGGTCGTCCCACCTCCGGTTGAGGACGCACCCATGAGTCCTCCTTCGAGGCGCTATTAGATAAGGAGGTCACTCACCATGGCCGGGGCGAGCTCTTCCCGAGCCAAAAAGTCAGGTAGCGGTCCCCCAAAGAAGAAAGCCAAGGTATCACAACCAATTGACTTAACAGAGCCGTCTTCAAAGTCTCCATCAGAGCCTCAACCGTCTCAGCCACTAGCCATAGAGTCTCAGATTCCCTCAGGCATGACTCCTAAGGTGGTTATCAGACATCCAATGGTCACTCAACCACCCATTGAGGGTAATTTGGATTGCAGGGCTAGGCCATTCCACTCCAAGCTCTGCTTTGACATAGCTACTTTTAGACTTCAACTTGAGCTCAGGGATTCCTTCCATCTACTGCAAAGGTACCATATGGAGCACTTGATGACTCCTAGGGATTTTTTCTATCCCCGTATAGCATTGGACTTTTATCAGTCCATGACCACACACTAGGTCCGGGATCCTACTGTCATCCACTTCACCATAGACAAACGCCATGATATTCTGGGAGCCAGACACATAGCAGAGGCCTTGCACATTCCCTACGAGCCAGCACGTCCAGAGGATTATTGAGTCTGGACTCATCCTTCCCAGAGCGACATAGTTCATATTCTGTCCAGAGGGGCATCCTCACACCAGTATCTGTTGAGGAAGGAGCTTCCTCCCAGCATGTTCTTTATTGATGCACTCCTGCGCCATAACATCTTTCCACTTCAGCATTGGGTGCAGAGGAGAGGAGTTTTGCTGGAGGCATTGTTCAAGATATCTGAGGGATTCTTCTTTGGCCCTCATCATCTCATTATGGCCACTCTTTTGTACTTTGAAGAGAAGGTCCATAGGAAGAAGCTGCTGAGAGCGGATGCTATTCCACTACTCTTCCCGAGATTGCTATGCCAGATTTTGGAGCACTTGGGATACCCATCTGAGCCTTAGCTAGAGCGCAAACACATTTGTCGAGAGATATTCACTCTCGACAAATGGATGAGAATGACAGCCTATGGTGCAAAGCTGGGAGCCCTAGCTGGACCAGAACAGCCAAAGGAGCCATAGCCGGTTGAGATACCAGCTGACATCAGAGCACCTGCCCATGTAGTGATCAGCATGATTTTGTAAAGTATATTACTGTTTAGTTTACTTTTTCTCTCCTTTATTGCTAAAGGACTAGCAATATGTCGGTTAAGGGGAGTGATTACTACTAAAAAATTGTTATTTTGTAGCTTGTAATCAACTCTTTTAAACACTTTTGAGTATTAGTTATTACCTTTTAACTCAATTAGCATATTAAGTACCTTTGCAATTGTTTCTAATCAAATTGTGTTAAGTTTTGGTGTTTTTGATAGTATTTTGATCACCAAAGCAATCCAAGATTGAGGAGAGTTCTGTGGAATCCATGGCAAAGCAATGGGAAGCTCATTAACATGAATAACCAAAGCTTTGAAGCTTTATAGTCCTTTTCCATAAGCAAATCATGAATGCAAGGAGGGAAAGCAAAGAAAGAAATCTAACATGAAACATTCAAGAGGATAGAAACTATTAGACACTTTTGGAGCACTTTTTGGAGCTCAATTGATGCATACTATATGTCGTTTCGAAGCTCAGGAAGTCAGTAATCCAACTCTTTAAACAGTGCACGATTCAGATCTGAAATGAAGAAGTTAGAGCCATTGGAAGATGATCACACCAAGTTGAAGGCCAATTTTGCAGGTTGAGAAATCACAAGGTGATGGTTGCGAAATCAACCTTTGGCTGCGAAATGGTGTCCTTCAGGTTGCCAAATTTTGCAGCCATCTTGCATGCCTGCGAAATCCTCCTGAGTGCTTCCAGATATTTGCGATCGACATTTTTAGATTTTTTGCTTCAGATATTTGATGTCTAAATCCCCATTCTCTCCTTGTAATCCACCAATTATAAGATTCCTTAGTTATTAAGTAAGAAAAAAGGGTAAATAGCCTCATATATATTATTTGTAATTTCCATTACAGAGATATCCGGGGAGCTTGTTCTCAGAGACAACTTTTGTATAGTTTTGAAGGAAGTAAAATACAGAGCTTTGCTCTACCTTACCTACTCAATTTGATTGTATTTTTCTTACTAGCCAAACAAGCTCTGAGGATGTTTCCTCAGAGAATGGTTGGCTAGACTTTTTGTTTCTTGGAGCTAATGTAGCTGGGTAAGGTCCCGTGTGCAAGAATTGGTAGTTTTGTTGTTTCAAGTGTTAATGAAGAGAAAGTGTGACCCGTTTATGGTTTCTATGTTTTTAGTTAACTTAAAACGCCTTCAATTCACCTGGGCCAACACTTGGTAAGGCAAGTGATCTCTGTCCATGGAGATGAACTAGTTTATCTCTTGTGAGCCTTTGGGAGGTGACTTGAAGGTAGGACTTTCTAGAATTGCCAACACTTGGTAAGCTTTTGGACTCTAAGGAGACATCCATTAGTTATCTCTTGCGAGCTTGAGAAGGGAAGTCCAAGGTTAATGATCACCTTGAATGGCAAATGCTAGGTGAGAGGCATGAGCCATTGCAAGATGCATCAGTGAGAGGGAATTAGTGCTGAAATCCATAAAAGGGAAGCATCTGTACAACACCGGTTAGAGAATTAACTATATGTTAATTCTCTAATGCGAGGAAAAGATTCAAGTGATCAGAGCTCTATTTTTGCATGAGGAGCCTGACCCCAGTGATCCTAAAACTCCAAGGAACGTTTTTCTTCATAAGTAATTCCCATTACTTTCTTTTTAGTTAGTTTGAAACAAATCCTTTTTCAACAAAAGTTTATGTTTTCTTTTGAAGCTAACCTTGAAATGAAAAAGCACCAATTCAACTTTGAATTAGTATTAGTTATAAGTTGAAAACCCTTCCCAATGAACGATCCTCGAGCCACTATGCTATATTAGCTAAGGCTATCCTAGTGCATGGTGATATAAGTTATAAATTTTGTTGATTACTCCTGTCTGAGGACCAAACTCAAGGTACACCAGCTAGGCACGCGATCATGTAGCTACCTTATGCTTCACCCCATACTTGGCTAAGAGAGTTTCAAAAGGCTTGTTGCAAAAATGAGTACCCCCATCACTAATTATGGCTTTGGGCACCTCAAATCTTGAGAAAATGCTCAAATCTTGAGAAGATGTTCTCCTTGAGAAACTTGAGAACCACTTTATGTAAGAGTAGCCAAAAGACATAGGGAATGGTCCCATGAAGTCAATGGCCCAAACATAAAAAAGATCAACTATCAAAATAGGGTTCAAAGGCATCATGTTCCTGCATGTCAACTTCCCAACCCTCTGGCATCGATCACAACTCTTGCACATGGTGTGGGCATCTTTGAAAAGTGATGGCCAACAGAAACCCGATTTCAACACCCTCATGGTTATCTTCTGAGAAGCAAAGTGGCCTCCACATGCATTTTCATGGTAATGACTAAGGATCCCCTGTTGCTCTTCTTCAAGAACACACTTTCTTATTATCGGATCCGCACAATACTTGAATAGAAATGGCTCTTCCCAATAGTAGGCATGAATTTTCGCAAAGAAGTACTTCTTATCTTGTGCTTTCCACTCACTTGGAACTTCTCCTGTGACTAGGTAGTTAGTAATGTGAGCATACCAAGGAGCAACTTTCACCAACATGAGAGACTCCTTTGGAAAATCATCATTAATGGGCAAACCATGGGAATTATGTGTGATAGCTAACCCTGAAAGGTGGTCTGCTACCACATTCTCCACTCATTTCTTGTCTTTGATCTGGAGATTGAACTCTTGAAGTAAGAGGATCCATCTAATCAGCCTTGCTCTAGCATCTTGCTTAGTCAACAGATACTTCAAAGTAGAGTGATTAGTGAAAACCACAATGAAGGACCCCACCAAGTAAGCACGAAACTTATCCAAGGTAAAAACTACAACTAACAATTCTTTCTCAGTGGTTGTGTAGTTTCTTTGCACCTCATTCAATATCTTGCTCACATAGTAGATCACATAGGGTTTTCCATATTCTCTTTGCCCAAGAACAGCTCCTATGGCAAAGTCACTGGCATCACACATTACCTCAAAGGGCAATTGCCAGTTGGGAGCCCTCACTATTGGCGCGGTTGTCAAAAATAGCTTCAATTCTTCAAAACTCCTTTGGCATCTATCATCCCATATGAATTTAGCATCCTTCACCAATAGTTCACAAAGAGGCCTTGCAAGCTTAGAGAAATCCTTAATAAACCTCCTATAGAACCTGACATGGCTAAGGAATTGCCTTACTCCTTTGACATTTTTTGGGGATGGAAACTTGACAATGAGTTCAACCTTTGCTTTGTCAACTTGAATGCCTTGCTTGGAGATGATGTGCCCAAGGACAATCCCTTGTTGTACTCATAATGGCACTTCTCCCAGTTAAGCACTAAGTCTTTCTCAATGCATCAGTTCAGAACAACTTCTAAGTTGAGCAAACATTCATCAAATGCATTTCCATATATGGTGATATCATCCATAAAGACTTCCATAATACACTCCACCATATCACTGAAAATGCTTAACATGCATCTTTGGAAAGTTGCGGGTGCATTGCATAAGCCGAAAGACATTCTCCTGTATGCATAGGTTCCAAATAGGCACGTGAAAGTGGTCTTCTCCTGGTCTTCAACATCAATTTCTATCTGAAAGTACCTGGAGTAACCATCCAAACAACAATAAAAAGGATGCCCAACAACCCTCTCAAGCACCTGATCAATAAAGGGCAACGGGAAATGGTCCTTCCTTGTCACTGCATTCAATCTCCTATAATCGATACACACCCTCCAACCTGTAGTGAGGCATGTAGAGACATCTTCTGATGCGAACCTCAATCGACACGATTTGAGACCCAACAAACAGTATTGGAATAATTGCCCAAGAAAGTTAAAATACAGATTTTTGATTAAACCTGACCCAACGTTTATAAGTGAAATGCAAACCAAAAGTATAAGTAACAGACGTTGACCCAATGATTACAATGGAATCACAAACCGAAGGTATAAAGTTTGAATGCCACAAGGAAGAATCCCTGATAAGTTCACAGTTTTTGAAGAACCAAAAGAAGAGCAAAACCTCACCTTTTTTTTATTCAATAATAATTGTCCCCTATTACAATGAGTGTGTGCTATTTATATGTCTTGAAAAAAACTTACTAAATATTAAAACCCTAAACTAAAAAAGGTACTAAATATTGAAATCCTAAATAAAGGTTGATTTGGTATGAAATTAGCAGATCCAAAATAGGAAAATAGTTAAAAAAAACATTCTAAATAATAAAAGCCTAAAATTAAGGTAGATTTGGCCTGAATTTAGAAGCTCTAGAATAGGAAATAACTTATATGAAGCTGGAAAGTCAATCAGTCATTAATCCATGCCATAAATCACACCCAAACAAGCCAGATTAGCCCTCAATAGCTTGGATTAAATTTATTACACCTTCATCTTCCTTTGGGCCAAACTTGGAATGTCCCACGTTAGAATCAACCCAAATCTCTTGAATTAGCCCATTAAGTGCTTCTTTGATCTTCTTAGATCTTGCTTTAGTAATAGGCCCAACTGGAACATGCAATGGATCCTTGAATGCTTGTTGATTCTCATCATCTTCTCCCTTATCATTTTGCACCACTGTGATCCTAGACTTCTTTGGCACAACTTGAGTAGGACAACAAATATGAGGAGACAGGGTAGCAAGCAAATCTGAGGGTTCAGATAACCCTTCATTAAGATCCCCAAGACTCTCAATCAAATCCTCTTGCATTCTCTGATCACAATGCTCCTCCACTAAAGTGTCAATCATGCACACTTCCTCTAGACCTTCTTCTTCTTCTGGATGGATATGCTTCTTGCACAAATGGAAGATGTTGAGCTCTAATGTCATGTTGCCAAATGTGAGTTGCATGACTCCATTCATATAATTGATGATTGCATTTGATGTCACTAGTAATGGTCTTCCAAGTATGATAGGAACATAATTAGTTCCTTTGACAACCGGATCTGTATCAAGAACAAAAAAATCCACTAGATAGTAGAATTTGTCAACTTGAACCAAGACATCTTCGATCATCCATCTTAGAATCTTCACTGATCTATCTGCCAGAGTGATGCGACTCATGGTAGCTTAGCTTTAAAGGCGTATCAACAAAATTTATACCTTAAATACTATTACTAAAGTAGCCAAGCTACTATAGCCTAGTGGTTCTAGGATCGTTCACTGGGAAGGGTTTTCGCAAACACAAGTGATATTCAAATTAGGAAAATAGGTGATTTTCTTATGGATGTTAGCTTTAAAAGAAGATGAAAATGTTTTAGAAAGATTTAAACTAATTTAAGCTAACATTAAAGACTAAAATGAAAGGGTGTAAAAACAAGTTTCTCAAAGATAGGATAGCTATGCTCTGGCTCTTATGCAAATTGGAAATCTCAGGATAGGCTCCTCGCGTTGGGGTTGCAACTATGGTGATGCTTGCTTCCCGAACCGGTATGGATTTAGCAAATCAAGTTTTAATCCTTTAAAATGGCAAAACGGATGGTAGTGGATTTTATCAATGGTTATTCACCTTAGACTTCCTTTGAATGGCTCGTAAGAGATAACTAATGGTCTAAAGCCAAAATCTTACCAAATATTGGCAACTCAAAGTCATTCCAGGTGATAAACTCACCTTTCAATGGCCATTGAAATTGGTTCTAACGAATTAATGCAAAACTTGGAATTGAAAACCTCACCTTCCAATAGCTTGTAGGAGATAACTAATGGATAGAAATCCAAATGCTTATCAAGTATTGGCCGTTGGAAGTTGTCCAAAGGAAATAAAAACCAAACTTTCCATTAATGAACCATTAATGAAAAATGACTACCTTACCTTCCGGGTGCGAGAAATTTCCATGGGATTGCATCCAAGCCATCACATAACATCCATACTTTGAGAAACTTAAAGGTTTTAGCCAATCATCCTCTGAGGAAAAGTCCTTAGAGGCTGTTTGGCTACTAAGAAAATGAGAAAGAAAGGAGAAAAGAAGCTTTTGAACAAAAGAGCTCTTATAATTTCTAAGGTTACGGGTTACAAAATTTTTTTGTCTAAGGCTCTTCACCTCTATTTAAAGACAATAACAAGCTAAATTACAAAAGTTAATACAAAAGCAACCTTTTCATTGGTTGATTACAAGGTTACAAAAGGAATTTACATGAGAAAATACAAGCTAAAAATATATGGGAAGTCGGTGGTGCGTGCGTGGAAAAACAGAGGAAATTTGGCATTTTCGCAATGTGCCTAAATCCTCCTTGCGAAATTTCGCAAGGAGAAATTCACCTTGCGAAATTTTCACAAGATTTGATGCAGTTGTCTTCCGAAGGCCATATCTTCCTCATTTCCGCTCCAAATTGTACACGGTTTGAAGCGTTGGATTCTTGACTTCCTGAGCTTTGAAATGGTATATAGCATGTAGAAAATGGACTTCGGGAAGTGCTCCAAAAATTCGAAAGAAGACTGCAGCTGCTGTCCTCTGTTTTCCTCTTCACTTTGCTTGTTTTTCCTCTTTGCATTCTCTTTGCTTGTGCTCGTGTTTCCACTTGAAATTCAAGCCTGTAAACTTCCAAAATCCTCCCTTTAACTTGTCCAAGTATCTCCTCCATCATTTGGCATGCTTGAATTGATTCATAAGCTGATAAAAACATGTAAACTTGCCACAAAATGGTTAAAACCAATTACTAAGGACCTTAATGAATTAATTGGGTTAAATGAATATGATTACTACACAAAGGTGCTTATAACCATTATAATTAGGTCTATAAAATAGCACTTTTTGGTAGTAATCACAGAGATAGAGTGATGGATGTTGGCTTTAACATTCCAAGTCCCAATTGCTTGTAGACACAGTAGGGTAGCAAATTCACACTTGCTCCCAAGTCCAACAAAGCTTTCTCCACACAAGTCCCTCCAATACTCACTAAGATGGTAGGACAACCTGGATCTTTGTACTTCACTGGAGACTTGTACTGTATGATGACACTCACTTGCTCAGTCAAGAAGGCTTTCTTGTTCACATTCAACCCTCTCTTTACAGTGTACAAGTCCTTCAAGAATTTTGCATTAGTTAGCACTTGATTGATCATGTCTAGCAAAGGGATATTGACCTTCACTTGCCTCAACACTTCAAAAATTTATGATGCATTATTGGTTCCCTTTTTGCCATGCAAAGCTTGGGGGAAAGGTGGAGGCATGTGTTTCTTCATCATATCTTCCTTGATGACTATCCTCTCAGGTTCTTCATCCACACTAGAATCATGGTTATCTTTCTTTGTACTTTTCCTTTTTCTCTTTCCTTTAATTTCCTCACTCTTTTCTTTTTCTGCTACACTCCCTTCATCACGCTTTGGCTTGGATGTGGGCTGATCAACCTCTTTACCACTCCTCAAAGTGATAACTGCTTTGACTTCCCTCACCTTTGAAGATTCTCCCTCTCGAGGCTCCACTTCATGGATACCCTTGGGATTTTGATGAGGTTGAGAAGGAAACTTTCCTTTCTCTTGCACTATGTTGAGGTTGGTAAGCCTTGGGATTGAGTATTGGACATTGTCTATCTTCTGAGATAGATCATTTTGCATCCCATCCATCATTTTGTTTAATGTACTCTCCACATTGTCAATTCTCTAATTCAGTTGAGCATTGATGGACTTCTGATCTCCCATAAAGTCTCCCACAACCTTGCTAAGGTTCACAATAGCTTGTTCAAGATTCAAGGCTTGCTGAGGTGCTTGAGCAGGTTGTGTGTACTAAGATGGCTTTGGTTTCCAAGAGAAATTTGGATGGTTCCTCCAATTTGAATTGTAAGTGTTGCCATATGAAGCATTGTTATTGGGCTTGAATTGACCAATAACATTTGCTTGATCATCAAACATCTCTCTCACTGCTGGAATGGTAGGACACTCCTTCACTAAGTGCATATAAGATTGACAAATGGAACAAGACATAGCTTGCACTGATGCCTCAGAAATGGCTTGCACTTCTTGTACCTTCTTCATTTCTAGCTCTTCCAATCTCCTTGCCATAGCTGCAACCTTTGCCTTCATGTCAATGTCTTCATTCAAAACATACATCCCACCCTTAGCATTAGGTTGAGACTTCATTCTTCCTACCTCTCTAGTGTTTGGTTCATCCCATTCTCTTGAAACTTCAGCCACATAACTCAAAAAGTCCATGGCTTCCTCCGAATTCTTACTCATAAAGTCTCTTCCACACATAGTTTCTAGGAGTTGCTTCATTGAAGAAGACATACCATCGCAAAAATAGCTCACTAAGAGCCATGTGTCAAAGCCATGGTGAGGACAATCATTAATAGCTTCCATGTACCTCTCCCAACACTCATAGAATTTCTTATTCTCTTTAGTTTAGAAGTTTGAGGAGGGAATAACTTCTTGAGAAACTTAGCTTGCAAATCAATCCAAGTTCGGATACTCCTTGGCCTTGGAGAATTTAGCCAAATCTTGGCCTTATCCTTTAAGGTGAAAGGAAATAGCTTGAGCCTCATCAAGTCAATTGAAGCTCCTCCTTCTTGGAATGTATTACAAACCTCCTCGAATTCCTTAATATGCGAGTAGGGATTCTCACTTTCCATCCCATGGAAAGTAGGTAGGAGTGGCACAATGTGAGGTTTGATTACTAGCTGCTCAGTGGGAGGCACTATGCATGAAGGTGCACTCATACAAGGTGGATGCATGTGGTCCCTCATGGATTGGTATGCATTGAAATTATCCTCTTGACCATGTTGGCTATTTTGGTCTTTAGGTGGAACATCCATGATGTTCAAACACACTTCCAACTTAGTTTATTAAGGAGTTTCAATCTTCACAAGTCTTCCCTCAATATCTCTTATCCAATAGGGCATGCACAACTAGAGATCACTAAAATAAAAACAAAGAAAACAAAAGAAATACAATTCTAGGAAGAGGTTAAGGTTAGCTAAAAACTAAATAAAAGATAAGCTAAAATAGAGACAAAGAAAAAGAATTAGTAAAAGAAAAATCACCAAACTTGTGATGAAGATCACAAATGTTCACCAAAAGTAATATGATTACTACTCAAAAAGTGTTATTTTATAGCTTGTAATTAACTCTTTGAAACAGTTTTGAGTATTATTTATTACTTTTTAACTCAATTGGCATGTTAAGGACCCTTGCAATCGTTTCTAATCAAATTGTGTTAAGTTTTGGTGTTTTTGATAGCTTTTTTTTATCACCAAAGCAATCTAAAATTGAGGGAGAGCTCTATATAATTCATGGAAAATCAAATGGAAGCTCATTTACATGAAGAATCCAAGCTTTTCAGCTTTGTAGTCCTTTTCCAAAATCAAATCAAGAATACAAGGAGGAAAAACTGAGAGAGGAATCTAACATGAAGAAATCCAAGAGGACAGCAGCTGTAGGACACATTTCAAGCACTTTATGGAGTCTATTTTATACATACTATATTTTTTTTCGAAGCTCGGGAAGTCAAGAGTCCAACGCTTCAAATGGTGTGCAAATCAGAGCTAAAACAAAGAAGTTATGGCCATTTGAAGACAACCGCACCAAGCTAAGCGAAAATTTCGCAACTGCAAAACCACCTGCAGGCACACGTGTGCCACTTCGCAAATTCAAATTCCATTTTTGCAGCTGAGAATCAAGTTGCAAAATCACCTCCAAGTAGAAAAATCACAAATTCAACTTGCGAAATTTTCACAAGTGGCATTTGAACTTGCGAAATCCACCTGTGTAATCTCAGATATTTGCGACCGACTCAGTTAGATTTTTTCTCAAGATATTTTGTGTGAATTTCTATTTTCTCCTTGTAATCAGTTAAAGATATTATTAGGATATTTAGGATATCAAAAGAGAGGTTAAAAATATCTCTATGGATATTTCTTAGAAAATATCTTCTATATATATCTCTGAACCAATGTAAAGAAAAGAATCCAACAATCCACGAGAGGAGGATCAAAGTAAGAAATATATTTTACAGAGCACTTGCTCTGTTTTGCCTTCACATTTTTGTTTTCTTGTTATTTTTATTTCTAGCCAAACAAACTCTGAGAATGTTTCCTCAGAGGATGAGTGGCTAGGCTTTTTGTTTCTTGGAGTAAAGGAAGCCGGGTAAGGTTCCGAATGCAAAATTGGAAGTTTTGTTGTTTCAGTTTTTAATGAAGAGAAAGTGTGACCCGTTAATGATTTTTATGTTTTTAGTTAACTTAAAATGCCTTAAAATCACTTGGGCCAACACTTGGTAAGGCAAGTGGTCTTCGTCTATTGAGATACACTAGTTTATCTTTTGCGAGCATTTGGGAGGTGGTTTAAAGGTAGGATTTTCTAGAATAGCCAACACTTGGTAAGATTTTGGACTCTAAGGAGACATCCATTAGTTATCTCTTGCGAGCTTTTGAAGGGTAATCCGAGGTTAAGGATCACCTTGAATGGCAAATGCTAAGTGAGAGGCATGAGCCATTGCAAGATGAATCAGTGAGAGGGATTTAGTGTTTGAATCCATAAAAGGGAAGCAACTGTACCACACCGATTCAGGAAATAACTATATGTTAAATCCCTAATGCGAGGAAAAGATTCAAGTGACCGGGACTCTCTTTTTGTAATAGGAGCCTGACCCTAGTGATCCAAAAACTCCAAGAAACACTTTTCTTTGTAAGTAATTCCCGTTACTTTAGTGGTTTCACTTTAAAACCAACCTTTTCAAACATCTTTATGTTTTCTTTTAAAGCTAACCTTGAAATGAAAAAGCATCAATTCAGCTTTGAATTAATATCAATTGTAATTTGAAAACCCATCCCAATGAACGATCCTAGAGCCACTATGCTATGCTAGCTGAGGCTATCCTAATACATGGTGAAATAGGTTATAAATTTTGTTGATTACTCCCGTCTGAGGACCAAAATCAAGGTACACCAGTTGATTGATCACCAATCAACAGGACATACACCAGTTGGGCAAGGAATCAAATGGTGCCGTTTCCGGGGACGGTGCCACTTTACAGTGATATCACCTTTCCAGAGTACTTGTGATCTTCATCACAAGTTTGGTGACTTTTCTTTTCCTTTTACTAACTCTTTTTATTTCTTTATTTTTCTTTGTTCATATTTTAGTATACCTTTTATTTAGTTTTTAGTTTACCTTAATTTTTTTCTTAGAATTGTTTTTCTTTTGTTTTCTTTTGTTTTCTCTATTTTTAATTCACAAATTGCTAGTTGTGCACGCCATATTGAATACGAGATAGCAAAGGAAGCCATGAACTTCATGAGTTATGTGGCTGAAGTTTCAAGAGGATGGGATGAACCAAATGCTAGAGATATGGGAAAAATGACATCTCAACATAATACCAAGGTTGAGATGTATATTTTGAATGAAGAGATTGACATGAAGGCAAAGATTGCATCTATGGCAAGGAGATTGGAAGAGCTAGAAATGAAGAAGTTCAACAAAGTGCATGCCATTTCTCAAATACCATTGCAAACTATGCCCTATGCCATTTGTCTATCTTATGAGCACTTAGTGGATAAGTGTCCTACCATTCCAATGGCGAGAGAGATGTTAGGTGATTGCAACACCTACAACTCCAATTGGAGGAACCATCAAAATTTCTCTTGGAAACCACAACCATCTCAGTATACACAACCTGCTCAAGCACCTCAGCAAGCCTCGAACCTTGAATAAGCTATGGTGAATCTTAGCAAGGTCGTGGAAGACTTTGTTGGAACTCAAAAATCCATCAATGCTCAGCTCAGTCAAAGAATTGACAGTGTAGAGAGTTCATTGAATAAAATGATGGATGGAATGCAAAATGATTTATCTCAAAAGATAGATAATCTCCAATACTCAATCTCAAGGCTCACCAACCTCAACACAGTGCAAGAAAAAGGAAACTTCCCTTCTCAACCTCATCAAAATCAAAAGGGTATCCATGAAATGGAGGTTAATGAGGGAGAATCTTCACAGAAGAGGGAAGTCAAAGCAGTGATCACTCTAAGGAGTGGTAAAGAGGTTGATCTGCCCACATCCAAACTAGAGCATAAGGTAGAGAGTGAAGCAGAGAAAGAAAAAATGGAGGAAATCAAAGGAAAGAAAAAGGGGAAAAGTATAGAGAAAGATGACTATGATCTTAATGTAGATGAAGAACCACAGAGGATAGTCATCAAGGAAGAAATGACGAAGAAACACATGCCTCCACCTTTCCCCCAAGCTTTGTTTGGCAAAATCATACAAAGCAAGTCTCAAGTGAGAGATGCAAACTTCATATGGGATCCGGGCAAGCTGAATCAGGATCAAATTTTTTTATGGACTTAGTCTTTCTAAAGACTAGCTAGTCCATATATTTTTATTTTATTTTATTTCATTATTTGTTTTAATTTTGATTTCAATGCTTTAATTTTACTTTGTTTTTATTTAACATAGTTTTTTTTTTGGATGATCAATTGCAGGAGGGACTTCAAAGTCAACTTGCGAAAATTTCACAAGTTGTTTCGCAACTGCGAAACACCATCTAGGCACACGTGTGCCATTTCGCATCTTCAAAACCCAATTTCGCAGCTACGAAACAAGTTGTGAACCAAGCTGCGAAATGGCCTCCAAGCTATGAAATGGCCATCAAGCTGGGAAATTGACTTGCGAAATGGAGGGGGGTTTGCGAAAACACCTTGTGAAGCCAAGGGAAGTTGCAAAAATGCCAATAGAGCCCCGCGACCATGCATCTGAAGATGAGAGCCCCGCGCACCCTTAGATCACACACACGAAGCCTCTCACTCCATTTCTGACCTCCTAAAACCAGTAGAGCCCATAGCTCCAGCTGTGAGCACCAGTTAAGGAGACTATTCCATCTAATGAGACTACCAGAACAGAGGTCAAAGTCCTGATCCAGCCCACTCAGGAGGCCACCACAGATGCATCAGCTCCATAGGACCCTACCATTACTTGATCATCTATTTACTTTTTGTCTTTACATATTATATTAGTATACATAGTTCCATGTTTTGATGTTTTATATTATGGGATTGGAGGTATCCATTGATTATATCTTATATTTTACTTTCTTAGATTAATATATAGACATCATTTTTGTTTAAACTTGGCATTTTTCTATTTCCTCTACTCACTAACTCTTTTGTTTTTTTTTTTTGAAACATGTGGGTTCTCCTATACAATTCAGATTCCATGTCACTCAGGAGGTACCACTTCCTCCCTGTTTTTCAATCGCTCTTGCCACATTGAGGGCAATGTTCAGCTTGGTTGGGGGGAGAGTTGAGGAAGGAAGTTTTGTTATTAATGTTAAGTTATTTTGATAATCTAGTTGCTTTTTGCTTAATTTTTAAAATTCTAAGTTTTTATTCTACTCTCCATGGTTATTAAGGAAAAAATTTTCAAACTGAAAATGAAGAAATTGAATTTTTGTCTTTTTACTTGACTTAGAATTTGTATTATGCTTATTAAAGTTGATGAATTGTTGAAACTTCTATTGAATTCAAGCTTAGTTCTTCCACTTTAAGCTGTTCACACACTGTGCACACTAGGTTCCGATTATAAGATGAAAAACTATTTCACCCCCTTGACTTAGGAAAATTTAGACTTGGTACCTTTGACCTTATTTTAATAGTGTTGGGACACCTTATAAAAGGCCAATGAGCCTTTGGAAAAAAGAAAGAAAGAAAAAATGTTTTACTTGCCTTGAAACCCGAGCAAAGTCTGAGGGGTATATGGTGAAAATCTTTAAAACCTGGTGCCCTAAGCCTTCATTGGTTGGGAGTCACCGACCTCAATGCTTGTTACAAGGGTGAATAGGTAGAGTTTAACATACTGTAGGTGCTTGGGTATTAAAATTCATTCTCAAAAGTTCGGGGTAAAATCCGAGGAGTTAGTGGTTGAAAGATCCTTAAAGCTTGATGCCCTAAACCTTACTTGGTTGGGAGTCATCGATGGACCCCCGTTACATGGACAATTTAGAAAAGAATACCTTTAGCTTTGTACATCTACAAGAAAAAAAAAGTGTGAAATAAAAGAGGCGCATTCTTAGCCTATTGGAAGTTGATCAGTTTGCTAAGTTTTGAAAAAGAACTAGGTTGGGGGGAGAGATTAGTTCAGCATACTATAGTTGAAAACTAATAAGTAACACATAGATTTTTGTGGAAGAGTTAGGATTGGACCTTTGAGAGTGGAAACTTTTTTAAAGATTAAATTTGCATAATGCCTTCTCTTTATGAATTGTGATTAGGCAAGGTATTTGATAACTCTTGTTGAAGTTTGGGTTTTATATCTTTAATGTTCCATGTGAGAGTTTGATAATGTCAATGTACTTTGGCACCATCCCCGGTAACGGCGCCATTTGATTCGTCCCCAGCAACAGCGCCATTTGATTCTTGCGTCGAACGGGTGTTATCAACAAAATTTATAAAACCTAAATCACCTTACACTAGGGTAGCATGGTTACTATAGTATAATGGCTCTAGGATCATCCACAGGGATGGGTTTTCTTCATACGAGTGACTTTAGTGAAGGTAATGAAATGGTGCTTTTCCTTATGAAAATTAGATTTTAAAGAAAATGGAATTGTGGTTGAAAAAATTGATTTTAAGTTAAGCAAAAATAGCAATTTAAGTTAACTACAAAGAGAATGTCTCTTGGAGCTTTAGGTCACTAGGATCGGGTTCTTTAGGCAAAGGGGGAGATTCCGGATCTTTTCCTCACATTGGGGACAATAACATACAGGATGGTTATCTCCCAAACCGGTTTTGTATTTAGCAATTAAGATTTGATCCAAAGGGTTCATGAAAAATGGTAGTTGCTTCCCATTAATGGCTTCAAACACTAAAGACCCTCACCTTGAACCACCTTCCAATGGCTCGTAATTGATAACTAATGAACATCCATGGATCTAGCAATAAGCATCTATAGAATCTGGAAAGCTTACCAAGTATTGGCCATTCAAGGTGATTCTCACCTTGAACCACCTTCCAATGGCTTGTACTTGATAACTAATGGACATCCATGGATCTAGCAATAAGCATCCATGAAATCTGGAAAACTTACCAAGTATTGGCCATTCAAGGTGATTCTAAGGGATTTAAAGCTAAACTTTGAAATAAAAAACCATTAATGGTTAACAACCACCTTCATTTAAAGCAAGGAAAACTCCCACCTTTGCATTCGAGTCCTTCACCTAGTTTCCATCACTCCAAGAAACGTAAAACTTAGCCACTCATCCCCTGAGAAATCATCCTCAGAGGTTGTTTGGCTAGAAAGAAAAATGAAAACAAAATGAGAAGGAAAGGCAGAGCAAGGGCTCTATATATTTCTTCTTACCGGATTTACAAGTGTCGTCTCCTTTCAAAAGATTATACAAAAATATATATATTTTATAGAGGTCTTTCCAACCCCCTTTTATAGTTCCTAAACAAAAAATCCTTTCATTGGTTGATTACAAGGAGAAAATAGTAATTTACATAAAAATCTGGAGATAAAAATCTAACGGAGTCGGTGCATAGGAAGATTTCGCAGACCATGCGAAATTTCGCATGGTGTGCGAAATTCATTTTTGCTGCATCTTGTGATTTCGCAGGTGTTCGAAATTTCACACAATGTGCAAAATTGTCCTTCACTCAGTCCTATAACTGCTCCTCCTCTTGATTTTGCATGCTATGCGAAATTTTTGCATAGACATGCGAAATTGCTACATGTTGGATTTCTTCCTCTGGTTTTCTTCCTTGCATCTCTGATTGGCTTGGCAACTTATTGCCAAGTTTGGAAAAGGGCTATGAAGTGCTTCAAAACTTGGATTCTTCATGTATTTGAGCTTCAACTTGCATTGCCATGGATTGCACAAAATTCTCCCTCATTCTTTGCTTGTTTCAATGATAAAAAAACTACCAAAACTAGCCAAAAACTTATTAGTAACCCTTGCTAGGTTCCTGAATTTGCCAATTGAGTTAAAAAGCATTAACTACTTCTCAAAAGTGTTTAAAACAGTTAATTTCAAGCTAAAAAAGAGCATTTTTTGAGTAGTAATCAGTTGACATTAACGACTTTGGGTATTGAGCTGAGGGCTTTAGATGCTATGAACAGCTCAGGGTTGTCAATGATATAAACCACTCTGGGCCTTGAGCTCAAGGCTTTAGATGCTATGAAAAGCTTTCGGTTGTGGTTGACATGAACAACTCCGGGTCATGAGCTCAAGGCTCTAGATTCTATCAACAGCTTGGGGTTGTCAATGACATGAAAGACTTCGGGTTGTCAGCTTAAGGCTTGAGATTCTATGAACATGTTAGGGTTATGGATGACATAAATGACTCTCGATCGTGAGCTCTAGGCCCTAGATGTAGTGAACACCTATAAGTTGTGGTTGACATGAAAGGCTCTTAAGTCATGAGCTCATGGCTCTAGATGTTATGAACAACTCATGGCTATCAATGACATGAACCACTTTGGGTTATGAGCTCAATGCTTTAGATGCTATGAAAAGCTCTACGTTGTGGTTGACATGAATGACTTTGACTCGTGAGCTCACGACTCTAGATGTTATGAACAACTCAGGGTTTTTATGACATGAAAAACTTGGGGTTGTGAGCACAGGGCTCTAAATTATATGAATAGGGCAAGGATGTGGATCACATAAATGACTATTAGTCCTAAGCTTTGAGCTCTAGATGTAATGAATACTCAGGGTTGTGGTTGACATGAAAGACTCTGAGTTGTGAGCTCATGGCTTTAAATGATATGAATAGCTCTAGGCTATGGTTGACATGAATGACTATAGGTTGTGAGCTCAGGGCTCTAGATGCTATTAATAGCTTATGGTTGTGGATGACATGAGGTACTCTAGGTTGTGAGCTGAAAGCTCTAGATGCTATGAACAACTTTGGGTTGTGGTTGATAAGAACGATTCCAGGTTATGAGCTCAGGGCTCTTAATGCTATGAACAACTTCGAGTTGTCAATGACATGAAAGACTACAGGTCATGAGCTCAGGACTATAAATACTTTGAACTACTTAAGGTTGTGGTTGACATGAACTACTCTAGGTCGTGACCTGAAGGCTCTAGCTGCTATAAACAAATAAGGGTTGTGGATAGCATGAGCTACTTTAGGTCGTGAGCTTAGGGCTCTAGATGCTATTACCAACATTAGGTTGTGGTTGACATGAACGACTTCATGTCGTGAGCTCAAGGCTCTAGATGCTATGAACAAGTCAAGGCTATGGATGACATGAACGACTTTGGGTCATGAGGTAAGGGTTCTAGATTCAATGAATAGCTCTAGACTGTGGTTAAGATGAACAACTCTGGGTTGTGAGCTCAAGGCTTTATATGCTAAGAACGACTCTAAACTGTGGATAACATGGGCAACTCTAGATCATGAGCTCAGTGCTCTAAATGCTATTAACAACATTGGGCTATGGTTGAACGACTTCAAGTTGTGAGCTTAAAGCTCTAGATGATATGAACAACTCAGGGTTGTCGATGACATGAAAAACTCCAGGTTGTGAGCTTAAGCTCTAGATTCTACGAACAACTCAGGGGTGTTGAGGACATGTACTACACTAGGTTGTGAGCTCAAGGCCCTAGATGCAATGAACAACTCTAGGTTATGGTTGACATGAAAGACTCCAGGTCGAGAGCTCAAAGCTCTAGATCTTATGAACAACTCAGGGTTGTGGATGATATAAGCCATTCTAGGTCTTAAGTTTAGAGCTCTAGATGCTATCAATAACTCTAGGTTGTGATTGACATGAAGGAATTTGGGTTGTGAGATTAGGGCTCTAAATGCTATTAACAGCTCAGGGTTATTACTAATATGAGCTACTCTAAGACGTGAGCTCAAGGCTCTAGATGCTATGAACAACTTTGGGTTGTGGTTGACATGAACAACTCCAAGTCATGAGCTCAAGGCTTCTACTGCTAGGAACAAATCAGGGCTAGAAATGACATGAAAGACTATGGGTCCTGAGCTCAAGGCTCTAGATACTATAATCAACTTAGAGTAGTGGTTGACATGAATGACCCTAGGTCGTGAGATTGGGGCACTAGTTGCTAAGAACAATTGAGGATTGTGGATAACATGGGCTACTCTGGGTCATGAGCTTAGAGCTCTAGATGCCATGACAAACACTGGGTTGTGGTTGACATAAACAACTCTATGTCATGAGCCTCGAGCTCTAGATTCTATTGATAGCTTAGGGATATGGATGACATGAAAGACTCTAGGTCATGAGGTTAAGGCTCTAGATGCTATGAACAGATTTGGGTTGTGGTTGACATGAACGACTCCAAGTCATGAGCTAAGGACTCTAGATGCAAAGAATGGCTTAAGGATGTGAATAATATGGGCTCCTTTGGGTCATGAGCTCAAATCTCTAAATGCTATGAACAACACTAGGTTGTGGTTGACAAGAACGACTCTGGGTTGTGAGCTTAGGGCTCTAGATGTTGTTAAGAGCTCAGGGTTGTCGATGACATGAAAAACTATGGGTTCTGAGCTTAGGGCTCTAGATACTATGAACAACTCAGGACTATAGTTGACATGGACAACTCTTAGTTGTGGGCTCAGGGCTCTAGATGCAATGAATAGCTCAAGGCGACTAATAACATGGGTTACTCTAAGTCATGAGCTCAAGGCTCTAGATGTTATGAATAGCTTTGGGTTGTGGTTGACATGAATGAGTTTATGTCGTGAGCTCAAGGCCCTAGATGATATCAAAAGCTCTGGGTTGTGCTTGATATGAACAACTCTAGGTCTTCAGGTCAAGGTTCTAGATGTTATGAATAGCTCTGGGCTATGGTTAACATGAACGACTTTGAGTTATGAGCTTTAGACTTTATATGCTATGAATAGCTTAGGGTTGTCGATGGCATGAGCTACTCTTGTTTGTGAGCTCAGGGCACTCGATGCTATCAGTAGCTCTTGGTCATGCTTGAGATGAATGACTTCAAGTCATGAGCGGAGGGCTCTTGATGCTATGAATAACTCAGGGCTGTTGATGACATAAAATACTACAGGTCGTGAGCTCAAGGCTCTTAATTTTATGAACAACTTAGGGTTGTGATTGACATGAGCTACTTTAGATCGTGATCTTAGGGCTCTAAATGTTATGAACAACTCAGCTTTGTGGATGACATGAGCTCCTTTGGGTCATGAGCTCAGGGCTTTAAATGCTATGAACATGTCAGGGTTTTGGATGACGTGAATGACTTGAGGTTCTGAGCTAAGGGTTATAGATACTGTGAACATCTCAGGGTTTTGGTTGACAGGAACAACTCTAAGTCATGAGCTCAAGGATTTAGATGTTACAAACAAGTTAGGGTTGTTGATGACATATTCCACTCTAGGTCATGAGCTCAGGGCTTTAGATGCCATGAACACCTCTAGGCTGTAGTTGACATGAACAAATCTGAGGCGTGAGCTCTTGGCTTCAGGTGCTACGAATAGCTTAGGGTTCTCGATGACATGAAAGACTCCAAGTTGTGAGCTCAGGGCTCTAAATTCTATGAGTAGCTCAGAGTTGTGGATGACATGGATGACTCTAGGTTATGAGCTCAGGGCCCTAGATGCAATGAACATCTCTAGGTTGTGGTTCACATGAAAGACTCTAGGTCATGAGCTCAACGGTCTAGATGCTATGAACAACTCTAGGTTGTGGTTGATGTGAATGACTCCAAGTCATAAGCTCAGGGCTCTAGATGATATGAATAACTCAAGGATGTGGTTGACATGAATGACTCCAGGTCGTGAGCTCAGGGTTGTGGATGACACGAGTTACTTTGGGTTGTGGTTTACTTGAACGACTTCGGGTTGTGAGCTTAGGGTTCTTAATGCTATGAATAGCTTAGGGTTATTGATGACATAAAAGACTACGGGTTGTGAGCTTAGGGCTCTTGATGCTATGAATGGCTCAGGGTTATAAATGACATGAGCTACTCTAAATCATGAGCTCACGACTCTTAATGTTATAAACAACTAAAGCTGAGTGGTCAGTGAAAACCACAATGAAAGACCCCACTAAGTAAGAGCGGAATTTGTCTAAGGCAAAAACTACAGCCAACAATTCTTTCTCTGTGGTTGTGTAGTTTCTTTGCACTTCATTCAACATTTTACTCGCATAGTGGATCACATAGGGCTTTTCATCTTCTCTTTGCCCAAGAACAGCTCTTATAGCAAAGTCACTAGCATCACACATCACTTCAAAGGGCAATTGCGAGTTAGGAGCTCTCACTATTGGAGTGGTTGTTAGCAATAGCTTCAGTTCTTCAAAACTCCGTTGACATCGATCATCCTATACGAATTTAGAATCCTTTACAAATAGCTCACAAAGGGGTCTTACAAGTTTAGAGAAATCTTTTATAATCCTCCTATAGAACCCAACGTGGCCAAGGAATTGCCTTACTCCTTTGAGAGTTGTTGGCGATTGCAACTTGACAATGAGTTCAACTTTTGCTTTGTCCACTTCAATGTCTTTCTTTGAGATAATATGCCCAATGACACTTCCTTGGGGTACCATGAAATGACATTTCTCCTAGTTAAGCACCAAGTCTTTCTCAATGCATCTGTTCAACATAGCTTCTAAATTGACTAAGCATTCGTCAAATGCACTCCCATATACGGTGATATCGTCCATAAAGACTTCCATAATATGCTCCACCATATCACTGAAAATGCTTAACATGCATGTTTAGAATGTTGTTGGTGCATTGCATAAGCCGAAAGGCATTCTTCTATATGCGTAGGTTCTGAATGGACAAGTGAAAGTGGTCTTCTCCTGATCTTCAACAACAATTTCTATTTGAAAATACCCAAATTAGCCATCCAAGAAATAGTAGAATGGATGGCCTGAGACCCTCTCAATCACTTGATCAATAAACGGCAACGGGAAGTGGTCCTTCCTTGTTACAGTATTCAACTTTCTATAATCAATACACACCCTCCAACCTGAAGTGAGGCGTGTAGAAACTTCCTCTCCTTTATCATATTGCACCACTGTGATCCCTGATTTCTTTGGTATGACTTGCATAGGACTCACCCATGGGCTATCTGATACGGGATAGATAATACCGGCTTGAAGTAGCTTAAGCACTTCAGCTTGCACTACCTCTTGCATGTGAGGGTTCAACCTTCTCTAGGGTTGATGAATTGGCTTAGCTTCTTCTTCCATGTATATATGATGAGTACAAACTAAAGGGCTAATCCCTTTCAGATAAAAATTTTTCCACCCTATCGCCTTCTTGCATTTCCTAAGGATTTCAAGTAGACAATCCTCCTGAGTAGTGGTAAGAGATGAAGAAATAACAACATGGCTCTGCTTGTTCTCCTCCAGGTATGCATACTTCAACTCTGTGGGTAATGGCTTCAGAATAAGCTTTGGGGGCTCTTGTTTAACGGCTTCTTGTGTCTCCTCCTTATTGAATAAAGGGAGAATTTCTTCCCTCAACTTCAAAGGAGACAGAGTAGCAAGCATATATAAGGGTTTAGGTAACCCTTCATCAAGATCCCCAAAACTCTGTGGGTAATGGCTTCCGGATGGAATTGTTTATTGCACATATAGAAGATATTGAGCTCCAACGTCATGTTGCCAAATGTAAACTGCATGACTTCATTCCTACAATTGATGATAGCATTTGATGCAGCTAGGAATGCTCTTCCAAGTATGACAGGAATACAGTTAGTTCTTTTAGAAACTGGGTCTGTATCAAGAACAAAAAAATCCACTAGGTAGTAGAATTTGTCAACTTGAACTAGGACATCTTCAATCATACCTCTTGGAACTTTCATAGATCGATCTACTAGAGATAGAGTGATTGATGTTGGTTTCAACTCTCCAAGTCCCAATTGCTTATAGACAAAGTAGGGTAGCAAATTCACACTTGCTCCCAAGTCCAACAAAGCTTTTTCCACACACGTCTCTCCAATCATCACTAAGATGGTAGGACGGCCCGGATCTTTGTATTTCACTGGAGACTTGCACTGTATAATGGAACTTACTTGCTCAGTTAAGAAGGCCTTCTTACTCACATTTAACCCTCTTTTTATAGTGCATAAGTCCTTCAGGAATTTCGCATAAGTCGGAACTTGTTTAATCATGTCTAGCAAAGGGATGTTAACTTTCACTTGCTTCAACACTTCAAGAATTTCTGATGCATTATTGATTCCCTTTTTGCCATGCAAAGCTTGGGGAATGGTGGAGGCATGTGCTTCTTTATCATTTATTCTTGGTTGATGGTCCTCTCCGGTTTTTCATTCACAGTTGGTTCAAGGGCCTATTTCTTTGTACTGTTCCATTTCCTCTTTTCTTTGATTTTCTTTCTCTTCTTTTTCTCTACTTCACTCTTTGGTTCATGTTTTGGCTTGGATGTAGGTAGATCAACCTCTTTACCACTCCTTAGAGTGATCATTGCTTTGACTTCCCTCAGCTTTGAAGATTCTCCCTCCTAAGCCTCTACTTCATGGATACCCTTGGGATTCTGATGAGGTTGAGAAGGAA
Source organism: Vitis cinerea var. helleri x Vitis rupestris (assembly GCA_945999865.1). NCBI lineage: Eukaryota > Viridiplantae > Streptophyta > Magnoliopsida > Vitales > Vitaceae > Vitis > Vitis cinerea var. helleri x Vitis rupestris. The sequence continues at coordinate 16,439,718 of OX253934.1, forward strand.
ATTTTCCTTTCTCTTGCACTGTGTTGAGATTGGTGAGCATTGAGATCGAGTATTGGAGATTATCTATCTTCTGAGATAGATCATTTTGCATTTCATCCATCCTTTTGTTTATACTGTCAATTTCTTGCCTAACTTGAGCATTGATGGATTTCTGGTCTCCAACAAAGTCTCCCACGACCTTGCTAAGATTCATAATGGCTTGTTCAAGACTTGAGGCATGTGGAAGTGCTTGGCCAGGTTGCTTGTACTGAGGTGCCCTTAGCTTCCAAGAGAAATTCGAATGGTTCCTCCAACTTGAATTGTATGTGTTTCCATATGAAGCATTGTTATTGGGCTTGAATTGTCCAATAACATTTGCTTGATCCCCAAACATTTCTCTCACAACTAGCATCGTAGGACATTCCTCTACCAAGTGCTCAAAAGATTGACAAATTGAACATGGCTTAGCTTGCTCTGGTGCTTCTGAAATGGCCTGCACTTCACATATCTTCTTCACTTTTAGCTCCTCCAATCTTCTTGCCATAGCAGCAAATTTTGCTTTCATATCGGTGTCTTCATTTAAAGTATACATCCCAACCTTAGCATTAGAAGCATTAGGTTGAGATGTCATTCTTCCCACTTCTCTGGCATTTGGCTCATCCCATCATCTTGAAACTTTAGCTACATAACTCAAGAAATCCATGCTTCCTTTGGATTCTTACTCATGAAGTCTCCTCCGCACATTGTTTCTAAGAGTTGCTTCATTGAGGAAGACATACTGTCATAAAAATAGCCCACCAATAGCCATGTATCAAAGCCATGATGAGGACAAACATTGATAGCTTCCATGTATCTTTCCCAACACTCATAGAATTTCTCATTCTCTTTAGCTGAGAAGTTTGAAATTTGCCTTTTCAAGCCATTGGTCCTATGAGTCAGGAAAAATTTCTTGAGGAATTCAGCTTGCAGATCAGTCCAACCTTGGATACTCCTTGGCCTTAAAGAATTAAGCCAGACCTTGGCCTTGTCCTTTAAAGTGAAAGGAAATAGATTGAGCCTCATCAAGTTGATTGAAGCTCCTCTTTCTCGAAAAGTATTACAAACCTCCTGAAATTCATTGATATGCACGTAGGGATTCTCACTTTCCATCCCATGGAAAGTAGGTAGAAATGGCACAATATGTGGTCAGATCACTAGCTGCTCTGTAGGTGCCACTATACATGATGGTGCACTCATACGAGGTGGATGCATGCGGTCCCTCATGGATCGATATACATTGAGATTCTCTTCTGGAGCATGTTGACTATGTTGATCTTCAGGTATAGCTTCCATGACTTTCGCACTCAATTCCAACTCTGTATCATGAGGATTTTTTATTTTCACAAGTCTTCCCTCACTGTCTCGTATCCAATATGGCATACACAACTAGTAATAATTGAACAAAAACAAAAACAAGAAAAGCAATTCTAGAAAGAAAAAATTAAGGTTAACTAAAAGCTAAATAAAAGGTAAACTAAAAACAGAAACAAATAAAGAGTTAGTAAAAGAAAAGAAAAATCACCAAACTTGTGATGAAAATCACAAGTGTTTTGAAAAAATCATATCACTGTGAAGTGGCACCATCGTCGGCAACGACGCCATTTGATTTGTCCCTAATTGGTGTACCTTTGATTCAGTCCTGAGACGGGAGTTATCAACAAAATTTATAAACCTAATTCACCATATACTATGATAGCATAGCTAGCATAGCATAGTGGTTCTAGGATCGTCCACAGGGATGGGTTTTCATTTCACACATGATATTAGTTTAAAGAACTGGATTGGTGCTTTTTCTTTTATGAGTTAACTTTAAAAGAAAACATGATGATGGTTGAAAAAGGTTTGGTTTTAAGCTAACCAAAAATAGTAACTGATATTAATTATAAAGAAAAGGTTTCTTGGAGTTTCAGGTCACTAGGTTCAGGTTCCTTATACAAAAGGGGAGATTTCAGATCTTTTCCTCGCATTGGGTATTTAACCTATAGTTATGCTCCCAACCGGTGTGTTACAGCTGCTTCCCATTAATGGTTTCAACGCTAAATCCCTCTCATTGATGCATCTTGCAATGGCTCGTACCTCTCACCTAGTATTATCCATTCAAGGTGATCCTTAACCTTGGATTACCCTTCAAAAGCTCACAAGAGATAACTAATGGATGTCTCCAGGGAGTCCAAAAGCTTACCAAGTGTTGGCTATCCTAGGCAATCCTACCTTTAAACCACCTCCCAGAGGCTCGCAAGAGATAACTAATGGATCTCTATGGATTGAGTCCGAAAATCTTACCAAGTGTTCGCCCAGATGATTATAAGGGATTTTAAGTTAACTAAAAATATAAAAACCATTAACGGGTCACAACCTTCTTTTCTTTAAAAACTGAAACAAGGAAAACTCCCACTTTTGTATCCGGATCCCTTACCTAGCTTCCTTCAATCCAAGAAACAAAAAGCCTAGCCACTCATCCTCTGAGAAAACATCCTCAGAGGTTGTTTAGCTAGAAATAAAATACAAACAAAGTGAGTAGGTAAGGTAGAGCAAAGCTCTGTATATTTCTTACTAAAAATGTACAAGTGATCACACCAAGAATTTCTTCCGAGATTCTCTGATAGATATTACAAAAAGACATATGTTAAGACATATATAAAGAGATATTTTTAACCCCTCAATTAGATATCCTAAATATCTAAAAAGATCTTTAACTGATTACAAGGAGAGAATAGATAATTACAAAAAATATCTCGAGATAAAAAATCTAACGGAGTCGGTGCAAAAATATCTGAAGATTTCAGAAAGATTTTGCAAGGTTGCAAAATTTTCGCAAGGTTGAAAAGGGGTTGCGAAATTTCCTTCAGTTTCGCAAGGCTGAAAAGGGGTTGAGAAATTTCCTTCTAGCTTGCAAAAATTTCACAAGGGGTTGTGAAATTCTTCAGTGTTAGATTCCTTCTCTGATTCTCTTCCTTGCATACTTGATTGATTTGGCAAAGGCTTCGAAGCTCTCCAAAACTTGGATTCTTCATGTAATTTAGCTTCAATCTTGCTTTGCCATGGACTATACCAAGTTCTCCCTTATTCTTGGCTTGTTTTAATGATCAAATAGCTATAAAAAACATCAAAACTTGCCAAAAACTGATTAGTAACATTTGCAAGGGTCCTTAATGTGCCAATTGAGTTAAAAGGTAATAAATACTACTCAAAATTGTTTAAAAGAGTTTATAACAAGCTATAAAAGAGCACTTTGAGTAGTAATCAGCTTATTAGATGGATTCTCTTGCTTTAAGAGTTCAATCTTCAGATTAAAGACAAGAAATGAGTGGAGAATGTGGTCGTCGACCATCTGTCAAGGCTAGCCATTGCACATAATTCCCATAGTTTGCCCATTAATGATGATTTTCCAGAGGAGTCACTCATGTTAACGGAAGTCACTCCTTAGTATGCTCATATTGCTAACTATCTAGTTATCGGAGAAGTTCCAAGTGAGTGGAAAGCACAAGATAAGAAGCACTTATTTGCAAAAATTCATGCCTACTATTGGGAAGAGCCATTTCTATTCAAATATTGTGTGGATCAAATAATACGGAAGTGCGTACCTGAACAAGAGCAACAGGGGATCTTCAGTCATTGCCACGAAAGCACATGTGATGGCCACTTTGCTTCTCAGAAGACAACTATGAAGGTATTGCAATCGGGTTTTTGCTGGCTATCACTTTTCAAAGATGCCCACACCATGTGCAGGAGCTGTGACAGATGCTAGAGGCTTGGGAAATTAACAAGCAGGAACATGATGCCTTTGAACCCCATTTAATAGTTGATATTTTTTATGTCTAGGGCATTGACTTCATGAGACCTTTTCCTATGTCATTTTGCTACTCCTACATCTTGGTGGGAGTAGATTATATTTCTAAATGGGTTGAAGCGATCCCATGCAAACGAAATGATCACAAAGTTGTTCTCAAATTTCTCAAAGAGAACATCTTCTCTAGATTTGGAGTACCTAAGGTCATAATCAGTGATAGGGGTACTCATTTTTGTAAGATGTCGTTCGAAACTCTCTTAGCCAAATATGGGGTGAAGCATAAAGTAGCTACACCTTACCACTCTCAGACTTCTGGGCAAGTTAAGTTAGGAAATCGGGAGATCAAAAACATAACTAATGAAGGTGGTGAATACGAGCAGAAAAGATTGGTCTGTTAAGCTTCATGATTCACTGTGGGCGTACAAAACAACTTACAAGACCATTCTTGGAATGTCTCCTTATCACCTAGTATATGGCAAAGCGTGCCATATCCCCGTGGAAGTGGAATACAAAGCTTGGTGGGCAATTAAGAAGCTCAACATGGATTTGAGCAGAGTTGGCATGAAGAGGTTCTTAGACCTTAATGAGATGGAGCAACTAAGGAATGACGCCTACAATAATTCAAACATTGCAAAACAAAGATTGAAGAGGTGGCATGATCAGTTAGTCTTCCGCAAAGAATTCCAGAAGGGACAAAGAGTCTTGCTGTATGACTCTAAGCTTTACATCTTCCTGGGAAAGCTAAAGTCAAGGTGGATAGGTCCTTTTACTATTTAACAAGTGCATTCAAACGGAGTAGTGGAACTACTCAATCCCAACAGCACCGGGAGTTTGAAAGTCAACGACCATCGTCTCGAGCCATTCGTGGAGCCTTTTTTCTCCAAACAAGGAGGAAATCATCCTCCTTGAGCCACATTAAGCTTAACAAGACAAGTGGTTAGATAGACTTAGTTTGTCGGAAGACATTAAATCCATAATTTTTGTTTTACTGTTGATTTAAAGTTTTATTGATTTAGTACTTGTTTTAATTGTAATTTCTTGATTTAATTTAATTTTTTGTGATTTAATTTAATTTTTGATGATCAACTGTAGGTGGATTCCAAAACAGATAGGAAAAACCTTAAAAAAATTTATAGCGAAGGAAAAACAAAGCATTTCGCACACCGTGCAAAAATTTCACAGGGCATGCGAAAAATGCCCACACCCATCTTTGCTTTGAGAAAATGCCTTGCGAAAATCCATGTGAAAGTAGAAAGGGTGTGCGAACCCATTTCGCAACCCTATAACCCATTTCGCAAACCCTAAACCCATTTCGCAACCCTGTGCGAATTCTAACAGCCCATGCGAAAACCAACAGTCACTTAAAATTCTATTTAAAGCCCTCCAAGCCCTGTTTTCATTTCACACTCCCCATCTGCTCCTTGCAAAAGCCTCCATCACCTTGCGATGCCCAAGCTTCCATCGGTTTTTTCTCCATTGGACGCCCTGCAGCCAACCATTTGAAGAGGCGACCTACACTGCTCACTTCATTTCGGACATGGCACTGATTAGAGGAGGGCATACCGACTCTACACTATCTCGCGAGTCGAGGCTTAGAGCCTCCCCTCCGCGAGATTTGACATCTCAAGCCCCTGAGGCCTCGACCATTCCATCTTCTGAGGGTGGAGTGCCCTTAATCCTCCTCAGTGCCGATACAAGACACGAAGACTACCAACTTCTCCACCCCTTGAGAGCTCAATACATCGCACTCCAGCTAAGAGGGTCAGGACTTCAGGTCTTGGAGAGTCATCTAGACATTCACTGCCCGATCCTCGAGCCCCTGCTGATTGTCAACGTCCTTCCGATATCTCACAAGAAGCCATCATCAAACAACCTATGGTCACCGCGCCGCCCATTGAGGGCAATTCAGATTGTAGAGCCAGACCATTTCATTTCGAGCTATATTTTGACCTCGAGGTCATATGACAGCAATCGGAGCTTCGGGATTCATTTGGACTGCTCCAGACGTACCATCTCAAGCACCTTATGACTCCCAAAGAATTCTTTAATCTAGAATGGCAATAGACTTCTATCAGTCTATGACTACTCAGGGCGCCCGAAGTCCTACCGCCATTCATTTCAGCATTGATGGGCGCTAGGGTATCCTTGAGGCTAGACACATTGTAGAGGCTCTACATATTCCATACAAGCCAGTGGATCCAGCACATTTCCGGGAGTGGTCCCCTGTATCTTAGCGGGACATGGTCCACATCTTATCCAGGGAGACCTCTGGAGATTCAGTTATTCTACGTAAGGAGCTTCCGCCTGGGATGCTCCTAGTAGATGTGTTGCTGCGATCCAACCTTTTTCCTCTTCAGCATCTAGTGTAGAGGCAAGGAGCTGTCTTGGATGCTTTATTCAGGATATCTAAGGGCTTCTATTTCGGGCCATATCACTTGATTATGGCCTATTTCCTCCACTTTGAGGAGAAGGTTCACAAGAAGAAGCTACAGAGAGTCGATACTATTCCATTACTGTTTCCGCGGTTGCTCTATCACATATTGGAGCATATGGGCTATCCTACTGAGCCCCACCTTGAGCACCGCCACCATTGTCGAGAGTGATTCACTCTCGAAAAATGAACACAGTTGGCGGGTTATTCGGCACCTCTAGGACCTTACCCAAGCCAGCACCCCCAGTGCCACCACAAGCTAAGCAAGCACAATAGGATGAGCTTCCCACGGAGTTTGTACCACCTACCCCTGCATCACCTATGCCTAAAGCCACTTCTACTGCTCCTCCTACCACTCTAGTTGTTCCACCAGTTTCACCTTCTACATTTGAGGCCTCTATCACCATTTCTACCACAAAGTTTCATGTCATGGTACATTTATTTCAGACACTGACCATTACATGTAATGCTTTATTCTGGTAGATGGCTGACATACATGCTTAGTAGGACTAGCATACTGCTATCATTCGTCAGATTCAACAACATCTGACACTTCTGCCACCACCTCAGCCTGACATTCCTTGACCATCAGAGCCCATTGCTCTAGCTGAGGAGACTATTCCATCTGAGGAGGCTATTCTAACTGAGGAGACCACTAGAGTCGATGTCCCGATCCAGCCCACTCAGGAGGCCACCACAGATCCATCATCTCCACCAGAGACCCCCGCTACTTGATCATCTATTTATCTTGTATTTACTTATTATATTAGTAGACATAATTACTTGTTTTGATATTTTATATTCTTGGATTAGATGTATTACATTATCATATCTCACATTGTACTTTCTCAGAGTAATATATACACATCCTTTTTGTTTGTACTTGCCATTTTTTTTTCTATTTCATTTACTCATTAATATTTTGTTTTTTGAATCATGTGGTTTCTCCTATATGACTCAGACTCCATGTCACTCAGGAGGTACCACTTCTTTCCTTTATTTGTAATCGCTCCTGCCACATTGAGAGCAATGCTGATCTTGCTTGGGGGGAGAGTTAAGGAAGAAAGTTTTGTTAATAATGCTATGTTATTTTGTCAATGACTCTGTGTCCTAAGGCTCTAGATGCTATGAACTACTCAGGGTTATGGTTAACATGAACGGCTCTGGGTCATGAGCTTAAGGCTTTAAATGCTATGAACAACGTAGGTTTGTCATTAACATGAGGACTCCAGGTCATGAGCTTAGGGCTCTAGATGCTCTTAACAACTCAATGTTGTGGATGACATAAATGGCACCGATCATGAGCTGAGGCCTCCAGATTCTATGAACAACTCAAGGTTGTGGTTGACATGAAAGAGTCCAAGTCATGAGCTTAGGGTTGTAGATGTCATACATAGATCTGGGTTATCGATTAGATGAAAGACTTTGGGTCATGAGCTAAGAGCTCTAGATGTTATGAACAACTCAAGGTTGTGGATGACATGAACGATTTTAGGTCATGAGCTCTCAGCTCTGTACACTATAAATAACTCAGGGTTGGGGTTGATATGAATGACTTTGGGTTTTGATCTCAAGGCTTTTGAATCTATAAATAGCTCAGGGTTGTGGTTGACATGAACGACTATAAGTCATGAGCTCAACGCCCTAGATGCTATGAAAAACTCAGGGTGGTGGATGACATGAATGACTCTGAGTTATGAGTTTAGGGCTCTAGATACTATGAACAATGCAGGGTGGTGGTTCACATGAAATACTCTAGGTGCTGAGCTTAAGGCTCTAGAAGCTATGCACAACTCATAGTTATGGATGATATAGATGACTTGGGATCCCGTGAGCTTAAGCTTATAGATGTTATGAACCGCTCTAGGTTGTGGATGATATAAATGATTCAGTGTCATGAGCTCAAGCCTCTAGATGCTATGAACTGCTCTGACTAGTGGAAGACATGAATGACTTTAGGTCATGAGCTCAAGGCTCTAGATGCTACTAACAAACCTGGGTTATGGATGACATGAATGATTCCGAGTCATGGGATCAGGCCTCTAGATTTTATATAAAGCTCAAGGTTGTGGTTGACATCAAAGACTCCTAGTTATGAGCTTAGAGCTCTAGATGTTATACATAACTTAAGGTTGTCGATGACATGAAAGACTCTGAGTCATGAGCTAAGGGCTTGAGATGTTATACATACGTCAGGATTGTTGATGACATGAAAGACTCTAGGTGGTAAGCTTAGGGCTCTAGACGCTATGAACAGCTCAGGGTTGTGGTTGACATGAATGACTTTGGGTTATGAGCTTAAGGCTCTAGATGCTATGAATAACTCTTAACTATGAACGACATGAGCTACTCCTAGTCGTGATTATAGGGCTCTAGATGCTATGAAAAGCTCAGAGTTATGGTTGATATGAATGACCCGGGATCCTATGAGCTTAAGCCTTTAGATCTTATGAATTGCTCAAAGCTGTGGATGATATGAGTGATTCTCCACCATGAGCTCAAGCCTCTAGATGCTATGAACTGCTCAGGCTATGAATGACATGAATGACTCTGAGTTGTGAGCTTAGGGTTGTAGATGTTATCAACAACTAAGGGTTGTGAATAATACGAATGACTCTAGTTCATGAGAGCGGACCTTTAGATTCTATGAACAACTCAGGGCTATGGTTGATAAGAAAGACTTTGAGTTGTGAGCTTAGGGCTCTAGATGCTATGCATAACTTAAGACTATCGGTGACAAGAAAGACTCAAAGTCATGAGTTCAAGGATTTAGATGCTATGAACATCTCAGGGCTATGGTTGACATGATTGACTTCAGGTCATGAGGTCAAGGCTCTTGATGTTGTGAACAACTGAGGGTTGTGTTTGACATGAATAACTCTATGTTGTAAGGCTCTAGATGCTATGAACTTAAGGATCTCGATGCTAAGAACAACATAGGTTTATGGTTGACATGAAGACTCCAGGTCGTGAGCTTAGGGCTCTAGATGCTCTTAACAACTCAATGTTGTGGATGACATAAATGACATGGGACATGAGTTGAGGCCTCTAGATTCTATGATCATCTTAGGGTTTTGGTTGACATGAAAGAGTCGAGGTCATGAGCTAAGGGTCGTAGATGCCATACACAGGTTTGGGTTATCGATCACATGAAAGACTTTGGGTCGTGAACTAAGGGTTTTAGATGCTATGTACAACTTAGGGTTATGAATGACATGTACGACTCTAGGTCGTGAGATCTAGGCTCTATATACTATAAACAACTCAGGGTTGTGGTTGACATGAACGACTTCATGTCGTGAACTCAGGGCTCTAGATACTTTGAGCAGCTTAGAGCTATGAACTGCTCAAGGTTGTGGATGACATGAACGACTCTGGGTCATGATCATAGGGCTCTAATGTTATAAATTGCTCATGATGCTAGTTGACATGATCGACTTTGGGTCGTGAGCTGAAGGCTCTTGATGTAATGTACACCTCTAAGTTATTGTTGACATGAATGACTTTAGGTCATGAGCTCAGGACTTTAGATGCTATGAACAACTAATGGTTATGGATGACATGAATGACTTTGGAACCTGAGCTCTAGATACTATGAATAGCTTAGGGTTGTGGTTGATAGGAATGATTCTAGGTCATGAGCTTAGGGATCTAGGTTTTATGAACTGCTTAAAGTTGTTGATGACATGAACTACTCCAGGTCATGAGCTTAGCACTCTAGATGCTATGAATAGCTCGGGGTTGTGGTGGACAAGAACCACTTCGAGTCATGATCTCAGGCATTTAGATGCTATGAACAACTAAGGGTTATGGTTAACATGAAAACTCTAGGTCATGAGCTTAAGGCTCTAGATGTTTTTAACAACTCAGGGTTATGGATGACATGAACTACTCTAGGTCATGGCCTCAAGATTCTATGAACAGCTCAGGGTTGTGGTTGACATGAAAGGCTCGGATTCTGAGCTCTGGGTTCTAGAAGTTATGAACAATTCAAAGTTTCGGATGATATGAACGACTTGGGATCCCGTGAACTTAGTCCACTAGATTTTATGAACTGATCAGGGGTTGGAAAAATATGAATGATTTTGTGTCATGAGCTCAAGCCTTTAGATGCTATGAACTACTCAATGTTGTGGATGACATGAACGATTTTGGGTCGTGAGCTTAGGGCTCAAGATGCTATCAACAACTCAGGGTTGTGGTTGACCTGAACAACTTTACGCCATGAGCTCAAAGGTCTAGATGTTATGAACAACTCATAGTTGTGGATGATATGAATGACTCAGTCTCCTATGACCTGAGACCTCTAGATGCTATGAACTGCTCAGGGCTGTGGATGTTAATAATGATTCTACATCATACGCTTAAGCCTCTATATGCTATGAACAACCCTAGGTAGTGAACTCAAGGCTTTAGATGCTATGAACTACTCATGGTTATGGTTGACAAGAAGAAGTTCGAATCGTGAGCTCAAGCCTCTAGATTCTATGAATGGTTAAAGATTATGGATGACACGAGCTACTTTAGGTCATGAGCTTACAAATTTGGATGTTATGAAAAACTCATGTATTGGATGATATGAATGACTTGGGATTTCATGAGCTTAGTCCTTTAGATGTTATGAGCAGCTCAAGGATCAGGATGATATGAATGATTCTTGGTTGTGAGCCCATGGCTCTAAATGATATGAATAGCCTAAGGCTATGGATGACATGAATGACCCCAAGTAGTGAGCTCAGGGCTCTATATGCTATGAACAACTTAGGGCTATGGTTGAAAAGAACAACTCCGTGTTGTGAGCTCAATGCTCTAAATGCTATGAATAGCTCAAGGCCATGGATGACATGAATGACTCCGAGTCGTGAGCTCAGGGCTCTAGATAATATGAACAACTTAGGATTGTGGTTGACACGAATGACTCTAGGTCATGAGCTCACAACTCTAGATGCTATGAATAGCTCAAGGCTATGAATGACATAAACTACTCTGGGTCATGAGCTAAGGGCTATGGATGCTATGAGCAACTAAGCATTATGGATGATATGAACGACTCATGATCCTATGAGGTTAAGCCTCTAGATGCTAAGTACAACTCAAAGCGGTGGATGATATGAATTTATTTGCTTCACGAGCTCAGGGTTATGGATGACATGAACGACTTTGGGTCGTGAGTTCAGAGTTATGGATGATATGAATGACTTAGGATCCCATGAGCCCAAGCTTTTAGATACTATGAATAAATTAAGGTTGATGATAACATGAATGATTCTTTGTCATGAGCCAATGACTTTAAATGCTATGAACAACTCAAGGTTGTGCATCACATGAAAGACTCTAAGTCGTGAGCTTAGTGCTTTATATGTTATGAAAAGCCAAGGGTTGTGGTTAACAAGAATGAGTTTGGGTCATGAACTTAAGGCTCTAGATGCTATAAAAAACTAACGGTTGTTAATGACATGAGCTACTCTGGGTCATGAGCTCACGACTATGGATGCTATGAACAACTCAAGGTTATGGATGATATCAATGGCTCGTGATCTTGTGGCCTTAGTCCTCTAGTGCTATAAGCAACTCAAGGTTATGGATCAAATGAATAGTTCTTGATCGTGAGCTTGTGGCTCTAAATGCTATGAGCAGTTGAGGGTTGTGGATGACATGAATGACTTCGGGTAGTGAGCTTAAGGCTCTAAATGCTATGAATAGCTCAAGGCAATGTTTGACACCAATAACTCTGGGTCATGAGCTTAGCATTTTAGATGCTATGAACAACTCAAGGTTATAGTTAACATGAATGATTTCGGGTTGTTAGTTGAGGGCTCTAGATGGTATGAACAACTCAGGGTTGTGGATGACATGAATGACTTTAGGTCATGAGCTCAGGGCTCTACATATTATGAAGAGCGTGGGCCTGTGGTTAACATGAACAACTCTAAGTTATGAGCTTAGGGCTCTAGATTCTATAAACAACTTATGCCTGTTAATGACATGAACTACTTTGGGTCATGAGCTAAAGGATCTAGATGCTATGAATAGCTCCATGTTATAGATGATACACACGATTCGGGGTCATGAGCTAAAGGATCTAGATGCTATGAACAACTCAGGGTTGTGGATGATATGAATGATATTGGGTCATGAACTGAAGGATCTAAACACAATGAACAACTCGGGGTCATGGATGAATAAATGACTTCAATTCTTGAGCTCATGACCCTAGATGTTATGAACACCTCATTATTGTGGATGATATGAATGACTTAGGATCCTATGACCTTAGGCCTCTAGATGCTATGAACAACTTAGGGTTGAGGATGATATGAATGATTCTTGGTCGTGAGCCTATGGATTTAAATGCTATTTAAAGCTAAGGGTGGTGGATGACGTGGTGGACTTCTGGTCGTGAGCTCAGGGCCCTATATGCCATGAACAGCTTAGGGTTGTGGTTGACAAGAACGAGTCCCAGTTGTGAGCTCAAGGCTCTAAATGCTATGAATAACTCAAGGTTGTTGGTGACATGAGCTACTTCGGGTCATGACCTTACGAATCTAGATGCTATGAAGAACTCGAGGTATTAAAAGATATGAATGAATTGGGATCCTGTGAGCTCATGCCTCTATATGTTATGAACAACTCAGGGTTGTAGATGATATGGACAATTCTTGGTCGTGAGCCATGACTCTAAATTCTATGAACAACATAGGGCTATGGATGACATGAACAACTCTAGGTAGTGAGCTCAAGGCTCTAGATGCTACGAATAACTCTTGGTTGTGGTTGACATCAACAACTCTAAGTCGTGAGCTCAACATTCTAGATGCTATGAATAGCTCAAGGTTGTGGATGACATGAACGAATTTGGGTCGTGAGCTCAGGGCTCTAGATACTATGAAAAACTTAGGATTGTGGTTGACATGAATGACTTTGGGTCATGAGCTCACGACTTTAGATGCTATGAATAGCTCAAGGCTGTAGATGATATGAGCTACTTCAAGTCGTGAACTCAAGGCTTTAGATGCTATGAACTACTCAAGGTTGTGGATGACACGAATGACTTCGGGTCATGAGCTTAGAGCTTTAAATTCTATGGACTACACAGGTTTGTGGATGATATGCACGAGTCTAGGTCATGAGCTCAAGGATCTAAATGCTATGAAGAGCTTAGGGTTGTGGGTGATATGAACGATTCTAGGTTATGAATGAAATGCTCTAGATGCTATGAATAACACAAGGCTATGGATGAAATGAATGACTTCGAGTCATGAGCTCAAAGCTTGGAATGTTATGAATAACTTAAAGGTTGTGGATGACATGAATGACTCTGGGTTATGAGTTCAAGGTTCTAGATGATATGAACAACTTAGGATTGTGGTTGACATGACAAACTCTAGGTCATGAGCTTAGGGCTCTAGATGGTATGAAATGCTTAGGACTGTAGATGACATGAATGACTCCAGGTCGTGAGCTTAGGGCTCTAGATCCTACGTACAACTTAGGGTTGTCCTTGACATAAATGACTCCCGATTGTGAGCTCATGGCTCTAAAACCTAAGAATAGCTCAGGAGTATTGATGCGACTTATGGTAGCTTAGCTTTAAAGGCGTATCAACAAAATTTATACCTTAAATACTATTACTAAAGTAGCCAAGCTACTATAGCATAGTGGTTCTAGGATCGTTCACTGGGAAGGGTTTTCGCAAACACTAGTGATATTCAAATTAGGAAAATATGTGATTTTCTTATGGATGTTAGCTTTAAAAGAAGATGTAAATGTTTTAGAGAGATTTAAACTAATTTAAGCTAACATTAAAGACTAAAATGAAAGGGTGTAAAAACAAGTTTCTCAAAGATAGGATAGTTATGCTCTGGCTCTTATGCAAATTGGAAATCTCAGGATAGGCTCCTCGTGTTGGGGTTGCAACTATGGTGATGCTTGCTTCCCGAACCGGTATGGATTTAGCAAATCAAGTTTTAATCCTTTAAAATGGCAAAACAGATGGTAGTGAATTTCATCAATGGTTATTCACCTTAGATTTCCTTTGAATGGCTCGTAAGAGATAACTAATCGTCTAAAGCTAAAAGCTTATCAAATATTGGCAACTCATGCTGAATTCCCCCTGGATCCCAAACAAAATTGGCATCCTTCCCATTTGGTCCAAGGGAATTCGTTTCTCTTCTCTTCCCTGCAGAAGTGGATGCTTTAAAGGGTTCAGGTAACCCTTTATCATCTTGAACCTTATGATTTTCAATGGAAGGTTGGTCCATAGAGTTGTCATAGCAATCCCCCACCAAAGTGTCGATCTTCAACACTTTCCTTGATCTTTTTGCATTGGTTCCTTGAAGGTTATGGTGGGGTTGAGGAGGAAGCTTCCTTTTTCCCTTTGTTATGTCGAGATTGGTGAGCTTCTCAATGGAGTCTTGAACTTTTTCTATCCTTTGTGATAGATCATTATAAACCTCCTCCATTCTTACATTTATTGAACTCTCCAAATTATCAATCTTTTCATTAAGATGGGAGTTGATATTTTGTTGCTCACCTACAAAGTCCTCCATGACTTTGCTTATCTTCAAAATGGCTTGCTCTAATGAAGATGTACTCATTGATGGTTGAGGTTGAGGTTGGGTTGTAAGGTTGGGATGGTTATTCCAACTTGAGGTGTAGGAGCTTTGGTAACCGCACATGTCTCTCACAGTTGGAATGGTAGGGCATTCCCCTACCGTATGCTCATATGAATCATCTCCATTCAAAGCATACTTACTACCCCATTGGCTTTGTTGAACTTGCCTTTTCCCTAATTCAATCCGATCCCTCATGGATAGGTATGCGAATTTGTCCTTCGGTTGATGTTGAGAGCTTTGATCTTCATGTGGAATTTCCATTTCTAAAAAAAATGATATTCAACTAAGGCTCTTTTCTTCAACTTGTACCAAGGTTCCCTCTTGGTCTCGAATCCAACAAGGAATGCACAAATTGAAATTAAAACAAAAATAAAAGAAAAGAGAATAAAAAATTTAACTAAATAAAAACTAAACTAAAAAAAAATTATAAGAAAACTCACCAAACTTGTGATGAAGATCACAAGTTACCCTTAATGGTTGCTTCACTGTGCTTGTGGCACCTTCCCCGACAACGGCGCCATTTGATGCGACTTATGGTAGCTTAGCTTTAAAGGCGTATCAACAAAATTTATACCTTAAATACTATTACTAAAGTAGTCAAGCTACTATAGCATAGTGGTTCTAGGATCGTTCACTGGGAAGGGTTTTCGCAAACACTAGTGATATTCAAATTAGGAAAATAGGTGATTTTCTTATGAATGTTAGCTTTAAAAGAAGATGTAAATGTTTTAGAGAGATTTAAACTAATTTAAGCTAACATTAAAGACTAAAATGAAAGGGTGTAAAAACAAGTTTCTCAAAGATAGGATAGCTATACTCTGGCTCTTATGCAAATTGGAAATCTTAGGATAGGCTCCTCGCGTTGGGGTTGCAACTATGGTGATGCTTGCTTCTCGAACCGGTATGGATTTAGCAAATCAAGTTTTAATCCTTTAAAATGGCAAAACAGATGGTAGTGAATTTCATCAATGGTTATTCACCTTAGATTTCCTTTGAATGGCTCGTAAGAGATAACTAATGGTCTAAAGCTAAAAGCTTATCAAATATTGGCAACTCAAAGTCATTCCAGGTGATAAACTCACCTTTCAATGGCCATTGAAATTGGTTCTAACGGATTAATGCAAAAATTGGAATTGAAAACCTCACCTTCCAATAGCTCGTAGGAGATAACTAACGGATAGAAATCCAAAAGCTTATCAAGTATTGGCCGTTGGAAGTTGTCCAAAGGAAATAAAAACCAAACTTTGCATTAATGAACCATTAATGAAAAATGACTACCTTACCTTCCAGGTGCGAGAAATTTCCATAGGATTGCATCCAAGCCATCACATAACATCCATACTTTGAGAAACTTAAAAGTTTTAGCCAATCATCCTTCGAGGAAAAGTCCTCAGAGGCTGTTTGGCTAGTAAGAAAATAGAAATGGGAAAGAACCGGAGAAGAGAGAAAAACAGAGCTTTATATATTTCTAAGTTAATGTACAGAGGATCGATCCCCCAATAATTTTCTTTTAGAGGCGTTGTGCACCTCTATATCTAGCAAAATTACAAGATAAAGCCTTATGTCAGCTGAATACAAGGTTACAAAAGGAATTTACATGAGAAAATATCAAGCTAAAAATATCTGGGAAGTCGGTGGTGCGTGCGTGGAGAAACAGAGGAAATTTGGCAAGGTAAAAGGTTACATGTGAAATTTTGGCAAGGTAAAAGGTTACTTGTGAAAATATGGCACTTCGCATCATGAGTAATTCACCTTGCCAAATTTAGCAAGGTGCATTTTCACCTTGCGAAAATTGCATTTTGGCAAGGTACTTTGCCTTGCCTTGCGAAATGGCTATCCCTTTGTTTGTGCTCGTGTTTCCACTTGAAATTCAAGCCTGTAAACTTCCAAAATCCTTGCTTTAACTTGTCCAAGTAGCTCCTCCATCATTTGGCATGCTTGAATTGATTCATAAGCTGATAAAAACATGTAAACTTGCCACAAAATGGTTAAAACCAATTACTAAGGACCTTAATGAATTAATTGGGTTCAATGAATATGATTACTACTCAAAAGTGCTTAAAACCATTATAATTAGGTTTACAAAATAGCACTTTTTGGTAGTAATCAGGTATTGATGACATGAATGACCCGGGGTCATGACCTCAGGGCTCTAAATGCTATGAAAAACTCAAGGTTGTGCATGACATGAATGACTCTAGGTCGTGAATCGAGGGCTCTATATGCTATGAACAACTCAAAATTGTGGTTGACATAAACGACTTTGTGTCAGGAGCCGAGGACTCTAGATGCTATGAACAACTCAGGGTTATGGATGAGATGAATGACTCTGAGTCATGAGCTTAGGGCTTTAGATGTTATAAACATCTTCAAGATGTGGTTGACATGAATGACTATGGTTCGTGAGCTGAGAGATCTAGATACTACAAACAACCTAGGGGTGTGGTTGAAAGGAATGATTCTAGGTCATAAGCTTAGGGCTCTCGATGCTATGAACAACTCAAGGCTACGAATGACATGAGCTACTCTCGATCGTTAACTCAACGCCCTGGTTATGGATGATCTTAATGACTCGGGATGCCATGTGCTTAGGACTTTAGATGCTATGAATAGGTCAGGGGTGTAGTTGGTATGAACAATTCTTAGTCATGATCCCATGGCTCTAAATGCGATGAACAGCTTAGGGCTGTAGCTGACATTAACAACTCTGGGTTGTGAGCTCAGGGCTCTAGATGCTATGAATAGCTCAAGGTTATGGTTGACCTGAACGATTCTGGGTGATGAATTCACAACTATAAATGCTATGAACAACTCAGTGTTATGGTTGACATGAATGTCTTTAGGTTGTGAGTTTAAGGCTTTATATGTTATGAAAATGTTAGGGTTGTAGATGACATGAATGACTACGAGTCATGAGATTAGGGATGTAGTTTACATGATTGACTTGAGGTCATGACATTAGGGTTGTAAATGCTATTAAAAGCTTAGAGTTATGGATGACATGAACGTCTCCAAGTTGTAAGCTCAAGGTTCTAGAATTTATGAACAACTCAAGGTTATGGTTGACATGAATGACTCTAGCTCATGGGCTCAAGCTTAGGGTTGCGGATAGTATGAGCTACTATGGTTCATAAGCTCAAGGTGATGGATGTTATCAACAACTGAGCGTTGTGGATGAATGAAAGACTCAAAATCCCATGAACTCATGGCTCAAGATCTAGAAGCTTAGGCTCATGAGATCCTTAGTCACTCATATCATCCATAACTCTGACCTCATGACCCGAAGTTGTTCATGTCATCCACAACCCTGATTTCATGAGGTAGATAAATTCATTTCATCCACAACTTTGTGTTGTACTTAGCATCTATAGCCTTGACCTCACAGAATCCTGAGTCATTCATATCATCCATAATGCTTAGTTGTTCATAGCATCCATAGTCCTCAGCTCATGACCCGAAGTAGTTTATATCATTCACGACCTTGAGTTGTTCATAGCATTTACAGTCGCGAGCTCACGACCCAAAGTCATTCGTGTCAACCATAACCTTAAGTTGTGAATAGTAGCTAGAGCCCTGAGTTCACGACTTGGAGTCATTCATAGAATTTAGAGCGTTGGGCTCACGACTCGGAGTTGTTCTTTTCAACCATAGCCCTAAGTTGTTAATAGCATCTAGAGCCCTGAGCTCACTACCTAGGGTCATTCATGTTATCCATAGCCTTAAGCTATTCATATCATTTAGAGCCATGGGTTCACGACCAAGAATCATTCATATCATCCTCAGCCTTAAGCTATTCATAACATTCAGAGGACGAAGCTCACGAAATCCCGAGTAGTTCATATCATCCAATACCTTGAGTTTTTCATAGCATCCAAAGATGTAAGCTTATGACCTAGAGTAGCTCGTGTCATCCATAATCCTTAGCTATTCATAGAATCTAGAGCCCTGAGCTCACGACCCAAACTTCTTCTTGTGAACCATAACCATGAGTAGTTCATAGCATCTAAAGCCTTGAGCTCGTGACCTAGGGTTGTTCATAACATCCATAGCCTTGAGTTGTTCATAGCATATAGAGGCTTGAGTGCATGATGTATCGTTATTAATATCCAGAACCCTGAGCGGTCCATAGCATCTAGAGGCCTCGAGTCACAGGAGATCAAGTCATTCATATCATCCATAACCTGAGTTGTTCATAGCATTTAAACCCCTAAGCTCACAACCCGAAGTTATTCAAGTCAATCACAAACCTGAGTTCTTGATAACATCTCGAGCCCTAAGCTCATGACCCAGAGTCATTCATGTCATCCACAACATTGAGCAGTTCATAGCATCTAAAGGCTTCAGCTCATGGGATCCTAAGTCCTTCATATCATCCACAACTTTGAGTTGTTCATAGCTTCTAAAACCCTGAGCTTAGGACTTGGAGCCTTACATGTCAACCACACCTGAGCTATTCATATAATCTTGAGGCCATGACTTGGAGTCGTTCATATTATCCATAACCCTGAGTTGTTAAAAGCATCTAGAGCCCTAATCTCATGACCTAGAGTCGTTCATATCAACCATAACCCTAAGTTGTTCATAGCATCTTAAGACCTAAGATCGTGACTCAGAGTGATTCTTGTCCACCATAACCCTGAGCCGTTCATAGCATCTAGAGCCCTAAGCTCATAACTTGGAGTAGTTGATGTCATCAACAACCTAGGTAGTTTATAGAACCTAGACCCCTAATCTCATGACCCGAAATAGTGCATGTCAACCACAACTCTGAGTTGTTCATAGTATCTAGAGGATTGAACTCAAGACCCAAAGTTGTTCATTTCATCCACAACTCTGAGTTGTTTATAGCATCTAAAGCCATGAGCTCACGACCAAAATTCATTCATGTCAACCATAACCCAGAGGTGTATATTGCATCTAGAGTCGTGAGCTCATGACCTAGAGTCGCTCATGTCAACTAGCACCATGAGCAGTTTATAACATTTAAAGCCCTATGATCATGACCCGAAGTCATTCATGTCATCCATAGCCTTGAGCAGTTCATAGCTTTGAGTTGTTCAAAGAATTTAGAGTCTTGAGTTCATGACCCGAGCTATGAGAAACTCAAGGTTGTGGATCATATGAATAGTTCTTGGTCGTGAGCTCATGGCTTTAAATGCTATGAGCAACTAAGGGTTGTAGATGACATGAATGACTCTGAATAGTGAGCTCAAGGTTCTAGATGCTATGAACAGCTTAAAACTATGTTTGAAATCAACAACTCTAGGTCATGAGCTCAGTGCTTTAGATGCTATAAAACACTCAAGGTTAGAGTTGACATGAATGACTCCGAGTTGTAAGTTAAGGGCTCTAGATTCTATAAACAACTCAAGGTTGTGGATGACATGAATGACTCTAGGTCATGAGTAGAGGGTTCTACATATTATGAAGAACGTGGGCCTGTGGTTAACATTAACAACTCTAGGTCATGAGCTTAGGGCTCTAGATGTTATGAATACCTTATGCTTGTTAATGACATGAACTACTCTGGGTCATGAGCACGAGTCTCTAGATGCTATGAACAGCTCCATGTTATGGATGATACACATGATTCTAGGTCATGAGCTCAAGGATCTAAATGTTATGAACAACACAAGGTTGTGAATGATATAAATGATTTTGGGTCATGAACTCAAGCCTCTAGACACAATGAACAACTCAGGTTTATGGATGAATAAACGAATTCGGGTCATGAGCTTAGGACCCTAGATAATATGGACACCTCATTATTGTGGATGATATGAATGACTCGAGATCCCATGACCTTAGGCCTTTAGATGCTGTAAACAACTTAAGGTTGAGAATAATATGAATGATTCTTGGTCATGAGCCTATGGATTTAAATGTTATGAAATGCTTAGGGCGGTGGATGACGTGGAGGACTCCTGGTCGTGAACTCAAGGCACTATATGCCATGAACAACTCAGGAATGTGGTTGATAAGAACGAGTCCTAGTCGTGAGCTCAAGGCTCTAGATGCTATGAACAACTCAAGGTTGTGGGTGACAGGAGCTACTCCGAGTCATGAGCTTACGACTCTGGATGCTATGAAGAACTTAGGGATTGAAAAATATGAATGAATCGAGATCCTATAAGCTTAGGCCTCTATATGCTATGAACAACTAAGGGTTGTAGATGATATGAAAGATTCTTAGTCGTGAACCATTGATCTAAGTTCTACATACAACATAGGGTTATGGATGACATGAACGACTCCAGATAGTGAGCTCAAGGTTGTAAATGCTACAAACAACTCAGGGTTATGGTTGACATGAACAACTCCAGGTCATGAGCTCAGCATTTTAAATGCTATGAATATCTCAAGAGTGTGGATGACATGAATGACTCTAGGTCGTTAGCTCAAGGCTTTAGATACTATGAACAACTTAGGGTTGTGGTTGACATGAATGACTTCGAGTCGTAAGCTCACGAATTTAGATGCTATGAACAACTCAAGGCTGTTGATTATATGAGCTACTCTTGGTTGTGAACTCAAGGCTCTAGATGCCATGAATTGCTCAAGGTTTTGGATGACACGAAGGACTTTTGGTTGTGAGCTCACAACTTTAGATGTTATGAACAACTCAAGGCTATTGATGATATGAGCTACTCCGGGTTATGAACTCAAGGGTTTAGATGCTATGAACTGCTCAAGGCTATGGATTACATGAACGACTTCAACTCATGAGCTTAGGGCTTTAGATGGTATGAACAGTTATGGGTCGTGGATGACATGAACGGCACAGAGTCATGTGCTGAGGGCTTTAGATCCTATGAATAGATTAAGGCTATGGTGGACATAAAAGACTCTATGTTGTGAGCTCAAGACACTAGATACAATATAAAGCTCATGGAAATGTATGACATGAAATATAAGGCCATGAGCTTAGGGTTGTGGCTAACATTAACAACTTTAGGTCATGAGCTCAAGGCTCTAGGTGCTATGAACAATTCATAGTTGTGGATGATATGAACAACTCAGTATCCCATGATCTCAGGCCTCCATATGCTATAAATAGTTCAAGGTTGAGGATCATATAAATTGTTTTTGGTCATGAGCCTATGAGTCTAAATGTTATGAACAACTCAGGGTTGTGGATGAAATTAAAGACTCCAAGTCATGAGGTCAGGGCTCTAGATGCTATTAAAAGCTTAGAGTTATAGATGTCATGAACAACTCTTGACCACAGGCTCAAGGCTTTAGTTTCTATGAATAGCTCATAGTTGTTGTTTATATGAATGACTCTGAGTCATGAGCTCAAGGCTCTTAATGCTATGAATACAACAGGGTTATCATAGATATGTGCTACTTTGGCTCGTGAGTTCAGGGCTATGGATTTTATCAACAATTCGACATTATGGATGACATGAACAACTTGAGATCCCTTGAGCTCAAGCCTCTAGATGTTATGCATAACTCAAGGTTGTAGATTAGATGAACGATTCTACGTCATGAGCTAAGGGTTGTGGATGACATGAACAACTCTCGGTCCTGGACTCAAGGCTCTAGATGCTATGAACAACAAAGGGTTGTGGTTGACATGAACGACTTCAGGTCATGAGCTTAAGGCTCTAGATGCAATGAAAAACTTTAGGCTATGAAGGACATAAATGACTCCGGGTCATGAGCTTCAGGGTTGTGCATGAAATGAATGACTCTTGATCATGAGCTTAGGACTCTGGATGCTATGAACAACTCAGGGTTATGGATGATATGAATGACTATGAATCTTGTGAGTTCAGGCCTCTCGATGTTATGAAAAGCTCAAGAGTGTGGATGATATGAACAATTTTGTGTCATATGCACATGGATTTAAATGCTATGAATAGCTCAGAGTTATAGATGACATGAATGACTCTGGTTCATGAGCTCAAGGCTCTAAATGCTGTTAACTGTCCAAGGTTGTTGTTGATGCGAACAACTCCAGGTCATGAGCTTAGGGTTCTAGATGCTATAGACAACTTAGGGTTGTGGATGACATGAACGACTCTAGGTCGTGTGCTTAGGTCTTTAGATAATATGAACAACTCAAGGTTATGATTGACACAATGACTTTAGCTCATGAGCTGAAGGCTCTAAGTGATATGAATAGCTTAGGACCGTGGATGACATGAGCTACTCCAGGTTGTGAGCTTAGGGCTATTGATGCTATGAACAACTCAATGTTGTTGATGTTATGAACGACTCGGGATCCTATGACCTCAAACCTCTAGATGCTAAGAACATTTTAGGACTATGGATGATATGACCGGTTCCATGTCATAGGCTTAGGACTATGGATGGCATGAATGACTCTACGTTGTGAGCTTAAGGTTTTGGATACTATGAACAACTCAAGGTTGTGGTTGACATCAATGACTTTGAGTTGTGAGCTTAGGCCTTTAGATGTTATAAAAACCTCAGGGTTATGGATGATATGAGTACTTGAGGTTGTGAGCTCAGGGTTATGGATGATATGAGCTACTTTAGGTTGTGAGCTCAGGGCTATGGATGCTATGAACAACTTAATGTTGTGGATGGTATCAATGACTTGGGATCGCATGAGCTCACATCTCTAGGTGTTATGAACAACTCAGGATTGAGGATGACATTAATGATTCTTGTTCCTAAGACAATGACTCTAAATGTTATGAACAACTTAGAGCTATGGCTGACGTGAAAGACTTTAGGTCATGTGCTCAAGCTCAAGGCCGTGGTTGACATGAAGAATTTGGGTTGTGACCCTAAGGCTCTAGATGCTATTAAGAGTTCAAGACTATGGATGACATGAGCTACTTCGAGTTGTTTGCTCAAGGCCCTAGATGCATGAAATAACTTAGGATTGGGGATGATATGAAAGATTTTGGATCATGTGAGCTTACGCCTCTAGATGCTAAGAATAGCTCAGTGATATGATAGATTCTTGGAAGTGTATCCATGGCTCTAAATTCTATGAAAAACTTAAGGTTGTAGTTGACATGAATGACTCAAGGTCGTGAACTCAAGGCTATGGATGATATGAGCAACTTTGGGCTTTGGTTGACATGAATGACTTTGGGTCGTCAACTTAGGGTTATAGATACTATGTACAACTCAAGGTTGTGGATAACATGAATGACTCTGGATCGTGAGCTTAAGGCTTTATAAACAATGAACAACTCAAGGTTGTGGTTGACATAAACAAATCTAGGTCGTGAGCTCAAGTTTCTACTTGTTATGAAAAGCTTAAGGTTGTAAATGATATGAACGATTCTGCATCATGAGGTCAGAGCTATGGATGACATCAATGACTCCTGTTCATGAACTCAATGTTTTAGGTACTATGAACAACTCAGAGTTGTGGTTGACATGAACGACTCCGGGTTTTGATCTCATGGCTCAACATGCTATGAATAAATCAAGGCACTGGACTACATGAGCTACTTCGAGTTGTGAGCTTAAGCCACTACATGCTATGAACAACTCAACTTTGTGTAAGATATGAACAACTTAGGATCCAATGAGCTGAGGGCTCTAGATGCTATGAACAACTAAGGGTTGTGGTTGACATGAACGACTTTGAGTCTTGAGTTCTAGGCTCTAGATTTTATGAACAACTCAGGGATATGGATGATATGAATGATTCTTAGTCGTGAGCCCAATGCTCTAGATGTTATGAATAGCTTAGGATTGTGGATGACATGAACAATTTTGGGTTATGAGCTTAGGGTTGTAAATGTTATGAACATCTTAGGGTAGTGGTTGACATGAATGACTCTGGGTTATGAGCTCAGTGCTTTAGATGCTATGAATAAATTAGGATTGTGAATGACATGAACAACTCTAGGCCATGAGCTCGATGTTATGAATGACTCAGGCTTGTGGATGACATGAGCTACTCCGAGTCATAAGCTAAGGGTTTTGTATGCTATGAACAAGTCAGGGTTGTGGATGATATGAATGATTCTTGGTCATGAACCCAAGACTCTAAATCTTATGAACAACTCAAGACTATGGATGACATGAATGAATCAAGGTCGTGAGCTTAGGGCACTAAATGCTATGAACAACTCATGTTTGTGGTTGATATGAACGACTTCGAATCTTGAGCTTAGGGCTCTAGATGCTATCAACATCTCAAACATGTGGATTATATGAGTTACTCCACGTTTTAAGCTCATGGCTCTAAAATCTATGAATAGCTTAAGGTTGTGGACAATATGAATGACTCAGAATCCTGTGAGATTAAGCCTCTAGGAGCTATGAATATCTTAGGGTTGTGGATGATATGAACGATTCTTGGTCATGAGCCCAAGGCTCTACATGTTATGAACTGGTCAAGGTTATGAATGACATTAATGACTCAAGGTCATCAGCATAGGACTCTTCATGCTATGAACAACTTAGGGTTATGATTGAAATGAATGACTCTATGTTGCCAACTCAGTGCTGTAGATGCTATGAACAACTTAGAGCTGTGGATGATTTGAATGACGTGGGATCCTGTGAGCTACGGTCTCTAAATGCTTTGAATAGATCAAGGTTGAGGATGATATGAACGATTTTTGGTCGTGAGCCTATGATGTTAAATGTTATGAACAACTCAGGGTTATGTATGACATGAACGACTCAAGGACGTGAGCTTAGGGCTCTAGATGTTATGAACAACTCAGGCCTATGGATGATAGGAACTACTCTAGGTCATGAGCTTAGGGCTCTTGATGCTATGAACAGCTCAAGGTTGTGGTTAATATGCATGTCATAAGCTCATGGTTTTGGATACTGTGAATTGCTTGGGGTTGTGGATAATATGAACGACTTGAGATCCTATAAGCTCAAGCCTCTAGGTTCTATGATTAGCTCATGTTTGTGGATGATATGAATGATTATTAGTCATGAGCCCAAGGCTTTAAATGTTATGAACAACTAAGGGTTGTGGATTACATGACTAAAGGTCATGAGCTTATGGCTCTAGATGCTATGAACAACTCAGGGCTCTAGATGCTATGAATAACTCAGAGTTATGGATGATATGAATGACTTGGGATCCCATAAGCTTAGGCCTTAGATGCTATGAATAGCTCAAGGCTTTGGAAACATGAATGACTCCAAGTTGTGAGCTCTATGAACAACTTAAGGTTGTGGATGACGTGAAAGACTCAAGATCATAAGCTCTGGGCTCTAGACATTAATAACAACTTAGGGCTCTGGATGACATGAACAACTTTGGGTCATGAACTCAATGCTCTAGATGTTATGAACAACTCAAGGCTATGGTTGACATGAATGACTTTGGGTTGTGACTTATAGGCTCCAGATGCTATGAATAGTTTAAGGATGTGGATGGCATGAATGACTCCATGTGGTGAGCTCAGGGCTCTAGATGATATGAACAAGTAAAAGTTTTGGATGATATGAGCGATTCAGGATACCATGAGCTCAAGCCTCTAAATGCTATGAACAACTCAGGGCTTTGGATGATATGAACCATTCTTTGTTTTGAACACAATGCACTAAATGTAATGAACAACTCATGGTTGTAGAGGACATGAACTACTTAAGGTTGTGATCTCAGGGCTCTAAATGATATAAACAGATCAGGTATATGGTTGACATGAACATCGTAGGCCTATGGAGGACATCAGTTGCTCCATGTCGTGAGCTCATGGATTTGGATGCTATGAACTGCTTAAGGTTGTGAATGATATGAATGACTCGGGATCCTGTGAGTTCAAACCTTTAGGTGCTATCAATTGCTCAAGGTCGTGGATGATATCAATGATTCTTGGTCGCGAGTAACTCAAGGCTTTGGATGACATGAATGACTAAAGGTCATGAGCTTAGGGCTTTGGATGTTGTGAATAGCTCATGACTCTAGATTCTATGAACAACTCAGAGTTGTAGATGATATGAATGACTCGGGATCCCGTGAGCTTAGGCCTCTAGATGCTATGAATAGCTAAGAGTTGTGGATGACATGAACGAATCTAGGTCGTGAGGTCAAGGCTTTAGATGCTATGAACCACTCTAGGTTGTGGATGACATAAATGACTCAAGGTCGTCAGCTAAGAACTCTAGATGTTAGGAACAACTCAGGGTTGTGAGCTCAAGGCTTTAGATGCTATGAATAACTTAGGGCTTTAGTTGACATGAACTACTTTGGATCATGAGCTAAGGGCTCTAGATGCTATGAATAGTTTAGGGATGTGGATGACATGAATGACTCCATGTCATGATTTCAAGGCTCTAGATACTAGGAACAACTCAAAGTTGTGGATGATATGAACAACTCGTGATCCCGTGAGCTTAGGTCTCTAGATTCTACGAACAACTTAGGGCTCTAGAATATATGAATGATTCTTGGTCGTGAGCACCAGACTCTAAATGTTATGAACACCTCGAGGCTATGGATGACAAGAACGACTCATGGTCTGAGCTCAAGGCTCTAGATGATATGAACAACTCGGGTCTATGGTTGATATGAACTACTTTGGGTCATGAGCTAAGGGTTCTAGTGTTAGGATAGAGCCCTTAAAAGCATGACATGATGTTATAAATTTAGAATTCATTATTTATTAAAAGATGATTGAGTTTCACTATTATCCATCCTTATTCCATGTATTATACTTTATGAGCATTCTTACCTCAACTTTTTGCATTGTACATGACCTAGGTGCATTTCCACCAAGCTGCTTAATCGCTCAGATTTTGTCGTTTATTGGATCAAAACAAAATTTATAACCTAATTCACTATTCTATAGCAATTTGTACTTGATCAAAAAGTGGCTTTTAGTACAAACTACTGTAGTATAGTGGTATTTAGGTATCGTCCACAAGGATGGATTATTCTCAGTAATTAAGGCTTGAACGAGATGATAAGAAATGATGGTGATCAAGTGAAATTTACTTGAAATTGCATGATAAAATTTCAAGATAGCAATGTATTCAAATTGAAATGAAAATGAAGTGTAAAAGAGAAGAAAATTAATAAGATGTGAGATTCTCAGAGTTAGGATTTTCTAGAGAGCGATTTCCATGGTGAATAGGTGTTAAGATCTAATTTTCATCAAGTTAGATTGAAAACCTAAATTTTCATCTAAACCGATTTTTGATTTAGCTTTATATCTAGATCTAATTTCTCTTCAAATCAGGTAATCTAATCCAAGAGATTAATTTGAATCATAAATTCAATTCATCTTAAATTATATTCCAATGATTCACACTATGCAACTATTCAATCTCATCAAATCTAGCATTAAGAATTTGATGAATCTACCTAGCTTGCATTGTAGTAATCATCCAAGACAATTTGAAGAGAAAAATCCCCAAATTTCAATTAATCAATCAATTGGATCAAATTACCTTTGCAATTCAAGCTCAATTCTCTAATTCACCATAGATCTTGCCTCTAGATCCTCCCTCCTCTAAGAAAAATGAGATTTAGCCACTCATGCTTGGAGATTTGATCTCACAAGACATGTTTGGCTACCGAGAAAATAAGAGAAACTGAAGGAAAGTGGAGAATTATATAGAGAGAAGAAGTATGAAAAGTTCTACAATTAGAAAATGTATCAAAAAAGTTCTTAAATGAGTCAATCATGTTTCTATTTATAGGCCAAGGTTAAGTGGACACTTGGCAACATTTTAGAGGTCTTCCAGATGCTTCTTCATCAAGGAATATGAAGAAAATGCATTTTCGCACGAGCCCCTAGCAATCTCGCATGATGGTGTGAAGTGGAAAGTCCATTAGCTTCATTTTCGTTCTTTTGGAGCGTTTCGCATGGTCATGCGAAATTGCTTTTCACTTTTCCTTTAGTATGCTGCAGCCAACATCCTTTCTGTTTCATTTCGCATGACTATGCGAAAATTTCGCATGATCATGCGAAATCGAAAAACATGCTATTCTGACTCCTCTTTGCAATTTCTCTCATTTCTTCATTTTTAATCCATCTCCACCACCTTCAATTAAGCTCCAAAGCTTGGTCCAAGTGCATTTCCTCTTCCTCTTCATCCACATTATGTACCCTCCTCCATTCCATTTTCCATTTGTCACTCCATGCTTCAAAAATCACCTTAAAATATCTCCAAAACTCAACAAAGAAGCATTAGTATCTCTTGCAAGGGTAGCAATGTATTACTTGGGCATATTAGGCATAATTACTACTCAAAAGGTGTGAAACTCATGAAAGTTAGTATCTAAAATGTGTGGTTTTTGAGTAGTAATCATTCCCCCCAACCTACACATTGTTAGTCCCTTAGCAATGGTATAACAAAAAGAAAGAGAAAATTACTCAAAAACAAAATCTTAAACTCATTTGGAAAATGTGTTTGAAAATCCCATAGCACAAATGGTCAAAAATGAAACACACCTCACCATCCATAGGTGTCATCAAAATCTCAAGCTCATTTACTATCTCTAATAGAAAAGACATCATGCAAATCAAAGTGTCAAAGATATATCCATTTTCAACTCCCCAAAATGATATTTCCAAACAAGCCTTGAGTGAAATTAAACTAGCCCCCTAATATATTATTCAAAACTATTCCTCCCCCTAACCATGCCTAATTTATCTTAAGCAACAAAAACCACTCTCTCATAGGTCAAGAATGCACCTATCTTTATTTATTTATTTTTTTTTTCAAAGGTCTAATTGTAGGAATGCAATGCTAAATGTATCTCCAAGTATACGGTCCATGTAGCGGGGATTCATCGATGACTCCCAACCATAAGGCCTAGGGCACCAAGTTTATAGGACTAATTCAGCCACTAACTCCTCAGACTTCACCCCGGACTCCACAATTTAGGATCCAATACCTTATCACCTACAATCGAGCTCATACTCCACCTATTCACCCATGTAGCGAGCATTGAGGTCGGTGGCTCCCAACCATAATGGCTTAGGGCACCAGGTTTTAAAGACCTTTGGGCCATATACCCCTCGGACCTTGCTCAGGTTTCAAGGAAAGCATAACTCAACCTTTTTATTCAATCAATTTTTATTTTTTTTTTAAGGGAAAATTTTGGCACAAACATGCGAAATTTTCACATAAGTGTGCGAAGTGGTCCAGAGGGTTCATTCTGTTGTAGGGCTTAAGCTGGATTTCGCATAGTCATGCGAAATGGTCCAGAGGGTTAAAAATTTTTGCACTACCCTTATCAGTTTCGCACAGTCATGAGAGAATTTTGCATGATCATGCGAACTGGGACAGAGACTCGTTTTGCACATTTCCAAAGCTATGAAGACTCTCCTGTTTTGGCATGAACATGCACACTGGTGTTGGGTCATTAAAACTCCTTTTTCATTTGCCTCATGCATTCCATCCATCTGGAAAATCCTTCAAAACACAACTGATATGATTAAAAAGGGATCATTCATAATGACTAAAAAAACAACAACATACAAGCAAAACAAAAACAAAAAATCAAAGAAACTTCTAAGTAGTATTTATTACCTTTTAAACTCAATTGGCACATTAAAGACCGTTGCAAATGTTTCTAATCAGTTTTTGGCAAGTTTTAGTGTTTTTAATAGCTTTTTTATCATTAAAACGAGCCAAGAATGAGGGAGAATCTTGTATAGCCATGGCAAAGCAAGTTGAAGCTCAAACACATGAAGAATCCAAGTTTTGGAGAACTTCATAGCCTTTTCCAAATCAATCAAGTATGCAAGGAAGAGAATTAGAGAAGAAATCTAACATCTATCAATTTCGCATGGCTGTGCGAAATTTTCGCATAGCATGTTAGATGTCCAAAAGGAGTACAAGTTGCAGGACAAAGACCAAGACTGTGAAAAATGAATTTCGTAAGCCTTGCGAAATTGAGAAAAATGAATTTTGCACCCTATGCAAAATTTCGCAAGCTTTGCGAAAATCCTCCTATGTAATTTTCAGATATTTTTGCATCGAATCTGTTAGATTTTTATCTCGAGATATTTTTGTGTAATTACCTATTTTCTCCTTGTAATCGGTTATAGATATTTTTAGATATTTAGGATATCTAAATAAGGGGTTAAAAATATCTCTCTATATATGTCTTAAAATATATCTTTTGTAATATCTCGGAAGAAATTCCAGAGAACACTTGTAAATTCTTTTAGTAAGAAATACATAGAGCTTTTGCTCTGCCTTACCTACTCATTTTTTTTTATTTTCTTTCTAGCCAAACAACCTCTGAGGATGTTTTCTTAGAGGATGAATGGCTAGGTTTTTCGTTTCTTAGACTAAAGGAAGCTAGGTAAGGGATCTGGATACAAAAGTGGGAGTTTTCCTTGATTTAGACAAGGAGAGTTGTTACCCGTTAATGGTTTTTATTTTTAAGGTTTAACTTAAAATCCCTTAAAATCACCTAGGTCAATACTTGGTAAGCTTTTCGGACTCCCTAGAGATCCATTAGTTATCTCTTATGAGCCTCTATGAGGTGGTTTAAAGGTAGGATTACCTAGCATGCCAATACTTGGTAAGCTTTTTGGACTCCCTGGAAATCCATTAGTTATCTCTTACGAGCCTTTGAAGGGTAATCCAAGGTTAGGATCACCTTGAATGGCTAATACTTGGTAAGCTTTTTGGGCTCCATGGAAACCATGGATATCTCTTACGAGCCATTGAAAGATGATTTACAGTGAGAGGTCTTTAGTGTTTGAAACCATTAATGGAAAGCAACTATAGTCTTTCATGGACCAGTGGGATCAAAACTTGATTGCTAAATACACACCGGTTAGGGAGATAACCATTCTTTATGTTATTATCCCCAACGCGAGGAAAAGATCTGGAATATCCCTATTTTGTCTAAGGAACTTGAACCTAGTGACTTAAAACTCCAAGAAACCTTTTCTTTGTAATTAATCTCAATTCCTATTTTTGGTTAACTTAAAACCAACCCCTTTCAACAAAAAATTATGTTTTCTTTTAAGGTTAACTCATAAAAGAAAAAGCATCATTTCAGTACTTTAACTAATATCACTTGTAATATGAAAACCCATCCCTATGGATGATCCTAGAACCACTATACTATGTTAGCTATGCTACCCTAGTGTATGGTGAATTAGGTTTATAAATTTTGTTGATGACTCCCGTTTGAGGACTGAATCAAGTAGATCACCAATTGGGGATGAATAAAATGGCGCCGCTACCGGGAATGGTGCCACTTCACAGTGATAGTTATTTACAAAACACTTGTGATCTTCATCACAAGTTTGGTGATTTTTATTTTCTTTTACTAACTCTTTTTATTTTAGTTTATCTTTTATTTAGTTTTTAGTTAACCTTAATTTTTTTTCTAGAATTGTTTTTTTTTTTCAATTATTGCTAGTTGTGCATGCCCTAGTGGATACGAGATAGTGAGGGAAGACTTGTGAAAATCGAAACTCCTCACAAAACAGAGTTAGAATTGTGCGTGAACGTCATGGAAGCTACACCTGAAGATCAGCATAGTCAACATGCTTAGGAGGAGAATTTCAATGCATACCGATCCATGAGAGACCGCATGCATCCACCTCGTATGAGTGCACCATCATGTATAGTGCCACCTACAGATCAGCTAGTGATCTGACCACATATTGTGCCACTTCTACCTACTTTCCATGGGATGGAAAGTGAGAATCTCTACGCGCATATCAAGGAATTTGAGGAGGTTTGTAATACTTTCCAAGAAGGAGGAGCTTCAATTAACTTGATGAGGCTCAAGCTATTTTCTTTCACCTTGAAGGATAAGGCCAAGGTCTGGATTAATTCTTTAAGGCCAAGGAGTATCCAAACTTGGACTGATTTGCAAGCTGAATTTCTCAATAAATTTTTTCCGACTCATAGGACCAATGGCTTGAAAAGGAAAATTTCAAACTTCTCAGCTAAAGAAAATGAGAAATTCTATAAGTGTTGGGAGAGATACATGGAAACTATCAATGCTTGTCCTCACCATGGATTTGATACATGGCTATTGGTGAGCTATTTTTATGAAGGTTTGTCTTCCTCAATGACGCAACTGTTTGAAACTATGTGCGGAGGAGACTTCATGAGTAAGAATCCGGAGAAAGCCATGGATTTCTTGAGTTATGTAGCTAAAGTTTCAAGATGATGGGATGAGCCAACTGCCAAAGAAGTGGGAAAAATGAAGTCTCAACCTAATGCTCCTAATGCTAAGGCTGGGATGTATACTTTGAATGAAGACATCGATATGAAAGCAAAAGTTGCAACTATGGCAAGAAGATTGGAGAAGTTAGAAATGAAGAAGATACGAGAAATGCAGGCCATTTCTAAAACACCAGTGCAAGCTATGCCATGTTCCATTTGTCAATCTTTTTAGCACTTAGTGGAGGAGTGTCCTATGATTCCAGTTGTGAGAGAAATGTTAGGGGATCAAGAAAATGTTATTGGACAATTTAAGCCTAATAACAATGCTTCGTATGGCAACACCTACAATTCAAATTGGAGGAACCATCTGAATTTCTCTTAGAAGCCAAGGGCACCTCAGTACACGCAACCTAGCCAAGCACCTTTGCAAGCCTCGAATCTTGAACAAGCCATTGTAAATGTTAGCAAGGTCGTGGGAGACTTTGTTGGAGACCAGAAATCCATCAATGCTCAGCTCAGTCAAAGAATTAACAGTGTAGAGAGTACATTGAACAAAATGATGGATGGGATACAAAATGATCTATCTCAGAAGATAGATAATCTCCAGTACTCAATCTCAGGGCTCACCAACCTCAACACAGTGCAAGAGAAAGGAAAGTTTCCTTCATAACCTCATCAAAATCCCAAGGGTATCCATGAAGTGGAGGCTCAGGAGGGAGAATCTTCATAGGTGAGTGAAGTCAAAGTAGTGATCACTCTAAGGAGTGGTAAAGAGGTTGATCTGCCTACCTCCAAGCCAGAGCATGAACCAGAGAGTGAAGCGGAGAAAGAGAAGAGGGAGGAAATCAAAGGAAAGAGAAAAGGAAACAATGCAAAGAATGAGGACCTTGAATCTACTGTGAATGAAGAACCGGAGAGGACCATCAACCAAGAAGATATGATGAAGAAACACATGTCGCCACCTTTCCTCCAAGCTTTGCATGGCAAAAAAGGAATTAATAATGCATCAGAAATTCTTGAAGTGTTGAGGCAAGTGAAAGTTAACATCCCTTTGCTAGACATGATCAAACAGGTTCCAGCTTATGCAAAATTCCTGAAGCACTTATGCACTATAAAAAGAGGGTTGAATGTGAATAAGAAAGCCTTCTTGACTGAGCAAGTAAGGGCCATTATACAGTGCAAGTCTCCAGTGAAATACAAAAATCCGGGTTGTCCTACGATCTCAGTGATGATTAGAGAGACGTGTGTGGAGAAAGCTTTGTTGGACTTGGGGGCAAGTATGAATTTGCTACCCTGCTCTATCTACAAGCAATTGGGACTTAGAGAGTTGAAGCCAACATCAATCACTCTATCTCTAGTAGATAGATCTGTGAAAATTCTAAGAGGCATGATTGAAGATGTCCTAGTTCAAGTTGACAAATTCTACTACCCAATGGATTTTGTTGTACTTGATATGGACCCGGTTCCCAAATGAACTAACTGTGTTCCTATCATACTTGGAAAACCATTCCTAGCTACATCAAATGCTATCATCAATTGTAGGAATGGAGTCATGCAACTTACATTTGGCAACATGAAGATAAAGCTCAACATCTTTTGTTTGTGCAAGAAACAATTCCTTCTAGAAGAAGAAGAAGGACTAGAAGAGGTGTGCATGATTGACAACTTAGTGGAGGAGCATTGTGATCAGAAAATGCTCAAAGATTTGAACAAGAGTCTTGGGGATCTTGATAAAGGGTTACCTGAACCCTCAAATTTGCTTGCTACTCTGCCCTCTTGGAAGAGGAGGGAGGAAATTCTGTCTTTATTCAATGGGGAAGAGACACTAGAAGTTTTTAAGGAGGAGCCCCCAAAGCTTATTCTGAAGCCATTACCCATGGAGTTGAAGTATGCATACCTGGAAGAAAACAAGCAGAGCCGTGTTGTTATTTCTTCATCTTTTACCACTACTTAGGAGGATTGTCTACTTGAAGTCCTCAGGAAATGTAAGAAGGCAATAGGGCGGCAAATTTATGATCTGAAAGGGATCAGCCCTTTAGTCTATATCCATCATATATACATGGAAGAAGAAGCTAAGTCAGTTCGTCAACCTCAAAGAAGGTTGAACCCTCACATGTAGGAGGTGGTGTGAGCTGAAGTGCTTAAGCTACTTCAAGCTAGTATTATCTACCCCATATTAGTTAGCCCATGGGTGAGTCCTATGCAAGTAGTGCCAAAGAAATCAAGGATCACGGTGGTGCAAAATGAGAAGGGAGAAAAATTCTCTAAACGCCTCACTTCAGATTGGAGGGTGTGTATTGATTATAGAAAGTTGAATGTTGTAACAAGGAAGGACCACTTCCCATTGCTATTTATTGATCAAGTGCTTGAGAGGGTTTCTGGCCATCCATTCTATTGTTTCTTGGATGGCAACTCCGGGTATTTTCAAATAGAAATTGATGTTGAAGACCAGGAGAAGACCACTTTCACATGTCCATTCGGAACCTACTCATACAGAAGAATGCCTTTTAGCTTATGCAAAGCACCCACAACATTCCAAAGATGCATGTTAAGCATTTTCAGTGATATGGTGGAGCGTATTATAGAAGTCTTTATGGATGATATCACCATATCTGGAAGTACGTTTGACGAATGCTTAGTCAACTTGGAAGTTGTTCTGAACCGATGCATTGAGAAAGACTTGGTGCTTTAATTGGGAGAAATTTCATTTCATAGTACACCAAGGGATTGTCCTTGGGCATATTATCTCAAAGCAAGGCATTGAAGTGGACAAAGCAAAGGTTGAACTTATTGTCAAGTTGTCATTGCCAACAATTGTGAAAGGAGTAAGGCAATTCCTTGGCCATGCTGGGTTCTATAGGAGGTTTATGAAAGATTTCTCTAAACTTTCAAGACCTCTTTGTGAAATATTGGTAAAGGATGCTAAATTCGTATGGGATGATCGATGTCAACAGAGTTTTAAAGAACTGAAGCTATTTCTAACGACCGCTCCAATAGTGAGAGCTCCCAATTGGCAATTGCCCTTTAAAGTGATGTGCAATGCTAGTGACTTTGCTAGAGGAGCTGTTCTTGGGCAAAGAGAAGATGGAAAGCCCTATGTGATCTACTATGCAAAAAAAAACATTGAATGAAGTGCAAAGAAACTACACAACCACAAAGAAAGAATTGTTGGCTGTAGTTTTTGCCTTAGACAAATTCCGCGCTTACTTGGTGGGGTCTTTCATTGTGGTTTTCACTGATGATTACTACTCAAAAAGTGCTATTTTATACCTTGTAATTAACTCTTTTAAACACTTTTGAGTAGTAGTTGTTACCTTTTAAATCAATTGGCATGTTAAGGACCCTTGCAATCGTTTCTATATAAATTGTGTTAAGTTTTGGTGTTTTTTATAGCTTTTTTATCACCAAAGCAATCTAAGATGAGGGAGAGTTTTATGGAATCCATGGCAAAGCAATTGGAAGCTTATTAACATGATGAACCTAAGCTTTGAAGCTTTATAGTCCTTTGCCAAAAGCAAATCATGAATGCAAGGAGGGGAAGCAAAGAGAGAAATCTAACATGAAGAATTCAAGAGGACAGCAACTGTTGGACACTTTTAGAGCACTTCCTAGGGTCCATTTCATTCATACTATATTTCATTTCGAATCTTGGGAAGTCAGGAATCCAACGCTTCAAACGGTACGCGAATCGAGTTGAAATGAAGAAGTTAGAGCCATTGAAAGCCAATCACACCAAGCTGAAGGCCAATTTCGTAGCTGCGAAATCAACCTTGGGCTGCGAAATGGTGACCTTCAGCTTGTGAAATTTCACAGCCATCTTGCATGCCTGCGAAATCCTCCTGAGTGCTTCTAGATATTTGCGACCGACACTTTTAGATTTTTTCTTCAGATATTTGTTGTTTAAATCCCCATTTTCTCCTTGTAATCCACCAATCATAGGATTCCTTAGTTAATAAGCAAGAACAAAGGGTAAATAACCTCTTATATATAGTTTGTAATTTTCTTTACGCAGAATATCTCAGTAGCTTGTTCTCGAAGACAACCTTTTGCATAGTAAGAAAATATATCTACAGAGCACTTGCTCTGCTTTTCCTTCATATTTTTGTTTTCTCGTTATTTTTATTTCTAGCAAATCAAACCTTGAGGATGTTTCCTTAGAGGATGAGTGACTAGGCTTTTTGTCTCTTGGAGTGAAGAAAGTCGGGTAAGTTTCCAAATGCAAAAATTGGAAGTTTTGTTGTTTCAGCTTTTAATGAAGAGAAAGTGTGACCCGTTAATGGTTTCTATGTTTTTAGTTAACTTAAAATGCCTTTAAATCACCTAGGCCAACACTTGGTAAGGCAAGTGATCTTCGTCCATTGAGATGCACTAGTTTATCTCTTGCGAGCCTTTGGGAAGTGGTTTAAAGGTAGGATTTTCTAGAATAGCCAACACTTGGTAAGCTTTTGGACTCTGAGGAGACATCCATTAGTTATCTCTTGCGATATTTTTGACGGGTAATCCAATGTTAAAGATCACCTTGAATGGCAAGTGCTAGGTGAGAGGTATGAGCCATTGCAAGATGCATCAGTGACAGGGATTTAGTGTTTGAACCCATTAAGGGGAAGCATCTGTAACACACCGGTTCGGGAAATAACTATATGTTAAATCCCCAATGCGAGGAAAAGAAACAAGTGACCGAAACTCTCTTTTTGTATTAGGAGCCTGAGCCTAGTAATCTGAAACTCCAAGAAACGCTTTTCTTTATTAGTAATTTCAGTTACTATTATTTTTGGTTAGCTTAAAACCAATCCTTTTTCAACCAAAGATTATGTTTTCTTTTAAAGCTAACCTTGAAATGAAAAAGCACCAATTCATCTTTGAATTAATATCAATTGTGAAGTGAAAACCCATCCCAGTGAACTATCCTAGAGCCACTACGCTATGCTAGCTGAGGCTATCCTAGTACATGGTGTAATAGGTTATAAATTTTGTTGATTACTCCCGTCTGAGGACCGAAATCAAGGTACACCAACTGGGCACGAATCAAATGGAACCATTGTCGGGGACCATTGACAGGACATGAATCAGCTGATACACCAATTGGGAACGAATCAACTAATCACTCGACCTTGAAATATCTGCTGACTAAGCAGGATGCAAAAATGAGGTTGATTAGATGGATTCTCTTGCTTCAAGAGTTCAATCTTTAAATCAAAGACAATAAAGGAGTGGAGAATGTGGTAGCTGACCATCTGCTAAGGCTAGCCATCGCACATAATTCCCATAGGTTACCCATTAATGACGATTTTCTAGAGGAGTCACTCGTGTTGATGGAAGTCGCTCCTTGGTATGCTCATATTGCTAACTATTTAGTTACCAGAGAAGTTCCAAGTGAGTGGAAAGCGCAAGATGAGAACCATTTCTTTGCAAAAATTCATTCCTACTATTGGGAAGAGTCATTTCTATTCAAATATTGTGGGATCAAATAATACGGAAGTGTCCCTGAACAAGAGCAACAAGGGATTCTCAGTCATTGCCACGAAAGCACATGTGGAGGCCACTTTGCTTCTCAGAAGACAACTATGAAGGTATTGCAATCGAGTTTCTACTGGCCATCACTTTTCAAAGATGCCCAAACCATGTGTAGGAGCTGTGATAGATGCTAGAGGCTTGGGAAGTTAACACACAGGAACATGATGCCTTTTAATCCCATTTTAATAGTTGATTTTTTTTTTATGTCTTGGGCATTGACTTCATGTGACCTTTTCCTATGTCATTTGGCTACTCCTACATCTTGGTAGGAGTAGATTATGTTTCTAAATGGGTTGAAGCAATCCCATGCAAACGAAATGATCACAGAGTTTTTCTCAAATTTCTCAAAGAGAATATCGTCTCTAGATTTAGGCAAGTTGAGTTAGCAAATCAGGAGATCAAAAACATACTGATGAAGGTGGTGAATAAGAGCAGAAAAGATTGGTCTGTTAAGCTTCATGATTCATTGTGGGCATACAAAACATCTTACAAGACCATTCTTGGAATGTCTCCTTATCACCTAGTCTACGGCAAAGCGTGCCATCCCCCATGTGGAAGTGGAATACAAAGCTTGGTGGGCAATCAAGAAGCTCAACATGGATTTGAGTTGAGCTGGCATGAAGAGGTTCTTAGACCTTAATGAGATGGAGGAACTGAGAAATGGCGCCTACAATAATTCAAACATTGCAAAACAAAGATTGAAGAGGTGGCATGATTAGTTAGTCTCCTGCAAAGAATTCCAAAAGAGTCTTGTTGTATGACTCTAAGCTCCACATCTTCCTGGGAAAGCTGAAGTCAAGGTGGATAGGTTCTTTTACTATTCAACAAGTGCATTCAAACGGAGTAGTGGAACTACTCAATTCTAACAGCACCGGGAGTTTCAAAGTCAATGGCCATCGTCTGAAGCCATTCATGGCGCCATTTTCTCGAGACAAGTAGGAAATCATCCTCATTGAGCCACATCAAGCTTAACAAGACAAATGGTTAGATGGACTTAGTCTGTCGGAAGACATTAAGTCCATAATTTTTATTTTAATATTGATTTAAAGTTTTATTGATTTAGTACTTGTTTTAATTGTAATTTCTTGTTTTAATTTTTTTTTTTTTGGTTGTGATTTAATTTAATTTTTGATGATCAATTGTAGGTGGATTTCATAACAGATGGGAAAAACCTTAAAAAAATTTCTGGTGGAGGAAAAACAGAGCATTTCACACACCCTGCGAAAATTTCGTAGGGCTTGCGAAAATCCCAAAAATCAATTCGCAGGGGGTGCAAAAATTTCGCACACCCTGCTAAAATTTCGCACACCCACCTTTGTTTTGCGAAAATGCCATGCGAAATTGCTTTGTTTTGGGAAAGTGCCTTGCAAAAACCTGTGCGAAATTAGAGAGGGTATATGAACCCATTTCGCAACCTTGTGCGAAGTCCAACAGTCGGTGCGAAAACCAACAGTCACTTAAAACTCTATTTAAATCCCTCTAAGCCTTGTTTTCATTTCGCACACCCCATCTACTCCTTGCGAAGGCCTCCATCACCTTGTGATGCCCAAGCTTCCATCGGTTTTCTCTCCATTGGACGCCCCGTAGCCAACCATTTGAAGAGGCGACCCACACCGCTCTCTCCATTTCTGACATGGCGCGGATTAGAGGAGGCCATACCGACTCTTCACTATCTCGTGAGTCGAGGCCAAGAGCCTTTTCTCCACGAGATTCGACATCTCAGGCCCCCAAGGCCCTAACCATTCCAACTTCTAAGGGTTGAGTGCCCTCTAATCCTCCTCAACATCGATATGAGACCATCGACTTCTCCACCCCCTGAGAGCTCAGTACATCACACTCCAGCTAAGAGGGCTAGGACTTCAAGCCCTAGAGAGTCGTCTAAACATTCACAGCCTCATCTTCGGGCCCTTGCCGATTCTCAGCATCCTTTCGGCATCTCACCGGAAGCCATCATCAAACGGCCTATGGTCACCGCGTCGCCCATTGAGGGCAATTCAGATTATAGAGCCTGGCCATTTCATCCCGAGCTATATTTTGACCTCGAGGTCATGTGATAACAGCTGGAGCTTCGGGATTCATTTGGACTGCTCCAGAGGTACCATCTCAAACACCTTTTGACTCCCAAAGAGTTTTTTTACCCTAGAGTGGCAATGGACTTCTATCAGTCTATGACTACTCAGGGCGCCCGGAGTCCTACCGCCATTCATTTCAGCATTGATGGGCATCAGGGTATCCTTGAGGCTAGACACATTGCAGAGGCTCTACATATTCCATACGAGCCAGTGGATCTAACACATTTTTGAGAGTGGTTCCCTGTATCTCAGCGGGACATAGTCCATATCTTATCCAGGGGGACCTTTGGAGATTTAGCCCTTCTTCGTAAGGAGCTTCAGCTAGGGATGCTCCTAGTAGATGTGTTGTTGCGGTCCAACCTTTTTCCTCTTCAACATCTAGTGCAGAGGCGAGGAGCTATCTTGGACATTTTATTCAGGATATCAGAAGGCTTTTATTTCGGGCCACATCACTTGATTATGGCCTCTCTCATCCACTTTGAGGAGAAGGTTCACAGGAAAAAGCTCCAGAGAGCCGACACTATTCCACTACTGTTTTTGAGGTTGCTCTGTCACATATTGGAGCATATTGGCTATCCTACTGAGCCCCACCTTGAGCGCCGCCACCATTGTCGAGAGCGATTCACTCTCGATAAATGGACATAGTTGGCGGGTTATTCGGCACCTCTAGGAGCCCCACCCAGGCTAGCACCCCCAATGCCACCACAGGCTGAGCAGGCACAGCAGGATAAGCTTCCCACGGAGTTTGTACCACCTGCCCCTGCACCACCTATGCTTAAGGTCACTTCTACTGTTCTTCCTACCACTCCAACTATTCCACCGGTTGCACCTTCTACATCTGAGGCCTTCATCACCATTTTTGCCACAGAGTTTCGAGCCATGATACATACATTCAAGACACTGACCACTACACACAATGCTTTATTCCAAAAGATGGCTGCCATGCGTGCTCAGCAGGACCAGCATACTGCTATCCTTCGTCAAATTCAGCAGCATCTGGAACTTCTGCCACCACCTCAACCTGACATTCCTGGACCATCAGAGGCCATAGCTCCAATTGAGGAGACTATTCTAGCTGAGGAGGCTATTCCAGTTGAGGAGACCACTAGAGTCGATGTCTCGATCCAACCCACTCAGGAGGCCACCACAGATCCATCATCTCCACCAGAGACCCCCACTACTTGATCATCTCTTTATCCTATTGTATTTACTTATTATATTAGTAGACATAATTACTTGTTTTAATGTTTTATATTTTGGGATTGGATGTATTACATGATCATAACTCACATTGTACTTTCTTAGAGTAATATATAGACATCATTTTTGTTTATACTTAACCTTTTTTCTATTTCCTTTACTCATTAATCTTTT
The DNA here is from genome assembly GCA_945999865.1 of Vitis cinerea var. helleri x Vitis rupestris. NCBI lineage: Eukaryota > Viridiplantae > Streptophyta > Magnoliopsida > Vitales > Vitaceae > Vitis > Vitis cinerea var. helleri x Vitis rupestris. The sequence continues at coordinate 16,481,595 of OX253934.1, forward strand.
CTTTTTTTTTTTAATCAAGTGATTTCTCCTATACGACTTAGACTCAATGTCACTTAGGAGGTACCACTTCATCCCTTTATTTTCAATCGCTCTTGCCATATTGAGGACAATGTTGATCCTGGTTGGGGGGAGAGTTAAGGAAGGAACTTTTGCTAATAATGCTAGGTAATTTTTTTAATTTAGTACTTTTTTTGCTTAATTTTAAATATTTTTGCTTAATTTTAAAAGTTTTTACTCTATTCTCCATGATTATGAAGGAAAAATTCTCAACATGAAATGGAAGAAATTGAATTCTTACATTTTTACTTGAATCTTAGAGTTTGCATTATGCGTATTAAGGTTGATGAATTATTGAAACTCCTATTGAATTCAACCTTATTTCTTCCACTTTAATCTTACCACACATTGTGCACATGAGGTTCCATTTATAAGATGAAAAACTATCTCACCCCCTAAACTTAGGAAAATTTCGACTTGGTACTATTGACCTCGTTTTAATAGTGTTGGGACACCTTATAAAAGGCCAATGAACCTTTGAAAAAAATATAAGAAAGAACAAATGGTTGCACTTGCTTTGAAACCTGAGCAAGGTTCAAGGGGTATATGGCGAAAGTCTTTGAAACCCGGTGCCCTAAGCCTTTATTGGTTGGGAGTCACCGACCTCACTGGTCGTTACAAGGGTGAATAGGTGGAGTTTAACATATTGTAGGTGCTTGGGTATTAAATTTCATTTTCAAAAGTATGGGGTAAAATCTGAAGAGTTAGTGGTCGAAAGATCCTTAAAGCTTGATGCCCTAAACCTTGATTGGTTGGGAGTCATCGATGGATCCCCCTTACATGGACACTTTAGAAAACAATACCTTAAGCATTGCACACCTACAATGAAAAAAATTGTGAAATAAAAGAGGTGCGTTCTTAGCCTATTGGAGGTTGGTCAGTTTGCTAAAGTTTAAGAAAGAACCAGGTTAGGGGGAGAGATTAGTTCAACATACTATATTCGAAAACTAATAAGCTTAACACATAGATTTTGTGGAAGAGTGATGATTAAGCCTATGAGAGTGGAAATCCTTTTAATACTTAAATATGCATAATGCCTACTCTTTATGAATTGTGATCAAGCAAAATATTTGATATCCTCTTGTTGAAGGATGGGTTTTTGCTTATTTAATATTCCATGTGAGAGTATGCTTTACAATCATGCCACTTATGATTTTTTAAAGTGATCAGCATGATTATGTAAATTATTTTACTACATATTTTTCTTTTATCTCTCCTTCATTGCTAAGGGACTAGCAATATGTCGGTTGGGAGGAGTGATTACTACTCAAAAAGTGTTCTTTTAGAGCTTGTTATAAACTGTTTTAAACACTTTTGAGTAGTATTTATTACCTTTTAACTCAATTGGCACATTAAAGACCCTTGCAAATGTTTATAATCAGTTTTTGGCAAGTTTTGGTGTTTTTGATAGCTTTTTTATCATTAAAACAAGCCAAGAATGAGGGAGGATTTTGTATAGTCCATGGCAATGCAAGTTGAAGCTCAAACACATGAAGAATCCAAGTTTTGGAGAGCTTCGTAGCCTTTGCCAAATCAATCAAGTATGCAAGGAAGAGAATTAGAGAAGAAATCTAACATCCAGCAATTTTGCATGGCATGTTGATTACTACTCAAAAAGTGCTCTTTTATAACTCCTTATGTTTCTTTTAAACACTTTTGAGTAGTATTTATTAGCTTTTAACTCAATTGGCACATTAAGGACCCTTGCAAGTGTTACTAATCAGTTTTTGGCAAGTTTTGATGTTTTTTATAGCTTTTTTATCATTAAAACAAGCCAAGAATGAGGGAGAACTTGGTATAATCCATGGCAAAGCAAGATTGAAGCTAAATTATATGAAGAATCCAAGTTTTAGAGAGCTTCGAAGCCTTTTCCAACTCAATCAAGTATGCAAGAAAGAGAATCAGAGAAGGAATCTAACACTAAAGAATTTCGCAACCCCTTGTGAAATTTTTGCAAGCCAGAAGGAAATTTCCCAACATTTTTTTACCATTCTGAAATTTTTGCAAGTCAGAAGGAAATTTCGCAACCTCTTTTCACCCTTGCGAAATTTTCGCAAGTCAGAAGGAAATTTCGCAACCCCTTTTCAGCCTTGCGAAATTTTCGCAACCCCATATCTGACTTGCGAAATCTTCCTATAATCTTCAGATATTTTTGCACTGACTCCGTTAGATTTTTACCTCAAGATATTTTGTGTAATTATCTATTCTCTCCTTGTAATCTGCTAAAGATCTTTTTAGATATTTAGGATATCTAATTGAGGGGTTAAAAATATCTCTCTATATATGTCTTAACATCTCTCTTTTTGTAATATCTATTAGAGAATCTCGGAAGAAATTCTTGGTGATCACTTGTACATTTTTAGTAAGAAATATACAAAGCTTTGCTCTATCTTACCTACTCATTTTGATTGTATTTTCTTTCTAGCCAAATAATCTTTGAGGATGTTTTCCCAGAGGATGAGTGGCTAGACTTTTTGTTTCTTGGACGGAAGGAAGCTAGGTAAGGGACCCGGATACAAAAGTGGGATTTTTCCTTGTTTCAGTTTTTAATGAAGAGAAGGTTGTGACCTGTTAATGGTTTTTATATTTTTAGTTAACTTAAAATCCCTTATAATCACCTGGGCCAACACTTGGTAAGCTTTTCAGACTCAATCCATAGAGATTTATTAGTTATCTCTTGCAAGCCTCTGGGAGGTGGTTTAAAGGTAGGATTACCTAGAATAGCCAACACTTGGTAAGCTTTTGGACTCCCTGGAGACATCCATTAGTTATCTCATGCGAGCTTTTGAAGGGTAATCTAAGGTTAAGGATCACCTTGAATGGTAAATACTAGGTGAGAGGTATGAGACATTGCAAGATGCATCAATGAGAGGGATTTAGCGTTGAAACCATTAATGGGAAGCAGTTGTAAGACATTGGTTAGTAGGATAACTATAGGTTAAATCCTCATTGCGAGGAAAAGATCCGGAATCTCCCCTTTTGTATAAGGAACCTGAACCTAGTGACCTAAAACTCCAAGAAACCTTTTCTTAGTAGTTAATCTCAGTTACTATTTTTGGTTAACTTAAAACCAAACCTTTTTCAACCATCATTATGTTTTCTTTTAAAGCTAACTTATAAAAGAAAAAGCACCAATCCAATTCTTTAAATTAATATCAGGTGTGAAATGAAAACTCATCCCAGTGGACGATCCTAGAACCACTATGCTATACTAGCTATGCTACCCTAGTATATGGTGAATTAGGTTTATAAATTTTGTTGATAACTTCTGTCTGAGAACTGAATCAAAGGTACACCAATTGGGGATGAATCAAATGGCGTCGTTGCCGAGGATGGTGCCACTTCACAATGATATGATCTTTCCAGAACACTTGTGATCTTCATCACAAGTTTTGTGATTTTTCTTTTCTTTTACTAACTCTTTTTATTTGTTTCTGTTTTTAGTTTATGTTTTATCTAGTTTTACTTAACCTTAATTTTTTTCTTTCTAGAATTGTTTTTCTTTTTGTTTTTATTTGTTTTTGTTTCAGTTATTGCTAGTTGTGTATGCCTTATTGGATACAACACAGTAAGGGAAGACTTGTGAAAATAAAAAATCCTCACGAAACAGAGTTGGAATTCGAAGTGGAAGTCATGGAAACTATACCTGAAGATCAACATAATCAACATGCTCAAGAGGAGAATCTCAACGCATATTGATCCATGAGGGACTGCATGCATCCATCTCGTATGAGTGCACTGTCATGTATAGTGCCACCTATAGAGCAGCTTGTGATCCGATCACATTGTGCAACTTATACCTACTTTCCATGGGATGGAAAGTGAGAATCCCTACCAGCAAATCAAGGAATTTGAGGACGTTTGTAATACTTTCCGAGAAGGAGGAGCTTCAATCGACTTGATGAGGCTTAAGCTATTTCCTTTCACTTTAAAGGATAAGGCCAAGGTTTGGCTTAATTCTTTAAGGCCAAGGAGTATCCAATCTTAGACTAATTTGCAAGCTGAATTCCTTAAGAAATTTTTTCCGACTCATAGAACCAACGGCTTGAAAAGGCAAATCTCAAACTTCTCAACTAAGAAGAATGAGAAATTCTAAGAAAGATATATGGATGCTATCAATGCTTGTCCTCACCATGGCTATTGGTGAGTTATTTTTACGACAGTATATCTTCCTCAATGAAGCAACTCTTAGAAACAATGTGCGAAGGAGACTTCATGAGTAAGAATCCAGAGGAAGCCATGGATTTCTTGAGTTATGTACTTGAAGTTTCAAGAGGATGGGATGAGTCGAATGCCAGAGAAATGGGAAGAATGAAATCTCAACCAAATGCTTCTAATGCTAAGGTTGGGATGTATACTTTGAATGAAGATACCGATATGAAAGCAAAATTTGCAGCTATGGCTAGAAGATTGGAGGAGCTTGAAGTGAAGAAGATACGTGAAGTACAGGCCATTTCAGAAACACAGTGCAAGCTAAGTCGTGTTCAATTTGTCAATCTTTTGAGCACTTGGTGGAGGAGTGTTCTACGATGCCAACTGTGAGAGAAATGTTTGGGGATTAAGCAAATGTTATTGCACAATTTAAGCCCAATAACAATGCTTTATATGGAAACACCTACAATTCAAATTGCAGGAACCATCCGAATTTCTTTTGGAAGCCAAGGGCACCTCAGTACATGCAACCTGACCAAGCACCCTTGCAAGCCTCAAGTCTTGAACAAGCCATTGTGAATCTTAGCAAGGTTATAGGAGACTTTGTTGAAGACCAAAAATCCATCAATGATCAAGTCAGGCAAGAAAATGCTCAGCTCAATCAAAGAATTGACAGCCTAGACAGAAAGATGGATGGGAGGGTGAATGATCTATCTCAAAAGATAAATAATCTCCAATACTCAATCTCAAGGCTTACCAACCTCAACACAGTGCAAGAGAAAGGAAAATTTCCTTCTCAACCTCATCAAAATCCCAAGAGTATCCATGAAATGGAGGCTCAGGAGGGAGAATCTTCATAGGTGAGGGAAGTCAAAGTAGTGATCACTCTAAGGAGTGGTAAAGAGGTTGATCTGCCTACATTCAAGCCAGAGCAAGAACCAGAGAGTGAAACAAAGAAAGAGAAGAGAGAGGAAATCAAAGGAAAAAGGAAAGGGAACAATCCAAAGAAGGAGGACCTTGAAGCTACTGTGAATGAAAAATTGGAGAGAACTACCAACCAAGAAGAAATGATAAAGAAGCACACACCTCCACCATTCCTTCAAGCTTTGCATGGGAAAAAGGGAATCAACAACACATAAAAAATTCTTGAAGTGTTGAGGCAAGTGAAAGTTAATTTCCCTTCGCTAGACATGATCAAACAAGTTCCGACTTATGCAAAATTCTCGAAGGACTTATGCACTATAAAAAGAGGGTTAAATATGAGTAAGAAGGCCTTCTTAATTGAGCAAGTAAGTTCCATTACACATTGCAAGTCTCCAGTGAAATACAAAGATCTGAGTTGTCCTACCATCTCAGTGATGATTGAAGAGACGTGTGGAGAAGGCTTTGTTGGACTTGGGAGCAAGTGTGAATTTGCTACCCTACTTTGTCTATAAGAAATTGGGACTTGGAGAGTTAAAGCCAAAATCAATCACTCTATCTCTAGCAGATAGATCTGTGAAAATTCCAAGAGGCATGATTGAAGATGTCCTAGTTCAAGTTGATAAATTCTACTACCTAGTGGATTTTGTTGTTCTTGATACGGACTCGGTTGCCAAAGGAACTGATTCGTCCCTAATTGGTGTACCTTTGATTCAGTCCTAAGACGGGAGTTATCAAAAAAATTTATAAACCTAATTCACCATATGCTAGGGTAGCATAGCTAGCATAACATAGTGGTTCTAGGATCGTCCATAGGGATGGGTTTTCATTTCACACATGATATTAGTTCAAAGAATTGGATTGGTGTTTTTTCTTTTATAAGTTAGCTTTAAAAGAAAACATAATCTTTGGTTGAAAAAGGTTGGTTTTAAGCTAACCAAAATAGTAACTAATTTTAATTACAAAGAAAAGGTTTCTTGGAGTTTCAGGTCACTAGGTTCAGGTTCCTTATACAAAAGGGGAGATTCTAGATCTTTTCCTCGCATTGGGGATTTAACCTATAGTTAACCTCCCAACCGGTGTGTTATAGCTGCTTTCCTCTAATGGTTTCAATGTTAAATCCCTCTCACTAATGCATTTTGCAATGGCTCGTACCTCTCACCTAGCATTTTCCATTCAAGGTGATCCTTAACCTTGTATTACTCTTCAAAAGCTCGCATCAGATAACCAATGGATGTCTCTAGGGAGTCCAAAAGCTTACCAAGTGTTGGCTATCCTAGGCAATCCTACCTTTAAACCACCTCCCAGAGGCTCGCAAGAGATAACTAATGGATCTCTATGGATTGAGTCTGAAAAGCTTACCAAGTGTTGGCCCAAGTGATTATAAGGGATTTTAAGTTAACTAAAAATATAAAAACCATTAATGGGTCACAACCTTCTTTTCATTAAAAACTGAAACAAGGAAAACTCCCACTTTTGTATCTGGGTCCCTTACCTAGCTTCCTTCCGTCCAAGAAATAAAAAGTCTAGCCACTCATCCTCTGGGAAAACATCCTTAGAGGTTGTTTGGCTAGAAAGAAAATACAATCAAAGTGAGTAGGTGAGGCAGAGCAAAGCTCTATATATTTCTTACTAAAAAATGTACAAGTGATCACCAAGAATGTCTTCCGAGATTCTCTGATAGATATTACAAAAAGAGATATGTTAGGACATATATAGAGAGATATTTTTAACGCCTCAATTAGATATCCTAAATATCTAAAAAGATCTTTAGCTTATTACAAGGAGAAAATAGATAATTACACAAAATATCTTGAGGTAAAAATCTAACGGAGTCGATGCAAAAATATATGAGGATTACATGAAGATTTCGCAAGTCAGATATGGAGTTGTGAAAATTTTACAACGCTGAATAGGAGTTGCAAAATTTTCTTATGGCTTGCGAAAATTTCGCAAGAGTGAAAAAAGGTTGCCAAATTTCCTTCTGCCTTGTGAAAATTTAGTGTTAGATTCCTAAATTCTTCAGTGTTAGATTCCTTCTCTGATTCTGTTCCTTGCACACTTGATTGATTTGGCAAAGGCTTTGAAGCTCTCCAAAACTTGGATTCTTCATGTAATTTAGCTTCAATCTGGCTTTGCCATGGATTATACCAAGTTCTCCCTCATTGTTGGCTTGTTTTAATGATAAAAAAGCTATCAAAAACATCAAAACTTGCCAAAAACTGATTAGTAACACTTGCAAGGGTCCTTAAATGTGCCAATTGAGTTAAAAGGTATTAATTACTACTCAAAAGTTTTTAAAAGAGTTTATAAGAAGCTATAAAAGAGCACTTTTTGAGTAGTAATCACTCCCCCCAACCAACATTTTGCTAGTCCCTTAGCAATGAAGGAGAGAAAAATAAAAATAATATAGTAAAATAATTTACAAATTCATGCTGATCACTCCAAAAAATCATAAGTGGCATGATTGTAAAGCATACTCTTACATGGAATATTAAAGAAACAAAACCCATCCATCAACAAGAGGATATCAAAAATCTTACCTGATCATAATTCATAAAGAGTGGGCATTATGCAAATTTAAGCATCAAAAGAATTTCCACTCTCAAAGGTCCAACCCTTACTCTTTCACTAAAAATCTATGTGTTAAGCTTATTAGTTTCTGAATATAGTACTCTGAACTAATCTCTCCCTCCAACCTAGTTATTTTTCAGTCTTAAGCAAACTGACCACTTCCAATAGGCTAAGAACGCACTTTTTTTATTTCACAATTTTTTTCTTGTAGGCGTGCAATGCTTAAGGTATTGTTTTCTAAAGCGTCCATGTAACGAGGATCCATCGATGACTCCCAACCAATCAAGGTTTAGGGCATCAAGCTTTAAGGATCTTTCGACCACTAACTCCTCGAATTTTACCCCGGACTTTTGAGATTGGAATTTAATACCCAAGCACCTACAATATGTTAAACTCCACCTATTCGCCCTTATAATGAGCACTGAGGTCGGTGACTCCCAACCAATAAAGGCTTAGGGCACCGGGTTTTAAAGATTTTCACCATATACCTCTAGGACCTTGCTCAGGTTTCAAGGCAAGTAAAACACTTTGTTCTTTTTTTTTTTCTTTTTTTTTTTCAAAGGCTCATTGGTCTTTTATAAGGTGTCCCAACACTATTAAAATACCAAGTCTAAATTTTCCCAAGTTCAGGAAGTGAGATAGTTTTTCATCTTATAATCGGAACCTAAAGTACATAGTGTGTGGTAAGATTAAAGTGGAAGAAATAAGGTTGAATTCAATAGGAGTTTCAATAATTCATCAACCTTAATAAGCATAATACAAACTCTAATATTTAAGTAGAAAGATAAGAATTCAATTTATCCCATTTCGTTTTGATAATTTTTTCTTAATAACCATGGAGAGTAGAGTAAAAACTTTTAAAATTAAGCAAAAAATTTAAAATTAAGCGAAAAGTACTATTTTAACAAAACTAACTTAGCATTATTGACAAAACTTCCTTCCTTTACTCTTCCCCCAACCAAGATCAATGTTGTCCTCAATGTGTTAAGATCGATTGAAATGTAGGGAGGAAGTGGTACCTCCTGAGTGACATGGAGTCTGAGTCATATAGGAGAAACCAAATGATTCAAAATATAAAAGATTAATGAGTAAATAAGATAGAAAAGAAAATTTCAAGTATAAACAAAAATGATATGTATATATTACTCTAAGAAAGTACAATGAGATGATCATGTAATGCATCCAATCCTATAATATAAAATATCAACACAAGTAATAATGTCTACTAATATACTAAGTAAATACAAAATAAAGAAATGATCAAGGGGCAGGGTTCTCTGGTGGAGATGATGGCTTTGTGGCTGCCTCGTGAGTGGCCTGGGCAGGGACATCGACTCTGATGGTCTCCTGAGCTGAAATAGCCTCCTCAGCTAGAGCTATGGGCTTTGATGGTCCCGGAATATCAGTCTAAGGTGATGGCATGAGTCCTAGATGCTATTAAATCTGACAAAGGATAGCAGTATGCTGGTCCTACTGAGCACGTATGTCTGCCATCTGTCGAAATAGAGCATTGTGGGTAGCGGTTAGTGTCTTGAACAAATTTATCATGGCATGAAACTCTGTGGCAGATATGGTAATAGGAGCCTCCGATGTAGGAGGTGCAATTGGTGGAACAAGAGGTGTAGCAGGCGGATCAGTAGAGGTGGCCTGAGGCATAGATGGCGCAGTAGGGATGGGTGGAACAGACTGTATGAGACGCTCGTCCTATTATGCCTACTCAGCCTGTGCTGGCACTAGAGATGCTAGCCTGGGTGGGGCTGCTTTAGGTATTGACTCCTTTAGATTCTTACCTGCCAACTGTGTCCATTGGTCGAGAGTGAAATGCTTTCAACAATGGTGGCAGCGCTCAAGCTGGGGCTCAATAGGATAGCCTATATGCTCCAATATATGGCAGAGTAGCCTCAAAAACAACAATGGGATAGTGTCGGCTCATTGTAGCTTCTTCTTATGAACTTTCTCCTCAAAGTATAGGAGAGCGGCCATAATCAGGTGATGTGGCCCAAAATAAAAGCCCTCAGATATCCTGAATAACGCATCTAGGATGGCTCCTCGCCTTTACATTAGATTCTGAAGAGGGAAAATGTTGGACTGCAACAATACATCTACAAGGAGCATCCCAGATGGAAGCTCCTTACATAGAATAAATGAATCTCCAAAAGTCCATCTCGATAGGATGCGGACCATATCTCGCTAAGATATAGGGGACCACTGCCTAAAATGTGTTGGATCCTCTAGTTGAAATGGAATATGGAGAGCCTTAATAATGTGTCTAGCCTCTAAGATACCCTGGCGCCCATGAATGCTGAAATGAATTACGGTGGGACTTTAGGCGCCCAGAGTAGTCATGGACTGATAGAAGTCCATCGCCACTCTAGGGTAGAAAAACTCCCTAGGAATCATAAGGCGCTCAAGATGGTACCTCTGGAGTAGTCCAAATGAAGCCCGAAGGTTCGATTGCTGTCGCATAGCCTCAATGTCAAAATAAAGCTCAGAATGAAATGGTCTAGCTCTACAATCTGAATTGCCCTCAATGGGCAGCTTGGTAACCATAGGCTTCTTGATGATGGCTTACAGAGCAATGCCAGAAGGATGTTAAGAATCCGCTGGGGCCTGAGAATCAGGTTGTGAATGCCTAGACGTCTCTCCAGGGCCTGAGGTCCTAACTCTCTTTGGTGGAATGAGGTGTACTGATGGCTCAGGGGGTGGAGAAGTTTGTGGTCTCTGTGTCGAGTATCGGCGTTGAGAAGGGCTAGAAGGTACCTCACCCTTAGAAGACAGAACGGTCAGGGCCTGAGAGGCTTGAGATGAATCCCGGGGAGCGGAGGCGCTTAGCCGAGCCTCGCGAGATACTGACAGGTCTGTATGGCCTCCTCTGATGTGTGCCATGGCTGAAATGGGGTGAAAGGCGGAGGTTGCTTCTTCAAATTGGTGGCCGCGGGGTGTGGAATGGAAAGAAAACTACTTTTCAAAGTGGCGCTGAGCTTTTCGTAATAGAGAATGGACCGTGCGAAATAAACAGAGACTTTGGAGGTCTTTAAATAGGATTTTTAAATGACCTTTGGCTTTCCTGCTGACCGTTGGCTTTTCCACTAAGGCTGTTGGAATTCGCATGGATTTCGTAAGGCAAAATGGTTTTGCAAATTGTTGGCAGCCCTTGTGAAATTTTCACAAGTCAGATATGGGGTTGCGAAATTTTTGCAAGGCGTTTGTGGGGTTGCTAAAATTTTTGCAAGTCAGATATGGGGTTACGAAATTTTCGCAAGGCGTTTGTGGGGTTGCGAAAATTTTCACAAGTTGGATTTGGGGTTGCAAAATTTTCACAAAGCAGATATGGTGTTGCGAAATTTTCACAAGGCATGTATGGTGTTGCGAAATTTTCGCAAGTGGGATTTGGGGTTGCGAAATTTTCGTAAGTGGGATTTAGGGTTGTGAAATTTTTGCAAGTGGGATTTGGGGTTGTGAAATTTTCACATGCCCTGCGAAATGCTCTGTTTTTCCTCTGTTTTGGAATTCCCCTGCATTTGATCATCAAAAATTAAATTAAGTCACAATAAAATAAAATAAAAGCAAGAAATTTCAATTTAAAACATTTACTAAATCATTAGAACTTGAAATTAATATTAAAACAAAAAAATTATGGACTTAGTGTCTTCCGACAAACTAAGTCCATCTACCCATTTGTCTTTTTAAGCTTGATGTGGTTCAAGGAGGTTAATTTCCTCTTTGTCTTAAGAAAATGGCTTTAGGAATGGCTTGAGACGTTGGCCATTGACTTTGAAACTCCCGGTGCTGTTGAGTAGCTCTACTACTCCATTTGAATACACTTGTTGGATAGTAAATGGACCTATCCACCTTGACTTTAACTTTCCCAGGAAGATGTGGAGCTTAGAGTCATAAAGCAAGACTCTTTGTCCCTTTTGGAATTCTTTGCGAGACTAACTGATCATGCCACCTTTTCAATCTTTGTTTTGCAATGTTTGAATTAATGTCGGCGTCATTTCTCAATTCCTCCATCTCATTAAGGTTTAGAAATCTCTTCATGTCGGCTCTGTTCAAGTCCATGTTGAGCGTCTTGATTACCCACCAAGCTTTGTATTGCACTTCAACGGGGAGATGGCATGCTTTGCCATAGACTAGGCGATAGGGAGTCATTCCAAGAATGGTCTTGTAAGCTATTCTGTAAGCCCATAGTGAATCATAAAGCTTAACAGACCAATCTCTTCTGCTCATATTCACCACCTTCATCAGTATGTTCTTGATCTCCTAGTTAGCTAACTCAACTTGCCTAGAAGTCTGAGGGTGGTAAGGTGTAGCTACCTTATGCTTCACCCCATACTTGGCTGAGAGAGTTTCGAACGGCTTGTTACAAAAATGAGTACCCCCATTACTGATTATGGCTTTGGGTACTCCAAATCTGGAGAAGGTGTTCTCTTTGAGAAATTTGAGAACAACTCTGTGATCATTTCCTTTGCACGGGATTGCTTCAACCCATTTAGAAACATAATCCACTCTCACCAAGATGTAGGAATAGACAAAGGACATAGGAAAAGGTCCTATGAAGTCAATGCCCCATACATAAAAAAGATCAACTATTAAAATGGGGTTTAAAGGCATCATGTTCTTATGTGTTAATTTCCCAAGCCTCTAGCATCTGTCACAGCTCTTACACATGGTGTGGGCATCTTTGAAAAGTGATGGCCAGCAAAAACCTGATTGCAACACCTTCATAGCTGTCTTCTGAAAAGCAAAGTGGCCTCCACATGCGCTTTCATGGCAATGACTAAGGATCCACTATTGCTCTTGCTCGGGGACGCACTTCCGTATTATTTGATCCGCACAATATTTGAATAAGAATGGCTCTTCCCAATAGTAGGCATGAATTTTTGCAAAGAAGTGCTTCTTATCTTGTGTTTTCCACTCACTTGGAACTTCTCCGGTAACTAAATAGTTAGCAATATGAGCATACCAAGGAGGGACTTCTATCGACATGAGTGACTCCTCTGGAAAATCATCATTAATTGGTAAACTATGGGAATTATGTGCAATGGCTAGCCTCAACAGATGGTCGACTACCACATTCTCCACTTCTTTCTTGTCTTTGATCTGAAGATTGAATTCTTGAAGTAAGAGAATCCATCTAATCAACCTTGCTTTTGCATCTTGTTTAGTCAGTAGATATTTCAAGGCGGAGTGGTCAGTGAAAACCATAATGAAAGACCCAACTAAGTAAGTGCGGAATTTATCTAAGGCAAAAACTACAACTAACAATTCTTTCTCTGTGGTTGTGTAGTTTCTTTACGCTTCATTCAACGTTTTGCTTGCATGGTAGATCACATAGGGCTTTCCATCTTCTCTTTGCCCAAGAACATATAGCAAAGTCACTGGCATCGCACATCACTTCAAAGGATAATTTCCAGTTGGGAGCTCTCACTATTAGATCGGTTGTCAGCAATAACTTCAATTCTTCAAAACTTTAATAAACCTCCTATAGAACCCAGCATGGCCAAGGAATTGCCTTACTCCTTTGACAGTTGTTGGCAATGGCAACTTGACAATCGGTTCAATTTTTGCTTTGTCCACTTCAATGCCTTTCTTTGAGATAACATGCCTAAGGACAATCCCTTGGGGTACCATGAAATGACATTTCTCCCAGTTAAGCACCAAGTCTTTATCAATGCATCGGTTCAACACAACTTCCAAGTTGACTAAGCATTCGTCAAATGCACTTCCATATACGGTGATATCGTCCATAAAGACCTCCATAATACGCTCCACCATATCATTGAAAATGATTAACATTCATCTTTGGAATGTTGTCGGTGCATTGCATAAGCCAAAAGGCATTCTTCTGTATGCATAGGTTCCGAATGGACAAATGAAAGTGGTCTTCTCCTGATCTTCAACAACAATTTCTATTTGAAAAATACCCGAAGTAGCCATCCAAGAAACAATAGAATGGATGGCCTGAGACCCTCTCAAGCACTTGATCAAGAAACGGCAATGGGAAGTTGTTCTTTCTTGTTACAACATTCAACTTTTTGTAATCAATACACACCCTTCAACCTGAATGAGGCGTGTAGAAACTTCTTCTCCCTTATCATTTTGCACCACTGTGATCCTTGATTTCTTTGGCAAGACTTGCGTAGGACTCACCCATGGGCTATCTGATATGGGGTAGAGAATACCGACCTGAAGTAGCTTACGCACCTCGGCTCGTACCACATTTTGCATGTGAGGGTTCAACCTTCTCTAGGGTTGATGAACTGGCTTAGCTTCTTCTTCCATGTATATATGATGAGTACATACTAAAGGGTTGATCCATTTCAGATAAAAAAATTTCCATCCTATCGCCTTCTTGCATCTCTTGAGGATTTCAAGTAGACAATCCTCTTGAATAATAGTAAGAGATGAAAAAATAACAACAGGGCTCTGCTTGTTCTCTTCTAAGTATGCATTCTTCAACTCTGTGGGTATTGGCTTCAGAATAAGCTTTGAGGGCTCCTCTTTAACGGCTTCTTGTGTCTCCTCCTCATTGAATAAAGGGAGAATTTCTTCCCTCAACTTCAAAGGAGGCAGAGTAGCAAGAAAATTTAAGGGTTCAGGTAACCCTTCATCAAGATCCCCAAAACTCTCGTTCAAATCTTCTAGCATCTTCCGATCACAATGCTCCTCCACTAAGTTGTCAATCATGCACACCTCTTCTAGTCCTTTTTTCTTCTCCCGGATGGAATTGTTTATTGCACATATAGAAGATATTGAGCTCCAATGTCATGTTGCCAAATGTAAGCTGCATGACTCCATTCCTAAAATTGATGATAGCATTTGATATAGCTAGGAATGGTTTTCCAAGTATGATAGAAATATAGTTAGTTCCTTTGGCGACCGGGTCAGTATCAAGAACAAAAAAATCCGCTGGGTAGTAAAATTTGTCAACTTGAACTAGGACATCTTCAATCATACCTCTTGGAATTTTCATAGGTCTATCTGCTAGAGATAGAGTGATTGATGTTGGCTTCAACTCTCCAAGTCCCAATTGCTTATAGACAGAGTAGGGTAGCAAATTTACACTTGCTCCCAAGTCCAACAAAACTTTCTCCACACACATCTCTCCAATCATCACTGAGATGGTAGAACAACCCGGATCTTTGTATTTCACTGGAGACTTGCACTGTATAATGGAACTTACTTGCTCAGTTAAGAAAGCCTTCTTACTCACATTCAACCCTCTTTTTATAGTGCATAAGTCCTTCAGGAATTTTGCATAAGTCGGAACTTGTTTGATCATGTCTAGCAAAGGGATACTAACTTTCACTTGCCTCAACACTTCAAGAATTTCTGATGCATTATTGATTCCATTTTTGCCATGCAAAGCTTGGGGGAATGGTGGAGGCATGTGCTTCTTTATCATTTCTTCTTGATTGATGGTCCTCTCCGATTTTTCATTCACAGTAGCTTCACGGTCCTCCTTCTTTATACTGTTCCCTTTCATATTTCCTTTGATTTCCTCCCTCTTCTCTTTCTCTGTTTCACTCTTTGGTTCTTTCTCTAGCTTAGATGTATGCAGATCAACATCTTTACCATTCCCTAGAGCGATCATTGCTCTGACTTCCCTCAGTTTTGAAGATTCTCCCTCCTGAGCGTCCACTTCATGGATACCCTTGGGATTTTGATGAGGTTGAGAAGGAAATTTTCCTTTCTCTTGCACTGTGTTGAGATTGGTGAGCCTTGATATTGAGTATTGGAGATTATCTATCTTATGAGATATATCATTTTGCATTCCATCCATCATTTTGTTCAAAATACTCTCTACACTGCCAATTCTTTGACTGAGCTAAGCATTGATGGATTTCTGGTCTCCAACAAAATCTCCCATGACCTTGCTAAGATTCACAATGGCTTGTTCAAGATTTGAGGCTTGTGGGAGTGCTTAGACAGGTTGTGTGTACTGGGGTGCCCTTGGCTTCCAAGAGAATTTTAGATGGTTCCTCCAATTTGAATTGTATGTGTTTCCATATAAAGCATTGTTATTAGGTTTAAATTGTCTAATAACATTTGCTTGATCCCCAAACATTTCTCTCACAACTAGCATTGTAGGACACTCCTCTTCCAAGTGCTCAAAAGATTGACAAATGGAACACGACTTAGTTTGCACTGGTGTTTCTGAAATGGCCTGCACTTCTCGTATCTTCTTCATTTCAAGCTCCTCCAATCTTCTTGCCATAGCTGCAAATTTCGCTTTCATATCGATATCTTCATTCAAAGTATACATCCCAGCCTTATCATTAGAAGCATTTGGTTGAGAATTCATTATTCCCACTTCTCTGGCATTCAACTCATCCCATCCTCTTGAAACTTCAGCTACATAACTCAAGAAATCTATGGCTTCCTCTGGATTCTTACTCATAAAGTCTCCTCCGCACATCGTTTCTAAGAGTTGCTTCATTGAGGAAGACATACCGTCATAAAAATAGCTCACCAATAGCCATGTGTCAAAGCCGTGGTGAGGACAAGCATTGATAGCTTCCATGTATCTCTCCCAACATTCATAGAATTTCTCATTCTCCTTAGATGAGAAGTTTGAAATTTGCCTTTTCAAGCCGTTGGTCCTATGAGTAGGGAAAAATTTCTTGAGGAATTCAGCTTGCAAATCAGTCCAAGATCGGATACTCCTTGGCCTTAAAGAATTAAGCCAGACCTTGGCCTTGTCCTTTAAAGTGAAAGGAAATAGCTTAAGCCTCATCAAGTCGATTGAAGCTCCTCCTTCTCGAAAAGTATTGCAAACATCCTCAAATTCCTTGATATGAGCATAGGGATTCTCACTTTCCATCCGATGAAAAGTAGGTAGAAGTGGCACAATATGTGGTCGAATCACTAGCTGCTCTGTAAGTGGCACTATACATGACGGTGCACTCATACGAGGTGGATGCATGCAGTCTCTTCTGGAGCATGTTGACGATGCTGATCTTCAAGTATAGCTTCCATGACTTCCACTTCCAATTCCAACTCTGTTTTGTGAGGATTTTTTTATTTTCACAAGTCTTCGCTCACTGTCTCGTATCCAATATGGCATAAACAACTAGCAATAACTGAAACAAAAACAAAGAAAAATAATTCTAGAAAGAAAAATTAAGGTTAACTAAAAGCTAAATAAAAGATAAACTAAAAAGAGAAACAAATAAAAAGTTAGTAAAGGAAAAGAAAAATCACCAAACTTGTGATGAATATCACAAGTGTTCTGGAAAGATCACATCACTGTGAAGTGGCACCATCCTCGGCAGCGGCGCCATTTGATTCATCCCCAATTGGTGTACCTTTGATTCAGTCCTCAGACGGGAGTTATCAACAAAATTTATAAGCCCAATTCACCATATACTAGGGTAGCATAGCTAGCATAGCATAGTGGTTCTAGGATCATCCATAGAGATGGGTTTTCATTTCACACATGATATTAGTTTAAATAATTGGATTGGTGTTTTTTCTTTTATAAGCTAGCTTTAAAAGAAAACATAATCTTTGGTTGAAAAAAGGTTGGTTTTAAGCTAACCAAAATAGTAACTGATTTTAATTACAAAGAAAAGGTTTCTTTGAGTTTCAGGTCACTAGGTTCAGGTTATTTATACAAAAGGGGAGATTCCGGATCTTTTCCTCGCATTGGGGATTTAACCTATAGTTATCCTCCCAACCGATGTGTTACTTCTAATGGTTTCAACGCTAAATCCCTCTCATTGATGCATCTTGCAATGGCTCGTACCTCTCACCTAGCATTTTCCATTCAAGGTGATCCTTAACCTTGGATTACCCTTCAAAAGCTCGCAGGTGATAACTAATGGATTTCTCCAAGGAGTCCAAAACCTTACCAAGTGTTGGCTATCCTAGGCAATACTACCTTTAAACCACCTCTCAGAGGCTCGCAAGAGATAACTAATGGATCTCTATGGATTGAGTCCGAAAAGCTTACCAAGTGTTGGCCCAAGTGATTATAAGGGATTTTAAGTTAACTAAAAATATAAAAACCATTAACGGGTCATAACCTTCTTTTCATTAAAAACTGAAACAAGGAAAACTCCCACTTTTGTATCCGGGTCCCTTACCGAGCTTCTTTCCATCCAAGAAACAAAAAGTCTAACCACTCATCCTCTAGGTGATTCGTGCCCAACTGGTGTATGCCTTGTTGATTGGTGTTCAATCAACTGGTGTACTTTGATTTTGGTCCTCAGAAGGGAGTAATTAATAAAATTTATAAACCTATTTCACCATATACTAGGGTAGCATTAACTAGCATAGCATAGTGGCTCTAGAATTGTCCACAGGGATGGGTTTTCAAATCACAACTGATATTAGTTCTAAAACTGAATTGGTGCTTTTTCTTTTCAAGGTTAGCTTTAAAAGAAAACATAAATATGTTTGAAAAGGTTGGTTTTATGTGAAACCAAAAATAAAGTAACTGAAATTACTTACAAAGAAAAGTGCTTCTTGGAGTTCTAGATCATTAGGCTCCGGTTTGTCATACAAAAACGGAGATTCCGATTACTTGGATCTTTTTCCCGCATTGAGGATTTAACATATAGTTATTTCCCGAACCAGTGTGGTACAGATGCTTCCTCTTAATGGTTTCAAACACTAAATCCCAATTGATTACTACCCAAAAAGTGTTATTTTGCGCCTTTAATTCATTATGTTTTAAGCACTTTTGTGTAGTAGTTCTCCATTTTTATTCCAATTGGCATGTTAAGGACCTAGCAATGACTTCTAATCATATTTGTGGCTAGTTTTAGTGTTTTGACAGCTTTTTGGATCATTAAGACAAGTCAAGTAAAGGAGAGAAGCAAAGAGGAAAAACAGAGGAAAGAAGCAGTTTTTGTAGCCATGCACTGTCACTTTGGGAGGCTCTATTTTGTTCATCGTGCAAAATCACCTTTCAAGAATCCCATATTCGGAACCGGCTCGGAATTGCTGACAAATCAAGTACCTATAGTGGTATATTGCCATACGTATAAAGAGCTCAAAATGGCAATTGTCGCACTTTGTACTGTTCATGCGAGTGCGAATTTCGCACCAGCCCATGCGAGTGCGAATTTCGGACCTTGTATTGTTCATGCGACTTTGGTGCAAAATCTCCTCTGTTCTGATGACTCCACATGAGATCTTTTCTTTTGTATTTTTTAATGTAAATTCCTTTCTTATCCCTGTAATTAGCCAATCACAGGCTTTGCTTTGTAAAGACTATAAGAGGGGTGGAAATCATCTCTCGAAGGGGACTTATGTATATTTTACACTAAATGAAATTTTCCTCTTGGGGGAAAAAATACAGAGCTCTCTTTGCTTTCCTTTTCTCTCTTCTATTTTCTTTTTCTTGGAAGCCAAACAACCTTTGAGGATGTTTTCCCAAAGGATGAGAGGCTAAACCTTTGGTTTCTTGGAGTGAAGGAAGCTAGGTGAAAAGTCCAGATGCTAAAGTGGAAAACTCTTGTGCATTAAATACATGTAGTTGGAGTCCATAAATGGCTTTTAAATCTAAAGTTTTGCTTTAAATCCCTTAGAATCACTTTGAATGGCCAATACATGATAAGCTTTTAGGTCTCTGTGGATACTTATTGCTAGATCCACATATGACCATTAGTTATCATGTATGAGCCATTGGAAAGTGGCTCAAGGTGAAGACCCATAGTGTCTAAAGCCATTAATGGAACTTGACTACCATTTCTATTGACTTTTTATGGATTAAATCTTCATTGTTAAACCTATACCGGTTCGGGAAACAACCATCCTTTATGTTGTTGTCCCCAATACGAGGAGAAAAATCCGGAATTTCCCACTTTGCATTCTGAACTTGATCCTAGCAACCTTTAGCTCCGGGAGACTTTCTTTCTTCCATTTTTACCTAGTTCTATGTTAGTTTAGTTCCAAACACCACTTTCAAAACAATTTTTATTTTCTTTTAAACTTTAAATTTTTTACAAAGGAAATCATCAGATTCAATTTCTAATCTTGAGTCTATCACTGGTACAGTGAAAACCCATCCCAGAGTTTGACCCTAGAGCTGCTATACTATAGTAGCTTTGCTACGCTAGTATAAGGTCATAGGATTTATAAACATTTTTTGATTAAAATACCCAACTGGGCACGAATCAAAATGGCGCCGTTGCCGGGGATGTTGCCACGATATAGTGATACAACTTCTTAGAGGTTACTTGTGATTTCCATCACAGGTTTGGTGAATTCCTTTTTCACTAACTTCATTTCCTTTCTTTTAATTGTAGAATTCCTTTTGTTAAGTTTACTTTCATTTTCTTTCTAACCTTAACTTTCTTCTAGCTTTCTTTTGCTTTTGTTGTCTTTGTTTTGTTTTCAGGGAAGTTGTAACTTGTGCATGCCCTATTGGATTCGGGACCAAGAGGGAAGACTAGTAAGGATAAAGAATCCTCAAGACACAGAGTTGCATATCTGTGTAAACATCATGGACCCTTCACAAGAGGATCAGAATTCTCAACACGGTCAAGGGGATAATCCAAATGCATATCTATCCATGAGGGATAGAATGCACCCACCAAGGATGACTGCACCCTCATGCATCGTACCTCCTCTTGAGCAGCTGATTATAAGGCCCCATATTGTGCCCTTCCTACCAAATTTCCATGGAATGGAGAGTGAGAACCCATATGCCCACATCAAGGAATTTGAGGAGGTGTGCAATACTTTTAGAGAGGGAGGAGCTTGAATAGACTTGATGAGACTCAAGCAATTCCCTTTTACTTTGAAGGACAAGGCAAAAATATGGCTTAACTCTTTAAGGCCAAGGAGCATAACGAATTGGGTTGATCTTCAGACCGAATTTTTGAAGAAAATTTTCCCCACCCATAGGACCAATGGGTTGAAGAGACAAATCTCAAACTTTTCTGCACAAGAAAATGAGAAGTTCTATGAATGTTGGGAAAGGTATATGGAGGCCATCAATGCTTGTCCTCATCATGGCTTTGATACATGGCTCTCGGTGAACTATTTTTATGATGGGATGTCTTCCTCCATGAAGCAAATTCTTGAAACCATGTGTGGGGGAGATTTTATGAGTAAGAATCCGGAAGAAGCCATGGACTTTTTAAGTTATGTATCTGAGGTATCAAGAGGATGGGATGAGCCCAACCCAAGAGAAATGGGAAGGATGAAAGCTCCTGTAAATCCAAAGGGTGGAATGTACATGTTAAGTGAAGACATGGACATGAAAGCTAAGGTGGCAACAATGGCAAGGAGGTTGGAAGAACTTGAGTTGAAAAAAATGCATGAAGTCCAATCCATTTCCGAGACACAAGCCTATGTCATGCCATGCACCATTTGCTAATCATGTGATCATGTGGTAGATGAGTGCCCAACCATCCCAGCTGTGAGGGAGATGTTAGGTGATCAAGCCAATGTTGTGGGGCAATTTAGGCCCAACAATAATGCACCTTATGGAAACACTTATAATTCAAGCTGGAGAAACCATCCAAATTTTTCTTGGAAACCAAGGCCACCTCCATACCAACCACAAGCCCAAACCCAAGCACCTTAACAAACCTCTTCAGTGGAGCAAGCCATTGTGAACCTAATTAAAGTCATGGGTGACTTTGTGGGTGAACAAAAGGCAATCAACTCCCAATTGCACCAAAAGATTGAAAATGTTGAGAGTTCTCAAATTAAGAGAATGGATGGGATGCAAAATGATCTATCTCAGAAGATAGATAATATTCAATACTCCATCTCTAGGCTTACCAACCTCAACACAATTAATGAGAAAGGAAAGTTTCCCTCTCAACCAAGCCAAAATCCAAAGGGTGTTCATGAAGTTGAAACCCAAGATGGGGAGTCTTCAAAGTTGAGGGAGGTCAAAGCTGTGATCACATTGAGGAGTGGGAAGGAGGTTGATCAACCCTTGCCTAAGGTGAGGCAAGATAAAGAACTCATGTCAAGGAGAACCTTGGTTAAAGAGAGCAATAACCAAGAAGAGAAGAGTGGGAAGAAAAATGCATCTAAATCAAGCATTGAAGAAGAGCCAAGGATAGTGATTAAAGAGGATATGATGAAGAAACATATGCCTCCCCCTTTTCCTCAAGCTTTACATGGAAAGAAGGGAATCAAGAATTCATCAGAAATTCTTGAAGTTTTGAGACAAGTGAAGGTGAATATACCCTTACTTGATATGATCAAGCAAGTCCCCACATATGCAAAATTTTTAAAGGACTTGTGCACAATCAAGAGAGGGTTAAATGTGACAAAGAAGGCATTCCTCACTGAGCAAGTAAGTGCCATCATTCAGTGTAAGTCTCCAGTCAAGTACAAAGATCCGGGATGTCCCACCATTTTAGTCAACATTGGAGGGACACATGTGGAGAAGGCTTTACTAGACTTGGGGGAAAGTGTGAATTTGCTCCCATACTCTGTGTACAAGCAACTGGGACTTGAAGGATTGAAGCCCACAACCATAACTCTCTCCTTAGCTGATATGTCAGTCAAAATCCCAAGGGGGGTGATAGAGGATGTTCTAGTTCAAGTGGACAAATTCTACTATCCCGTGGATTTTGTGGTGCTTGATATTGATCCCACTGTTAAGGAAGCAAATTATGTGCCAATCATCCTAGCGAGACCTTTCCTAGCTACCTCCAATGCCATCATCAATTGTAGGAATGGGGTGATGCAGCTCACATTTGAAAACATGACCTTGGAACTAAACATATTCCACCTATGCAAGAGGCATCTTCACCCTGAAGAGGAGGAAGGATTGAAGGAGGTGTGCTTGATCAACACTTTGGTTGAAGAGCATTGTGACAAGAATTTAGAAGAGAGCTTGAACGAAAGCCTTGGAGTGCTTGAAGAAGGGTTACCTAAACCCTCTGATGTGTTAGCCATCATGTCTCCTTGGAGGAGGAGGGAAGAGATCTTACCCTTTTTCAATAAGGAGGACTCACAAGGAGCAGCTAGGGAGGACCCTCCAAAGCTAGTTTTGAAGCCACTTCCTGTTGATTTGAAGTCACTTCCTGTTGATTTGAAGTATGCATATTTGGAGGAAAATGAGAAATGTCCAGTGGTGGTTTCTTCAACTCTCACAAGTGATCAAGAGGATAGTCTTTTGGGAGTCCTCAGAAAATGCAAAAAAGCCATTGGATGGCAAATTTCTTATCTGAAAGGGATTAGCCCTTTGGTATGCACCCACCACATTTACATGGAGGATGATGCAAAACCAGTGAAGCAGCCCCAGAGGAGGTTGAATCCTCACATGCAAGAGGTGGTAAGGGGTGAAGTTCTGAAGCTACTTCAAGCAGGGATCATATATCCCATTTCAGATAGCTTGTGGGTGAGCCCAACCCAAGTAGTCCCAAAGAAATCTGGAATTACTGTGATCCAGAATGAGAAAGGGGAGGAAGTCTCTACACGTCTTACCTCAGGATGGAGGGTGTGTATAGACTACAGGAGGTTGAATTCAGTGACTAGGAAGGACCATTTCCCATTGCCTTTCATGGACCAAGTCCTTGAGAGAGTCTCAGGGCATCCTTTCTACTGTTTTTTGGATGGTTACTCGGGGTACTTCCAAATAGAGATTGATTTGGAAGATCAAGAAAAGACAACCTTCACTTGCCCCTTTGGTCTATGTAATGCACCTGCAACTTTCCAAAGATGTATGCTAAGCATCTTCAGTGATATGGTGGAGAGCATCATGGAAGTCTTCATGGATGACATCACTGTATATGGAGGTTCTTATAAGGAGTGTTTGTTGCATTTAGAAGCTGTTCTCCAAAGATGTATTGAGAAAGACCTAGTGCTAAATTGTCTTAGGACATATAATCTCCAAGAATGGCATTGAGGTAGATAAGGCAAAGGTGGAGCTAATTGTTAAGTTGCCACCTCCCACAAATGTTAAAGGAATTAGGCAATTCCTAGGACATGCCGGGTTCTATAGGAGGTTCATTAAGGATTTCTCAAAAATCTCAAAACCTCTTTGTGAACTCTTGGTAAAGGATGCCAAGTTTGTGTGGGATGAGAAATGCCAGAAGAGTTTTGAGGAACTGAAGCAATTCCTCACAACTGCACCAATAGTGAGAGCCCCAAATTGGAAATTACCTTTTGAGGTAATGTGTGATGCAAGTGATCTTGCTATGGGGGCTGTTTTGGGGCAAAGAGAAGATGGAAAGCCCTATGTGATTTATTATGCAAGCAAAACTTTGAATGAGGCTCAAAGGAACTACACAACTACTGAGAAGGAGTTGTTGGCAGTAGTTTTTGCCTTGGATAAGTTTCGTGCCTATTTGGTAGGGTCCTTTATAGTGGTGTTCACTGACCATTCTGATTTGAAGTACTTGCTAACCAAGCAAGATGTCAAGGTAAGATTGATAAGATGGATCCTTTTGCTTCAAGAATTCAATCTCCAAATCCGGGATAAAAAGGGAGTAGAAAATGTGGTAGCTGACCACTTGTCAAGACTTGTGATAGCACATGACTCACATGGTCTACCTATCAATGATGACTTCCCTAAGGAGTCTCTCATGTCAATAGAGGTAGCTCCATGGTATTCTCACATTGCAAATTACTTGGTTACTGGAGAAGTTCCAAGTGAGTGGAGTGCCCAAGACAAGAAGCATTTCTTTGCTAAGATCCATGCCTATTATTGGGAGGAGCCTTTTCTCTTCAAATATTGTGCGGATCAAATCATAAGGAAATGTGTTCCTGAACAAGAGCAATAGGAATTCTATCCCATTGTCATGATAGTGCATGTGGAGGTCATTTTGCTTCCCAGAAAACAACTATGAGAGTGGTCCAATCAGGTTTTTGGTGGCCCTCTTTTTTCAAGGATGCCCACTCTATGTGCAAGGGATGTGATCGGTGTCAAAGGCTAGGGAAGCTAACACGCTGGAATATGATGCCCTTGAACCCCATCTTGATAGTGGATGTCTTTGATGTTTGGGGGATAGACTTCATGGGACCATTTCCAATGTCATTTGGACACTCCTACATTTTGGTGAGAGTGGATTATGCCTCTAAGTGTGTAGAAGCAATCCCATGTAGGAGCAATGATCATAAGGTGGTTCTCAAATTTCTCAAGGAGAACATCTTTTCAAGATTTGGAGTGCCTAAGGCCATTATCAGTGATGGAGGAACCCACTTTTGCAACAAGCCTTTTGAGACTCTTCTAGCCAAATATGGGGTCAAGCACAAGGTAGCTACACCTTATCACCCTCAAACAAGTGGCCAAGTTGAGTTAGCCAACCGGGAAATCAAGAATATACTGATGAAGGTGGTGAATGTGAATAGGAAGGATTGGTCTATTAAGCTCCTGGATTCATTATGGGCTTATAGGACCGCTTATAAGACCATTCTTGGAATGTCTCCTTATCGCCTTGTTTATGGCAAAGCGTGCCATCTCCCAATGGAGGTTGAATATAAAGCATGGTGGGTAATCAAGAAGCTTAACATGGATTTGACAAGAGCCGGGTTAAAGAGATGTTTGGATTTGAACGAATTGGAGGAAATGAGGAATGATGCTTACCTCAATTCAAAAATTGCAAAAGAGAGGTTGAAGAAATGGCATGATCAGTTGGTAAATCAGAAGAATTTTACCAAGGGACAAAGAGTCTTGCTTTATGACTCTAAACTTCATCTTTTTCCGGGAAAAGTGAAATCTAGGTGGACGGGTCCTTTCATAATTCATGATGTGCAATCAAATGGAGTAGTGGAACTACTCAACTTCAAGAGCACTCGAATTTTCAAAGTGAATGAGCATCGTCTCAAGCCTTATATGGAATCATTTTCCCAAGACAAGGAGGAATTCATCCTCCTTGATCCACCTCTAACATGAAAACACTCAGTTCATGGTTGAACTTAGTCTTTTCAAAGACTAAAAAGTTCATCCTCTTTTTGTTTCCTTTTGCGTTGATTTTAGTTTAATCTAGTGTTTTTTCTTGTGTATATGCATGTTTTGATTTTTATTTTTGACCTTAATTTCATTCTAATGTGGTTTGAATTGGTTTTTGTGTTAACATGCAGGTAGGAAAGCTTGAAGAATGAAGTCAAGGGGAAAACAGGGGAAAACAGGGGAGAAAAGCCAAGACACAGGGAATTTCGCACTACTCAATTCTCTGGTGCGAAATTCGCACCACCCTACCCCCTTGTGCGAAATTGCCTTTGTGACCATTTTCCAGAAAGCACGCTCTCGGTCTTTGAAAACCACAGGAATGCGAAAATTTTCGCATTTCACTATTCACCTAGTGCGAAATTGAAGAACATGAACAAACCCATTTTTGTAACTTTAAAAACCGATTTCTCTTCTTAAAGTCTAAACTTGTTCTTCTTCAATCCTCTCAACACCTCTTTTCTGATCACTCCTTTCCATCCACAAGGTCCTCTCCTTCATCATCTCCCATCCTCAATCCCACCATGGTAGGCCATCTCAAGAGCTTCATCCCATAGCCGCGGCACCACACTATTCATAACAGTCCGTGACTTCCAATTTCAGCTCTTTTTCCTCCTTCCACCATAAAAAAACCTTTCATTTCTTCACTCAACATTCCAAATCCATCCCTAAACGAAACCCAACCTTGATTTTTCAAAAACCAAAACCTCAAGCTAAGGATTCAAAGCCATGGTTTCTTCAAAAGAAACCCATTTCCGCAGCTATGGGAGCTTCAAAATCCTTCATTCTCTTCTTGTAAAACTCCCATTTCCAAGCTTTCCCACCATGAAAAACCCCTTTCCTACCTCAACCCGCATTTCCCACCCTCAAAAACCAAAAATTTTTGCCATTTGAAAGAATCCAATTTCGCATCTTGCACAAGTGAATAGTGTATTGTGCGAAATTCGCACAACACTATCCACTTGTGCGAAATTCGCACCACCCTACCCCTTGTGCGAATTTTTGGGATTTTTCACCCCTACCCTTCACAATCCCAAGCCTCTGAGCCTCATTTCTTTGCTCCCTTATGGCTAAGACCCGAGGAGGCTCTGCCTCAGCTCCCCAGAGCAGTCATAGAGCTGCCCTTGTGCGGGCCCCACTAGATGCACCCCCACATTTACCTGATTCTACCCCCCAACGTAGATACCATACGAGGAGAGCAGCTGCCACGCCTGTGGCCCCTACTCAGATTCCAGCTAGGAGTCATCCTACAAAGAAGGCCAAGACTTCAGAGCTAGGAGAGTCCTCCAGAGCAGCTCGAGATTCACAGTCTCAGCCTCTTCTCACCAGACGCCCTATTCTTACCAGCTCGCCCATTGAGGGCAACTCCGATTGTCGAGCGAGAGCATTCCATGTCGAGGCATATTTTGATCACTATGTTTTGCGACAACAGCTTGAGTTGGGGGATTCATACCGCCTACTTGAGAAGTACCATCTTGTACCCTTTATGACTCCACCACAGTTCTTTTATCCTCGAGTAGCTTTAGACTTTTACCAGTCTATGACTACTCGTGGCGTCTCGATACCCGCCTCGATCCTTTTTACCATTGATGGACGCCAGGGTATTTTGGGGGCTAGACAGATTGCTGAGGCTTTCCATATCCCTTATGCACCAGCAGATCCAGCTGCATTTAGGCGGTGGGTCCCACTTTCTGAGTGGGACATGGTTAGTATACTATCTCGAGGGACATCTTCAGACAGGATCATTATGAGGAAGGAGCTTCCCCCTGGGATGCTCCTAGTTGATGTGGTGCGAATCTTTTTCCTCTTCAGCATAAAGTGCAGAGGTGAGGGGCCATTCTAGAGGTGTTATTCCGTATCTCTGAGGGCTACTACTTTGGCCCCCATCATTTGATTATGGCTTCCCTCCTCCATTTTGAGGAGAAGGTGCATAAGAGGCGTCTTACGAGGGCAGACACCATTCTTTTACTTTTCCCTCGGCTGCTATGCCATGTTCTAGCGCATATGGGTTTCCCTGCAGACCCTTATTCTGAGACCCGCCGCCATTGTCGAGAGAGCTTCTCTCTTGACCAATGGAATCATGTATTGCACCATCAGCATTCCCCAGAACTTCTCGAGCCAAGGGAAGTTCCTCCACAGCCCTTACCAGAGGCATCATCGTCTGATGCCCCACCTGCTGTTCCTCCTACCCCAGAGTCGCCCATTACTATCCCTGGTGCAGAGTATCGTGACTTGCTCGCTTCTTTCCAGACTCTGACCACTACTCAGACGGCCATTATGGAGCGGATGGACCACCTCCAGCTTCGGCAGGACCAGCCGACTCTCATTCTTTGTGAGATTCAGCAGCACCTCCGTCTTTTGCCACCAGCTCCACCTGTTTCTCCTGTGCCCTCAGAGCCTTTTGCTCCAGCTGATGATGTTACACCTGTAGCGATACCTTCCACAGTTGCAGTTGAGGACCCCTCCTATCCACCAGAGAAGCCTACTACTTGATCATACGATCACTCCTCTTCCTTTTTTGTTTTTGTTTTGTATCTATATTCTATGTTTTTGGATGTGATATATATTTTGGACCACTTTTATACTGGGATTGGATGTATTCCATGTTTATCTTGTATACTGTACTCTCTTAGTTTATATAGACATCTTCCTTTTTGTGTATTTTAGCTATTCCTTTTTATTTCCTCTACTCATCACTCTTATGATTTTTTTTCTTTTGCAACATGTGGTTTCTCCTGTCCATTCAGAGTCCCTTACTATCAGGAGGGATCACTTCCCCCCTTTTATTATCACTTGCTTTTGGAACATTAGAGACAATGTTCATCCTAGTTGGGGGGAGAGTTGAGGAAGTAATTTGTTGGATTTTTGGTTAGGTTATTTTGCTAACAAATTTTTGCAAACTCTCTTTGTTTCTCAAAGATAAATTCTCAAAAGTAAATGGGAGAAATTTTCACACTTTAAACTGAGAATTTCTCACCTTGGAATCGAATTTCGCACTCAATTTCGCACAGTGCGAAATTTTCGCACTTTGCTTCGCACGGTACGAAAATTGGCTTGAGGTGTGCAAAATGGCACTCGTGTGCCAGGAGGGAGTTTCGCACCTTGAACAGTGGTGTGCGAAATTGATTTTTAGGGAATTCGCACCTTGTTTCGCACACTGGAATGAATTTCGCACCTTGGCTTGAGGTGTGCAAAATTTTCGCACCTTGATTCGCACAATGCGAAAATGGCCTTGAGGTGTGCGAAATGGCACTCGTGTGCCAGGAGGGAGTTTCGCACTGTGCGAAAATTTTCTCACCTTGAACAGTGGTGTGCGAAATTGATTTTTAGAAATTCGCACCTTGATATGAATTTTCGCATGTTGGATTCCATCGTGCGAAATTTTTGCACCTTGAATTGCAATGCTCTGTTCCCTTTGCTTTGCTCCCCTGTCTTGCTTTTGAAGGTTTCTCCACATTTTTCTTGATTTGTTTTCTGAAATTTAACATCAAAATTGCCTTGAATTAAGACAAAATAAACAAAGTTTGAGCAAGAATTAAAATCAAAAGAAGTAGAAAACAAAAACAAAAATAAAAATAAAAATAAAAATAAAAATAAAAATAATAATACAACTATAAAACTATAAAAATTCATGGACTTATATAGTCCATGAAACCCTGCTTTCCCTCAAAGTTGTTGTGGTTCAAGGAGGTTGATCTCCTCCTTGTCTGCATTGTAAGGCTTTATGAATGGCTTGAGACGATGGCCATTGACTTTGAAGGTTTGATTGCCCTCGGGATTGAATACTTCCACCACTCCATTGGGTTGCACTTCATGAATTATGAAAGGACCCGTCCACCTGGATTTCAATTTTCTTGGAAAAAGATGAAGTTTAGAGTCATAAAGCAAGACTCTTTGTACCTTGGTAAAATTCTTCTGATTTACCAACTGATCATGCCATTTTTTCAACCTTGCTTTTGCAATTTTTGAATTGAGGTAAGCATCATTCCTCATTTCCTCCAATTTTTAACCCGGCTCTTATCAAATCCATGTTGAGCTTCTTGATTGCCCACCATGCTTTATATTCAATCTCCACTGGGAGATGGCACGCTTTGCCATAAACAAGGTGATAAGGAGACATTCCGAGAATGGTCTTATAAGCGGTCCTATAAGCCTATAATGAATCCAGGAGCTTAATAGACCAATCCTTCCTATTCACATTCACCACCTTCATCAATATATTCTTGATTTCCCGGTTAGCTAACTCAACTTGGCCACTTGTTTGAGGGTGATAAGGTGTAGCTACCTTGTGTTTGACCCCGTATTTGGCTAGAAGAGTCTCAAAAGGCTTGTTGCAAAAGTGGGTTTCTCCATCACTGATAATGGTCTTAGGCACTCCAAATCTTGAAAAGATGTTCTCCTTGAGAAATTTGAGAACCACCTTATGATCATTGCTCCTACATAGGATTGCTTCTACCCACTTAGAGACATAATCTACTCCCACCAAAATGTAGGAGTGTCCAAATGACATTGGAAATGGCCCCATGAAGTCTATCCCCCAAACATCAAAGACATCCACTATCAAGATGGGGTTCAAGGGCATCATATTCCGGCGTGTTAGCTTCCCAAGCCTTTGACACCGATCACATCCCTTGCACATAACGTGGGCATCCTTGAAAAGAGAGGGCCACTAAAAACCTGATTGGACCACTCTCATAGCTGTTTTCTGGGAAGCAAAATGACCTCCACATGCACTATCATGACAATGGGATAGAATCCCTGATTGCTCTTGTTCAGGAACACATTTCCTTATGATTTGATCAGCACAATATTTGAAGAGAAAAGGTTCCTCCCAATAATAGGCATGGATCTTAGCAAAGAAATGCTTCTTGTCTTGGGCACTCCACTCACTTAGAACTTCTCTAGTAACCAAGTAATTTGCTATATGAGAATACCATGGAGCTACCTCTATTGACATGAGAGACTCCTCAGGGAAGTCATCATTGATAGGTAAACCATGTGAGTCATGTGCTATCACAAGTCTTGACAAGTGGTCAACTACCACATTTTCAACTCCCTTTTTATCCCGGATTTGGAGATTGAATTCTTGAAGCAAAAGGATCCATCTTATCAATCTTGCCTTGGCATCTTGCTTGGTTAGCAAGTACTTCAAAGCGGAATGGTCAGTGAACACCACTATAAAGGACCCTAACAAATAGGCACAAAACTTATCCAAGGAAAAAACTACTGCCAACAACTCCTTCTCAGTAGTTGTGTAGTTCCTTTGAGCCTCGTTCAAAGTTTTGCTTGCATAATAAATCACATAGGCTTTCCCTCTTCTCTTTGCCCCAAAACAGCCCCCATAGCAAGATCACTTGCATCACACATTACCTCAAAAGGTAATTTCCAATTTCGGGCTCTCACAATTGGTGCAGTTGTGAGGAATTGCTTCAGTTCCTCAAAACTCTTCTCACATTTCTCATCCCACATAAACTTGGCATCCTTTACCAAGAGTTCACAAAGAGGTTTTGAAATTTTTGAGAAATCCTTAATGAATCTCCTATAGAACCCGGCATGTCCTAGGAATTGCCTAACTCCTTTAACATTTGTGGGAGGTGGCAACTTAACAATTAGCTCCACTTTTGCCTTATCTACCTCAATGCCATTCTTGGAGATTATATGTCCTAAGACAATTCCTTGTTGTACCATAAAATGGCACTTCTCCCAATTTAGCACTAGGTCTTTCTCAATACATCTTTGGAGAACAGCTTCTAAATGCAACAAACACTCCTCATAAGAATCTCCATATACAGTGATGTCATCCATGAGGACTTCCATGATGCTCTCCACCATATCACTGAAGATGCTTAGCATACATCTTTGGAAAGTTGCAGGTGCATTACATAGACCAAAGGGCATCCTCCTATAGGCAAAAGTACCAAAGGGGCAAGTGAAGGTTGTCTTTTCTTGATCTTCCAAATCAATTTCTATTTGGAAGTACCCCGAGTATCCATCCAAAAAATAGTAGAAATGATGTCTTGAGACTCTCTCAAGGACTTGATCCATGAAAGGCAATGGGAAATGGTCCTTCCTAGTCACTGAATTCAACCTCCTGTAGTCTATACACACCCTCCATCCTGAGGTAAGACGTGTAGAGACTTCCTCCCTTTTCTCATTCTGGATCACAGTAATTCCGGATTTCTTTGGGACTACTTGGGTTGGGCTCACCCACGAGCTACTGAAATGGGATATATGATCCCTGCTTGAAGTAGCTTCAGAACTTCACCCCTTACCATCTCTTGCATGTGAGGATTCAACCTCCTCTGGGGCTGCCTTATTGGTTTTGCACCATCCTCCATATAGATATGGTGGGTGCATACCAAAGGGCTAATCCCCTTCAGATCAGAAATTGACCATCCAATTGCCTTTTTGCATTTTCTAAGGACTCCCAAAAGACTATCCTCTTGGTCACTTGTGAGAGCTGAAGAAATCACCACTAGACATTTCCCATCTTCCTCCAAATATGCATACTTCAAATCAACAGGAAGTGGCTTCAAAACAAGCTTTGGAGGGTCCTCCATAGCAGCTCCTTGTGAACCCTCCTTATTGAACAGTGGTAAGATCTCTTCCCGTCTCCTCCAAGGAGACATGATGGCTAGCACACCAGAGGGTTCAGGTAACCCTTCTTCTGGCACTCCAAGGATTTCATTCAAGCTCTCCTCTAAATTCTTGTCACAATGCTCTACAACCAAAGTATCAATCAAGCACACCTCCTCCAATTCCTCCTCCTCTTCCGGGTGAAGATGCCTCTTGCATAGGTGGAATATGTTTAATTCTAAGGTCATGTTTCCAAATGTGAGCTGCATCACCCCATTCCTACAGTTAATGATGGCATTGGAGGTAGCTAGGAAAGGTCTCCCAAGGATGATTGGCACATAATTTGCTTCCTTAATAGTGGGATCAGTATCAAGTACAACAAAATCCACGGGATAGTAGAATTTATCCACTTGAACTAGAACATCCTCTATCACCCCCCTTGGGATTTTGACTAACCTATCAGCTAAGGAGAGAGTAATGGTTGTGGGCTTCAATCCTCCAAGTCCCAGTTGCTTGTACACAGAGTATGGAAGCAAATTCACACTTGCCCCCAAGTCTAGTAAAGCTTTCTCCACATGTGTCCCTCCAATGTTGACTAAAATGGTGGGACATCCAGGATCTTTGTACTTAATTGGAGAGTTACTCTGAATGATAGCACTTACTTGCTCAGTGAGGAATGCATTCTTTGTCACATGTAACCCTCTCTTGACCATGCACAAGTCCTTTAAAAATTTTGCATATGTGGGGACTTGCTCAATCATATCAAGTAAAGGGATATTCACCTTCACTTGTCTCAGAACTTCAAGAATTTCTGATGAATTCTTGATTTCCTTCTTTCCATGTAAAGCTTGAGGGAAAGGTGGAGGCATATGTTTCTTCATCATATCCTCTTGAATCACTATCCTTGGCTCATCTTCAATGCTTGATTTAGATGCATTTTTCTTCCCACTCTCCTCTTGGTTATTGCCCTCTTTAACCAACGTTCTCTTTGACATGAGTTCTTCCTCTTGCCTCACCTTAGGCAAGGGTTGATCAACCTCCTTCCCACTTCTCAAAGTGATCACAGCTTTGACCTCCCTCAAATTTGAAGACTCCCCATCTTGGGTTTCAACTTCATGAACACCCTTTGGATTTTGGCTTGGTTGAGAGGGAAACTTTCCTTTCTCATTCACTGTGTTGAGGTTGGTAAGCCTAGAGATGGAGTATTGAATATTATCTATCTTCTAATATAGATCATTTTGCATCCCAACCATTCTCTTATTTTGAGAACTCTCAACATTTTCAATCTTTTGGTGCAATTGGGAGTTAATCGCCTTTTGTTCACCCATAAAGTCACCCATGACTTTAGTTAGGTTCGCAATGGCTTGCTCCACTGAAGAGGGTTGTTGAGGTGCTTGGGTTTGGTCTTGTGGTTGGTATGGAGGTGGTCTTAGTTTCCAAGAAAAATTTGGATGGTTTCTCCATCTTGAATTATAGGTGTTTCCATAAGGTGCATTGTTGTTGGGCCTAAATTGCCCCACAACATTGGCTTGATCACCTAACATCTCCCTCACAACTGGCATGGTTGGGCACTCATCTACCACATGATCACATGATTGGCAAATGGTGCATGGCATGACATGGGCTTGTGTCTCGGAAATGGCTTGGACTTCATGCATTTTTTTCAACTCAAGTTCTTCCAACCTCCTTGCTATTGTTGCCACCTTAGCTTTCATGTCCATGTCTTCACTTAACATGTACATTCCACCTTTTGGATTTACAGGAGCTTTCATCCTTCCCATTTCTCTTGAGTTGGGCTCATCCCATCCTCTTGTTACCTCAGATACATAACTTAAAAAGTCCATGACTTCTTCTGGATTCTTACTCATAAAATCTCCCCCACACATGGTTTCAAGAATTTGCTTCATGGAGGAAGACATCCCATCATAAAAATAGCTCACCAAGAGCCATGTATCAAAGCCATGATGAGGACAAGCATTGATGGCCTCCATATACCTTTCCCAACATTCATGGAACTTCTCATTTTCTTTTGCAGAAAAGTTTGAGATTTGTCTCTTCAACCCATTGGTCCTATGGGTGGGGAAAAATTTCTTCAAAAATTCAGCCTGAAGATCAACCCAATTCCTTATGCTCCTTGGCCTTAAAGAGTTAAGCCATATCTTTGCCTTGTCCTTCAAAGTAAAAGGGAATAGCTTGAGTCTCATTAAGTCTATTGAAGCTCCTTCCTCTCTAAAAGTGTTGCATACCTCCTTAAACTCCTTGATGTGGGCATATGGGTTCTCACTCTCCATTCCATGGAAATTTGGTAGGAGGGGCACAATATGGGGCCTTATAATCAGCTGCTCAAGAGGAGGCATGATGCATGAGGGTGCACTCATCCTTGGTGGGTGCATTCTACCCCTCATGGATAGATATGCATTTGGATTACCCCCTTGACCGTGTTGAGAATTCTGATCCTCTTGTGGAGGGTCCATGATGTTTACACAGATATCCAACTCTATGTCTTGAGGATTCTCAATCCTTACTAATCTTCCCTCTTGGTCCCGAATCCAATAGGGCATGCACAAGTCACAACTTACCTGAAAACAAAACAAAACAAAACAAAAACAAAAGAAAACTAGAAGAAAGTTAAGGTTAGAAAGAAAACAAAAGGAAAACTACTATTAAAAGAAAGGAAATGAAGTTAGTGAAAAAGGAATTCACCAAACTTGTAATGAAAATCACAAGTAGCCTCTAAAAGGTTGTATCACTGCCATTTTGGCACCATCCCCGGCAACGGCGCCATTTTGATTCAAGCCCAGTCGGGTATTTTAATAAAAGACATTTATAAATCCTATGACATCATACTGGCGTAGCAAAACTACTATAGTATAGCAGCTCTAGGGTCGAACTCTGGGATGGGTTTTCACTTTACCAGTGATATACTCAAGATTTGAGATTGAGTCTAATGATTTCCTTTGGCATAAACTTAAAGTTTAAAAGAAAATAAAATTTGTTTTGAAAGTGGTGTTTGAAACTAAACTAATATAGAACTAAGTAAAAATGGAAGAAAGAAAGTCTCCCGGAGCTAAGGGTTGCTAGGATCAAGTTCAGAATGCAAAGTGGGAAACTCCGGATTTTTCTTCTCGCATTGGGGATTTAACCTATAGTTATTTCCCGAACCGGTATAGGTTTAACAATGAAGATTTAATCCATAAAAAGTCAATATAAGTGGTAGTCAAGTTCCATTAATGGCTTTAGACACTATGGGTCTTCACCTTGAACCACTTTCCAATGGCTCGTACATGATAACTAATGGACCGATATGGATCTAGCAATAAGCATCCACAGAGACCTGAAGCTTACCATGTATTGGCCATTCAAAGTGATTCTAAGGGATTTAAAGCAAAACTTTAGATTTAAAATCCATTTATGAACTCCAACTACCTGTATTTAATGCACGAGAGTTTTCCACTTTAGCATCTGGACTTTTCACCTAGCTTCCTTCACTCCAAGAAACCAAAAGTTTAGCCTCTCATCCTCTGGGAAAACATCCTCAGTGGCTGTTTGGCTTCCAAGAAAAATAAAATAGTAGAAGGAAAAAGCAAACAAAAGAGATCTCTCTATTTCACTAAGTGTAAAATTTACATAAGTTGGTGTCCTGGAGAAAGCTCCCCGAGAGTCCCTTTTTCAGTGTTTACAAGAGAGTTTATATAGGAAGGTAATTTACCCTTCCTTGGATACTTCCTAGCTAAGGAATTACATGAGTGGCTGAATACAAGGAGAAAATGGAAATTTAGACACAAAAATATCAGAAGAAAAAGAGTCAACATAAATATCCCAGTTTCACACGTTGCATGGTGACTTGCGAAAATTTCGCAAGTTGATTTCGCAACTTAGAATCCACTTTCGCATGTTGAGATCCAAGTTCACAAGTTGAAAAATCAACTTCACATGCTGGGCTTCACCGTGACTACACAGCTGCCATCTACTTTAAATTTCGCACGTTGGAGTTCCAATTTCGCAAGGTGCGAAATTGTCCCTCAGCTTGATGTAGTTGTCTTCCGAAGGCCATATCTTCCTCATTTCAGCTCCAAATTGTACACGGTTTGAAGAGTTGGATTCTTGACTTCCTGAGCTTTGAAATGGTATATAGCATGTAGAAAATGGACTTTAGAAAGTGCTCCAAAAGTGTGAAGGAAGACTACAACTGCTGTCCCCTATTTTCCTTACTCTGTTTGTTCTTTCCTTGCATACTTTGAACGACTTTGGCAAAGGGCTATGGAGCTCTAAAGCTTGGTTTCTTCATGAATTTGAGCTTCCAAAAGCTTTACCATGAACTATATATAGCTCTCCCTCATTCTTAAATTGCTTTGGTGAGCATATAGCTATCAAAAAGCACCAAAACTTAACACAATTTGATTAGAAACGACTGCAAGGGTCCCTAACATGCCAATTGAGTTAAAAGGTAATAATTACTACTCAAGGGTGTTTAAAAGAGCTAATTACAAGCTATAAAATAGCATGTTTTGAGTAGTAATCATTAAAGTTGATAAATTGTTGAAGCTCTTTTTGATTTCAATCTTAAGTCTTCCACTCTAATCTTTTCACACATTGAACACATTAGATTCCAGTTTTAAGATGGAAAACTTTCTCACCCCCTAAACTTAGGAAATTTTCGACTTGGTGATTACTACCCAAAAAGTGCTATTTTGCGCCTTTAATTCATTATGTTTTAAGCACTTTTGTGTAGTAGTTCTCCATTTTTATTCCAATTAGCATGTTAAGGACCTAGCAATGACTTCTAATCATATTTATGGCTAGTTTTAGTGTTTTGACATCTTTTTGGATCATTAAGACAAGCCAAGTAAAGGAGATAAGCAAAGAGGAAAAACAGAGGAAAATAGAGGACAGCAGCTGCAGTCTTCCTTCACACTTTTGGAGCATTCCCAAAGTCCATCTTCTACATGCCATATACCATTTCAAAGATCAGGAAGTCAAGAATCCAACGCTTCAAACCGTGTACGATTTGGAGCTAAAATGAGGAAGATATGGCCTTTGGAAGACAGCTGCACCAAGCATGTGCAAATTTTGCACCACCAATCAAGCAAGTGCGAATTTCGCACCACCAGCCATGCATGTGCGAATTTCGCACCACCAACCAAGCATGTCCAAATTTTGCACAGCAGCCCAAGCATGTGCGAATTTCGCACAGCAGCCCAAGCAAGTGCGAATTTCGCACAGCAGCCTATGCAAGTGCGAATTTTGCACAAGCCCATGCGTCTTTAGTGTGAAATCTCCTCTGTTCTGCCGACTCCACATGAGATCTTTTCTTTTGTATTTTTTGATGTAAATTCCTTCCTTATCCCTGTATTTAGCCAATCATAGGCTTTGCTTTTGTAAAGACTATAAGAGGGGTGGAAATCATCTCTCGGAAGAACACTAACATATGTTATGTTTTACACTTAGTGAAATACAGGGCTCTCTTTGCTTTCCTTTTCTCTCTACTATTTTCTTTTTCTTGGAAGCCAAACAACCACTGAGGATGTTTTCCTAGAGGATGAGAGGCTAAACCTTTGGTTTCTTGGAGTGAAGGAAGCTAGGTGAAAAGTCCAGATGCAAAAGTGGAAAACTCTCGTGCATTAAATACAGGTAGTTGGAGTTCATAAATGGCTTTTAAATCTAAAGTTTTGCTTTAAATCCCTTAGAATCACTTTGAATAGCCAATACATGATAAGCTTCAGGTCTTTATGAATACTTATTGCTAGATCCACATAAGACCATTAGTTATCATGTACGAGCCATTGGAAAGTGGCTCAAGGTCAAGACCCATAGTGTCTAAAGCCATTAATGGAACTTAACTACCATTTCTATTGACTTTTTATGGATTAAATCTTCATTGTTAAACCTATACCGGTTCGGGAAACAACCATCCTTTATGTTGTTGTCCCCAATATGAGAAGAAAAATCTGAAATTTCCACTTTGCACTCTGAACTTGATCCTAGCAACCCTTAGCTCCGGGAGACTTTCTTTCTTCCATTTTTATCAAGTTCTATGTTAGTTTAGTTTCAAACACCACTTTCAAAACAAATTTTATTTTCTTTTAAACTTTAAGTTTTTGACAAAGGAAATCATCAGATTCAATTTCTAATGTTGAGTATATCACTGGTAGAATGAAAACCCATCCCAGAGTTCGACCCTAGAGCTGCTATACTATAGTAGCTTTGCTACGCTAGTATGAGGTCATAGGATTTATAAATATTTTTTATTAAAACACCCGACTGGGCATGAATCACTTAGTGCCTTTGACCTCATTCTATTAGTGTTAGGACACCTTATAAAAGGCCAATGTGTCTTATGCAAAAAAAAAAAAAAAATTTGCTTCACTTGCTTTGAAACCCAAGCAAGGTCCTAAGGGTATATGGTGAAAATCTTTGAAGCCTGGTGCCCTAAGCCTTTATTGGTTGGGAGTCACCGACCTCACTACTCATTACATGGGTGGATGGGTGGAGTTTAAAAAAAAAAAAAAAAAGAGGTGCATTCTTAGCCTTTTATATGGGGGTTAGTGTTGCTAAAGTTAGAGAAAAACCTTAGTTGGGGGGAGAATATAGTTTGACATACTATAACTGGAAACTAAGCACCTTAACACTTAAATTTTTGTGGAAAATTAAGAGTTGGTCCTTTGGGAGTGGAAATTATTTTGATACTCAAATTTGCATAATGCCCACTCTTTGTATGTTGTGATAGGTAAGTTATTTGATGACTCTTGTTGATGATTGAGTTTTATATCCTTGACTTGCCATGTGAGAGTTTGATTCAATCATGCCACTTGATTATTTTTTGGAGTGATCAGCATGATTTTGTAAATTATTATATTATCTATTTTTCTTTCTTTTTCTCCCCTTCATTGCTAAGGGACTAGCAATGTGTCAGTTGGGGGGAGTGATTACTACCCAAAAAGTGCTATTTTGCGCCTTTAATTCATTATGTTTTAAGCACTTTTGTGTAGTAGTTCTCCATTTTTATTCCAATTGGCATGTTAAGGACCTAGCAATGACTTCTAATCATATTTGTGGCTAGTTTTAGTGTTTTGACAGCTTTTTGGATCATTAAGACAAGCCAAGTAAAGGAGAGAAGCAAAGAGGAAAAACAGAGGAAAGAAGCAGTTTTTGTAGCCGTGAACTGTCACTTTGGGAGGCTCTATTTTGTTCATCTTGCAAAATCACCTTTCAAGAATCCCATATTCGGAACCGGCTCGGAATTGCTTACAAATCAAGTACCTATAGTGGTATATTGCCATACGTATAAGGAGCTCAAAATGGCAATTTTCGCACTTTGTATTGTTCATGCAAGTGCGAATTTCGCACCAGCCCATGCGAGTGCGAATTTCGCACCTTGTATTGTTCAGGCGACTTTGGTGCGAAATCTCCTCTGTTCTGACGACTCCACATGAGATTTTTTCTTTTGTATTTTTTTATGTAAATTCCTTTCTTATCCCTATAATTAGCCAATCACAGGCTTTGCTTTGTAAAGACTATAAGAGGGGTGGAAAACATCTCTCGAATGGGACTTATGTATATTTTACACTAAATGAAATTTTCCTCTTGGGGGAAAAAATACAGAGCTCTCTTTGCTTTCCTTTTCTCTCTTCTATTTTCTTTTTCTTGGAAGCCAAACAACCTCTGAGGATGTTTTCCAAGAGGATGAGAGGCTAAACCTTTGGTTTCTTGGAGTGAAGGAAGCTAGGTGAAAAGTCCAGATGCTAAAGTGGAAAACTCTTGTGCATTAAATACAGGTAGTTGGAGTTCATAAATGGCTTTTAAATCTAAAGTTTTGCTTTAAATCCCTTAGAATCACTTTGAATGGCCAATACATGATAA
Organism: Vitis cinerea var. helleri x Vitis rupestris; assembly: GCA_945999865.1. Classification (NCBI taxonomy): domain Eukaryota; kingdom Viridiplantae; phylum Streptophyta; class Magnoliopsida; order Vitales; family Vitaceae; genus Vitis; species Vitis cinerea var. helleri x Vitis rupestris. The sequence goes on from OX253934.1 coordinate 16,521,610, forward strand.
GCTTTTAGGTCTCTGTGGATACTTATTGCTAGATCCACATAAGATCATTAGTTATCATGTACGAGCCATTGGAAAGTGGCTCAAGGTGAAGACCCATAGTGTCTAAAGCCATTAATGGAACTTGACTACCATTTCTATTGACTTTTTATGGATTAAATCTTCATTGTTAAACCTATACCGGTTCGGGAAACAACCATCCTTTATGTTGTTATCCCCAATATGAGGAGAAAAATCCGGAATTTCCCACTTTGCATTCTGAACTTGATCCTAGCAACCTTTAGCTCCGGGAGACTTTCTTTCTTCCATTTTTACCTAGTTCTATGTTAGTTTAGTTCCAAACACCACTTTTAAAACAAATTTTATTTTCTTTTAAACTTTAAGTTTTTGACAAAGGAAATCATTAGATTCAATTTCTAATCTTGAGTCTCACTGGTAGAGTGAAAACCCATCCCAGAGTTCGACCCTAGAGCTGCTATACTATAGTAGCTTTGCTACGCTAGTATAAGGTCATAGGATTTATAAACATTTTTTGATTAAAATACCCAACTGGGCACGAATCACCTATCACTGAATCAACTTGCAATGGTTCATACCTCTCACCTAGTATTAGCCATTTAGTGTCATCCTTAACCTTTGATTACCTGTCAAAAGCTCGCAAGAGATAACTAATGGATGTCTCCTGAGAGTCCAAGAGCTTACTAAGTGTTGGCTATTCTAGATAATCCTACCTTTAAACCACCTCCCAGAGGCTCGCAAGAGATAAACTAGTGTATCTCAATCGACGGAGACCACTTGCTTTACCAAGTGTTGGCCCAGGTGATTTTAAGGGATTTTTAGTTAACTAAAAAGATAAAAACCATTAACGGGTCACACTTTCTCTTCATTAAAAACTGAAACAACAAAACGTCCACTTTTGCATTCGAAACCTTACCTAGCTTCCTTCACTCCAACAAACAAAAAGCCTAGCCACTCATCCTCTGGGAAAACATCCTCAGAGTTTGATTTGTTAGAAATAAAAATAACGAGAAAACAAAATGAGAAGGTAAGGCAAAAGCAAAGCTCTGTGTATTACTTTCTAAAATACTATACAAAGTGTCGTCTCCGAGAAAAACTCCCGAGCGATCTTTTAAAAGAAAATTACAATAGATATTATATAGAGAGGCTATTCACCCCTCCTGCTAACTTCCCAACCAAGCAAACTTGTCATTAGTGGGTCACAAGGAGAAAATAGGGATTTACACACAAATATCTGAAGATAAATATCAAATGGAGTTGGTCCGCAAATATCTCATATTACAGGTGGATTTCGCAAGTTCATTTGCAACTTGCGAAAATTTCGCAAGTTGAAATTATACTTTTCCCAAGGTACGAAATTGTCCTGCAACTTATCAGATCTCTGTCCTGTAGTGATTCCTTTCTCTTACCTACTTCGCAAGTTGCGAAAATTTCGCAAGGTAGATTCCACAACTTGCAAAATTGCTGGATGGTTGATTTCTTCTGTGCTTTTCTTCCTTGCATCCTCGTTTGGTTTTGGCAAAGGGTTATGAAACTCCAAAGCTTAGTTCCTTCAGGAATTTGAGCTTCAACTTGCTTTGCCATGAACTATACAAAGATCTTCCTCATTCTTGGATTGCTTTGGTGATAAAAAAGATATCAAAAACACTAAAATTTAACACAATTTGATTATAAACAATTGCAAGGGTCCTTAACATGTCAATTGAGTTAAAAGGTAATAACTACTACTCAAAAGTGTTTAAAAGAGTTAATTACAAACTATAAAATAGCACTTTTTGAGTATTAATCACTGGGAAAACATCCTCAAAAGTTGTTTAGCTAGAAAGAAAATACAATCAAAGTGAGTAGGTAAGGCAGAGCAAAGCTCTGTATATTTCTTACTAAAAAATGTACAGGTGATCACCAAGAATGTCTTTCGAGATTCTCTGATAGATATTACAAAAAGAGATATGTTAGGACATATATAGAGAGATATTTTTAACCCCTCAATTAGATATCCTAAATATCTAAAAAGATCTTTAGCTTATTACATGAAGATTTCGCAAGTCAGATATGGAGTTGCAAAAATTTCAGAAGACTGAAAAGAAGTTGCGAAATTTTCTTCTGGCTTGCGAAAATTTTGCAAGAGTGAAATGAGGTTGCGAAATTTCCTTCTGTCTTGCTAAAATTTCACAAGGGGTTGCGAAATTCTTTAGTGCTAGATTCCTTCTCTGATTCTCTTTTTTGCACACTTGATTGATTTGGCAAAGGCTTTAACACTCTCCAAAACTTGGATTCTTCATGTAATTTAGCTTCAATCTTGCTTTGCCATGGATTATACCAAGTTCTCTCTCATTATTGGCTTGTTTTAATGATAAAAAAACTATTAAAAACATCAAAACTTGCCAAAAACTGATTAGTAACACTTTCAAGGGTTCTTAATGTGCCAATTGAGTTAAAAGGTATTAATTACTACTCAAAAGCTTTTAAAAGAGTTTATAAGAAGCTATAAAAGAGCACCTTTTGAGTAGTAATCAGGAACTAACTGTATTCCTATCATACTTGGAAGACCATTCCTAGTTACATCAAATGTTATCATCAATTGTAGGAATGGAGTCATGCAGCTTACATTTGACAACATGACATTGGAGCTCAATATCTTCTATATGTGCAATAAACAATTCCATTCGGAAGAAGAAGAAGGACCAGAAGAGGTGTGCATGGTTGATAACATAGTGGAGGAGCATTGTGATCAGAAGATGCTAGAAGATTTGAACGAGTGTTTTAGGGATCTTGATGAAGGGTTATCTGAACCCTTAGATTTGCTTGATACTCTGCCTCCTTTGAAGTTGAGGGAAGAAATTCCCCCTTTATTCAATGAGGAGGAGACATAAGAAGTCGTTAAGGAGGGGCCCCCAAAGCTTATTCTGAAGCCATTACCCATGGAGTTGAAGTATGCATACCTGGAAGAAAACAATCAGAGCCCTGTTGTTATTTTTTCATCTCTAACTACTACTCAAAAGGATTGTCTACTTGAAATCCTCAGGTAATGCAAGAAGGCGATAGGATGGAAAATTTCTTATCTGAAAGGGATCAACCCTTTAGTCTATACTCATCATATATACATGGAAGAAGAAGCTAAGATAGTTCATCAGCCCCAGAGAAGGTTGAACCCTCACATGCAAGAGGTGGTGCAAGCTGAGGTGCTTAAGCTACTTTAGGCCGGTATTATCTACCCCATATCAGATAGCCAATGGGTGAGTCCTATGCAAGTCGTGCCAAATAAATCAGGGATCACAGTGGTGCAAAATGATAAAGGAGAAGAAGTTTCTACACGCCTCATGATTCATGCCTAATTGGTGTCTCAGCTGGTTCGTGTCCAGCTGGTGCTCCTTGATTGAGGGATTAATCAACAAAATTTATAACCTATTACACCATATACTAGGGTAGCAAAGACAAAGCTACTATAGCATAGTGGCTCTAGGATCGTTCATTGGGATGGGTTTTCACTTCACAAATGATATTATTTCAAAGATGAATTGGTGTCTTTTCATTTCAAGGTTAGCTTTAAAAGAAAACAAGAAGATGTTTGAATGAAAAAGGAAAGGTTTTAAACTAACCAAAAATAGTAACTAATTTTGCTTACAAAGAAAAGTGTTTCTTGGAGTTTCAGATCACTAGGCTCAGATTCCTCATACAAAAAGGAGAGTTCCGGTCACTTGTTTCTTTTCCTCGCATTAGAGAATTAACATATAGTTCCTTCTCCAACCGGTGTTGTACAGATGCTTCCCATTAATGGGTTCAAACACTAAATCCCTCTCACTAATGCAACTTGCAATGGCTCGTGCCTCTCACCTAGCACTTGCCATTCAAGGTGATCTTTAACCTTGGATTTCCCTTCACAAGCTCGCAAGAGATAACTAATGGATGTCTCCTTGGAGTTCAAAAGTTTACCAATTGTTGGCAATTCTAGAAAATCCTACCTTCAACTCACCTCCCAGAGGCTCGCAAGGGGTAAACTAATGCATCTCCATGGATGGAGATCACTTGCCTTACCAAGTGTTGGCCCAGGTGACTCCAAGGTGTTTTAAGTTAACTAAAAAGATAAAAACCATTAATGGGTCACACTTTCTCTTCATTAACAACTAAAACAACAAAACTTCCAATTTATGCATGAGGAAACTTACCCGGTTACCTTAGCTCCAAGAGACAAAGAGACTAGCCTCTCATCCTCTGAGAAAACAGCTCAGAGAATGTTTAGCTAGCAAGAAAATGAAAATGAAAGAGAAGACAAGAATATATAGGAAAAACAGAGCAAGTGCTCTGTATTTTTCTTCCTTCCCAAAACTGTACAAAGGATCCCCCCGGAACCAGCTCCCCGAGAGTCACCCCCTAAGAGTTTATATAGGAAGGTAATTTACCCTTCCTTGGATACTTCCTAGCTAAGGAATTACATGAGTGGCTGAATACAAGGAGAAAATGGAAATTTAGACACAAAAATATCAGAAGAAAAGATCTAAAAGAGTCGGTGCACAACCATCGGGAAGCTTTAGGACCATTTCGCAGGTGAAAATGAGGTCAGCGAGATTTTGTAGATGTACAAAAAGGGCTGCGAAATTACTCCGCAGCAACCAGCTGATTCAACACCTTTGCAAAGTGGACTTCCATCTTGTGGTGTTTGGCTTCCATCGCGGCATGAAGCTTTAGGGGAAATCCATGGCACTGTGCAAAAAGGCTGTGAAACCACTCCGCAACAAAAGGCTGATTCCGCAGCACTTTTCTGAAGCCTTCCTTCAACTTGGATCAGTTGTCTTCCAAAGGCTGTAACTTCCTCATTTTAGCTCCAAATTGTACACGGTTTGAAGTACTGGACTGTTGACTTCCTAAGCTTTCAAATGACATATAGCATGCATAAATTGGACATCAGGAAATGCTCCAAAAGTGGCTGCAGTGACTGTCATCAAGAATACTCCATGGCTGATTTCTCTTTGCTTTCCCTTTGCATTCCAGACTCGTTTATGGCAAAAGTGCTTCAAGGCTTTGATTCTTCATTCCTCTAAGCTTCCCATTGCTTGCCAAGGATTCCATATAACTCTCCTCAATCTCCTAATGCTTTGGTGATCAAAATACTAACAAAAACACCAAAACTTACACATTTTGATTAGAATTAATTGAAAGGGGCCTTAACATGCTAATTGGGTTAAAAGACACTAACTACTACTCAAAAGTGTTTAAAAGGATTAATTATAAGCTATCAAATAGCACTTTTTGAGTAGTAATCACTCCCCCAACCGACATATTGCTAGTCCCTTAGCAATGAAGGAGAGAAAAAACAAACAAAATTACCATAATTTACAACATCATGCTAATCACTTCCAAAAAATATTTAAGTGGCATGACTGACTAATTCTCTCATGGAACATTAAAGAACTAAAACTTTAAATTTCAACAAGAGATATCAAAAACTTTGCTAAATACCATTGATCAAGGGAATGCATTATGCAAATTGAAGTTTTAGAATCATTTTCACTTCCAAAGAACCAAACTTTAATCTTCCACAAAAATCTAAGTGTAAGATAATAGACTCCGAATATAGCATGCTAAACTAGTCTCTCCCCCCAACCTATCTCTTTTCAACACTTAGCAAACTGACCAAATTCAATAAACAGAGAACACAATTTTTTTTTTTTTTTTTTTTTAAGGTATCAGGCTTAAGGGGCATTCTTTTCTGTTTTGTCCATGTAACGGGGGTCCATCGATGACTCCCAACCAGTTAAGGTTTAGGGCATCAAGCTTTAAGGATCTTTCAACCACTAACTCCTCGGATTTCGCCCCGGACTTTTTCATATACCCTTTTTGCCTACCATATGCTAACTCCACCTATCCACCCTTGTAACGAGCATTGAGGCCGGTGACTCCCAACCAATTAAGGCTTAAGGCACCAGGCTTTAAAGATTTTCACCATATACCCCTCAGACCTTGCTCGGGTTTCAAGGCAAGCAAACACTTTGCTTTCTTTCTCTTTTTTTTTTTTTTCAAAGGCTCATTGGCCTTTCATAGGGTGTCTCAATATCATTCAAATGAGGTCAAAGGTACCAAGTCCCAAAATTTTCTAAGTCAAGGGGGAAATAGTTTTTCATCTTATAATTGGAAGCTATTGTGCATAGTGTGTGGATAGCTTAAAGTGGAAGGACTAAATTTGATTTCAATAAAAGTTTCAACAATTGAACCACTTTAGCAAGCATAATCCAAACTCTAAGTTAAATGAAAAGCAACAGTTCAGTTTCTCCTATTTTAATTTGAAATTTTTTCCTCAAAATCCATGGAGATTATAGTAACAAGCAAAAAACTACAACTACTTTACTAGACAAAGCTAAAATATCAAAATAACTTAGCATACTTCCTTCAACTTAGCAAACTTCCTTCCTCATTTCTCCCTCCCAACCGAGCTGAGCATTGTCCTCAATGTTTCAAGAGCGATTAAAAAATAAAGGGAGGAAATGGTACCTCCTTAGTGACATAGAGTCTGAGTCGTATAGGAGAAACCACATGTTTCAAAGAAAACAAAAGAATCAGTGAGTAGAGAAAATAGAAAAATGCCAAGTTTCAACAAAAATGATGTCTATATATGATTCTGAGAAAGTAGAATATAAGATATGATCAATGGATACCTCCAATCCCAGAATATAAAACATCATAACATGGAGCTATGTATAATATATAAAGACAAAAAGTAAAGAGATGATCAAGTAATGGTAGGGTCATGTGGAGCTGATGCATCTGTGGTGGCCTCTTGAGTGGGTTGGATCAGAACTTCAACCTCTGCTTTGGTAGTCTCCTTAGGTGGCATAGTCTCCTCAGCTGGAGTTATGGGCTATGATGGTTTTAGGGAGGTCTGAAATGGAGTGAGAGGCTTTGTATGTGTGTGATCTCAGGGTGCCGCGGGGCTTTCATCTAGTCTTGGCCATGGATGAAATGGAGAGGTGGCTGTTCATGAGTTCCAGAGGGTACTCAGCTGGTGCGTGGGGCTCTATTGGCATTTTAGCAACTTCCCTTGGCTTTGCAAAGTATTTTTGCAAACTTCCCTCCATTTTGCAAGTCAATTTCACAATTTGAAGGCCATTTCGAAGCTTTGAGATGATTTGGCAGCCATTTCGAAGCTTGGAGATCATTTCATAACCATTTCGAAGCTTGGAGGTGATTTTGCAGCCCAAAAGTGCCCTGCAAAATGGATCTTTGGCTGCAAAATTGGAAGTTTTTATGCTTCGCAGCCATTTTGCAGCTGCAGAACACCCTGCGAAATGGGACTTTGGCTGCGAAATTGGGAGTTTTTATGCTTTGCAGCCGTTTCGTAGCTGCGAAATAAGGGTCACCGTGCTGCAAAAATGACACTCGTGTGCCAAAAGTTGGTTTTGCAGCTTCGAAATCCTCTGCGAAATGAAGTTTTCCCTGCGGAAATGGGATCTTTCATGCTTTGGTGGTTCACAGCCCACTTCGCAGCTGCGAAATTAAGGTCACTGTACCGCGGAATGGCACTCGTGTGCCAAAAGTTGGTTTCGCAGCTGCAAAACATCCTTCGAAATGGAGAAATCGCTGCGGAATGGCGTTTTTTTTAAGCCTTAGTGGTTCGCAGAGCATTTCGCAGCTGCGAAACGGGGGTTCCTGTGCTGCGGAGTGGCACTCGTGTGCCAAACACCGGTTTCGCAATTGCGGAATCGTTCGCAGAGGGCTAAAAAGTGTTGCGAAGTGATTTCGCAACAAAAAACCATTTTCGCAGAGAAATCCTCTTTGGCTGCGAAATCTCGCAGAGCTCTTCTTCTCCCCTATTTTTGCTCTGTTTCTGCTCTGTTTTTGCTCTGTTTTCTTCCCGATTTTTTTCTTTACATTTTCTCCCATCTGAAATCATTCAAAAAGATAAAATTACATAAAAACACACAATTTGAGATCAAAAACTAAGATCAAAAGTAAAAATATTACTTTAAAATTTACAAAATTTACAAAAATTTTGGACTTTGGTAAAACCAAGTCCAGCAGACCCTTCTTTGCTTAGGTTTTTTGAGGCTCAAGGAGGTTGATCTCCTCCTTGTCTGGTTTGAACGGCTCCATATATGGTTTGAGACGATATCCATTAACTTTAAAGGTTTCCTTGCCATCGGAATTCAATAATTCCACTACTCCATGATTAAGTACTTGATGGATAATGAATGGACCAATCCACCTGGACTTGAGCTTTCCAGGAAAAATATGAAGTCTTGTGTCATAGAGTAAAACTCTTTGGCCTTTTTGAAATTCCTTGGTAGAAATCAGTTGGTCATGCCACTTCTTCATCCTTTGTTTTGCAACTTTGGAGTTGATATAAGCATCATTTCTCAATTCCTCCATCTCATTAAGGTCTAAGCACCTTTTTGCCCCGGCCCTAATCAAATCCATATTCAGCTTTTTGATTGCCCACCAAGCTTTGTATTCAACTTCGACAGGGAGATGACAAGCTTTACCATAGACAAGACGATAGGGGGACATGCCAAGAATAGTTTTATAAGCTGTTCTATAGGCCCACAATGAGTCATGAAGCTTAACAGACCAATCCTTCCTGTTTGTACTCACCACTTTCATCAGTATGTTCTTTATCTCCCTGTTTGCTAGCTCAACTTGCCCAGAAGTCTGTGGATGATAAGGTGTAGCTACCTTATGCTTCACTCCATACTTGGCTAACAAACTTTCAAAAGGCTTATTGCAAAAATGAGAACCTCCATTACTGATTATAGCTTTGGGCACCCCAAATCTTGCAAAAATGTTCTCTTTCAAAAACTTGAGAACCACTCTATGATCATTTTGCTTACAGGGGACTGCCTCAACCCACTTAGAAACATAATCTACCCCCACCAAGATGTAAGAATTACCAAAAGACATTGGAAAAGGTCCCATAAAGTCAATGCCCCATACATCAAATAACTCAACTATTAGTATAGGGTTCATGGGCATTTGATTTCTTTTTGTCAGCTTGCCAAGCCTTTGGCATCTATCACAATTTCTACACATGATGTGGGCATCTTTGAACAAAGATGGCCAAGTAAACCCTGATTGCAACACCTTCATAGCTGTTTTCTGAGAGGCAAAGTGACCTCCACATGCATTCTCATGACAATGGATTAGAATTCCCTGTTGCTCTTCCTCAGGCACACACTTCCTTATAATCTGATCTGCACAATATTTAAAAAGGAAAGGCTCTTCCCAATAATAAGCATGAATTTTTGCAAAGAAGTGCTTCCTGTCCTGTGCATTCCACTCACTTGGAACTTCACCAGTGACTAAATAATTAGCCATATGAGCATACCAAGGAGTTTTGACTAGGAACATAAGTGATTCCTCGGGAAAATCATCATTAATAGGCAAGGAATGAGAATTATGTGCTATAGCTAACCTTGAGAGGTGGTCAGCTACCACATTTTCCACTCCTTTCTTATCTCTAATTTGAAGATCGAATTCTTGTAACAAAAGAATCCATCTTATCAACCTTGCTTTTGCATCTTGCTTTGTCAATAGATACTTTAAGGCTGAATGGTCAGTAAAAACAATGATGAAAGACCCTACCAAATAAGCATGAAATTTGTCCAAGGCAAATACCACAGCTAACAATTCTTTTTCTGTAGTTGTGTAATTCCTTTGGGCTTCATTCAATGTTTTGCTTGCATAATAGATCACATAGGGCTTCCCATCTTCTCTTTGACCAAGTACAGCTCCTATAGCAAAGTCACTGGCATCACACATTAGTTCAAAAGGTAGTTGCCAGTTAGGGGCCCTCACTATTCGAGTTGTTGTAAAAAATTTCTTCAATTGATCAAAGCTATCTTGACATCTTTCATCCCATACAAACTTAGCATCCTTAGCTAACAGCTCACAAAGAGGTTTGGAAAGCTTTGAAAAGTCTTTTATGAACCTCCTATAGAAACCAGCATGGCCAAGGAACTGCCTTACTCCTTTTACAGTTATTGGGGATGGCAATTTGGAAATAAGCTCCACCTTTGCTTTATCAACTTCAATGCCCTTTTCAGATATGATATGACCAAGGACAATTCCTTGACGTACCATAAAATGGCATTTTTCCCAATTAAGCACCATGTCTTTTTCAATGCATCTGTGAAGAACTGCTTCCAAATTGACTAAACATTCCTCAAATGTACCTCCATATACGGTGATGTCATCCATGAAATCCTCCATAATTCGCTCCACCATATCACTGAAGATACTCAACATACACCTTTGGAAAGTGGCAGGTGCATTACATAAACCAAAAGGCATTCTCCTATAAGCATAGGTTCCAAATGGACATGTAAAAGTAGTCTTTTCCTGATCTTCCACAGCAATTTCAATTTGAAAATACCCTGAATACCCATCCAAAAAACAATAGAAAGGATGGCCAGAGACTCTCTTCAAAACTTGATCAATAAATGGCAATGGAAAATGATCTTTTTTGGTTACTGCATTCAACTTTCTATAATCAATACACACCCTCCACCCTGAAGTGAGACGTGTAGTGATTTCTTCCCCCTCTTCATTCTGAACTACAGTGATCCCTGACTTCTTTGGTACCACTTGAGTAGGACTCACCCAAGAGCTGTCTGAAATAGGGTAGATAATACCTGCTTGAAGTAGCTTCAGCACCTCAGCTCGCACAACCTCTTCTAAATGAGGATTCAATCTTCTTTGAAATTGACGAATTGACTTAGCTTTCTCCTCCATATATATATGATGTGTGCAAACTAAAGGACTAATGCCTTTCAAATCAGATATTTGCCATCCTATTGCTTTCTTACACCTCTTGAGAACTTCCAATAAACACTTCTCTTGATGATTGGTCAGAGATGAAGATATTACAACAGGGCATTGGTTGTCTTTTTCAAGGTATGTGTATTTCAGCTCCACAGGTAGAGGCTTCAAATTGAGTTTTGGGATCTCTTTTTCAGCATCTGCTCCCTCTTCTTTATTGAACAAAGGTAGAATTTCTTCTATCCTCCTCCAACTTTGTAAAGTAGCAAGCTCCTTAGGAAGTTCAGACAAACCTTCCTCACAATCCACAAAACTTTCATTCAGCTTGTCTTGCACATTCTGATTGCAGTGTTCCTCTACCAGAGTATCAATAATACACACTTCTTCTGGACCCTCTTCTTCTTCCGGAATGATTTGCTTTTTAGACATATAGAAAATATTGAGATCAAGTTTCATATTGCCAAAAGTGAGTTGCATGAGCCCATTCCTACAGTTGATGATTGCATTTGAGGTAGCAAGGAATGGCCTTCCCAAGATGATAGGAACTAAATTAGCCTCCTTTACAGTAGGATCTGTATCAAGAACAACAAAATCTACTGGATAGTAGAAACTATCAACTTGAACCAAGACATCCTCAATTACTCCCCTGGGAATTTTTACTGATCTATCTGCTAGAGATAGAGTAATTGCTGTTGGCTTCAACTCACCAAGTCCCAATTGCTTATAGACAGTATATGGAAGCAAATTCACACTAGCTCCCAAGTCTAATAAAGCTTTTTCCACTACCTTTCCTCCAATCATGACTGAAATGGTAGGACTTCCCGGATATTTGTACTTCAAAGGAGATTTACACTGTAAGATTGCACTTACTTGCTCAGTTAAGAAGGCTTTCTTATTTACAGTCAACCCTCTTTTGATAGTACACAAGTCCTTTAGGAACTTAGCATATGTTGGAACTTGCTTAATCATATCCAAAAGTGGGATATTGACTTTAACTTGTCTCAATACTTCAAGAATTTCAGCTGCATTTTTAATCCCCTTCTTCCCATGCAATGCTTGGGGAAAAGGTGGAGAAGTTGATTTCTTCAGCCTTTCTTCCTTCAGAAGTTCCTTATCTGGATTTGCATTCATTGTTGACTCAGAGTCCTCTCTCTTATCACTGATCTCTCCTTCTTTGTCTTTCATTTCCTCCTCCTTCTTTGTCTCTTCTTCTTCAACAGGTAGCTTAGGTGGTGGCTGCTCAATTTTCTTACCACTCCTTAGAGTGATCAAGGCTTTGACATCTTTCATCTGTGATGATTCCCCCTCATGGCTTTCCACTTCTTGGACACCCTTGGGATTTTGGTGGGGTTGGGAAGGAAATCTTCCCTTTTCTTACACTGTATTCAAATTTGTAAGCCTTGATATTGAGTACTGGAGATTATCAAATCTTTGAGTTATATCATTTTGCATTCCATCCATCCTTTTATTTAGAATATTCTCTACTCTGTCAATTCTTTGATTAAGTTGAGTGTTGATGGCTTTCTGTTCTCCAACAAAATCTCCCACTACCTTGCTGAGATTCACAATGGCTTGTTCAAGACTTGAAGATTGCTGAGATGGTTGATCTGGCTGTTGGTACTGGGGTGCTCTAGGCTTCCATGAAAAATTTGGATGATTCCTCCAACTTGAGTTGTAAGTGTTTCCATAGGGTGCATTGTTATTGGGCTTGAATTGTCCAACAACATTTGCTTGCTCTCCAAACATTTCCCTTTCAGCTGAAATTGTAGGGCATTCCTCCACCAAATGTTCATAGGATTGACAATTAGGACAAAGCTTCACTTGCACTGGTGATTCAGCAACAGCTTGCACTTCATGCATTTTTTTCAGTTCTAGCTCCTCCAATCTTCTTGTCACAGCTGCAAACTTTGCTTTAGTATCATCCTCTTCTTTCAAAGTATACATCCCAGCTTTAGCATTGATAACATTCAGTTGAGACTTCATCTTTCCCACTTCTCCTTTGGTTGGCTCATCCCATCCCCTTGAAACTTCAGCTACATAATTCAAGAAATCCATAGCTTCCTCTGGATTTTTGCTCATGAAATCTCCTCCACACATTGTCTCCAGGAGTTGCTTCATTGAGGATGACATCCCATCATAAAAACAGCTCACCAATAGCCAAGTATCAAAACCATGGTGAGGACATGCATTTATAGCTTCCATATATCTTTCCCAACACTCATAGAATTTCTCATTCTCTTTAGCTGAGAAGTTTGAAATTTGCCTTTTCAAGCCATTTCTTCTATGAGTGGGGAAAAAATTCTTAAGGAATTCAGCTTGTAAGTCAGTCCAAGTACGGATACTCCTTGGCCTTAACGAATTAAGCTAAATTTTGGCTTTATCCTTTAAAGTAAAAGGAAATAACTTAAGCCTCATCAAATCAATTGAAGCTCCTCCCTCTTGGAATGTATTACAAACTTCCTCAAATTCCTTAATGTGTGCATAGGGATTCTCACTTTCCATTCCATGGAAAGTTGGTAGAAGTGGAACAATATATGGTCTGATCACTAGCTGCTCTGTAGGAGGTATTATACATGATGGTGCACTCATACGAGGTGGATGCATATGGTCCCTCATTGATCTAAATTCATTGAGATTGTCTTGACGAACTTGGTGACTATGCTGATCTTCAGGTGTAGTTTCCATGATATTCAAGCTCAATTCCAATTCCTTAGTATGAGGTGAATCACTTCTAACAAGCCTTCCTCTGCTGCCTCGTATCCACTTTGGCATACACAACTAGCAACTATTTGAAACTAAAATGAAAATATAGGACAACAAAAGAAAACAGGGCTACTAAAACAAAATAAAACTAAGCTGAATTTAAAAGCTAAATTTAGATTATGAGTTAGTAAAACAAAATGAGAATTAATAAAGTTAAAGAAAATTTACCACACTTGTGATGAAAATCACAAGTACACTGAAATAGTATCACTAATTCTTGACACCTTCCCCGGCAACGGCGCCATTTGATTCATGCCTAATTGGTGTCTCAGCTGGTTCGTGTCCAGCTAGTGCTCCTTGATTGAGGGATTAATCAACAAAATTTATAACCTATTACACCATATACTAGGGTAGCAAAGACAAAGCTACTATAGCATAGTGGCTCTAGGATCGTTCACTGGGATGGGTTTTCACTTCACAAATGATATTATTTCAAAGATGAATTGGTGTCTTTTCATTTCAAGGTTAGCTTTAAAAGAAAACAAAAAGATGTTTGAATGAAAAAGGAAAGGTTTTAAACTAACCAAAAATAGAAACTAATTTTACTTACAAAGAAAAGTGTTTCTTGGAGTTTCAGATCACTAGGCTCAGATTCCTCATACAAAAAGGAGAGTTCCGGTCACTTGTTTCTTTTCCTCGCATTAGAGAATTAACATATAGTTCCTTCTCCAACTGGTGTTGTACAGATGCTTCCCATTAATGGGTTCAAACACTAAATCCCTCTCACTGATGCAACTTGCAATGGCTCGTGCCTCTCACCTAGCACTTGCCATTCAAGGTGATCTTTAACCTTGGATTTCCCTTCACAAGCTCGCAAGAGATAACTAATGGATGTCTCCTTGGAGTTCAAAAGTTTACCAATTGTTGGCAATTCTAGAAAATCCTACCTTCAACTCACCTCCCAGAGGCTCGCAAGGGGTAAACTAATGCATCTCCATGGATGGAGATCACTTGCCTTACCAAGTGTTGGCCCAGGTGACTCCAAGGTGTTTTAAGTTAACTAAAAAGATAAAAACCATTAACAGGTCACACTTTCTCTTCATTAACAACTAAAATAACAAAACTTCCAATTTATGCATGAGGAAACTTACCCGGTTACCTTAGCTCCAAGAGACAAAGAGACTAGCCTCTCATCCTCTGAGAAAACAACTCAGAGAATGTTTGGCTAGCAAGAAAATGAAAATGAAAGAGAAGACAAGAATATATAGGAAAAACAGAGCAAGTGCTCTATATTTTTCTTCCTTCCCAAAACTGTACAAAGGATCCCCCCGGAACCAGCTCCCCGAGAGTCACCCCCTGAGAGTTTATATAGGAAGGTAATTTACCCTTCCTTGGATACTTCCTAGCTAAGGAATTACATGAGTGGCTGAATACAAGGAGAAAATGGAAATTTAGACACAAAAATATCAGAAGAAAAGATCTAAAAGAGTCGGTGCACAACCATTGGGAAGCTTCAGGACCATTTCGCAGGTGAAAATGAGGTCTGCGAGATTTTGTAGATGTACAAAAAGGGCTGCGAAATTACTCCGCAGCAACCAGCTGATTCAACACCTTTGCAAAGTGGACTTCCATCTTGTGGTGTTTGGCTTCCATCGCGGCATGAAGCTTCAGGGGAAATCCATGGCACTGTGCAAAAAGGCTGCGAAACCACTTCGCAACAAAAGGCTGATTCCGCAGCACTTTTCTGAAGCCTTCCTTCAACTTGGATCAGTTGTCTTCCAAAGGCTGTAACTTCCTCATTTTAGCTCCAAATTGTACACGGTTTGAAGTACTGGATTGTTGACTTCCTAAGCTTTCAAATGACATATAGCATGCATAAATTGGACATCAGGAAATGCTCCAAAAGTGGCTGCAGTGACTGTCATCAAGAATACTCCATGGCTGATTTCTCTTTGCTTTCCCTTTGCATTCCAGACTCGTTTATGGCAAAAGTGCTTCAAGGCTTTGATTCTTCATTCCTCTAAGCTTCCCATTGCTTGCCAAGGATTCCATATAACTCTCCTCAATCTCCTAATGCTTTGGTGATCAAAATACTAACAAAAACACCAAAACTTACACATTTTGATTAGAATTAATTGAAAGGGGCCTTAACATGCTAATTGGGTTAAAAGGCACTAACTACTACTCAAAAGTGTTTAAAAGGATTAATTATAAGCTATCAAATAGCACTTTTTGAGTAGTAATCACCTCACTTCAGATTGGAGGGTGTGTATTGATTACAAAAAGTTGAATGCTATAACAAGGAAGGACCACTTCCCGTTGCCGTTTATTGATCAAGTGCTTGAGAGGGTCTTAAGCCATCCATTCTACTGTTTCTTGGATGGTTGGGTATTTTCAAATAGAAATTGCTGTTGAGGATCAGGAGAAGACCACTTTCACTTGTCCATTCGGAACCTATGCATACAGAAGAATGCCTTTCGGCTTATGTAATGCACCGAAAACATTCCAAAGATGCATGTTAAGCATTTTCAGTGATATGGTGGAGTGTATTATGAAAGTCTTTATGGATGATATCAACGTATATGGAAGTGTGTTTGATGAATGCTTAGTCAATTTGGAAGTTGTGCTGAACCGATGCATTAAGAAAGACTTGGTGCTTAACTAGGAGAAATGTCATTTCATGGTACCCCGAGGAATTGTCCTTGGGCTTATTATCTCAAAGGAAGGTATCGAAGTGGACAAAGCAAAAGTTGAACTGATTGTC
Organism: Vitis cinerea var. helleri x Vitis rupestris; assembly: GCA_945999865.1. Taxonomy (NCBI): domain Eukaryota; kingdom Viridiplantae; phylum Streptophyta; class Magnoliopsida; order Vitales; family Vitaceae; genus Vitis; species Vitis cinerea var. helleri x Vitis rupestris. The sequence continues at coordinate 16,537,838 of OX253934.1, forward strand.
AAGTTGCCATCGCCACCAATTGTCAAAGGAGTAAGGCAATTCCTTGGCTACGCTGGGTTCTATAGGAGTTTTATTAAAGATTTTTCTAAACTTGGAAAACCTCTTTGTGAGCTATTAGTAAAGGATGCTAAATTTGTATGGGATGATCGATGTCAACGGAGTTTTGAAAAACTGAAGTTATTGTTGAAAACCGCTCTAATAGTGAGAGCTCCCAATTGGCAATTGCCCTTTGAAGTGATGTGCAATGCCAATGACTTTGCTATAGGACCTATTCTTGGGCAAAGAGAAGATGAAAAGCCCTATATGATCTACTATGCGAGCAAAACATTGAATGAAGTGCAAAGAAACTACACAACCACAGAGAAAGAATTGTTGGCTGTTGTTTTTGCCTTAGACAAATTCCGCGCTTACTTAGTGGGGTCTTTCATTGTGGTCTTCACTGACCACTCGACCTTGAAATATTTGTTGACTAAACAAGATGCAAAAGCAAGGTTGATTAGATGGATTCTCTTGCTTTAAGAATTCAATCTTCAAATCAAAGACAAGAAATGAGTGGAGAATGTGGTAACCGACCATCTATCAAGGCTAGCCATCGCACATAATTCCCATAGTTTGCTAATTAATGATGATTTTCCAGAGGAGTCACCCATGTTGATAGAAGTCGCTCCTTGGTATGCTCATATTTCTAACTATTTAGTTACCGAAGAAGTTCCAAGTGAGTGGAAAGCACAAGATAAGAAGCACTTCTTTGCAAAAATTCATGCCTACTATTGGGAAGAGCCATTCCTATTCAAATGTTGTGCGGATCAAATAATACGGAAGTGCATCCCCGAGCAAGAGCAATAGGGGATCCTCAGTCATTGCCACGAAAGCACATGTGGAGGCCACTTTGCTTCTCAGAAGACAACTATGAAGGTGTTGCAATCGGGTTTTTGTTGGCCATCACTTTTCAAAGATGTCCACACCATGTGTAGGAGCTGTGACAGATGCCAGAGGCTTAGGAAATTAACACGTAAGAACATGATGCCTTTGAACCCCACTTTAATAGTTAATCTTTTTTATGTATAGGGCATTGACTTCATAGGACCTTTTCCTATGTCCTTTGGCTATTCCTACATCTTGGTGGGAGTGGATTATGTTTCTAAATGGGTTGAAGCAATCCCGTGCAAACGAAATGATCATAGAGTTGTTCTCAAATTTCTCAAAGAGAACATCTTCTCCAAATTTGGAGTACCCAAAGCCATAATCAATGATGGGGGTACTCATTTTTGTAACAAGTCATTCGAAACTCTCTCAGCCAAGTACGGGGTGAAGCATAAGGTAGCTACACCTTACCACCCTCGGACTTCTAGGCAAGTTGAGTTAGCTAATCGGGAGATCAAGAACATACTGATGAAGGTGGTGAATACGAGCATAAGAGATTGGTTTGCTAAGCTTTATGATTCACTATGGGCTTACAGAATAGCTTACAAGACCATTCTCGGAATGACTCCCTATCACCTAGTCTATGGCAAAGCATGCCATCTCCCCGTTGAAGTGCAATACAAAGCTTGGTGGGCAATCAAGACGCTCAACAGGACTTGAACAAAGCTGGCATGAAGAGATTTCTAAACCTTAATGAGATGGGGGAATTGAGAAATGACGCCTATATCAATCTAAATATTTCAAAACAAAGATTGAAAAAGTGGCATGATCAATTAGTCTCCCGCAAAGAATTCCAGTGAGGACAAAGAGTCTTGCTTTATGACTCTAAGCTCCACATCTTCCCGGGAAAGTTGAAGTCAAGGTGGATAGGTCCGTTTACTATCCAACAAGTGTATTCAAATGGAGTAGTAGAGCTACTCAACAGTACCGGGAGTTTAAAAGTCAATGGCTAACATCTCAAGCCATTCATGGAGCCATTTTCTCGAGACAATGAGGAAATCAACCTCCTTGAACCACATCAAGCTTAAAAAGACAAATGGGTAGATGGACTTAGTCTGTTAGAAGACACTAAGTCCATAATTTTTTGTTTTAATATTAATTTCAAGTTTTATTGATTTATTATATGTTTTAAATTGAAATTTCTTACCTTAATTTTATTTTGTTGTGACTTAATTTAATTTTTGATGATCAAATGCAGGGGAATTCCAAAACAGAGCATTTTGTAGGGCATGCGAAAATTTCGCAACCCCATATATGCCTTGCGAAAATTTTGCAACCCCATATCTGACTTGTGAAAATTTCGTAACCCCATATCTGACTTGCAAAAATTTCGCAAGGACTCCTAGTAATTCGTAAACCCGTTTTTGTCTTGCGAAACCCATGCGAAATTTAAAAAGCCTATGCAAACTCATTTCGCAACTTACGAATTCCAACGGTCAACAGGAAAGCCAAAGTTCACTTAAAAATCCTATTTAAAGACCTACAAATCCTCTATTTATTTCGCACGACCCATTCTCTATTACGAAAAGCTCAGCGCCACCTTGCGAAGTAGTTTTCTCTCCATTCCACGCCCCGCGACCACCAATTTGAAGAAGAACCTCCGCCTCTCCTCCCATTTCAGCCATGGCGTGCATCAGAGGTGGCCATACAGACTCGTCAGCATCTTGCGAGGCTAGGCCAAGCGCCTCCGCTCCTCAGGATTCATCTCAGGCCTCTCAGGCCCCGACTGTTCCATCTTTTGAGGGCGGGGTGCCCTCTAGCCCTCCTCAGCGTCGATACTCGACACGGAGACCACTAACTTCTCCATCCCTTGAGCCATCAATATACCGTATTCCACCAAAGAGAACCAGGACCTCAGGCCCTGGAGAGACATCTAGGCATGCGCAGCCTAATTCTTAGAGCCCAACGGATTCTCAGCATCCTTCCGGCATTACTCCGAAAGCCATCATCAAGAGGCCTATGGTTACCGCGCCGCCTATTGAGGGTAATTCAGATTGTAGAGCCAGACCATTTCATTCTGAGCTTTATTTCGACATTGAGGTTATGCGACAGTAGTCGGACCTTCGGGATTCATATGGATTGCTCCAAAGGTACCATCTCGAGCGCCTTATGACTCCAAGGGAGTTTTTCTATCCCAGAGTGGCGATGGACTTCTATCAGTCCATGACTACTCAGGGCGCCCAGAGTCCTACCGCCCAGTCATTTTAGCATTGACGGGCGCCAGGGTATCTTAGAGGTTAGGCACATTGCTGAGGCTCTCCATATTCCATTTCAGCCAGAGGATCCAACACATTTGAGGTAATAATCCCCTATATCTCAACGAGACATGGTCCGCATCCTATCAAGAGGGACTTCTAAGGAGCTTCCATTTCAGTTGCTCCTAGTAGATGTATTGTTACGGTCTAACATTTTCCCTATTCAGCATCTAGTGTAGAGGCGAGGACCCATCCTGGACGCATTATTCAAGATATCTGAGGGCTTCTATTTTGGGCCACATCATCTTATTATGGACGCTCTCTTATACTTTGAGGAGAAAGTTCACAGGAAGAAGCTACAGTGAGCCGACACTACCCCATTGCTGTTTCCGAGGCTGCTCTACCATATATTGGAGCATATGGGCTATCCTGCTGAGCCCTACCTTGAGTGCCACCACCATTGTCGAGAGCATTTCAGTCTCGACCAATGGACATAGTTGGCAGGTAAAAATCTAACAGAGCCAGCACCTAAAGCAGCCCCACCTAGGCCAGTATCTCCAGTGCCAACACAGGCTGAGCAGGCACAGCAGGATGAGCATCCCACAGAGTCTGTTCCACCAATTCCTGTTCCACCATCTATGCCTCAGGCAACCTCTATTGATCCTCCTGCTACACCTCCTGTTCCACCAGCTGCACCTCCTACATCAGAGGACTTTATCACCGTATCTAGCACAGAGTTCCATGCCATGAAAAATTTGTTCAAGACACTAACCACTACGCACAATGCTCTATTCCGACATATGGCAGACATATGTACTCAACAGGACCAGCAGACTGTTATTCTTCATCAGATTCAGCAGTATTTGGGACTTTCACCACCTCAAACTAATATTCTTGGACCATCAGAGCCTATAGCTCCAGCTGAGGAGACGACTCCAGCTGAGGAAACCCATAGAGCCGATGTCCCACCCCAGGCCACTCATGAGGCACCCACAAAGCCATCATCTCCACCAAAGAACCCTACTCCTTGATCATTTCTTTATTTTGTATTTACTTAGTATATTAGTAGACATTATTACTTTTGTTGATATTTTATATTCTGGGATTGGATGTATTACATGATCACCTCATTGTACTTTCTCAGAGTAATATATACATATCATTTTTGTTTATACTTGGAATTTTCTTTTCTATCTCCTTTACTCATTAATCTTTTGTTTTTTTTTAATCATGTGGTTTCTCCCATACGACTCAGACTCCATGTCTCTCAGGAACCACTTTCTCCCTATATTTCGATCGATCTTGACACATTGAGGACAACGTTGATCTTGGTTGGGTGATGCGACTCATGGTAGCTTAGCTTTAAAGGCGTATCAACAAAATTTATACCTTAAATACTATTACTAAAGTAGCCAAGCTACTATAGCATAGTGGTTCTAGGATCGTTCACTAGGAAGGGTTTTTGCAAACACAAGTGATATTCAAATTAGGAAAATAGGTGATTTTCTTATGGATGTTAGCTTTAAAAGAAAATGAAAATGTTTGAGAAGGATTTAAACTAATTTAAGCTAACATTAAAGACTAAAATGAAAGGGTGTAAAAACAAGTTTCTCAAAGATAGGATAGCTATGCTTTGGCTCTTATGCAAATTGGAAATCTCAGGATAGGCTCCTCGCGTTGGGGTTGCAACTATGGTGATGCTTGCTTCCCGAACCGGTATGGATTTAGCAAATCAAGTTTTAATCCTTTAAAATGGCAAAACAGATGGTAGTGGATTTTATCAATGGTTATTCACCTTAGACTTCCTTTGAATGGCTCGTAAGAGATAACTAATGGTCTAAAGCCAAAAGCTTACCAAATATTGGCAACTCAAAGTCATTCCAGGTGATAAACTCACCTTTCAATGGCCATTGAAATTGGTTCTAACGGATTAATGCAAAACTTGGAATTGAAAACCTCACCTTCCAATAGCTCGTAGGAGATAACTAATGGATAGAAATCCAAAAGCTTATCAAGTATTGGCCGTTGGAAGTTGTCCAAAGGAAATAAAAACCAAACTTTCCATTAATGAACCATTAATGAAAAATGACTACCTTACCTTCCGGGTGCGAGAAATTTCCATGGGATTGCATCCAAGCCATCACATAACATCCATACTTTGAGAAACTTAAAGGTTTTAGCCAATCATCCTCTGAGGAAAAGTCCTCAGAGGCTGTTTGGCTACTAAGAAAATGAGAAAGAAAAGAGAAAAGAAGCTTTTGAACAAAAGAGCTCTTATAATTTCTAAGGTTACGGGTTACAACCTCTCTTTTGTGTCTAAGGCTCTTCACCTCTTTTTAAAGACAATAACAAGCTAAATTACAAAAGCTAATACAAAAGCAACCTTTTCATTGGTTGATTACAAGGTTACAAAAGGAATTTACATGAGAAAATATCAAGCTAAAAAATATGGGAAGTCGGTGGTGCGTGCGTGGAAAAACAGAGGAAATTCGGCATTTTCGCAATGTGCCTAAATCCTCCTTGCGAAATTTCGCAAGGAGAAATTCACCTTGCGAAATTTTCACAAGATTTGATGCAGTTGTCTTCCGAAGGCCATATCTTCCTCATTTCAGCTCCAAATTGTACACGGTTTGAAGCGTTGGATTCTTGACTTCCTGAGCTTTGAAATGGTATATAGCATGTAGAAAATGGACTTCGGGAAGTGCCCCAAAAGTGCGAAAGAAGACTGCAGCTGCTGTCCTCTGTTCTCCTCTTCTCTCCTCTTCTCCATTGTTCTTGTTTGTGCTCGTGTTTCCACTTGAAATTCAAGCCTATAAACTTCCAAAATCCTTGCTTTAACTTGTCCAAGTAGCTCCTCCATCATTTGGCATGCTTGAATTGATTCATAAGCTGATAAAAACATGTAAACTTGCCACAAAATGGTTAAAACCAATTACTAAGGACCTTAATGAATTAATTGAGTTAAATGAATATGATTACTACACAAAGGTGCTTAAAACCATTATAATTAGGTCTACAAAATAGCACTTTTTGGTAGTAATCATTGAGGGTAGAGTAAAGGAAGGAACTTTTGTTAATAATGCTAAGTTATTTTGTTAAAATAGTAGTTTTTGCTTAATTTTAAAAGTTTTTACTCTACTCTCCATGGTTATTAAGGAAAAATTCTCAAAATGAAATGGGAAAAATTGAATTCTTATCTTTTTACTTGAATATTAGAGTCATATTATGCTTATTGAGTTTGTTGAATTATTGAAACTCGTATTGAATTCAACCTTATTTCTTCCACTTTAATCTTACCACACACTGTGCACATTAGGTTCCGATTATAAAATGAAAAACTATCTCACCTCCTGAACTTAGGAAAATTTAGACTTGGTACCTTTGACCTCGTTTTAATTGGGACACCTTTTAAAAGGCCAATGAGCCTTGGAAAAAAAAAAAAAGAAGAACAAAGTGTTATACTTGCTTGGAAACCCGAGCAAGGTCCGAGGAGTATATGATGAAAATATTTAAAGCCCGGTGCCCTAAGCCTTTATTAGTTAGGAGCCACTGACCTCAATGCTCGTTATAAGGGTGAATAGGTGGAGTTTAACATATTGTAGGTGCTTGGGTATTAAATTCCAATCTCAAAAGTCCAGGGTAAAATCTAAGGAGTTAGTGGTCGAAAGATCCTTAAAGCTTGATGCCCTAAACCTTGATTAGTTGGGAGTCATCGATGGATCCCCGTTACATGGACATTTTAGAAAAAATACCTTAAGCTTTGCACACCTACAAGAAAAAAATTGTGAAATAAAAGAGGTGCGTTCTTAGCCTATTGGAAGTGGCTAGTTTGCTAAAGTCTGAGAAAGAACTAGGTAGGGGGAAGAGATTAGTTCAGAGTACTATATTCGGAAACTAATAAGCTTAACACATAGATTTTTGTGGAAGAGTAATGATTGAGCCTAAGAGAGTGCAAATCCTCTCAATACTTAAATTTACATAATGCTTACTCTTTATGAATTATGATGAGGTAAGATTTTTGATATCCTTTTGCTGAAGGATGAGTTTTTGCTTCTTTAATATTCCATGTGAGAGTATGCTTTACAATCATGCCACTTATGATTTTTTGAAGTGATCAGCATGATTTTGTAAATTATTTTACTATATATTTTTCTTTTATCTCTCCTTCATTGCTAAGGAACTAGCAATATGTTGGTTGGGGAGAGTGATTACTACTCAAAAAGTGCTCTTTTATAGCTCCTTATAAACTCTTTTAAATACTTTTGAGTAGTATTTATTACCTTTTAACTCAATTGGCACATTAAGGACCCTTGCAAGTGTTACTAATTAGTTTTTGGCAAGTTTTGATGTTTTTTTATAGCTTTTTTATCATTAAAACAAGCCAAGAATGAGGGAGAACTTGGTATAATCCATGGCAAATCAAGATTGAAACTAAATTACATGAAGAATCCAAGTTTTGGAGAGCTTTGAAGCCTTTGCCAACTCAATCAAGTATGCAAGGAAGAGAATTAGAGAAGAAATCAAACACTGAAGAATTTCGCAACCCCTTGCGAAATTTTCGCAAGTCAGAAGGAAATTTTGCAATAACTTTTTAGCCTTGCAAAATTTTCGCAACCCCATATCTAACTTGCAAAATCTTCCTATAACCTTCAGATATTTTTTCACCGACTTCGTTAGATTTTTACCTCAAGATATTTTGTGAAATTATCTATTCTCTCATTGTAATCAGCTAAAGATCTTTTTAGATATTTAGGATATCTAATTGAGGAGTTAAAAATATCTCTCTATATATGTCTTAACATCTCTCTTTTTGTAATATCTATCAGAGAATCTCAGAAGAAATTCTTGGTGATCAATTGTACATTTTTAGGAAGAAATATACAGAGCTTTGCTCTGCCTTACCTACTCATTTTGATTGTATTTTCTTTCTAGCCAAACAACCTCTAAGAATGTTTTCCCAGAGGATGAGTGGCTAGACTTTTTGTTTCTTAGACGGAAGGAAGCTAGGTAAGGGACCCGGATACAAAAGTGGGAGTTTTCCTTGTTTCAGTTTTTAATGAAGAGAAGGTTGTGACCCGTTAATGGTTTTTATATTTTTAGTTAACTTAAAATCCCTTATAATCACATGGGCCAACACTTGGTAAGCTTTTTGGACTCAATCCATAGAGATCCATTAGTTATCTCTTGCAATCCTCTAGGAGGTGGTTTATAGGTAGGATTACCTAGAATAGCCAACACTTGGTAAGTTTTTGGACTCCCTGGAGACATCCATTAGTTATCTCCTGTGAGCTTTTGAAGGGTAATCCACGGTTAAGGATCACCTTGAATGGTAAATACTAGGTGAGAGGTACGAGCCATTGGAAGATGCATTAGTGAGAGGGATTTAGCATTGAAACCATTAATGGGAAACAACTAAAACTCACCGGTTGGGAGGATAACTATAGGTTAAATCCCCAATGCGAGGAAAAGATCCGGAATCTCCCCTTTTGTATAAGGAACCTGAACCTAGTGACTTGAAACTCCAAGAAACCTTTTCTTTGTAATTAATCTCAGTCACTATTTTTGGTTAACTTAAAACCAAACATTTTTCAACCATCATTATGTTTTCTTTTAAAGCTAACTTATAAAAGAAAAAACACCAATCGAATTCTTTAAATTAATATAATGTGTGAAATGAAAACCCATCCCTAAGGACGATCCTAGAACCACTATGCTATACTAGTTATGCTACCCTAATATATGGTGAATTAGGTTTATAAATTTTGCTGATAACTCCCGTGTGAGGACTGAATCAAAATTACACCAATTGGGGACGAATCACATGCAAAATGCCCAAAAGGAGTACATGCTGCAGAATAGAGAGCAAGACTATGAAAAATAAATTTCGCACCTTGTGAGAAATTTCGCAAGCCTTGCGAAACTGAGGAAAAAGAATTTCACTCCCTATGTGAAATTTTGCAAGCTTTGCAAAAATCCTCCTGTGTAGTTTTCAGATATTTTTGCACCGACTCCATTAGATTTTTATCTCGAGATATTTTTGTGTAATTACCTATTTTCTCCTTGTAATCAGTTAAAGATATTTTTAGATATTTAGGATATCTAAATGAGGGGTTAAAAATATCTTTCTATATGTCTTAAAATATCTCTTTTGTAATATCTCGGAAGAAATTCTAGAGAACACTTGTAAATTCTTTTAGTAAGAAATACACAGAGCTTTTGCTCTACCTTACCTACTCATTTTGTTTTTATTTTCTTTCTAGCCAAACAACCTCTGAGGGTGTTTTCTTAGAGGATGAGTGGCTAAGTTTTTCATATCTTGGAGTGAAGGAAGCTAGGTAAGGGATCCAGATACAAAAGTGGGAGTTTTCCTTGATTTAAATGAGGATAGTTGTTACCCGTTAATGGTTTTTATTTTTAAGGTTTAACTTAAAATCCCTTAAAATCACTTGAGCCATTACTTGGTAATCTTTTCGGACTCCCTGGAGATCCATTAGTTATCTCTTACGAGCCTTTGGGAGGTGGTTTAAAGGTAGGATTACCTAGAATGGCTAATACCTGGTAAGCTTTTCGAACTCCTTGGATATCCATTAGTTATCTCTTACGATCCTTTGAAGGGTAATCCAAGGTTAGGATCACCTTGAATGGCCAATACTTGGTAAGCTTTTCGGGCTCCATGGAATCCATGGATGTCTATTAGTTATCTCTTATGAGCCATTGAAAGATGATTCACAGTGAGAGGTCTTTAGTGTTTGAAACCATTAATGGGAAGCAACTGCAATCTTTCATGGACCAATGGGATCAAAATTTGATTGCTAAATACACACTGGTTCGGGAGATAACCATTCTTTATGTTATTATCCCTAATGCGAGGAAAAGATCCGAAATCTCCCTTTTTTGTCTAAGGAACCTGAACCTAGTGACCTAAAACTCTAAGAAACCTTTTCTTTGTAATTAATCTCAATTACTATTTTTGGTTAACTTAAAACCAACCCCTTTCAACCAAAAATTATGCTTTCTTTTAAAGCTAACTCATAAAAGAAAAAGCACCACTTCAGTACTTTAATGAATATCACTTGTAATATGAAAACCCATTCCTATGGATGATCCTAGAACCACTATAATATGCTAGCTATGCTACCCTAGTGTATGGTGAATTAGGTTCATAAATTTTGTTGATAACTCCCGTCTGAGGACTGAATCAAGTAGATCACCAATTGGGAACGAATCAGTTGACATGAATGACTCCGGGTCGTGAGCTCAAGGCTTTAGATGCTATGAACATCTCAGGGTTATGGATGACATGAACGTCTCTAGGTCATCAAATTAAGACACTAAATGTAATTAATAACTCTGGGTTATGGTTGATATGAAAGACTCTGGGTCGTGAGCTCGAGGCTCTAGATGCCATGAACAACTCAAGGCTGTAAATGACATGTGCCACTATTGGTCTTAACCTTAGGGCTTTGAATGCTATGAATAGCTCAGGGCTGTTGATGACATTACCCACTTGGGGTCGTGAGCTTAAGGCTTTAGATGCTATGAATAGCTTTCGGCTATGGTTGACATGAAAGACTCTAAGTCATGAGATCAAGGCTCTAGATGCTATGAACAACTCAGGGTTGTTGATAACTTGATTACTACTCAAAAAGTGCTATTTCATAGCTTGTAATTAACTCTTTTAAACACTTTTGAGTAGTAGTTATCATCTTTTAACCCAATTAACATATTAAGGACCCTTGTAATCAATTCTAATCAAATTGTGTTAAGTTTTGGTGTTTTGATAGCTTTTTTATCACCAAAGCAATCCGAGATTGAGGACAGTTCTTTGGAATCCATGGCAAAGATGTCCGGATAAGGCGTCCGGACACACAGTCGGATAGCGGCGGAACATGGGCTATGGCAGGCTGTCGGAATGACGTAGCAAGGCTTGCTCACTTTAGTCAATGATCCGGACAACATATCCGGATAGGATATGCTATCATCCGAGTGTGATGTTCACGAGTGTCGTGTGCTTCTCCCTGAAGGAGTCCGGATAGGGGAGAGCGCCACATGTCCTCTTGGGGAATCTGGATGGAGTTGCTCCGGATAGCGATGCGCGCTCCGTGTCATCAAGGGAAGAGGTCCCTACACCTTGCACACTCAGACGATCCCCCTTGCGACATAGCACATTCCACCCGGGGGAAGAATTCTGTCCGGCCGACATTCCACCTTCTCCAGATATCTCACATCTGGATGGGAGAGGAGGACGTTTCAACTTCTCCGGTTAAACATGTCCGGATTCTCTGATAACGCTTACTCGGAGAGTTTTTCTTTCAGTATACAGTACCGCGGTGTTCTCCTGAAGCTTCCTGATATTTTCGACCGACTTTTTGAGATATTTTACTTTAGATATTTGATGTCTAAATCCCCAAACTCTCCTTGTAACCCACCTATCATAGGATTCCTTAGTCTTTAAGTAAGAACAAAGGGGTGAATAACCTCATATATATAGTTGTAATTTTCTTTACAATCATATAGATCTGGGAGAGCTTGTTCTCAGACGCATCCTTTGTATAATTTTGCAAGAAATATATTTTACGGAGCACTTGCTCTGTTTTTCCTATATATTTTTGTTTTCTCATTCTTTTTCTTACTAGCCAAACAAGCTCTGAGGAAGTTTCCTCAGAGAATGGGTGGCTAGACTTTTAGTTCCTTGGAGCTAAGGTTGCCGGGAAAGGTTTCAAGTGCAAGAATTAGTAGCTTTGTGGTTTCAGTCATTAATGAAGAGAAAGTGTGATCCTTTAATGATTTCTATGTTTTTAGTTAACTTAAAACACCTTCAATTCACTGGAGCCAACACTTGGTAAGGCAAGTGATTTCCATCCATGGAGATGCACTAGTTTACCTCTTGTGAGCTTTTGGGAAGTGACTTGAAGGTAGGATTTTCTAGAATTGCCAACACTTGGTAAGCTTTTGAACTCCAAGGAGACATCTATTAGTTATCTCTTGTGAGCTTGAGAAGGGAAGTCCAAAGTTAAAGATCACCTTGAATGGCAAATGCTAGGTGAGAGGCATAAGCCATTGCAAGTTGCATCAGTGAGAGGGAATTAGAGCTGAAATCCATTTAAAGGATACATCTGTACAACACCAGTTAGAGAATCGACTATAAGTTAATTCTCTAATGCGAGGAAATGAACCAAATGACCGGAGCTCTGTTTTTGCATAAGGAACCTCCCTTGTGAACCCAAACCTCCAAGGAATGTTTTTCTTCATAAGCAATTTCCATTACTTTCTTTTTAGTTAGCTTGAAACAAAACCTCGTTTAACCAAAGTTTGTGTTTTATTTCTTAAGCTAACCTTAAAATGAAAAAGCACCAATTTAACTTTGAATTGGTATTAGTTGTGAGTTGAAAACCCTTCCCAGTGAACGATCCTAGAGCCACTATGCTATATTAGCTAAAACTATCCTAATGCATGGTGATATAGGTTATAAATTTTGTTGATCACTCCCTCAGTCAAGGAGCACCAGCTGGACATGAATCAGCTGAGACACCAATTGGGAACAAATCAAATGGCGCCATTGCTGGGAAAGGTGCCAACTTCATAGTGATATTATTTCAGGGTACTTATGGTTTTCATCACAAGTTTGGTGAATTTTCCTTCATTTCACTAACTCTTTAAGTTGTTTCTTTTACTTGTTTATATTCTAGCATAGCTTTTAATTTAGTTTTAGTTAATCGAACTCTTTTTGGTAGTTTTGTTTTTGTTTTCCTCTGTTTTTGTTTTTTTTTTTCTTTGTTACAGTTGATACTAGTTGTGTATGCCAAAGTGGATACAAGATAGTGGAGGAAGGCTTGTTAAACTTGAAACACCTCATAACAAGGAGTTGGAATTGAGCTTGAACATCATGGAAACTACACCTGAGGATCAACATAGTCACCATGGTCATTAGGGCAATCCCAATGAATTCAGATCAATGAGGGACCGCATGCATCCACCTCGTATGAGTGCACCATCATGTATAGTGCCCCCTACAGAGCAGCTAGTGATCAGACCCCATATTGTGCCACTTCTGCCAACTTTCCATAGAATGGAAAGTGAGAATCCTTATGCCCATATCAAGGAATTTGAAGACGTTTGTAATACATTCTGAGAGGAAGGAGCTTCTATCGACCTGATGAGGCTTAAATTATTTCCTTTTACTTTAAAGGATAAGGCCAAGATTTGGCTTAATTCTTTAAGGCCAAGGAGTATCTATACTTGGACTGATTTACAAGCTGAATTCCTCAAGAAGTTTTTTCCTACTCATAGAAAAAATAGCTTGAAAAGGCAAATTTCAAACTTCTCAGCTAAAGAGAATGAGAAATTCTATGAGTGTTGGGAAAGATACATGGAAGCCATTAATGCTTGCCCTCACCATGGCTTTGATACATGGCTGTTGGTGAGTTATTTCTATGATGGGATGTCTTCCTCAATGAAGCAACTCCTCAAAATAATGTGTGGAGGGGATTTCATGAGTAAGAATCCTGAGGAAGCTATGGATTTCTTGAGTTATGTAGCTGAAGTCTCAAGGGGGCGGGATGAACAGCACAGAGGAGAAGTGGGAAAGATGAAGTCTCAACCAAATGCTCTTCATGCTAAGGCTGGGATGTACACCTTGAATGAAGATGTTGAAATGAAAGCAAAATTTGCAGCTATGACAAGAAGAGTGGAAGAGCTAGAACTGAAAAAGATGCATGAAGTGCAAGCTGTTGCTAAAACACCAGTGCAAGTAAAGCCATGTTCGATTTGTCAATCTTATGAACAGTTGGTGGAGGAGTGCCCTACAATTCCAGTAGCTAGAGAAATGTTTGGAGAATAAACAAATGTCATTGGACAATTCAAGCCCAATAGCAATGCTTCGTATGGCAATACTTACAACTCAAGTTGGAGGAATCATCCAAATTTTTCATGGAAGCCAAGAGCACCTCAATACCAACCGTCGGCTCATCCATCTCAACCATCCCAACAAGTTTCAAGTCTTGAACAAGCAATAGTGAATCTCAGCAAGGTTGTGAGAGATTTTGTTGGAGACAAAAAATCCATCAACTCTCAACTCAGTCAAAGAATTGACAGTGTAGAGAATACTTTGAATAAAAGGATGGATGGGATGCAAAATGACTTATCTTAGAAGATAGATTTCCTTCTCAACCTCATCAATACCCCAAGGGTATCCACGAAGTGGAAACTCATGAGGGAGAATCTTCACAGGTGAGAGATGTTAAAGCTTTGATCACTCTAAGGAGTGGTAAAAAGGTTGAGTCACCAACACCCAAGCTATATGTTGAAGAGAAGGAAGAAGAAGAGACAAAGAAGAGGGAGGAAATGAAAGGAAAGAAGAAAAATATCAGTGAAGGGAAGAAGGACCATGAGTCAACAATGAATGCAAATCCAGAGAAAGAGCTTATTAAGGAAGAATTGATGAAGAAACGCACATCTCCACCTTTTCCTCAAGCTTTCCATGGGAAAAAGGGGATAAAAAATGCATCAGAAATCCTTGAAGTATTGAGGCAAGTGAAGGTCAACATTCCATTGCTGGACATGATTAAGCAAGTTCCATCATATGTAAAATTCTTAAAGGACCTGTGTACTATCAAAAGAGGGTTGAATGTGAATAAGAAAGCCTTCTTGACTGAGCAAGTGAGTGCCATCATACAATGCAAATCTCCTTTGAAGTACAAAGATCCGGGATGTCCTACCATTTCAGTCATGATTGGAGGAAAGGTAGTGGAAAAAACTTTGTTAGATTTGGGAGCAAGTGTGAATTTGTTACCATACTCTTTTTATAAGCAATTGGGACTTGGTGAATTAAAGCCAACATCAATCACCCTATCTTTAGCTGATAGGTCTGTGAAAATTCCAAGGGGGATAATTGAGGCTGTTTTAGTTCAAGTTGATAATTTCTACTATCCAGTAGATTTTGTTGTTCTTGATACCGATCCTTTAGTTAAGGAAGCTAATTATGTTCCTATCATCCTTGGAAGGCCATTTCTTGCTACTTCAAATGCAATCATAAATTGTAGGAATGGACTTATGCAACTCACTTTTGGCAACATCACACTTGAGCTTAATATCTTTCATATGTCAAAGAAGCTAATTACTCCGGAAGAAGAAGAAGGTCCAGAAGAGGTATGCATTATTGACACTCTAGTGGAGGAGCATTGTGATCAGAATATGCAAGACGAGTTGAATGAAAGTCTTGAGGATCTTGAAGAAGGGTTGTCTGGACCCGCTGATGTCCTTGCTACTCTACAAGGTTGGAGGAGGAAAGAAGAGATCCTACCTTTATTCAATAAAGAGAAGGGACAAGATTATGTAACAGAAGAATTCCTGAAGCTCAATTTGAAACCTCTACCCATGGAGTTAAAATATACATACCTGGAAGAAAATAACCAATGTCCTGTTGTTATATCTTCATCTCTTACCGGTCATCAGGAGATTTCTCTACTTGAAGTTCTTAAGAGGTGCAAGAAAGCAATAGGATGGCAAATATCTGACTTGAAAGGAATCAGTCCTTTGGTTTGTACACATCACATATATATGGAGGAAGAAGCTAAACCAATTCGTCAACCTCAAAGAAGATTGAATCCTCATTTACAAGAAGTGGTGTGAACTTTGGTACTGAAGCTACTCCAAGCGGGTATTATTTATCCCATATCTGACAACCCTTGGGTGAGTCCTACTCAAGAGGTACTAAAGAAGTCAGGGATTACTATGGTTTAGAATGAAAAAGGAGAAGAAATTGCTACACGCCTCACTTCAGGTTGGAGGGTGTGTATTGATTATAGGAAATTGAATGTTGTTACAAGGAAAGATCATTTTCCACTCCCGTTTATTGATCAGGTGCTGGAGAGAGTCTCTGGCCATCATTTCTATTGTTTCTTGGACGGGTATTCAGGGTATTTCCAAATTGAAATTGATGTTGAAGATCAGGAGAAGACCACTTTCACATGTCCGTTTGGAACATACGCCTATAGAAGAATGCCTTTTGGTTTATGCAATGCACCTGCAACATTCCAAAGATGTATGCTTAGTATCTTCAGTGATATGGTGGAGCGAATTATGGAGGTTTTCATGGATGATATCACCATATATGGAGGTACATTTGAAGAATGCTTAGTAAATTTGGAAGCGGGTCTTAAAAGATGCATTGAAAAAGACTTGGTGCTCAACTGGGAGAAATGCCATTTTATGGTACATCAAGGAATTGTCCTTGGCCATATCATCTCCGAGAAAGGCATTGAAGTTGATAAAGCAAAGGTGGAACTTATTGCCAAATTGCCATCCCCAACCACTGTAAAAGGAGTAAGGCAATTTCTTGGCCATGTAGGGTTCTACAGGAGATTTATACAAGACTTCTCTAAGCTTTCAAGGCCTCTTTGTGAACTTTTAGCAAAGGATGCTAAGTTTGTCTGGGATGAGAGATGTCAAAAGAGTTTTGATCAATTGAAGCAATTTTTGACAATTGCTCCAATAGTAAGGGCTCCTAACTGGCAATTACCCTTTGAAGTAATGTGTGATGCCAGCGACTTTGCTATAGGAGCTGTACTTGGCCAAAGAGAAGATGGGAAGCCCTATGTGATCTACTATGCAAGCAAAACATTGAACGAGGCTCAAAGAAACTACACAACTACAGAGAAAGAATTGTTAGCTGTGGTGTTTGCTTTAGACAAGTTTCGTGCTTATTTGGTAGGGTCTTTCATCATTGTTTTCACTGACCATTTGGCCTTGAAGTATTTATTGACAAAGCAAGATGCAAAAGCAAGGTTGATTAGATGGATTCTTTTGTTACAAGAGTTTGATCTCCAAATCAGAGACAAGAAAGGGGTGGAGAATGTGGTAGCTGACCACCTTTCAAGGTTGGCTATAGCACATAATTCCCATGTATTACCTATTAATGATGACTTTCCTGAGGAATCACTTATGTTGCTAGAGAAAGCTCCTTGGTATGCTCATATTGCTAACTATTTGGTTACTGGTGAAGTTCCAAATGAGTGGAAAGCGTAAGATAGGAAGCACTTCTTTGTAAAGATTCATGCTTATTATTGGGAAGAGCCCTTTCTTTTCAAGTATAGTGCAGATTAGATCATAAGGAAGTGTGTCCTTGAAGAAGAGCAACAAGGGATCCTCAGTCATTGCCATGAGAATGCCTGTGGAGGCCACTTTGCCTCTCAGAAAACAACCATGAAGGTCTTGCAATCAGGGTTTACTTGGCCATTGCTTTTCAAAGATTCCCACATCATGTTTAGGAGTTGTGATAGATGCCAAAGACTCGGGAAGCTTACAAAAAGAAACCAAATGCCCATGAACCCCATCCTTATAGTTGATCTTTTTGATGTTTGGGGTATGGACTTCATGGGACCTTTCCCAATGTCTTTTGGTAACTTTTATATATTGGTGGGGGTGGACTATGTTTCCAAATGAGTGGAGGCAATCCCCTGTAAACATAATGATCACAGGGTGGTTCTCAAATTTCTTAAGGAGAACATCTTCTCAAGATTTGGGGTGCCTAAGGCCATAATCAGTGATGGAGGTACTCATTTTTGCAACAAACCTTTTGAAACCCTATTAGCCAAGTATGGAGTGAAGCATAAGGTAGCTACACCTTATCATCCTCAAACTTCCGGGCAAGTGGAGCTAGCAAATAGGGAAATAAAAAACATACTGATGAAAGTGGTGATTACAAGCAGAAAAGATTGGTCTATTAAGCTACATGATTCATTATGGGCATATAGAACAGCTTATAAGACTATTCTTGGCATGTTCCCCTATCGTCTCGTTTATGGCAAAGCGTACCACCTCCCTGTGGAAGTTGAATATAAGGCTTGGTGGGCAATCAAGAGGTTGAACATGGACTTGATCAGAGCTGGGGCAAAGAGGTGCTTAAACCTTAATGAGATGGAGGAATTAAGAAATAATGCTTACATCAATTCCAAAGTTGCAAAACAGAGGATGAAGAAGTGGCATGATCAACTAATCTGCAACAAAGAATTGCGGAAAGGACAAAGAGTCCTACTCTATGACTCAAGGCTCCATATCTTTCCAGGGAAGCTCAAGTAAAGGTGGATAGGTCCTTTCATTATTCACCAAGTAGATCTCAATGGAGTGGTGGAATTACTAAATTCCAATGGCATAGACACCTTTAGAGTCAATGGTCATCGCCTCAAGCCATTCATTGAGCCGTTCAAGCCAGAAAATGAGGAAATCAACCTTCTTGAGCCATAAAAAGCCTGATCAGAGAAGGGTTAGATGGACTTGGTTTCACCAAAGTCCATAATTTTGTTAAATATGTTAATTTTTAAGTTTTGTAAATTATATGATTGTAATTTTGGTCTTAAATTATGTTAATTGTAATGCCCCTGCAGTGGCCCCTGGTGAGCCTTCACCAAAGATTCCATTCTTTGCTCCTCAGGCCACACCACATCCTCCCCCTGTCATTCCACCTCCATAAGCACCATCTCCTTCAGATGAGCCAGGGATCACAGCCCTTCGTTCTCAGCACAAGCAGATTCTTACCACTCAGGCCCATCACACTGCCATCCTGAGGCAGGTCCAACATCATCTTAACATTACATCAGCTCTGAGCATGCCATTCCCAGCTCATCAGAGCCATCACAGGCCCCTCCTTTTGTTGATCAGCCTTTGCCTCATCAGGAGCCTCCTACAGGAGAGGCAGCTGAGCCATCATTTCCACAACATCACTCAGGAGGTACCACTTTCTCCCTATTTTTCAATCGCTTTTATCACATTGAGGACAATGTTCAGCTTGGTTGGGGGGAGAGTTGAGGAAGGAAGTTTTTGTTATAAATGCTAAGTTATTTTGGTAATTTAGTTGCTTTTTGCTTAATTTTGCTTTTTGCTTAATTTAAAAAAAATTTCTACTCTCCGTGGTTATTAAGGAAAAATTTTCAAAATTGAAAAGGGAGAAATTGAATTTTTTGTCTTTTCACTTGACTTAGAGTTTGTATTATGCTTACTAAAGTTGATGAATTATTGAAACTTCTATTGAATTCAACCTTAGTTCTTCCACTTTAAGCTATTCACACACTGTGCACAATAGGTTCCGATTATAAGATGAAAAACTATTCCCCTCTTGACTTAGGAAAATTTTAGACTTGGTACATTTGACCTCATTTAATAGTATTGGGACCCCTTATAAAAGGCCAATGAGCCTTTGAAAAAAAAAAGAATAAAGAAAGAAAGAAAAATTGTTTGCTTGCCTCGAAACCTGAGCAAGGTCTGAGGGGTATATGGTGAAAATCTTTAAAACCTGGTGCCCTAAGCCTTCATTGGTTGGGAGTCACTGACCTCAATGCTCGTTACAAGGGTGAATAGGTGGAGTTTAACATACTGTAGGTGCTTGGGTATTAAAATTCATTCTCAAAAGTCCGGGGTAAAATCCGAGGAGTTAGTGGTTGAAAGATCCTTAAAACTTGATGCCCTAAACCTTAATTGGTTGGGAGTCATCGATGGACCCCTGTTACATGGACAAGTTAGAAAAGAATACCTTTAGCCTTATACTCCTACAATGAAAAAAAATTCCTAAAAAAACAAAGGTGCGTTCTTAGCCTATTGGAGGTTGATCAGTTTGCTAAGCTTTGAAAAAGAACTAGGTTGGGGAGAGAGATTAGTTCAACATACTATATTCCGAGGCTAATAAATAACACTTAGATTTTTGTGGAAGAGTAAGGTTTGACCCTTTGGGAGTGGAAACTCTTTTAAAGCTTAAATTTGCATAATGCTTTCTCTTTATGACTTATGATTAGAAAAGTTATTTTATAACTCTTGTTGAAGTTTGAGTTTTATTTCTTTAATGTTCCATGTGAGAGTTAGATCATCATGCCACTTGAAAATTGTTTTTTTGATCAGCATGATGTTGTAAATTATAGTACTGTTTATTTTTATTTTTCTCTCCTTCATTGCTAAGGGACTAGCAATATGTCGGTTGGGGGGAGTGATTACTACTCAAAAAGTGCTATTTCATAGCTTGTAATTAACTCTTTTAAACACTTTTGAGTAGTAGTTATCACCTTTTAACCCAATTAACATATTAAGGACCCTTGTAATCAATTCTAATCAAATTGTGTTAAGTTTTGGTGTTTTGATAGCTTTTTGATCACCAAAGTAATCCGAGATTGAGGAGAGTTCTTTGGAATCCATGGCAAAGATGTCCGGACACACCGTCGGATGGCGGCGGAACATAGATTGTGGCAGGCTGTCAGAATGACGTAGCAAGGCTTGCTCACTTTAGTCAATGATCCGGACAACATATCCGGATAGGATATAATATCGTCCGGGTGTGATGTTCACGAGTGCCGTGTGCTTTTCCCTGAGGGAGTCCGGATAGGAGAGCGCGCCACGTATCCTCTTGGGGAATCAGGATGGAGTTGCTCTGGATAGCGATGCGCGCTCCGTGTCATTAAGGGGAGGGGTCCCTACACTTTACACACGCAGACGGTCCCCCTTGCAACATAGCTCATTCCACCCGGGGGAAGAATTCTGTCCGGCCGACATTCCACCTTCTCCGGATATCTCACATCCGGATGGGAGAGGAGGACGTTTCAACTTCTCCCATCAGACAAGTCCGGATCCTCTGATAACGCTTACCCGGAGAGTTTTTCTCTCAATATCAGTACCGCGGTGTTCTCCTGAAGCTTCCTGATATTTCCGACCGACTTTTTGAGATATTTTACTTTAGATATTTGATGTCTAAATCCCCAAACTCTCCTTGTAATCCACCTATCATAGGATTCCTTAGTCTTTAAGTAAGAACAAAGGGGTGAATAACCTCATATATATAGTTGTAATTTTCTTGACAATAATATAGATCTGGGGTAGCTTGTTCTCAGACGCATCTTTTATACAATTTTGCAAGAAATATATTTTACAGAGCACTTGCTCTGTTTTTCCTATATATTTTTGTTTTCTCATTCTTTTTCTTACTAGCCAAACAAGCTCTGAGGAAGTTTCCTCAGAGAATGGGTGGCTAGACTTTTAGTTCCTTGAAGCTAAGGTTGCCGGGAAAGGTTCCAAGTGCAAGAATTAGTAGCTTTGTGGTTTCAGTCATTAATGAAGAGAAAGTGTGATCCTTTAATGATTTCTATGTTTTTAGTTAACTTAAAACACCTTCAATTCACTTGAGCCAACACTTGGTAAGGCAAGTGATCTCCGTCCATGGAGATGCACTAGTTTACCTCTTGCGAGCTTTTGGGAAGTGACTTGAAGGTAGGATTTTCTAGAATTGCCAACACTTGGTAAGGCAAGTGATCTCCGTCCATGGAGATGCACTAGTTTACCTCTTGCAAGCTTTTGGGAAGTGACTTGAAGGTAGGATTTTCTAGAATTGCTAACACTTGGTAAGCTTTTGGACTCCAAGGAGACATCCATTAGTTATCCCTTGCGAGCTTGAGAAGGGAAGTCCAAAGTTAAAGATCACCTTGAATGGAAAATGCTAGGTGAGAGGCACGAGCCATTGCAAGTTGCATCAGTGAGAGGGAATTAGAGCTGAAATCCATTTAAAGGATACATCTGTACAACACCGGTTAGAGAATCGACTATAAGTTAATTCTCTAATGCGAGGAAATGAACCAAATGACCGGAGCTCTGTTTTTGCATAAGGAACCTCCCTTGTGAACCCAAACCTCCAAGGAATGTTTTTCTTCATAAGCAATTTCCATTACTTTCTTTTTAGTTAGCTTGTAACAAAACCTCGTTTAACCAAAGTTTGTGTTTTATTTCTTAAGCTAACCTTGAAATGAAAAAGCACCAATTTAACTTTGAATTGGTATCAGTTGTGAGTTGAAAACCCTTCCCAGAGAACGATCCTAGAGCCACTATGCTATATTAGCTAAAGCTATCCTAATGCATGGTGATATAGGTTATAAATTTTGTTGATTACTCCCTCAATCAAAGAGCACCAGCTGGACATGAATCAGCTGAGACACCAATTGGGAACGAATCATAACTTGAAAGACTCTAAGTTTTGAGCTCAAGGCTCAAGATTCTATGAACAGCTCAAGGTTGTTGATGACATGAAAGACTCAAGGTCATGAGCTCAAGGCTTTAGATTCTATGAACAGCTCAGGGTTGTGGATGACATGAATGACTCTCAGTTGTGCGCTTAGAGCTTTAGATGCTATGAACAACTCAGGGTTGTGGATGACATGAGCCACTCTAAGTCTTAAGGTCAGGGCTCTAGATGATATTATCAACTCTAGGTTGTGGTTGACATGAAGAACTCTAATTCGCTTGCTCAGGCCTTTTGATTCTATGAACAACTCAAGGTCATTGATGACATAAGCCACTCTCGGTCGTGAGTTCAGGGCTTTAGATGTTATGCACAACTCTGGGTTATGGTTGACATGAACAACTTTGGGTCGTGAGCTCAGGGATCTAGATGCTATTAACAACTCTAGGTTGTGGTTGACATGAATTAATTTAAGTTGCTAGCTTAGGCATTTAGATGCTTTGAAAAACTTAGGGCCATTGATGACATTAGCCACTTTTGGTCGTGAGTTCAGTGCTTTAGATGTTATGCACAACTCTGGGTTATGGTTGACATGAACAACTTTGGGTCTTGAAGTCAGTGCTCTAGATGCTATGAAGCGCTCAGGGTTGTCGATGACAAGAAAGACCCTAGGTCGTGAGCTCAGGACTCTAGATTCAATGAACTGCCTAAGGTTGTGGATAACATGAATGACTTTAAGTCATCATCTTGGGGCCTTAGAAGCAATGGACAACTCTAGGTTGGGGTTGACAAGAAAGACTTTAGGTTGTGAGCTCCCGACTTTAGATGTTATGAATAGCTTAGGGTTGTGGATGACATCAGCCACTTTTGGTCTTGAGCTCATGGCTTTAGATGCTATGAACAACTCTAGCCTGTGGTTGACATGAATGACTTCGGGTCGTGGGCTTAAGGCTCTTGATGCTATGAACAACTAGGGCTACTGATGACATGAAAGACAATGGGTCATGAGCCAAGGGCTCTTGATACTATGAACAACTTACATGAACAACTCTTGGTCGTGAGCTCAGGGCACTAGTTCTTATGAATAGATGAGGGTTGTGGATAATTTGGGCTACTCTGGATCATGAGCTTAAGGCTTTAAATGCTATGAACGACATTGGGTAGTGGTTGACATGAACAACTCTGGCTCGTGAGCTCATAGCTTTAGATGTTATGAACAACTTTACCTTATGGTTGACATTAACAACTTCAGGTCATGAGCTCAGGGCTCAAGATTCTACGAACAACTTAGAGTTGTGGATGACATGAATAACTTTGGGTCATGAGTTCAGGGCCCCAGATGCAATCAACAACTCTAGGCTATGGTTGGCATGAAAGACTATGAGTTATGAGCTCATGGCTCTAGATGTTATGAACAACTCGGGGCTATAGAAGGCATTAACCACTCTAGATCTTGAGCTTATGGCACTAAATGCTATGAACAACTCTAGGTTATGGTTGACATGAACGACTCCGAGTCATGAGCACCAGGCTCTAGATGCTATTAATAGCTCAAGGTTGTGGAATACATGAGGTACTCTAGGTCATTAACAAAGGGCTCTATATGCTATCAACAACTTTAGGCTATGGTTGAGAGAAACGACTTTGGCTCATGAGCTTAGGGCTCTTGATGCTATGAACAACTTAGAGTTGTCAATGACATAAAAAACTATGAGTCATGAGCTCAACATTGTAGATACTATGAACAACTTAAGGTTATGGTTGACATGAATGATTCTAAATAGTGAACTTAAGGCTATAGTTGCTATGAACGACTAAGGGTTTTGGATAACATGCGATACTCTTGGTTGTGAGCTCAGGACTCTAAATATAATGAACAACTCTAGGTCGTGAGCTTAAGGCCCTGGATGCAATGAACAACTCTAGGTTGTGCTTGGCATGAAGGACTCTGAGTTGTGAGCTCATGGCTCTAGATGCTATGAACAACTCAGGGCTATGGATGACATTAGCCACTCTAGGTCTTTAGCTCAGGGCTTTGAATGTTATGAACAACTCTGGGTTGTGGTTGATATGAATGACTCCGAGTCGTAAGCTCAGGGCTTTAGATGCTATGAAAACCTTTAGGCTATGGTAGAGATGAACGACTCCGGGTCATGAGCTCGGTGCTCTTTATGCTATGAACAACTTAGCATTGTCAATGATATGAAATACTACGAGTCATGAGCTTTGTGCTGTAAATACTATGAACAACTTAGGTTGATGGTTGACATGAATGGCTCTCGATCATGAGATCAAGGCTCTAGTTGCTATGAACAATTAAGGGATATGGATAACATGAGATACTCTTGCTTGTGAGCTCAGGGCTCTAAATGCTATGAACAACATCAGGCTATGGTTGACATGAATGACTCTATGTCATGAGCTCAAGGCTCTAGATGTTATGAACAACTAAAAGTTGTGGATGGCATGAACTCTGGGTCGTGAGCTCAGGGCTCTAGATGCAATGAACTACAATAGGCTATGCTTGGCATGAAAGACTCCAAGTTGTGAGCTCATGGCTCTAGATGCTATGAACAACTCAAGGTTGTGGATAACATTAACCACTCTAGGTCTTCAACTCAAGGCTCTAAATGCTATGAATAACTTTGGGTTGTGGCTGACATGAATGACTGCGAGTCATGAGCTTCAAACTCTAGATGCTATTAATAGCTCAGGGTTATGAAAGACATAAGGTACTCTGGGTCATGAGCTTAGGGCATTAGATTCTATGAATAGATTTGGGCTATGGTTGACTCTGAGTCCTGAGCTTAGGGCTCTTGATGCTCTGAACAACTTAGAGTTGTCAATGACATAAAAAACTAGGAGTCATGAGCTCAACGTTGTAGATACTATGAAAAACTCAGGGTTATGGTTGACATGAACAACTCTTCATCGTGAGCTCAAGGCTCTAGTTCCTATGAACAACTAAGGGTTGTGTATAACATGGGATACTCTTAGTTGTGAGCTCAGGGCTTTAAATGTTATGAACAATGTTGGGTTGAGGTTGACATGAATGAATCTGTGTTATGAGATCAGGGCTCTAGATGTTATGAACAACTCAAAGTTGTGGATGACATGAACAACTCTGGGTCATGAGCTCAAGGCCCTAGATGCAATGAATAGCTCTAGGCTATGCTTGGCATGAAAGACTCCAAGTTGTGAGCTTATGACTCTAGATGCTATGAATAACTCAGGGCTCTAGATGCTATGAACAACTCTGCGTTGTGGTTGATATGAACGACTCTGAGTCATGAGCTACAACATCTAGATGGTATTATTAGCTTAGGGTTGTGGAAAACATGAGGTACTCTAGGTTGTGAGCTCAGGGCTCTAGATGCTATGAACAACTTTGGGCTATGGTTGAGATGAACCACGCCAGCTTGTGAGCTTAGTGCTCTTGATGCTATGAACAACTTAGTGTTGTCAATGACATGAATGATTATGAGTCATGAGCTTTGCACTGTAAATACTATGAATAACTTAGGGTGATGGCTAACATGAATGACTCTCAATCGTGAGCTCAATGCTCTACTTGCTATGAAAAGCTAAGTATTGTGGATAACATGGGATACTATTGCTTGTGAGCTTAAGGCTCTAAATGCTATAAACAACATTGGGTTATTGTTGACATGAATGACAATGTGTCGTGAGTTCAGGGCTCAAGATGCTATGAACAACTTAGAGTTGTGGATGACATGAACAAGTCTAGGTCGTGTGCTCATGACCCTAGATGCAATGAACAACTCTAGGCAGTGCTTGGCATGAAAGACTCCGAATTGTGAGCTCATGACTCTAGATGCTATGAACAACTCAGGGCTATGGATGACATTAGCCACTTTAGGTCTTTAATCTAGGGCTCTAAATGATATGAACAACTTTGGGTTGTGGTTGACATGAAAGACTCCGAGTCATGAAATCTAAGCTCTAGATGCTATTCATAGCTCAGGGTTATGGAAGACATGAGGTACTCTAGGTCATGAGCTGATTGCGTGCCTAGCTAGTGTACCTTGAGTTTGGTCCTCAGAAAGGAGTAATCAACAAAATTTATAACCTATATCACCATGTGCTAGGATAGCCTTAGCTAATATAGCATAGTGGCTCTAGGATCATTCACTGGGAAGGGTTTTCAACTTACTATTGACATTAATTCAAAGCTGAATTGATGGTTTTTCATTTCAAGGTTAGCTTTAAAAGAAAACATAATCTTTGGTTGAAAAATATTGGTTTTAAGCTAACTAAAAAGAAAGTAATGGGAATTACTTATAAAGAAAAGCGTTTCTTGGAGTCTTAGGATCACTGGGGTCAAGCTCCTCATGCAAAAATAGAGCTCCGATCACTTGAATCTTTTCCTCGCATATGAGAATTAACATATAGTTAATTCTCTAACCGGTGTTGTACAACTGCTTCCCTTTTATGGATTTCAGCATTAATTCCCTCTCATTGATGCATCTTGCAATGTCTCGTACCTCTCACCTAGCATTTTCCATTCAAGATGATCATTAACCTTGGACTTCCCTTCTCAAGCTCGCAAGAGATAACTAATGGATGTCTCCTTAGAGTCCAAAAGCTTACCAAGTGTTGGCAATTCTAGAAAATCCTACCTTCAAGTCACCTCTCAAAGGCTCGCAAGAGGTAAACTAGTGCATCTCAATGGACGGAGATCACTTGCCTTACCAAGTGTTGGCCCAGGTGAATTGAAGGCGTTTTAAGTTAACTAAAAACATAGAAACCATAAACGGGTCACACTTTCTCTCCATTAACAGCTGAAACAACAAAACTACCAATTCTTGCACTTGGCACCTTACCCAACTACCTTAGCTCCAAGAGACAAAAAGTCTAGCCACTCATTCTCTGAGGAAACTTCCTCAGAGTTTGTTTGGCTAGTAAGAAAAATACAATCAAATTGAGTAGGTAAGGCAGAGCAAAGCTCTGTATTTTACTTCCTTCAAAAACTATACAAAAAGTTGTCTTTGAGAAAAAGCTCCCAAGATATATTTGTGTAATGAAAATTACAAACAATATATATGAGGTTATTCACCCTTTGTTCTTACTTAATAACCAAGGAATCCTATGATTGGTGGATTACAAGGAGAAAATGAGGATTTAAACATCAAATATCTGAAGAAAAAAATCTAAAGATGAAGGTCACCATTTCGCAGCCAAAGGTTGATTTCGTAGCCTACAAAATTGGCCTTTAGCTTGGTGTGATCGGCTTCCAATTTCTCTAACTTCTTCATTTCAACTCTGATTTATGCATCTTTTGAAGCGTTGGACTGCTGACTTCCCGAGTTTCGAAATGACATATAGTATGTATGAAATGAGCTCCAAGAAGTGCTTCAAAAGTGTCCAACAGTTTCTGTCCTCTTGAATTCTTCATGTTCGATTTCTCTCTTTGCTTTCCCTCCTTGCATTCATGATTTGCTTATGGCAAACGACTATAAAGCTTCAAAGCTTAGGTTCTTCATGTTAATGAGCTTCCAATTGCTTTGCCATGGATTCCATAGCACTCTCCTCAATCTTGGATTGCTTTGGTGATCAAAATAACATAAAAAACACCAAAACTTACAGAATGTGATTAGAAACGATTGCAAAGGTACTTAATATGCTAATTGAGTTAAAAGGTAATAACTACTACTCAAAAGTGTTTAAAAGAGTTAATTACAAGCTACAAAATAACACTTTTTGAGTAGTAATCATGAGCTTAGGTCTTTAGATGTTATGAATAGATTTGGGCTATGGTTGATGATTCGTGCCCAGCTGGTGTATGCCCTGTTGATTGGTGTTCAATCAATTGGTGTACTCTAATTTCGGTCCTCAGACGAGAGTAATCAACAAAATTTATAAACCTATTTCACCATATACTAGGGTAGCATTATGTCACAGGATGCTTCAAATGACCCTCCCCATGGGCTTATATAGGAGGGGGGAAGCTTCTGGAGACTCCTGGAGCCATCTACACTAAGCCATTAGTGGGAAGAGTGTGGAAGGTTCTAGAAATGCCTAGAGATGTCCACACATCTCTACACTATGATGGAAGGCATGAGAGGAGTCCAAGGCTTTCTAGAGACTTTTAGGAATCTCTTGTATATTCTTGTACATAGGGTTGTACATAGAATAGGGTAGGATGTTCTAGAATATTCTTGATTTGTAAGGAACCCTCCAAGGTTCTAGATAGTTCCATTGGTGCCTATAAATAGGTGAGGCCCTCATTTGGCCAAGGCACCACCCAAATCACTTTCTAACCAAGCAAGTGAGCATCCAAGCACTTGTAAAGGCTTCTTTGAGTAATAAAGAGCTTCCATTCTTTAAGGAGTTGCCTACTAAGCTTCTTAAGCTTTCGAGTCGCGAGTGTCTTAGCCGAGCAAGATAAGCATTTGGGAGCAAGGCTGACTTAGCAAGATCAAGCGTCTTGACTTGCCTAAGTGCCGCATGAGCTTAGTGAACGACTAAGTCTGTGACAAGTGGTATCAGAGCAAGGTTATGAGGTGGGCATAGCAAAGGAAGCATGTCGGGTTCCAACGTGGAGGAGACTAGTGAGCAAACCCGTGGGAGGGAAACTAAGTCTTCTGCACAGGGCAGGGGTAAGAAGGATAAATCTCGTGATGCCATTGCCAACATGGAGGCAAGGTTAGCCAAGGTGGAGCTAGCCATGCAGACACTCGGGAGGGGTTGGACTTGATCGAGCAAGGCATGGAGAAGGGCTTAGAGGATCTAAGGGAGCAAATCCAAGACCTTCGTGAGAGGGTACTAGTCTCACAGGTTCAACCAGTGTCGCATGAGGAGTTTGTGTCCTTCCAAGGAAAGGTCTTGCGCATGCTTGCAAGCATGGAGTCAAGGACAGAGGCATTGGCCACTCGAATGGAGTCTCGAGACCAGGAGGTTAGGCAGGAGTTGGCCATCTACAAGGCTGCTGTGTCGGCACAGGTCATGGCCACACATGAGGCATCTAGGGTGGAGGTGTTGAAGCCACATGGGTTTAGTGGCAAACGGGATGCCAAAGAGTTGGATAACTTCTTATGGCATATGGAGCGATACTTCGAGGCTATCGCATTGACTGATGAGGTGACTAAGGTAAGAACTGCAACCCTCTACCTTACTGACACAGCTACTCTATGGTGGCGTCGGAGGTTTGTCGATATAGAGAAAGGCATTTGCACCATAGAGACGTGGGAGGACTTCAAAAAGGAGATTAAGAGGCAGTTCTACCCCGAGGACGTGGCTTACCTGGCTAGGAAAAACATGAGGCATCTCAAGCACACAGGCTCGATACGCGACTATGTCAAGGAATTCTCTTCGCTCATGCTTGAGATTCCTAACATGACTGAGGAGGAGTTGTTATTCAACTTCATGGATAACCTGCAAGGGTGGGCCGAGCAGGAATTGAGGCGTCGAGGTGTTCAAAACTTAGCCACTACCATGGCAGTAACAGAGTCTTTAACGGATTATAAGAGGGGAGACTCCTCCAAGGTTGAGTCTTTTGAGGATAGCCACGCCAGGGGTGGGGGAGACAAGGTTCCAAGGGACCACAATGCTCCTAAAAATGGATCAGGCAAGATGCCTAACGTCCGAGAAGGAAGGGGTAAGGCGGAAAGAAAGGAGTTCACGCTTAAAATCAAATGCTTCCTATGTGACGGTCCACATTGGGCACGAGATTGTCCAAAGAGGAAGGCGCTTAGTGCCATGATCGAGGAGAGGGAGCAAGAGGACGAAGCACATATGGGCTCAATGCAGCTACTAGGTGCCCTCCAATTCAACCCGAAGCCTAGTACGCCTAAGACCTCCTTACTAGCAGGGGTGCAAGTAAAGGAGGAAAAAGGGGAGCGAGCTGAGGTAGCCCGCACACACATAGAAGAGGTCACCAAGGGAAAGGTGAACTCAATGGGTAAGAGGAAGCAGCACTCTAAACATCGAAAGCGCACGGGTCTGCATCCATCTAGAGCCTCACGGGAGAAGGAGGTGAAGAATATCCTGGCTGAACAGGTCACTAGGAGACAAGGGGTCCCTCTTGTGATAGAGTATCTAGTCCAATGGAAAGGACTACCAAAGAGGCAGGTAAGTTGGAACATGTAGATTCCTTGAGAAGGTTCTGGAAACACATCGAGAGGTTTCAGAAAGAGGCAACGACGAGGACGTCGACGGCATAGGTGGGGGAGAGTGTCACAGGATGCTTCAAATGACCCTCCCCATGGGCTTATGTAGGAGGAGGGAAGCTTCTAGAGACTCCTGGAGCCATATACACTAAGCCATTGGTGGGAAGAGTGTGGAAGGTTCTAGAAATGCCTAGAGATGTCCACACATCTCTACACTATGATGGAAGGCATGAGAGGAGTCCAAGGCTTTCTAGAGACTTTTAGGAATCTCTTGTATATTCTTGTACATAGGGTTGTACATAGAATAGGGTAGGATGTTCTAGAATATTCTTGATTTGTAAGGAACCCTCCAAGGTTCCAGATAGTTCCATTGGTGCCTATAAATAGGTGAGGCCCTCATTTGGCCAAGGCACCACCCAAATCACTTCCTAACCAAGCAAGTGAGCATCCAAGCACTTGTAAAGGCTTCTTTGAGTAATAAAGAGCTTCCACTCTTTAAGAAGTTGCCTACTAAGCTTCTTAAGCTTTCAAGTCGCAAGTGTCTTAGCCGAGCAAGCTAAGCATTGGGGAGTAAGGCTGACTTAGCAAGATCAAGCGTCTTGACTTGCCGAAGTGCCGCACGAGCTTAGTGAACGACTAAGTCCATGACAATTAGCTAGCATAGCATAGTGGCTCTAGGATCGTCCACAGGGATGGGTTTTCAAATTACAACTGATATTAGTTCAAAAACTGAATTGGTGCTTTTTCTTTTCAAGGTTAGCTTTAAAAGAAAACATAAGTATGTTTAAAAAGGTTGGTTTTAAGTGAAACCAAAAACAAAGTAACTGAAATTACTTACAAAGAAAAGTGCTTCTTGGAGTTTTAGATCACTAGGCTCAGGTTCCTTATACAAAAAGGGAGATTCTGGTCACTTGGATCTTTTCCTCGCATTAGGCATTGATGGCTTCCATGTATCTCTCCCAACACTCATAGAATTTCTCATTCTCTTTAGCTGAGAAGTTTGAAATTTTCCTTTTCAAGCCATTTGTCCTATGAGTAGGGAAATATTTCTTGACAATTCAGCTTGCAAATTAGTCCAAGTTCGGATACTCCTTGGCCTTAAAGAATTAAGCCAAATCTTGGCCTTATCCTTCAAATTAAAAGGAAATAGCTTTAGCCTCATCAAGTCAATTGAAGCTCCTCCCTATTGGAATGTATTACAAACATCTTCAAATTCCTTGATATGTGCATAGGGATTCTCACTTTCCATCCCATGGAAAGTAGGTAGAAGCGGAACAATATGCAGTTTAATTACTAGCTGCTCTGTAGGGGGCACTATACATGATGGTGCACTCATATGAGGTGGATGCATGCGGTCTCTCATTGATCTGAATGCATTAGGATTGTCCTAGTGACCATGGTGACTATGCTGATCTTCAGGTGTAGCTTCCATGATGTTCAAGCTCAATTCCAACTCCGTTTTATGAGGTGTTTCACATTTCACAAGCCTTCCTCCACTATCTCGTATCCAATTGGGCATACACAACTAGTATCAACTGTAACAAATACAAAAAGAAAACACAAGAAAACAAGAGAAAGAAAAACTACAAAAAAGACTAAGATTAACTAAAACTAAATTAAAAGATATGCTAAAATATGAACAAGTAGAATAAACAATTAAAAAGAGTTAGTAAGATGAACGAAAAATCACCAAACTTGTGACGAAGATCACAAGTACTCTGAAAAGGTACTATCACTGTGAAGTTGGCACCTTCCTCGACAACGGCGCCATTTGATTTCGTGCCTAGCTGGTGTATGTCCTGTTGATTTTGGTCCTCAGACGGGAGTAATCAACAAAATTTATAACCTATATCATCATGTACTAGGATAGCCTCAGCTAGCATAGCATAGTGGCTCTAGGATCGCTCACTAAGAAGGGTTTTCAATTTACAACTGATATTAATTCAAAGTTGAATTGGTGTTTTTTTCATTTCAAAGTTAGCTTTAAAAGAAAACATAAACTTTGATTGAAAATGGGTTGGTTTTAAGCTTACCAAAAATAGTAACTGAAATTACATATAAAGAAAAGTGTTTCTTGGAGTTTTTGGATCACTAGGGTTAGGCTCCTATTACAAGAATAGAGTTTCGGTCACTTGAATTTTTTTCTCGCATTGGGGAATTAACATATAGTTATTTCCTGAACCGGTGTGGTACAGATGCTTCCCTTTTATGGATTCAAACACTAAATCCCTCTCATTGATTCATCTTGTAATGGCTCGTGCCTCTCACCTAGCATTTGCCATTCAAGGTGATCTTTAACCTTGGATTTCCCTTCAAAAGCTCGCAAGAGATAACTAATGGATGTCTTCATAGAGTCTAAAAGCTTACCAAGTGTTGGCTATTCTAGAAAATCCTACCTTTGAACCACCTCCCAAAGACTCACAAGAGATAAACTAGTGCCTCTCAATGGACGGAGATCACTTGCCTTACCAAGTGTTGGCCCAGGTGATTTTAAGGCATTTTAAGTTAACTAAAAACATAGAAACCATTAACGGGTCACACTTTCTCTTTATTAAAAGCTGAAACAACAAAACTTCCAATTTTTGCAGTCGGCACCTTACCGAGCTTCCTTAACTCCAAGAGACAAAATGCCTAGTCACTCATTCTCTGAGGAAACATCCTCAGAGCTTGTTTGGCTAGTGAGAAAAATACAATCAAAATGAGTAGGTAAGGCAGAGCAAAGCTCTGTGTATTACTTTCTTCAAAACTATACAAAAAGTTGGTCTCTAAGAACAAGCTCCTGAGATGTCCTATGTAAAGAAAATTACAAACGATATATAGGAGGTTATTCACCCTTTGTTCTTACTTTCTAACTAAAGAATCCTATGATTGGTGGATTACAAGGAGAAAATGGGGATTTAAACAACAAATATCTAAAGAAAAAATCTAAAAAAGTCGGTCGCAAATATCTGGGAGCACTCAGGTAGATTTTGCAACATGCAACATGGGCTGCAAAAATTTCGCAAGCTGAAAGTCTCCATTTCACAGCTTGCACTTTGTGATTTCGTAGCTTGCGAAATTGCCTTTCAGCTTGGTGCGATTGTTTTCTAATGGCCATAACTTCTTCATTTCAGCTCTGATTTAGGTACCATTTGAGGTCTTGAACTCCTGACTTCCGAAGCTTCGAAACGACATATAGTATACATAAAATGGACTCCAAGAAGTGCTCGAAATGTGCCCTACAGTTGCTGTCCTCTTGGATTTCTTCATGTTAGATTCCTCTCTCTGTTTTTCCTCATTGCATTCTTGATTTGCTTTTGCAAAAGGACTACAAAGCTCCAAAGCTTGGATTCTTCATGTAAATGAGCTTCCATTTGCTTTGCCATGGATTATACAAAGGTCTCCCTCATCTTAGATTGCTTTGGTGGTAAAAAAGCTATCAAAAACACCAAAACTAAACACAATTTGATTAGAAATGATTGCAAAGGTCCTTAACATGCCAATTGAGTTAAAATGTAATAACTACTACTCAAAAGTGTTAAAAGAGTTAATTACAAGCTATAAAATAGCACTTTTTGAGTAGTAATCCCTCCCCCCAACCGACATATTGCTAGTCCCTTAGCAATGAAGGAGAGAAAAAGAAAAATAAATAGTACTATAATTTGCAACATCATGCTAATCACTCCAAAAAATTTTTAAGTGGCATGATGATCAAACTCTCACATGGAACATTAAAGATTTAAAACTCAAACTTCAACAAGAGTTGTCATATAACTTGTCTAATCACAATTCATGAAGAGAAAGCATTATGCAAATTTATGCTTCAAAAGAATTTCCATTCCTAAAGGGAAAAACCTTACTCTTGCACAAAAATCTATGTGTTACTTATTAGTTTCCGAAAATAGTATGTTGAACTAATCTTTCCCCCCCAACCTAGTTCTTTTTCAAAACTTAGCAAACTGACTAACTTCAATAGGCTAAGAACGCACCTCTTGCTTCATAATTTTTTTTTCATTGTAGGAGTACAAGGCTTAAAGGTATTCTTTTCTAAATTGTCCATGTAACAGGGGTCCATCGATGACTCCCAACCAATTAAGGTTTAGGGCATCAAGATTTAAGGATCTTTCAACCACTAACTCCTCGGATTTTACCCCGGACTTTTGAGAATGAATTTAATACCCAAGCACCTACAGTATGTTAAACTCCACCTATTCACCCTTGTAACAAGCATTTAGGTCGGTGGCTCCTAACCAATGAAGGCTTAGGGCACCAGGTTTTAAAGATTTTCACCATATACCTCTCAGACCTTGCTCGGGTTTCAAGGCAAGTAAAACATTTTTTCTTTGTTTCTTTTTTTCCAAAGGTTCATTGGCCTTTTATAAGGTGTCCCAACACTATTAAATGAGGTCAAAAGTTGCAAGTCTAAATTTTCCTAAGTCAAGAGGGTAAAATAGTTTTCATCTTATAAACGAAACCTAGTGTGCACAGTGTGTGAATAGCTTAAAGTGGAAGAACTAAGGTTGAATTCAATAGAAGTTTCAACAATTCATCAACTTTAGCGAGCATAAAACAAACTTTAAGTCAAGTAAAAAGACAAAAAATTCAAATTCTCCCTTTTTAGTTTGAAAATTTTTCCTTAATAACCATGGAGAGTAGAATAAAAACTTAAAAAATTTAAAAATTAAGCAAAAACAACTAGATTAACAAAATAACTTAGCATGAAAAGCAAAACTTCCTTCCTTAACTCTCTTCCCCCCAACCAAGCTGAACATTGCCCTCAATGTGGCAAGAGCGATTGAAAATACAGGAAGGAAGCGGTACCTCCTGAGTGACATGGAGTCTGAGTAGTATAGGAGAAACCACATGTTTCAAAAACAACAAAAATTATGAGTAAAGGAAATAAAATGAGATTATGCCAAGTGTACTAAAAAAATGATGGATATGTATTACTTTAAGAAAGTACACTATGGACCAAGAACAAGTAATACATCCAATCCCAATATATAAAACATAAAAAACATAGGATTACGAGTTCTACTATAGTAAGGAAATACAAAAAAGAAAATAGATAAATGATCAGATGGTGGTGGGAGGATCATGTGAAGACGATGGCTCAGTTGTAGAAGTTTGAGTGCTCATGATGGATGTCTCTATCTGTCTTGTAGTCGTCTCCTCAGGGAGCACAGTTTGTTCTGTTAGAGAAGCGTCCTGGGATGGATCTGTAAGCTCTGATGGGCCAGGCATATCATGCTCAGGTGGAGATAAAATACCTAAATGTTGTTGTATCTGCCTAAGGATGGCAGTATGCTGGGTCTGGGTGGCGATAAGCTGATCCTGATGTGCACGTATAGCTGCCATCTACTAGGCAAGGACGCTCTGAGTAGCGGTCAATGTCTGCAAAGTATGACATAGGCCTCTGAACTCTGAAATAGATATGGCGATACTAGACTTAGATGGATGAGGCACAGATGTAGCTGGTACAACTGGTGGAGTCCTGGGAGTGACAGGAGGAGCAGAACATGCGACCTCATGTGTAGGTCCTGTAGAAGGCACTGTAGGGGCAGGTGCTATGATCTCCGTAGGTATCTCAGCCTGCTGTGGCTCCTCTGGTTGTGTTATCTCTGGATGATCTGGTCCAGCTGGGGCTCCTGGCTATGAAACATAAGCCGTCATACTAGTCCATTTGTTGAGAGTGAATATCTCTCGGCAAATACGTCTACGCTAAAGCTGAGGCTTAGAAGGATAGCCCAAGTGCTCTAATATCTGACAGAGCAACCTCGGGAATAGTAGTGGAATGGCATCCGCCCTCAGTAGCTTCTTCCTATGGACCTTCTCTTCAAAGTAAAGAAGAGCAGTCATGATCAAATGATGAGGGCTAAAGTAAAAACCCTCTGAAATCCAGAACAAGGCCTCTAGTATAGCTCCCCTCCTCTGCACCATATGTTGAAGTGGAAATATGTTGTGGTGCAGGAGTGCATCTAGAAGAAACATGCTGGGTGGAAGCTCCTTCCTCAAAAGATACAAGCATGTGGATGTCCCCCTGGACAGTATATGAACCATATCACTCTAAGAAGGATGAGACCACACTCTATAATCCTCTGGACGCATTGGCTCATAAGGAATGTGCAAGGCCTCTGCTATGTGTCTGGCTCCCAAGATACCATGACGTCTATCAATAGTGAAGTGGATGATAGTAGGATCCTAGACGCGATGCGTAGTCATAGACTGATAAAAGTCTAATGCTACTCGGGGATAAAAGAAATCCCTTGGAGTCATCCGGTGCTTCCAAATGGTAACTCTGAAGTAAGTGGAATGAATCTCTGAGCTCTGGATGGTCTCTGAAGGTCTGTCTATCAAAACAAAGCTCAGAGTGGAATGACCTAGCCCGACAATCCAAATTGCCCTCTATGGGCGGCTAAGTAACCATAGGCCGCCTGATAACCACCTCCGGAGTCATCCCAGAAGGAATCTGAGACTCTGTAGTAGGCGGCGGAGGCTCTGATGGAGGCTGTGATGGCTCTACTAGAGCTGAGACTTTGGCTTTCTTCGCAGGAGGGTGACTAGCTGATTACTACTCAAAAAGTGCTATTTGATAGCTTGTAATTAACTCTTTTAAACACTTTTGTGTAGTAGTTATTACTTTTTAACCCAATTAACATATTAAGGACCTTTGTAATCATTTCTAGTTACTTTGTGTAAGTTTTGGTGTTTTTTGTTAGTAATTTGATCACCAAAGCAATCCAAGATTGAGGAGAGTTCTTTGGAATCCATGGCAAAGCAATGGAAAGCTCAGAAACATGAAGAACCGAAGCTTTGAAGACCTTTGCCATAAGCAAATCCGGAATGCAAGGAGGGGAAGCAAAGAGAAATCTAACATGAAGCATTCTTGATGACAGTCATGGCAGCCACTTTTCGAGCACTTTCTGGAGTCCAATTTATGCATACTATATGTCGTTTCGAAGCTCAAGAAATCAAAAATCCAATGCTTCAAACGGTACACAATTCAGAGTTGAAATGAAGGAGTTACAGCCATTGGAATCCGATCACTCCAAGCTGAAGGAAAATTTTACACGGTTGCGAAATCACTCTTTTGCTGCGAAAATGTTGTCCTTTTGCTGCGAAATT
The DNA here is from genome assembly GCA_945999865.1 of Vitis cinerea var. helleri x Vitis rupestris. Classification (NCBI taxonomy): domain Eukaryota; kingdom Viridiplantae; phylum Streptophyta; class Magnoliopsida; order Vitales; family Vitaceae; genus Vitis; species Vitis cinerea var. helleri x Vitis rupestris. Next base: position 16,575,175 of record OX253934.1, read on the forward strand.
TCGCAGCCCTCTTGCACACACAGCTGTGGTGTTCTCCTGAAGCTTCCCGATATTTGCGACCAACATTTTGAGATATTTTGCTTTAGATATTTGATGTTTAAATCCCCAAACTCTCCTTGTAACCCACCTATCATAGGATTCCTAAGTCTTTAAGTAAGAACAAAGGGGTGAATAACCTCTTATATATAGTTTGTAATTTTCTTTACAAAATCATCATGTAATCGGCAAAAAGGAATAAATGTATTTTACAGAGCACTTGCTCTGTTTTTCCTTCATATTTTTGTTTTCTCATTAGTTTTCTTTCTAGCCAATCAAACTCTTAGGATTTTTCCTCAGAGAATGAGAGGCTAGGCTCTTCGTCTTTTGGAGTGAAGAAAGCCAGGTAAGTTTCCTCATGCATAAATTGGAAGTTTTGTTGTTTTAATTTTTAATGAAGAGAAAGTGTGACTTGTTAATGGTTTTTATCTTTTTAGTTAACTTAAAACTCCTTTAAATCACCTGGGCCAACACTTGGTAAGGCAAGTGATCTCCGTCCATTGAGATGCACTAGTTTATCTCTTGCGAGCCTTTGGGAGGTGGTTTGAAGGTAGGATTTTCTAGAATAGCCAACACTTGGTAAGCTTTTGGACTCCACGGAGACATCCATTAGTTATCTCTTGCGAGCTTTTGACGGGTAATCCAAGGTTAAAGATCACCTTGAATGGAAAATGCTAGGTGAGAGGTATGAGCCATTGCAAGATGCATCAGTGAGAGGGAATTAGTGTTTGAACCCATTAAGGGGAAGCATCTGTACCACACCAGTTAGAGAATTAACTATATGTTAATTCTCTAATGTGAGGAAAAGAAACAAGTGACCGGAACTCCCTTTTTGTACAAGGAATCTGAGCCTAGTGATTTGAAACTCCAAGAAACACTTTTCTTTTTAAGTAAAATCAGTTACTATTTTTGGTTAGCTTAAAACCAAGCCCTTTTTCAACCAAAGTTTATGTTTTCTTTTAAAGCTAACCTTGAAATGAAAAAACACCAATTTAGCTTTGGATTAATATCAATTGTGAAGTGAAAACCCATCCCAGTGAACGACCCTAGAGCCACTATGCTATGCTAGCTAAGGCTATCCTAGTACATGGTGTAATAGGTTATAAATTTTGTTAATTACTCCCTTTTGAGGACCATAATCAAGGGACACCAGCTGGACACGAATCAAATGGTACCACTGTCAGGGACCATTGAGAGGACATGAATCAGCTGAGACACTAATTGGGAACGTATCACTAGCTAACTTCTTGGGACAAGAGGAGCTTGCCCCTGGTGTAGTGGGTGGTCTCCTGGTCTGATATCTTCTCAGAGGAGGACTAGATGCTGCTCCATCTTTGGAATGTGGGATGGTAGGTGGCTGTGGAGGCTCAATCATGGAGTCTCGCACAGGTGAGACCCTCAGTGCTTTGCTATGAGCTGATGGAGATGGGATCTTGGCTCCTCTTGTCTTGGCCATGGCTAAAGCGAAGAGGCTTGAGAGGGTGGGCGGAGGTGCGCGGGGGGTTAAACTTCAGATGGATGTCCTTTGGACTTCCCTTGGAGATGGCCCTTTAATTTGGTTCAATTTTGCACTTGAAGGGGCTTTTCACTGGTCAAAATACTTGTGCGAAATGAAACATATCAATTTAGAGGCTTAATTTGGTATTTAAATGACGGTTGGGATTTTCGCAGCAAAAAAGGGATTTCGCAGCTAAGGCAGAGCACAAGCTCTGTATTTTACTTTCTTTCAAACTTTTACAAAAGGTTCGTCACCCTCGAGAACAGGCTCCCAAGAGCTATTCATATGAAAATTACAATAATAATTATTACATGGATATTTACCCTTTTTCCTAACTTAAAAGCTAAGGAATCCTATAATTGGTGGCTTACAAGGAGAGTTTGGGGATTTAAACAACAAAAATCTGAAGAAAAATATCTCAAAGTGTCGGTCGCAAATATCGGGAAGCACTAAGGACCATTTCGCAGGTGAAAACAAGGTCTGCAAGATTTCGCAGATGCACAAAAAGGGCTGTGAAATCACTTCACAGCAAAAGGCTGATTCCGCAGCGCTGCAAAGTTGGCTTTCAGCTTGCGGTGTTCGGCTTCCAATGGATGTAACTCCTTCATTTCAGCTCCGAATTACGCACCATTTGAAGCATTGGATTTTTTACTTCCTAAGATTTGAAACAACATATAGCATGCATAAATTGGACTTCAGTAAGTGCTCCAAAAGTGGCTGACATGACTGTCATAAAAAATGCTTCATGGCAGATTTCTCTTTACTTCCCCTCCTTGCATTCCGGATTTGCTTATGGCAAAGGACTTCAAAGCTTTGGTTCTTCATGTTTCTGAGCTCTCCATTGCTTTGCCATGGATTCCAAATAACTCTCCTCAATCTCGAATTGTTTTGGTGATCAAAAAGCTATCAAAACACCAAAACTTAACACAATTTGATTAGAATTGATTGCAAGGGTCCTTAACATGTTAATTGGGTTAAAAGGCAATAAATACTACTAAAAAGTGCTTAAAAGAGTTAATTACAAGCTATCAAAAAGCAATTTTTGAGTAGTAATCACTCCCCCCAACCGACATATTGCTAGTCCCTTAGCAATGAAAGAGAGAAAAATAAAAATAAACGATACTATAATTTACAACATCATGCTAATCACTTCAAAAAATCTTAAGTGGCATGATGATCTAACTCTCACATGGAACATTAAAGAAATATAAACTCAAATTTCAACAAGAGTTATCAAAAACTTTGCTAAACACTATTGATCAAGGGAATGCATTATGCAAATTGAAGTTTTTAAATCATTTTCACTTCCAAAGAACCAAACTTTATTCTTCCACAAAAATCTAAGTGTAAGATGATAGTTTCCGAATATAGCATGCTAAACTAATCTCTCCCCCCAACCTATCTCTTTTCAACACTTAGCAAACTGACCAAATTCAATAGGCAGAGAACACACTTTTATATCTTTTTTTTTATTTTTTTATTTTTTTTATTTTTATTTTATTTTTTTATAAGGTACAAGGCTTAAGGGGTATTCTTTTCTAAATTGTCCATGTAACGGGGGTCCATCGATGACTCCCAACCGATTAAGGTTTAGGGCATCAAGCTTTAAGGATTTTTCAACCACTAACTCCTAGGATTTTACCCCGGACTTTTGAGAATGAATTTTTAATACCCAAGCACCTACCATATGCTAACTCCACCTATCCACCCTTGTAACGAGCATTGAGGTCGGTGACTCCCAACCAATTAAGGCTTAGGGCACCATGTTTTAAAGATTTTCACCATATACCCCTCAGACCTTGCTCGGGTTTCAAGGCAAGCAAACATTGTGGTTTCTTTTTTTTTTCTTTTTTTTTTCAAAGGCTCATTTGCCTTTCATAAGGTGTCTCAACATTATTAAATGAGGTCAAAGGTACCAAGTCCCAAAATTTTCCTAAGTCGAGAGGGAAATAGTTTTTCATCTTATAATCGGAATCTATTGTGCACAGTGTGTGGATAGCTTAAAGTGGAAGGACTAAACTTGATTCAATAGAAGCTTCAACAATTGAACCACTTTAGTAAGCATAATCCAAACTCTAAGTTAAGTGAAAAGCAAAAGTTTAGTTTCTCCTATTTTAATTTGAAAATTTTTCCTCATAATCCATGGAGATTAGAGTAAAAAGTAAAAAACTACAACTAATTTACCAACATAACTGAATTACCAAAATAACTTAGCATACTTCCTTCCTCATTTCTCTCTCTCTCCCCCCTCCCCCCAACCGAGCTGAGCATTGTCCTCAATGTGATATGGGTGATTGAAATTATAGCGAGGAAGTGGTACCTCCTGAGTGATATCAATTTCGAAAACTGATTGGAGAAACCACATGTTTAAAAAAGAATAAAAGATGTGAGCAAAGGAAATAAGAATAAATTAATGCTAAGAGTTAACAAAAAATGCTAGATTTATATTACTTTAATCATGTGAGTACAATCGGAAAGAAAGCAATACAAGTAATCCCCATATATGATATCAAAATGATGGGATTTCATAAAAGACTAACGAAAATGAAATACATAAAAGAAATATATAGTAGATATATAAACGATCAAATAGGTGGATGATGCTGGAGTTGATGGCTTAGGCAGATGGCTCTGCCTCTTCAGTAGCTGATTCAGGAGGGGCCTGAGGCTCTGTGGCCTGTGAGTGTGGCACTACAGTGGTGGGGGTGAGATGCTCAGCAGCTGATGGAAGAAAGATATGATGCTGGAGTTGCCTCACGATGGCAATGTGTTGAGCCTGGGCGGTCAACACCTGCTCCTGGCGAGCTCGAATAGCTGCCATCTCCTGAGCAAGGCTGCTCTGAGACGCGGTTAGGGTCTGTAGTGCGCGGCATAAATCTCTATACTCTGAAATGGGAATGGCCATCTTTGGCTCAGTTGAAGTAGAGGGCTCTGATGAGGTGGGAGTAACTGGAGGGGCTCTGGATATGGTAGGAGAAGCAATGGGTATACCCTCAGGTATATGATCTGGAGATGCTCTCCTGGCAGCTGGTATCTCAGCTGGCTGTGGGAGTTCTGGCTGCTCAAATCTATACGCTGTCATATTGGTCCACTTGTCAAAAGTAAATACCTCTCGGCATATACACTTGCGCTCCAGCTGAGGCTCTGATGGATATCCCAGATGCTCGAGAATCTGACACAGCAACCGTGGAAAAAGAAGTGAAATGGCATCAGCTCGCGGCAACTTCTTCTTATGCACCTTCTCTTCAAAGTAGAGAAGGGCAGCCATAATTAGGTGGTGAGGGCCAAAGAAGTATCCCTCTGAAATCCTGAACAGGGTCTCTAAAAGAACTCCTCTCCTCTGAGTCCAGTGCTGTAGTGGATAAATGTTGTGACGCAAGAGTGCATCAATGAGAAACATTCTCGGAGGAAGTTCCCCCCTCAATAGATGTGGATTTGTGGAAGCTCCTCTGGACAAGATATGCACCATTTCCAGCTGAGAGAGACTAGCCCATACTTGGTAATCCTCAAAATGGCTTGGCTCGTGTGGTATATGCAGGGCCTCTGCTATATGGCGAGCTCCTAAAATGCCATGCCGACCATCAATAGTAAAATAGATTAGAGTAGGATCTCTGACTTGCTTGGTAGTCATGGACTCATAAAAATCCATGGCTACTCTGGGATTGAAAAAATCTCTTGGGGACAGTAGATGCTCCATGCGATATCTGCGCAGTAGGTGGAATGAATCTGCAAGCTCCGGTCGCAATTTGAAGGTGGCTGTGTCAAAGCACAGCTCAGAGTGAAATGGTCGAGCTCGACAGTCCAAATTCCCTTCAATTGGTGGTTGAGTTAGCATCGGACGCCTGATTAGCACTTCAGGAGCTATCCCAGATGGAATTTGGGGTTCAGAAAGTGGCGGCTGGTGCTCTAGAGGCTTCGCCGGCGGTGCCGAAGATGGTGCCGGAGAGGGCTCTAGTGAGGGAACCAGGGACTGTTCTGTTAAGTCTATGGGCTCTGAGCTTTCGACCCTGGCTCTTTTTTGTAGGGGCCGGCCCCCTGACCTAGTGAGATAACGCCTCGCCGGAGGATTCTGTGATGCGGGCTTTGCCTGGCGTTTTTGTGGTGCGGGCTTCGCCGGAGGTGAAGCAGCTTCTGGCCGCGGAGGTTTAGAGGTGGGGCCTTGAACAGGCGCCTCTCGTGGGACTCGTTTGCGGCTGGAAGGAGAGGAAGATTTGGCTCCTCTGGTTCGTGCCATATCGAATTGACGAAATTTGGCCGGAAATGATGACCGGAAGAGATGACCTGAGGTTCGTGCGTCGTTGGGCTCGAGTAAGGAAATGAACAGACGGTTGCTATGTCGTTTTCTCTTTTCGAAACCCTTTCGCAACTCAAATGACTGGTATTTATAAAAAATAACGGAATATTAAAGGTCATTTTGAGTTTCGCAGAAGAAGGCCGATTTCGCAGCAAAATGAGGGTTTCGCAGAAAAAAAAACTATTTTCGCAGCCCACTTCGTAGCTGTGAAATGGGGGTCACTATGCTGCGAAATGGCACTCGTGTGCCAAAATTGGTTTCGCAGCTGCTAAACACCTTGCGGAATGGAGCTTTGGCTGCGAAATTGGGAATTTTCATGCTTTGGAGCTTCGCAGCCGTTTCGCAGCTGCGAAATGGGGGCTCCTGTGCTGCGAAGTGGCACTTGTGTGCCAAACTTAGTTTCGCAGAGGAGTCAGCTGAGTTGCGAAATGATTTCGCAACAGACGGCCGTTTTCGCAGAGAATTCTCTTAGGCTGCGAAATCTCGCAAACCCCTGTTTTTGCCCTGTTTTTGCACTTTTCTCGCTCCGAAAGACTTTCTTTCAATTTCTTTGGATTTTCTCCTACCTGAGATCATTCAAAAAGACTAAATTACATATAAATACACAATTTAAGATCAAAAATTAGAATCAAAAGTATGGATAAAACTTTGAAATTTACAAAATTTACAAAAATTTTGGACTTTGGTGAAACCAAGTCCATCAAACCCTTATTTGCTTAGGCTTTTTGTGGCCTAAGGAGGTTGATTTCCTCCTTTTCTGGTTTGAATGGCTCCTTGAATGGCTTGAGACGATATCCATTGACTCTAAAGGTGTCCTTGCCATTGGAATTCAATAATTCCACCACTCCATTGATATGTACTTGGTGAATAATGAAATGACCTATCCACCTTAATTGAGTTTTCCAGGAAAGATATGGAGTCTTGTGTCATAGAGTAGAACTCTTTGTCCTTTCCGAAATTCCTTGTTGGAGATTAGTTGATCATGCCACTTCTTCATCCTCTGTTTTGCAACTTTGGAATTGATGTAAGCATCATTTCTTAATTCCTCCATCTCATTAAGGTCTAAACACCTCATTGCTCCGGCTCTGATCAAGTCCATATTCAACTTTTTGATTGCCCACCAAGCTTTGTATTCAACTTCCACAGGGAGATGGCACGCTTTGCCATAGACAAGACGATAGGGGGACATGCCAAGAATAGTCTTATAAGCTGTTCTATATACCCATAATGAATCATGAAGCTTAATAGACCAATCTTTTCTACTTGAATTCACCACTTTCATCAATATGTTCTTTATTTCCCTGTTTGCTAGCTCAACTTGCCCGGAAGTCTGTGGATGATAAGGTGTAGCTACCTTATGCTTCACTCCATAGTTGGCTAATAAAGTTTCAAAAGGTTTGTTGCAAAAATGAGTACCTCCATCACTGATTATGGCTTTGGGCACCCCAAATCTTGAAAAAATGTTCTCTTTAAGAAACTTGAGAACCACTCTGTGATCATTTTGTTTACAGGGGATTGCCTCAACCCATTTAGAAACATAATCCACCCCCACCAAGATATAAGAATTACCAAAAGACATTGGGAAAGGTCTCATGAAGTCAATGTCCCATACATCGAATAGCTCAACTATTAGAATGGGGTTCATAGGCATTTGATTTATTTTTGTTAGCCTTCCAAGCCTTTGGCATCTATCACAACTTCTACACATGATGTGGGCATCTTTGAAAAGAGATGGCCAAGTAAACCCTGATTGCAACACCTTCATGGTTGTTTTCTGAGAGGCAAAGTGGCCTCCACATGCATTCTCATGACAATGGTTTAGAATCCCTTGTTGCTTTTCTTCAGGCACACACTTCCTTATGATCTGATCTGCACAATAAAGGAAGGGCTCTTCCCAATAATAAGCATCAATTTTTGCAAAGAAGTGTTTCCTGGCTTGTGCATTCCACTCACTTGGAATTTCACCAGTAACTAGATAATTAACAATATGAGCATACCAAGGAGTTTTTACTAGGAACATAAGTGATTCCTCAGGAAAGTCAGCATTAATAGGCAAGGCATGGGAATTATGTGCTATAGCTAACCTTGAAAGGTGGTCAGCTACCACATTCTCCACTCCTTTCTTATCTCTGATTTGGAGATTTAATTCTTGTAACAAAAGAATCAATCTAATCAACCTTGCTTTTGCATCTTGTTTTGTCAATAAATACTTCAAGACTGAATGGTCAGTGAAAACAATGATGAAAGACCCTACCAAATAAGCACGAAATTTGTCTAAGGCAAATACCACAGCTAACAATTCTTTCTCTGTAGTTGTATAGTTCCTTTGAGCTTCGTTCAATGTTTTGTTTGCATAGTAGATCACATAGGGCTTCCCATCTTCTCTTTGGCCAAGCATAGCTCCTATAGCAAAGTCACTGGCATCACACATCAGTTCAAAGGGTAGTTTCCAGTTAGGGGCCCTCACTATTGGAGTTGTTGTTAAAAATTTCTTCAGTTGGTCAAAGCTATTTTGACATCTTTCATCCCATATAAACTTAGCATCCTTAGCTAACAGCTCATAAAGAGGTTTTGAAAGATTTGAAAAATCTTTTATAAACCTCCTATAGAAGCCTGCATGGCCAAGGAACTGTCTTACTCCTTTTACAGATGTTGGGGATGGCAATTTGACAATAAGCTCCATCTTTGCTTTATCAACTTCAATGCCTTTTTCGGAGATGATATGGCCAAGGACAATTCCTTGACGTACCATAAAATGGCATTTCTCCCAGTTGAGCACCAAGTCTTTTTCAATGCATATGTGAAGAACCGCTTCCAAATTGACTAAGCATTCCTCAAATGTACCTCCATATATGGTGATGTCCTCCATGAAAACCTCAATAATTCGCTCCACCATATCACTGAAGATACTCAACATACATCTTTGGAATGTTGCAGGTGCATTGCATAAACCAAAAGACATTCTTCTGTAAGCATATGTTCCAAATGGACATGTAAAAGTGGTCTTTTCCTAATCTTCGACATCAATTTCAATTTGAAAATACCCTGAATACCCATCCAAGAAACAGTAGAACGGATGGCCAGAGACTCTCTCCAACACTTGATCAATAAATGGCAATGGAAAATGATCTTTCCTGGTTACAACATTCAACTTTCTATAATCAATACACACCCTCCACCCTGAAGTGAGGCGTGTAGTAATTTCTTCTCCTTTTTCATTCTGAACCACAGTAATCCCTGACTTCTTTGGTACCACTTGAGTAGGACTCACCCAAGGGCTATCAGATATAGGGTAAATAATACCTGCTTGAAGTAGCTTCAGCTCCTCAGCTCGCACCACCTCTTATAAATGAGGATTCAATCTTCTTTGAAGTTGACGAATTGGCTTAGCTTCCTCCTCCATATATATATGATGCGTGCAAACTAAAGGACTAATGCCTTTCAAGTCAGATATTTGCCATCCTATTGCTTTCTTACACCTCTTGAGAACTTCCAGTAAACACTTCTCTTGATGACTGGTCAGAGATGAAGATATTACGACAGGACATTGATTATTTTCTTCAAGGTATGTATATTTCAGCTCCACGGGTAGAGGCTTCAAATTGAGTTTTGGGGTCTCTTTTTCAGCAGTTGCTCCTTCTTCTTTATTGAACCAAGGTAGAATCTCTTCTATCCTCCTCCAACTTTGTAGAGTAGTAAGCACATTAGGGGGTTCAGACAAACCTTCCTCAAAATCCGTAAGACTTTCATTCAGCTTGTCTTGCATATTCTGATTACAGTGCTCCTCCACTAGAGTGTCAATAATGCACACCTCTTCTGGACCCTCTTCTTCCTCCAAAGTGATTTGCTTTTTAGACATATAAAAAATGTTGAGATCAAGTGTCATGTTGCCAAAAGTGAGTTGCATGAGCCCATTCCTACCGTTGATGATTGCATTTGAGGTAGCAAGGAATGGCCTTCCAAGGATGATAGGAACTAAATTAGCTTCCTTTACAGTAGGATCCGTATCAAGAACAATAAAATCCACCGGATAGTAGAAATTATCAACTTGAACCAAGACATCCTCAATTACCCCCCTTGGAATTTTTACTGATCTATCTGCTAGAGATAGAGTGATTGCTGTTGGCTTCAACTCACCAAGTCCCAATTGCTTGTAGACAGAGTATGGAAGCAAATTCACACTTGCTCCCAAGTCTAACAAAGCTTTCTCCACTATCTTTCCTCCAATCATGACTGAAATGGTAGGACTTCCCGGATCTTTGTACTTCAAAGGAGACTTACATTGTAAGATTGCACTTACTTGCTCAGTTAAGAAGACTTTCTTATTTACAGTCAACCCTCTTTTGATAGTACATAAGTCCTTTAGGAATTTTGCATATGTTGGAACTTGTTTAATCATATCCAGCAGTGGGATATTGACTTTCACTTGTCTCAATACTTCAAGAATTTCAGATGCATTTCTAATCCCCTTTTTCCCATGCAATGCTTGAGGAAAAGGTGGAGAAGTTGATTTCTTCAGCATTTCTTCCTTCAGAAGTTCCTTCTCTAGTTTTGCATTCGTTGTTGAATCATAGTCCTCCTTCTTTTCACTGATCTCTCTTTTTTTGTCTTCCATTTCCTCCCCTTTCATTGTCTCTTCTTCTTCCTCAACATGTGGCTTGGGTGTTGGCTTCTCAATTTTTTTTACCACTCCTTAGAGTGATCAAGGATTTGACATCTTTCATCTGTGATGATTCTCCCTCATGGCTTTCCACTTCATGGACACCCTTGGGGTTTTGGTGGGGTTGAGAAGGAAATCTTCCCTTTTCTTACACTGTGTTCAAATTTGTGAGCCTTGAGATTGAGTATTGGAGATTATCTATCTTTTGGGATATATCATTTTGCATTCCATCCATCCTTTTGTTCAGAGTACTCTCTACTCTGTCAATTCTTTGATTAAGTTGAGCATTGATGGCTTTTTGGTCTCCAACAAAATCTCCCACTACCTTGCTGAGATTCACTATTGCTTGTTCAAGACTTGAAGATTGTTGAGATGGTTGATCTGGCTGTTGGTACTGAGGTGCTCTGGCCTTCCATGAAAAATTTGGATGATTCCTCCAACTTGAGTTGTAAGTATTTCCATAGGGTGCATTGTTATTGGGCTTGAATTGTCCAACAACATTTGCTTGATCTCCAAACATTTCCCTTTCAGCTGAAATTGTAGGGCATTCCTCCACCAAGTGTTCATATGATTGATAATTAGGACAAAGCTTCACTTGCACTGGTGCTCCAGCAACAGCTTGCACTTCATGCATCTTTTTCAGTTCCAGCTCCTCCAATCTTCTTGTCATAGCTACAAACTTTGCTTTCATATCATCATCTTCTTTCAAGGTATACATCCCAGCCTTAGCATTGAAAGCATTCAGTTGAGACTTCATCTTTCCCACTTCTCCTTTGATTAGTTCATCCCATCCCCTTGAAACTTCAGCTACATAACTCAAGAAATCCATAGCTTCCTCCGGATTTTTGCTCATGAAATCTCCTCCACACATTGTCTTGAGGAGTTGCTTCATTGAGGACGACATCCCATCATAAAAATAGCTCACCAATAGCCAAGTATCAAAACCATGGTGAGGCCAAGCATTTATAGCTTCCATATATCTTTCCCAACACTCATAGAATTTCTCATTCTCTTTAGCTGAGAAGTTTGAAATTTGCCTTTTCAAGCCATTTGTTCTATGAGTGGGAAAAAATTTCTTGAGGAATTCAGCTTGTAAGTCAGTCCAAGTGCGGATACTCCTCGGCCTTAAAGAATTAAGCCAAATTTTGGCTTTATCCTTTAAAGTAAAAGGAAATAACTTAAGCCTCATCAAATCAATTGAAGCTCCTCCCTCTTGGAATGTATTACAAACATCTTCAAATTCCTTGATATGTGCGTAGGGATTCTCACTTTCCATCCCATGGAAAGTTGGTAGAAGTGGAACAATATACGGTCTGATCACTAGCTGCTCTGTAGGGGGCACTATACATGAAGGTGCACTCATACGAGGTGGATGCATGCGGTCCCTCATTGATCTAAATTCATTGAGATTGTCTTGACGACCTTGGTGACTATGCTGATCTTCAGGTGTAGCTTCCATGATATTCAAGCTTAATTCCAATTCCTTATTATGAGGTGTATCACGTTTAACAAGCCTTCCTCCACTATCTCGTATCCAATTTGGCATACACAACTAGTATCTATCTGTAACTAAAATGAAAATAAAGGACAACAAAAGAAAACAGGGCTACAAAAACAAAATAAAACTAAGCTAAAGTTAAAAGATAAATTTAGATTATGAATAAGTAGAAAGAAAAAAAATGAGAATTAATAAAGCGAAAGAAACATTACCAAACTTGTGATGAAAATCACAAGTACTCTGAAATAGTATCACTATAAACTTGACACCCTCCCTGGCAACGGCGCCATTTGATTCATGCCCAATTGGTGTCTCAGCTGATTTATGTTCAGCTGGTGCTCCTTGATTGAGGGAGTAATCAACAAAATTTATAACCTATTACATCATATACTAGGGTAGCAAAGAAAAAGCTACTATAGCATAGTGGCTCTAGGATCGTTCACTGGGAAGGGTTTTCAAATTACAAATGATACCAATTCAAAGTGAATTGGTCTTGTTTCATTTCAAGGTTAGCTTAAGAAATAAAACACAAACTTTGGTCGAAAAAGGTTTAGATTTAGACTAACGGCACAACAAGTAATGGAAATTACTTATGAAGAAAAACATTCCTTGGAGATTTAGGTTCACAGGGGAGGTTCCTCATGCAAAAACATAGCTCCGGTCAGTTGGTTCATTTCCTCGCATTAGAGAATTAACATATAGTCAATTCGCTGTACAAATGCATCCCTTAATTGGATTTCAGCTCTAATTCTCTCTCACTGATGCAACTTGCAATGGTTCGAGCCTCTCACTCAGCCTTTACCATTCAAGGTGATCTTTAACCTTGGACTTCCCTTCAAAAGCTCGCAAGAGATAACTAATGGATGTCTCCTTGGAGTCCAAAAGCTTACCAAGTGTTGGCAATTCTAGAAAATCCTACCTTCAAGTCACCTCCCAGAGGCTCGCAAGGGGTAAACTAGTGCATCTCCATGGATAGAGATCACTTGCCTTACCAAGTGTTGGCCCAGGTGACTCCAAGGCGTTTTAAGTTAACTAAAAATATAGAAATCACTAAAGGATCACACTTTCTCTTCATTCATGGCTGAAACCACAAAGCTACTAATTCTTGCACTTGGAACCTTTCCCGGCAACCTTAGCTCCAACGAACTAAAGGTTTAGTTACTCATTCTCTGGGGAAACTTCCTCAGAGAGTGCATAACTTAGTAAATGAAAAATACAATCAAAGTGAGAAGGTAAGGCAGAGTACAAGCTCTGTATTTTACTTTCTTTCAAACTTTTACAAAAGGTTCGTCACCCTCGAGAACAGGCTCCCGAGAGCTATTTATATGAAAATTACAATAATAATTATTACATGGATATTTACCCTTTTTCCTAACTTAAAAGCTAAGGGATCCTATAATTGGTGGCTTACAAGGAGAGTTTGGGGATTTAAACAACAAAAATCTGAAGAAAAATATCTCAAAGTGTCAGTCACAAATATCGGGAAGCACTAAGGACCATTTCGCAGGTGAAAACGAGGTATGCGAGATTTCGCAGATGCACAAAGAGGGCTGCGAAATCACTTCGCAGCAAAAGGCTGATTCCGTAGCGCTGCGAAGTTGGCTTTCAGCTTGCGATGTTCGGCTTCCAACGGCTGTAACTCCTTCATTTCAGCTCCGAATCGCTCACTGTTTGAAGCATTGGATTGCTGACTTCCTAAGCTTTGAAACGACATAAAGCATGCATAAATTGGACTTCAGGAAGTGCTCCAAAAGTGGCTGACATGACTGTCATAAAAAATGCTTCATGGCAGATTTCTCTTTACTTCCCCTCCTTGCATTCCGGATTTGCTTATGGAAAAGGACTTCAAAGCTTTGGTTCTTCATGTTTCTGAGCTCTCCATTGCTTTACCATGGATTCCAAATAACTCTCCTCAATCTCGGATTGTTTTGGTGATCAAAAAGCTATCAAAACACCAAAACTTAACACAATTTGATTAGAATTGATTGCAAGGGTCCTTAACATGTTAATTGGGTTAAAAGGCAATAACTACTACTTAAAAGTGCTTAAAAGAGTTAATTACAAGATATCAAAAAGCACTTTTTGAGTAGTAATCAATGAGCAACTTTGAGTTAGGAGCTCAAGGCTTTGGATGCTATGAACAACCTAGAGTTGTGAATGATATGAAAGACTCGAGATCCATCAAGCTCAAGCCTTTAGATGCTATGAACGGCTAAGGGATTTGGTTGACATGAACGACTACGGGTCATGAGCACAAGACTTTAGATGCTCTGAAACGCTCAGATTTGCGGATGATAAGAATGATTGAGGAGCCTGTAAGGTCAGGCCTCTAGATGCTATGAATCGCTAAGGGCAATGGATGATTCTATGTCATGAGCTCAAACCTCTAGATGCTATGAATAGCTCAGGGTTGTGGATGACTTGAATAACTCCAAGTTGTGAGCTCAGGGCTCTAGATGTCATAAATAGTTTCAGGTCATGGTTAACATGAATGACTCTGGGTTGTGAGCACAGAGCTCTAAATGTTATGAACAACTCAGGGTTGTGGATGACATGAGTGACTCTAGGTCATGAGCTCAGGCCATTGGACATGAAATACTTCAGGTCATGAGCTCAAGCCTTTAGATGCTATGCACAACTTAGGGTTGTCGAATACATGAAAGACTCTGGGTCGTGAGCTTAGGGTTTTAGATGTTATGAGTAGCTCTAGGCTATGGTTGAGATGAATGACTACTGGTCATAAACTCAAGGGTCTAGATGCTAGGAATAGCTCAGAGCTACAGTTGACATGAACAACTCTAAGGGTCATGAGCTTAGGGCTCTAGATCCTATGATTAATTCAGGGATGTGGATATCATGAACTACTGTGGGTTATGAGCTCAAGTCTCTAGATACTATGAATAGCTCAGGGCTATGATTGACATGAATGACACTAGGTCGTGAGCTCAGGGCTCTAGATTCTATGAATAGCTTTAGGTTGTGGACTACATGAACAACTTTGGCTCATGAGCTCATGCCTTTAGATACTGTGAATAGCTTAGGGCTATTATTTACTTTAAAAAAATTGGGTCATGAGCTCAAGGCTTTAAATGCTTTGAATAGCTCAAGGTTGTTGTTTACATGAATAGTTTTGGGTCATGAGCTCAAGAATCTTGATGGTATGAATAATTAAGGGTTGCAAATGACATGAACGACTTTGGGACATGAGCTCATACCTTTAAATACTTTAAAAAGCTTAGGTTTGTGGTTAACACGAACAAATCCAAGTTGTGAGCTTAGAGCCCTAGATCCTATGAATAGATTTGGGTTATGGTTGACATGAACGACTATAGATCATGATCTTAAGGCTCTAGATGCTATGAATAGCTCAGAGTTAAGGTTGACATGATTGACTCCAGGTCATGAGCTCAGGTTTCTAGATGGTATGAATAGCTCTAGGGTGAGATTGACATGAATGACTATGGGACGTGAGCTCAAGGCGCTAGATGATATGAACAATTGAGGGTTATAATTGACATGAAAAACTCCAGCCTGTGTTCTCAAGGGTCTAGATGCTATGAACAACTCAGGGTTGTGGATGACATGAATGACTCCGGCTCATGAGCTCAGGTTTATAGATACTAAGACCATCTTAAAGCTGTTATTAACTTGAAAGAATTGGGATAATGAGCTCAAGGCTCTACATGCTATGAACATGTCAAGGCTATAGTTGACATGAATGACTCCAAGTCGTGAGCTCAGGGTTCTAGATGTTATGAGCAGCTTTGGGCTATGGTTGACATGAATGACCATGGGACATGAGCTCAAGGGTCTAGATGCTATGACTAGCTCAGAGCTATGGTTGACATGAACAACTCCAGGTCATTAGCTCAGGGCTATAGATTCTATGAGCAACTCAGGATTGTGGATGACATAAATGACATTCGCTCAAGAGCTCAAGCCTCTAGATACTATGAAATGCTCAAGGCCTTTATTGACTTGAAAGACTCCGAGTCATGATCTAATGGCTCTAGATGAAATAAAGAGCTCAGTGTTGTCGTTGAAATAAATGACTGGAGGTCATGAGCTCAAGGCTCTAGATCCTATGATTAATTCAAGGATGAGGATAACATGAAATACTCCAGGTTATGAGCTATGGCCTATAGATACTATGAACACCTTAGGGTTGTGGTTGACATGAATGACACCAAGTTGTGAGCTCAGGGCTTTAGATACTATGATTTATTCAGGGATGTGGATAACATGAACTACTCTAGGTCATGAGCTCTAGCCTATGGATACTATGAACACCTTAGGGTTGTGGTTGACATGAATGAAACCAAGTCGTGAGCTCAAGGCTCTAGATTCTATGAACAACTCTATGTTGTGGATGACATGAATGACTCCAGCTCATGAGCTAAGGCCTCTATATACTATGAACAACTTAGTGATATCATTAACTTAAAAGACTTTGGGTCGTTAGCTCAAGGCTCTAGATGCTTTGAATAGCTCAAGGTTATGGTTGACACGAATAACTTCGGGTCATGATCTCAAGGATCTTAATCCTATGAATAATTTAGGGTTACGGACGACATGAATGACTCCGGGTCATGAGCTCAAGCCTTTAGATATTTTGAAGAGCTTAGGGTTGTGGTTAACATGAATGAATCTAAGTCGTTAGCTTAGAGTTCTAGATGTTATGAACAACTCTTAGTTGTGGTTGACATAAATGACTCCGGGTTGTGAGCTCAATGCTCTAGATGCTATTTACAGCTTTGGGTTGTTGATAACATGAGTGCCTAGGGCTCATGAGCTCAAGCCTCTAGCTACTATGAACAACTCAGAGCTGTTATTGATTTGAGAGACTCTAGCTCATGAGCTCAAGGCTCTAAATGCTATGAATAGCTCAAGGTTGTGGTTGATATGAAGTCGTGATCTCAAGGCTCTAGATTCTATGAATAATTCAGGCTTGTAAATGACTTGAATGACTCGAGGTCATGAGCTTAGGTTGGTAGATACTATAAAGAGATTAGGGTTGTGGTTAACATGACGGCTCCAGGTCGTGAGCTCAAAGCTTTATAAGCTATGACAAATTTAGGTTATGGTTGGCATGAACGGCTATGGGTCATGAGCTCAGGCCTTTTGATGTTATAAACCACTAAGGGTTGTAGTTGACATGAATGACTTTAGGTCATGAGCTCAATGCTCTAGATTCTATAAACAATTTTATGTTATGATTGACATGAGTGATTATAGGTCATGAGCTCAAGGCTTTAGATGCTATGAATAGCTAAGGGTTTTGGTTCACATGAATGACTCTAGGTCATGAGCTTAGGGCTTTAAATGCTATAAACAACTCTGGGTTGTGCTTGACATGAACCGCTACGGGTCTTGAGCTCTAGGCTTGAGATACTATGCACAAAAAAAAGGCTATAGTTGACATGAATGACTCTAGGCCATGAGGACAGGTCTATAGATGTTATGAATAACTCTAGGGTATGGTTGATATGAACGATTATTCTTTGTGAGCTCAGGACTCTAGATTCTATGAAAAGCTCAAGGCTACGGTTGACATGAACAACTCAAACTCGTGATCTCAAGGCTCTAAATGTTGTGAACAACTTAAGGTTATGGATGACATGAACGACTCCAACTCATGAGCTCAAGACTATAGGTACTATGACTAGCTTTGGGCTTTTATTGACTTGAAAGGCACTAGGTCTTGAGGTCAAAGCTCTAGATGCTATGAACAGCTCAAGGTTGGGGTTGAAATGAACCACTCAAGGTTGTGAGCTACGAGCTCTAGATCCTAAGAACAATTCAGGGTTGTGGATGACATGAATGTCTCCAGGTCATGAGATAAGGCCACTAAATACTCTTAACAACTCAAGGCTATTGTTGACTTGAAAGACAATGGGTTAGGAGCTCTAGGCTCTACATGCTATGAACATATCAGGGGTGTGGTTAATATGAACAACTCTAGGTCATGAGCTTAGGGCTCTAGATGCTATATGCAACTCAGGGCTATGAATGACATGAACAACTTCGGGTAATGAGCTCAAGGCTCCAGATGCTACGAACAAGGTTGTGGTCAACATGAAAGACTCTAGGTCTTAAGCTCAATGCTTTAACAACAATGAAGAACTTTGAGTTGTGGATGATATGAATGACTCAGGATCCTATGAACTCACGCCTTAAGATGCTATGAATCGCTAAAGGTTGAGGATGATATGAATGATTCTTCGTCATGAACTCAAGCCTTTAAATGATATGAACAACTTAAAGCTATGGATGACATGAACAATTCTTGGTCATGAGCTCAAGGCTCAAAATACTATGAACAACTCAAGACTGTGGTTGACATAAACAACTTTGAGTCGTGAGCTCGGGGCTTTCGATGCTATGAACTACTTAGGGTTGTGGATGAGATGGGCTATTATGGGTCATGAGCTTAGGGCTTTGGATGTTACGAACCGCTCCGGGCAATGGATGACATGAGGTCATCCGGATCGTCAAGGAAAGTTTATGGATGCTATGAACAACCTAGATTTGTGAATGATATGAATGACTCATAATCCCATGAGTTTGAGCTTATAGATGCTATGAATCGCTCAAGGCTTTGGTTGACATGAACGACTCTAGGTTGTGAGTTCAAGGCATTAGATGATATGAATAGCTTATAGTTGTGGATGATATGAACGACTTTGGATCCTGTTAGCTCAAGCCTCTACATACTATGAACCACTTAGGGTTGTGGATGATATGAACGATTCTCCATCATTAGCTCCAATCTCTAAGTTCTATGAATAACTTAGGTCTATGGAGGACATGAACAACTCTTGGTCATGAGCTCAGGGCTCTAGATGTAATGAACAACTCTTTGCTCTGGTTGAGATGAACAACTTTGAGTTATGAGCATAAAGTTTTAGATGCTATGAATAGCTTAGGGCTGTGAGTTCTAGCCTTTAGATGTTATAAACAACTCAGGCCTATGGTTGACATGAATGACTTTGAGTCGTTACCTTAGGGCTCCAAATACTATGAACAACTCAAAGCTATGGAAGACAAGAATGATGCTGGGTGATGACCTCTAGTCTCTAGATACTATGAACGACTCAGGGTTGTGGTCAACATGAAAGACTCTGGGACATGAGCTCAGGCTTCTAGATGCTATTCAAAGCTCAGGGCTATTGATTACATAAAAGACTCCAAGTCGTGAGCTTAGAGCTCTAAATTCTATGCACAGCTTAGGTCTGTCAATGTCATGAAAGACTCTGAGTTAAGAGCTCAGGAATCTAGATGCTATGCACAATTCAGTGTTATTGATGACATGAACGACTCTAGATCGGAAGCTTAGGGTTCTAGATATTGTGAACAACCCAATGTTGTGGTTTACATGATCGACTCTTGGTCGTGAGCTTAAGGCTCTAGATGCTATGAACAGCTCGGAGCTGTGGATGATAAGAGCCACTCCAAGTGGTGAGCTCAAGGCTCTGGATGTTATAAACAAATTTAGGCTATGAATGATATGAACAACTCAGGATCCCATGAGCTTAGGCCTTTAGATGCTATGAACCACTTAGGGTTACAAATTCTATGAAAGATTTTGCATCATGAGCTCAAGCCACTAAATGCTATGACTGGGTCAGGGCTATGGATGACATGAAAGACTTTGGGTTGTGAGATCAAGGCTCTAGAAGCAATAAACAACTTAGAGTTATGGATGATATGAATGACTCAGGATCCCATCAATTCATGCCTCTAAATGTTGTGAACCGCATAGAATTATGGATGACATTAATGACTCCGGGTCGTGAGATCAAGGCTTGGATGTTATGAACAACTTAGGTTTGTGGATGACATGAGCTACTTCGGGTCGTGACCTCAAGGCTTTAGATGTTATGAACAACTTAGAGTTATGAATGATATGAACGACTTAGGATCCCGTGAGCATAGGTCTCTAAATGATATGAACTTGTAGCCCCCCCTATTTTAAGTATAATGGTTTGTTGGTATCATTTCATCATTACCTTTTTATTTTTATTTTTTTATACATTGAAGCAAAAGAGCATTTCAAAAGAAAAATCACTCGGGAGTTTAGCCATTTTTTTAGTAGGAAGAAGAGGGGGGCCCCTTTCTGCATGGAGGCAGCCGCATTGGACAAGTAGCAGCAAGAGGGAGTTGGCGGCCATGCTAGTGGTCAGAGACACCATGCCTGCTGACTGTTGAACAGGAGAGCGGAGGAGTGGCGTGCCAAGGAAGATAGGAACAGGGGATGAGATGAAAAAGGGGAGAAAAAGAGGAGAAGAAGGGAGGGAGGGCGTGTGGATTTTTCTCGGCAGACCTAGCTGGAGGGGATCATCTTCAGGTACAATTATCATGGTTTTCCTGTGTATTTTCACTCTTCATACTCGTTATATCTCATTCTTGGTGATTCCTACTCTATTGGTTGGATTGTATTATTTTGATGTTTATTGGTTCATGAGATGGGGTGATATAGAATAGGCTTTTAGGATTGAAGATGAGATGGTCGCTTGTGGTATTAAGGCAAATTTAATCATGTGGAACACGCTTCTTAATGGGGTTTGTAAGGCTGGTAAGATGGAGAAGGCATTAGAGATCATGCGAGAGATGATGGAAAAGGGTGTGGAACTTGATTCCCAAACTCATAGTCTATTGGTTGAAGAGTACTGCCGAGAGCAGAACATGGCTCGTGCTTGTGAATTACAGGATGAGCTGAAAAAGAGAAAACTGGCACTAACAGTGTTGACTTACAGTGTGCTCATCCATGGCCTCTCAAGGAATGAGCTTCTTCGTTACTTTGGGCGCTTCATGCCAACCCAGTGGCATTGAACCCGAACCTTTCTACCAGTCCGCACACCAATAATAGAGGAAACCATATCCACCATAGCTAAGCCATCTAAGACCCTTGATGCCATGCCTTCTCTCTAACCACCACACTCATTCCTTACTCTCATGCATGGAGCCATGCACACGTGCCCTTCACGTTAACCATACCCAGTTCTCGTTCCATATACCCATCGGGCCCATTTTCCTTCACTTCCTTTCTCACCATTCTTCTAACCTCCACGCCCACTCCTCTCTCTAACTCACCACCCTTTTTACTCATGTCATGCTCAAGCACACTCGTACCGTATTTCTATTATGCCTATGCCTACCATGTATCCACCATGCCCATACCTTCCAAGCCTTCCATGCATCGGGTTCATTAACAAGCCTGTCATCCTCTCACCGCCCCATTCATTCAGTCAAGCCGTGCGGCATCTACACTCTCGCCAGAAAATTTTCCTCATACCGGTAGCAGCCTGGCACCAGGCCACCGCCTCGCCATTTCATGCGCCTATGCCTGAACCTGAGTAGTGTGGCATCACTTGAGCTCCAGTCATCTGTTTCCTCCTCAATCCACTTCGCCAACTGAATTTTCATCACCTTCACTTCAATCCTCATCATAGAATCTCATTCGTTGTCACATTGAAGCGTTGGATGAATCACGGAAGCTCGCGCCTCTCCTGTTGATCGTCTCTCCATCGCTGTCTGTAGGTGTAGCCCTCCCCATCTCCAGCTGCAAAGGCCTTTCGATGGGGGGATGCAGCAGCAGCCTATGCATACGTGCCCCCAAGTTCAATCCCCCTTAGCAATCCCCTTAGAAGCGCCCTTCTTAGGCCCGTGTTTGAGGTCAGCAGCAGTCGACTTTGTAGCCCTTGCCAAGCAAGCCAACCAGCCCACCAATATGCTGCCATATAGCCCATTTCAGTAGTCATTGCCTCACTTAGGTGGCCCAGCAGTCACCATTAGGCATCGGTCAAGGTCCATTACCTCAGCATGGGCCATTGTTGAGCCTCTAAATGCGGCACTAGTTGTACCCAAGCCCACTAGCATGATTCTATTTCACGTGGCCTCCTTTCTTGACCCATCCCCAAAGCCCACATACTCTAAAAATTGATTTTTGAAAATCTAATTTCCAAGTAATCTAACTCTATAATCTTTTATCCTTAGAATTTTCAAGTCCAAAAATTCCCTCTTCCAATAAGTTTTTCAGAATTCTACCTTTCATATCTATTTATTTACTCTTTATTATTATTAATTTTGTTATTATTATCATTATTCCATGTTTAGTTGTTTATTTCTTTTGAAAATTCTAATCGTTGCTTAAAAATTCCACTGCCCACTTCCGATTCGAGTAAATATCATCTTTATTTAATTATTAATACTATTCTATATTTACTTATTTTTTTCTTTTTAAAAATAAAATCTCATGCGTTTAAGTCTAATTTTAATTCTTCAAAAATCCAACATCCCAAATTCAATTTTCAATATCGAAATTTACACTATTTAATTTCGTTCGTTCAAATATCATGTTTGTCAATTATAATTATTATTATTTCGCATGTATCTATTCATCATCTTTTAAAAATCTCATTTATTAAAGTTAAATTCTAATCTTTCAAAAATCCCATGTCTTGATTTAACTTTTCAAACCTAGAAATTCCATCATCCGTCTAGATTTTATTTTTGCTAATTAGAATCCTTATTCCATATCTAATTATTTATATAAGGTCCAATTCTTCAAAAATCCAATTTCTGAATTAAATTTTCAATCCCAAAAATACTACAATTCATCTAAATCTTATTTTTCATCAATTAAAATTATAATATCGTATTTATCTAGTTATTTAAAGTCTAATCCTTCGAAAATCCCATTTCTTAATTTAATTTTTTTCAATTATTCGTTTAAATCTTATTTTCATCAATTAGAATTATAATCCCATTTTTATTTAGTTATTTAAAGTCTAACCCTTCAAAAATCCGATGTCCTAACTTAATTTTCAACCCTAAAAATTCTACTATTCCTCTTTTATTCGTTTCAAGTGTTATTTTCGTTAATTAGCATTATTATCCTGTATCAGTTTATTTATTAAAAATCCAATCCATCAAAAGACCCAATGTCATAATTTATCTTTCAATCCTAAAAGTTCCACTATTCGTTTAAATGTTATTTTCTTTAATTAGAATTAGTATCCCATATTTATTTATTTATTCAAAGTCCAATTCTTCAAAAATCTGACTTCCTAATTTGATTTTTAATCTCACAAATCTCACTATTCATCTTCATCCATCCAAATATCGTTTTGATTAATTAGTAACATCTTTCTATATTTATTTATTTGTTTCTTTTAAAAATCTCAATATTTCAAATTTAATTTTTAATCTCGCAAATATCACTATTCACTTTCATCCGTTCCAATATCATTTTGATAAATTAGTAGCATTATTCCATGCTTACCCACTTATTTCTCTTAAAAATCTCAATCATTAAAGTCTAATTCTTCAAGATTCTGATTTCTAAATTTAGCTATCTGAAATTCCAATTGTCCTATCTCTGAACTCAATTCTCAGTTTCCCATGCTCCAATTCCCGTATTTATCCCGCTACTTATTATTATCACTATCACTATCATCTTATTCATTATTTTTATAAATTCTACCTTCGAATGATTTCTAAGATTTTCAATTTTTTCTACATCTCAAATAACTTACGATTCTAATCCCTTTCAAAATTTAACTCCCATAATCCCAATTTTCGTAACTTAATTTTTCTTAAAAATCCCGAACTTTTAAATAATTCTTCAAAATCCCAATTTTCTTTCAAATTTAATTTCTAAAAATTCTCATTCTTACATTTAATTCATAAGAATCCAATTTTCAAATAATCTCTAAGATTCCGATTCTCAAATGAATTTCAAAAATCCAGTTTTCATTCGAACATTTTTAATCCCTGTTTAGTGATGCATGTGATATGTTTTGTGCTTTATATGGTGTACTAACCCTCTCTATTGATAGCGCATGGTGGCTCGTTGCCCAGGTATGTACCCATTTTCCTTCTAATCTTTGTCTATGCATGTCTCGATTCTTATGTGTGCATGATCATTCAGGATATTCATTGATTTACTCATCAATTGCCACGTCAGCTTCATTTTATTAGTAGAGACCCGACTTTAGGGACTTAGAGGGGTGTTATGGTCTTCACCATACCTTCCTAATAAGTAACCTGACCCCCGAGCCCAATTTGGTTTTTTGTAGATCACCTTTTCCAAAATAAGGAGTCGCACTTAGGGTTTTCTTTCTTATTTTGTTTACCCTTTTTAAAAATAAAACAAAAATAAGTGGCGACTCCAAGTCATTTTCTTAATCAATAAAGATCATTTTTCAAATAAAAATCGAGCTCGCCATCGAGTGGAAAATGCATGAGCCGAAATACGGGGTCCACAAAACTACTCAAGGCTTTAGTTGAGGTGAACAAATCCAAGTCGTGAGCTTAGGGATCTAAATTCCATGAATAGGTCAAATTTATGGATGATATGAATGACTCAGGATCCTGTCAATTTAGGCCTCTGGATGCGGTGAACCACTTAGGGTTGTGGATGACATTAACGACTACAGGTCGTGAGCTAAGCGCTCTAGATACTATGAACACCTTAGGGTTGTGGTTGACATAAATGACTCTAGGTCGTAAGCTTAGCGCTCTAGATGCTATGAAAAACTCAGGGTGTGGATGAGGTGAACTACTCCGAGTCGTGAGCTCAAGGCCTGGATGTTATGAATAGCTCAAGGTTGTAGATGACATGAGCTACTCCGAGTCATGACCTTGAGGCTTTGGATGTTATGAACAACTTAGAGTTATGATTGATATGAATGAATTAGGATCCTGTGAGTGCAGGTCTCTAGATCATATGAATTGCTTAAGGCTTTGGTTGAGGTGAACAACTTCAGGTCATGAGCTTAAAGATCTAGATGCCATGAATAGGTCAGAGTTATGGATGATATGAACGACTCAAGATCCTGTGAGCTCAAGCCTCTAGAGCTTTGAACCGCTTAAGGCAATGGATTATATGAACGATTCCATGTCATTAGCTCAAGTCTCTAAATGTAATGAATAGATAAGGGTTGTGGAATAAATGAATGAATCTGGGTCATGAGATTAGGGCTCTAAATGCAAGGACCAGTTCAAGGTTGTGGATGACATGAATGACTATGGGTCACAAGCTCTAGGCTCTAGATGGTGTGAACAACTCAGGGTTGTGGATGACATTAATGACACCGGGTCATGAGCTCAGGGCTCCATATACTATGAACAGCATAGGGTTGTGGTTGACCTAAAAAACCTTAGGTCATCAGCTAAGGGCTTTAGATGCTATGAACATGTAAGAGTTATGGATGATATGAACAACTTAGAATCCTGTGAGCTTAACCTTTAGATACTATGAACCGGTCAAGGCTATGGACGATATCAACGATTCTACATCGTGAACTCAATCCTATAGATGCTATGAATAGCTCAGGGTTGTGGATGACATGGATGACTCTGGGTCATAAACTCAAGGCACTAAATGTTATGAACAACCCAAGAGTGTGGATGAGATGAGCTACTCCGAGTCATGAGCTTAGGGTTGTAGATGCTATGAACAACTTTGGGTTATAGGAGACATGAGCTACTCAGGGTCATCAGCTTAGGAGTTTGGATGCTACAAATAATCTAGAGTTGTGAGTGATATGAATGACTTGGGATGCTATGAGCAAAGTCCTCTAGAAGTTATGAACTACTCAAGCCTTTGGTTCACATAAACGACTCCAAGTTTTGAGCTCAAGGCTCTAGATGCTATGAACAACTCACAATTGTGGATGAAATGAATGAGTTACGATCTCGTGTGCTCAGGCCTCTAGATTCTATGAACAACTCAAGGTTGTGGATGATGTGAATGACTTTAAGTCGTGAGCTCAGGGCTCAAGATGCTATGAAATGATCAAGGTTGTGGTTGACATGAATGACTCAAGGTCGTGAGCTTAGGGCTCTAAATTCTATGAACAGCTCTAGGATATCGACTACATGAGCTACTATGGGTCGTGAGCCCAAGGCTCTAGACTCAAAGTTGTGGATGATATGAATGACTTGGGAAACCATGAGCTCAAGACTTTAGATGCTATGAACCGCTAAGGGTTGTGGATGATATGAATGATGCTATGTCATGAGCTCAAGCCTTTAGATGCTATGAACTTCTTAGGGTTGTGGATGACATGAACAAACCCGAGTCGTGAGTTTAAGGCTTTAGATGTTATTAACAACTCAAGCTTACGGATGACATGACCGACTTTAGGTCATGAGCTCAGGCCTTTACATTCTATGAACAACTAAGGATTGTGGTTGATATGAAAGACTCTAATTTGTGAGCTCAAGGCTTTAGATGTTATGCACAACTTAAGGCTGTTGATGAAATGAAAGACTCTAAGTTGTTAGCTTAGGGTTCTAGAAGCTATGAACAACTTAGGATTCTCATTGACATGAACAACTCCAGTTCATGAGCTGGCCTCTCAATGCTATTAACAAACTCAAGGCTATGGATACATGGACGTGAGTGCAATCCTCCACATGCAATGAATATCTCAGGATTGTGATTGACATGAACAACTATGGGTCGTGAGCTCAGGGCTCAAGATGCTATGAAAAATTCAGGGTTTTGGATGTCATGAACAACTCCGAGTCGTGAGCTCAAGGCTCTAGATGTTATTAACAACTCAAGGTTGTAGATGACATGAATGACTTTAGGTCATGAGCTTAGTCCTCTAGATTCTATGAACTGCTAAGAGATGTGGTTGACATGAATGACTTCGATTTGTGAGCTTATGACTCTAAATGTTATACATAACTTAAGGTTGTCGATGACATGAAAGACTCCAGGTTGTGAGCTTAAGGCTTTACATGCTATACACAAGTTTGGGCTATCGATGACATGAAAGAGTCCAAGTCGTGAGCTCAGGGCTCTTGATACTATGAATAGCTCAGGGTTGTAGATGACATGAATGACTCTGGGTTATAAGCTTAGGGCTCTAAATGCTATGAATATCTCAGGGTTGTAGATGACATGCACTACTTTAAGTCATGATATAAGGTTTTGGATGCTATGAATAGCTTAGAGTAGTGGATTATATGAATGACTCTGAATCCCATGAGCTTAGTCCTTTAAAGGTTATAAACCGCTCAGACTATGGATGATATGAACGATTCTATGTCATGAGATCAAGCCTCTAGTTACTATGAACTACTTAGGGCTATGGAATACATAAACAACTTTTAGTCATGAGCTCAAGATTCTAAATGCTATGAACAACACAGGGCTGTAATAGATATGATTGACTCCAGGTTGTGAGCTTAGGGATATAGATGTTATTAACAACACAGAGTTGTGGATGACATGGTCGACTTTTGGTCATGAGCTTAATCCTTTAGATTTTATGAACAACTAAGGATTCTAGTTGACATGAAAGAATCTGAAATGTTAGTTCAAGGCTTTAGATGTTATGCACAGCTTAAGGTTGTCAATTACATGAAAGACTCCTGGTCATGAGCTGAGGGCTTTAGATTCTATACACAGGTATAGGCTTTCAATGACATGAAATACTCTAGGCTGAGAGCTCAGGGTTCTAGATGCTATGAACAACTCAGAGCTGTGGTTGACATGAACGACTTTGAGTTGTGAGCTCAAGGCTCTAGATACTATGAACAACTAAGAGTTGTGGATGATATGATTGAGTCACGATCCCTTGAGCTCAAGCCTCTAGATGCTATGAACCGCTAAGGGTTATGGATGATTTGAATGATTCTGCATCATGAGCTCAAGCCCTTAGATTATATGAAATCCTTTCTGGTATAGATGACATGAATGACTGCGAGTTACGTGCTCAAGGTTTTACATGCTATTGAAAACTCAAGGTTATGGATAACATGAATGACTTCATGTCATGAGCTCAAGCCTCTAGATTTTATGAACAACTCAAGGTTGTGGTTGACACGAACGACTCCAAGTCATGAGCATAAGGCTCTAGATGCTATGTACAGCTTAAGGTTGTTACTGACATGAAAAACTATGATTCATGAGCTTAGAGCTCTAGATGCAATGAATAACTCAAGGTTATGCATGGCATGAACAACTCTGGGTCGCAAGCTCAGGGCTCTAGATACTATAAATAGCTCAGAGTTGGGGATGACATGAGCTACTCTGGGTCATAAGCTTAGGGTTTATGATGCTATGAACAGCTCAAAGTTGTGGATGATATGAACGACTTAGGATCTCATGAGCTCAATCCTTTAGATGTTATGAATCACTTAAGGTTGTGGATAATATGAATGATTCTATTTCTTGAGCTCAAGCCTCTAGATTCTATGAACAGATTAGGGCTATGGAAGACATGAATGACTCGAAGTTGTGATCTCAATGCTCTAGATGCTATGAAAAGCTCAAGGCTATGGATGACATGAAAGACTCTAAGTCATGAGTTCAGGGCTTTAGATGTTATGCACAACTTAAGGTTATCGATGACATGAAAGACTCCAGGCCGTGAGCTCAGGGCTCTACATGCTATACACAGGTCTGGGTTGTTGATGACATGAAAAAGTCTAGGTTATGAACTTAGAGCTCTTGAAACTATAAACAACTTAAGGTTCTGGACGACATGAATGACTCTAGGTCGTGAGCTCAAGGCTCTAGATGCCAGGAATAGCTTAGAGCTGTGGATGACATGTTCTTCCTTGGGTCGTGATCTTAGGTCTCTAGAGGCTATGAATAGCTCAGAGTTGTTGATTATATGTACAACTTGAGATCTTGTGAGCTTAAACCTCTTGATGCTGTGAATCGCTTAGGGTCATGGATGATATGAACGATTCTATGTCATAAGCTCAAGCCTCCAGATGTTATGAACTACTCAAGGCTATGGAAGATAAGAATGACTCTAGGTTTTTATCTTATTCTCTAGATGCTATGAATAACTTATGGCTATGATTGACATGAACGGCTCTAGGTCGTGAGCTCAAGGTGCTAGATGCTATGAAAAACTCAAGGTTGTGGATAACATGAATGACTTTAGGTCATGAGTTCAGGGCTCTAAATACTATGAACAGCTCTGGGTGGTGGTAGACATGAAAGACTCTAGGTGCTGAGCTTAGGGCTCTAGAAGCTATGAACAATTCATAGTTGTGTATGATATGGACGACTTGGGATCCCGTTAGCTTAGGCCTGCAGATGTAATGAACCGTTCTAGGTTATGGATGATATGAACGATTCTGTGTCATGAGCTCAAGTCTTTAGATGGTATGAATTGCTCTGGTCAGTGGAAGACATGAACAACTTTGAGTCATGAGCTCATGGCTTTAGATGCTACTAACAAACCAAGGTTATGGATGAAATCAACGATTTTGGGTCATGGGATCAGGCCTCTAGATTTTATGTAAAGCTCAAGGTTGTGGTTGACATTAAAGACTCCTAGTTATGAGCTTAATGCTTTAAATGTTATACACAACTTAAGGTTGTCGATGGCATGAAAGACTTCGAGTCATTAGTTGAGGGCTCTAGATGTTATACATAGGTCAGGGCTACTGATGACATGAAAGACTTTGGGTCAAGTGCTTAGGGCTTTAGATGTTATGAACAGCTCAGGGTTGTGGTTGACATGAATGACTATAGGTTATGAGCTTAAGACTCTAGATGCTTTGAACAACTCTCGGCTATGGATGACATAAGCTACTCTTGGTCGTGAGCCTAAGGCTCTAAATGCTATGAACAACTCAGATTTGTAGATGATATGAATGACCTAGGATCTTGTGAGCTTAAGTATCTAAATCTTATGAATTGCTCTAAGTTGTGGATGATGTGAAAGATTCTTCATCATGAGCTCAAGCCTCTAGATGTTATGAATTGCTTAGGCTATGGATGATATAAACAATTCTGGGTCATGGGCTCAAGGTTATAGATGCCATTAACAACTCAAGGTTGTGAATAACATGAATGACTTTACTTCATGAGATCCGGCCTCTAGATTCTAAGAACAGCTCAAGGCTATGGTGGACAAGAAAGACTCCGAGTTGTGAACTTAGGGCTCTAGATGCTATGCACAACTTAATACTATCAATGACAAGAAAGACTCTAAGTCATGAGTTCAAGGCTTTAGATGCTATGAATATCTCAAGGCTATGGTTGACATGAACGATTTGGGTCATGAGCTCAGGGCTCTTGGTGCTATGAACAACTGATGGTTGTGTTTGACATGAAAGACTCTATGTACTAAGCTTAGGGCTTTAGATGCTATGAACTACTCAAGGTTGTGGTTAACATGAACGACTCCGAGTCATGAGCTCAAGGCTCTAGATGCTATGAACAACGTAGGTTTGTGGTTTACATGAAGACTCTAGGTCATGAGCTTAGGGCTATAGATGCTCTTAACAACTCAATGTTGTCGATGACATAAATGACAATGGTCATGAGCCGAGGCCTCCAGATTCTATGAACAACTCAGGATTATGGTTGACATGAAATAGTCCAGGTCATGAGCTAAGAGTTGTAGATGTCATACACAGGTTTGGGTTGTAAATCACATGAAAGACTCTAGGTCGTGAACTAAGGGCTTTAAATGCTATGAACAACTCAGGGTTGTGGATGACATGAACAACTCTAAGTCATAAGCTCTAAACTCTATATACTATAAACAACTATGGGTTGTGGTTGACATGAACAACTTTGGGTCATGAACTCAGGGCTCTAGATGCTTTGAACAGGTTAAAGCTATGAACTGCTCAAGGCTGTGGATGACATGAATGACTCCAGGTTGTGATCACAGGGCTCTAAATGTTATAAACTGCTCACGGTGCTAATTGACGTGAGCAACTCTAGGTCATGAGCTCAAGGCTCTAGATTCAATGTACATCTCTAGGTTGTGGTTGACATGAATGAATTTGGGTCGTGAACTCATGGCTTTAGATGCTATAAACAACTTAGGGTTATGGATGACATGAACGACTTTAGGTCTTGAGATTAATCCTCTAGATACTATGAACAGCTCAGGGTTGTGGTTGACATGAACGATTCTAGGTCGTGAGCTCAGGGGTCTAGGTTATATGCACTGCCTAGGGTTGTTGATGACATGAACTACTGTGGGTCGTGAGCTCAGAGCTCTAGATGGTATGAATAGCTCGGGGTTGTGGTGGACAAGAACCACTCTGCGTCATGATCTCAGGCCTCTACATGTTATGAACAACTCAGGGTTATGGTTCATATGAACGACTCTAGGTCATGAGCTTAGGGCTTTAGATGCTTTTAATAACTCAGGGTTGTGGATGACATGAACGACTCCGGGTCATGGCCTGAATATTCTATGAACAGCTTAGAGTTGTGGTTGACATGAAAGGCTTCTGGTCATGAGCTCAGGGTTCTAGAAGTTATGAACAACTCAAAGTTGTGGATCATATGAATGACTTGGGATTTCATGAGCTCAGTCCTCTAGATTTTATGAACTGATAAAGGTTGGGAAAAATATGAATGATTTTGTGCCATGAGATCAAGCCTTTAGATGCTATGAACTACCCAATGTTATGGATTACATGAATGACTCTAGGTTGTGAGCTTAGGGCTCGAGATGCTATCAACAACTCAGGGTTGTGGTTGACCTAAACAATTTCGGGTCATGAGCTCAAGGGTCTAGATGCTATGAACAACTCATAATTATGGATGATATGAATGATAAGGCTGTGGATGACATGAATGACTCTGGGTTCTGAGCTCAAGGCTCTAAATGCTATGAATAACTTAGGGGTGTGGTTGACTTAATTGAGTCGAGGTCATGAGCTTAGGGCTTTAGATGCTATTAAAAGCTCAAGGCTGTGGATGACATGAATGACTCTGGATCATGAGCTCAAGGCTCTAGAATCTATGAATAGCTCAAGGTTGTGGTTGAAATGAATAACTCCGGGTCGTGGGCTCAAGGCTCTAGATGTTATGAACAACTTAGGGTTGTGGATGATATGAGCTACTTCAAGTTATGAGCTCAAGGTGATGGATGCTATCAATAACTTAGCATTGTGGATGAAATGAACAACTCCATATCCCATGAGCTCATGCCTCTAGATGTTATGCACACGTAAGGGTTGTGGATGATATGTATGATTTTACATCATGAGCACAAGGATGTGGATGATAGGAATGACTTCTTCAAATGAGTTCAAGGCTCTAGATGTTCTGAACAGCTTAGGGTTGTGAAGTACATGAGCTACTCCGGGTCGTGAGCTTAGGGCCTTGGATGCTATGATCAGATTAGTGTTATGGATGATATGAATGAATCGACATCTCTTGAGCTTAGGGCCTTAGATGCTATGAATAGCTTAGGACTACGGTTAACATGAACGACAATAGGTCGTGAGCTTAGGGCTTAGATGCTAAAAAAAGCTATGGGTTTTAGATGACATGAGCAGCTCTGGCTTGTGAGCTGAGGGTTCTAGATGAGATGAATAGCTCACGACTATGGTTGAGATGAAAAACTCCATATCGTGAGCTTAAGGCTCTAGATACTATGAACAACTCAGGGTTATGGTTGACACGAATGAGTCTAGGTATTGAGTTAAGGGCTCTAGAAGCTATGAATAAGTGAGGACTATAGATGACATGAACGACTTCAAGTCGTGAGCTCAAGGCTCTAAGTACTATGACCGGCTCAAGAATGTGGTTCACATGAACAACTCTAGGTTGTGCACTTAGGGCCCTAGATGGTATCAATATCTTAGGGTTATGGATGACATAAACAACTTTGTGTCGTGAGCTTCGAGTTTTCGATGCTATGAACAGCTCGGAGCTATGGATGACGTGAATGGCTCCGGGTTATGAGCTCAAGGCTATAGATGCAACCAAAATCTTAAGGTTGTGGATGACATGAACGACTTTAGGTCTTGAGGGACTTCGGGTTATGAGCTTAGGGATGTAGATGCTACGAACAACTCAAGGCAGTGGTCAACATGAATGACTCTAGGTCATGAAAGGAGGGCTCTAGATGCTATGAAATGCTCAAGGGTGTGGATGACATGAACAGCTCAGGGTGTGAGCTAAAGGATCTAGATGTTATGAAAAACTCTGGGATATGGATGACATGAATGACTCTAGGTCTTGAGATTAGGGTTCTTCATGCTATGAACAGTTCGAGGAGTTCAATGACATAGATGACTTCAAGTTGTGGGCTTAGGGCTTTAGATGCTATGAGCACTTCAAGGCTCTAGATGACATGAATGACTCCGGGTCGTGAGCTCAGGACTCTACATCGTATGAAAAACTCAAGGTTGGGGATGACATGAACGAATTTTGGTCATGAGATAAGGCTTTAGATGCTATGAATAGCACAGGGTAGTGGTTGACATGCACAACTCTGGGTCATGAGCTAAGCATTGTAGATGCTATGAACGACTCACACTTGTGGTTGACATGAATGAATCTAGGTTGTTAGATTAAGGCTTTAGATGCTATGAACATATTAAGGTTTTGGATTACATAAACGACTTCATGTCATGAGCTTAAGGTTCTAAATGTTATGAACAACTCAGGGTTATGGATTTCATGAAGGACTCTGAGTCATGAGCTGAAGTCTTTAGATGTTAGGAAAAGCTTAGGGTTATGGATGACATGAATGACTCCGGGTCATGAACTTAGGGCTTTTGACATAATGAACAACTTAAGGTAGCACTCGACATGATGAATTTGGGTCATCAACTTACAACTCTAGATACTATGAAAAGCTCAGGGCTATGGATGACATGAACGACTCTAGGTCATAAAATAAGGGCTCTAAATGTTTTGAACAACATAGGACTGTGGATGACATGAACAACTATGGGTCTTGAGCTCAAGGCTCTAAATGTTATCAATAGCTAAGGGTTATGGATGTGGTAAGTGAATTTGGGTTGTGAGCCTAGGGTTCTTGATGTAATGAAAAACTTAGGGCTATGGATGACATGAACGAGTTCGGTTAGTGAGCTTAAGGCTCTAAATGGCATGAAAAGCTCAGGGTTGTGGATGACATGAACGACTCCCAATCATGAGCTCAAGACCTTAGATGTTATGAAAGCACACAGTAGTGGTTGACATACACGACTCTAGGTCGTGCACTAAGCACTCTAGATGCCATGAACAGCTTATGATTGTGGTTGACATGAATGACTCCAGGTCGTGAGATGAGGGTTTTAGATTCTATGAACAACTTAGGGGTGTGCATGAAATGATCAACTTGGGGTGGTGTGCTCAGGGCTCTAGGTGCTATGAATAACTCACGACTATGGTTGACATGAATGACTCTTGCATGTGAGCTCAAGGCTCTAGATGTTATGTGTAACTTAGGGCTATGGATGACATGAGCTACTCTAAGTAGTGAGCTTAGGGTTCAAGTTGCTATGAACAGCTCAACATTATAAATGACATGAACAACTCAGGATCCTATGAGCTTAGGGCTTTAGATGCGATGAACAGTTTAGGGTTCTACTTTACATCAACGACTTTAGGTCATGAGCTCAAGGCTCTAGATGCTAGGAACAGCTTAAGGTTGTGGATGACATGAACAACTTCAAGTTGTGAGCTGATAACTCTAAAAGCTATGAATAGCTCATAGTTATGGTTAAAATGAATAATACCAGGTCATATATCAAGGTTCGAGATGCTATGAATAACTCAAGGTTATGCATAATATGATCAACTTGGGGTCATGAGCTCAGGGCTCTAGATGCTATGAACAACTCAAGGTTATGGTTGACATGAAAGATTTGGGGTCATGATCTTAGTGCTCTAGATGCTATGAACAGCTCAAGGATGTGCTTGAGAGGAACGTCTCTAGGTCACGAGCTCAGGGCTCTATATGCTATGAATAACCCACGACTCTAGATGACATGAGCTACTCTAATCATTAGCATAAGGCTGTAGATGCTATGAAAACATAGGGTTTTGGATTATTAGAATGACTTGGGATCTTGTCAACTTAGGCCTTTAGATGCTATGAACAGCTAGTGGGTGTGGATGATAAGAACAATTCGTGGTGGTGAGCCCGTGGCTCTAAATGCTATGAACAGTTGAGGGTTGTGGATGACATGATAGAATTTAGGTCGTGGATGACATGAATAAATCTAGGTCGTGAGCTTAGGGCTTTAGATGCTATGAACAACTCAAGGCAGTGGTTCACATGACCGACTCTAAGTCATGATCTCAAGGGTCTAGATGCTATGAACAACACAAGGCTATGGATGACATGAATGACTTCAGCTCATGAGCTTAGGGCTTTAGATGCTATGAATAGTCGAGGGTTGTGGATAACATGAATGACTCTGATTCATGTGCTAAGGGCTCTAAATCCTATGAACAACTCAAGGCTATAGTGGACATAAATGACTTCATGTTGTGAGCATAAGACACTAGATGCTATGAAAAGCTCATGGCAATGGACAACATGAAGGACTCCAGGTTGTGAGGTCAGGGTTATGACTAACATGAACAACTTTAGGTCGTGAGCTCAAGGCTCTAGATGCTATGAACAACTCACAGTTGTGGATGATATGAACGACTCTGTATCCCATGATCTCAGGCCTTTAGATGTTGTGAATAGTTCAGGGCTGAGGATCATATCAATGATTCTTGGTCATGAGCCTTTGAGTCTAAATGCTATGAATAACTCAGGGTTGTGGATGAAATTAAAGACTCCGATTCATGAGGTCAGGGCTTTAGATGCTATTAAAAGCTTAGAGTTGTGGATGACATGAATGACTCCGGGTTACGGGCTCAGGGCTTTAGATGCTATGAACAGCTCAGAGCTATGGTTGACATGACTGACTTCGAGTCATGAGCTCAAGGCTCTCAATGTTATGAATAGCACAAGGTTATGGAAGACATGTGTTACACCAGCTCGTGAGTTCAAGGCTTTGGATTTTATCAACAACTCAACATTATGGATGATATGAACAACTTAAGATCCCTTGAGCTCAAGCCTTTAGATGTTATACATAGCTCAAGGTTGTGGATTAGATGAATGATTCTGCATCATGAGTTAAGGGCTCTGGATGACATGAACGACTCTGGGTTGTGGATGACATGAATAACTCAAACTTGTTAACTCAGGCCACTATATGCTATGCATAGCTCAGGGCTATCATTGACATGAATGATTCCGAGTCATGAGCTCAGGACTCTAAATGCTATGAAAAGCTCCTGAGTGTGGAGGACATGAATGACTCTAGGTCGTGAGCTTAGGGCTCTGGATACTATGAAAAGCTCTTGGTGGTGCTTGATATGAACAACTCTGAGTTGTATGCTCAAGGCTCTAGATGGTATGAATAACTAAGAGTTGTGAATGATATTAACGACTTGAGATCTTATGATCTTAGACCTCTAGATGCTATGAACAACTAAGGACTGAAATTGATATGAATGATTCTTTGCCATGAGCCTATGAGTCTAAATGCTATGAATAACTCATGGCTCTATTTTACTTGAATTACTCCAGATCGTTAGCTTAGGGCTCTAGATGCCATGAAAAGCTCAGAGTTTTGGATGACATGAATAACCTCGGGTCATGAGCACATGGCTCTAGATATTATGAAAAGCTCCAAGTTGTAGTGGACATGAATGACTCTTGGTTGTGAGCTCAAGGATCTAGATGCTATGAATAGCTCAAGCTAATGGTTGACATGAACAAATCTGGGTCCTAAGT
The DNA here is from genome assembly GCA_945999865.1 of Vitis cinerea var. helleri x Vitis rupestris. Lineage (NCBI taxonomy): Eukaryota > Viridiplantae > Streptophyta > Magnoliopsida > Vitales > Vitaceae > Vitis > Vitis cinerea var. helleri x Vitis rupestris. The sequence continues at coordinate 16,611,709 of OX253934.1, forward strand.
TTAGAGATCTAATGCTATGAACAACTCAAGGTTAAGGATTACTTGAATGACTCTAGGTCATGAGCTCAGAGCTCTAAATGCTATGAACAGCTCAGAGTTGTGGATGATTTGAACAACTCGGGATCTTGTGAGCCAAGGCCTCCAAATGCTATGAACAACTTAGGGTGAAGGATGATAGGAAACTATTCTTGGTCGTGAGCTTATGAGTCTGTAGACCCTCAATTTTGTCCTCCTAGCACATGTCCTATTAGATACTTGTTCGATACTTTACAATAGTCCCTCGGTGGCCCATAGCTACTCACGTTACTTACCTTTCTTAAGCCACCTCGGAGACTCTGGTTAAGGGATCGTCTAACCCCTTTATTATGACCCTTGGCAGTTTTGATTTAGACTTAAGCTTTCCATTCCTTTTAGGATAGTTCTTAGGCATGTTTAGGTCACTGAGGCAATATCCCAATCACTTTAAGACACCTAGTTCATTAGACACCCACGTAAGCACACTTGGTCCACTTCGTTCGCCCTAGCGCACTAGGACACACCCTAGGTCACCTTTAGATGTTCCTGCATGGTTTGCACAGTTGCATGACTCGTATTTTTGGTGGTTACATGGCTTGTATGGCTTGCATGTGGTTGATTTTTATTTTTTGTTTTAATTATTTTTATTTTTTATTTTTAGGTGCGTGATTTAAATTTCTTTTGATTTTCAATTTCATGATATTTATTGATTTTAATCTTTATTTTATTTTTACTTTATTTTTCTTTCTATTTTTATCTTTATTTTATTTCTTGCATGAGGAACAGTTGCCATCTATTTGGAGGGAAGATCACCAAAATTTTAGGAAAATGAAGAGATTGCTGCCCATAGAAGAATATATGGAAACTTCCATACAGAAAAAGATTTTTAAAGAGATGCAATCTCCATGGACAGACAGATACATGGAAAGAAATGCGAGATTTTATGATTTTCTAATGGGAGGCACGAATAGCAAGGGGATTCGATACCGAGATCTGGCACTAAAAGGAAGGCATGCATTGCATAAAAAGGAAAGAGAAAAAGGGGATTTAAGGGGGGAGGCCAGCAGATTCGGGGGATTCTGGGATTGTCAAGGGCAAAGAGAGAAGTTTTCAAGGGAAGAGGAAGGAAGCACGGAAAAGACCAGTGGGAAAAATCTAAGAATAAAAAAGCCAATGGAGATTTTCTTAACGGAAGGAAGTGTTTCCAGGTATGTTTACTGTAGACCCCTTCTTGATTCCGATTATCCTTTTGATGTATGAATTTTCGTTGGATTTTGAGTCTCGTTCGAATGCTAGGGGGTAGAATGATGGAGGTCATATGTTTGTCTACATTGGTACTTGATTGCTTCTATAGATGTTGTAGATTTATCTCTTTGGAGTTCTCTAATTTTGATTTAGGGGTGAAAGGTTATATTTTTTTTTTTAATTTCCTGTGCATTACATGAGAACTATGGCTATACTTGTTTGCTAGAATCTGCTCATACCTCTCTCACTATTCCAAGCCCATTGACAAAGCAATGGAATGTGGCTTGGCTTGGTTATTCTTTTTTTTTGTTTTTATTTTTATTTTTTCTTATCTCTACTCTGTTTTCTGGAGCTCTTTCTCTTTGTATTTGTTTCTTCTTTTTCTTTTCTTTTTCTAGTTTCTTTTTTTTTGGGGTACCTTGTCTCTGTTAGGCAGCAATTTCTAGAACTCTTGGAATGGGAAGAATTCTGTCTGGCCAACGTTCCACCTTCTCCGGATATATCACATCCGGAATTTTGTCCCGCCGACATTCCACCTTCTCCGGATATATCACATCCGGAATTCCGTCCGCCAACGTTCCACCTTCTCTGGATATATCACATCTGGAATTTCGTCCGCTGACGTTCCACCTTCTTCGGATATCTCACATCCGGAATTCTGTCCCGCCGTCATTCCACCTTCTCCGAATATCTCACATCTGGAATTCTGTCCCGCCGCCATTCCACCTTCTCCAAAATTCTGTCCGCCGACATTCCGCCTCCTCCGGATATCTCACATCCGGAATTCTGTCCGGCCAACGTTCCATCTCCTCCGCATGTCTCACATCCGGAATTCTATCCCGCCGACATTCCACCTTCTCCTGATATCTCACATCCGGAATGTCCGGCCAACGTTCCACCTTCTTCGGATATCTCATATCTGGAATTCTGTCCAGCCAACGTTCCACCCTCTCCGGATATCTCACATCCGGAATTCTGTCCGGCCGACATTCCACCTCCTCCTCTATTTGCTTCTTTGATTGGGAATTTATTGTTTTTAAATTGAATTTTTGAATCATTTTTCAACTAAATATTCTCAACATTAAAAAAATCCATCTTTAATAATCCCTTGCTGCCATTTTTCCTCTCAGCATGCACTTTCACTACTTTCTTTGACTTTCAACCATTTTCTTGATCTTCTTGATTTTTCACAAGCATGAATAACTTTCATGATTCCAAACAATGGAATTCATAGAATCAACTCATGCGAAATTGATTAGGGCTTTGGAGAGGGCCCGACATCCATGATATCTTCTTCGATAGTGTTTGTCTGATATTTGATTAATTGTGCTTTCTTTTTAAATACGTGAGATTATTATGCACCTATCATTAAGCAATCTTGTTTCCCATAGAGGCGTTTTAGCTTGCTATCCAGGTACGCTCTTTCACACCTATTTTTGAGAATTCTATAGACACATATGTTACTGATGACTATATCCATACATGATGCGATTCTTGGGTGTTTTGATATATGCTTGACTTGCTTGGATAAAACACTTTGTGTGATATATCATCTAAACTAAGCATTGATGCTTTATAATAGCGCTCAAGAAGCGGTTCAGGTGTGCACCCACTCTCCTTTATTGTGTTCTTATCTTGTTTAGCATGCAATTTTTTTTTAAATCACCCTTGCTTACTTAGGTATCCATGATCAACTATTTAATTGCCACGTTTCCCTCAACTTAGTCAGTAGAGACCTTTTTAGGGCTTAGAGGGGTGCTACCTCCTAGAGGTACCTTCCCAATAAGTAACCTGATCCCCGGACCTAGACTCAGGTTTCCCAAAGACATGCTTTTTCCAAAACTATGGAGTCACTTTTTAGGGTTTTTCTTTCTTGTTTTATTTTCCCTTTAAAATAAAAATAAAATAGGTGGCGACTCCAACTTTTCTAAAATTAATTTTTCACAAATACAAAACGAGTCTCGCCGATCGAGTGGGGACGCACGTGAAAAATGCGGGTCCACAGAGTCTAAATTTTATGAACAACTCAGGGTTGTGGATGACATGAACAACTCTGGGTCCTAAGCACAGGACTCTAGATGCTATGAACATCTTAGGGTTGTGGTTGACATGAACGACTGCGATTTGTGAGCTCAAGACTCTAGATGCAATGAATAGCTCAAGGTTGTGGATGACATGAATGATTCCGAGTCGTGAGCTTAGGGCTCTAAATGCTATGAACAACTCTGGGTTGTGGTTTACATGAACGACTCCCAGTTGTGAGCTTAGGGCTCTAAATGTTATGGAAAGCTCAAGGCTATGGATGACATGAACAACTACGGGTTGTGAGCTCAAGGCTTTAGATATTATGAGCAGCTCAGACCTATGGTTGACATGAATGACTTCGAGTTATGAGCTCAAGACTCTAGATGCAATGAATAGCTTAAGGCTGTGAATGACATGAATTATTCTGGGTCATACGCTTAGGGCTCTAGATGCTATGAACAACTTAGGGTTGTGTTTTACATGAATGACTCCCGGTCATGAGCTTAGGGCTCTAAATACTATGAACAGCTCAGGGCTATGGATGACATGAACAACTACAGGTCGTGAGCTAAGGGCTATATAAATACTATGAGCAACTCAGAGCTATAGCTAACTTGAACGACTGTGGGTCATGAGCTCAGAGCTCTAAATGTTATGCACAACTTAACATTGTGGATGATATGAATGACTCGGGATCCCATGAGCTCAGGCCTCTAAATACTATGAATAACTCAAGGTTGTGGATGATATGAATGATTCTATGTCACATGAGCTTAGAGCTCTAGATATTATGAACTGCTCGGGGTTGTGGTTGACATGAACAACTTCGAGTTGTGAGCTCAGTGCTTTGGATGCTATGAAAAGCTCCAGGTCATGGAGGACATAAATAACTTCAAGTCATGAGCTCAAGATTACAGATACTATGAACACCTAAGGGTGGTTGTTGACATGAACAAGTCTGGGTCGTGAGCTCAAGTCTCCAGATACTATGAATAACTCAAGTTGTGGTTGACATGAATGACTCTAGGTCATGAGCTCAAGGCTCTAGATGATATGAACAACTCGGGATCCTATGAGCTAAGGCCTCTAGATGCAACAAACAACTTAGGGATAAGAATGATATGAACGATTATTGGTCATGAGCCTATAAGTTTAAATGTTATGAACAACTCAAGGTTGTGGATGATATGAATGACTCTAGGTCATGAGCTTAGGGCTCTAGATGCAATGAATAGCTCAGGGTTGTAGTTGACATGAAGGACTTCTAGTTATGTGCTCCAGGCTCTAGATGCTATGAACAACTTAGAGTTATGGATGATATGAACAACTCGAGATCTTGTGATCTTAGACCTCTAGATGCTACGAACAATTCAGGGTTGAGGATGATATGAACGAATCTTGGTTGTTAGCCTATGACTCTAAATGCTAAGAATAGCTTTCGATTGTGCATGACATGAATGAATCTTCATCATGAGCTTAGGACTCTGGATGCTATGAACAACCCAAGGTTGTTGATGATATGAACAACTACAGATCCCATGAACTCAGGCCTCTAAATGCTATGAAAAGCTCAAGGGTATTGACTATGTGAACAATTCTTAATCATGTGCCCATGGATCCAAATGCCATGAACAACTCATGGTTGTGGATGACATGAACGACTTCGGGTCGTGAGCTCAAGGCTCTATATGTTATGAAGAAATTAAGGCAGTGGTTGACATGAATGACTCTAGGTTATGAGCTCAGGGCTCTAGGTACTATGAATAGCTCAGGGCTATGATTGACATGAACGACTTTGGGTCATGAGCTCTGGGCTCTAGATGCTATGAACAACTCAGAGTTATGGATGATAAGAACAACCCGAGATGCTATAAGTTGAAGCCTCTAGATACTATGAACAACATAGGGCTAAGGATGATAAGAATGATTCTTGGTCATAAGCCTATGAACCTAAATGCAATGAACAACACAAGGTTGAGGATGACATGAATGACTCCAAGTCGTGAGGTCAGGGCTCTAGATGCTATGAACAACTCAAGGTTGTGGTTCACGTGAAGGACTCCGAGTCATGTGCCCAGGGCTTTAGATGTTATGAACAACTCAGAGTTCTGGATGATATGAATGACTCAAGATCTTGTGATCCAAGGCCCTTAGATGTTATGAACAACTCAAGGTTGAGGATGACATGAACGATTCTTGGTTGTGACCCAATGACTCTAAATGCTATAAATAGCTCAGGGTTGTGCATGAAATGAATGACTCCTGGTCATGAGCTTAGGACTTTGGATGCTATGAACAACTCAGCATTGTGGATTATATGAATGATTACGAATCCCATGAGATTGGGCCTCTCGATGCTATGAAAAGATTAAGGGAGTGGATGATATGAATGATTCTTAGTCATGTGCCCATGGCTTTAAATGCTATGAACAACTCAGGGTTGTGGATGACATGAATGACTCTAGGTCGTGAGCTCAGAGCTCTGAATGCTATGAACAACTCAGGGTTGTTGTATATGTGAACAACTCCATGTCATGAGCTTAAAGTTCTAGATGCTATGGACAACTCAGGGTTGTGGATGACATGAATGACTCTGGGTCGTGATCTTAGGTCTTTAGATACTATGAACTACTCAAGGTTGTGGTTGACATCAATGACTCTAAGTCATAAGCTCAGGGCTTTAGATGCTATGAACAGCTTAGGACTGTGGATGACATGAGCTACTCTAGGTTGTGAGCTTAGAGCTATTGATGCTACAAACAACTCAGTGTTGTTGATGATATGAATGGCTCAGGATCCCATGAGCTCAAACCTCTAGATGCGAAGAACATTTCAAGACTATGGATGATATGATCGGTTTTATGTCATGAGCTTAGGGCTATGGATGACATGAACGACTCTACGTCATGAGCTTAGGGCTTTGGATACTATGAATAGTTGAACATCAATGACTTTAAGTCATGAGCTCAGGGCTCTAGATGCTATGAACAACTCAGGGTTGTGGATGACATGAGCTACTCTAAGTCATGAGCTCAGGGCTATGGATGCTATGAATAGCTCAACGTTATGGATAGTATTAGTGACTCGGGATCCCATAAACTCACACCTCTAGATGCTATGAACAACTTAAGGTTGAGGATGACATTAATGATTCTTGGTCGTAAGACAATGACTCTAAATGCTATGAACAACTCAGAGTTATGACTGACGTGAACGACTCTAGGTCATGAGCTTAAGCTCAAGGTTCTGGTTCACATGAAGAATTTGGGTTGTGAGCCTAGGGCTCTAGATGCTATGAAGAGCTTAGGACTGTGGATGACATAAGCTACTCTGAGTTGTTAGCTTAAGGGCCTGGATGCTTGAAATAGCTCAGGATTGTGAATGATATGAAAGATTGTGGATTATGTGAGCTTAGGCCTCTAGATCCTATGTACAATTCAGTGGTATAGATGATATGAAAGACACTTAGTCGTGTATCCATGGCTCTAAATGTTATGAACAATTCAAGGCTATAAATGACATGAACGAGTCTAGGTCTTGAGCTCAAGGCTCTAGATGTTGTAAACAATTTAGGCATTTGGTTGACATGAACGACTCTAGGTCATGAGCTTAGGGTTTTAATCCTATGTACAGGTCAGGGTTCTGGATAACATGAATGACTCTTGGTCGTGAGCTCAAGGCTCTACAAACTATGAACAACTCAAGGTTGTGCTTGATATAAACAACTCAAGGTCGTGGGCTCAAGCCTCTGCATGCTATGAAAAACTCAGGGTTGTAAATGATATGAATGATTCTGCATCATGATCTTAAATCTATGGATGATATCAATGACTCTGATTCATGAGCTCGGTGTTCTAGATACTATAAACAGCTCAAAGTTATGGTTGACATGAATGACTCCGGGTTGTAATCTCAGGGCTCGACATGCTATGAATAAATCCAGGCACTAAACTACATAACCTACTTCGAGTTGTGAGCTCAAGGCATTATATGCTATGAACAACTCAGCTTTGTGTATGATATGAATGACTCGAGATCTTGTAAGCTGAGGGCTCTAGATTCTATGAACAACTAAAGGTTGTGGTTGACATGAATGACTCTGGGTATTAAGTTCTAGGCTCTAGGTTCTATGAACAGCTCAAGGTTGTGGATGATATGAACAATTCTTTGTCGTGAGCCCAATGCTCTAGATGTTATGAATAGCTAAGGGTTGTGGATGACATGAACAACTTCAGGTCGAAAGCATAGGGCTTAAAATGCGATGAACAACTTAAGGTAGTGGTCGACATGAACGACTCCAGGTTATGAGCTCGGTGCTTTAGATTCTATAAACAACTGAGGGTTGTGAATGACATGAATAACTCCGAGCCATGAGCTCATAACTCTAGATGTTATGAACAGCTCTAGCTTGTGGATGACATGAGCTACTCTGGGTCGTGAGCTAAGGGCTTTAGATACAAAGAACAAGTTAGGGTTATGGATGATATTAACGATTCTTGTTCATGAGCTCAAGGCTCTAAATCTTATGAACACCTCAGGACTGTAGATGATATGAACGACTCAAGGTCGTGAGCTCAGGGCACTAAGTTCTATGAACAACTCATGTTTATGGTCGATATGAATGATTTTGAATCTTAAGCTTAGGGTTCTAAATGTTATCAACATCTCAGGCCTGTGGATGATATGAGTTGCTCCGCTTCTTAAGCTCATGGCTCTAAAATCTATGAATAGCTTAAGGGTGTGGACAATATGAACAACTTAGAATCCTATGAGCTCAAGTCTCTAAGAGATATGAATAGCTTTGGGTTATGGATGATATGAACAATTTTTGGTCGTGAGCCCAAGGCTTTAAATATTATGAACTGGTCAGAGTTATGAATGACATGAATGACTCAAGGTCATCTGCTCAGGGTTCTTCATGTTATGAACAACTTAGGGTTGTGATTGACATCTAAGACTCTTTGTTATCAGCTCAGGGCTTTAGAAGCTATGAACAACTTAGAGTTGTTGATGATATCAATGACTAAGGATCCCGTGACCTACAGACTCTAGATATTTTGAACAGCACAAGGCTGAGGATGATATGAACGATTTTTTGTCGTGAGCCTATGACGCTAAATGTTATGAACAACTTGAGGTTGTGGATGACATGAACGACTCAAGGATGTGAACTTAGGGCTCTAGATGTTATGAACAACTCATGCCTATCGATGACAGGAACGACTCCAGGTCATGAGCTTAGGACTCTGAATGTTATGAATAACTTAATGTTGTGGTTAATATGCATGTTGTTAGCTCATGGTTTTTTATGCTATGAACTACTCAGGGTTGTGGATGGTATGAATGACTTGAGATCCTGTAAGCTTAAGCCTCTAGGTGCTATGAATAGCTCATGGTTGTGGATGATATGAACGATTCTTGGTCATGAGCCCAATGCTCTAAATGTTATGAACAACTAAGGGTTGTGGATGACATGAACAACTAAAGGTCATGAGCTTAGGGATCTGGATGATATGAATGACTCAATATCCCATGAGAACATGCCTCTAAATGTTATGAATAGCTCAAGGTTGTGGAAACATGAACGACTCCAAGTCGTGAGCTCTATGAATAGCTTAAGGTTGTGGATGACATGAACGACTCAAGATCACAAGCTCTAAGCTTTGGATATTAAGAACAACTCAGGGATCTAGATGACATGAACAACTAAGTCATGAGCTCAACGCTCTAGATGTTATGAACAACTCAGGGTTATGGTTGACATGAACTACTCTAGGTCATGAGTTAAGGGCTTCAGATGCTATGAACAATTTAGGGATGTGGATGACATGAACGACTTCATGTGGTGAGCTCAAGCCTCTAGATGCTATGATCAGCTCAAAGTTGTGGATGACATGAACGACTCGGGATCCCATGAGCCTAGGCCTTTAGATGCTATGTATAGCTTAGGGCTTCAGGTGATATGAACGACTCTTGGTCGTGAGGAGAAGGCTATAAATGTTATGAACAACGCAAGGTTGTAGATGACATGAATGAATCAAGGTCGTGAACTTAGGGCTCTAGATGCTATGAACAACTCTTGAATATGAATGACATGAACATCTCAAGGTCTTGAGCTCAGGGCTCTAGATGTTATGAACAACTCAAGGCTATGGATGACCTGAATGACTCCAAGTCATGAGTTCAAGGCTCTAGATGCTATGAACAGTTCAGGGATGTGGATGACATAAACAATGTTGTGTTGTGAGCTTAGTGCTCTAGATGCTATGAACCAGTCAAAGTTGTGGATAATATGAATGACTCGGGATCCCGTGCGCTCAGGCCTTTGGATGCTATGAATAGCACATGACTATGGAAAGATGAACGATTCCAAGTCATGAGCTTATGAATAACTTAAGGCTATAGATGACATGAACAACTCTAGGTCGTGAGCTTAACGCTCTAGATGTTCTAAACAACTTAGGGCTATGGTTGATATGAATGACTCTAGGTCATGAGTTAAGGGCTCCAGATGCTATAAACAGTTTAGAGATATGGATGACATAAACGACTCCGTGTGGTGAGCTCAAGGCTCTAAATGCTATGAAAATCTTAAAGTTATAGATGTTCTGAACAACTTAGGGTTATGGTTGATATGAACAACTCTAGTTTATGAGTTAAAGACTCTAGGTCATGAGTTAAAGGCTCTAGATGCTATAAACAATTCAGAGATATGGATGACATGAATGACTCCATGTGGTGAGCACAAGGCTCTAGATGCTATGAAAATCTTAAAGTTATGGATGATATGAACAACTCGGATTCCCATGAGCTTAGGCCTTTAGATGCTATGAACAGCTTAGGTCTTCGGGTGGTATGAACGATTCTTGGTCATGAGGAGAAAGCTCCAAATGTTATGTACAACTTAGGATTGTGGATGACATGAATGACTTAAGGTTGTGAGCTTAGGGCTCTAGATGCTATGAACAACTCTTGACTATGGATGACATGAACGCCTTAAGCTCATGAGCTCAGGGCTTTAGCTGTTAGGAACAGTTCAAGGCTGTGGATGACCTGAACGACTCCAAGTCATGAGTTCAAGGCTCTAGATGCTATGAATATTTCAAGGATGTGGATGACATAAATGACATCATGTTATGAGCTCAAGGCTCTAGATGCTATGAACAAGTCAAAGTTGTGGATGATATGAACAACTTGGGATCCCGTGAGCTCAAGCCTCTGATGTTATGAGCAACTCAAGGCTTTGGATGATATGAACAATTTTTGGTTTTAGGCATAAGGCACTAAATGTTATGAACAACTCAAGGCTGTAAAGGACATGAACTACTCAAGGTTATGATCTCAGAGCTCTAAATGATATAAATAGATCAGGTATGTGGTTGACATGAATGACTCTGGGTTGTGAGCCTAGGACTCTAGATGCTATGAACAGTGTAGGCATATGGATGACATGAGTTACTCCACATCGTGAGCTCATGGATTTTGATAATATGAACGACCCGGGATCCTGTGAGTTCAAACCTTTAGGTCCTATCTATCGCTTAAGGTTGTGGATGATATGAATGATTCTTGGTCATGACCAACTCAGGGCTTTGGATGATATGAATGACTAAAGGTTATGAGCTCAGGGCTCTAGATGTTGTGAATAGCTCAAGGCTCTAGATTCTATGAAAAACTCTGAGTTGTGGATGATATGAACGACTCGTGATCCCGTGAGCTTAGGCCTCTAGATGCTATGAATAGCTAAGGGTAGTGGATGATATGAACGACTCCAGGTCGTGAGGTCAGGACTCTAGCTATGAACTGCTCTAGGCTATGGATGACATGAATGACTCAAGGTTGTAGGCTCAGACCTCTAGATGTTAGGAATAGTTAAGGGTTGTGGATGACATGAAAAACTTTAGATCATGAGCTCATGGCTTTAGATGCTATGAACAACTTAGGGTTGTGGTTGACATCAACTACTTTGGGTCATGAGCTACAAGCTCTAGATGCTATGAACAATTTAACGATGTGGATGACATGACCAATCGTATAGATCTAGTCTACGCCGAAATAGAAACTGAACTATTGCAACCTATCTGAACGAGTGTGATCTATGATGAATACCTGACATTACAATGACTTGACTGATCATGCAAGTGCATTCTATGCTAAAAACGATATTGAATTGTTGTGACTATTAGGACCAAGTGCATTGTGTGACGAAAACCAGATAAGACAACGACATGACCGATCGTATAGGTGCTGTCTATGTTTTCATTTTACTCATTAGGTTAGATTAGGTACCAATTATGATTAGTTGTATAGATGCAGTTTACGTTGAAAATGAAACTAAGTTGCCATGACTGATCAGATCGGGTCCGATTTGTCATGAAAGCTAGATAAGACAACAACGTGACTGATTGTATAGGTTTGGTCTAGGTCAAAATCGAAACTCAACTGTTTAGAACTATTTGACAGGGTGTGGTATGTGATAAAATAAGATAGGACAATGACATTAATGATCGTACAAGTGCGTTGTACACCGAAAATGATAACGAACTGTCTTGACCAATCAAATCGGGTGTAGTTTGTGAGGAATACCAAAGAGAACAACAACATGACCGATCATACAAGTGCGCTCTACATCAAAAATAATATTAAACTATGGTGATCAATTAGATTGATTACCAACTATGACAAAAATTAGATAGGATAACTACATGACTGATCATATAGACATGGTCTACATCGAAAATGAAACTGAACTATCATGACCAATGGGATTGGGTACGGTCTGTGATGAAAACCAGATTGGACAATGATGTGATTGATTGTAAAGGTCTGGTCTATGTGAAACCAAAATTGAACTATCGAGACTTATTCAATCGGGTGTGTTCTGTGATGAAAATCATACAAGACAACGACCTGACTGATCATATAGGTGCAATCTACATCGAAAACAATACTGAATTGTTTGATTGACCGAACTAGGCACAATATGTGATAAAAACCAAATAGGATAATAATGTTACTAATCGTATAGGTTTGGTTTATGCCGAAATCAAAACTAAATTATCGAGACCTATTTGATCGAGTAGGGTCTATGATGAAAACCAAACAGGACAACAATGTGATCGATTGTATACGTGCGGGTATATATAAAAAACAATATTGAATTGCCATGATCGACCGAATGGGGTGTAATATGTGACAAAAACCAAATAGGACAATGACATGATCGATTAGATCGGGTGTCGAATATGACAAATATTAGATAAGACAATTATATGACTGATCGTAGAGACGTGGTCGACACCGAAAACAAAACTAAGTTACCTTGATTGATTGGACCAGGTACAATATATGATGAAAACCAAGAAAGACAATCACATGACTGATCGTAGTTCTGATCTACGTTGAAATCGAAAACCAAACTGTCATAACCTATCTAACCGAGTGCAATCTATGATGAAAACCAAACAAGATTACGATGTGACCGATGGTACAGGTATAGTCTACATTGAAAATAGAACTCAATTATCATGACCAATCAAAACGAGTATGGTCTATGAAAAAAACCAGTCAAGACAATATTGTGATTGATTGTATAGGTCTAGTCTACACCGAAACCAAAATTGAACTATCGGGACCTATCTGATCAGGTGCGGTCTGTGATAAAAACCAGACAGGACAACGACGTGACCGCTTGTATAAGTACGATCTACATAAAAAGCGATACTGAACTATTGTGATCAGCTAAACCAGGTGCAGTCTATGACAAAAAAAAAAAAAAAAAAGAGGAAAAAGATGTGACTAATCGTACATGTGTGGCCTGTGTCGAAAATAATACTAACTATCATGACCGATTGGATCAGGTGTCAGTTGTGATTAAAACCAGATTGGAAAACGATGTGACTAATCATATAGATGTGGTCTATGCCAAAAACAAAATAGATCTATCATGGCTAATTGGACCAGGCATGGTGTCTAACGAAAACTAGACAAGACAATGATGTGAGCGATCGTATAAGTCTGGTCTAAGCCAAAACTAAAACTAAACCGTCGAGACCTATTTGACTAGGTGCGATTTGTTAGGAAAACCAAACAGGACAATGACTTGACTTATCGTACATGTGTAATTTACACCAAAAAAGAAACTAAGCTATCGTGACCGACCAACACCAGGTGTGGTCTATGATGAAAACCAGACAAGACAATGATGTGATTAAAGGGATAGGTGCAGTCTATGCTAAAAACCATATTGAACTATCGGGACCGATAGGATTGGATGTCGCCTATGATGAAAACAATATAAGATAACGACATGCTCGATTGTAAAGGTGGGATCTACGCCGAAAATGGTACTAAAACTTCATGATCGATCGGATTGGGTGTCAACTATGATGAAAACTAGATAGGACAACTATGTGACTAATAGTGCACATGTTTCTACACTAAAAATGAAACTGAGTTGTCATGGCCAACTAGACCGGGTCCGGTCTAAGATAAAAACCAATCAAGACAACGACGTGACTAATCGTATAGGTCTTCTCTATGTCAAAATTGAAACTGAATTGTTGGGACCTATATGACTAAGTGTCATCTTTGACAAAAAGAAAAAGACATAGCAACGATGTGATCAATCATATAAGTGCGGTCTACATCGAAAATGATATTGAACATTTGTGACTAATGAGAATCGGGTGTCGACTATGACGAAAACAAAAAAGGACAACTATGTGACTAATCGTACAAACACGCTCTACATCGAAACAAAACTAAGCTATTGTGACCTATCGAACCAAGTTCGATCTATGATGAAACCAAATAGAACAACGATGTGACCAATCGTATAGGTCTGGTCTATGCCGAAACCAAAACTAAATTGTTAGGACCTATTTGACTAGTGTAGTCTATGATGAAAACAAGACATGACAACAACATGACCAATCGTATAGGTGCAGTCAACACAAAAAAACGAAGCTAAGTTGTCATAACCGATCGGGTCGAATGCCATCTATGACAAAAACAAGATAAGACAATGACATGGTCAATTGTACAAGTGCAGTCTACGTCAAGAACGATACTAAACTATTGTGACTGATAGGATTGGGTGTCGTCTGTGATGAAAACTAGATAGAACAACTACATGACTAATAGTATAGATAAAGTCTACATAGAAAATGAAATTGAGGTGCCATGACCAATCGGGCCAGGTTTGGTGACAAAAACTTAATAGGACAACGATGTGATCGATCATATAGATCTAGTCTACGTCGAAACTAAAAATGAACTGTCATGACCTATTTGATCAAGTGCAGTTTATCATGAAAACCAGATAGGACAACAACTTAAATGATCATGTAGAAGCGTTCTACACCAAAACAATACTAAACGGTCATGATTGATCAGACCAAGTGCAATCTCTCAGGAAAACCAGATAGGACAATGACGTGATCGATCATAAAGATGTGGTCTACATTTTCACAATACTTAACTATCGTGATCAATCAAATCAGGTGTTAACTATGACAAAAACCAAATAGAACAACTACGTGACTGATCATACAGATGTAGTCTACACCAAAAACGAAGTTGAGCTGTTGTGATCGACCGGACCAGGTCCAATTTGTAATGAAAACCATATAAGACAATGATGTGACCGATCATACAGGTGCAGTCTACGCCGAAAATAATACTGAACTATTGTGACCGATTAGATTGAGTGCTGACTATGATGAAAACCTCATATAAGACAACTACATGACTAATTGGACAGATGTGATCTACACCAAAAATGAAACTAACCTGTCGTGACAGATCAGATCGGGCCCAATTTGTGATAAAAACCAAACAGGACAACAACATGATTGATCGTATAGGTTTAATCTACGCTAAAACCGAAATCAAATTGTTAGGACCTATATGATCGGGTGCGATCTATTTTGAAAACTAGACAAGACAACGACGTGATTGATCATATAGTTGCGATTTACGCCAAAAACAAAACTGAGTTGTCATAACCAAACTGATCGGGTGTTGTCTATGATGAAAACCAAATAGAATAACGACGTGACCGATCATACAAGTGCATGCTATGCTGAAAACAATATTGAACTATCATGACTAATCAGATCGAGTATCGACTATAATGAAAACGAGATAGGAAACTATGTGCTTGATTGTACATATGCGATCTACGTCAAAAGAAAAATTGAGCTATCATGATCGATCGAACCCAATCCAGTCTAGGAAGAAAACCAGGCAGGATAACAATGTGGTCGATCGTATAAGTATAGTTTATGTCGAAGCCGAAACTGAATTATCGGGACTTATTTGATCGGGTACGATTTGTGATGAAAACCAGACAGGACAACAACGTGACCAATCATACAAGTGTGGTCTATGTTGAAAATGAAACTAAGTTGTCATGACCGATCGAATGAGGGTGCAATCTATGAGAAAAACAATACATGACAATGATATGATCGATCGTATAAGTGCGATCTATGTCAAAAATGAAACTAAGCTGTCATGACCAATCGAACCGGGTGCGGTCTATGACAAAAACAAAATAGAACAACGACATGACTGATCTAATGGGAAAAACCAAGATCTCTTCATTTCCTAAGTCTAGATTAGTTTAGGAACATGCATAACAATCTTAGGCCTTTTGTAAATCATATGTATAGCGGAAAAATAACATTTTTAAACTTTAAAGGGATTTAGAAAGTCTTAAGGAAAACCATACCTCGATTCAGATGTTCCTAAATCAAATCAACGTGGTAAAGATGAAGAATGAAATCGCAGAAGTCTCATAAACCCGAAGTCTTTCGCCCAATGACTCGAATCTTGATCTTGACACACTTCAGATGGGGATGGAAGAGATGGTGGAGGCAAGGTTTTTCTTTCTCTTTGGAGATGCAAGATGACTCTCTAGAAAAACTATGGGAACCCTAAACCCTAAAGGGGTATTTATAGGGCTTCCTACTAGGATTAAGTGACTTAAGCCCACTAAGGGCTTGGGTCACTTAATCTAACCCAAAATGGTTCCTAATTAATTAATTAACTCAACAGGGCCTACTAATTAATCAATTAGCCCAATCTAAAGACCTTGTTCACTTACCCTTGTGTAACCATATGTAATTACCATATTGCCCTTATGCACAAATGTGAACCTAGAGTCAATTCGACCCCCATAACTTGTGCTAACAAGGTATATGAGCTCAAAGTGGGTACCACTAGGACTCATAGGAATGTTGGTTTCCTCATAATCCTATTCTGAAGTTGATTCAACATCCCATTACAGAGAATCAACTGAACTCTAGTATCATATATAAATAACAACAAGACACCAAGTGCTTGAGTTCGTGACATGCTATCCATTGTGTTCAGTCTCCCCATGAACTGGTGTCTATAATCTAACAAGGTGAAAGCTATCAGCCTTTCAAGACTATCTTTACCATCCTTGAGTTGTAGATCCTCCTATTGTGTGTTCAATTGACATATCTTAGCTCTTAAAGAGCTTATGTCAAGTTTCACTTAAGGGAAATACTATGGCTATAGTTTCCATGAACACATCTCCTTAGGATCACTCAAGGGAACACATTGTCTCAATCCTAAGAGATATCATGGTGCCTCCATTGAGAATGCCTATTGCTACCAACTTCCATCAATAGTGACCTAATCCAAAAGGAACATATGATCAACTTACTATCTCACACGTAGGTCAAAGCCATTGCGAACTTCAGCATAAGCTCAAATTTTCTAAAGGTTGAGAGACAACATAATGAAGCAACTTGGTGAAGTCATAACTACTTGATAGCCTTAAGTCATAACTCACCATAAGTCCTATCCAATGTGCAACCATACACACTAGTGCACTCACCATGGGAAACCCATCATAATAGCTAAGACTAGCCATCCCTACAATTAGGAGGTGGTGCACTACAACCTCTAATGGGTTGCATAGACCCATGAATCGACTGTGAACAAGTCATCTATTTGCAAGAAACCCATGAATTGGATCTTTCG
Source organism: Vitis cinerea var. helleri x Vitis rupestris (assembly GCA_945999865.1). Lineage (NCBI taxonomy): Eukaryota > Viridiplantae > Streptophyta > Magnoliopsida > Vitales > Vitaceae > Vitis > Vitis cinerea var. helleri x Vitis rupestris. The sequence goes on from OX253934.1 coordinate 16,629,013, forward strand.
TGAAACTCCTAATGCATCCAAGTCATGTACAATGCAAAACATGCAAGCTAGAATGCTTACAAGATATAATGCATGGAAAATTGATAGATAAAAGTGAGCTGAAACTTTATTAAATAAATAATAAAACCCAAGAGTTTATTACATCATGTGATTATTTTAAGGGCCCTATCCTAACATGATTGTACAGGTGTGGTCTATGTTGAAAAAGAAACTGAGTTGTGACCGTCCGACCAAGTGCAGTATGTGACAAAAACATGATAAGACAATGATGTGATTGAAAGTACAGTGCAGTCTACGTCGAAAATAATACTGAAATGTGATGACCAATTGGATCGAGTGTCAACTATGACGAAAACCAAATAAGACAACTACGTGACCAATTGTACAGATGTGATCTATGTTGAAAACAAAACTGAGCTATCATGACCAATTGAATCAGGTCCGGTCTATGATTTAAACCAAACACGACAACAATGTGATCAATCATATAGGTTTAGTCTACGTCGAAATCGATACTGAACTATCTAGACCAATCTGATTGGGTTTGGTATGTGATGAAAACCGGACTGGACAACGACTTGATCAATCCTGCAGGTGTGATTCATGCCAAAAATGATATTGAACTGTCATGACCGATCAGACGAGGTGTAGTCTGTGAGGAAAACCAGACAGGACAACCACATGACCGATCGTACAGGTGCAGTCTACGTTTTCAAACTAAATTATCATGACCAATCGGCTCGGGTGCCGACTGTGACAAAAACCACATAGGACAACTATGCGACTTATCTTACAAATGCAGTATACGCTAAAAACAAAACTAACCTGCTATGACCGATTAGACAGTGTCTGATATGTGATAAAAACTAGATAGGACAAAGACATGACCTATCATATAGGTCCGGTCTTCGTTGAAATTGAAATTGAATTGTCAGGTCCTATTTGACCGGGTGTGGTCTATGATGAAAACCAGATAAGACAACAACTTGACCGATCGTACAAATGTAGTTTACACCAAAAATTAAAACCGAGCTGCTATGACAGATTAAACCGGGTAGGGTCTGTGACGAAAACAGATAGGATAATGACATGACCAATCTATAGGTCTTGTTTATGTCAAAACTGAAACTCAACTCTTGGGACCAATCTGACCAGGTACGGTTTATGATGAAAATCAGACAAGACAATGATGTGGTCGATTGTACAGATATAGTCTAAGCTAAAAACAAAAAATGGGTATTCATGATCAATCGGACTAGGTAGAGTATGTGATGAAAACAAGACAAGACAATGATGTGATCGATCATATAGGTCTGGTCTACGCTAATATCAAAACTGAACTGTCATGACCTATCATACCAAGTGCGGTCTATGATGAAAACCAGACAGGACAACAACGAGATCGATCATACAATTATGGTATATGCCGAAAATGAAATTGAGTTATCGAGACTAATAAGACTGGGTACAGACCATGACGAAGACCAAACAGGACAACAACATGACTGATCATACAAGTATAGTCTACTCCAAAAACAAAAATAAGTTTTCATGATCAATTGGATCGGGTGTCGACTATGACAAAAACTAGATAAGAAAACTACGTAACTAATTGTAGAGATATAGTCTACACTAAAAATGAAATTGAGTTGTTGTGATCGATCAGACTGAGTACGATCTATGATAAAAACCAGATAAGACAACGACATGACCGATTGTATAGGTCTGGTCTATGCCAAATTTGAAATTGAACTATCAAGACTGATAAAACAAAGGCTATGAATTAATTAAGGAAAATACCCAAAAGGGGGGGTGAATTGGGTTTTTCAAAATCTTTTTCCACACAACAATATATGCACAAAACAAATAAAGGAAAGAGATAAGGTTAGAGAATTCAAACTCGGGTTTATAGTGGTTCGGCCCTTCCTTGCCTACGTCCACTCTCCTCAACCTCCTAACCGAGTGAGGGTTCCACTAACTTGATGCTTCAATCAAGCTTTCAATCGTCTTACACTTGGATTCCGGCTCCAATGGGCTCTTACACAATCACTTCAAGATTTGAACCACTTGAAGGCTTTCACACTTAGTTTATACAAGGATGAAACTCTCAACCTAGCTTAAGGATGGCTCAAGTTACAAGAGAAAGCTAGGATGAATTGTAAAAGTGCACTAAGAATATGCAATTGATGGTTTGATGCACTTAGAAAGAAATGGAGAGCTTTTTGATCAAGAACAGGTAGGTAGGCTTTGAATGCAATAGTTCTCTTAGTCATAAATGAAGAGGAGCTCTCAATTTATAGGTTTCTAAGCTCGGGAGACAAAAACAGCAGAAAAGTAGCCTCGACCGGACGAGCAAAGGGTCGACCGGATCACTAGCCGTTGGTGCAATTAATGCATGGCAGGTTACCGTTGCCTCGACCGGACATCGACCGGATCTCGACCGGACGAAGGTGAGGCTCGACCGGGAAGAACAAGCTACTGGGAGAGAGAGAAAATTTTTCTCCTCCCTCGACTGGACCTCGACCGGACAAGGGTAACCGGTCGACCGGTTCCCCAACCGGTTGAGCCGGTTGGCCATAGCCTCGACCGGTTGAGCCTTTTGGCCCCGAAAACCTATCCTTTTTTATTTCTTTCTTTCCCAATACTTAGGCAAGGTCTTTAGGTGAGTTAATATGCCAATTTTGAATCAATTTGCCTAAGGTATATTTGATAAAACTCGGGTTTTAAAGAAAATCAAGTTTTAGAGAATAAACCGAGTTTTCTAAGATGCATGAAAAGGTATGAACATCCTAAGTGCACTCATGCTATCATCTTACATTCATTTCCTATGATTACAAGTCTTCCAAATGATCTCGATCCCGTATTCGTTTGGTCCTTGATGAATTTTTGAGATTAAGCCTGAGATTCTTAACAGTTTAAAACAATTAGTCACTTAACCATGGTTTGTTATCATCAAAACCTGATTAGGAGAACCCTTGGGCTAACAATCTCCCCCTTTTTGATGATGACAAACCTTGGTTATCTAGGAGACAAAGAAATCTCCCCCTCAAACCAATCATGGAATAATCAACACAAAATTTAGGAAATTTAAAGCGAGAAGACAATGTGAATCAATAAGAGTGTCATATCATATATAAGCATGAGCAACAGTACATGAAAGCATAAGTATGATATGCATGGAAATGAAAAAGTCTCCTAATGTCCCTATCCTAACATATCTCCCCCTTTGGCAACATCAAAAAGAAACGAAGGGGGATCCCAAACAGAATCAAGGCTGAGGAGGTGGTGGTGGAAACACAGAGCGGAGGTAAGCCATCATCTCCTCGTGCTGACTCTCCTGGCGGCTCTCAAGACGCTCAATCCTCTGTACAAGATGCTCAAACTGAGAAGTAAAGCCGGCCTGATACTGATCGATGCGATCCTCCATGGAATAAAAGCGAGTATCATGAACCACTGCTAACTCCTCCATACGAGACCCGAGAGAGCTGATCTATGCCGACAAATCCATCCAAGGTGGATGATCAGGAGTCGGAGGAGCCTGTGATGGTAGCTCGGTAAATGATGGCTGAGATGAGTGGCCTGCGGCGAAGGATGGCTCAGTCATCATAGGCTCGGAGAAGATAGCCTCAACATGGATGCCCTCTGACTGATGTGGAGGCGGAATGTCAAGCTCGGGTCCTGTCTGCTCAAAGCCCCTCTGAGGGTCCAACCCATCCTCCATCTCTCTGATCTCATCCTCCTCCTCTACTCCGGGATGTCCTCGGGCCTGTCGCTCGGCTTTCCTAACCCATGACCCATCGGGGGCCTTCTCAAGCTTCATGCGTCCCAAAGAATGCTCGTCATAAGTGTCATATATGCTGGGTGCCTCAAACTCTGTCTCTCTACTCAAGTCTACCCCAGCATCCTTGAAGACACGAGTGAGGAAGCGGCCGTAAGGAAGCACACGTGTGGTACTCTCACAGCAGGCCATCATATGCCTCATCATCACATATCCTACGTGTATCCGCCTCCCGGTAAGAAGTGAGTCAACAAGAAAGGCCTCATAGTAGGATACCTCATCCCGATGTCCTCCACGTGGCAATAAGATGGAGCATATCATATGGTGAAGGACACGGCTAGGCACGGTCAGACTGTGTGCTGAAGGTTTGCCCGTCCCATGGGCAACTGCAAGTCCGCACAGTCTCTGAATGGCCTCGCTAGGCTCGAACCCTGGGATAGTAGGCCATGCCTTGGCCTCATATACTGGGAGACCAACAGGAGGAATGTCAAGGATGCGGCAGATGTTATCCGGGCTCAGCTCAATCTCAACTCCTCGGACAATGGTCCTAATCGGTCCTCCAAGTCCATAAGTCATCCTGGAGTAGAATGCACGCACTAAGGTCGGATAAATAGGCTCGGAAATCATCACAACTGGTAGCCATCCCATCCTGGCGAAAAGTCCCTCAAACCCGAGGCTCTGAAGTTGGGAGAAATTGATGTTTCTCCCTGGAACCACCTTTCTTTTGGCGAAATGCGCCTTGTACCTTTGATAGTCCTCAACTGAGCCGAAGAGGGCGGTGTCGTACCTCGCCTTTCGGCGAGCCTCGGTCTGCTCAGGCTGCCGAGAGGGCTCAGCAGGGCGCTTGCCCTGAGCCCTGGAAGTCCCCATCTCCTTTCGAGGAGCCATCTGAAACCAGAAATGGAGATAATCACGGAGAGATGAAGCAATCAAAGAGAAAAGCCCAACCTGAATAACCCCTAGGCGCGCGGGAAAGGAGCAAAACCAGAAGATGGCGCGCAAACAAAGAGGAAACCGTCCAGATCCGAAGTCCAAAGCCGTCAGAGACGAAACCCTAGCCTCAAAATCTCGTCAAAAATCACTCCAAGCCCTGAAATCGGTCCAAGAAATAGTCCAAACAGGTCTCTGAAGGCGGGAAGATGAAGAGGCTTCAAGGAATTCCAGAGAACAGTGAAAAAACTGACGCGCGGGGGCCTTTTAAATTCCCAGCCCCGACGAACCGGTCGACCGGTTCCCCAACCGGTCGACCGTTTGGTCAACGGTCAACGTTCACATTTTCCAATTTTTCTTGCATCTTCTTATCTCGTGATCCTCCCCCTGCCCTTTTCAGTTGAAATCCCCAATTTTTGATGTCCAATGCCACGGGAATTTGTATTTTTGGTCAAAAGTTGACCTATGTTCTAAGGGATTGCTATATGATGCGTATGAGATGAAATTTATGCAATCATAATGCATGTCCAACAAGAATTCATTAAACAAACATCAGATCAAAGAGAAATAACCCCTAGTTGTCTTCTAATATCGGAAAATTGTTCTTCACTTAGAGGTTTTGTAAAAATATCGGCAAGTTGATCTTTTGTGCTTACAAATTCAAGTGTAATGTCACCCTTTTGTGCATGATTTCTAAGAAAATGATGTCTAATTTCTATATGCTTGGTCCTAGAATGTTGCACGGGATTTTTTGAAATATTTATGGCACTAGTGTTATCACATTTGATAGGAACATGCTCAAAAGACAAGTTAAAATCACTAAGTGTTTGTTTCATCCAAAGGATTTGTGCACAACACAAACCGGCAGCTATGTACTCGGCTTCAGCCGTTGACAAAGCTACCGAATTTTGCTTCTTACTATGCCATGAGACAAGTGAGTGTCCTAAGAAATGACAAGTGCCACTAGTGCTTTTTCTTTCAACTCTACAACCGGCAAAATCGGCATCCGAGAAACCAATCAATTCAAAATTATCACCCTTAGGATACCACAAACCGATATTCATTGTCCCCTTCAAATATCTAAGAATTCTTTTAACAGCACTTAAGTGAGATTCTTTAGGACAAGATTGAAATCTAGCACACAAGCATACACTATACATGATATCGGGTCTACTAGCGGTCAAATAAAGCAAAGATCCTATCATGCCTCTATACATAGTTGAGTCAATAGATTTACCTTTTTCATCCATGTCAAGCTTGATGGATGAGCTCATTGGAGTTTTCATCACCTTGGCTTCTTCCATGTTGAACCTCTTGAGAAGATCCTTTATATACTTTGCTTGATTGATGAAGGTTCCTTCCTTTAGTTGCTTGATTTGAAGTCCAAGGAAGAAATTGAGTTCTCCCATCATGCTCATTTCAAATTCACTATGCATACACTTAGAGAAATCTTCACAAAGAGAGTCATTAGTAGCTCCAAAAATAATATCATCAACATATATTTGAACTAGGAGCATATCCTTTTCTTTGGTTTTTATGAAAAGAGTTGTATCAATTTTTCCCATTTTAAAACCCTTTTTCAAAAGAAATTTACTAAGCCTTTCATACCAAGCTCTAGGTGCTTGTTTCAAACCATAAAGTGCCTTTTTGAGTTTAAAAACATGGTTTGGAAAGTTAAAGCTTTGAAAACCGGGTGGTTGCTCAACATATACTTCCTCATTTATGAAACCATTTAGAAAAGCACTTTTCACATCCATTTGATATAGAATAAAGTTTTTGAAACATGCAAAAGCAAGCAACATTCTAATAGCTTCCATTCTAGCTACGGGGGCAAAAGTCTCTTCATAGTCTATTCCTTCTTCTTGATTATACCCTTGGGCTACCAATCTTGCCTTATTTCTTACTATGATGCCATTTTCATCCATTTTGTTTCTAAAGACCCATTTGGTTCCAATGACACTTTGATTTGAAGGTCTTGGTACTAGTTCCCATACTTCACTTCTTTCAAATTGATTTAATTCTTCTTGCATAGCAATCATCCAATTTTCATCAACTATAGCATCTTTTATGTTTTTAGGTTCGATTTGAGAGATGAATGCAAGATTATTACAAATATTTCTAAGGGATGATCTTGTTCTTACCCCACTTGATGGATTACTAATGATTTGATCTTGTGGATGATTGATGACAAACTTCCAATCTTTTGGAAGGTCTTAGCTTGATTCACCTTGCACTTGTTGAGGAGGAGGTAGTGCCAAAGGTGATTCTTCTTTCTTGGGATCCTCTTCACTTTCTTCTTGTTGTCTTTTGTCTTCAATTTGCAATTTTCCCATGGAGGTCTCCAATCCTAAGTCATCATCAAAACTTTCTCTTTCTTGAAGAGAATTGTTAGATTCATCAAAAATGACATGGATGGACTCTTCTACAACCATGGTTCTTTTATTGAAAACTCTAAAAGCTTTACTTGAAGTTGAGTAGCCAAGAAAAATTCCAACATCGGATTTTGCATCAAATTTTCCAAGATTATCTTTGGTGTTTAATATAAAACATTTGCACCCAAAGACTTTGAAATAACTAATGTTGGGTTTCTTGTTTTTCCAAAGCTCATAGGGAGTTTTCTTAAGAATGGGCCTCAACAATATTCTATTTAAAACATAGCAAGAAGTGTTTACCGCTTCGGCCCAAAAATACTTTGGCAAATTGTTTTCATTTAGCATGGTTCTAGCCATTTCTTGAAGAGTTCTATTTTTCCTTTCAACTACCCCATTTTGTTGAGGAGTTCTAGGAGCCGAAAAATTATGATTGATACCATGCTTATTGCAATATTCCTCAAAGTCAAAATTTTCAAATTCTCTCCCATGATCACTTCTAATGCAAGTAATAGAAAAGCCTTTTTCATTTTGAACCTTGTTACAAAATTTTGAAAACTCATAAAAGGCTTCACTCTTTTGACTTAAAAACAAGACCCATGTGTATCTAGAGAAATCATCCACAATGACATAAGCATAAGATTTTCCTCCTAGACTAGGTGTTCTAGAAGGACCAAATAAATCCATGTGTAGCAATTCAAGAGGTCTAGATGTTGAGATGAAATTTTTGTTTTTAAAAGAGTTTTTGATTTGCTTTCCCATTTGACAAGCTTCACAAATTTTGTCTTTTTGAAAATTAATTTTGGGAAGGCCTCTAACGAGTTCATCTTTGTTGAGTTGGGAAATGAGGTCCATGTTAGCATGTCCCAACCTCCTATGCCACAACCAACTTTGATCATGCATGCTTGAAAAACATCTATCATGGCCATCATATTTTGAAATATTTATAGCATATACATTTTCACATCTATGGCCCATGAAGATGGTTTTGTCATTTTGAATATCCTTGATGATACAATGAGATGCTTCAAAAATTACTTTAAAACCTTTGTCACAAAGTTGACTAATACTCAAAAGATTGTGTTTTAAACCATCTACTAATAAAACACTTTCAATAAGGGAGGATGTACCATTACCTATGTTACCTTGACCAATGATTCTTCCTTTTGCATTGTCTCCAAAGGTGACATATCCTCCTTTTCTCTTTGTAAGGAAGGCAAACTTGGATTCATCACCGGTCATGTGTCTTGAGCACCCACTATCCAAGAACCATTTATCCTCCTTTGAGCCCTACAAAATAGGATTCAAGATGATTTAGGTACCCATGTCTTTTTGGGTCCTTGAGGGTTAGTGACTTTGGATTTTTCAACCCAAACCTTTTTAACCTTAGCATTTGAATTCTTTTGAGCACCATTTCTTAAGGGACATGTACTACTAATGTGCCCTCCTCTTCCACAAAAGTTACAAATAGTGGAAGGACATTTACTTGAGGATTCTTTTACAAAATAGTTTTTAAAATACTTTTGGTTCTTTGAAGATTTGAATCCTAGTCCTTGTTTGTCAAAAACACATTTTTGGCTTGCTAAGATCATTTCAAAGGACTTTTGTCCACAAGAGAAAATTGAAAGAGAGGAGGTCAACCATTCATTTTTCTTTTTCAAAATTTCATTTTCATTTCTTAAAATCTCATTCTCTTTTTCAAGATGAGTTTTAGAGATTTCATCAATCGAAAACTTTTCTTTCACTTCCTCAAGTTCTTTTTCAAGTTCTTGAATTCTCTTTTTAAGAGAATTATTTTTCAAACTAAGTTTTTCAAAATCATCATATAGTTCTTCAAAAATAGCATGCATATCTTCATCACTAGAGTAAGAGTTTACCTCATCAAGATCATCTATTGCCATGAAGCACATGTTTGCCACTTCTTTTTCCTTTTCTTCCTCGGAAGATTCTTCACTCTCACTCCAAGTAGCCATCATTGCCTTCTTCATTCTTCTCTTGGCTTCAAGTTTGTAGAGAGGACAATCATATTTAATGTGTCCCGGTTTTTTGCATTTGAAGCATATCAAATCTCCTTTCTCTTCCCATTTTTCCTTGTCACCATGTGATGAGGATTCTCTTCTTGAGGGATTTCTTCTAGAGATAAACTTTTTCCCTCTAAACCTTTCACCTCTCATGTACTTGTTTAGCTTTCTTGTGATGAGAGCTAAATCATCATCTTCTTCACTTGGTTTTTCTTCTTCAACATCTTCTTCTTCCTTGGTTGTAGCCTTGAGGGCTATGCTTTTCTTCTTTTTGTCTTCACTTTCTTGTAGTTGCTTTGTCAAACTGATTTCATAGGTCATTAATGACCCTAAGAGTTCTTCCATAGGTAGCTTGGTCAAGTCTTTAGCTTCTTGAATAGCGGTGACCTTTGTATGCCACTTTGAGGGGAGAGACCTCAATATCTTCATCACCTTTTCGGATTCATTTATGACCCTTCCCAATGCTTCAAGGCCATTGACAATTTCAGTGAACCTAGTAATCATCTCAACAATAGTTTCAGTTTCTTTCATTGAAAACAATTCATAGTTATGGACAAGTATATTAATTTTTGGCTCTTTCACTTGATTAGTTCCTTCATGAGTTATTTCAAGCAATCTCCAAATTTCCTTAGCAGATTTACATTGGCATATTCTATTGTATTCATTCCTATCCATAGCACATTGCAAAGTATAAACGGCTTTAGCATTTAATTGAAAATTTCTTCTATCAAGCTCATTCCATTCTTTCTTGGGTTTTGGAACCAAAACTCCATCAACTAATTTAGTGGGAAGAGTTGAGCCATCTTCAATGACATCCCATACATCTAAATTAGTTGATTGTAAGAACCAAGTCATTTTAGATTTCCAATAGGGATAGTCGGTTCCCGTAAAGAATGGAGCTCTATGTTTTGAACAATTTTCAGGTTGAGTTGAGCTTGATGGAATAGCCATTTTCCTCTTAGACGATTAAGTCTTAAGCAAGAGGTCTAGCTCTGATACCAATTGATAAAACAAAGGCTATGAATTAATTAAGGAAAATACCCAAAAGGGGGGGTGAATTGGGTTTTTCAAAATCTTTTTCCACACAACAATATATGCACAAAACAAATAAAGGAAAGAGATAAGGTTAGAGAATTCAAACTCGGGTTTATAGTGGTTCGGCCCTTCCTTGCCTACGTCCACTCTCCTCAACCTCCTAACCGAGTGAGGGTTCCACTAACTTGATGCTTCAATCAAGCTTTCAATCGTCTTACACTTGGATTCCGGCTCCAATGGGCTCTTACACAATCACTTCAAGATTTGAACCACTTGAAGGCTTTCACACTTAGTTTATACAAGGATGAAACTCTCAACCTAGCTTAAGGATGGCTCAAGTTACAAGAGAAAGCTAGGATGAATTGTAAAAGTGCACTAAGAATATGCAATTGATGGTTTGATGCACTTAGAAAGAAATGGAGAGCTTTTTGATCAAGAACAGGTAGGTAGGCTTTAAATGCAATAGTTCTCTTAGTCATAAATGAAGAGGAGCTCTCAATTTATAGGTTTCTAAGCTCGGGAGACAAAAACAGCAGAAAAGTAGCCTCGACCGGACGAGCAAAGGGTCGACCGGATCACTAGCCGTTGGTGCAATTAATGCATGGCAGGTTACCGTTGCCTCGACCGGACATCGACCGGACCTCGACCGGATCTCGACCGGACGAAGGTGAGGCTCGACTGGGAAGAACAAGCTACTGGGAGAGAGAGAAAATTTTTCTCCTCCCTCGACCGGACCTCGACCGGACAAGGGTAACCGGTCGACCGGTTCCCCAACCGGTTGAGCCGGTTGGCCATAGCCTCGACCGGTTGAGCCTTTTGGCCCCGAAAACCTATCCTTTTTGATTTCTTTCTTTTCCAATACTTAGGCAAGGTCTTTAGGTGAGTTAATATGCCAATTTTGAATCAATTTGCCTAAGGTATATTTGATAAAACTCGGGTTTTAAAGAAAATCAAGTTTTAGAGAATAAACCGAGTTTTCTAAGATGCATGAAAAGGTATGAACATCCTAAGTGCACTCATGCTATCATCTTACATTCATTTCCTATGATTACAAGTCTTCCAAATGATCTCGATCCCGTATTCGTTTGGTCCTTGATGAATTTTTGAGATTAAGCCTGAGATTCTTAACAGTTTAAAACAATTAGTCACTTAACCATGGTTTGTTATCATCAAAACCTGATTAGGAGAACCCTTGGGCTAACAAAGACCTATCTGATCGAATGCGGAATGTGATGAAAACAAGACCGGACAATGACATAACCTATTGTATAGGTGTAGTTACACCAAAAACAAAACTGAGCTATCATGATCGATCTGTCTAGGTGCGGTATGTGATGAAAACAAGATAGGACAATGACATGACTAATTGTAATAGTGTAGTCTATGTAGAAAACAAAAAATGAGTTGTCTTGATAGATAAGACCAACTATAGTTTGTGATAAAAACTAGATAGGACAACGATTTAACTGATCGTAAAGTGTGGCCTACACCGAAAATGAAACTAAGCTACCGTGTTTGATTAGACTATGTGTGGTTTATGACGAAAACCAAACAGGACAACAATGTGACCAATCTATAGATCCAGTCTACGTTAAAACCGAAATTGAACTGTAGGGACTTATCTGACCGGGTGTGGTCTGTGATGAAAACCAGTTAGGATAACGACATGACCGATGGTTAGGTGTGGTCTACGCTGAAAGCGAAATTGGGTTTTCATGACCGATCAAACCAGGTGTCATGTGTGACGAAAATAAGACAGGACAACAACGTGATCGATCTTACATGTGCAGTCTACGATGAAAATGATACTAAACTATTGCGATTGATCAGATCGGGTGACGACAGTGATGAAAACCAAATAGAACAACTACATGACTGATCATACAGTTACGATCTTCACAAAAAATGAAACTGAGTTATCATGACCAATCAGATCAACTGTAGTCTATGACAAAAACCAGACAAGACAACGATGTGATTGATTGTAAAGATGCAGTCTATGTCAAAAACAATACTAAGCTATTGTGTGTAATCAGATCAGGTGCGGTCTATGACAAAAACCAAACAAAATAATGACGTGACTAATTTATAAGTCTGGTCTAAGTCGAAATTGAATTGAACTGTCGGGACCTATCTATTTGGGTACAGTCTATGATGAAAACTAGACATGACAATGATATGACCGATCATATAGGTGCGGTCAAAATCGAAAATGAAATTGAGTTGTCATGACTGATCGAACTGGGTGCCTATGGTGAAAACTAGATGGGACAACAATGTGACTGATCATACATGTGCAGTCTACGGTGAAAACGATACTGAATTGTCATGACCAATCAGTCCGTGTTTGATCTATGATGAAAACTAGACAGGACAACAATGTGATCGATCATATAGATTTGGTCTACACCAATATTGAAACTAAACTACCAATACTGATTTGACTAAATACAGTCTATAATGAAAACCATACAGAATAACAATGTGACCCATTGTACATGTGTGATCTGCATCAAAAGCGTATTAGGTGCCATCTATTACGAAAACCAAATAGGACAATGACATGACCAATCGTTTAGGTGCAGTCTATGTAAAAAATGATAACTATTGTGACCAATCGAATTAGGTGTCGACTGTGACGAAAACATGATAAGACAACTACCATGGTCGATTGAATGGGTGCAGTCTACACTAAAAATGATATTGAAGTGTCGTGACCAATCAGATCGGGTGCCAACTGTGACGAAAACCAAATAAGCTAACTACGTGACTTATTGTATAGATGTGGTCTACGCCAAAAACGAATTTGAGCTACAATGACTGATTAGACTGGGTCGGGTCTATGATGAAAACCAAATAGGACAACGACATGAGCAATCTTATAGATTTGCTTTACGTAGAAATCAAAATTGAAATATCATGACCTATTTAACTAAGTGCAGTCTATGAGGGAAATTGGACAGGACAATGATGTGACCGATCATATAAGTGCGGTCTACGCCAAAAACAATACTCCACTTTTGTGACTAATCGAATCGGGTGTTGACTGTGAATAAAACTAGATAGCACAACTACATGATTGATCCTACAAATGTGATCTATGCAGAAAACGAAATCGAGTTGTCGTGACTAATTGGACTAGATCCAATCTATGACAAAAATCAAACAGGACAATAATGTGACCGATTGTATAGGTCTAGTCTACACCGAAACTAAAATTAAACTATCAGGACCTATCTGACTAAGTGTGGTCTCTTATGAAAACCAGATAGGACAATGATGTGACCAATCGTATAAGTACGGTCTCATCGAAAATGAAATTGAGTTGTCATGACTGATCAGAATGGGTGTCATCTATGATGAAAACCAGATAGGACAACGATGTGATCAATAGTACAAGTATGAGCTACACCAAAAACAATACTGAACTGTCATGATCGATCGGATCTGGTGCCAATTGTGATGAAAACTAGATAGGACAACTATGTGACTAATCGTACAAATGTGGTCTACACCAAAAATGAAACTTAGTTGTTATGACCAACCAAACCAGGTCCAATCTATGATGAAAACCAGACAGGACAACGATGTGATCGATAGTATAGGTGTAGTCTACGTCGAAACTAAAACTGAACTTGTTGGGACCTATTTGAACTGGTGTAGTCTATGATGAAAACTAAATAGGAAAATGACGTGATCGATTGTACAAGTGTGGTATATGTCAAAAACAAAACTAAGTTGTAATGACCAATCAAACTAGGTGCCAACTATGAAAAAAACCAGACGCATCAACAACATGACCAATTGTACAGGTGTAGTCTACGTTGAAAACGATACTGAACTGTCGTGACCAATCAAATTTTTTGTCGATTATGACAAAAACTAGATAGGAAAAAATAATGTGACTGATCGTGTAGATGTTGTCTATGTTGAAAATGAAACTTTTATGTTGTGATCGATAGAATTGGGTACTCTATGTGATGAAGACAAGACAGGACAGTGACGTGACCAATCATATGGGTCTGGTCTACATCGAAACTGATACTGAATTGTCAGGACCCATCTAATCGGGTGTAGGCTAAGAGGAAAACCGGACGGAAAATGACGTGATTGATCAAGCAGGTGTTTCGAAATTGAGTTATCATGACCAGCTGATCAAGTACGATAATTGATGAAAATAAGACAGGACAACAATGTGACTAAATAGATCGGAGGGGTTTGCGCCGAAAATGATATTGAATTGTCATAACCGATCGAATCGGGTGTTGTCTATGACAAAAACCAATAGAAAAATGATATGACCAATTATAATGGTGTGGTCTACACTGAAAATGATACTAAACTTTCATGATCGATTAGATCAAGTGTCGATTGTGACAAAAACAAGATAAGACAACTACATGACTTGGTCGTATAGATGGAGTCTACGACGAAAATGAAACTAAGCTATAGTGACCAATCAGACCGTGTGTTATCTATGATGAAAATCAAATAGGATAATAATGTGACTGGTCATATAGGTCTAGCCTAGGTCGAAACTCAATTTGAAATGTCGGGACCTATCTGACTATGTGTAGTTTATGATGAAAACCAGACAAGAAACCTGCGAGGTCGATCGTACAAGTGTGATCTACGTCGAAAATGAAACTGAGCTTCCATGTGTGATCAGACCGGGTGTAGTCTATGATAAAAACCAGATAGGACAATGACATAACCAATTGATAAGTATGGTCTATTCCGAAATCGAAACTGAATTGTCCAAACCTATTTGGCCAAGTGCGGCCTGTGATAAAAACTAGACAAGACAATGATGTCACCAATCGTACAGGTGCGATCTACATAAAAAATGAAACTAAGTTGTCATGACCAATCGGATTGAGTGCTGACTGTGATAAAAACCATATAGAACAACTACATGACTAGTCGCAAAGATTCGATCTAGTTATGATTCGCCAAAAATGAAAACTAAGTTATTGTGAACGATCAGATCATCTTCGGCCGAAGCGTGTCTAGTCTGTGACAGAAATAAGACAAGACAGAGACGTTACCGATCATATAGGCATGGTATACGCTGACATCAAAACTGAACTATTGGAACCTATTTGACCAACTACGGTCTGTGATAAAAACTAGATAGAACAATGACATGACCGATTATATAGCTACGGTTTACGCCAAAAACAAAACTAAGCTGTTACGATCAATCAAATCTGGTACGATATGTGAGAAAAACTAGAGAGGACAATGACATGACCTATCATACAAGTGTGGTCTAAGTTGAAAACAAAATTGAGTTATAATGACTAATCCGATCAGTTGTAGTTTGTGACAAAAATAAGATAGGACAATAATATGACCGAACATACATGTGTAGTCTACATTGAAAATGATATTGAATTGTTGTGACCTACCAACAAGGTGTGGTCTGTAATAAAAACCAGATAGGACAATGACGTGGCTAAACGGATAGGTGCAATCTATGTCAAAAATGATATTGAACTGTCATGATCGATGAGATTGAGTGTTGTCTTTGATGAAGACAAGATTAGGCAATGTGACCAATCGTACAAGTGTGGTCTACATAAAAAACGATATTGAACTTTCATAACCAATCAAATCAAGTGCTGACTATGACAAAAACCAAATAGAACAACTACGTGATTTATCGTACAAATGTAGTCTACGCCAAAAATGAAACTAAGTTGTTGTGACTGATCGAACCAGGTTCGATTTGTTACAAAAAGTAGACAAGATAACAACATGATTGATCACATAATTGTGGTCTATGTCAAACTGAACTATTGTGATCGATCGGATCAAGTGACATCTATGACAAAAGCAAGATAGGACAACGACATGACTAATCGTATAGGTGCAGTTTATGCCGAAAATGACACTAAACTTTCATGACTAATTGGATTGGGTGCCGACTATGACGAAAACCAGATAGGACAACTACATGACTGATGGTACAGATGTGGTCTACATTGAAAACTAAATAGAGTTATCGTGACCGATTGGACCAGGTCCGGTCTTTGACGAAAACCAGACAAGACAACGATGTAATCGATCATTTAGGTTTGGTCTACATCGAAATTGAAATTAAACTATCAGGACCTATCTCACTAAGTGCGGTCTGTTATGGAAACAAGATAGGACAACAACGTCACCGATCATACAAATATGGCCTATGTCAAAAATGAAATAGAGCTATCATTACCAATCGGACCAGGTCCGATTTGTGACGAAAACTGGAGAGGACAATGACATGACCGATCGTATAGGTTTGGTCTACGCCGAAACCAAAACTAAACTGTCAAGACCTATCTAATCGGGTATGGTCTATGATAAAAACTAGACAGGACAACGATGTGACCGCTCATACAAGTGAGGTCCAACCAAACTTGAAATTAAGTTGCCATGACAGATCAATTTGGATGTGGTCTATGATGAAAATTGGACAAGACAACAAAATGATCAATCATACAATTGCGGTTTACGTCGAAAATGAAATTGAGTTGTCATGATTGATTGGACTGGGTGCGGTATGTGACAAAAACGAGACAGGACAATTACATGACTGATCATACAAGTGCGTTCTACTCTGAAAATGATACTGAATTATTGTGACAAATCAGATCGAGTGCAATTTGTGATGAAAACTAGATAGGACAACTACATAACTGATCATATAGGTACGGTCTACGCTGAAAACAAAACGGAGTTATCATGGTCAATTTGATCGAGTGTTGTCTATGATGAAAACCAAATAGAACAGTCATGTGATCAAATGTATAGGTGGGGTTTACGTCGAAAACAATATTTCACTATCATGACCAATCAAACTGGGTGCCTACTGTGATGAAAACCAAATAAGACAATGACGTAACCAATCATATAGATGTAGTCCATGATGAGAAAAAAAAACTTAGCTATTATATCCGATCGGATTAGGTGCAATTTGTGACAAAAACCAAACAAGATAATGACATGACCAATCTGTAGGTCTAGTGTATGTCGAAACCAAAACTGAACTGTTATGACTTATCTGACCAAGTGCACTTTGTGATGAAAACTAGATAGGACAACGACATGACCGATTGTAAAAGTGCGTTCTACGTCGAAAAGATACTGAACTATTATGACCAATCAGACAGGGTGCTATCTATGACAAAAACAAGACATGACAATTACATGAACGACCATATAAGTGTGGTGTACACCAAAAAAGATACTGAACTTTCATGACCAATCAAATTAGGTGTCATCCATGATGAAAACTAGAAAGGACAACTACATGATGAATTGTTCATATGCAATCTACACCAAAAACAAAATTGAGCTCCTATGATCAATCGAACTAAATTCGGTCTATGAAAAAACATGACAGGACAATGACGTGACCGTTCGTATAGGTCTGGTCTACGCCCAAAAAACAAATTTGGACTGTTAGGACCTATCTGATTGGGTGCGGTATGTGATGATAACTAGACAAAACAATGGCTTAACTGATCATATAGGTGTGATCTAAGACAAAAATGAAACTAGGTTGTCGTGACCAATTTGATGGGGTGCGGTCTATGATGAAAACCAGACAAGAAAATGACATGATCGATCATATAGGTCTAGTCAAAGTCGAAACCAAAACTAAACTATCGGGACCTATCTGATCGAGTGTAGTATGCGATGAAAACTAGACAGGACAACGATGTAACCGATCGTATAGTTGTAGTCTATGTCGAAAACAAAGCTTAGTTACTATGATTGATCAGACTGGGTGCCATCTGTGATGAAAACCAGATAGAACAATGATGTTATCGATCATACACATGCCTTACATATCAAAAACAATAATGACCTATTGTGATCGATCGAATCGGGTGTCGACTATGATGAAAACGAGATAAGACAACGGCGTGACTAATTATACATATGCGGTCTAAGCTAAAAATGAAATTGAGTTCTAGTGACCGATCAAACCGAGTGCCATCTTTGATAAAAAAAAAAACAGATAGGACAATGACATGTCTGATCGTACAAGTGTAGTATACGCCGAAAATGATAATGAACTGTCATGACTGATCGAATCAGGTGTTGACTATGACGAAACCAGATAGGACAACTACGTGACTAATCTTACTGATATGGTCCACACTAAAAACGAAACTAAGCTGTGTGATTGATTAAATCAAGTCTGATTTGTGACAAAAACCAGATAGGACAATGACATGACTGATTGTATAGGTTTGGTCTACGCCAAAACTCAAAGTCAACAGTTGGGACCTATTTGGTTGTGTGTAGTTTTTGGTGGAAACTGGACAGGACAACGACGTTACCAATCGTACAGGTGTGGTTTACATTGATTAAGTTATTGTGATCGATCTGACCGAGTGTTATTTATGATGAAAACCAAATAGGATAATGATGTGACCGATCATATAAGGGCAGTCTACATTGAAAACAACACTAAACTATCATGACAGATTGGATCGGCTGCCGAATGTGATGAAAACCAGATAGAACAACTTTGTGATTGATCAAATAGATAGGATCTACACCTAAAATGAAACTAAGTTGTCGTGACTGATTGAACCAGGTGCGGTCTTTGGTGGAAACCAGAAAATAACAACGATATGACTGATCCTATAGATGCGGTCTATGCTGAAAATGAAATTGAGTTGTCATGATCGATCGGACTAGTTGTCATCTGTGACAAGAACCAAACATGATAAGGTCATGACCAATCATACAAATGTAGTCTAAGTCGAAAATGAAACTAAGCTTCCATGTCAAATGGGATCGAGTATAGTTTGTGATGAAAACCAAGTAGGACAATGACGTGACCAATCTATAGGTTTGGTCTATGCCAAAACTGAAACTAAACTTTTGCGACCTACTTGATCGGGTGCGCTCTGTGATGAAAACTAGACTGGACAATGATATGACCAATTGCCCAAATTTATTCTACACCAAAAATGATACTGAACTATCATGACCGATCAAACTGGATGCTATTTGTGACAAAAATAAGACATGCCAATGATGTGATCGATCGTATAGGTGTAGTCTACATTGAAAACGATACTAAACTTTCATGATTGATTGGATGGGGTACCGATTGTGACAAAAGCTAGGTAGGACAACTACATGACTAATGGTAAAAATGTGGTCTACGCCAAAAAACATTAAGTTGTCATGACTGATCGAATTGGGTTTGGTCTGCAATGAAAGTCAGACAGGATAACAACGTGACTGATCATATAGGTCTGGTCTACATCGAAACTAAAATTGAACTGTCAGGACCTATCTAATTGGGTACATTCAATGATGAAAACCAAACAAGACAATGATGTGACCAATCGTACAGGTGTGGTCTATGCCAAAAACGAAACTAAGTTTTTATGACCGATCAGATCGGATGCCATCTATGACGAAATCTAAATAAGACAACAACGTGACCGATCATATAGGTGTAGTCTATATGAAAACAATATTGAAATTTATGGCCAATAGAATTGGGTGCCGACTGTGATGAAAACCAAATAGGAAAACTACGTGACTAATCATATAAATATGGTCTATACTGAAAATGAAATTGATCTATTATGACCAATTGAATCGGGTATGGTTTGTGATGAAAACTATAGAGGACAACGATGTGACCAATCGTATAGGTATGCTCTACGTTGAAATCAACTTGAACTATCAAGACTTTGGGTGCAATCTGTACGGAAAACCAATAGGACAATGACGTGACCGATGGTATAAGTACGGTCTACACTGAAAATGAAATTAAGCATTCGTGATCGACCTACCGGGTGTGGTCTGTGACAAAAACCAGACAAGACAATGACGTGACCAAATAGACAAGTGTGGTCTATGTTGAAAGCGATATTGAATTGTGATGATTGATCGAATCACGTGTCTTTTGATAAAAAACCAAATAGAACAACTATGTGACTTGTCATAAAGATGTGGTTTACGCTGAAAACAAAACTGAACTACCATGAACAATCGAACCAGGTCCAGTCTGTAACAAAAAGTAGACAAAGCAACAATGTGACGGATCATATAGGTCTGGTCTACGCTATAACCAAAATTGAACTATTGGGTCCTAGCTAATTGGGTGCGGTATGTGACAAAGACTAGACAAGACAACGACCTGATCGATCATATAGGAACGATCTACAGTAAAAACGATATTGAACTATCATGACTGATCAGATAGGATGACGTCTATGACAAAAACAAGATAAGACAACAACGTGACTGATTGTATAGGTGCAGTTTACGCTAAAAACTATATTAAACTTTCGTGATTGATTGGATTGGGTGCTAATTGTGACGAAAAAAAAATTGGACAACTATGTGATTGATCGTACAGATGCAGTCTATGCCAAAAATGAAACAAAACTATTGTAACCAATCAAACTAGGTCCAGTCTTTGATGAAAACCAGACAAGACAACGATGTAACCAATCATATAGGTCTTGTTTATGCCAAAATCGAAACTGAATTATCGGGACCTATCTCACCAAGTGTGGTCTATGATGAAAACCAGAAAGAACAATAATGTCATCGATCGTACAAATATGGTTTATGCCAAAAATAAAATAAAGCTGCCGTGATCGATCAGATTAAGTCTGGTCTATGATGAAAACTAGAAAAGAAAATGATGTGACCAAATGTATAGGTCTAGTCTACATAAAAATTGAAACTACACTATTAGAACCTATCTAACTAGGTGCAGTCTGTGATGAAAACCAAACAGGACAACGATGTGACTAATCGTACAAGTGCGGTTCACGCCAAACTCAAAACTGAGTTGTCATCGCTGATCGAACCAAGTGTGGTCTGTGATGAAAACCAGGTAGGACAACAACATGATCGATTGTACAGGTGCGGTCTGCGACAAAAATGACATAAGACAATGACATAACCGATCATACAAGTGCACTTTTATGGTGAAAATGATACTGAATATATGTGACCAATTGGACTAGGTATAGTCTATGACGAAAACCATATAGGACAACTATGTTACTGATCGTACAAATGTGGCCTATACCGAAAATGAAATTGATCTATTGTGATCGATCAAATCAGGTATGGTCTACAATGAAAACTAGACAGGTGTGGACCCCGCATTTCGGCTCAATGCGTTTCCCACTCGATGGCGAGCTTAATTTTTATTTTATTTGAAAATTGATTTTTTATTGATTAAGAAAATGACTTGGAGTCGCCACTTATTTTTGTTTTATTTTTAAAGGGTAAACAAAATAAGAAAGAAAAACCCTAAGTGTGACTCCTTATTTTGGAAAAGGTGGTCTGTGAAAAACCGGATCGGGTTCGAGGGTCAGGTTACTTATTGGGAAGGTACGGTAAAGACCGTAGCACCCTTCTAAGTCCCTAAATTTGGGTCTCTACTAATAAAATGAAGCAATCATGGCAATGGACAAGTAAAACAGTGAATATCCGGGACTATCATGCACATATGAGAATCAAAACACTCAACAAAGAACGATCGAAGTGAGAGTGGGGCATACCTTGACATCAAACGATCAATGCGCTATCACAAAATGGGATTAGTGCATAATAACAATCACGAGATATGTCACACATGCCACTAAACCAAATAAAGAAGCACCAATATCATGCATGGCATTATTTCAAATTCACTTTTATTTTGATGAAAATTTATTTGATGTGGGGCCCCCACCAAAGCCCGTTTATTTTTGTATGAATTAATTTCGCAAATTCTATCACCAAGAATTACGAAAAATAAATTCACACTTATTTTAAAACATTTTGAAAATCAAAGAAAATTTGAAAGTGGTTCGCCAAAAGGAAAACGGCGACCAAATATTATTAAAAATGAGATGTTGATATCTAAAAACCCTAAAGATGGAAAATTTGATAACTTGAAATCATTTAAAAACCCGAAATTGGAAAACCATTTCAAAACGGGGTTGGAAACTATTATTTTGAAATCAAAGGGAAGGAGCTTGAGGGGGTGGCACATGGCTCAAAAGGTGGCCATGCTAGAGGTGACTAAAAAAAGAAAGGGAAAGTGGCCATGCATGGCCCAGTAGAACAAAAGCAATTCCAATTAACTTGATCCGGTCCTCCCTTGGCCTATCCTTAATCAGCTCATCCTGCTTCACCTCAACAATCTCCACTAGAACCTCATTCTTCCCCCTCTTCCCCGGCATCACTTACTGCACTTTCTAACCCTGTCACTTCTGGCAGTACTGCTGCAGTCTCATCACCCAAGTTATTCTCCATTAATATCCCTGGTGATGGTGAAGGATCCCACAACTTGGACTCCCAAAGGTACTGTTCATCATCATTGTGCTTGGTTGCCACAATAACCTTCTCCGCAACTAGGTAAGTCGAGTAAAACCTAACGCCAAATTACCCAGTCATGTTAACATCAGCCCCACCTTGCAATGCCTCCATGAATTCTTTTGTTCCAGATCAGGCAATAGTTTCGAAGTTATACACCAAATCTGCTTTGATCATGCCGACGCCACTACCAATGATTGAAAGGGGCTTATTGACCTTGTCGGGAACAAACCTAGTAAAAAGCTTTGGCTGAGCATCAAGCTTGCTCTTGTCTGTCAGATTCTCGAATCAGATCTTATCTAATGCATCAGGAGCATTGCTGATGAGCTCGTCGATCATGTCGGTATCTGAAATCCTCATAAGCAATCTGACTTATACCGATCAGATATAAATGGATCACAGTTAGGCCATCAACTAACCTCACTAATACGAGGGTACAAGCAGTTAGCCCAACAAAGGCAGGAGCTTTGATTATTACCATTCAGAGTTGTTATCTTCTCTAGGTTCATGATTCTCTTAATATAGACCCAGTAGAACCTAAACGCATGCATGCAAAGATGAATCGTGAAGAAGACGAACATGCAGAGAGAAACTATAATCACGCAGTCTAATATAATGCCCAAAGAAGAACCTGATCCACCATTGCTTTTGTCAATCAAGGAACCAGAAATTCCAGAAGAGGCCCCTATATTATCAGCAGAAGCACTAACAGGTGAAACCTGCTCTGTTCCTAAATCCACCTGGAAAAGAACGCTGCTGGCTCAGAAGGTGTGGCTCATTGCTGAGACTCTAGGTGCTTAGTCTTGAGTTTCTGGGTCCTGAACGTACTTGCAACCTCCTTAATGTTTTTGTAAGCTCATCTCTTACACTTCCCGGAACAAGTCTGCGAAGAGCAATGCAAAGATGCTGGGATAGGCCTGATTCCTGAAGCTTCTAGAACTGGGTCTTCCCACTTGAGATTCTGAAAACAGTCTCCTCTGAGATGGCTATGCCCTGTCATTGCATATTCAGAAGCAGCATACCCAAAAGTTCCCATGACCAGAGTAGAATATATGATGACTTCCTTCTGTTGCTTCCCTTGCCAACCCAAAATATGGAACCTTTGGGGTGAAATCATCTTCTAGTAAGACATTGCTGGCCTTAAAATCTCGATCAATTACACGAGGATTAGAATCTTCATGATGATAAGCCAATCCTCTTGCTGCACCAAGGGCAATCTTGACCCGCGCATGCATCCAAGGGTCCCCAAGATAGTGTTAGATAAGTTGCTAAGGATCATTTGAAGAATCATACCACATTACGGCACCAGAATCAGCTGGGGATGGAGCTATCTTGGAAACTCTCTTCTTTGAACAAGCCTGTTAACACTTTCTGGGTAGGCTTAAAGATTAGTGGCATCATTTAATTGAAACTTAAGAACAAAAGCAAAGCTCTCAGCTTGCCCCAGATTCAAAGGGATGGTAACTTCACTGATGTTATATTGCTCAAATATCTTCATTGTCCATTGGTAGTAGTGAAGCTTCCATGCTGCAAATGATACATGACTATTGAAACCAAGATACGGCAATCCTGCTTCAAAAGGCAAACCCGGCAAGGCCCTTGAAGCTCCCTTTCCAGGCGAAGCTTTGAAGAAGCAGCGAACAGCTTCACAAATCCTCTTTTCCTTCTGTATTCCATTTAAATCACCTTGTGCCTGAGCAATAAGAGAACATCCTAGAAGATGATGAGGTGCAAGCAGTCGACAGTGAAGGCTATGACATTAGGTAGATTGACTGTGGAGACTAAGTCATTGGGGGATGCAAACTTATAGAGAGAGAAGTGGGCAGATAAATGGGAAGGTACGTGGTGGGTGAGAGATGAATGAGTAATGAGAAAAATAGGCTTGAATAATGAGTGGGATGAATGAAAAGTGGTTTAATGAATGCACGGGTATTTGATTAATTGGATGAGTGGCAGAATATCGTGATAGAAAGGGATATAATGGGAATGATAAGTGGAATGATCTGTAGCAGATGGGTGTGATGAAGGGAAACAATGGGCATCATGGGTGGAATGGGTAATGGATGAGAGACCATGTGGTGAAGAGAAAGAAGGTATATAGAAGGTGATGAGAAAAGAAAAAGGGCGGAGAATTCAAATGGTTTTAGATGGAATTTGAGACAGCCACGCATGTGTAGGAAAAATGGGGTTGCATGCATGGTGATAGCGTGTGCATGGGAAATGAGGAGCGAGTCAACTAGGTATGTGTGAATAAAGTAGAAGGTTATGAATAGTAATGGGTATGAAGATGGCAGGTATGATGAGTGAAAGGTGGATTGGGAACATGGGCAGTGGGTTTAATGGGCTTGGAGAGGTGGGCATTATTTGTGAAATGGGTATGGATGGAGAAACGGGTAGATGAGTGATGGGTTTAATGATGGGTGTATTGGTGTATGAAAGATGGTAAGGTGGCGAGCATGGATGGAAAATGGACGCGGTCATGGGTATGGCGGCTAAAAGAATGGTGATGAAAATAGCCATGCAACCATGCATGTGGCTCTAATGAGTTGCCCGAAACAAGGTTCTGGTGGAGCTCATCCCCTTGGAGGCAGGCGAGTCTGCTGATATTGCAATGGAACACCTGCAGTGACAGTCACTGTAGCATGATTGCAGCCACATCCGGGCATATCTAGTCGTCATCACGCATCAAATTGGAAGTATCAAGAGCTTCATGGAACCTTTAAGAACCTTCCTTACTGCTCATCAATGGTTCTGATCCATGTGGAAGATTCCCCAATTGCGTGCACCTGGATATTTCCATCAATCTCTGAAACTCAACCCCACCAAAATGGCGTTCTCTCTCCTGCATTTTCTCCTTCATCGTTCTAATCTCCTTTGGTTACTATGAGGTTCTCTCACTTTTCATCCTCGCACCAAGACGAGCAACCATCCCTTCCGTGGATTTCGAAGATCCCTTTTTTCATCAGTTTCGTCATTGTGGGAGATTTTGGGATATGCCGGAACCTTATCGATGTAGACAATCCAACGTTTCCTCCCTCATCTGGATAAAACTGTACACCATGCACATTACCTCTTCTGACTGATACCAAAATCACCCTAAATTTCTGAGTCTTTCATCGTGTATAGAGCCTCCTATCCCATAAGAGGCACTCTGAAACCACTGGATGGCTCGAAATGTCCAAGAACACTAGGTACTAAACCAAAGAACTCTCACTGGCCCACTTTACAGTTCTCCAAGAAAATGCAGCAAACCAAGCTCAGAAGTTGTGCCCATGCAAAAATCAACGGCAATGCTGCCAAAACTCTTCTCCTCGAGAGTACAGATGGTCACCGGGAGAAGAGGATAAATGACAGAGGAGCAAGCATAAAAACAGAGCATCAAATGAACTAAAACAACTTTAACTCAACCTCATCTCACACAAAAATCAATGGGCTTATATATATAGGTGGGAAAAACCAAGTGGGAATAAGATCCAAAGATGTGACTCAAAACACCCAAAGGAGAGCTAAAAAGGAATTATATCACTCTCCAACAAAATTCACATGAAGAACCAAGCACAGATTTATTAATATAGTTACAGCAACCCCAAAGAAAATTAATGGCAATCAGTACATGGTTTAGGAAACGCACCTGCCTCCTTTCTTGCCTCTATTCCCGTTCTCCTTTCCTCCCCAATGCTGCTCTCTCTATGGAAAAAATCTCCTCGAATCTCCTCCCCCTCTCCCTCTGTCTCCCGTCTAAAGCTTTCTCGTTCTCCCTGATTTGCCCCTCTAACAACCTGCAGAAAACCACCAAAAGCACCACCACCAGCCTGCAACCTCTTTCTCTCTCATCCGCTCCTGCTAACAACCTGCATGGACCTTCTAGAACATTCCTCCAAGTGTCATCCTCTGATTTGCTTCCCAAAAAGCAAGGCTGATTCCCTTATAGCCACTAAGGAGGCGACACGTGGCTCACTGGGGCTCTTCCACGTGGCAAAATCAGCTACAGCAAAGAATGACCTAAATGGGGGTCTACAACAGGACAATGACGTGATTGATCCTATAGGTCTAGTCTACATTAAAACCAAAACTGAACTATTGAGACCTATATGATAAAGTGTGGTTTGCAATGAAAACTAGATAAGACAATGATGTGATCAATCGTATAGGCGCAGTCTATGCCGAAAATGATGCCAAGTTGTCGTGACTAATCAAACCAGGTACGATCTATAACAAAAATTAGATAGGATAACAACGTGATCAACCATATAGGTCTGATCTACGTTGAAATTGAAACTAAACTGTTTAGACCTATCTTATCGTGTGCGGTCTATGATGAAAACCAAATAGGACAACGATGTGACCGATCGTATAGATGTGGTAGATGTTAAAAACGAAAATAAGCTGCCATGAATAATCAAGCCGGGTAAAGTCTGTGACAAAAACTAAATAGGACAATAATGTGATTGATCATACAAGTGCGGTGTAAGCTGAAAACAATACTAAATTATCGTTACTGATTGGACCAAGTTTCAATTATGACAAAAACCTAATAGGATAACTACGTGATTAATTGTATAGATGCGGTCTACACCAAAAATGAAACTAAGCTATCGTGATCGATTGAACTAGGTTCGATCTGCGATGAAAAGCAAATAGGACAACAACGCGACTAATCTTATAGGTCTGATCTACATCGTAACCAAAACTGAACTGTCATGACCTATCTGACTAGATGTGGTTTGTGATGAAAAATAGATACGACAACGACGTGACAAACCCTATAGATGTTGTTTACGCCGAAAATGATACTAAACTTTCGTGACTGATTGGATTGGGTGTCGACTGTGATGAATACCAAATAGGACAACTACATGATTGATCGTATGGATGCGGTCTATACTAAAAATGAAATAGAGCTACCATGACAAATCGGACTAGGTCCAGTCTTTGACAAAAACCAGACAAGACAGTGATGTAATTGATCATTTAGGTTTGGTCTACGTCAGAATCAAAATTGAACTATCGAGATCTATCTCACCTAGTGCAATTTGTGATGCAAACAAGACAAGACAATAACATCACTAATCATATAGATGCAGTTTACGTAAAAAATGAAATAAAGCTACCATGACCGATCTATGACGAAAATTATAGAGGACAATTATGTGACCGATTATATAGGTCTTGTCTACATTAAAACCAAAATTGAACCATTGGAACCTATCTAATCGGGTGCAATCTATGAGAAAAACTAGACAAGACAACGATGTGACCAATCATATAGGTACGATCAATGCCAAACTCAAAACTTAACTATCATGACCAGTCAAACTGGGTGTGGTCTGTAATGAAAATCAAATAAGACAATGACATGATCAATCGTACAAGTGCGGTTTATGCCAAAAATGAAATTGAGCTAACATGACCAATCAAACAGGGTGCAATCTATGACAAAAATAAGATAGGACAATGAATGATCAATCGTATAAGTGCATTCTACGTCGAAAACGATATTGAATTATTATGACAAATTGGACTAGGTGTTGTTTGTGAGGAAAGCTAGACAGGACAACTACGTGACTAATCGTACAAGTGTGGTCTACACCAAAAATAGAATGAAGTTGTTGTGACCGATCTGATTAGGTATTGTCTATGAAGAAAACCAAATAAAACAATGACGTGATTGAATGTACAGGAGGGGTTTACGTCAAAAATGATATTTCACTATCATGATCGATTGGACCAAGTGTCGACTATGACGAAAACTAAATAAGACAACGATGTGACTGATCATATGGATGTGGTCTACAGCGAGAATGAGACTTAGCTATTATGTTAGATCGGATCAAGTGCCGTTTGTGATAAAAAAAACCAAATAGGACAATGACGTGACCAATTTATAGGTCTAGTCTACGCTAAAACAAAAACTGAACTATTAGGACTTATCTGACCGGGTGCTCTTTGTGATAAAAACTAGATAAGACAATGACGTGACTAATTGTACAAGTGCATTCTACGTTGAAAATGATACTGAATTGTCGTGACCGGCCAAACGGGGTGTCGTATGTGATGAAAACAAGACATGATAATTACATGAATGATCGTACAGGTGCGATGTACTTTGAAAATGATACTGAACTTTCCTGACCAATTAGATCGGGTGTCTTCTATGATGAAAACCAGATAAGACAACTACATGACAAATCGTTTAGACGCGGTCCATGTTGAAAACGAAACTAAGCTCCCATGACCGATCGAATCGAGTCCGATCTATGACAAAAACATGATAAGACAATGTCGTGACCAATCATATAGGTCTGGTCTATGCCCAAAAATTGAAACTGAACTGTTAAGACCTATCTAATTGGGTGTGGTTTGTGATGACAACCAGACAAAACAATTACTTAACCGATTGTACAGGTGCAATCTAAGTTGAAAACTAAACTGAGTTATTGTGACTGATTTGATGAGGTACGGTTTGGGATGAAAACTAGGCAAGACAATGACATTATTGATCATATAGGTCCGGGTCAAAGTTGAAACCAAAACTGAACTGTAGGGACCTATCGGATTGGATGTCGTCTATGATAAAATCCAAACAATACAATGACATGACTGATCATATAGTTACAGTCTATGTAAAAAACAAAACTTAGTTACCATGACCAATCGGATTGGGTGCCACCTGTGATGAAAACCACACAAGACAATGATGTTACTAATTGTACATGTGTCCTATATGTCGAAAATGATAATGAATTATTATGATCGATCGAATTGGGTACCTATTGTGACAAAAACAGAATAGGTTAACTATGTGACTAATTGTATAGATGCGATCTAAGCCGAAAACAAAACTGAGTTGTCATGACAGATCGGACTAGGTATCATCTTTGACGAAAACCAGACAAGACAATGATGTGACCGATCATATAGGTGCAATATATGTCGAAGACCATAATGAACTTTCATGAGCGATCAAATCAAGAGTCAACTATGACGAAACCATATAGGACAACTATGTGACTAATCTTAATGATGCGGTCTAAGCCGAAAATGAAACTAAACTGCCATGACCGATTGAACTGTGTTTGGTCTCTAACGAAAACCAGACAAGAAAATGACATGACCGATCATATAGGTTCAATCAACACCAAAACCGAAACTAAATTATTGTGAACTTTCTGATCGAGTGCGGTTTGTGATGAAAACTAAATAAGACAACAACGTGATTGATCATACACATGCAGTCTACGCTGAAAATGAAAGTAAGTTATCATGACCAGTTAGACTCGGTGCCATCTATGATGAAAACCAAATAGGACAACGTTGTGATTGATCGTATAGGTGTAGTCTACGTCAAAAACAATTCTGAACTATTATGACTGATTGAATCAGGTTTCGATTGTGACAAAAACAAAATAAAACAACTATGTGACTGCTCATAAAGATGTGGTCTACGCCAAAAAAAAAATTGAGCAGTCATGATCGATTGGACCTATGGTCTATGACCAAAACTAAACATGATAATGACGTGATCGAACGGACAGGTGTGGTCTACATCAAAACGGTATTGAACTGTCATGACCTATCTGACCAGGTGCGGTTTGTGAGGAAAACCAAATAAGACAACGACATGATCAATCGTATAAGTGCAGTCTATGTAAAAAATGAAACTAAGCTATCGTGACTAATCGAATCGTTGCTATTCTGTGATGAAAACCAAATAGGATAACAACATGACTGATCGTACAAGTGTGGTTTACATCGAAAATGATACTAAACTATCGTGACCAATTGGATTGGGTGTTGGTTAGGATGAAAACTAGATATGACTAATACGTGATTGATCATAGAGATGTGGTGGACGCCAAAAATGAAACTAAATTGCCATGATTTATTGGACCAGTTCGATCTGTGATTAAAAGCAAACAGGACAACGATGTAACCGATTGTACAGGTATAATTTACACCAAAAACAATACTAAACTTTCATGACATATAGGATTGGTGTCGATTGTGATGAAAACCAGATAAGGAAACAATGTGACTAATCATACAGATACGATTTACTCCGAAAAATGAAACTCAACTATTGTGACCAATCAAATCGAGTCCGATCTCTAACGAAAGCCAAATAAGACAATGACATGATCAATCGTATAAGTATGGTCTACGTCGAAACCAAAACTCAACTATCAAGACCTATC
Organism: Vitis cinerea var. helleri x Vitis rupestris; assembly: GCA_945999865.1. NCBI lineage: Eukaryota > Viridiplantae > Streptophyta > Magnoliopsida > Vitales > Vitaceae > Vitis > Vitis cinerea var. helleri x Vitis rupestris. The sequence goes on from OX253934.1 coordinate 16,659,686, forward strand.
TGACCATGTGCAGCTTATGATGAAAACCGAATAAGATAACAATGTGAGATAAAATAGGTGCATTTTACGCTATTGAGTTATCGTGCCCGATCGGACTTAGTGTCATTTGTGATGAAAAGTAAATAGGATAATGACGTGATCGATTGTAAAATTGTAGCCTACACTGAAAATGAAACTGAGTTATCATGATCAATCAGACCTGATGTGGTCTGTGATTAAAACTAGACAGGACAACAATGTGACCAATTGTATAGGTTTGATCTACGCCGAAATCGAAATTGAACTGACGGGATCTATTTGATCGAGTGCAGTCTATGATGAAAACAAGATAGGACAATGACATGACTGATCGTATAGGTGTATTCTATGCCAAAAATGAAACTGAACAATCTTGACCGATTGGACTGGGTGTCATCAAAGACGAAAACAAGATAAAACAATGATGTTACCGATTGTACAATTATGGTCTTATCCGAAAATGATACTGAAGTTTCGTGAACGATCAGATCAAGTGTCAATTGTAATGAAAACCTGATAATATAACTACGTGACTAATCGTACAAATACGGTCTACGTTGAAAATGAAACTGAGCTATCATGAATGATCGGACCTAGTCTGGTCTGTGACAAAAACCAAACAGGACAATGACATGACCAATCATATAGGTCTGGTCCACACCAAAATCAAAATGGAACTTTCGGGACCTATCTAACAAGATATGATATGTGATGAAAACCAGACAAGACAAGATGTGACCGATCATATAGATGCAATCTACGTTGGAAACGAAATTAAGCTACAACTATCGATCAAATCCGGTATGGTTTATGATAAAAACTTAATAGGACAACAATGTGATTGATCATATAGGTTTGGTCTACACCGAAACCGAAACTGAACTATTGGACCTATAAAACCAAGTACAACCTATGATGAAAACTAGACAAGACAACGACGTGACCGATCGTGTAGGTGTGTTCTATGTCGAAAATGATACAAAACTATCGTGACCAATCGGACCAGGTGTCGTCTATAATGAAAACAAGACAAGACAATGATGTGATCGATTGTACAGGTGAGTGCCCACTTTGACAAAAATGAGGTTGGACGACTACATGACTAATCATATAGATGCAATCTACGCCAAAAACAAAACTGAGCTATTGTGATGAATCCAACCGCGTACTATCTATTATGAAAACCAATTAGGACAATAAAATGATTGATCTTATAGGTCTGGTCTACATTGAAACTGAAATTGAACTATCGGGATCAATCAGACCAAGTGTTGTATATGATGAAAACTAGACAGGACAATGATGTGACTGATTGTATAAGTCTGGCCTACACAAAAATTGAAACTGAATTGTTGAGACCTATCTGAACAGGTACGGTCTATGATGAAAAGTAGACGTGACCAATCATATAGGTGTGTTTTATGCTGAAAATGAAATTGAACTATCGTGATGGATTAGATTGGGTGCCGTCAAAGACGAAAACAAGATAGGACAATGACGTTACCTATTATACAGGTGCAATCTAAGGCAAAAATGATACTGAATTGTCGTAAATGATCGGATCATGTGCCAACTATGACGAAAACTTAATAAGATAGCTATGTGATTAATTGCACAGATTGGACCGAGTTCGGCCTATGATGAAACCTAAATAGGATGATGACTATACCAATCATATAGGTCTTGTCTATGTCGAAACCAAAATGAAACTATTGGGACCTATCTACCCAGGTGCGGTTTGTGATGATAACCAGACAGGACAATGATGTGATCTATCATACAAATATAATATTTGCCGAAAACGAAATCAAGTTGCAATGACTGATTAGATTGGGTACGATCTGTGATGAAAACTTGACAGGACATCGATGTGATCAATCGTATAGGTCTAGTCCACGCCGAAAAGAAAACTGAACTGTTATGACCCATCTGACTGGGTGTAGTTTGTGATGAAAACTAAGCAGGATGATGTGACCAATTTTACAAGTTCAATCTATGCTAAAAATGAAACCGAGTTATCGTGACCAATCATACCAAGTGTTGCCTGTGATGAAAACCAAAACGTATAGTGATGTGACTGATTGTACAAGTGAGTTCTACGTTGAAAACGATACTAAATTATCATAACCCATCGAATCGGGTGTCAATTATGAAAAAAACCAAATAGGACAACTACATGACTAATCATATAGATGCGATCTACGCTAAAAATGAAGTTGAGCTACCATTACCGATTGAACTAAGTCTAGTTGGTGACAACAACTAGACAGAACAACAACGTGATCAATTATATAGGTTTAGTCTATGCCGAGATCGAAACTTAATTGTCAAAACCTGTCAAACCAGTGCGGTCTATGATGAAAACTAGACAAAATAACGACGTGCCTGATCATACAAGGGCATTATATGCCGAAAATGATATTAGACTGTTGTGACCGATTGAATTGGGTATTTTCTAAAAAAAACTAGAAGGACACCAATGTGACCGATCATATAGGTGTGTTCTATGCCAAAAACGATACTAAACTTTCATGATCTATCAAATCGGATGTAGTTAGTGATGAAAACCGAACAGAAAAATGACGTGATTGATTGGATCGGGTGCCAACTTTGACTAAAACCAGATCAGACAACTATATGACTAATCATATATACGTGATCTATGTCAAAAATGAAATCGAGTTTTCATACTGGATCAAATCGAGTCCTATTTTTTGCGAAAACCAAACAAGACAATGATGTGACTGATTGTATAGGTCTGGTCTATAGTGAAATTGAAACTGAACTGTCGAGGCCTATCTGATTGGGTGTAGTTTATGATGAAAATCAGATAGGAAAATGACATGATTGATCGTATAAATGCGGTGTACATCGAAAACAAAATTTAGCAATTGTGTTTGATCGGATTGATGTTATCTACAATGAAAACCAGACAGGACAACAGTTTGACTAATCTATAAGTCTAGTCTATGCCAAAACCAAAAATGAACTGTCAAAATGAAAACCAAACAAGACAATGACATGACTGATCGTATAGTTGTGATCTACATCGAAAATGACATTGAGCTGTCATGACCCATAAGATTTGGTGCCATATGTGTCAAAGACCATACAAGACAACTACGTGACCAGTCGTGTAGGTGCAATATATGTCGAAATTTATATTAAACTTTTGTGACCGATTCGATCAGGTGCGACTGTGACGAAAACAAGACAAGACAATGACATGACTGATCTTATAGGTTTGGTTTACGTTGAAAACAAAACTAAGTTGTCTTGACCGATCAAACTAGGTGTAGTTTGGGATGAGAACCAAACAAGACAACGATGTGATTGAACATACAAGTATGGTATACATTGAAAACAATTCTGAACTGTCATGACCAATTAAACTGGGTGTTGTCTGTGAGGAAAACCATACAGAACAACGACATGACAAATCATACAAATGTGGTTGACATCGAAAATGAAACTGAGCTACCGTGTTTGATTGGATTGGATGCAATCTATGATGAAAACCAGACAGGACATACACGTGACTAATCATACAAGTGAGTTTTACATCAAAAATGAAATCAAGTTATCCTAATTGATCAGACTAGGTGTCGTTTATGATAAGAACCAGAGAGGACAACATGACTAATCGTATAGGTACGATCTACACTAAAAATGATACTGCACTTTCATAATCGATCCAATTGAGTGTTGATTGTGATCAAAACTAGATACGGTCCATGTTTTAACGATATTGAGCTGTCATGACCGATCAGATAGACTGTTGAACTTGACGAAAGCTAGATAGGATAACTACACGACTTATCGTACAGAGGAAATCTACACTAAAAATGAAATTGTGTTGTTGTGACTAATCAGACTAGGTCTAGTTTGTGATGAAAACCAGATAGGACAACGATGTGACCGATCGTATAGGTCAGGAACTATCTAACTAGGTGTCATATGTGATAAAAACAAGACAGGACAATGATGTGACCGATCATACAAGTGCGTCCTATGTTGAAAATGATATTGAACTGTCATGATCGATCGGATGAAGTGCAGTTTCTAATGAATACTAGAGAAGACAAAGACGTGACTGATTGTATAGGTGCATTCTATGTCAAAAATGATACTAAACTTTCATGATTGATCGGATCAGATGCCAATAGTGATGAAAACAAGATAGAACAACTATGTGACAGATTGTTCATAAGCAGTTGACGTTGAAAACGAAACTGGGTTATAGTGACCGATCGGACTAGGTTCGGTCTAAGACAAAAACAAATCAGGACAACAATGTGATCGATTCTATAGGTCTAGTATATGTTAAAATCAAAACTAAACTTTTGGGACCTATTTGACTAGGTGCGGTCTGTAATGAAAACCAAATAGGACAACGACATGACCAATCATACAAGTACAATCTATGCCAAAAATGAAACTAAGCTCTCAGGATCGATCGGATTGGGTGTAATTTGTGACAAAAAAATAAAAAGGGCAACTACATGATCAATCGTGCAAATGTGGTTTATGTTGAAAATGAAACTGAGTTGCCATGATCGATCTAACCAAGTGCAGCCTATGATTATAACCAAACATAACAACGATTTGACCAAACATACACGTGCAGTTTATGCCAAAAACAATATTGAACAATCGTGATCGATCGGATTGAGTGTCATTTATGATGAAAATAAGATAAGACAACTATGTGATTAATTGTACAAATGAGCCTACACCAAAAATGAAACTAAGCTACCTTGTCAGATGGGATTGAGCTCGATATGTGACAAAAACCAGACAATATAAAGACATGACCAATCTATAGGTTTGGTCTACGCCAAAATTGAAACTGAATGTCAAAACCTATCTCACCTGGTGCATTCTATGATGAAAACTAGATAGGACAACATCATGACCGATCGTACAAGTGTATTTAATGCAAAAAAATGATATTGAACTATCGTGATCAATCATATCTGATGTCGTCTATGATGAAAAATAGACATGATAGCGACTTGACTGCTCATACAGGTGCGGTCTATGCTAAAAATAATATTGATTTTTTGTGACTGATCAGATCGGGTGCTGACTATGACGAACACCAAAGAGGACAACTATGTGACTAATTGTATAGATGTGCCCTACACTGAAAACGAAACTAAGCTACCATGATCAATCAAGTCGGGTTAAGTCTATGACAAAAACCAAACAAGACAATGACGTGATTGGTCATATAGGTCTGGTCTATGCCGAAACCAAAACTGAATTTTCAGGACCTATTTGACCGGGTGTGGTATGTGATTAAAACAAGAGAGAACAACGATGTGACCGACCACACAAGTGCGGTCAACGCTGAAATTGGAACTGAGTTATCATGATTGATCATATAGATGTGGTCTATGTTAAAATGAAACTGATTTGTTGTGATCAATTAGACCGGGTACGGTATGTGACAAAAACCAAAAGGGACAACAACGTGACCAATCATATAGGTCTGGTCTACGTCGAAATCGAAACTTAATTGTTGAAACCTATCTAACCGGGTACAATATGTGAGGAAAACCAGATAGGACAACAATGTTACCGATTGTACAAATGCAGTCTATACCAAAAATGAAACTAAGCTATCGCAGTTGATCGATCGGGTGTGGTATGTGACGAGAATAAGATAAGATACTGAAGTGACCGATCGGACGGGTATAATCTACGTCGAAAATGATATTTAACTGTCATGATCAACTGGATCATGTGCCATCTATGATGAAAACCAATAGGAAAACGATGTGACTGATCGTAAAGGTGCGGTCTCCATCGAAAATGATATTGAACTTTCGTGATCAATCGGATCGGGTACCGATTATGAAGAAAACAAGATAGGATAACTATGTAACTGATCATACAAATGGGGTCAACATTGAAAACGAAACTAAGTTATTATCATTGATCAAACTGGTTGTCATATGTGATGAAAAATAGACAAGACAACGACACAATCAATCGTATAAGTTCAATTTACGCTAAAAATAATACTAAACTATCATATCCAAATGGATCGAGTACCAACTATGACGAAAACCAGACATGACAACTACATGATTGACTTGACAGTGCAATCTACGTTGAAAGTGAAACTGGGCTGCAATAACCGATTAGACTGGGTCGATCTATATTGAAAACCAAACAAAACAACTAAACTGGCAATACCTGTCTGACTAGGTGCGGTTTGTGATGAAAACCAAAAAGGACAACAATGTGGCCCATCGTGCACATGCGATCTATGCCAAAAACGAAATTGAGTTGTAGTGACCAATCAGATCGAGTGTCATTTGTTACGAAAACCAAATAGGACAACGACGTAGCCAATTGTACTAATGCAGTTTATGTCGAACACGATAGTGAACTGTCGTGATCGATCAAATTGGGTGCCAATTGTGACAAAAATGGTCTAGGATAACTAGGTGATTGATTCTAAAGATGTTTATGTTGAAAACTAACTTAAGTTGTTGTGACCAATCATACAATGCGATCTACGTCGAAAATGATATTGAACTATCATGAAAGATCAGATCGGGAGTCGACTATGGCAAAAACCAGATAGAACAACTATGTGACTGATTGTACATATGAATTCTATGTCGAAAAAGAAACTAAGCTCCCGTGATCGATCAAACTGGGTTGGGTCTATGACAAAAACCAAACAAGTCGATGATATGATCGATCGCATAGATTTGGTCTACACAAAATCAAAACTGAATTGCAAAGACCTATTTGACCGGGTCCGATCTGTGAGGAAAACCAGATAGAAAAATGATGTGATCAATTGTACAAGTGCAGTCTACATCAAAAAAAAAATTTAGTTGTCATGACTGATTGGATCAAGTGCCATCTGTGATGAAAACTATATAGGTTAACAATGTGACTGATCGGATTGGGTATTGACTATGATGAAAACCAGATAGGAAAAAACGTGACTAATCATATAGATGTGGGGTATGTCGAAAACGAAATTGATTTATTGTGAGCGATAGTATAAGTCTAGTCTACATCGAAATTGAAACTGAATTGTTTGGACCTTTTTTACTCGATGTCGTCTGTGGGAAAAACCAGATAGAATAACAATGTGAGCAATTGTATAGGTGCGATCTACATCAAAAACAAAATTAAGTTGTCAGTACCGACCAAGCAGGTGCAGTATGGAGAACTACGTGACTGATTGTGTAGATGCAATCTACACCTAAAATGAAACTAAAAAGTTGTGACTGATCGGACTAGGTGTCGTCTATCATGAAAACCAGATAGGACAATGACATGACCGATCATATAGATACAGTTTACATATAAAATGATACTGAACTGTCGTGACCGATTGGATCGAGTGTCGTTTGTGGTGAAAACCAAACAGAACAACGACATGACCAATCTGTAGGTCTGGTCTACGCTGAAATCAAAATTGAACAGTCGGCACCTATCTGATCGACTATACTCTATGATGAAAACTAGACAACACAACAACATGAATGATCATATAGGTGTGTTCTAAGTCGAAAGAAATTGTCATAATCGATAGGACTAGGTGTCATCTGTGATGAATACAAGAAATAACAATGACATGACCGATCATACAGGAACGTTTTATGCCAAAAATGATGTTGAAATTTCATAACCGATCGAATTGGGTGCTGACTATGACAACTAGATAGGACAACTACATGACTATTCATACAAATATGGTCTACACCGAAAACAAAACTAGGCTATAGTGACCTATCAAATCAGGTTCGGTCTGTAACGAATGCAAGATAAGACAACGACGTGACCGATTGTATAGGTGTGGTCTATGCCAAAAAAGAAACTGAGTTCTCGTGATTGATCAGACCGAGTGCCATCTTTGATGAAAACCAGATAGGACAACGACATGACTAATTGTACAGGTGCAGTCTACGTAAAAAATGATATTGAATTGTCATGATTGATCAGATCGGGTGTCGATTGTGACAAAAACCAGATAGGATAACTACGTGATTGATCAAACAGATGCGGTCCACGTCGAAAACAAAAGTGGTTTCCATGACCGATCAAACAAGGTTTGTTCTATGATGAAAACAATAGATAACAACGATTTGATCGATCATATAGATTTGGTCTACGCTAAAATCAAAATTGAATTGTCGGGACCTAAGTGATCGAGTGTAGTCTGTTATGAAAACCAGATAGGACAATGACATTAGCGATTGTACAGGTGTGGTCTATGTCAAAAATAAAACTTAGTTTTCATGATCGATCAATCCAGGTGCCATCCATTATGAAAATTGGTTAGGACAACGATAAGACTGCTTGTATAGGTGTAGTGTCTGTAGAAAACGATACTGAATTGTCGTGAGCGATTGGATCATGTGCAAACTGTGATAAAAACTAAATAAGACAACTACATGACTGATCATATAGATCAGGTCTACATTGAAAACGAAACTGAGCTATCATGATCGATTGGTCCAAGTACGATCTATGACGAAAACTAAATCAAACAACAACGTGATTAATCATATAGGCCTTATCTACATCGAAACCAAAATTGAACTATCAGGACCTATCTAATCGAGTGTTGTTTGTGATGAAAACTAGACTGGACAAGGACGTGATGGATCGTATAGGTGCGGTCTATGTTGAATATGAAATTGAGTTATCGTGATAGATCGAACCGGGTGTCGTATGTGACAAAAACCAAGCAGGATAATGACGTGACCAATCGTACATGTGAGGTCTATACCGAAAATGATACTGAACTATCGTGACTGATTGGACTGAGTGCCAATTGTGATGAAAACTATATAGGATAGCAACGTGACTGATCGTACAAATGTGGTCTACGCCGAAAATGAAACTGCTATGATTGATTGAATCGAGTCCTGTTAGTGACGTAAACTAGACAGGACAATGATGTGATCGATCATATAAGTCTGCTTAACCTCAAAATCGAAACTCAACCATTGAGACTATTTGACCGAGTCCGGTCTATGACGTAAACAAAATAGAACAACAACGTGACCAATCGTATAGGTGCAATCTACGTAAAAAAAGAAACTAAGTTGTCATGACCGTTGGACCAAGTGCCGATTGTGATGAAAATCGGATAAGACAACAAAATGACTAATTGTACATATTCGCTCTATGCCGAAAAGGAAACTTAGTTGTCATGACCGATCGGATCGTCTTCAATCTATGACAAAAACCAGAAAGGACAATGACATGATCGATCATATAGGTCTGGTCTACGCTGAAACTGAAATTGAACTGTCGAGACCTATTTGATCGGGTGCAGTTAGTGATGAAAACCAAATAGGACAACACTGTGACCAATCGTACAGATGTGGTCTAAATAAAAAATGAAACTAAGTTGTCATGACTGATAGGATCAGGTATAGTCTGTGACGAAAACCAAACATGATAATAACGTGACTAATCGTATAGGTCTGGCCTACGCTGAAACTGAAACTGAAATGTTGGCAACTATTTAACCGAGTGTGATATGTAATGAAAATCGGATAGGACAATAACATGATCGATCGTATAGGTGTGGTGGGGTCTACGCCAAAAATGATACTAAATTGTCAAGACCGATCGGACCGAGTGTTGACTATGATAAAAACCATATTAGATAATGATGTGATTGATTATATAGATGACTTTATGTAGAAAATGAAACTTAGTTATCTTGACCGATCGGACCAGGTCTGATCTTTGACGAAAACTAAACAGGATAAGAATGTGATAAATTGTGCAGGGGCATTTTACATTGAAGACAATACTGAACTATTGTGATCAATCAGACCAGGAGTAGTCTGTGACAAAAACTAGACAACAAAATGACGTGACCTTTCATATAGGTGCGGTCAACATTTTCACGAGACTGAACTGTTGTGACTGATCGACTCAGGTGCCGACTCTAACGAAATCCAGATAGGACAACTACGTGACTAATCATACAAATGTGGTTTACTCCAAAAATGAAATTAAGTTATCATGACTGATCAAATTGAGTTCGATCTATGACAAAAACCAAATAGACAACTACCTGACCAATCGTATAGGTTTGGTCTACATCAAAATCAAAACTGAATTGTAGGGACTTATCTGACCAAGTGCGGTCTATGATGAAAACTAGATAGGACAATGACATGATTGATCGTAAAGATGTAGTCTACACCGAAAATGAAATTGAGTTGCCATGACCGATTGGATCAAGTATGGTTTGTGGCGAAAACTAGACAGAACAACAACATGATCAATCGTATAGCTCTAATCTATGCTAAAATTGAAACTAAACTATCGGGACCTATTAGATTGACTACGGTCTCTGATGAAAATTAGACAAGACAACGACGTGACCAATCATACAGGTACATACTACTCCAAAAACAATACTGAACTATCGTGCCCGATTGGACCGGGTACCATCTATGACAAAAACTAGATAGGACAATGATGTGGCTGATCATACAAGTGCATTATATGATGAAAATGATATTGAACTTTCATGACTGATCAGATCGGGTGTAATTTGTGACAAAAATCAGACAGGACAATGATGTGACTAATCGGATTGGGCACGATCTGTGATGAACTAAACCACATGACAGATCATATAGGTCTGGTTTATGCTTAAAACCTAAAATAAACTATCGAAACCTATCTGATCGGGTACAGTTAGTGATGAAAACCAAATAGGACAACGATGTGATTGATCGTACAGGTATAATCTATGCTATAAATGATAATGAACTATTGTGATCTATTGGACTGGGTGCAGTCTGTAACTAAAACCAAACAAGACGACGACGTGACTAATCGTACAGGTGTGGTCTTTGTCGAAAACAATACTAAACTGTCATGATGGATCGATTTGGGTGAGGTCTCTAATTAAAACCAGACAAAACAATGACGTGATCAATCATTACAAAAACCAAATAGGACAATGACATGATTAATCATATAGGTATGGTATATGGTGAAAACCAAACGAGACAACGACATGATCGATCGTATAAGTCTAGTCCACACCGAAATAAAAAATAAACTATCAGATTCTGTCTGATCGAGTGCGATTTGTGATGGAACCAAATAGGATTACGACGTTATCGATCTTACAGGTGTGATATACGCTAAAAATAATAATAAATGGTCATAACCGATCAGATCGAGTGTAGTATGTGATGAAAACCAGAAAGGACAATGATGTGATTGATCATATAGGTGTTCTCTACATGAATATGATATTGAACTGTCATGACCAATCGAATCAGGTGCAGTCTGTGATAAAAACTAGATAGAACAATGACGTGATTGATAGTATAGGTGTGATTTACACCAAAAAGGAAATTGAGCTTTCATGACTGATTGAACTGGGTGCAATTTGTGATAAAAACTAGTCAGAACAACAACGTGACTGATCGTATAGATTTGGTCTATACCAAAACTTAAACTAAATTGTTGGGACCTATCGAACATGGTGTGGTATGTTACAAAGACCAGACAGGACAATGATATGACCGATCATATAGGCGTGTTGTACTCCCAAAATTAAATTGAGCTACCATGTCCGATAGGACTAGGTGAGGTCTGTGATGAAAACCAAACAGGACAATGACATGACCTATCATATAAGTTTGGTCTACACTAAAATCAAAACTAAACTATCTAGACCTATTTAACCAAGTATGGTCTATGATGAAAACCAGACAAGACAACAGTGTGACCCATTGTATAGGTGTAATTTACACAGAAAACGATAATGAACTATCGTGATCAATTAGACCAGTTGTGTTCTATGGTTAAAACCAGATAGGACTATGAAATGGCCGATCGTATAGTTTTGGTCAACGCCAAAATGAAATTAAACTATCGGGACCTATCTAACTCGGTACAATATGTGATGAAAACCAAACATGACAATGACTTGACAGATTGTACAGGTGCATTCTACTTCGAAAATGATACTAAACTATCATGACTGATCGAACAGGATGCAATCTGTGATGAAAACCAGACAGGACAACGACGCGATTGATTATATAGGTGCATTCTACTTTGAAAACAGTACCAAACTATCTTGATTGATCAGATCGATTATAGGTTGTGACAAATACTAGACATGACAATGACGTGACCATTAGTACAGGTGCGATCTACGATAAAAATGATATTGAACTGTCATGATCAATTGAATCAAGTACCAACTATGACGAAAACCATTTAGGATATATACATGATTGATTGTATAAATGCGTTTTACGTCGAAAAACGAAATTCAGTTGCCATGACCAATTGATTACTACTCAAAAAGTGCTATTCGATAGCTTGTAATTAACTCTTTTAAATACTTTTGAGTAGTAGTTATTACCTTTTAACTTAATTAACATATTAAGGACCTTTGCAATCATTTCTAATCAAATTGTGTAAGTTTTGGTGCTTTTGATAGTAATTTGATCACCAAAACAATCCAAGATTGAGGAGAGTTCTATGGAATCCATGGCAAAGCAATGGGAAGCTCATTAACATGAAGAACCAAAGCTTTGAAGCTTTATAGTCCTTTGCCATAAGCAAATCATGAATGGAAGAAGGGAAAGCAAAGAGAGAAATCTAACATGAAGCATTCAAGAGGACATAACTGTTGGAAACTTTTGGAGCACTTCCTAGAGCTCAATTTATGCATACTATATTTCGTTTCAAAACTCAGGAAGTCAACAATCCAATGCTTCAAACGGTGCACGATTCGGAGTTGAAATGAAAAAGTTAGAGCCATTGAAACCGATCACATCAAGCTAAAGGCCAATTTCGTAGGCTACGAAATCAGCCTTTGGCTGCGAAATGGTGTCCTTCAGGTTGTGAAATTTTGCAGCCATCTTGCACGCCTGCGACATCCTCCTGAGTGCTTCTAGATATTTGTGATCGACATTTTTAGATTTTTTGCTTCAGATATTTGATGTCTAAATCCCCATTCTTTCCTTGTAATCCACCAATTATAGGATTCCTTATTTATTAAGTAAGAACAAAGGGTAAATAGCCTCATATATATTATTTGTAATTTCCATTTACAGAGATATCTCGGGAGCTTGTTCTCAGAGACAACTTTTTGTATAGTTTTGGAAGGAAGTAAAATACAGAGCTTTGCTCTGCCTTACCTACTCAATTTGATTGTATTGTATTTATTTTTTCTTACTAGCCAAACAAGCTCTGAGGATGTTTCCTCAGAGAATGAGTGGCTAGACTTTTAGTTCCTTGGAGCTAAGGTAGCCGGGTAAGGCCTCGAATGCAAGAATTGGTAGTTTTGTTGTTTCAGTTGTTAATGAAGACAAAGTGTTACCCGTTAATGATTTCTATGTTTTTAGTTAACTTAAAACGCCTTCAATTCACCTGGTCCAACACTTGGTAAGGCAAGTGATCTTTGTCCATTGAGATGCACTAGTTTACCTCTTGCGAGCCTTTGGAAGGTGACTTGAAGGTAGGATTTTCTAGAATTGCCAACACTTGGTAAGCTTTTAGACTCTACGGAGACATCCATTAGTTATCTCTTGCGAGCTTGATAAGGAAAGTCCAAGGTTAATGATCACCTTGAATGGAAAATGCTAGGTGAGAGGCATGAGCCATTGCAAGTTGCATCAGTGAGAGGGAATTAGTGCTGAAATCCATTAAAGGGATACATCTGTACAACACCGGTTAGAGAATTAACTATATGTTAATTCTCTAATGCGAGGAAAAGATTCAAGTGACCGGAGCTCCGTTTTTGCATAAGGAGCCTGACCCGAGTAAACCTAAAACTCCAAGGAAAGCTTTTCTTCATAAGTAATTCCCATTACTTTCTTTTTAGTTAGCTTAAAACAAATCCTTTTTCAACCAAAGTTTATGTTTTCTTCTTAAGCTAACCTTGAAATGAAAAAACACCAATTCAACTTTGAATTGGTATCAGTTGTAAGTTGAAAACCCTTCCCAGTGAACAATCCTAGAGCCGTTATGCTATATTAGCTAAAGCTATCCTAGTGCATGGTGATATAGGTTATAAATTTTGTTGATTACTCCTATCTGAGGACCAAACTCATGATACACCAATTGGGAACGAATCAAATGGCGTCGTTGCCGGGGAAGGTGCCAACTTCACAGTGATATTATTCCATAGTACTTGTGATTTTCATCACAAGTTTGGTGATTTTTCTTTCATTTTACTAACTCTTTTAATTGTTTCTTTTACTTGTTCATATTCTAACATATCTTTTAATTTAGTTTTAGTTAATCTAAGTTTTTTTGTAGTTTTGTTTTGTTTTCTTTTCTTCTGTTTTTGTTTTTGTTACAATTGATACTAGTTGTGTATGCCAAATTGGATACTAGATAGTGAAGGAAGGCTTGTTAAACGTGAAACACCTCATAACAAGGAATTGGAATTGAGCTTAAATATCATGGAAGTTACACCTGAAGATCAGCATAGTCACCATGGTCACCAGGAGAATCCCAATGAATTCAGATCAATGAGGGACCGCATGCATCCACCTTGTATGAGTGCACCATCATGTATAGTGCCCCCTACAGAGTAGCTAGTGATCAGACCACATATTGTTCTACTTCTACCAACTTTCCATGGGATGGAAAGTGAGAATCCCTATGCACATATGAAGGAATTTGAAGATGTTTGTAATACATTCCAAGAGGGAGGAGCTTCAATCGACTTGATGAGGCTTAAGCTATTTCCTTTTACTTTAAAGGATAAGGCCAAGATTTGGCTTAATTCTTTAAGGCCAAGGAGTATCCGTACTTGGATTGATTTACAAGCTGAATTCCTCAAAAAGTTCTTTCCTACTCATAGAACAAATGGCTTGAAAAGGCAAATTTCAAACTTCTCAGTTAAAGAGAATGAGAAATTCTATGAGTGTTGGGAAAGATACATGGAAGCCATCAATGCTTGTCCTCACCATGGTTTTGATACATGGCTGTTGGTGAGTTATTTCTATGATGGGATGTCTTCCTCAATGAAGCAACTCCTTGAGAGAATGTGTGGAAGAGATTTCATGAGTAAGAATCCAGAGGAAGCTATGGATTTCTTGAGTTATGTGGCTGAAGTTTCAAGGGGATGGGATGAACCGAACAAAGGAGAAGTGGGGAAGATGAAGTCTCAACCGAATGCTTTCAATGCTAAGGCTGGGATGTACACCTTGAATGAAGATGTTGATATGAAAGCAAAATTTGCAGCTATGACAAGAAGATTGGAGGAGCTAGAACTGAAAAAGATGCATGAAGTGCAAGCTGTTACTGAAACACCAGTGCAAGTAAAGCCATGTCCTATTTGTCAATCTTATGAACACTTGGTGGAGGAGTGCCCTATAATTCCAACTGCTAGGGAAATGTTTGGAGATCAAGCAAATGTCATTGGACAATTCAAGCCCAATAACAATGCTTCGTATGGAAACACTTACAACTCAAGTTGTAGGAACCATCCAAATTTTTCTTGGAAGCCAAGAGCACCTCAGTACCAACAACCAGCTCAACCATCTCAACAAGCTTCAAGTCTTGAACAAGCAATAGTGAATCTCAGCAAGGTTGTGGGAGATTTTGTTGGAGACCAAAAATACATCAATGCTCAACTCAGTTAAAGAATTGATAGTGTAGAGAATGCATTGAATAAAAGGATGGATGGGATGCAAAATGACTTATATCAGAAGATAGATAATCTCCAATACTCAATCTCAAGGCTCACTAACTTGAATACAGTGCAAGAGAAGGGTAGATTTCCTTCTCAACCTCACCAAAACCCTAGGGGTATCCATGAAGTGGAAACTCATGAGGGAGAATCTTCACAGGTGAGAGATGTCAAAGCCTTGATCACTCTAAGGAGTGGTAAAAAGGTTGAGTTGGCAACACCCAAGCCACATGTTGAAGAGGAAGAAGAAGAAGAGACAAAGAAGATGGAGGAAATCAAAGGAAAGAAGAAAGATATCAGTGAAGGGAAAAAGGACCATGATTCAATAGTGAATGCAAATCCGGAGAAAGAGCTTGTTAAGGAATAAATGTTGAAGAAACACACCTCTCCACCTTTTCCTCAAGCTTTGCATGGGAAAAAGGGGATCAGAAATGCATTAGAAATTCTTGAAGTATTGAGACAAGTGAAAGTCAATATTCCATTGTTGGATATGATTAAACAAGTTCCAACATATGCAAAATTCCTAAAGGACTTGTGTACTATCAAAAGAGGGTTGAATGTGAATAAGAAAGCCTTCTTGACTGAGCAAGTAAGTGCTATCATACAATGCAAGTCTCCTTTGAAGTACAAAGATATGGGATGTCCTACCATTTCAGTAATGATTGGAGGAAAAGTAGTGGAGAAAACTTTGTTAGACTTGGGAGCAAGTTTGAATTTGCTACCATACTTTGTCTACAAGCAATTGGGACTTGGTGAATTGAAGCCAATATCAATCACTCTATCTCTTGCTGATAGATCAGTGAAAATTCCAAGGGGGGATAATTGAAGATGTCTTAGTTCAAGTTGATAATTTCTACTATCCAGTAGATTTTGTTGTTCTTGATACGGACCCCATTGTCAAGGAAGCTAATTATGTTCCTACCATCCTTGGAAGGCCATTCCTTGCTACCTCAAATGCAATCATCAATTGTAAGAATGGACTCATGCAACTCACGTTTGGCAACATGACACTTAAGCTCAATATCTTTTATACGTCTAAAAAGCTAATCACTCCGGAAGAAGAAGAAGGTCCAGAAGAGGTATGCATTATTGACACTCTAGTGGAGGAGCACTGTAATCAGAATATGCAAGACAAGTTGAATGAAAGTCTTGGGGATCTTAAAGAAGGGTTGCCTGAACCCTCTGATGTGCTTGCTACTCTACAAGGTTGGAGGAGGAGATAAGAGATTCTACCTTTGTTCAATAAAGAGGAGGCACAAGAAGCTGCTAAGGAAGAGACCCCAAAGCTCAATTTGAAGCCTCTGCCCATGGAGTTGAAATACACATACCTAGAAGAAAATAAACAATGCCCTGTTGTTACATCTTCACTTCTTACTATTCATCAGGAGATTTCTCTACTTAAAGTTCTTAAGAGGTGTAAGAAAGCAATAGGATGGAAAATATCTGACTTGAAAGGCATCAGTCCTTTGGTTTGTACACATCATATATATATGGAGGAAGAAGCTAAACCAATTCGTCAACCTCAAAGAAGATTGAATCCTCGTTTGCAAGAGGTGGTGCGAGCTGAGGTGCTGAAGCTACTTCAAGTAGGTATTATTTACCCTATATCTGATAGCCCTTGGGTGAGTCCTACTCAAGTGGTACCAAAGAAGTCAAGGATTACTGTGGTTCAAAATGAAAAGGGAGAAGAAATTGCTACACGCCTCACTTCAGGTTGGAGAGTGTGTATTGATTATAGAAAATTGAATGTTGTGACAAGGAAAGATCATTTTCCACTGCCATTTATTGATCAAGTGTTGGAGAGAGTCTCTGGCCATCCTTTCTATTGTTTCTTGGACGAGTGCTCCGGGTATTTGCAAATTGAAATTGATGTTGAAGATCAGGAGAAGACCACTTTCACATGTCCATTTGGAACATACGCCTATAGAAGAATGCCTTTTGGTTTATGTAATGCACCTGCAACATTCCAAAGATGTATGCTTAGTATCTTCAGTGATATGGTGGAGCGAATTATGGAGGTTTTCATGGATGACATCACCATATATGGAGGTACATTTGAAGAATGCTTAGTCAACTTGGAAGCGGTTCTTAACAGATGCATTGAAAAGGACTTGGTGCTCAACTGGGAGAAATGCCATTTTATGGTACATCAAGGAATTGTCCTTGGCCATATCATCTCCGAGAAAGGCATTGAAGTTGATAAAGCAAATGTGGAACTTATTGTCAAATTGCCATCCCCAACAACTGTGAAAGGAGTAAGGTAATTCCTTGGCCATGCAGGGTTCTACAGGAGATTTATAAAAGACTTCTCTAAGCTTTCAAATCCTCTTTGTGAACTCTTGGCTAAGGATGCTAAGTTTATATGGGATGAAAGATGTCAAAAGAGTTTTGATCAATTGAAGCAATTCTTGACAACTGCTCCAATAGTGAGGGCTCCCAACTGGCAACTACCCTTTGAAGTAATGTGTGATGCCAGTGACTTGGCTATAGGAGTTGTGCTTGGCCAAAGAGAAAATGGAAAGCCCTATGTGATCTACTATGCAAGCAAGACATTGAACGAAACTCAAAGGAACTACACAACTACAGAGAAAGAATTGTTAGTTGTGGTGTTTTCCTTAGACAAGTTTCGTGCTTATCTAGTAGGGTCTTTCATCATTATTTTCACTGACCATTCAGCCTTGAAGTATTTATTGACAAAGCAAGATGCAAAAGCAAGGTTGATTAGATGGATTCTTTTACTACAAGAGTTCGATCTCCAAATCAGAGACAAGAAAGGAGTGGAGAATGTGGTAGCTGACCACCTTTCCAGGTTGGCTATAGCACACAATTCCCATGTCTTACCTATTAATGATGACTTTCCTGATGAATCACTTATGTTGCTAGCAAAAACTCCTTGGTATGCTCATATTGCTAACTATCTAGTTACTGGTGAAGTTCCAAGTGAGTGCAAAGCACAAGACAGAAAGCATGTCTTTGCAAAGATTCATGCTTATTATTGGGAAGAGCCTTTTCTTTTCAAGTATTGTGCAGATCAAATAATAAGGAAGTGTGTTCCTGAAGAAGAGCAACATGGAATCCTCAGCCACTGCCATGAGAATGCATGTGGAGGCCACTTTGCCTATCAGAAAACAACCATGAAGGTGTTACAATCAGGGTTTTGTTGGCCATCACTTTTCAAAGATGCCCACACCATGTGTAGGAGCTGTGATAGATGCCAAAGGCTCGGGAAGCTTAGAAAAAGAAATCAAATGCCTATGAACCCCATTCTAATAGTTGATCTCTTTGATGTTTGGGGCATTGACTTCATGGGACCTTTCCCAATGTCTTTTGGTAACTCTTATATCTTGGTGGGGGTGGACTATGTTTCTAAATGGGTTGAGGCAATCCCCTGTAAACACAATGATAATAGGGTGGTTCTCAAGTTTCTCAAAGAGAACATCTTCTCAAGATTTGGGGTGCCCAAGGCCATAATCAGTGATGGAGGTACTCATTTTTACAACAGACCTTTTGAAACCCTATTAGCCAAGTATGGAGTGAAGCATATGGTAGCTACACCTTATCACCCTCAGACTTTCGGGCAAGTTGAGCTAGCAAATAGGGAAATCAAGAACATATTGATGAAGGTGGTGATCACGAGCAAAAGAGATTGGTTTATTAAGCTTTATGATTCACTATGGGCATATAGAACAACTTACAAGACTATTCTTGGCATGTCTCCCTATCGCCTAGTCTATGGAAAAGCATGCCATCTCCCTCTGGAAGTTGAATATAAGGCTTGGTGGGCAATCAAGAAGTTAAACATGGACTTGATCAGAGCCGGGGCAAAGAGGTGCTTAGACCTTAATGAGATGGAGGAATTAAGAAATGATGCTTACATCAATTCCAAAGTTGCAAAACAGAGGATGAAGAGGTGGCATGACCAATTAATCTCCAACAAAGAATTCCAGAAAGGACAAAGAGTCTTACTCTATGATTCAAGGCTCCATATCTTTCCTGGGAAGCTCAAGTCAAGGTGGATAGGTCCTTTCATTATTCACCAAGTGCATCTCAATGGAGTGGTGGAATTACTGAATTCCAAAAGCACAGACATTTTTAAAGTCAATGGTCATGATGCGACTCATGGTAGCTTAGCTTTAAAGACGTATCAACAAAATTTATACCTTAGATACTATTACTAAAGTAGCCAAGCTACTATAGCATAGTGGTTCTAGGATCGTTCACTGGGAAGGGTTTTCGCAAACACAAGTGATATTCAAATTAGGAAAATAGGTGATTTTCTTATGGATGTTAGCTTTAAAAGAAGATGTAAATGTTTTAGAAAGATTTAAACTAATTTAAGCTAACATTAAAGACTAAAATGAAAGGGTGTAAAAACAAGTTTCTCAAAGATAGGATAGCTATGCTCTGGCTCTTATGCAAATTGGAAATCTCAGGATAGGCTCCTCGCGTTGGGGTTGCAACTATGGTGATGCTTGCTTCCCGAACCGGTATGGATTTAGCAAATCAAGTTTTAATCCTTTAAAATGGCAAAACAGATGGTAGTGAATTTCATCAATGGTTAGTCACCTTAGACTTCCTTTGAATGGCTCGTAAGAGATAACTAATGGTCTAAAGCCAAAAGCTTACCAAATATTGGCAACTCAAAGTCATTCCGGGTGATAAACTCACCTTTCAATGGCCATTGAAATTGGTTCTAATGGATTAATGCAAAACTTGGAATTGAAAACCTCACCTTCCAATAGCTCGTAGGAGATAACTAATGGATAGAAATCCAAAAGCTTATCAAGTATTGGCCGTTGGAAGTTGTCTAATGGAAATAAAAACTAAACTTTGCATTAATGAACCATTAATGAAAAACGACTACCTTACCTTCCGGGTGCGAGAAATTTCCATGGGAATGCATCCAAGCCATCACATAACATCCATACTTTGAGAAACTTAAAAGGTTTTAGCCTCTCATCCTTGGGGATTTCATCCTCCAAGGATGTTTGGCTACTAAGAAAATGAGAAAGAAAAGAGAAGCAAAAACAGAGCAAGGCTCTGTGTGTCGATTCTATATAATTCAATAATAATATATATATGTGTTTCAACAGATGCAAGGGAGTATATATAGAGAAGTTTTTCCAACCTTCCTAGCTAAGAAATCTTATGATTGGTGGATTACAAGGAGAAGAATGGAAATTTATACAAAAATATCTAAAATGAAAGATCTCATGTGGAGTCGGCAAAACAGGGGAAGGGGTGTGCGAAATTTTCGCACACCTGAAGGGGGTGTGCGAAATTTTCGCACACCTGGAGCAGTTGTCTTCCGAAGGCCATAACTTCCTCGTTTCAGCTCCAAATCGTACGCGGTTTGAAGCGTTGGATTGTTGACTTCCTGAGCTTTGAAATGGTATATAGCATGTAGAAAATGGACTTCGGGAAGTGCTCCAAAAGTGCCAAAGAAGACTGCAGCTGCTGTCCTCTGTTTTCCTCCTTTCTTCTCTTTGCTTCTCTTTGCTTCTCTTTGCTTTTCTTTGCTTTTCTTCTTTGGTTGGCTTGTCTAAGTAGCTCCTCCATCATTTGGCATGCTTGAATTGATTCATAAGCTGATATAAACATGTAAACTTGCCACAAAATGGTTAAAACCAATTACTAAGGACCTTAATGAATTAATTGGGTTAAATGAATATGATTACTACTCAAAGGTGCTTAAAACCATTATAGTTAGGTCTACAAAATAGCACTTTTTGGTAGTGATCAGGTCATCATCTCAAGCCATTCATTGAACCATTCAAGCAAGAAAATGAGGAAATCAACCTCCTTAAGCCACAAAAAGCCTAATCAGAAAAGGGTTAGATGGACTTGGTTTCACCAAAGTCCATATTTTTTGTTTAATTGTGTTAATTTATAAGCTTTATAAATTGTTTTGATTTTAATTTTGGTCTTAAATTGTGTTATTTATATGTAACTTAATCTTTTTGAATGATCTAATTTAGGAGGAATTGCAAAGAAATTGAAGGAAGGTCTCTGGGAATCAAGATGAGCTCAAAAGCAAGGAAAAATCCATGGTCTGCAAAATTTCGCAGCCCAAAATGGGCCCCTGCGAAATCGCCCCTTGGCTGTGAAATAATTTCGCAGCCCCTAAGTAGCAGCTGCGAAATCAGCTCTCCGCTGCAAAAACGCCCCTTCCACGCCCTTTGCGAAACACCCCTTTGGCACATGAGTGCCATTTCGCAGCCCCCCCCCTTGGCACATGAGTGCCATTTCGCAGCCCTCCACCCTCATTTTTCAGCTGCGAAATGGGCTGCAAAATCGACCATCTGCTGCAAAAATAAAAATCATCCTTTGGCATCCTATTTAAACGTTATAAATTCCATATTTCCTTTTTTAACCGGTCATTTGAACTTCAAATAGGTGCCAAAGAGGAGCCAAACCAGAGAAACCTTCCGCTTGACCCCTCCACCAGAGCCAAGCCGCACGCACCTCCGGCCACCTTCTCTGAGATAGCCATGGCCAAAACTTGAGAAGCTAAGTCCTCGTCCTCATCAACTCGCCTGAGAATCCCAAGAGAGAGCCCTGTCCAATCTGCCATACCCGAGCCACCACGGCCACTGGTCGTCCCACCTCCTGTTGAGGACGCACCCATGAGTCCTCCTTCGAGGCGCTATCAGACAAGGAGGTCACTCACCATGGTCGGGGCAAGCTCTTCCTGAGCCAAAAAGTCAGGTAGCGGTCCCCCAAAGAAGAAAGCCAAGGTATCAGAGCCAATTGACTTAATAGAGCTGTCTTCAGAGTCTCCATCAGAGCCTCAACCGTCTCAACCACCAGCCACAGAGTCTCTGATTCCCTCAGGCATGACTCCTGAGGTGGTTATCAGACGCCCCATGGTCACTCAGCCACCCATTGAGGGTAATTTGGATTGCAGGGCAAGACCATTCCACTCCGAGCTCTGTTTTCACATAGCTACTTTCAAACTTCAGCCTGAGCTCAGGGATTCTTTCCATCTGCTGCAAAGGTGCCATATGGAGCACTTGATGACTCCCAGGGATTTTTTCTATCCCCGCGTAGCATTGGACTTTTATCGGTCCATGACCACACACCAAGTCCGGGATCCTACTGTCATCCATTTTACCATAGATGGACGCCATGGTATTCTGGGAGCCAGACACATAGCAGAGGCACTCCGTATTCCCTATGAGCCAGCACATCCAAAGGATTATCGAGTCTGGACTCATCCTTCACAGAGCGACATAGTTCATATTCTGTCCAGAAGGGCATCCTCGCGGCAGTATCTGTTGAGGAAGGAGCTCCCTCCTAGCATGTTCTTTATTGATGCACTCCTGCGCCATAACATCTTTCCACTTCAGCATATGGTGCAAAGTTGGGAGCCCCAGCTGGACCAAAGCATCTAGATATTTCACATCCAGAGCAGCCAGAGGAGCCACAGCCGGTTGAGATATCAGCTGACATGAGAGCACCTACCCCTGCAGTGCCCTCTACAAAGCCTATACCTGAGGTTGCACCCTCTGCTCCTCCTGCCACACCACGAACTCCCCCTGTTATTTCACCCATCTCAGAGCCATCTCCTTCATCTAAGCCTAGGATTGCTATATCCATTTCCGAGTATAGAGGCTTATGCCACACTTTCTAGGCATTGGCCACTTCTCAGAGCATCCTCACTCAGCAGATGACAGCTCTTCGTGCTCATCAGGAGTAGATTATCGCCACTCAGACCCAGCATACTGCCATCCTGAGGCAGATTCAGCACCATATGGGTATTCTATCGACTCCTGAGCACCCCATTCCTATCCCACCAAAGCCATCATAGGCCCCTCCTTTCGTAGAGCAGACTTTGCCCTCTGAGGAGCCCACTACAAGAGAGGCAGAGGCATCCGAGCCATCATCTTCACATCATCCTCCTACCACTATCTGATCATTTGCATAGTTTCCTTTATGTATTTCCTTTATGTATATCCCTTATGTTTTCCCTACTGTAGTAGCACTTGTCATCCCATGCTGTTGATATTTCATATATTAGGATTAGTTGTATTACTTGTTCTCTTTTTGTACTTTCATGAAGTAATACAAATCTATCAATTTTTTCGCACTCTTAGCATTATTTTATTTTATTTCCTCTACTCATATCTTTTATTGTTTTTGAAACATGTGGTTTTTCCTATTCTACTCGAACTTCATATCATTCAGGAGGTACCACTTCCTCCCTGTAATCTCAATCGCTCATGTCACATTGAGGACAATGTTCAACTTGGTTGGGGGGAGAGTTGAGGAAGGAAGTTTTGTTATTAATGCTAAGTTATTTTGATAATTTAGTCACTTTTTGCTTAATTTCAAATTTTTTTTAAAAGTTTTTTATTCTACTCTCCATGGTTATTAAGGAAAAATTCTCAAAATAAAATGAGAGAAATTGAATTTTTGTCTTTTTACTTGACTTAAAGTTTGTATTATGCTTACTAAAGTTGGTGAATTGTTGAAACTTCTATTGAATTCAAGCTTAGTTCTTCCACTTTAAGCTATTCACACACTGTGCACAATAGGTTCCAATTATAAGATGAGAAACTATTTCCCTCTTGACTTAGGAAAATTTAGACTTGGTACCTTTGACCTTATTTTAATAGTGTTGGGACACCTTATAAAAGGCCAATGAGCCTTTGAAAAAAAAGAAGAAAAGAAAGAAAAATGTTTGCTTGCCTTGAAACTCGAGCAAGGTCTAAGGGGTATATGGTGAAAATCTTTAAAGCCTGGTGCCCTAAGCCTTCATTGGTTGGGAGTCACTGACCTCAATGCTCATTACAAGGGTGAATAGGTGGAGTTTAACATACTATAGGTGCTTGGGTATTAAAATTCATTCTCAAAAGTCCGGGGTAAAATCCGAGGAGTTAGTGGTTGAAAGATCCTTAAAGCTTGATGCCCTAAACCTTAATTGGTTGGGAGTCATCAATGGACCCCCGTTACATGGAAAATTTAGAAAAGAATACCTTTAAGCTTTGTACTCCTACATGAAAAAAATTGTGAAACAAAAGGGTGCGTTCTTAGCCTATTAAATTTGGTTAGTTTGCTAAGTGTTGAAAAAGAGCTAGGTTGGGGGGAGAGATTAGTTCAACATGCTATATTCAGAAACTATCAACTAACACTTAGATTTTTGTGGAAGAGTAAGGTTTGGTCCTTTGGAAGTGGAAATGATCTTAAAGCTTCAATTTGCATAATGTCTTCCCTTTATGAATTGTGATTAGGCAAAGTATTTGATAACTCTTGTCGAAATTTCAGTTTATATTTCTTTAATGTTCCATGTGAGAGTTTGATCATCATGCCACTTAAAATTTTTTGAAGTGATCAGCATGATCTTGTAAAGTATATTACTTTTTAGTTTACTTTTTCTCTCCTTTATTGCTAAGGGACTAGCAATATGTCGATTGAGGGGAGTGATTACTACTCAAAAAGTGCTATTCGATAGCTTGTAATTAACTCTTTTAAACACTTTTGAGTAGTAGTTATTACCTTTTAACTCAATTAACATATTAAGGACCTTTGCAATCATTTCTAATCAAATTGTGTAAGTTTTGGTGTTTTTGATAGTAATTTGATCACCAAAGCAATCCAAGATTGAGGAGAGTTCTATGGAATCCATGGCAAAGCAATGGGAAGCTCATTAACATGAAGAACCAAATCTTTGAAGCTTTATAGTCCTTTGCCGTAAGCAAATCATGAATGCAAGGAGGGAAAGCAAAGAGAGAAATCTAACATGAAGCATTCAAGAGGATAGCAACTGTTGGAAACTTTTGGAGCACTTTCTGGAGCTCAACTTATGCATACTATATTTCGTTTGGAAGCTCGGGAAGTCAGTAATCCAATGCTTCAAACGGTGCATGATTCGGAGTTGAAATGAAGAAGTTAGAGCCATTGGAAGCCGATCACACCAAGCTGAAGGCCAATTTCGCAGGCTGCGAAATCACAAGGTGATGGCTGCGAAATCAGCCTTTGGCTGCGAAATGGTGTCCTTCAGGTTGCGAAATTTTGCAGCCATCTTACACACCTACGAAATCCTCCTGAGTGCTTCCAGATATTTGCGACCGACATTTTTAGATTTTTTGCTTCAGATATTTGATATCTAAATCCCCATTCTCTCCTTGTAATCCACCAATTATAGGATTCCTTAGTTATTAAGTAAGAACAAAGGGTAAATAGCCTCATATATGCTATTTGTAATTTCCATTTATAGAGATATCTCGGGAGTTTGTTCTCAGAGACAACTTTTTGTATAGTTTTGGAAGGAAGTAAAATACAGAGCTTTGCTCTGCCTTACCTACTCAATTTGATTGTATTGCATTTATTTTTTCTTACTAGCCAAACAAGCTCTGAGAATGTTTCTTTAGAGAATGAGTGGCTAAACTTTTAGTTCCTTGGAGCTAAGGTAGCCGGGTAAGGCCCCGAATGCAAGAATTGGTAGTTTTGTTGTTTCAGCTGTTAATGAAGAGAAAGTGTGACCCGTTAATGATTTCTATGTTTTTAGTTAACTTAAAACGCCTTCAATTCACCTGGGCCAACACTTGGTAAGGCAAGTGATCTCCGTCCATTGAAATTCACTAGTTTATCTCTTGCGATCCTTTGGAAGGTGACTTGAAGGTAGGATTTTCTAGAATTGCCAACACTTGGGTAAGCTTTTGACTCTACGGAGACATCCATTAGTTATCTCTTGCGAGCTTGAGAAGGGAAGTCCAAGGTTAATGATCACCTTGAATGGCAAATGCTAGGTGAGAGGCACGAGCCATTGCAAGTTGCATCAGTGAGAGGGAATTAGTGCTGAAATCCATTAAAGGGAAACATCTGTACAACACCAGTTAGAGAATTAACTATATGTTAATTCTCTAATGCGAGGAAAAGATTCAAGTGACCGGAGCTCTGTTTTTGCATAAGGAGCTTGACCGTAGTGAACCTAAAACTCCAAGGAATGTTTTTCTTCATAAGTAATTCCCATTACTTTCTTTTTAGTTAGCTTAAAAAAAATCCTTTTTCAACTAAAGTTTATGTTTTCTTCTTAAGCTAACCTTGAAATGAAAAAACACCAATTCAGCTTTGAATTAGTATCAGTTGTAAGTTGAAAACCCTTCGCGGTGAACGATCCTAGAGCCGCTATGCTATATTAGCTAAAGCTATCCTAGTGCATTGTGATATAGGTTATAAATTTTGTTGATTACTCCTGTCTTAGGACCAAACTCATGATACATCAATTGGGAACGAATCACCAATCGTACAGGTCTGGCTTAGGCCAAAACCAAAACTAAATTGTTGGGACATATCTGACCATGTACAGTTTACGATGAAAACCAAACACGGCAACCACATGACTGATTGTACAGGTGCAGTCAACAACGAAAACAATACTGAACTGTTGTGATCGATCGGACCAGGTGCAGTCTGTGACAAAAATAAGAGAGGACAATGACATGAATGATTGTACAGGTGTGCCCTACATCGAAAATGATATTGAACTTCATGATCAATAGAATCAGGTGTTGACTCTGACCAAAGAAAAATAAGAAAACTACATGACTGATCGTATAAATATGGTTCACACAAAAAACAAAACTGATGTATCATGGTCAAATAGGAAAACGATGTGACTAATCATATAGGTACTGTCTACACTAAACACGATACTGAACTTTAGTAATTGATCGAATTGGGTATTGACTGTGACGAAAACCAAATAGGACAATGATGTGACTAATTGTATAGATGTTGTCTACACTGAAAACAAAATTGAGAAGTGATGCGACTCAAGGTAGCTTAGCTTTAAAGGCGTATCAACAAAATTTATACCTTAGATACTATTACTAAAGTAGCCAAGCTACTATAGCATAGTGGTTCTAGGATCGTTCACTGGGAAGGGTTTTCGCAAACACAAGTGATATTCAAATTAGGAAAATAGGTGATTTTCTTATGGATGTTAGCTTTAAAAGAAAATGTAAATGGTTTAGAAAGATTTAAACTAATTTAAGCTAACATTAAAGACTAAAATGAAATGGTGTAAAAACAAGTTTCTCAAAGATAGGATAGCTATGCTCCGGCTCTTATGCAAATTGGAAATCTCAGGATAGGCTCCTCGCGTTGGGGTTGCAACTAGGTGATGCTTGCTTCCCGAACTGGTATGGATTTAGCAAATCAAGTTTTAATCCTTTAAAATGGCAAAACAGATGGTAGTGAATTTCATCAATGGTTATTCACCTTAGACTTCCTTTGAATGGCTCGTAAGAGATAACTAATGGTCTAAAGCCAAAAGCTTACCAAATATTGGCAACTCAAAGTCATTCCGGGTGATAAACTCACCTTTCAATGGCCATTGAAATTGGTTCTAATGGATTAATGCAAAACTTGGAATTGAAAACCTCACCTTCTAATAGCTCGTAGGAGATAACTAATGGATAGAAATCCAAAAGCTTATCAAGTATTGGCCATTGGAAGTTGTTCAATGGAAATAAAAACTAAACTTTGCATTAATGAACTATTAATGAAAAACGACTACCTTACCTTCCGGGTGCAAGAAATTTCCATGGGAATGCATCCAAGCCATCACATAACATCCATACATTGAGAAACTTAAAAGGTTAGCCTCTCATCCTTGGAGATTTCATCCACCAAGGATGTTTGGCTACTAAGAAAATAAGAAAGAGAAAAGAAAAGAAGAAACAGAGCAAGGCTCTGTGGTATATTTCAATATATATGGGTATATTACATATATTTCTCCCTCTGTTTCAACGGATGCAAAGGAGTATATATAGAGAAGCTTTTCCATCCTTCCTAGTTAAGAAATCTCATGATTGGTGGATTGCAAGGAGAAGAATGGAAATTTATACAAAAATATCTAAAAGAAAAGATCTCGTGTGGAGTCGGCAAAACAGGGGAAGGGGTGTGCGAAATTCGCACACCTGATCAGGAGGTGTGCGAAATTCGCACACCATTCAGAAGGTGTGCTAAATTTTCGCACACCTTGGAGCAGTTTTCTTCCGAAGGTCATAACTTCCTCGTTTCAGCTCCAAATCATGCACGGTTTAAAGCGTTAGATTCTTGACTTCTTGAGCTTTAAAACGGTATATAGCATGTAAAAAATGGACTTCGGGAAGTGCTCCAAAAGTGCCAAAGAACACTGCAGCTGCTGACCTCAGATTTCCTCCTTGCTTCTCTTTGCTTTTCTTTTGCTTTTCTTTGCTTCTCTTTGCTTTTCTTTGCTTTTCTTTGCTTTTCTTCTTTGGTTGGCTTGTCTAAGTAGCTCCTCCATCATTTAGCATGCTTGAATTGATTCATAAGCTGATATAAACATGTAAACTTGCCACAAAAATGGTTAAAACCAATTACTAAGGACCTTAATGAATTAATTGGGTTAAATGAATATGATTACTACTCAAAGGTGCTTAAAACCATTATAATTAGGTCTACAAAATAGCACTTTTTGGTAGTAATCACACCCCCCAACCGACTCATTGCTAGTCCCTTAGCAATGGAGGAGATAAAAACTAAGTAAACTATAATAATATACATAAAAGGGATCATGCAAATCACTCCAAAAAATGATATGAGTGGCATGATGGACATCCATGGATCAATAAAGATGTGAAACTCAACCTATAATAAGAGTTGTCAAAGCATTCACTTGATCATAGAGTACAAAGAATGGATATTATGCAAGTTTAAGCATCAAAAGAATTTCCACTCTCAAAAGATCCAAATCAAATTCTTCCACTAAAAGCTAAGTGTTAATGTGATTAGCTTCTGAGTATAGTATGGATAACTATCATCTCCCCCCAACCTAAGTCTTTCTTTAAGCTTAGCAAAATTAACCATCTCTTGATAGGCTAGGAACGTACCTCTTATTCACAATTCTTTTCACTTACTAAACTTAACCAATTCACCCATGTAACAAGCAGAGGATCGGTGACTCCCAACCAATAAAGGCTTAGGGCACTAGGCTTTAAAGGCTTTCGCCACCCCTTCGGACCATGCTCAGGTTTCAAGGCAAGCAAAGAAGTTTATTCTATATTTTTTTTTCTTTTTCTTTTTATTTTTTATTTTTTATTTTTTATTTTTTCAAAGACTCATTGGTCTTTATGAGGTGTCCCAACACTATTAAAGAGAGGTTAAAGGTGTCAAATTATGATTTCTCAAGCTTAGAGGGTGAAATAGTTTCACATCTTATAACCGGAATCTAATGTATGTGTGTGCGAATAGCTTAAGGTGGAAGAGATAAGTTTGCATGCAATGGGAGTTTCAATAATTCATCAACTTTTAGAAGAGCATAATACAAACTCTAAGACTCATGTAATCAAGTTGAAACTCGACTTCTCTCATTTAATTTTGAGAGTTAATCCTTAATATCCATGGAGAGTAGAATAAAAACTTAAAAATTTTTAAAATTAAGCAAAAAGCAACTAAATTACCAAAATAACTTAGCATTAATAACAAAAACTTCCTTCCTCAACTCTCCCCCCAACCAAGCTGAACATTGTCCTCAATGTGACAAAGCGATTAAAAAATAGGGAGGAAGTGGTACCTCTTGAGTAATATGAAGTATGAGTCATGTAGGAGAAACCACATGTTTCAAAGAAAACATAAGAGTTAGTGAGTAGAGGAAATAGAAAAATGCCAAGCTTAAACAAAAAATGATGTCTATATATGATGTATCATCAGTAATACATCCAATATAAAGCATCAAAATATGGAATTTATCTATACTAATATAATATGTAAAGACAAAAAGTAAAGAGATGATCAAGTAATGGAAGGGTCCTATGGAGCTGATGCATCTGTGGTGGCCTTCTGAGTGGGTTGGATCAAGACTTTGGCCTCTATTCTGGTATTCTCCTAGGATGGCATAGTCTCCTCAACTGGAGCTCTCAGTTGGAGCTATGGGCTTTGATGGTTTAAGGAGGTCAGAAATGGAGTGAAAGGCTTCATGTGTGTGATCCCAGGGTGTGCGGGCTCTTTGACTGCTCTGGGGAGCTATGGCATAGCCTCCTCGGGTCTTAGGCATAATGAAGTCATGAAATGAGGCTCAGAGGCTTGGGATCTCCTCGTATGGTATCTGCTCTGAGGGGCAAAATCAGGTAAATGTGAGGGTGCATCTAGTGGGGCCCGTACAGGGGCGGCTCTCTGACTGCTCTAGGGAGTGGAAGTATATCCTCCTCGGGTCTTAGGCATGATGAAGTAAAGAAATGAGGCTTAGAGGCTTAGGATTGGGAGGGTAGGGATGAAGAATTTGAAATTTTCGCACAAGGGGGGGTAGGTGAAATTCGCACACCTCAAAAAGGGGTGTGCGAAATTTTCGCACAGGGCACTATTCACCCGCGCAAATGCAAAAGTGTGGCTCCTTCAAATGGCCATAACTTCTTCGTTTCAAATCCAAATTGATCACCGTTTGAAGCACTGGACTCCTGACTTCCTAAGCTTCAAAACGACATATGGCATGCATAATTTGAGCTCCAGAAATTACTCCAAAAACGTGTCCAACAGTAGCAAAATGGGTGCGGCTGCAACATTTCCGTTTAAGCTTTGCACAGTCATCTTCAAACGGCCATAACTTCTTCGTTTCAACTCCAAATCGAGCACCGTTTGAAGCTATGGACTCCTGACTTCCCAAGCTTTGAAACGAGATATAGTATGCATGAAATTTACTTCAGGAAGTTTTTCGCACAGGGGAGGGGGGGGGGGGGTGTGCGAATTTCGCACACCTCAAAAGGGGTGTGTGCGAAATTTTCGCATTCCTGTGGTTCTCCAAGACAGAGAGCATTTTTTTGAAAATTGGTGAAAAAACAAATTCGCACTAGGTTCGCACCAGGTTCGCATACCTGTGAAATTCGCACAAGGGGACAGAGAGTATGCAATTTTGAAAAGTGGAGCAAAAATGAATTCGCACCGGGTAGGGGAGGTGTGCGAAATTCGCACACCTCAAAAAGGGGTGTG
This sequence comes from Vitis cinerea var. helleri x Vitis rupestris, assembly GCA_945999865.1. Lineage (NCBI taxonomy): Eukaryota > Viridiplantae > Streptophyta > Magnoliopsida > Vitales > Vitaceae > Vitis > Vitis cinerea var. helleri x Vitis rupestris. The sequence goes on from OX253934.1 coordinate 16,691,340, forward strand.
CGAAATTTGCTGAAACTTGATTTTTTCTCCCCTGTTTTCCCCTGTTTCCACCAAGACTTCATTCTTCAAGCCTTCCTACCTACATGAACACTTCAAAACTCATCTCAAAAACATATTAAAACTAAATTAAAGCTAAGAATTCAAACTAAAACATGCATAAATTTAAAAAAAGCATAGAATTTAAATGAAGCTGATAGCATGTACCCCAAAAAGAAGATGAACTATTTAGCTCATCCTCACTCACACACCCACGTCATGCTGAATTCCCCCTGGATCCCAAACAAAATTGGCATCCTTCCCATTTGGTCCAAGGGAATTCGTTTCTCTTCTCTTCCCTAAAGAAGTGGATGCTTTAAAGGTTTCAGGTAACCCTTTATCAACTTGAACCTTATGATTTTCAATGGAAGGTTGGTCCATAGAGTTGTCATAGCAATCCCCCACCAAAGTGTCGATCATCAACACTTTCCTTGATCTTTTTGTATTGGTTCCTTGAAGGTTATGGTGGGGTTGAGGAGGAAGCTTCCTTTTCCCCCTTGCTATGTCGAGATTGGTGAGCTTCTCAATGGAGTCTTGAACTTTTTCTATCCTTAGTGATAGTTCATTATAAACCTCCTCCATTCTTACATTTATTGAACTCTCCAAATTATCAATCTTTTCATTAAGATGAGAGTTGATCTTTTGTTGCTCACCTACAAAGTCCTCCATGACTTTGCTTATCTTCAAAATGGCTTGCTCCAATGAAGATGTACTCATTGATGGTTGAGGTTGAGGTTGGGTTGTAAGGTTGGGATGGTTATTCCAACTTGAGGTGTAGGAGCTTTGGTAACCGTGCATTTCTCTCATAGTTGGAATGGTAGGGCACTCCCCTACCGTATGCTCATATGAATCATCTCTATTCAAAGCATACTTACTACCCCATTGGCTTTGTTGAACTTGCCTTTTCTCCAATTCAATCCGATCCCTCATGGATAGGTATGCGAATTTGTCCTTCGGTTGATGTTGAGAACTTTGATCACTACCCCATTGGCTTTGTTGAACTTGCCTTTTCCCCAATTCAATCCGATCCCTCATGGATAAGTATGCAAATTTGTCCTTCTCATGATCATAATGAGAGCTTTGATCTTCATGTGGAATTTCCATTTCTAAAAAAAATGATATTCAACTAAGGCTCTTTTCTTCAACTTGTACCAGGGTTCCCTCTTGGTCTCGAATCCAACAAGGAATGCACAAATTGAAATTAAAACAAAAATAAAAGAAAAGAGAATAAAAAATTTGTCCTTCTCATGATCATAATGAGAGCTCTGATCTTCATGTGGAATTTCCATTTCTAAAAAAAATGATATTCAACTAAGGCTCTTTTCTTCAACTTGTACCAGGGTTCCCTCTTGGTCTCGAATCCAACAAGGAATGCACAAATTGAAATTAAAACAAAAATAAAAGAAAAGAGAATAAAAAATTTAACTAAATAAAAACTAAACTAAAAAAAAATTATAAGAAAACTCACCAAACTTGTGATGAAGATCACAAGTTACCCTTAATGGTTGCTTCACTGTGCTTGTGGCACCTTCCCCGGCAACGGCGCCATTTGATGCGACTCAAGGTAGCTTAGCTTTAAAGGCGTATCAACAAAATTTATACCTTAGATACTATTACTAAAGTAGCCAAGCTACTATAGCATAGTGGTTCTAGGATCGTTCACTGGGAAGGGTTTTCGCAAACACAAGTGATATTCAAATTAGGAAAATAGGTGATTTTCTTATGGATGTTAGCTTTAAAAGAAAATGTAAATGGTTTAGAAAGATTTAAACTAATTTAAGCTAACATTAAAGACTAAAATGAAATGGTGTAAAAACAAGTTTCTCAAAGATAGGATAGCTATGCTCCGGCTCTTATGCAAATTGGAAATCTCAGGATAGGCTCCTCGCGTTGGGGTTGCAACTATGGTGATGCTTGCTTCCCAAACCGGTATGGATTTAGCAAATCAAGTTTTAATCCTTTAAAATGGCAAAACAGATGGTAGTAAATTTCATCAATGGTTATTCACCTTAGACTTCCTTTGAATGGCTCATAAGAGATAACTAATGGTCTAAAGCCAAAAGCTTACCAAATATTGGCAACTCAAAGTCATTCCGGGTGATAAACTCACCTTTCAATGGCCATTGAAATTGGTTCTAATGGATTAATGCAAAACTTGGAATTGAAAACCTCACCTTCCAATAGCTCGTAGGAGATAACTAATGGATAGAAATCCAAAAGCTTATCAAGTATTGGCCGTTGGAAGTTGTTCAATGGAAATAAAAACTAAACTTTGCATTAATGAACTATTAATGAAAAACGACTACCTTACCTTCCGGGTGCAAGAAATTTTCATGGGAATGCATCCAAGCCATCACATAACATCCATACTTTGAGAAACTTAAAAGGTTAGCCTCTCATCCTTAGAGATTTCATCCACCAAGGATGTTTGGCTACTAAGAAAATAAGAAAGAGAAAAGAAAAGAAGAAACAGAGCAAGGCTCTGTGGTATATTTCAATATATATGGGTATATTACATATATTTCTCCCTCTGTTTCAACGGATGCAAAGGAGTATATATAGAGAAGCTTTTCCATCCTTCCTAGTAAAGAAATCTCATGATTGGTGGATTACAAGGAGAAGAATGGAAATTTATACAAAAATATCTAAAAGAAAAGATCTCGTGTGGAGTCGGCAAAACAGGGGAAGGGGTGTGCGAAATTCGCACACCTGATCAGGAGGTGTGCGAAATTCGCACACCATTCAGAAGGTGTGCGAAATTTTCGCACACCTTGGAGCAGTTTTCTTCCGAAGGTCATAACTTCCTCGTTTCAACTCCAAATCATGCACGGTTTGAAGCGTTGGATTCTTGACTTCTTGAGCTTTGAAACGGTATATAGTATGTAAAAAATGGACTTCGGAAAGTGCTCCAAAAGTGCCAAAGAACACTGCAGCTGCTGACCTCAGATTTCCTCCTTGCTTCTCTTTGCTTTTCTTTTGCTTTTCTTTGCTTCTCTTTGCTTTTCTTTGCTTTTCTTTGCTTTTCTTTGCTTTTCTTCTTTGGTTGGCTTGTCTAAGTAGCTCCTCCATCATTTGGCATGCTTGAATTGATTCATAAGCTGATATAAACATGTAAACTTGCCACAAAAATGGTTAAAACCAATTACTAAGGACCTTAATGAATTAATTGGGTTAAATGAATATGATTACTACTCAAAGGTGCTTAAAACCATTATAATTAGGTCTACAAAATAGCACTTTTTGGTAGTAATCAAGAAGTCGTGACTAATAAGACTGAGTACAGTTTGTGACAAAAACTATACAGGACTATGACGTGATTGATCGTATAGGTCTTACCTACACCGAAACCAAAACTGAACTGTCGAAAGCTCTGTAATGGGGTGCGGTCTACTATGAAAACCAAACAAGACAACGATGTGACAAATCATAAAAGTACAATTTATGTAAAAATGAACTGGTTGTCGTCTGGGATGAAAACTAGTCAGACAACAACGTGACTGATCACACAAATCTGGTTTATGCCGAAAATGATAATGAACTATCATGACCGATTAAATCCGGTGCCGATTGTGACAAAAACCAAATAGAACAATGATGTGACTGATAGTACAAATATGGTCTATATCGAAAATGAAACAAAGCTTCCATGACAGATCAGATCGGGTACGGTCTGTGACAAAAACCTAATAAGACAACCACGTGACTAATCGTATAAGTCATGTCTAAGCCGAAATCGAAACTAAACTATCAAGACCTATCTGATTGTGTGTGGTCTATGATGAAAATTAGACAGAACAACAATGTGACTGATTGCATAGGTGCGGTCCATGCCAAAAATGATACTAAACTATTGTGATCGATTGGATTAGGTGTAATCTATGATGAAAACTAGAGAGGATAACGATGTTACCGTTATTACAAGTGCGGTTTATGTTGAAAACGATATTGATCTATCATGATCGATCAAATCGGGTGTTGACTTTGACCAAAACTATATAGGAAAACCACATGACTTATCGTATAGATGTGATCTACACCCAAAACAAAACTAATTGTCATGACCAATCGAACCAGGTACGATCTGTCACAAAAACTAGACAAAACAATAACATGATTGATCATATAGGTTTAGTCTACATTGAAATCAAAACTAAACTGTTAAGACCTATCTAACATGGTGCGATCTATGAGGAAAATTAGACAAGACAACAATGTGACCTATCGTACAGGTGCAGCTTATGCTGAAAATGAAATTAAGTCATCGTGACCTATCGAACTAGTACGGTCTATGAGGAAAACTAGACAAGACAATGACATGACCAAATGGAGAGGTGCATTCTACATCGAAAATGATATTGAACTATCATAACCGATCAGACTCAGTGCCATCTATGATGAAAACTAGACAGGACAATGACGTGATCAATCGTAAATGTCCTACCTACGCTGAAAATGATAATGAACTTTCGTGACTGATTGGATTGGGTGCTGACTTTGACGAAAACCAGATAAGACAACTACATGATTGATCATAAAGATGCAGTCTACTTCGAAAACGATATTGATTTGTTATGACCTATCAAACCGAGTATGATTTGTGATGAAAACTAAACATGACAACTACATGACTAATTGTATAGGTCTAGTCTACGTTGAAACCAAAACTGAACAATTGAGACCTATCTAACTAGGTGTAGTCCGTGATGAAAACCAAATAGGACAATAATGTGACTGATCGTACAAGTGTGTTATACTCTAAAAACGATATCGAACTATCATGATAGATACGACCGAGTGTAGTCTATGACAAAAACCAAATAGGACAACGATGCAATTGATTGAACAAACACCATCTACATAAAAAATGATATTAGACTTTCATGATCGATCAAATTGAGTATCGACTATGACAAAAATAAAATAGGACAATGATGTGACTGATTGTACAGATGCGGTCTATGCCAAAATTGAAATTGAGTTATCGTGATTGATATAATTGGGTACGATGTGTGACAAAATCCAAACAAGACAACAATGTGATTGATCATATAAACTGAATTGTCTAGACCTATTTGACTGAGTGCGATCTGTGATGAAAATCATACAAATTAATGAAGTGACCGATCATACATGTACGTTCTATTCATAAACGATACTGAATTGTTGTGATCGATCGGATCAAGTGTAGTATGTGATGAATACTAGATAGGATAACAACATGATTGGTCATATAAACGTGGTCTACGTTAAAAATGAAATTGAGTTGCCATGTCGATCGAATCGAGTATGGTTTGTGAAGAAAACCAAACAAGACAACGACGTGATTGACCATATAGGTCTAGTCTACATTGAAATAGAAACTAAATTCTCGGGATCTCTATGACTAGGTATAATTTGTGATGAAAACCAAATAGGACAATGACATGACTGATCGTATAGGTGTGGCCTACATAAAAAATGATACTGAACTTATGACCGATCTGATCATATGCTGATTGTGATGAAAACTATATAGAACAAAGATGTGATTGATCATACAAATGTGATCTACATTGAAAACAAAACTGAGATGTCATGACTGATCGCTTCAAGTACGATCTCTGATGAAAACTATAGGACAATGATGTGATTGATATTATAGGTCTTATCTACGCCGAAACTGAAAGTGAACTATTGGAACCTCTATGATTGAGTGCGATCTATGATGAAAACTTGATAGGAAAACAATGTGACCAATCGTACAAGTCTGGTCTACGTCGAAAACAAAACTGAGTTATCGTTATCTGTTAGACCGAGTGTCATCTGTTATGAAAATCAAATAGGACAACGACATGACCGATCATACTAAGTGCAGTCTGTGATTAAAACTAGATAGGATAATGACGTGACCAATTGTATAGGTGCGCTCTTTGTAAAAAATGAAGTTGAGTTCTCGTGAACAATCAAATGGGGTGCAGTTGATTCGTGCCCAACTAGTGTATGCCCTGTTGATTAGTGTTCAATCAACTGGTGTACTCTGATTTCTGTCCTGAGATGAGAGTAATCAACAAAATTTATAAACCTATTTCACCATATACTAGGGTAGCATTAGCTAGCATAGCATAGTGGCTCTAGGATCGTCCACAGGAATAGGTTTTCAAATTACAACTGATATTAGTTCAAAAACTGAATTGGTGTTTTTTCTTTTCAAGGTTAGCTTTAAAAGAAAACACAAGTATGTTAGAAAAGGTTGGTTTTAAGTGAAACCAAAAATAAAGTAACTGAAATTACTTACAAAGAAAAGTGTTTCTTGGAGTTTTAGATCACTAGGCTTGGGTTCCTTATATAAAAAGGGAAATTCCAGTCACTTGGATTTTTTCCTTGCATTGGGGATTTAACATATAGTTATTTCCCGAACCGGTGTCGTACAAATGCTTCCCCTTAATGGTTTCAAACACTAAATCCTTGTCACTAAATCATCTTGCAATGGTTCATACCTCTCACCTAGTATTGGTCATTCAGGGTGATCCTTAACCTTGGATTACTTGTTAAAAGATCGCAAGAGATAACTAATGGATGTCTCCTAGGAGTCCAAAAGCTTACCAAGTGTTGGCTATTCTAGATAATCCTACCTTTAAACCACCGCCTAGAGGCTCGCAAGAGATAAACTAGTGGATCTCAATGGACAAAGTCCACTTGCCTTACCAAGTGTTGGCCTAGGTGATTTTAAGGAATTTTAAGTTAACTAAAAAGATAAAAACCATAAACGGGTCACACTTTCTCTTCATTAAAAACTGAAACAACGAAACTTCCATTTTTGTATTCGGAACCTTACCTAGCTTCCTTCACTCCAAGAAACAAAAAGCCTAGCCACTCATCCTTTGGGAAAACATCCTCAGAGTTTGATTTGGTAGAAATAAAAATAAGAGAAAACAAAATGAGTAGGTAAGGCAGAGCAGAGCTCTGTGTATCACTTTTTGAAAAACTATACAAAGTTCGTCTCTGAGAAAAACTCCCGAGAGATCTCTCTTAAAAGAAAATTACAATAGATATTATATAGAGAGGCTATTCACCCTTCCTGCTAACTTCCCAACCAAGAAAACTTGTCATTGGTGGGTTACAAGGAGAAAATAAGGATTTACACACAAATATCTGAAGATAAATATCCAACGGAGTCGGTGCGCAAATATCTTAGATTACAGGTGGATTTCGCAAGTTCAAATGCAACTTGCGAAAATTTCACAAGTTGAAATTGTCCATTTTGCAAGTTGGATTCCTCAACTTGCAAAATTGTTGGATGGTTGATTTCTTCTGTGATTTGCTTCCTTGCATCCTTGTTTGGCTTTGGCAATGGGTTATGAAGCTCCAAAGCTTAGTTTTTTCATGAATTTGAACTTCAACTTGCTTTGCCATGAACTATACAAAGATCTCCCTCATTCTTGGATTGATTTGGTGATAAAAAAGCTATCAAAAACACTAAAACTTAACACAATTTGATTAGAAATGATTGCAAGGGTTCTTAACATGACAATTGAGTTAAAAGGTAATAAATACTACTCAAAAGTGTTTAAAAGAGTTAATTACAAGCTATAAAAAAACACTTTTTGAGTAGTAATCACTCCTCCCAACCAACATATTTCTAGTCCCTTAGCAATGAAGGAGAGAATAATAAAAATAAACAGTACTAAAATTTACAACATCATGCTGATCATTCCAAAAAAATTTCAAGTGGCATGATGATCAAACTCTCACATGGAACATTAAAGATATAAAATTCAAACTTCAACAAGAGTTATCAAATAACTTTCCTAATCACAATTCATAAAGAGAAGGCATTATGCAAATTTAAGCTTAGAAAGAATTTCCACTCCCAAAGGGTCAATCCTTACTCTTCCACAAAAATCTAAGTGTTACTTATTAGTTTCCGAATATAGTATGTTGAACTAATCTCTCCCTTCAACCTAGTTCTTTTTCAAAACTTAGTAAACTGACAACCTCCAATAAGCTAAGAACGCACCTCATTTATTTCACAATTTTTTTTCCTTTTTTTTTTGTAGGAGTACAAAGCTTAAAGGTATTCTTTTCTCAATTGTCCATGTAACGGGGGTCCATCGATGACTCCCAACCAATTAAGGTTTAGGGCATCAAGCTTCAAGTATCTTTCGACCACTAACTCCTCGGATTTTACCCTGGACTTTTGAGATTATAATTCAATACCCAAGCACCTACAGTATGTTAAACTCCACCTATTCACCTTTGTAACGAGCATTGAGGTCGGTGACTCCCAACCAATGAAGGCTTAAGGCACCAGGTTTTAAAGATTTTTACCGTATACCCCTCAAACCTTGCTCAGGTTTCAAGGCAAGTAAACATCAAAGGCTCATTGGGTGTCCCAACACTATTAAAATGAGGTCAAAGGTACCAAGTCTAAAATTTCCTAAGTCAAGGGGTGAAATAGTTTTTTATCTTATAATTGGAACCTAGTGTGCACAGTGTGTGGTAAGCATAAAATTGATGAAATAAGGTTGAATTCAATAGAAGTTTCAACAATTCATCAACTTTAATAAGCATATTACAAACTCTAAGTCAAGTAAAAAGACAAAAATTCAATTTCTCCCATTTCATTTTGAGAATTTTTCTTTGATAACCATGAAGAGTATTAAAAAAAAATTTAAACAAAAAGTAACTAAATTACCATTTATAACCTAGCATTATAAACAATATTTCCTTCCTCAACTCCCCCCAACCATGCTGAACATTGCCCTCAATGTTTGAAGAGCAATTGAAAATAAAGGGAGGAAGTGGTACCTCCTGAGTGGAATAGAGTCTGAATTGTATAAGAGAAACCACGTGATTCAAAAAAACAATAAAAAAATGAGTAGAGGAAATAAAATAAAAATATACCAAGCATACTAAAAAATGATGGATATGTATTACTTTAAGAAAGTACAATGGAACCATGCATAAGTAATACATCCAATCCCAGTATATAAAACAGCAAAAACATGGGATTAAGAGTTCTATTATGATAAGTAAATGCAAAAAATAATAGATAGATGATCAGGTAGTGGTGGGAGGATCATGTGGAGACGATGGCTCTATCGTGGTCTCTTGGGTGCTCTGGACCGAAGTCTCGACCTCTGCTATAGTAGTCTCCTCATGAGGCATAGTCTGCTCTGCTAGAGTAACCTCCTTAGATGGAGCTGTAGGCTCTGATGGGCCAGGCATATCATGCTCAGGTGGTGGCAAAATACCCAAATGTTATTGTATCTGTCTAGGAATGGCAGTATGTTGGGTTTGCATGGTAATAAGTTGATCTTGACGTGCACATATGACTGTCATCTACTGGAAGAGAGAACCTTGAGTGGTACTCAATGTCTACAATGTATGACATAGGCCTCTAAACTCTAAACTGGATATGGTGATAGAGGACTCAGATGGAAGAGGTGTTGATGTAGTTGGTACAACTGGTGGAGCTTCAGGAGTGGTAGGAGGAGTAGAAGATGTAGCCTCAGGCGTAAGCACTGTAGAAGGTGCTGTAGGGGTAGGTGGTATGATCTCTATAGGTATCTCAGCCTACTGTGTGATTGCGTGCCTAGCTGGTGTACCTTGAGTTTGGTCCTCAGACAAGAGTAATCAACAAAATTTATAACCTATATCACCATGCACTAGGATAGCCTTAGCTAATATAGCATAGTGGCTCTAAAATCGTTCACTAGGAAGGGTTTTCAACTTACAATCGATACCAATTCAAAGTTGAATTGGTGCTTTTTCATTTCAAGGTTAGCTTCAAAAGAAAACATAAACTTTGGTTGAAAAGATTGGTTTTAAGCTAACCAAAAAGAAAGTAATGGGATTTACTTATAAAGAAAAACGTTTCTTGGAGTTTTAGGATCATTGGGGTCAGGCTCCTCATGCAAAAACAAAGCTCCGGTCACTTGAATCTTTTCCTCGCATTAGAGAATTAACATATAGTTAATTCTCTAACCGGTGTTGTACAGATGCTTCCCTTTTATGGATTTCAGCACTAATTCCCTCTCACTGATGCAACTTGCAAAGGCTCGTGCCTCTCACCTAGCATTTTCCATTCAAGGTGATCATTAACCTTGGACTTCCCTTCTCAAGCTCGCAAGAGATAACTAATGGATGTCTCCGTAGAGTCCAAAAGCTTACCAAGTGTTGGCAATTCTAGAATATCCTACCTTCAAGTCACCTCCCAAAGGCTCGCAAGAGATAAACTAGTGCATCTCCATGGACAGAGATCATTTGCCTTACCAAGTGTTGGCCCAAGTGAATTGAAGGCGTTTTAAGTTAACTAAAAACATAGAAACCATAAACGGGTCACACTTTCTCTTCATTAACAGTTGAAACAGCAAAACTACCAATTCTTGCACACGGCACCTTCCCCAACTACCTTAGCTCCAAGAAACAAAAAGCCTAGCCAACCATTCTCTGAGGAAACATCCTCAGAGCTTGTTTGGCTAGTAAGAAAAATACAATCAAATTGAGTAGGTAAGGCAGAGCAAAGCTTTGTATTTTACTTCCTTCAAAACTATACAAAAAGTTGTCTTTGAGAACAAGCTCCCGAGATATTGTGTAATGAAAATTACAAAACAATATATATGAGGTTATTTACCCTTTGTTCTTACTTAATAACTAAGGAATCCTATGATTGGTGGATTACAAGGAGAAAATGGGGATTTAGACATCAAATATCTGAAGCAAAAAATCTAAAAATGTCGGTCGCAAATATCTGGAAGCACTCAGGAGGATTTCGCAGGCATGCAAGATGGCTGCGAAATTTCACAAGCTGAAGGACACCATTTCGCAGCCAAAGGCTGGTTTCGCAGCCATCACCTTGTGATTTCGCAGCCAAAGGCTGATTTCACAGCCTACAAAATTGGCCTTTAGCTTGGTGTGATCGGTTTCCAATGGCTCTAACTTCTTCATTTCAGCTCCGAATTGTGTACCATTTGAAGCGTTGGATTGCTGACTTCCCTAGCTTCGAAACAACATATAGTATGCATGAAATGAGCTCCAGGAAGTGCTTCAAAAGTTGATGTCCTCTTGAATTCTTCATGTTATATTTCTCTATTTGTTTTCCCTCCTTGCATTCATGATTTGCTTCTGGCAAAGGATTATAAAGCTTTAATGCTTAGGTTATTCATGTTAATGAGCTTCCAATTGCTTGGCCATGGATTCCATAGAACTCTCCTCAATCTTGGATTGCTTTTGTGATCAAAATACTATCAAAAACACCAAAACTTACACAATTTGATTAGAAATGATTGCAAAGGTACTTAATATGCTAATTGAATTAAAAGGTAATAACTAATACTCAAAAGTGTTTAAAAGAGTTAATTACAAGCTACAAAATAAAACTTTTTGAGTAGTAATCACTGTGCCTGCTGTGCCTATGGTGGTTGCTCATCCTATGGTAACTCTGGAGGTGCTGGTATATCTGGGGCTCCTGGAGGTGCAACATAAGCCATCAAATGATTCCATTTGTCGAGAGTGAATAGCTCTCGACAAATGCGGTGGTGCTCAAGTTGAGGCTCAGAAGGATAGTACAAATGCTCTCTAATATCTGATAGAGCAGCCTAGGAAAAAGTAATGGAATGGCATCTGCTCTCTGGAGCTTCTTCCTGTGGACCTTCTCTTCAAAGTAGAGAAGAGAGGTCATAATCAAATGATGAGGGCCAATGTAAAAACCCTCTGATATCTGGAATAAAGCCTCCAATATAGATCCTCTCCTTTATACAATATGTTGAAGTGGAAATATGTTAAAACGCAGCACCACATCTAGAATGAGCATCTTAGGTGGAAGCTCCTTCCTAAGAAGAAATGAGCTTGTAAAGGTTCCCCTAGACAATATACTGACCATGTCCCTCTGAGAAAAATGAGACGACTCTTTGAAATCTACTGGACTCACAGGCTCATATGGAATGTGTAGGGCCTCTACAATGTGTTTGGCTCCAAGGATACCATGGCGTTCGTGAATAGTGAAGTGGATGACAGTAAAATCCCGGATGCGACGAGTAGACATAGACTGATAGAAGTCTAGTGCTAATCTGGGATAGAAGAAGTCCTTAGGAGTCATCAAGTGCTCCAAATGGTATCTCTATAGTAGGTGGAATGAATCTCTAAGCTCCGACTGCCGTCAGAACGTCTCCATATCAAAACATAGCTCGAAGTGGAATGGCCTGGCTCGGCAATCCAAATTTCCCTCAATAGGTGGCTGTGTAACCATAGGTTGCCTGATAACTACTTCTGGAGTCATCCTAAAAGGAATCTGAGACTCTATAGCAGGCAGCTGAGGCTGTGGAGGTGCAGATGACTCTCCTAGGCCTGAAACTCTAGCTTTTTTTGCAGGAGGGCGACGAAGTGATTTCTTGGGGCACGAAGTGCTTGCCCCAGGTGTAGTGGGTGGTCTCCTCATCTCATACTTGCTCTGAGAAGGGCTAGATGGCACCCCACCCTCAAAAGGTGGAATGGTAGAGGTCGTGTAGCCTCAAATGTGGAATCCTGCATAAGTGAAGCTCTTGGTCTTAGATTGCGAGTTGATGGAGACGCGGCGTGGGCTCCTCTTGTCTTGGCCATGGTTGAAATGGAAAGGCTTGTGTTCCACAGGGTGCGGAGGTGTACGGAGTGCTTCCTCTTCAGACGCACGACCTCTGGGCTTCCAATGGAGGAAATGCTCTAATATTTAGGGCTTCGCAACTTATAGGGTTTTTTCACATCTTGGAATGGATGTGCGAAATGAAAATAGAAGACATCAGAGGTTTAAATAGGAATTTAAATGATGGTTGGCATTTTCGCAAGTTGCCTGGAATTCGCAAATTGGTTTGCAAGTTACCCCATTTCGCAACTTGATTCACAAGTTGATTCGCAGGCTGCGAAAATGGATTTTTAACTTACGAAATGGCACACGCGTGCCTAGAGGTGCTTTCACAGGCTGCGAAAATTTTTGCAAGTTGAATAGTGGACTTGCGAATTTGAGCTTTAAGGATTTCGCAAGTTGGACCCTATTTTTGCAAGTTGGAATTTCATAACTTGCGAAATTTTCACAAGTTGAAATATTTCTCTATTTTTCAGGCTTTTTCTCTTTCTTTGGTTCTTTAAGGCTTGCCTCCAATTCCTTAGAAGTTCCTCCTAATTTTGATCATCCAAAAAGTCTAAGTTAGATCAAAATAAAATAAATTAAAGCTAAAATTAAAATTAAAACAAATAATAAAGCTTTTAAATCAAAACAATTGAAACAAAAAAACATGGACTTTGGTTAGTCTTTAGAAAGACTAAGTCCATCTACCCCCTTTTTGGTTAAGATTGTTGTGGCTCAAGGAAACTGACTTCCTCCTAGTCTTGATTGAAAGACTCCATGAATGGCTTGAGACGGTGGGCATTGACTTTGAAAGTGTCTGTGGTGTTGGAATTTAGTAGTTCCACTACTCCATTGGAATGCACTTGGTGAATAATGAAAGGGCCTATCCACCTTGATTTTAGCTTTCCTGGAAAGATGTGGAGCCTAGAGTCATAGAGTAAGACTCTTTGTCCCTTTTGATATTCTTTATTGGAGATTAACTGATCATGCCACCTCTCCATCCTCTGTTTTTCAATTTTGGAATTGATGTAGGCATCATTTCTCAATTCCTCCATCTCATTAAGGTCTAAGCACATCTTCATCCCGACTATGTTCAAGTCCATGTTTACCTTCTTAATTGCCCACCAAGCCTTGTATTCAACTTCCACAAGGAGATGGCATGCTTTGCCATAGACTAGGCGATAAGGAGACATGCCAAGAATAGTCTTGTAAGCTGTTCTGTATGCCCATAGTGAATCATGGAGCTTAACAGACCAATCTCTTCTGTTTGTGTTCGCCACCTTCATCAATATATTCTTGATTTCCCTGTTTGCTAACTCAACTTGCCCAGAATTCTGAGGGTGGTAAGGTGTAGCTACCTTGTGCTTCATCCCATACTTGGCTAAGAGAGTTTCAAAAGGCTTGTTGCAAAAATGAGTACCTCCATCACTGATTATGGCCTTGGGCACCCCAAACTTGAGAAGATGTTCTCTTTGAGAAACTTGAGAACAACTCTGTGGTCATTGTGTTTACACGGGATTGCCTCAACCCATTTAGAAACATAGTCTACCCCCACCAAAATGTAAGAGTTACCAAAAGACATAGGGAGAGGTCCCATGAAGTCAATGCCCCAAACATAAAAAAGATCAAAAGGCTTAAGCTCACGGGATCATAAGTCATTCATATCATCTACAGATATGAATTGTTCATAGCTTATAGAGCACTGAACTCATGATGAGGAGTCTTTCATGTGAACCATAGCCTTGAGATGTTCATAGTATCTAAAAGCTTGAGCTCATGACCCGATGTTGTTGATGTCATCTAGAGCCTTGAGTTTTTCATAGCATCTAGAGCCCTAAGCTCACGACCCGAAGTCATTCATGCCAACCACAACTCAGAGTTGTTTATAGCATTTAGAGCCCTGAACTCACTTTTCGGAGTCGTTCATGTCATCCACAACCCTAAGCTTTTCATAACATTTTAAGCTCTGAGCAGTTCGTAGCATCCAAAGCCCTAAGCTCACAACTAGAAGTAGCTCATCACATCCACACCCTTGAGCAGTTCATAGAATCTAGAGCCTTAAGCTTATGACCTAAAGTCGTTCATATGGTTATCTAGAGCGTTGAGTTCATGACCTAAAGTCATTCATGTCATCCATGACCCTCACTTGTTCATAGCACCAGTTGCTTGAGTTCATGACGTTGAATTCTTCATATCATCTATATCCTAGAGTGGTTCATAGCATTTAAAGGCCTGAGCTCACAGGATCCTAAGTCATTCATATCATGTACAACTCTGAGCCGTTCATAGCTTTTAAAGCCTTGAGCTCACGACCCAGAGTCTTTCATGTCAACCCCAACCCTGAGGTTTTCAAAGTATCTAGAGGCTTAAGCTCACTTCCTAGAGTCGTTCATGTCATCCACAATGAGTTGTTCATAGCATACAAAGGCTTGAGCTCATGATGCAAAATCATGAATATGATCTATCTCCTAAGGGATTCATAGCATCTAAGGGCCCAAGCTCATGGGATATCGAGTCATTCTTATCATCCACAACTCTTGGTTGTTCATAACATCTAGAGCCCTAAGCTCATGGGATCATGAGTCGTTCATATCATTTAGAACTCTAAGTTATTCATAGCATCTAGTAGCCCGAGCAGATGACTTGGATTAGTGTATGTCATCCACAACCCTGAGGTGTTCATAGAATCTAGAGCACTGAGCTTTTCATAGCATTTAAAGCCCAGAGCTCATGACCTAAAGTAGCTCATCCAATCCACACCCCTAAGCGGTTGATAGCATCTAGAGCCCTAAGCTTACGACCCATAGTCGTTCATGTTAACCACAACCCTAAGCTGTTCATAGTATCTAGATCCCTAAGCTCGTAACTCGGTGTCATTCATGTCATCCAGAGCATTGAGTTGTTCATAAAATTTAGAAGCTTCAACTCACGACCTAAAGTCTTTCATGTCAACCACAACCCTGAATTGTTTATAGTATTTAGAGCACTAAGCTCATAACCCACTATTGTTCATGTCATCCACAGACCTAAGTGGTTCATAACATTTAGAGGCTTGAGCTTATGATGCAGAATCGTTCATGTCATCCACAACCCTAATATATTCATTACATCTAGAGCCCTAAGCTAATGACCCAGAGACTTTCACATCATTGACAAACATGACCTGTTCATAGCATCTAAGGCCTTGAGCGCACAACCCAAATTCGTTTATGTTAACCACAACCCAAAGTTGTTCATAACATCTAGAGCCCTGAGCTCACAACCAAGAGAAGCTCATGTCATCCATAACCCTGAGTTGTTCATAGCATCTAGAGCCTTGAGCTCATGACGTAGAGTAGCTCATGTCATCCACAGCCTTGAGCTATTCATAGAATTAAGATCCATGACCTCATGACCCAAAGTTATTCATGTCAACCACAACCTAGAGTTATCCATAACATCTAGTGCCTTGACTTCACAAACCCGAGTAGCTCATGTCATTCATAGCCTTGAGTTACTAATAGCATCTAAAGCCCTGAGCTCACCATCCAAAGTCATTCATGTCAACCCCAACCTGAAGCTATTCATAGCATCTAGAGCTCTAAGCTCATGTCTCAAAGTCGTTCATGTGAACCACAACTGATTCATTCCCAATTGGTGTACTCCTGAGTCAGTCCTCAAATGGGAGTTATCAACAAAATTTATAAACCTAAATCACCATATACTAGGGTAGCACAGCTAGCATAGCATAGTGGTTCTAGGATCGTCCACAGGGATGGGTTTTCATTTCACACATGATATTACTTTAAAGAATTGGATTGGTGTCTTTCCTTTTATAAGTAAGCTTTACAAGAAAACATAATCTTTGGTTGAAAAAGGTTGGTTTTAAGCTAACAAAAAATAGTAGCTGATTTTTAATTACAAAGAAAAGGTTTCTTGGATTTTTAGGTCACTAGGTTCAGGTTGCTTTTATAAAAGAGAAGATTCCCGATCTTTTCCTCGCATTAGGGATTTAACCTATAGTTATCCTCCCAACTGGTGTGTTATAGTTGCTTCCCATTAATGGTTTCAACGCTAAATCCCTCTCACTGATGCATCTTGCAATGGCTCGTACCTCTCACCTAGCATTTGCCATTCAAGGTGATCCTTAACCTTGGATTACCCTTCAAAAGCTCACAGGAGATAACTAATGGATGTCTCCAGGGAGTCCAAAAGCTTACTAAGTGTTGGCTATTCTAGATAATCCTACTTTTAAACCACCTCCCAGAGGCTCGCAAGAGATAACTAATGGATCTCTATGGATTGAGTCCGAAAAGCTTACCAAGTGTTGGCCTAGGTGATTATAAGGGATTTTAAGTTAACTAAAAATATAAAAACCATTAACGGGTCACAACCTTCTCTTCATTAAAAACTAAAACAAGGAAAACTCCTACTTTTTTATCTGGGTCCCTTACCTAGCTTCCTTCCGTCTAAGAAACAAAAAAGTCTAGCCACTTATCCTCGAAGAAAACATCCTCAAAGGTTGTTTAGCTAGAAAGAAAAATACAATCAAAGTGAGTAGTGATTACTACTCAAAAAGTGCTATTTGATAGCTTGTAATTAACTCTTTTAAACACTTTTGAGTAGTAGTTATTTCCTTTTAACTCAATTAGCATATTAAGGACCTTTGCAATCGTTTCTAATCAAATTGTGTAAGTTTTGGTGCTTTTGATAGTATTTTGATCACCAAAGCAATCCAAGATTGAGGAGAGTTCTATGGAATCTATGGCAAAGCAATTGGAATCTCATTAACATGAAGAACCAAAGCTTTGAAGCTTTATAATCCTTTGTCATAAGCAAATCATGAATGCAAGGAGGGAAAGCAAAGAGAGAAATCTAACATGAAGAATTCAAGAGGACATCAACTGTTAGACACTTTTGGAGTACTTTCTAGAGCTTAATTTATGCATGCTACATGTCCTTTCGAAGCTCGAGAAGTCAACAATCCAATGCTTCAAACGGTGTATAATTCAGAGCTAAAATGAAGAAGTTAGAGCCATTGGAAGCCGATCACACCAAGCTGAAGGCCAATTTTGCAGGCTGCGAAATCAGCCTTTGGCTGCGAAATCGCAAGGTGATGGCTGCGAAATCGCAAGGTGATGGCTGCGAAATGGTGTCCTTCAACTTGTGAAATTTCGTAGCCATCTTGCATGCCTATGAAATTCTCCTGAGTGCTTCCAGATATTTGCGACCGACATTTTTAGATATTTTGCTTCAGATATTTGATGTCTAAATCCCCATTCTCTCCTTATAATCCACCAATAATAGGATTCCTTAGTTATTAAGTAAGAACAAAGGGTAAATAGCCTCATATATATTGTTCTATAATTTTCATCACAGACATCTCTCGGGAGCTTGTTCTCAGAGACAACTTTTTGTATAGTTTTGAAGGAAGTAAAATACAAAGCTTTGTTATGCCTTACCTACTCAATTTGATTGTATTGTATTTATTTTTTCCTACTAGCCAAACAATCTCTGAGGATGTTTCCTCAGAGAATGTGTGGCTAGACTTTTAGTTCCTTGGAGTTAAGGTAGCCGGGTAAGGCCCCTAATGCAAGAATTGGAAGTTTTGTTGTTTCAGCTGTTAATGAAGAGAAAGTGTGATCCGTTTATGATTTCTATGTTTTTAGTTAACTTAAAACGCCTTCAATTCACCTAAGCCAACACTTGGTAAGGCAAGTGATCTCCGTCCGTGGAGATGCACTAGTTTACCTCTTGTGAGCCTTTGGGAAGTGACTTGAAGGTAGGATTTTCTAGAATTGCCAACTCTTGGTAAGCTTTTAGACTCTAAGGAGGCATCCATTAGTTATCTCTTGCTAGCTTGAGAAGGGAAGTCCAAGGTTAATGATCACCTTGAATGGAAAATGCTAGGTGAAAGGCACGAGCTATTGCATGATGCATCAGTGAGAGGGAATTAGTGCTGAAATCCATAAAAGGGAAGCATCTGTACAACACCGGTTAGAGAACTAACTTATGTTAATCCTCTAATGCGAGGAAAAGATTCAAGTGACCGGAGCTCTGTTTTTACATGAGGAGCCTGACCCTAGTGAACCTAAAACTCCAAGGAATGGTTTTCTTCATAAGTAATTCCCATTACTTTCTTTTTAGTTAGCTTAAAACAAATCCTTTTTCAACCAATGTTTATGTTTTTTTTCTTAAGGTAACCTTGAAAGAAAAAGCACCAATTCAGCTTTAAATTATGAGTTGTAAGTTGAAAACCCTTCCCAGTGAACAATCCTAGAGCCACTATGCTATATTAGCTAAGGCTATCCTAGTGCATGGTGATATAGGTTATAAATTTTGTTGATTACTCCTGTCTGAAGACCAAACTCAAGGTACACCAGCTAGGCACGCGATCAAGTAGGTAAGGAAGAGTAAAGCTCTATTTATTTCTTACTAAAAATGTACAAGTGATCCCCAAGAATGTCTTCTGAGATTCTGAGATAGACATTACAAAAAGAGATATCTTAAGATATAGAAAGAGAGATATTTTCAACCCCTCAATTAGATATCCTAAATATCTAAAAAGATCTTCAGCTGATTACAAGGAGAGAATAGATAATTACACAAAATATCTTGAGGTAAAAATCTAACGGAGTCGGTGCAAAACATCTGAAGATTACATGAAGATTTTGCAAAGTCAAATATGGAGTTGCGAAATTTCGCAAGAGGAAAAGGAGTTGCGAAAATTTTGGAAGTGGTGAAAAGTGATTGCGAAATTTCTTTCTGTCTTGCGAAAATTTCTCAAGTGGTTGTGAAATTCTTCAGTGTTAGATTCCTTATCTGATTCTCTTTCTTGCACACTTGATTGATTTGGCAAAGGCTTTGAAGTTCTCCAAAACTTGGATTCTTCATGTAATTTAGCTTCAATCTTGCTTTGCCATGGATTATACTAAGTTCTCCCTCATTCTTGGCTTGTTTTAATGATAAAAAAGCTATCAAAAATATCAAAACTTGCCAAAAATTGATTAGTAACACTTGCAAGGATCCTTAATAATATGCCAATTGAGTTAAAAGCTAATAAATACTACTCAAAAGTGTTTAAAAGAGTTTATAAGAAGCTATAAAAGAGCACTTTTTGAGTAGTAATCAACAGCCTAGAGCTGTTTATAACATCTAGAGTCTTGAGCTCACAACCGATAGTCGTTCATGTCATCCACAACCTTGAGTTATTCAAAGCATCTAGAGCCCTGAGCTCATGACTTAGAGACTTTCATGTCATCAACAGCCTTGAGTTGTTCATAGCATCTAGAACCTTAAGCTCACAACCCGGAGTCATTGATGTCAACTACAGCCTAGAGCTATTTATAGCATATAGAGCCTTGAGCTCACGACCTAGAGAAGCGCATGTAATCCACAACCTTGAGTTGTTCATATCATTTAAAGTCGTGAGCTCATGACCCAGGGTAGCTCATGTCATCCATAACCCTGAGCCATCCATAGCATCAAGAGCCTTGAGCTCACAACCAATAGTCTTTTATGTCATCGACAACCTTGAGCTATTCATAACATTAAGAACCCTAAGCTCATAACCCGAAGTCATTCATGTAAACCACAAGCCAAAGTTGTTCATAGTAACCAGTGCCCTAAGCTAATGAACCAAAGTGACCCATGTCATCCACAACCTTGAGCTATTAATAGCATCTAGAGCCTTGAGCTCACGACCCGGAGTCATTCATGTCAACCACATCCTAGATCTATTCATAGCATCTAGAACCTCAAGCTTATGATCTGGAGTCATTCACATCAACCATAACCTAGAGTTGTTCATAGCATCTAGAGTCATCCATGCCATCCACAACCCTGAGCTGCTCATAGAATATAGAGCCCTAAGCTCACAACCTAGAGTCTTTCATGTTATTGATAACCCTAAGTTGTTTGTAGCACCTGGAGCCAAGAGCTCACACCTCAGAGTCATTCATGTCAACTACAACCCAGAACTATTCATAACATCTAAAGCCCTGAACTCACGACCTAGAATGGCACATGTCATTGACAACCTTAAGTTGTTTATAGCATATAAAGCCTTAAGCTCATGACTTAAAGTGGTTAATGTCAACCACAACCCTGAGATGTTCACAGTATCTATAACCCATAGCTCATGACCTCAAGTCATTCATGTCATCCAAAACCCTAACATGTTCATAGCATTTAGAGCCCTGAGCTCATGACCCAAAAGAGCTCATGTCATCCACAACGTTGAGTTGTTCATAACATTTAGAGCTCTAAGCGCACAACCTAGAGTAGCTCATGTCATTCACAACCCTAAGTTGTTCATAGCATCAAGAGCCTTGAGCTCATAACCTATAGTATTTTATGTCACTGACAATCCTGAGCTATTCATAGCATCAAGAGCCCTTTGCTCATGACCTAAATTCATTCATGTCAAGCACAACCAAGAGCTGTTGATAGCATCTAGTGCCCTGAGCTCACGAACAAGAGTAGCTCATGTCATCAACAGCCCTAAGCAAATCATAGCATATAAAGCCCGGAGTTCACAACTCAAAGTTGTTCATGTCAACCACAACCCAAAGTTGTTCATAACATCTATAGCCTCGACCTGAAGACCTAGAGTCATTCATATCAACCACAACCTAGAGTTATTCATAGCATCTAAGGCCTTGAGCTCACGACATAGACTTATTCATCTCAACCACAACCCAAAGCTATTCATAGCATATAAAGCCTTGAGCTCATAGCCTAGAGTTGCCCATGTTATCCTTAGCCTTGAGCTCATGACTAAGAGTTGTTCATGTAAACCATAGCCGTGAGTTGTTCATAGTATCTAAAGTCGTAAGCTCACAACCCGTTGTCTTTCATGTCATAAAAAACATTGAGCTCTTAACAGCATCTAGAGCCTTAAGCTCACAACCTAGAGTCATTCATGTCAACCACAATCTAGTGTTGTTAATGGCATTTAGAGCCTTGAGCTCATGAGCTAGAGCAACCCATGTTATCCACATCCTTAAGCCATTCTTTGCATCTAGAATCCTTAGCTCATGACTTGAAGTCATTCATGTCAACCACAACCCAGATTTGTTCATAACAACTAAAGCCCTAACCTCATGACCTAGAGTCTTTCATGTCATCCATATCCCTGAGCTATTCATAGCATCTATAGCTTAGAGCCCATGACATAGAGTCGTTGATGCCAACCATAACCCAACGTTGTTCATAGCATCTAGAGCCCTAAGCTCACAACCCAGATTCGTTCATATCAGCCATAACCCAACGTTGTTCATAGCATTTAGAACCTTGAGCTCATGACCTGTAGTCATTCATTTCAAGTACAGTGTAGAGTAATTTATAGAATCGAGAGCCTTGACCTCACGACTTAGAGTCATTCATGTCATCCATAACCCTAACTTGTTCATAGCATCTAGAGCCATGAGCTCACGACACGGAGTCATTCATGTCAACCATAGCCCAATGTTGCTCATAACATTTAAAGCCCTGAGTTCACAACCAAGAGTATCCCATGTTATCCACAACCCTTAGTTGTTCATAGCAACTAGAGCCTTGAGCTCACGATTGAGAGTCATTCATGTCAACCATAACCCTGAGTTGTTCATAGTATCTATAGCGCTGAGCTTATGACCCATAGTCTTTCATGTCATTGATAGCTCTAAGTTGTTCATAGCATTAAGAGCCCTGAGCTCACCACCTAGAGTCATTCATCTCAACCATAGCCCAAATCTGTTCATAACATCTAGAGCCTAGAGCTCACAACTCGGAGTCGTTCATGTCAAGCATAACCCAGAGCTATTCATAGCATTTAGAGCCATAGGCTCAAGACCTAGAGCCCTAAGCTCATGACACAGAGTCATTCATGTCAACCACAACCCAACATTATTCATAGCATTCAGAGCCCTGAGCTCACAACTAAGAGTATCCCATTTTATCCACAACCCTTAACTGTTTATAGCAACTAGATCCTTGAGCTCACGATCGAGAGTCATTCATGTCAACCATAACCCTGAGTTGTTCATAGTATCTATATTACTGAGCCCATGACCTGTAGTTTTTCATGTCATTGATAGCTCTAAGTTGTTCATAGCATCAAGAGCCTTGAGCTCACAACCCAGAGTCATTCATCTAAACCTTAGCCTAAAGTTGTTGATAGCATCTAGAGCCTGCAGCTCATGACTCAAATTCGTTCATGTTAACCACAACCTAGAGTTGTTCATAGCATTTAGAGCCCTAAGCTCAAGACCTAGAGTGGCTAATGTCATCCATAGCCCTGAGTTGTTCATAGCATCTAGAGCCATGAGCTCACAACTCAGAGTCTTTCATGTCAACCATAGCCTAGAGTTGTTCATTGCATTTAGGGCCCTAAGCTCCCAACCTAGAGTCATTCATGTCATCCACAACTTTGAGCTGTTCATAGAATCTTGAGCCCTAAGCTCATGAATCGGAGTCGTTCATGTCAACCATAACATAAATTTGTTCATAACATCTAAAGCTCTGAGCTCATCAGCTAGATCTATTCATGCCAACCACTACCCAATGTTGTTCATAGCATTTAGAGCCTTGAGCTCATGACTTAAAGTAGCCCATGTTATCCATAACCCTCAACTATTTATAGCAACTAGTGCCTTGAGCTCACAATAAAGAGTCATTCATGTCAACCATAACTATGAGTTGTTCATAGTATCAAGAGCCCTTAGCTCATGACCCATTGTCTTTCATTTTATCGACTACCCTTAGTTGTTAATAGCTTCAAGAGCCCTAAGCCCACGACTCAGAGTTGTTCATGTAACCCACAACCTAGAGTTGCTCACGACCTAGAGTAGCTCATGTCATCCACAACCCTAAGCTGTTAATAGCATCTAAAGACTTGAGCTCACAAACTGGAGTCATTCCTGTCGACCATAACCTATAGTTGTTCATAACATCTAGAGCCTTGAGCTCAAGACCTAGAGTGGCTGATGTCGTCCACAATCCTATGTTGTTCATAGCATCTAGAGTCATGAGCTCACAACCCGAAGTCTTTCATGTCAATACCAGCCTAGAGTTATTCATTGCATCTAAGGCCCTAAGATCATGACTCAAAGTCGTTCTTGTTATCCACAACCCTAAGTAGTTCATAGAATCTAGAGTCCTAAGCTCATGATCTGAGTCTTTCTTGTCATCGACAACCTTGAGCGCTTCATAGCATCTAGAGCCCTGAGCTTACAACCCAGAGTTGTTCATGTCAACCATAACCCTGAGTTGTGCATAACATCTAAAGCCCTGAACTCACGACCGAGAGTGGCTCATGTCATCAACGACCTTAAGTTGTTCATAGCATCTAACGGCCTGAGCTAGTAACTTAGAGACATTCATGTCAACCACAACCTAAAGCTGTTAATAGCATCTAGAGCCCCAAGCTCAAGATCTAAAGTGGCTCATGTCATCCATAACCTTGAGATGTTCATAGCATCTAGAGCTCTAAGCTCATGACCTAAAGTATTTCATGTCAAGCACAAACAAGAGTTGTTCATTGCATCTAGGGCCCTGAGCTCACGACCAAGAGTCATTCATATTATCCACAACCCTAAGTTGTTCATAGAATTTAAAGCCTTAAGCTCATGACTCGAAGCCTTTCATGTCATTGACAACCTTGAGTTGTTCATATAATCTTGAGCCCTAAGCTCACAACCCGAAGACTTTCATGTTATTGACAACCCTGAGCTGTTCATAGCATCTAGAGCCTTAAGCTCATGAATCAAAGTCATTCATGTCAAACATAGCCCAAAGTTGTTCATAGCATCTAAAGCAGGCTCACAACCTAAAGTGGGTAATGTCATCAACAGCCCTGAGTTGTTCATTACATCTAAAGGCCAAAGCTTATGACCCAGATTTATTCATGCCAGCTACAGCCCAGAGCTATTGCCTTAAGCTTAAGACCTAGAGTGGCGCATATCATCCACAACCTTGAGCTATTCATGGCATCTAGAGCCTTGAGCTCACGACCCGGAGTCTTTCATATCAACGACAACCCAAAGCTATTCGTTGCATGTAGGGCCTTAAGTTGATGACCTAAAGTCGCTCATGTCATCCATAGCCCTGTGATGTTCATAGCATATAAAGCCTTGAGCTCATGACTAGAAGTCATTCATGTCAACCACTACTTAGAGTTATTCATTTCAACTAGAGGCCTGAGCTCACAACCCAAAGTAGTTCATGTCATCCATAGCCTTCAACTGTTCATAGCATCTATAGCCTTGAGCTGACGACCCGTAGTTCTCATCAACCACAACCCAAAGTTGTTCATAGCATCTAAAGCCTTAAGCTCACGATTAAGAGGAGATCATGTCATCCACGAACCTTAGCTATTCATAGCATTTAGAGACATGAGCTCATGACTTAGAGTAGCTCTTTTCATCCATAACCCTTAGTTGTTCATAGGATCAAGAACCTTGAGCTTAGGACCCATTGTCTTTTATTTCATCAATAGCCTTGAGTTGTTCATAGCATAAAGAGCATTGAGCACACGACCTGTAGTCGTTCATGTGAACCACAACCTAGAGTTGTTATAGATCCTGAGCTCACGACTTAGAGTAGCTCATACTATCCATAACCCTGAGTTGTTAATAGTATCTAGAGTTCTAAGCTCATGACTCAAAGTTGTCTAGGTTAACCATAACCCAAAGCTATTCATGACATCTAGAGCCCTAAGTTGTTTATACACAGAGTGGCTCATATCATCCACAACACTGAGTTGTTCATAGCATCAAGAGCTTTAAGCTCATAACTCATAGTCTTTCATGTCATCGATAGGCCGAAGTTGTTCATAGCATCAAGAGCCTTGAGCACACGACCTAGAGTCATTAATGTCAACCACAACCCAAAAATGTTCATAGCCTTTAGAGCTCTTAGGTCACGACATAGTGTAGCTCATGTCATCAACAACATGAGCTGTTAATAACATCTAGAGGCTTGAACTGACAACCCAGAGTCGATCATGTTAACCATAGCCTAGAGTTACTCATAGTGTAGACCCTCAATTTTCTCCCTCGACACTGGCATTTATCCTTCGGGTGTCACATCCACCCATCGTTCGCATATGGCACCATTAGGGCCCCTTTTGGGCTTAGTCGGTGTCCGAGCCTCGTGTGGGTTTGTCTGTGGTCCATTGTGGTGCATATGTGGTTCATTTTGGAGGGTCACCATGGCCATTTTCCTAGTCGTTCACATCACGCTATAGGAAGGAAGTGGGGTCATCCCGATGTTTTAGCTTAGTTGGAGTTTATAGGGGCATGTTGAGGTTCGGAGCACTCGGGCTTATTTTAATTGTATCTCCCTCATCCAAACTCAGAATCAAGAACCGTTTCTTTTTATGGATTCCTTATTCTTCCAGGAACATTCTGTAAAATTTTCAAAATTTTTTGCAACCGGTCAGCTGGTTGGCAGCCGGTTCAGCCGGTTCAGCCGGTTCATCGAGTCAACCGGTGTAGAACACTGATCTTTGGTAATTGTTTTGATCATATCTCCCTCTTCCGAACTCGGAATCATGCACCGTTTTTTTTCATGGATTCCTTACTCTTCTAGGAACATTCTGTCAAATTTTCAAAATTTTTTGCCATCGGTTCGACCAGTGAGCATCCGGTTCGGCCGGTTCAGCCGGTTCAGCCGGTTCATTGAGTCAGCTGAGGTAAAACACTAATTCTAGTAATTTTGGGGCCCAAATCCTACATGGCTCAGGCCCGTAAGCTCCAGATTGTTTTGGGAAATGTTGTGGATCCATTTTGGGCCTTGGTTTGGGTTCCTTGCAGCCCACCACGAATCCATATGGATTCTTGGTGGTGAAGCAAGCTGAAAACTGAAGGGAGTGAGCTGGCCTCGTAAGTTTAAGAGAAGTAATGAGGGGTGTGGTTCCCATGCTGATGAAGGGGATTTCGGTGCTGAAGGGGAAGAAACCCAGAAGGCTCAAATGCTGAGAGGGGTATGAGTATAAAAGGTAGGAAGAGAGGAGAGCAAAGGACCTTTTGGCATTTTTTAGAGAGGAGAAATTTTGCTGGTGAGAAAAACAAAAGGTCAGGAGCATCTTCTGAGTTGAGAGTGTGGGGGAAAGCTTCAGCACTGTGGTTTTTTTGAAGAGGAGAGTGACAAAATCTTAGTTTTGGAAGTCATCATTGGCATACACGGATCATATTTGGTGGAGATTCTGAGGTAAGCATGCTGAATTTTCTTTACTTACAGTTTATCTTCCTCGTCTTCATATGTTTTTTCTCCTTCCTCATCATCTTTTCTTCCCTTTGATATGAAGATTGTATTACTTGGGTGTGGATAATAAAGGCCACACATGATTGTCGTTGATTGGTTATGAATGGTTTAGGATCTTTCTGACCAAATTTGGGATTTTTTATCAACCGGCTGAACCGGTTGGGAACCAGTTCAACCGGTTCAGCACAATAGCTGGCTGCCTCTGTCAGCCATGAGGAACACCTGCCTTTCCTTGTCTGGTTCTCACTCATCCGGGCTCGGAATTGAGAACCGTTTCTTTTGTTTGCTTCCTTAATCATTTAGGAACTTTTTTACTGAATTTGGGATTTTTTATCAACCGGTTGAACTGGTTCCCAACCAGTTCAACCGGTTCAGCACAATAGTTGGCTGCCTCTGTCAGCCATGAGGAACACCTGCCTTTCTTTGTCAGGTTCTCACTCATCCGGGCTCGGAATTGAGAACTGTTTCTTTTGTTTACTTCCTTAATCACTTAGGAACTTTTTGATCAAATTTGGGATTTTTTATCAACCAGATGAACTAGTTGGGAACCAGTTCAACCGGTTCAGCACAATAGCTGGCTGCCTCTGTCAGCCATGAGGAACACCTGCCTTTCTTTGTCTGGTTCTCACTCATCCGAGCTCGGAATTGAGAATCATTTCTTTTGTTTGCTTCCTTAATCACTTAGAAACTTTTTGACTGAATTTGGGATTTTTTATCAACCGGCTGAACCGGTTGGGAACCGGTTCAACTGGTTCAGCACAATAGCTGGCTGCCTTTGTCAGCCATGAGGAACACCTGCCTTTCTTTGTCCGGTTCTCACTCATCCGGGCTCGAAATTGAGAACCGTTTCTTTTTTTTGCTTCCTTAATCATTTAGGAACTTTTTGACCCAATTTGGGATTTTTTATCAACTGGCTGAACCGGTTGGAAACAGGTTCAATCGGTTCAGCACAATAGCTGGCTGCCTCTGTCAACCATGAGGAACACCTGCCTTTCTTTGTCTGGTTCTCCCTCATCCGGGCTCGGAATTGAGAATCGTTTCTTTTGTTTGCTTCCTTAATAATTTAGGAACTTTCTGACTAAATTTGGGATTTTTTATCAACCGGTTGAACTGGTTGGGAACCAGTTCAACCGGTTCAGCACAATAGCTGGCTGCCTCTGTCAGCCATGAGGAACACTTGCTTTTCTTTGTCCGATTCTCACTCATCCGGGCTCGGAATTGAGAACCGTTTCTTTTGTTTGCTTCCTTAATCATTTAGGAACTTTTTGACCTAATTTGGGATTTTTTATCAACTGGATGAACCGGTTGGAAACCTGTTCAACCGGTTCAGCACAATAGCTGGCTGCCTCTATCAGCCATGAGGAACACCTGCCTTTCTTTGTCCGGTTCTCACTCATCCGGGCTCAGAATTGAGAACCGTTTCTTTTGTTTGCTTCCTTAATCATTTAGGAACTTTCTGACCCAATTTGGGATTTTTTATCAACTGGCTGAATCGGTTTGAAACCGGTTCAACTGGTTTAGCACAATAGCTGGCTGCCTCTGTCAGCCATGAGGAACACCTGCCTTTCTCTGTTTGGTTCTCACTCATCCGGGCTCGGAATTGAGAATCATTTCTTTTGTTTGCTTCCTTAATCATTTAGGAACTTTCTGATCGAATTTGGGATTTTTTAACAACCGGATGAACCGGTTCAGCACCATAGCTGGCTGCCTCTATCAGCCATAAAGAACACCTGTCTTTCTTTGTCTGGTTCTCACTCATCCAAGCTCGGAATTCAGAATCGCTTAGGAACTTTCTGACCGAATTTGGGATTTTTTATCAATCGGATGGACCAGTTGGAAACCGGTTCAACCGGTTCAACACCATGGCTGGCTGACTCTATCAGTCATGAGGAGCACCTGATCGGGCTTTGTTTGGTTCTCACTCATCTGGGCTCGGGATTGAGCGTCATTTCTTTTGTTTGAATCCTCACTCATTTAGGAGTTTTCCAGAAAAATTTGGGAATTCTTCTCAATAGGTTGTACCAGTTGAGAACTAGTTCAACCTGTTCTACTGGAGGACTTTAGGTAGCCCTCGATTTTGGCATTTTTCGAGCCCTTATCCATTGGGGCTCAAACCCATTTGCTATAAGGCACTTGTGAGCCATCTTGAAGGTTTAAGTCAGTGTTTGATTTCAGTTAGTATGGCCCATTTTGAGGTTATGGGTGGTGTGATCTAGATGAGTCTAGTTCGATTTGTATGACATTTGGGGAGTCCCTTACCTCATTTCAACCAGCTATCTTCCTTTTTGGCACAAGCTTTGATGCTTGATTTTGAATACATGTTGCGTGACTAACTCACCCTCTGCTGTAGCACATGGCTAGGGACTACAGGTACGCATCGTTGGTTTTGATTGTTGAATCATATGCATGCATGGTGCTTAATCTTGAATGATTGTTATGTGTTTATCGACCTTTTATGCAGCGCTTGGCTAGGGACCACAGGTACGCAACCATTATTTTGGTTGGTTGAATTCATATGCATGCCAAATACCAATTAGGATTGTGTGATCCATGACATCTATTTGGCTTAAGGTTTCATTTGATCTTTGACCCATATGCTCCCACATACCCAATTCATTAGTAGAGACCAAGTTCCGGGCCTAGAGGGGTGCTACCTCGCATGAGGTACCTTCCCAATGGGTAACCTGATCCCCGGACCCAGAAGCTAGTTTTCGCAGACCGTTTTTTCCATACTGGGGTCATTAGGGGTTTTTGTTCTTACTTAATTTTCCTCATTTTAAAAATAAAAATAAAAATTAAGTGGTGACTCCATACAACACCGTTCCTCACCGGGGACGGGTTTTTCAAAACTGGAAAACACAAAATTTTTTATTTCTTTCTTTTATGTTAAAAGCGAGTCGCGCCGGTCCGGTGGATCGGGTGAGGGTCCACAAATTGGCGACTCCACTGGGGATCGAACCCAGAATCTCTGGTTTCATAAGAAGATCAAGCTTGAACTTGAGTTGGGTATATTAGAGCACATGGTTCTTTGATCAGTAGACTCTTAGGCTACATAGATGACTGATGATCACGTACTTGGTTGGTATTTGGCTTGCACCTGTGATGTGTTGTTGCTTGTGTGTTCACCTGTTGGATTCTAGCATGCTTGCTCATTGTTGATTGGTATCTAGCTATGACATTTGGGATTAGACTTAGATGATTAGATTGTGTGTAGATGTGTGGTAGGTTATCTCTTTGTGCATGACTATTTGCTGTATGACTGCTCCTTCCCTTGCATGACTGCTTGCTGCTTGTGTTTGTGGGGCACGTGTGTATCCCCTTACTTCCGAATCACTAGTCTTGGTCAACTATTCCTCATGGATTGCTTGTGTTTCTTAGGAGACATTCCTAATTGTTTGCCTTCGACCAAGCTAGGGGTTTGGAATAGGGTCTAGCATAAGGGCTATATCGATGTTTGGGAGCACTATGGAGAAGACAGATATCTAAGCAATGAAAACCTGTATAGCCCTGAGCTGGATTTCATGGATACATGCATGGCCAGCATGTCACTTTGATTGTTGGTTGATTGTTGGTTAGGACCTTAGGTTGCGTATCCCTGTGGGTACAGTCATCTAGTCTTTTAGGACTTGCCTCTTCTCTTTTTTGACTTTTGAGCCCCATTACCCCTAAGGTATCACCATGTCAGAATCCCGCTCTTACCTGCGGAACCGTATATCGGTTTAGCTGTTGACATCACATGTCAGTTCATTTTCTCGGAAGATTTTAGTCATACATTCCTAGTTTGATTTCAGGATTGATAGTCACGGGGACTGACGTACCCCTTTCCTTTTGTAGGATTATTGATTGAGATCGACCTAGGTTCCCGAGCTTGGATCTGGATTGGAGATAGACTGGTTAGAGGATCAGATTCACCCAGCCAGTTAGAGCAGATACCAGATCATAAAGATATGGACCCTCAGTACGCTATCGTTGACCAGTTGGCTGAGATTACCGATACCATGGCGTCACTTAGGGACGCTATCTTAGGACTGGGTCAGAGGATTGATGGGCACCAAGCCCAGCCATTGCCGATTCCGGGGAGCACCCTGCATAACTCTACCACACCACCACCACCACCACCACCATCTGGGCCATCTGGACCTACTATACAGCAGGACTACATAGTTCCACCACCACCACCACCAGTTCAGTTAGCTCCCCAGGCTGGAGCATTTGTGTTGCATGGTCAGACTAAGACTACACCGCATTCTGTTGTGGCACCGACACAGATTGTTGATGATACCCAGGCTCGGATTGACAGGATTGAGCAGAGGATGAGATCACTACATGTTTCTGATGGGATGATGAGTTGGGATGGATATGATGATCTGCCAGTAGCAGCTTTGCCTATTGAGTTCCGCATGCCGGACATTGAGAGATACACGAGGATAGGGTGCCCCCGTATTCACTTGCAGTTATACAACACTGTTATACGCGGGCATAGACTGGATGAGGCACAAATGATTATGTTATTCCCTCTGTCATTGAGTGGTGCTGCTCAGCGTTGGTTTGCCTCATTGGACCCTTTAAGACGTAGGACATGGGCTGATTTGGGACAGGAGTTTATTAGACAGTATTCTTTCAATACTATAGTGGATGTATCCCAGAGGGAGTTAGAGGCCCTTAGGTAGGGGCCGGATGAGTCAGTCACTTCATTCATCTCCCGTTGGAGGGAGAAGATAGCACAGATTATTGATAGACCTTCAGAGCGCGATCAGATCAGTATGATTATGCGCAGCCTTCAGCCCCGCTTTGCTAGGCATCTCATGGGCTTCCCTCAGACAGACTTTGGCTCATTAGTGCAGGCCCTCTATGGCATTGAGGAGGGTATATCTAGAGGTTTATGGGCAGATTCTTCCCCTTCAGACTCAAAGGGGAAGAAGTCGGGATCAGGCCCCAGGCCCTTAGATGTTGGTACTATTGGCATGACAGGACACCGGTCTTCACGTCGTCCTCCGTTTCAGAGTCAGTTTTTAGGCACTCCTTATCAGATGATACAGCATGGTCAGTACAGACCAGTTGCTCCCATTAGGCCAGTAGGGCCTACTTATCTACATCTGCCACCACAGCCGGTATATGCTACACAGGCACCCCAGAGGCCGCCTATGCAGTTCCATCATCAATATAGAGCATCGCCTCCACCGAGGCCAGTTAGACAGTTCACACAGCTTGGGATGCCACTGAGCCAAGCTTTTCAGAGATTGGTTGAAGGGGGACTGATTGCCCCACTACCGCCTAGACCACCACTACAGCCTACCTCCCCAAGATTCAGGACAGATCTTCACTGTGCCTACCATCAGAGAGCAGGCCATGATACAGATACTTGTTCAACACTGAGACATGCCATTCAGGATTTGATAGATCAGGGCTTGGTTGATTTGGGGCGCCCGGGTGTGGCCACAGACCCGCTACCTACTCATGACACTAGAGTAGTACCTCCACCCCCGGGAGGGGTACATTTGATTGAGTTTTCAAGGGATGAGATATTTATGATGGGTTGGGATGGAGAGGCTCCTCAACCGATTAGTCTATATGAGGAGTCAGATTTTGTTGGATATATACCTAGATAGCAGATCCCCAGGCCATTCAGTTTGACCCCGGACAAGATTTATGGGCCGCCTCCAGTATCACTAGTATCCTTACAGCATGTGCCACCTATGACACTCTTCATTCTGTTCCCAGAGGAATATAAGCCCCCTCATAGAGATGTTCAGATAGTTACACGGAGTGGAAGGGTAGCACAACCTCCACCCGTTGACAGGCCATTTGCTGGTATAGCTGCCAGAGAGGAGGTTCAGAGGGAAGATGATGAGATATTACACCAACTGCGCACTACTCAAGCTTGCATATCTATTTGGAGCCTTTTGGCCTCATCTAGTACACACAGAGATGCATTGGTCAGAGCCCTTGGCCAGATTAGGGTTGACACTGCTACTACCCCAGAGGGGCTTATTCACATGTTGACAGCTGATAGAGCTACATGCATAGTGTTTTCTGATGATGACTTGCCACCAGAGGGATCAAATCATGTTCAACCCTTATTCATTGATGTTGTCTGTTCAGGTCGTCGGGTGCCGTCTGTTCTGCTGGACAATGGTTCTGCCCTGAACGTCTGTCCATTGGTTACTGCTATTGCACTTGGGTTTTCGCCAGCCGATTTTAGGGCTTCTACACAAACTGTTCGAGCTTATGATGGGACTCAGAGGACAGTTATGGGGACACTCAGTACACATGTCATGATTGGGTCAGTTAGTTACTCCATAGTATTTCAGGTTTTAAGGATTCAGTCATCCTTTAACCTGCTTCTTGGTCGCCCATGGATTCATGAGGCTGGTGCTATACCATCTTCCCTTCATCAGAAGGTGAAGTTCATACACGAGGGGCGCATTATCACGATACAGTCTGATAGAGATATTATCACTTCGTTTGAGCCAGTGTTACATATCAGTTACAGTGATGATGACTTACATTTGACCGGGTTTACGTTCGATGAGGTTCAGGTTGTTAGCTTAGAGGATGGCAGCAGAGATATGGTACCTATGTCGTTCGACCAGCACAGCAGCACTTTGGTGCTCAGAATGATGAGAGGCATGTCTTATTTGCCTGGCATGGGATTGGGTCGCTGCCAGCAGGGGCCCCACGAGTTTACTTTCACAGTTGATCACGACACGCCCTACGGATTAGGTTACATCCCCACAGAGGCTGATGCACGTTATATGTCACAGCTGCGCAGGGATAGGGTGAGGGCTCGCATGTCTGGCATTCCATTTGATTATCCCCTCCGCCCACACGCCTTCTAGTTGGCCGACTACTTCATTAGGGGTTCAGAGCATACACCTCGCATAGAGGGGACTGTTCACATTCCAGAGACAGTTGAGATTCAGGACATCCAGTAGGCCCTGGGTCAGATTCATTTGGACACCAGGACTACTGAGGCACCTGGTGCCATGATAGTCGCGCCCCCATCACCGGACCGAGCTAGTGTGTTCTCTATATGTTTCCCCGAGGAGGTCCCTGACTATGACCTACCTATGGATTTGGGATATGGCACTGACGAGATGGACATGATCAGCATAGGTCGTATCTTCGATGTAGTGCCACACGGGCCCCATACTGTTTTCGACATGTTCGGAGTTTTTGTACTCGAGACTGATGAGGATGACTCTATTCCTGATGCCTACACTGATGATATGGATTTTATAGGCATTGGTCGTATCCTTGATGCAGCCCCACGCGGGCCCCTTTCTGCTTTTGACATATCTGGAGTTTACTTCTGTTGAGGGAGCGTCCGACTCTGTGGACCCACCTCTTTCTTTTGACACTATGTCTGGGTTTGTCACCCGCTTTGATGATATTTCTGATGGTAATAATGATATGAGTATTTTCGAGTACTTGAATGTGTCACAACATTTTCCTTTGATTGCATCACCAGCACCCACGACACATATATATGATGTTGATGATGTGGGAGATACAGATGACCCACTGGGTGGTCACTCATAGTGCGATTCTGACACAGAGGATGAGAAAGTCACACCCATTTCTGGTAGCACAGAGTTGATAGATTTTGGGGCACCATATCAGCCCAGGGAGATCAGGATTGGCTCTTCTCTATCTCCTGATGAGAGGAGTAGGTTGATTGACCTGCTCAGGTCATACTTGGATGTATTTGCACGGTCATGAGGACATGCCAGGCCTTGACCCCTCCATAGTGCAACATCACCTGCCCATTTTACCACATGCTAGGCCCGTTAAGCAGAAATTGAAAAGGCTACACCCTCGATGGAGTTTGCAGGTTAAGGAAGAAATTCGGAAGCAACTCAGTGTTGGCTTCTTGTCAGTGGTTGAGTATCCTAAGTGGCTGGCTAATGTCGTCCCTGTTCCCAAAAAGGATGGCAAGGTTAGGGTTTGTGTTGACTTTCGAGATCTGAATAAGGCCAGCCCTAAGGATGATTTTTCCCTCCCACACATTGATATGCTGGTTGATAGCACTGCAGGGCATCCGATGTTGTCCTTCATGGATGGCTTTTCTGGGTATAATCAGATTCTGATGGCTCCGGAGGATATGGAAAAGACTTCTTTCATTACTGAGTGGGGTACTTACTGCTACTGGGTTATGCCATTTGGGTTGAAGAATGCAGGAGCCACTTATCAGAGAGCTGCTACTACTCTGTTCCATGATATGATGCACACAGATGTCGAGGTATATGTGGATGACATGATAGTGAAGTCCCAAGACAGGGCAGATCACTTAGCAGCCTTACAAAGGTTTTTTAAGAGGATCAGACAATTCAGGCTGAGATTGAATCCCAAGAAGTGCACCTTTGGGGTGAATTCTGGAAAATTGCTGGGACACATTGTTAGTGAGCGAGGTATAGAAGTTGATCCAGGGAAAATCAGAGCCATACTTGGCATGCCTGTCCTGAGGACTGAGAAAGAGATCAGGGGATTCGTAGGCAGATTGCAGTACATCAGTCGTTTCATTGCTAGACTGACAGACATTTGTGAGCCTATCTTCCGCTTTCTGAGGAAGAATCAGCCTACAGTTTGGAATGATGATTGTCAGCGCGCTTTTGAGAGGATTAAGGAGTGTCTCCTTTCTCCTCCGATTTTAGTGCCTCCCACACCGGGGCATCCTCTGCTTCTGTACTTATTAGTTTCAGACATGGCCTTAGGATGCATGTTAGCTCAGCTTTATGATTTGGGGAAGGAGCGAGCCATCTATTATTTGAGTAAGAGGATGCTTGAGTATGAGTGCAAGTACATTATGATTGAGCGCCTTTGCTTGGCAGTGGTTTGGGCCACTAGGAGACTTAGACATTACATGACAGAGTATTCTGTGCTCTTGGTCTCACGATTGGACCCGTTGAGGTATCTATTTGACAGGCCTGTTCTGACCGGTAGGCTCATGAGATGGCTGGTATTGTTGACAGAGTTTGATATTCATTATGTCACACAGAAGTCAGTAAAAGGAAGCATTGTTGCAGATCATCTAGCTTCTTTGCCGATATTCGATGACAGATCGGTTGATGATGATTTCCCTGATGAGCAGATCATTTCAATGACTAGTATTACGGGATGGCGGTTGTACTTTGATGGTGCCGCCAATCAGTCGGGGTTTGGGATTGGTATCTTGTTGATATCACCACAGGGTGATCATATCCCCAAATCAGTCTGGTTAGCATTTTCTGATCATCACCGGTTGACGAATAATATTGTAGAGTATGAGGCTTGCATTACAGGTTTGGAGACTGCACTTGATCTTGGCATTAGACAGTTGGAGATCCACGGGGATTCCAACTTGGTTATAAAGCAGACTCAGGGTATCTGGAGGACACGGGATGAGAACCTGAAACCCTACCATGCTTACTTGGACCTGTTGATTGATAGATTCGATGTGTTAAGGTATATACATCTGCCCAGGGCGGAGAATCAGTTTGCCGATGCATTAGCCACCTTGGCTTTTCTGATTGTGATACCTACGGGGGGTCACTGTTAGGCCATTGCTGATTGAAACTAGGTCTGCACCAGCTTACTATTGTCTGATTGGAGAGATAGAGGATCATATTGAGCTGCCATGGTATCACGATATTTATCAGTTTTTGTCATGCGACGCTTACCCAGAGTCAGCCTC
The DNA here is from genome assembly GCA_945999865.1 of Vitis cinerea var. helleri x Vitis rupestris. Taxonomy (NCBI): domain Eukaryota; kingdom Viridiplantae; phylum Streptophyta; class Magnoliopsida; order Vitales; family Vitaceae; genus Vitis; species Vitis cinerea var. helleri x Vitis rupestris. The sequence goes on from OX253934.1 coordinate 16,727,855, forward strand.
GGCCAAGGATAGGAGAGCATTGAGATAGTTGGCCACCAGATTTGTTGTTTGCGGGGATGCGCTGTATAGGAGATCACCTGATGGCTTGTTATTATTATGTCTAGACCGTGCATCTGCAGATCGAGTGATGAGAGAGGTTCATGCAAGGGTCTGTGGCCTACACATGGGAGGTCATATGCTAGCACGTAAGATCATGAGGACTGGCTACTTTTGGTTGACCATGGAGACAGATTGTTGCCAGTTTGTACAGAGATGTCAGGAGTGTCAGATGCATGGAGACTTGATACACGTGCCACCTTCTAAGTTGCATGCACTTGCATCCCCTTGGCCATTTTCAGTATGGGGTATTGATATTATTGGGAATATCTCACCCAAGTCTTCTAGTGGGCATGAGTACATTTTGGTTGCCATTGACTATTTCACCAAGTGGGTGGAAGCTGCTTCTTATGCTAGGTTGACAGTGGCCAGAGTGGCCAAGTTCATCAGATCGCATATTATGCTGATACGGGGTCCCTCATGAGCTGATCTCAGACAGAGGGGTGCATTTCAAGGGTGAGGTGGACACGTTGATTCAAGAGTATGGCATTCAACATCACAGATCGTCTACGTACAGGCCGCAGACTAATGGAGCAGTTGAGGCCGCAAATAAGAATATCAAGAGGATTTTGAGAAAGATGGTCGAGACTTCTCGGGATTGGTCAGAAAAGCTCCCTTTCGCATTGTGGGCTTATCGTACATCTTTTCGTACCTCTACTGGAGCTACCCCATATTCTTTGGTGTATGGTATGGAGGGAGTGTTACCTGTTGAGATTGAGATGGGATCTTTGAGAGTAGCACTAGAGCAGCATATATCCGAGGCCGAGTGAGCCCAATCTCGTTATGATCAGCTTAGCCTGTTGGATGAGAAGAGATTGACGGCGGCAGATCATGTTCAGGCCTATCAGAGGAAGATGACTCGTGCATTTAGAAAGAGGGTTAGGCCTAGGAAATTCTAGAGAGGTGACCTAGTCTTGAAAGTCCTTAGGGGATTGATCAGTGACCCTAGAGGCAAGTTTAGACCGAGTTCGAGCTGGCCTTATGTCATCCGAGATCTGACTCGAGAGGGAGCTGCCTGGTTGACAGACCTAGACGGAAATCAGTTCATAGAGCCAGTTAATGTGGATCAGCTGAAGAAGTTCTATGCGTGAGATCATGGTTAAAGGATGGGTGGCCGTCACTTCGAGATAGCCATATTCCCTATTGCACACCCATACACTAATATATACTATTGCTAGCCCTTTGAGCCTCACGTGGTTTATTATGGCCTCAAACACTAAAGGGTTCATGAAAAATGGTAGTTGCTTCCCATTAATGGCTTCAAACACTAAAGACCCTCACCTTGAACCACCTTCTAATGGCTCGTACTTGATAACTAATAAACATCCATGGATCTAGCAATAAGCATCCATAGAATCCAGAAAGCTTACCAAGTATTGGCCATTCAAGGTGATTCTCACCTTAAACCACCTTCCAATGGCTCGTACTTGACAACTAATGGACATCCATGGATCTAGCAATAAGCATCCATAGAATCTGGAAAGCTTACCAAGTATTGGCCATTCAAGGTGATTCTAAGGGATTTAAAGCTAAACCTTGAAATAATAACCATTAATGGTTAACAACTGCCTTCATTTAAAGCAAAGAAAACTCTCACCTTTGCATCCAGGTCCTTCACCTAGTTTTCATCACTCCAAGAAACGTAAAACTTAGCCACTCATCCCCTGAGAAATCATCCTCAGAGGTTGTTTGGCTAGAAAGAAAAATGAAAACAAAATGAGAAGGAAAGCCATAGCAAGGGCTCTGTATATTTCTTCCTACCTGAATTACAAGTGTCGTCTATTTCGAAAAGATTATACAAAAAGATATTTTTTATAAAGGTCTTTCCAACCCCCCTTTATAGTTCCTAAACAAGAAATCCTATCATTGGTTGATTACAAGGAGAAAATAGTAATTTACACAAAAATCTAGAGATAAAAATCTAACGGAGTCGATGCATAGGAAGATTTCGCAAACCATGTGAAATTTCGCATGGTGTGCGAAATTCATTTTTTGTTGCATCTTGTGGTTTTACAGGGTGTGCGAAATTGTCCTTCACTCAGTCCTGCAGCTCCTCCTCCTCTTGATTTCGCATGCTATGCGAAATTTTCACATAGACATGCGAAATTGCTACATGTTGGATTTCTTCCTCTGGTTTTCTTCCTTGCATCTCTAATTGGCTTGGCAACCTATTCTCAAGCTTGGCAAATGCTATGAAGTGCTCCAAAACTCGGATTCTTCATGTATTTGAGCTTCAACTTGCATTGCCATGGATTGCACAAAATTCTCCCTCATTCTTTGCTTGTTTCAATGATCAAAAAGCTATCAAAAACACCAAAACTAGCAAAAAATTGATTAGTAACCCTTGTTAGGTACCTTAATGTGCCAATTGAGTTAAAAAGTATTAAATACTAATCAAAAGTGTTTAAAACAGTTAATTTCAAGTTATAAAAGAGGACTTTTTGAGTAGTAATCAGGAAAGAAAGAGAAAAAAAATAGAAGAAGAAAAGGAAGAAAAAAATAGAGACTAGAAGGTGAGACTTCCTCATTTCTATGGGGGAGGGGGTTTGTGGATCCTAGAAGATAGAGTAGGGGGGAAGGTTCTATTGGTGAGCTCCTTGCGAGTGAGGGAGGCATTGTTTCTTGTAGGGCCACCACTCCAACGACTGCCTTAGGCATTAGCATCATTGGCGCATACACGGGTAACACTCAACATTCTTCCTTATTATTTCATATTCTTTTTTTTTTCCCCTCTTGAGTGTTAGTTTCCTTGCTTTGTTGGGGTGAGCTACAAACCATTGTGTGTCGTTGTTTCATTCTGTTTATTGCTTGGGAGCTTTGAGAGTTGTTGTGAGAAGGCAAAGGTATTGGCTATGGTCCGATTTTGAAAATTTCCTTCATGGGAAATCAAGGCTTCAATGGCCATGTGATTTTAGTGTTAAAAAAAAAGTAACCTTGGCCATTTTGTTAGACCAGCTAAGGGCTCTAAGGTTGCCCAAGTTTCTGTTTTCTTTTAATTTGCCTTTTGGGGTTTGGACTTTGTTTTTTTTCTGTAACAAAGGAGGAATACGCATGGTGCATCTAATTATGAATTTAGTTGCATGTCTGTTTTGAGGACGGAGAGGTTGTTAGTGTTTTTTTTATGAGGCTTTGGCCAATTGAATTATATTAAGAATGTCTCGGATCAAGGCCATTGTTGGCCACTTGGATAGGATTTGAATCCTTTCCTTTTCAATAGTTTGCACATGGACTAAGGCTAGATTTGTTTGGAAAAAATCCAGCAGTGGCCAAATCCTTTGTGTGTGTGCGCCTTGGTGGTAAGCTTCCTACATGCTCGAATAATGGAAATGGAAAGGGGGCACTTTCAGCATCTGAAAAATCTGATTTTAGTGGTGATAAATGGGTGAATTAGCATGACTGAATTTTTGTGGAAATTTATGGAAATAGTGGCCTTGTGTGTGTGAATTTCTTTGGCTAATGTTTTTGGAGGAAAAAATGGAGAAAAGTGGTCACATTAATGGATATCCATAGCTGAATTTTAGTGGTTGTGTTTGCAAAATAAAGTGGTTGAATTTTATGGAAGTTTAAGTAGAGAAATGTTCAAATTTTAATGAAAACCATGACTAAAATTCGAGTGATTATTTGCTGAATTTTTTAATGCAAATCATGGCTAAAATTTCAAGTATAGATTTGCTAAAGTTTAAAATGATGTAATTGGCTAAAATTCAAGGTCGGACATGGAGATTTGTGGTAGAAGTTCATTCTGCATTGGTGAGTTTTAATGGAAAAGTGGAAGCAACATGGTGAGACTTTGGAGGCTTGAATTATTGTTTTAATGGTAAGAATGAGTGAAAGTAGTGGCTGTTAAATATTTGAATTGATGATTTTTCTGTAATGAAAAAAATGCATGTGACTTTCATGAATTCAGTGGCCTATAATTGATCTTTTGAAGCTGAATTTTTTTTATGGAGAATTATGGAATTTATGGTTGTTAGTGGATGAAATTCAAGTGGAAAAGATGTTAATCCCCAGCTGAAAATCAATGGAATAACTAAATTTTAGCCATGTAATGAAGTTTCATGGTTGGATTTTGGTAATCGTTTGGTGGAGATTAGAGGTTACATGTATAGGGTTGATTCATGGCTGAAAATTCTCTTAATTCAAGTAGAAATACGACTAAATTTTAGTAGATTTGGTGGTTGCATACGTTGTGTGCTTGTGCTTATTTACTCACCCTTTTCAGCAGCACATGGCTAGAGACCTCAAGTACGCATCATTGTTTTGATTGTCAATTTTCTACGCATGCCGAATACCAACTAGGATTGTATGAGTCTTGTCATCCATGTAGCCTGGGGGGATTGACTAATCTTTGAGCCATATGCTCCAATGCACCCAATTCACTAGTAGAGACCAAACCCCAGGCCTAGAGGGGTGCTACCTCGCATGAGGTACCTTTCTAATAGGTAACCTGAACCTCGGACCTAGAAATCGAGTTTCATGAACCGCTTTTTCTTAACTAGAGTCATTAAGGGGTTTTTTTTCTTACTTAATTTTCTCCATTTCAAAAATAAAAATAAAAAGTAAGTGGCGACTCCAAACAAAACCGTACCTCATCAGGGACAGATTTTCCCAAACTCAAAAACCACCTTGTCTCCACCTATTTTTAATCGCGAGTCACACCAGTCGGTGGATCAAGGGAGGGTCCACAAATTGGTGACTCTAATGGGGATCGAACCCATAATTTGTGGTTTCATAAGAGGATCAGACTTGAACTTGAGTTGGGTATATTGGGGCACATGGATCATTGACCAGTGGATTTTTAGGCCATTTGGATGACTAATGATCACTTACTCAGTTGGCATTTGGCTTACACTAATGATTTGTTGTTGCCTGTGTGTTCAACTGATTGGTTGTGGCATGTTCACTCATTGTTGGTAGTGTTTGTTCTTGTGGTTCATGATAGGCATAGATGATTAGTTTGTGTAGATTTTATGGTAGGCTAGCTCTTTGTGCATGACTGTTTGTTGCATGACTCACTATCTCTTGCATGAATGCTTATTACTTGTCTTTGTGGGACACACATGTATCCCCTTACATCCGAGTTTCTATTCTTGGTTGACTATCCTTCATTGGTTTCTTGAGTTGTATGGGAATCATTCCCAATTGTTTGCCTTTGACCAAGATAGGGGCTTGGAGTAAGGTCTAGCATAGGGGCTATATCGATGTTGGAAGCACTATGGAGATGATGGATATCTGAGCAATGAAGACCTGTATAGCCTTGATCTGGATTTCATGGATACATGTGTGGCCAATGTGTCACTTTGTTTGTTGGTTATGATCCTAGGTTGCATATCCCTTGTGGGTGCGGTCGTCTAGTCTTTAGGTCATGTTTTCGCTTGTCATTAGTTATAAAGCTACTTTACCCTTAAGATATTGCCATGTTAGAGTTCCGTCCCCGCACATGGGGCCATGTATTAGTTGAGTTGTTGGCCTCACATGACAGTTCATTCCCTTAAAGGATTTAGTTATGGGATTACATTAGTGGTTTGATTTCAAGTTTGATAGTCAAGGGGGTTGATACCCTCCCTTTCATTACAAGATTGTTAATTGAGAATATAACCTAGGTATTGGAGCTTGGATCAAGGTCGGAGGTAGACTTGTTAAAGGATCAGATCAATACAACCAGATAGGACAACCATCAATTCATAGAGATATGGACCCCCAATATGCTACTATTGACCAACTAGCCGAGATCACAGACATTATGGCGTCGCTCAGAGACGGTATCTTAGGATTGGGACAAAGGATTGATGGGCACCAAGTCCGGCCATTGCCGATTCAGGGGAGTACCCCACATGACTCTATTATACCACCACCGCCACCATCTAGTCATATCATATAGTAGGACCACATGGTTCCTCCACCTCTATCACTACCAGTTCAATCAGCTCCATAGGTTGGGGCATTTGTTCTACATGGGCAAACTGAGACTATGCCATATTCTATTGTGGCACCTGTGCAGGTTACAGATGATACCCAAGCCCATATTGATAGGATTGAGCAGAGGATGAGGTTGTTGAATGTTTAAGATGGAGTTATGAGTTGGGATGGGTATGATGATTTGCTAGTTGCAACATTGCCTGTTGAGTTCCGCATGCTGGATATTGAAAGATACACAGGGATCGGGTGCTCCCGTATCCACTTGAAGTTGTACAACGCTGTTATGGCCGGGCACAGACTAGATGAGGCACATATGATTATGTTGTTTCCTCTATCATTGAGTGGTGTCGCGCAACATTGGTTTGCTTCACTAGACCCCTCATAGTGCAGGACCTGAAGTGTTTAGCACAGGATTTCCTCAAACAGTACTTCTTTAACACAGTAATGGATGTATCATGAAGAGATTTGGAGGTCCTTAGACAGAGGCCAGATGAGTAAGTTACCTCATTCATATCCCACTGGAGGGAGAAGAGATCATATATTATTGACAGACCTTCAGAGTGAGATCAAATCAGTATGATTACGTGCAACCTTTAGCCTCGATTTGCCAAGCATCTCATGGGTTTTCCTCACACTGATTTTGGCACATTGGCATAGGCCCTCTATGGCATCGAGGACGGTACATCTAGGGGATTATGGGTAGACTCTTCACCTTCAGACTCAAAGGGAAAGAAACCCGAGTCAGGCCCTAGACAATTAGATGTTGGTACTATTGGCATGATGGGTCACAGGTCTTCACAACACCCTCAAACTCAGAGATAGTTTTTATATACTCCTTATCTGATAGTACAGCATGGTCAGTACAGACTAATTGTCCCCACCAGGCAACCAGGGCCTGCATATATTCACCCACCACCGCAGCTAGTATATGCCACTTAGGCAGCTCAAAGGCCACCTTTGTGATTCCAACATCAGTATAAAGAACCGCCTCCACCAAAGTCTGTTAGACAATTCTCACAGCTCGGGATTCCCTTAAGTCGAGCCTATTAGAGGTTAGTTGAAAGGGGACAGATTGTTCCATTACCGCCCAAACCACCACCGCAGTCAGCCCCTCTGGGATACTGAGCAGGCCTTCATTGTGCCTACCACCAGATGACAGGTAATGACATAAACAATTGTGCAGCCTTGAGACATGCTATTCAAGATCTGTTTAATCAGGGCCTAGTTGAATTGGGATGACCTAGTGTGACCACAGACCCACTCCCCACTCACTATACTAGAGTCGTATCTCCACCCTCAGAAAGAGTACATTTGATTGAGTCCATAGGGGATGAGATATTTATGATGGGATGGGATGGAAAGGCTCCTCAGCCGATCAATTTGTATGTGGATTTATACTTCATTGGATATACCCCTGACCACTAGATCCCCAGGCCATTCATATTGACCTTAGATGGGATTCCTAGACAACCTTTAATATCACCAGTGTATTTGCAGGATTGCCTCCCATGACACCTTTCATTCTAATCCCTGAGGGGTAGGGGCCCACTCACAGAGATGTTCAAATAGTTACACGGAGTAGGAGAGTAGCCCAGCCTCTACCCGTTGCTAGGCCATTTGCTGGTACAGCCACTAGCGAGGAGCTTTAGAGAGAGGATGACGAGATTTTACGACAACTGCATACTACGCAGGCTTGCATATTCATTTGGAGCCTTTTGGCCTCATCTAGTACACACATAGATGCATTAGTTAAAGCCCTTAGCCAGATCAGGATTGAGACCTCTACTACCCTAGAGGGGCTCATACACATTTTGACAATTGATAGAGCCACGTGTATTGTGTTCTCTGATGACGACTTGCCCCTGGAGACTAAGTCACTACATGACAGAGTACTCCATACGCTTGGTCTTGCGATTGGATCTATTGAGATATCTATTTGACAGGCCTCTTTTGACTGGTAGGCTCATGAGATGGTTGGTACTGTTCACAGAGTTTGATATTCAGTATGTCACGCAGAAATCAGTGAAGGGTAGCATTGTCGTAGATCACTTAGCTTCATTACTGGTATCCGATGATAGACCGATTAATGACAATTTCGCTGATAAGTAGTTTGTTTCAGTTGCCAGTATTATAGGATGACACTTATACTTTGATGGTGCTGCCAAGATTTGGCATTGGCATCTTGTTGATATCCCCAGGGTTATCATATCCCTAAGTCTGTTCGATTAGCATTTTCCGATCATCACTAGTTGACGAATAATGTTGTGGAGTATGAGGCATGCATCACTGGTCTAGAGACTGCACTTGATCTTGGTGTCAAATAGTTGGAGATCCATGGGGATTCCAACTTGGTTATACAATAGACTCAAGGTATTTGGAGGACTCGGGATGAGAAGTTGAAACCTTACCACGCTTACTTGACTTGTTGTTTGATAGATTTGATGAGTTGAGGTATATACATCTGTCTAGGGCAAAGAATCAGTTCACTGATGCATTAGCCACCTTGGCTTCTATGGTTAAGATTCCTACTGGGATGACTATGTGACCATTATTTATTGAGACCGAATCCGCACCAGCTTACTTTTGTTTGATTAGAAATATTGAGGATCGGGTTGAGCTACCATGGTATCATGATATTCATCAGTTTCTGGCATATGGTGCTTACCCTGAGTTAGCCACGACCAAGGATAGGAGAGCATTGAGACAGTTGGCCACCAGATTTGTTATTTGTAAGGATGCCCTTTACAGGAGGTCATTAGATGGCATGTTGTTGTTATGTATAGATCAAGCCACAACAAATAGGGTGATGAGAGAGGCCCATGCGGGAGTCTGCGGACCACACATGGGAGGTCATTTCCTGGCAAGTAAAATCATGAACACTGGCTACTTTTGGTTGACTATGGAGACAGATTGCTGCCAGTTTGTACAGAGATGTCCAGAATGTCAAATGCACGAAGACTTGATACACGTACCTCCATCTAAGCTACATGCACTTACATCCCCTTGACCATTTTCAGTATGGGGTGTTAATGTGATCGGAAAGGTTTCTCCAAAATCCTCCAATGGTCATGAGTACATCCTGGTAGCTATTGATTATTTCACCAAATGGGTGGTGGCTGCTTCTTATGCCAGGTTGACAGTGGCTAAGGTGGCCAAGTTCATCAGATCATATATTATCTGTCGATACGGGATTCCTCATGAGTTTATCTCAGACAGAGGGGTACATTTTAGAGGTGAGGGGGATACACTAGTTTGGGAATATGGTATTCAGCACCATCAGTCATTTGCGTACAGGTCGTAGACTAATGGGGCAATTGAGGCTGCAAACAAGAATATCAAGAGGATTCTACAAAAGATGGTAGAGACATCTCAAAATTGGTCAAAGAAGCTTCCTTTTGCATTATGGGCATATCGCACATCATTTTGCATATCCATAGGGGCTACCCCCTTTTCGTTGGTGTATGGCATGGAAACTGTCCTGCCTATTGAGATATAGATAGGTTCATGATTACTACTCAAAAAGTGAACTTTTATAGCTTGTTATAAACTCTTTTAAACACTTTTGAGTAGTAATTAATACCTTTTAACTCAATTGGCACGTTAAGGACCCTAACAAATGTTTCTAATCAATTTTTGGCTAGTTTTGGTGTTTTTGGTAGCTTTTTTATCATTGAAGCAAGCCAAGAATGAGGGAGAACTTTGTGCAACCCTTGGGAATGAGCTTCCAAGCCAATCAAGAGATGCAAGGAAGAGGATCAAAGAAAGAAATCCATCATGAAGCAATTTCACATGGTAATGCGAAATCTTCACATGCTATGCGAAATTCAAAGGACAGCAGTTGCAAGGAAACTTTGGAGCACTTCTGGAGTCCATTGTCTACATACTATATATCATTTCGAAGCTCGGGAAGTCAAGAGTCCAATGCTTCAAACAGTGTGTAATTTGGAGCTGAAACAAAGAAGTTATGGCCATTTGAAGGCAACTACACAAAGCTGAAAAGGAATTTCGCATTGACATTTCCTTATGCGAAAATTTTCGCATTGACATTCCCTGATGCAAAAATTTTCGCACTGACTTTTCCCAATGCAAAAATTTTCGCAGCACACTTTCCCAATGTAAAAATTTTCACACTGACTTTCTTCGATGCGAAATTTTTCGCATCACCTTTCTCCGATGCAAAAATGTAATAGTTAGATATTTTACACCCACTCTATTAGATTTTTACCTTAAGATATTTGGTGTAATTATCAATTCTCTCCTTGTAATCAGTTGAAGATCTTTTAAGATATTTAGGATATCTAATTAAGAGGTTGAAAATATCTCTCTTTATATATCCTAAGATATCTCCTTGTAATATCTATCCCTCATCTATCTCAGACATCCCTCATCTCTCAAACATCTCTGATATCTCTCGTCTCTCTGGAAGGGAAGACATTGGAGAGGGGATCACTTGTACATGTTTTTAGTAAGAAATATACAGAGTGTTGCTCTGCCTTACCTACTCATTTTGATTGTATTTTTCATTCTAGCCAAATAACCTCTGAATATGTTTTCTTAGAGGATGAGTGGCTAGACTTTTTGTCTCTTGGACGGAAGAGAGCTAGGTAAGGGACCCGACTACAAAAGTGGGTGTTTTCCTTGTTTCAGTTTTTAATGAAGAGGAAGTTGTGACCTGTTAATGATTTTTATGTTTTTAGTTAACTTAAAAAGCCTTAAAATCACCTGGGTCAACACTTGGTAAGGTAGGTGGACTCCATCCATTGAGTTACACTAGTTTATCTCTTGTGAGCCTCTGGTAGGTGGTTTAAAGGTAGGATTTTCTAGAATAGCCAACACTTGGTAAGCTTTTGGACTCTAAGGAGACATTCATTAGTTATCTCTTGCAAGCTTGTGAAGGGTAATCCAAGGTTAGGGATCACCTTGAATGGCAAATGCTAGGTGAGAGGTACGAGCCATTGCAAGATGCATCAATGATAGGGATTTAGCGTTGAAACCATTAATGGGAAGCAACTGTAACACACTGGTTGGGAGGATAACTATAGGTTAAATCCCTAATGCGAGAAAAGTTCCGGAATCTCCATTTTTGTATAAGGGGCTTGAACCTAGTGGCCTGAAAATCCAAGAGACCATTTTCTTTGTAATTAAACTCAATTATTATTTTTGGTTAGTTTAAAACCAACCTTTTTCAAACCAAAGATTATGTTTTCTTTTAAAAGCTAACTTAGAAAAGAAAAAGCACCAACCCAATTCTTTAAACTAATATCAGGTGTGAAATGAAAACTCATCCCAATGAACGATCCTAGAACCACTATGCTATGCTAGCTATGCTACCCTAGTATATGGTGAAATACGTTTATAAATTTTGTTGATAGCTCCCATCTGAGTACTGAATCAGAGACACCAGCTGGGCACGAATCAGTTCATTGAGAATAGCTTTGGAGGATTAGATGGATGAGACGGATTAGTTGCGAGCCAAATACGACCAATTGAATTTACTTGATGAAAGGAGATTGAGGGCCACAGATCACATGCATGCTTATAAGAGGAAAATGGTTCGTGCATCTAGGAAGAGGGTTAAGCCTAGGAAATTTCAGAAAGGTGACCTAGTCTTGAGGGCCCTCAGGGGATTGATCAGTGACCCTAGGGGTAAGTTTAAACCAAGTTGGAGTGGGCCTTATGTTATCCGAGATTTGACTCGAGAGAGAGTCACCTGGTTTACAAATCTGGACAAAAATAAGTTTTTGAAGCCAGACAACGTGGATCAACTGAAGAAGTTTTACGCATGAGATCATGGTCGAAGGATGGGTGGCCATTGTTTCAAGTAGCTATATCCATTTTACGTATCTATATATTGATATATCCAGTTGCTAGCCCATTGAGCCTCACATGGTACATTACGACCCTTTCGTTCACTTAGCCTTGCATATATTTTCTCACCTGGGTTAGGGGCCTCTTATTGTGCACTTTGTAGTTATTTTCTTGATCGGAGAGTATTGTGAGCACATTATGTCATTGTTCGTTTGTTCCTTTTGTAGGTTGTTCATGGTTTTTCTTTCCTCTATTTGGCATCGTCGCTCCGTCTATCTTTGAGTTTTGTTTTTATCGTGTTGTCTCATCCTTCTTTTGGTTTCCTTTGTGTGATGATGATGCACTCTCGTCCCACTATTTCAAATCAAGTATGTCACATCCTTCATTCCACTCCTAGGTTTTGATCCAAGAGTCTTAGTTTGGGAAAACCGTTTGGGTTTGGGGTTTGAGAGTCACTTGTTAGATTGTGCTAGTCTAGCCTTCAGCTTACTTGGTTTGGGAGTAAGCTCATTTGATTTTCATTTCATTGATGTTTGAGTTGGCCTTGTTAGCCATTAGTATCACGACTCTGTCATCAAATGTCATTTTGCATATAAGAGATTAATTTTTTCTTCTGAGAGTGGGTGAGAGCATTGTATGATCCATTTTTGCATGGATATGGGAGACACGTCAGGAGTGAGGATTGGGTTTCCATAGCGCTAGGTCCCTTAGATCATTATCTACATCACCATTCCCATCCTATAGTGGCTTGCTTTAATCTATCATTATTGGGGTGAGTTGTTCGTCGTTATCACATGTTGCCACGTTTTCTATCTCGGTTGTTTTCACCATTTTCTTTTGCACTCCTTTATCATTTGTCTCATCCCTTTTCATTTTCTTCTACCCTCGTCGATCATCATTTTGCTACTTGAACGGTGTGTCTTATAGCGTTTATAACCTGTCATTTGGAATTGTTCATTTGTATGTAGGCTGAGTCACTAGGCTCACATGATTCTCTAATATTTGACATTGCGTAATCAGAGGCTTGGTATTATCTTTTGGGTATTTGGGACTTGTTTCCCATTGTTTCATTCACCTTTTACCCCTGGCCTGCATTATGGTCAGAGTCATAAGACCACCCTGAGGCCACAAGATCTCGTGTTTGCTTCAACATATTTCATTTGGACAGGCTCCATCCACTGGTTGAAGTACGAGATGTTGGCTGACCTTAGTTTCTTGAGGATATCGAGAAATCGCATAATGCTTTCTCCATTCAATCTCCTCGCCTCTGGTCCATGATCAGAGACAGATGATGTAGGGAGTTGGGACTATCGAGGACACCTTTGCTTGCTTCTTTGACATGTTCATACTAGGGCATACCCCTTATCCTTGCATGATGACATCAGTTCTTACATGTACACATGCAATCCATTTCACTTGGAGATGTGTGGCATCGATGTTTGGACATATTCCACATTCAGCCTAGATTTTTCATACAACATAGTGCTTTCGGGGCTTGCCCGAGATCAGATTCATCCATATTCATTGACCTAGTAGGAGTGTACATTGGAGGCATATCCCATGGATTTTCATGTTCGCATATTCAAACGGATGATGGTCTTCGGGGATGCCTTTTTGTAGTTGGTTTGCCAAGGAATACATATGTCAAATGTACATCCAAGGGCATTCCCCTTAACAGCTCTGTGGACACTAGATGTTGTGACAAATAGTGCATGATTTGTTATGGATGATTATGTGTGATGCTTTTAGTTCTTTGATTTTAATTGCATGTGTAGTTACGGGGTTCTGACGTGGTACTGATATCCTAGACTGGGGGCATACCCCTTTCTGACATGGTACTGATATCCTAAACTAGGGCATCCCCCTTTCTTTCCATCTCCAGCCAATCCTTGATGTTTGCATATCGTTCTGTAGGGGCATACCCCCTTCTTTCATCTTGATTTAGGTTTTTGATTTTCTTTCTTATTCGAGTCATTTATTGGCATTTCCTACATGCCATATTGGGGCATACCACCTCTCCCTTTGAGTTGTTTTCTTCCCAAGTCCATCAGCGGCTATCCGTCATCCTGTCCAAATCCCCTATCTTTTCGGCGACTCTCTAGCATCATGTCCGGATCCCTTATCTTTTCGGTGGCTCTTCGACATTGTGTCCAGACCCCCTATCATTTTGGTGGCTCTCCGACATCGTGTTTGAATCCCCTATATTTTCGGCGGCTCTCCGATCTTGTCCACATCCCCTATCTTTTCGGCAGCTCTTTGACATCGTGTCCAGATCTCCTACTGTCTCAGCAGCTCTTTGGTATCATGTCTGGATCCCCTATCTTTTTTATGGCTCTCTGACATCGTGTCCAGATTCCCTATCTATTCTATAGCTATCTAACATTGTATCTGGATCCCCTTTCCTTTCCGCGGCTCTCTAACATCATGTCCAGATCCCCTATCATTTCGGCGGCTTTCTAGCATCATGTCCAGATCCCCCATCTTTCCAACGGCTCTCCGGCATCATGTATGGATCCCCTATATTTTTTGCGGCGCCCCGGCATCGTGTTTGGATCCCCTATCTTTTCGGCGGCTTCCCGACATCATGTCTGGATCCCCTATATTTTTTGTGGCTCTCTGGCATCGTGTCTGGATCCCTGGAATCGTGTCTAGATCCCCTATCTTTTTGGCGACTCTCGGGCATCATGTCTTGAGCCCCTATCATTTTGGAAACTCTTCGGAATTGTGTCCGGATCCCTTAGTCCTTAATCATTGTGACCCATCTCCTTTGGCCTTCGGTATTGTTGTGCAAGGACAAAATTGTTGGCCTTTGATTTTTTTACTAGAGTTAATTTCTACTCATTCACCGCTTGCGCTTTGTGATTGCGAACCACTCGTTCATTCACTCTACTAAAGTGGGGCATATTTGTAAACCCTCAATTTTGTTCCTTGGCACTTGCATGTATCTTAGGGGTGTCATCCGCACCCAATTTTTGTAAGTCATGGCCATGGAGCCCTTATTGGGTTTAATCGATTTTCGAACCTCACATGAGTTCACCTATGGTTCGATTTAGTACGAGCATTTGATCCATTATGAAATACTATCACGAACAATTCTTTGGTTCATATCATGCTATCGGATAGAGGTTAAGGTCTCTATAAAAACTTCAGTTCAGTTGGAGCTTGCTGAAGCCCATCCAAATCCGTAGCACTCTAGCTTGTTTCAGTCATTTCTCCCTCATCCGAGCTCGGAATTGCACACCTTTTTTTTGTTGGATTCCTTACTCTTTAAGGAATATTCTATCAAATTTTGAGAATTTTCCCAACCGGCTCAGCCAATTCATCGGGGCTGCTTGCAAACGGCTCTGAATTCATAGCACTCTAGCATATTTTAGTCATTTCTCCCTCATCCGAGCTCGGAATTGTGCACTATTTTTTTTATTTTTTTTTGTATTCCTTATTCTTTAAGGAATATTATTTCAAAATTTAAGAATATTTTTCAACCAGTTCGTCGAGGCGTCTTGCAAATGGCTTTATTTTTGGCATTTTTGGCGCCCTTTTTCTAGTAGGTTTGAGCCCTGGTGCTCCAGGTGGGTTTATAGGATGGTTTTAGGTCTGATTTAGACTATTTTATGGGTTGATTGCAACCCACCTTGAATCCATGTGGATTCTTGTTGGGTAAGCAATGGTGGAATTATGAGAGACAGATACCCACCTCGTGACTAGGGGAGGAGTTGAATAAGTTGGAGTTCCGAGGCTGATGGTGGGGGATTCCAAAGCTAAAGGGGAAGAAAAATGAGGTGGTGCGGATGTTGAGGGGGGGCAAGTTGGTATAAAAGGCATTTAAGAGAGAATGTGAAATAAGGGTTTTGGAGATTTTGGGTGGGAGATTCTATTGGGGTGACGATTGAAAGTGTGGGGGGGATTCTTGGCATCTTTGAGGGCTCTGCATATAGAGAGAAAGGAAAGGAAGAGAAAAAAAGAGAAGAAAAAAAGGAAAAAAAATAGAGTGTAGAAGGTGAGGCTTCTTGATTTCTATGAGGGAAGGTTTTGTGGATCCGGGAAGATAGAGTGGAGGGGAAGGTTCTGTTGGTGAGCACCTTGCTAGTGAGGGAGGCATTGTTTCTTATGGGGCCACCACTCCAGCGACTAGCTTAGGCATTGGCATCATCGACGCATGCACAGGTAACACTCGACATTCCTCTTTATTATTTCAGATCCCTCTTGAGTGTTGTTTTCCTTGATTTATTGGGGTGAGCTACACACCATTGTGTGTCATTGCTTCATTCTGTTTATTTCTTGGGAGCTTTAAGAGTTATTGTGATAAGGCAAAGGTATTGGCTATGGTTCAATTTTGATCATTTCATTCATGGGAAATCAAGGCTTTAATGGCCACGTGATTTTAATGTTAAAAAAAAAAAAAAAAAGTTACCTTGGCCATTTTGTCAAACCAGCTAAGGGCTCCAGGGCTACCCAGGTTTTTGTTTTCTTTTAATTGGCCCTTTGGGGTTTGGACTTTGTTTTTTTTCTATAACAAAGGAGGAATACGTGTGGTGCATCAAATTAGGAATTTGGTTGCATGTCTATTTTGAGTGCAGAGAGGCTATCAGTGCTTTTTTTATGAGGCTTTGGCCAATTGCATTAGATTGAGAATGTCTCGGATCAAGGCCATTGTTGGCCACTTGGATAGGATTTGAATCATTTCCTTTTCAATAGTTTGCACCTAGACTAAGGCAAGATTTGTCTGGAAAAGATCCAACAGTGGCCAAATCCTTTATGTGCGGGTGCCTTGGTGGTAAGCTTCCTGCAAGCTTCAACACTTTCAGTAGCTGAAAATCTTATTTTAGTGGCCATCAATGGATGAATTATCATGACTGAATTTTTGTGGAAAAATATGGAAATAGTGGCCTTGTGTGTGTGAATTTCTATGGCTAATTTTTTTAGATGAAAAAATGGAGAAAATCGGTCACATTAATGGATATCCACAGCTGAATTTTAGTGGTTGTGTTTGCTAAATAAAGTGGCTGATTTTTATGGAACCTTAAGTAGAAAAATGCTGAAATTTTAATGAAAACCATGATTGAAATTCGAGTGATTATTTGCTGAAATTTTTAAGGAAAATCGTGGCTAAAATTTCAAATATAGATTTGCTAAAGTTTTAAATGATGTAATTGGCTAAAATTCAAGGCTGGACATAGAGATTTAGGGTAGAAGTCCAAACCGCATTGGTGAGTTTTAATGGAAAAGTGGCAGCAACATGGTGAGACTTTGTAGGCTTGAATTATTATTTTAATGGTAAGAATGAGTGAAAGTGGTGGTTGTTAAATATTTGAATTGATGATTTTTTTTTTTTAAATGAAAAAAATGCATGTGACTTTCATGAATTCTGTGGCCTATAATTGATCTTTTGCAGCTGAATTTTTTTATGGGGAATTATGGAATTTGTGGCTATTAGTGGACGAAATTCAAGTGGAAAAGATGTTAATTCCCAGCTGAAAATCAATGGAATTCGAATAATTAAATTTTAGCCACGTAATGAAGTTTCATGGTTGCATTTTGGTGGTCATTTTATGGAGATTAGAGGTTACATATATAGGGTTGGTACATGGCTGAAAATTCTCTTAATTCAAGTAGAAATACAACTAAATTTTAGTAGATTTGGTGGTTGCATATGTTGTGTGCTTATGTTTATTGACTCACCCTTTTCCGCAGCGCATGGCTAGGGACCTCAGGTACACATCATTGTTCTGATTGTCAATTTTCTATGCATGTCGAATACCAACTAGGATTGTATGAGTTTTATAATCCATGTAGCCTGGGGGGATTGACTGATCTTTGACCCATATGCTCCAATGTACCCAATTCACTAGTAGAGACTGAACCCCGAGCCTAGAGGGGTGCTACCTCGCATGAGGTAGCTTCCTAATAGGTAACCTGATCCCCGAACCCAGATGTATTATACTTTATGAGCATTCTTGTCTGCATCTTTTGCATTGTACTTAACTTATGTGTATTAGGAGTTTAACAAAAGATCTAAGTCATGGGTTCCTTGCAAATAGATGACATGTTCACAATTAGTTCATGGGTCTAAGTAACCTATTAGAAGTTGTAGTGCACCACCTCTTAATTAGAGGTTAGCTATCAGGACGGGCTTCCCATGGTGAGTGCACTAGTGTGTATGGTTACACATTGGACAAGACCTATGGTGGGTCATGACTTAAGGCTATCAAGTAGTCATGAGCTCACCAAGCTGTTTCATTGTGTTATCTCTCAACGTTGAGAAAATATTGAGCTTGTGTTAAAGTTAGCAATGACTTTGACCTACAAGTGAGATTGTAAGCTGATCATATATTCCCTATGATGGAAGTCGGTTGCAATAGGTATTCTCAATAAAGGCACCATGATATGTGTCCCCTTAGGTGATCCTAAGGAGGTCTATTCATGAAAATTATGTCCATAGTAGTTCCTTAAGTGGAACTTCACATAAAGTCTTGGAGAGCTAAGATATGTTAATTGAACATATAATAGGAGGATCTGTAACTCAAGGATGGTAGAGGTAGTCTTGAAAGGCTGATAGAAACCTTAGTTGACAACCCAAAGTCATTCATATCATCCACAACCCAGAGTTGTTCAAAGAATTTATTTCCCTGAGCTCATGAACTAGAGTCATTCATATAATCCACAACCTTGAGTTATTCATATCTTTTAGAGCCATGAGCACACGACTGAGAGTCGTTAATGTCATCTACATCCAAGAGTTGTACATAACATTTAGAGCCCTAATCTCACGACCTTCAGTCATTCATGTAATCCATAACCCTAAGTTATTCATGGCAGTTATTGCCCTAAGCTCATGACTTGGAGTCATTCATGTCATCCACAACCCTAAACCATTCATAGCATTGAGAGCGCTTAGCTCATGACCCATAATCATTCACATCATTCATAGCCATGAGTTATTCATGACATCTAAAGCACTAAGCTCCTGGCTTGAAGTGGTTCATGTCATCCAAGCCTTGAGCTATTCAAAGCATCTAGAGCCCTAATCTCACAACCTAGAGTCGTTCATATCATCCATAGGCTTTAGCTGTTCATATCTTTTAGAGTCCCAGAGTTGTTCATGTCATTCACAACAAAGAGCTGTACATAACATCTAGTGCCTTTAGCTCACAACCTTGAGTCATTCATATCATTCACAACCCTAAGTTGTTCATAGCATTTATTGCCCTAAGCTCATGACCTAGAGTCATTCATGTCATCAACAACCTAGAACTATTCATAGCATCTAGAGCACTTAGCTTATAACCTATAACCATTCATGTTATCCACAACCCTGAGCTATTCATGACATCTAAAACCTTAAGCTCCCAAACTGAAGTCGTTCATGTCATCCAAGTCTTGAGTTGTTCAAAGCATCTAGAGCCCTAAGCTCACGACCTGAGGTTATTTGTGTCCTCTACAACTATTAGTTGTTCATATCATCTAAAGCTTTGAGCTCATAGCCCCGAGCCATTAATATCATCCAGAACCCTAAGTTGTTCTTTGAATTTAATGGACTAAGCTCATGACCCAAATTCATTCATGTCATCCATACCCTTAAGTTGTTCATAGCATCGAGAACCCTCAGCTGAAAACCCAGAGTCATCCATGTATTCCACAACCGTGACCTGTTCATAGCATCTAGAGCTTTCAAATCATGACCCAAAATCATTCATATCATCCATAACCCTAAGTTGTTCACAACATCTAAAGCCTTGAGCTCACAAGAACTTGAGTCATTCATATCATCCAAAACCTTGAGTTGATCATAACATCTAGAGCCTTGACCTCATTACCCATAGTCGTTCATGTCATACATAGCACTAAGCCATTCATAGCATCTAGAGCCCTAAGCTCATGACTCGAAGTCATTCATATCATCCACAACTCTGAGTTGCTCATAGCATGTAAAGGCTTCAGCTCATGGCCCATATTCATTCACATCATCCATCACCTAAAGCTATTCATAGCATCTACAACCTTAAGTTAACGACCCAAAGTCATTCATGTCATCCATAACCCTGAGTTATTCCTAGCATTTAAAGACTTAAGGTCACAATCTAGAATCATTCATATCACCCACGATTTTGAGTGTCCATGGCATCTAGAGACATGTGCTCATAGGGCCTAGAGTAGTTGATATCATCCATAACCTTGAGCTTCTCATAACATCTAGAGCCTTAACTTCACGACCTGAAGTTCTTCATGTGATCAACAACAATAAGTTGTTCATAACAATTAAAGCCTAGAGCTCAAGACCTGTAGTCATTCATATCATCCATAACCCTGAGTTATTCACTACATCTAGAGACCTTTGCTCATGACCCCAAGTGGTTCATATCATCTACAACCCTGAGTTGTTCATAGCATTTATTACCCTAAGCTCACGACCCGAAGTTGTTCATGTAGTCCACAACCTTGAGTTGTTCATAGCATATAGAGCCCTCAACACACAATCTCGAGTCATTCATATCGTCCATAGCCCTAAGTTATTCATAACATTTTGAACCCTGAGCTGACGACTCGATGTCATTCGTGTCATCCATAACCTTGAACTTTTCATAGCATTTAGAGTACTCAGCTCAGGACTCGAAGTTGCTCATATCATCCATAGCCCTGAGTAGTTTATAGCATCTAAAGCCTTGAGCTAATAACCCGTAGTTGTTTCTGTATTCCATAGTCCTAATCTATTTATGGCATCTACAGCCATTAGCTCATGACTTAAAATTATTCATAGCATTCACAGTCCGGAGCTGTCTATAGCATCTAGAGGCTTGATCTCACGGGATGTCAAGTCATTCATATCATCCACAACCTTGAGTGACTCATAGCATTTAGTGCATTAAGCTCATGACCTAGAGTCATTCATGTCATCCACAACCCTAAGTTGTTCATACCATCAAGAGCACTGAGCTCACAACCTCGAGTCATCCATATCATCCATAGCCATGAGCTATTCATAAAATCTTAAGCCTTGAGCTAATGACTCGACGTCGTTCATGCTAGCCACAACCCTAAGCTATTCATAGCACTTAGAGCACTCAGCTAATGACCTAGAGTCGTTCTTGACATCCATAACCCAGAGTTGTTAATAGCAACTAGAGCCCTTAGCTATTGATTTAGAGTCCTTCATGTCATCCATAGCCTCGAGTTGGTCATAGCATCGAAACCCCTAAGCTCACGACCTGTAGTTGTTCATGTCATCCATGGCCTTAAACTATTCATAGCATCTAGAGCCTTGAGCTTATGATCTAAAATCGTTCATATTATCCACAGTCCAGAGTTGTCCATCACATCTAGAGCTCTAAGCTCACAAGATCTCGAGTTGTTCATATCATCCACAACCTTGCACTGCTCATATCATCTAAAGCACTAAGCTCATGACCCAGATTCGTTCATCAAATCTATAGCCCTAAGTTGTTCATAGTATCTAGAGCCTTAAGCTTAAGACCCTGAGTCATTCATGTCATCCAACGCCTAGAGTTATTCAAGGCATCTAGAGTGCTCAACTCACAAGCTATAGTCAATCATGTCATCCACCACCCTAAGTTTTTCATAGAATCTAGAGCCATAAGCTTACAATCTGAAGTCATTTATATCATCCACAACCATAAAGCCTTGGTCTCATGACTCAAGGACGTTCATGTTATCCACAACTATGAGTTGTTCATAGCATCTAGAGCCTTAAGCTCATGACCCAGAGTTTTTCATATAACCCATAACCTTGAGTGTTAATTGCATCAAGAGCCTTGATTGCACAATTCAAAGTCGTTCATGTCATCCATAACCCTCACCTATTCATAGCATTTAGAGACATGAAAACACAACCTTGAGTCATTCATATATTCCATAGCCTTGAGTTGTTCATGACATCTTAAGCCTTGAGCTCACGACCTAACATCTTTAATGTCATACATAGCCTTGAGTTGTTCATAACATTTAGAGTGCTCAATTCACAACCCGAAGTCGTTCATGTCATCTATAGCCTTGAGCTGTTATAGAATTTAGAGCCTTGAGCTCAACACCCGAAGTTGTTCATGTCATCCACAGCCCTAAGCTCTTCAAAATACCTACAATGCTCAACTCATGACCCAAAGTTGTTCATGTCATCCACCACCCTGAGCTTTTCAAAGCATTTAGAGCATTCTGCTCATAACCCAAAGTCGTTCATGTCATCGACCGCCCTTAGTTGTTCATAGCATCTAGTGCCCTAAGTTCATGACTTGGAGTCATGCATATCTTTTATAGACTTGATTTGTTCATAGCAACTAGAGCCCTAAGCTCGTGACCTCGAGTTATTCATATGATCGACAACCTTAAGCCATTCATAACATCTGAAACCTTGATCTCATGGCCTAAATTTTTTCATGTCATTCATAACCTTAAGTTATTCATACTATCTAAAGCCTTGAGCTTACGAGACTTCGAGTCCTTCATATCATCCATAACTCACAATTGGTCATTGCATATAGAGTCTTGAGGTCATGAACCGGAGTCATTGGTATTATCCACAACCCTCTATTCACAGCATTTATTACCTTTAACTCATAACCCAAAGTCATTCATATCATCTGTAGTCTGGAGTTATCCATAGCATCTAGAGCCTTGAGCTCACAGGAGCTCGAGTCATTCATAACATCCATAGATCCGAGCTACTCATAGCATCTAAAGCACGAAGCTCGTGACTCAGAGTGGTTCATGTCATCCACGACCCTAAGTTGTTTATGACATTTAAAGCCCTAATCTCATGACCTAGAGTTGTTCATGTCATCCACAACTCTGAGCTATTCATAGCATCTAGAGCCCTAAGCTCACTACCTAGAGTAATTCATGTCATTCACAACTCTGAGTTATTCATAGCATAGAGAGCCTTGAGCTCACGACTCGGAGTCGCTCATATCATCCATAGACTTAAGTTGTTCATAACAGTTAGAGGCCTAATCTCATGACCTCGAATGGTTCATATCATTGACAACCTTTAGTTATTCATAACATCTATAACCTGGGGTTCATAACCCTAAGTCCTCCATGTCATCCACATTCCTGAGCTGTTCATACCATCTAAAGCCTTAAGCTCATTGAACCTCAAGTTGTTCATATCATCCACAACCGAGACCTTAACATAGCATCTAGAGTCTTGAGGTCACCACCTAGAGTCATTAATATCATCCACAACCCTAACTTGTTCATAGATTCTAGAGCCTTTAGCTCATAACTCAAAATCGTTCATATCATCCACAGTCAAAAGTTCATTATAGCATCTAGAGCCTTGAGCTCATAGGACCTTGAGTCATTCATATAATCCAAATCTCTGAGCTACTCATAGCATCTAGAGCTCTAAGTTATCTATAGTCTTGAGATGTTTGTAGCATTTAGAGCTCTGAGCTCAACACCCAAGGTCGTTCATGTCATCCACAACCCTGAGCTCCTCAAAGCATCTATAATACTCAGATCATAACCTAGTGTCATCCATGTCATCCACTGCTATGAGCAATTCAAAGCATCTAAAGCGCTTTTCTCACAACCCAAGGTCATTCATGTCATCCACCGCCCCTAGCTATTCATCAAATCTAGAGCTCTGAGCGCATGACCCAAAGTCGTTCATATCATTCACACACTTGAGTTGTTCACAGCAACTAGAGCCCTATGCTCATGACCATGAGTTGTTCACGTCATCAACAACCCTAAGCTATTCATAACATCTAGATCCTTAAGGTCACGATCTATAGTTCTTCATGTCTTCCATAACCCCAAGCTATTCATACCGTCTAAAGATATGAGCTCACGGGACCTCGAGTCCTTCATATAATCCACAACCCAAAGCTACTCATAACATCTACAATACTAAGCTCAAGACATAGAGTGATTCATATCATCCACAACCCTAAGTTTTTCATAGCATCTAGAGCCTTGAGCTCATGACTCGGAGTTATTCATATCATCCACAAACTCGAGTTGTTCATAACAACTAGAGCCCTAAGCTCATAACCTTGAGTCAGTTGTATCATCGACAAAACTAAGTTATTCATAACATCTATATCCTTGAGCTCATGGCCCAAAGTCCTTTATGTCATCCACTACCCTGAGTTGTTCATACCATCTAAAGCCTTGAACTCATGGTACCGCGAGTCCTTCATGTCATCTACAACCCAGAGTTACTCATAGCATCTTGAGTTCTAAGGTCACGACCCGAAGTCGTTGATATCATTCATAACCTTCAGTTGTTTATGACATCTAAATCCTTTAGTTCACGACCCAAAATTGTTCATATCATCCACAATCTCGGGTTCTCCATAGAATAGAGAGCCCTAAGCACATGGGACCTTGAGCCGTTCGTATCATCTACAACTCAGAGCTATTCATATGATTAGAGCACGACTAAAAAATGGAATGAAAATCCTCTTCAAGTTCTAATTGGTCTAGTTACAAGGGCTTAAACTAAAAAGTTCAAGGAAGCTCTCAATGGACCGATTCAAAACATTTAGGTTGAGGTGAATTCATGGAGGTCCAAGGAAGATGCTCTATATGTTCCAAAGGTTGGATTTCCATGATTCAAGCTTTGGAATAATCTAGAAGAATCCCTCAAATAGAACAACTCACAAATTGCATGGATTGAATAGAGTTTCCTAAATTGGTGATTACCCAATTTTTGACTTATTAAAGAGATTGGCTAGTGCAATCTAAAGCAATCTTTTAAGATTGCTAAATTAACTTTCTTATTTATTATTATATTTTAATTTTTGAATTTTATGGGGAAGTAATAAATTAGAAATTCCCTTGTTTCCTTTTTACTTTGGGGTAGGCATGATTTTAGAAAATAATGGATTCAATTTTCAAAATCCAACTTAGGATATTTTAGTTTCCCTTTTCTAGCTATGTGAATCCCAAGCATAATATTTGGGGATTTTCTAATTGCTAAATTCATGGACCTCTTTATATTTAAATAGCCATCAACTTATTGAAAAATAATACAGATTTCATTCATAATTTTTTGATAGAAAATTCTCTTTGGTTCTTTTAAAACTCTTTGAACTTATCCATAAATTTTCTATGGCATTCTCCTTCGACTTATTAATCAATCCTTCCATAATTGATTGTTGCGTCTTCATTATACCAAGGTTTTTGCTTCCTTACAAGCAATAGGTCGCGGTTTCATACAAATCTATTTCTAAATGATCTTAAAGCCATTATTTATCCACAATTTTCACAATTTTGTGGTGTAGATCGTATCAGTTATATCAGAACTTGGCACTAGTTGCAGGTTTGCCTATTTTTTTATTTGAAATAATAAAAAAATGGAAATTGAAAAAAAAATGATATTGCGATTCAACTTTGGTAATCCTTGTTTCAATTTTACATATTTGTGTTCCTTTTCAATTCCATAAATCTGAATTTCTCTTGATGAGTTCTTAGTGAATTGTTGTTGGAAATCTTGATATTTGTTTGATTAGTTTGATAAGAACCTATAAAGGATTACTATGACTGGAAAAAGAAAAGAGAGGTGAACACATAAGAGGGTAAAAGGCAATATGATTTTGTGTGAAAACACGACTAAAAGTTGAGTGAATCATTCTTTGGGTGAAACATGTGAGGAACTGTGCGAGGTTTTTTTTTTTAATTTTTTTTTGCAGCAAACATGTTTGACAAGAAGGATAAATATATTTTCGGGAATATACCAAAAGAGGTTGATCTAAAGTTTCTCACAGAAGCTTTAATGGGTGAAATGAGGAGAGTATTGAGAGCAAAGATGGAGCAGGTTCATGAATGGATAGATTAGGTAGAGAATGCACATGTGGAGTAGCCACAAAATGCTCCTAAGGTGCATAGAAAACAAAGAGTTCAACCTAGGAAAGTAAGAGTTGAAGATGAATAGTATTATGGGGATGGTTTAGAGGCTAGAAATTGGGAAGATAATAACTTGGGTAGTATAAAGATGCATATTTCATCGTTTCAAGGAAAAAATGATCCTAAAGCTTACCTTGAGTGGGAGAAGAAGATAGAATTAATATTTGATTATCACAATTATTCCGAGCTTAAAAAGGTAAAACTTGCATCCATTGAATTTTTCAATTATGCGATTATTTGATGGGATCAAATAGTATTATATAGGAGTAGAAATAGAGAGCGTCCAATAGAAATGTGGGAGGAGATGAAAACCTAATGAGGAGATGGTTTGTTCCAAGCCATTACTACCATGAGTTATACCAAAAATTGCAAAGTCTTACATAAAATAATCGAAATGTGGAGGATTATTATAAGGAGATGGAAATCGATATGATCTAAGCGAATGTAGAGGAGGACTGAGAGGCTACCATGGCTAGGTTCTTATTTGGTTTGAATTGGGAAATTGCTAATTTGGTGGAATTGCAACATTATGTGGAGTTGGAAAATATGGTGCACATGGCTATCAAAATTGAGAACCAACTTAAGAGGAGAGGCAGCAATACACGACAAAACCCTAGCTCGGGATCATCATAGAGACCAAATTTTGTGAAGAAAGAGGAGAAACAAGTCACTGTAAGCCCAAAATCAAGCAAAAACAAGAAGCGACCAACCATGGAAATCAAGGTAAATCCGATCCACCACTTAGAATCATGATATTAAGTGTTTCCAATGCCAAGGCAGAGGTCACATAGTGAGCCAATGTCCAAACAAAAGAATTATGATATTGCAATATAATGGTGAGATTGAATTTGATAATGAAGATGACATCAGATCTATGCCACCATTGGAGGACATGAATGATGAGGAACACGTTACCCAAGGAGAATTGTTTGTTGCAAGGAGAACATTAAGTATGCAGGTCAAAGAAGATGACAAAGTATAGTAAGAAAACATCTTTCATACTAGAGGCCACATGCAAAACAAGGTATGTAGTGTTATTATTGATGGAGTTAATTGTACTAACGTTGCTAGCACTAAAATGGTGGAGAAATTAGGGCTGCCAACAATTAAACATCCCCGACCTTACAAGTTGCAATGGCTCAATGATAGTGGCAAGGTGAGGATTACTAAACAGGTGTTGGTATCCTTCCGCATCGAGAAATATGAAGATGAAGTTTTGATGTAAGCTAGACACTTGTTACTAGGCCGACCATGGAAATTTGATCGGCATGTTAAGCATGATGGTTTCACCAACAAATACTCATTTGTGCTTAATCGAAGGACAATCACTCTAATCCCTTTTTCACCAAAGTAGGTCTATTAAGATCAAGTGAGGTTACAAAAAGAAAGTGATCTAAAGAAAGACAGTGAGAAAAAGAAAGCAAGTGAAAATCAGAAAGACAAAAAAAAAAGGCCAAGAAAAATTAGACAGAAAATAAGAGGACGAATTCGACCATTGAAAGAAAAGAGAAAAAAAAACAAATTTCTAAGAAAAAGTTAGTGAAATAAAAAGAGATGTTTTTAAATTAGCTAATAATCGTACTTTTGTATAAAGAAGCATATTTAAACACTAACAAACTTGATGCGCCTTTGCCTAGTTCAGTTGTTTCTCTTTTGCAAGAGTTTGATGATGTCTTTCCCGAGAAGGTTCCACATGGTTTAACTCCTATTCGAGGAATTGAAAATCAAATTGACTTTATGCTCAATGCTTCCATTCCAAACCGACTAGCCCATCAAAGTAATCCCGAGGAGACAAATGAACTACAAAGGCAGGTTAGTGAATTGATGAAAAAGGGGTATGTAAGGGAAAGTATGAGTCCATGTGTTGTGCTGGTGATTTTGATTCCTAAGAAAGATAGGACATGGAGAATGTGTGTTGATTTTCGAGCAATCAACAACATAATGGTAAAGTATCATCTTCCTATTCCTCGCTTAGATGATATGTTAGATGAATTACATGGTGCTTTTGCATTTTCTAAGATTGATCTAAAGAGTGGGTATTATAAAATAAGAATGAAATAGAGTGATGAATGGAAAACTGTTTTTAAAATGAAATATGGTTTATATGAGTGGTTAGTGATTACTACTCAAAAAGTGTTATTTGATAGCTTGTAATTAACTCTTATAAACACTTTTGAGTAGTAGTTATCACCTTTTAACCCAATTAACATATTAAGGGCCCTTGCAATCAATTCTAATCAAATTGTGTAAAGTTTTGGTGTTTTGATAGCGTTTTGATCACCAAAGCAATCCGTGATTGAGGAGAGTTCTTTGGAATCCATGGCAAAGCAATGGAAAGCTCAGAAACATGAAGAACCGAAGCTTTAAAGTCCTTTGCCATAAGCAAATCCGGAATGCAAGGAGCAAAAGATGTCCGGACAGGGCGTCCGGACACACCATCAGATGGCGGCGGAACATGGTCTATGGCAGGCTGTCGGAATGACGTAGCAAGGCTTGCTCACTTTAGTCAATGATCCGGACAACATATCCAGATAGGATATGCTATCATCCGGGGTGTGATGTTCACGAGTGTCGTGTGCTTCTCCCTGAGGGAGTCCGGATATGGGAGCGCGCCACATGTCCTCTTGGGGAATCTGGATGGAGTTGATCCAGATAGCCATGCGCACTCCATGTCATCCGGGAGAGGGGTCCCTACACCTTGCACACGCAGACGGTCCCCCTTGCGACATAGCTCATTCCACCCAGGGGAAGAATTTTGTCCATCCGACATTCCACATTCTCTGGATATCTCACATTCGGATGGGAGAGGAGGACGTTTCAACTTCCCCGGTCAGACATGTCCGGATCCTCTGATCGGATATTTCACATCCGGATATCTCACAGCCGGATGGGAGAGGAGGACGTTTCAACTTCTCCGGACAGACATATCCGGATCCTCTGATAACGCTTACCCGAAGAGTTTTTCTCTCAGTATACAGTACCACGGTGTTCTCCTGAAGCTTCCTGATATTTTCGACCGACATCTTGAGATATTTTGCTTTAGATATTTGTTGTCTAAATCCCCAAAGTCTCCTTGTAACCCACCTATCATAGGATTCCTTAGTCTTTAAGTAAGAACAAAGGGTGAATAACCTCATATATATAGTTTGTAATTTTTTTTAAGAAAAAAGGTAAGAGGTGGGGAGCTTGTTCTCAAACAGATCCTTTTTACAATTTTGCAAGAAATATATTTTATAGAGCACTTGCTCTGTTTTTCCTTTATATTTTTGTTTTCTCATTCTTTTTCTTACTAGCCAAACAAGCTCTGAGGAAGTTTCCTCAGAGAATGAGTGGCTAGACTTTTAGTTCCTTGGAGCTAAGGTTGCCGGGAAAGGTTCCAAGTGCAAGAATTAGTAGCTTTGTGGTTTCAGCCATAAATGAAGAGAAAGTGTGATCCTTTAATGATTTCTATGTTTTTAGTTAACTTAAAACACCTTCAATTCACTTGAGCCAACACTTGGTAAGGCAAGTGATCTCCGTCCATGGAGATGCACTAGTTTACCTCTTGCGAGCTTTTGGGAAGTGACTTGAAGGTAGGATTTTCTAGAATTGCCAATACTTGGTAAGCTTTTGGACTCCAAGGAAACATCCATTAGTTATCTCTTGCGAGCTTGAGAAGGGAAGTCCAAAGTTAAAGATCACCTTGAATGGCAAATGCTAGGTGAGAGGCATGAGCCATTGCAAGTTGCATCAGTGAGAGGGAATTAGAGTTGAAATCCATTTAAAGGATACATCTGTACAACACCGATTAGAAAATCGACTATATGTTAATTCTCTAATGCGAGGAAATGAACCAAATGACCAGAGCTCTGTTTTTGCATAAGGAACCTCCCCTGTGAACCTAAACCTCCAAGGAATGTTTTTTTTCATAAGTCATTTCCATTACTTTCTTTTTAGTTAGCTTTAAACAAAACCTCATTTAAACAAAGTTTGTGTTTTATTTCTTAAGCTAACCTTGAAATGAAAAAGCACCAATTTAACTTTGAATTGGTATCAGTTGTGAGTTGAAAACCCTTCCCAGTGAACGATCCTAGAGCCATTATGCTATATTAGCTAAAGCTATCCTAATGCATGGTGATATAGGTTATAAATTTTGTTGATTACTCTCTCAATCAAAGAGCACCAGCTGGACATGAATCAGCTGAGACACCAATTGGGAATGAATCAAATGGCGTCATTGCCGGGGAAGGTGCCAACTTCATAGTGATACTATTTCAGCGTACTTGTGGTTTTCATCACAAGTTTGGTGAATTTTCCTTCATTTTACTAACTCTTTTAGTTGTTTCTTTTACTCGTTTATATTCTAGCGTAACTTTTAATTTAGTTTTAGTTAATCGAACTCTTTTTGGTAGTTTTGTTTTTGTTTTCCTCTGTTTTTGTTTTTTTTTTTTTCTCTTTCTTTGTTACAGTTGATACTAGTTGTGTATGCCAAAGTGGATACGAGATTGTGGAGGAAGGCTTGTTAAACTTGAAACACCTCATAACAAGGAGTTGGAATTAAGCTTGAACATCATGGAAACTACACCTGAGGATCAGCATAGTCACCATGGTCATCAGGACAATCCCAATGAATTCAGATCGATAAGGGACCGCATGCATCCACCTCGTATGAGTGCACCATCATGTATAGTGCCCCCTACAGAGCAGCTAGTGATCAGACCCCATATTATGCCACTTCTGCCAACTTTCCATGGAATGGAAAGTGAGAATCCTTATGCCCATATCAAGGAATTTGAAGACGTTTGTAATACATTCCGAGAGAGAGGAGCTCCTATCGACTTGATGAGGCTTAAATTATTTCCTTTTACTTTAAAGGATAAGGCCAAGATTTGGCTTAATTCTTTAAGGCCAAGGAGTATCCGTTCTTGGACTGATTTACAAGCTGAATTCCTCAAGAAGTTTTTTCCTACTCACAGAACAAATAACTTGAAAAGGCAAATTTTAAACTTCTCAGCTAAAGAGAATGAGAAATTCTATGAGTGTTGGGAATGATACATGGAAGCCATTAATGCTTGTCCTCACCATGGCTTTGATACATGGTTGTTGGTGAGTTATTTCTATGATGGGATGTCTTCCTCAATGAAGCAACTCCTCGAAACAATGTGTGGAGGGGATTTCATGAGTAAGAATCCTGAGGAAGCTATGGATTTCTTGAGTTATGTAGCTGAAGTCTCAAGGGGATGGGATGAACCGCACAGAGGAGAAGTGGGAAAGATGAAGTCTCAACCAAATGCTCTTCATGCTAAGGCTGGGATGTACACCTTGAATGAAGATGTTGAAATGAAAGCAAAATTTGCAGCTATGATAAGAAGAGTGGAAGAGCTAGAACTGAAAAGGATGCATCAAGTGCAAGCTGTTGCTGAAACACCAGTGCAAGTAAAGCCATGTTCTATTTGTCAATCTTATGAACACTTGGTGGAGGAGTGCCCTACAATTCCAGTAGCTAGAGAAATGTTTGGAGAACAAGCAAATGTCATTGGACAATTCAAGCCCAATAGCAGTGCTTCGTATGGCAATACTTACAACTCAAGTTGGAGGAATCATCCAAATTTTTCATGGAAGCCAAGAGCACCTCAGTACCAACAACCGGTTGAACCATCTCAACCATCCCAACAAGCTTCAAGTCTTGAACAAGCAATAGTGAATCTCAGCAAGGTTGTGGGAGATTTTGTTGGAGACCAAAAATCCATCAACTCTCAACTCAGTCAAAGAATTGACAATGTAGAGAATACTTTGAATAAAAGAATGGATGGGATGCAAAATGACTTATCTCAGAAGATAGATAATCTCCAATACTCAATCTCAAGG
Organism: Vitis cinerea var. helleri x Vitis rupestris; assembly: GCA_945999865.1. Lineage (NCBI taxonomy): Eukaryota > Viridiplantae > Streptophyta > Magnoliopsida > Vitales > Vitaceae > Vitis > Vitis cinerea var. helleri x Vitis rupestris. Next base: position 16,759,388 of record OX253934.1, read on the forward strand.
CTCACTAATTTCCATATGTCATCTAATACAAGCAAGGTAAGGAAAATATCATTATCGATGCACTTTCTTGAAGGTACATATTAATTTCTACTCTTGATGTAAAATTACTTGGTTTTGAGCACATTAAAGAACTGTATCCTTTAGACCATGATTTTTGTGAGAAGTTTTGAGCCTGTGAGAAAAATGTAGTGGGTAAGTTCCTTAGGCACAAGGGTTTCCTATTTTGGGAAAATAAATTGTGTATGCCGAATTTCTCTGTGTGAATTTTTAATAAGGAAATCCCATGAAGGAGGGTTAATAGGACACTTTGGAGTTGCTAAAACCTTAGCCATTTTGTAAGAACACTTTTATTTGGTACACATGAAAAAATATGTTGAGAGAATTTGTGGTAGATGTGTCACATGTTGGTAAGCAAAATCCTGAGTGCAACCCTATGGTTTGTACACACCATTGCCTATTCTTAGTGAGTCTTAGATTGATATTTCGATGAACTTTGTGTTAGGTTTGCCTAGGTCTAAACGTGGTAGGAATTCAATTTTTGTGGTCGTGGATAGATTTTCTAAGATGTCACATTTCATTCCATATCACAAAACCGATGATTCTTCACATGTTGCTGATTTGTTCTTTAGAGAAATTGTAAGATTACATGGTATGCCTATGACAATAGTTTCGGATAGAAATTCTAAGTTCTTTAGTTAGTTTTGGAAGACTTTATGGTGTAAGTTAGGAACTAAGTTGTTATTTTCTACAACTTGTCACCCACAAACTGATGGTCAAACCGAAGTAGTGAATAGGACTTTGTCTACTTTGTTGATGGCTATTATTAAAAAGAACATAACAACTTGTGAAAAGTGTTTACCACATGTTGAGTTTTCTTATAATCGTACTATTCATTCTGCCACTAAGTTTTCACCATTTGAAATTGTTTATGGCTTTAATCCTTTAACTCCATTGGATTTAATGCCATTACCTTTGTTTGTACGTGCTAAATTAGATGGAAAAAAAAAGGTCGAATTTGTTAAGAAGATACATGAGAAAGCAAGACTCAACATTGAGAGGAGGATAGAGAACTACATTTTGAACCCAGAGATTGGGTTTGGATGCACATGCGGAAAGAAAGGTTTCTGGAACAAAGGCACTCTAAGTTGCTTCCAAGAAGAGATGAACCTTTTTAAGTCCTTGAGTACATCAATGACAATGCATATAAGTTGGACTTGCTAGGTGAGTAAAATGTTAAGGCCACTTTCAATGTTACTGATTTAAGTTCTTTTGATGTAGGTGATGATTTGAGGACAAATCCTTTTCAAAAGGAAGGGAATGATGAGGGCATGACTAACAAATGGAATGCAGATCTTATTCAAGTTCAACTTGGTCTAATTACAAGGGCTCAACTTAAAAAGTTCAAGGAAACTCTTAATGGATTGATTCAAAACATTTGGGTTGAGATCCACAAGGTTGGATTTCCATGATTCAAGCTTTGGAATAATCTAGAAGAATCCCTTAAAGAGAACAACTCACAAATTGCTTAGATTGAATGGAGTTTCCTAAATTGGTGATTAACCAATTTTTTTACTCATCAAGGAGATTAGCTGGCGTAATCTAAAGCGATCATTTAAGATTGCTAAATTACCTTTCTTATTTATTATTATATTTTCTTTTTCGAATTTTATAGGGAAGTAATAAATTAGAAATTCCCTTGTTTCCTTTTTACTTTGGGGTAGGCATGATTTTAGAAAATAATGGATTCAATTTTCAGAATCCAACTTAGGATATTTTAGTTTCCCTTTTCTAGCTATCTATGAATCCTAGGTAGAATATTTGGGGATTTTCTAATTGCCAAATTTGTGGACCTCTTTGTATTTAAATAGCCATCAACTTATTGAAAAATAATACAAGTTTCATAATTTTTTGAGAGAAAATTCTCTTTGGTTCTTGTAAAACTCTTTGAACTTATCAGAAAGATTTTCCTGGTGTTTTCCTTCGACTTATCAATCAATTCTTCTGTAATTGATTGTGGCATCTTCATTATACCAAGGTTCTTGCTTCCATATAAGTAATGGGTCATGGTTCATAAAAATATGTTTCTAGACGATCTTGGAGCCATTCTTGATGCTCAAGTTTCTCAATTTTGTGGTGTGGATCATATCATCATAACATCTAGAGCACTAAGCTCATGACCCAAAGTCATTCATGTCATCCATAACCCTAAGCTAGTCATAACATCTAGAGCCCTAAGATCACGACTCAAAGTTGTTCATGTCATCTACAACCCTAAGTTGATCATAGCATCTAGAGCCTTGATCTCACCACCTGAAGTCATTCATATGATCCATAGACTTTAATTGTTCATAGCAACTACAACCCTAAGCTCATGACCTTGAGTTGTTCCTATAATTAATAGCCTTGAGCTATTCATAACTTTTAGAGCCTTAAGCTCACAACCCAGAGTCTTCATGTCATTTACTACCTTGATTTGTTCAGACTATCTACAGCCATGAGCTAATGGGAGCTCAAGTCCTTCATATCATTCTTAGCTCAAAGCTTCTCATAGCATCTATAGTCTTGAGCTCAGAACCTAAAGTCGTTCATATCATCCACAAGCCTGAAATGTTCATTGCATCTAAAGTCTTTAGCTCATAACCCAAAATCGTTTATATCGTACATAATCCAGAGTTCTCCATAGCATCTAAAGCCTTAAGCTCACGGGACCTCAAGTCCTTCATATCATTTACAACTTAAAGCTAGTAATAACATCTAGAGCACTAAGCTCACGCATGTCATCTATAGTCCTTAGTTGTTCATACACCTAGAGCAATGGCCTCAATACCCCAAGTCATTCATGTCATCCACAATCGTTAGCTCTTCAAAACATCTACAGTGCTCAACTCATAACCCAAAGTTATTCATGTCATCCCCTACCCTGAGTTGTTCAAAGCATCTCGACTACTTAGTTCATAACCTAGAGCCATTCTTGTCATCTACCACCCTTAGCTATTCATAGCATCTAGAGCTCTGAGCTCATGACCCATGACCTAGAGTCATTCATCTCATCCATGAACTAAAGTTATTCACAACAATTAAAGCCTTAAGCTCATGACCTTGAGTCATTCGTATCATCGACATCCCTGAGCTATTCATAACATCTAAAGTGCTAAGCTCACATCCTAGAGTCTTTCATGTCATCCATTACCCTGAGCTATTCATACCATCTAGAGCCCTGAGTACACAGGACCTCGTGTCCTTCATATCATCCACAACCCAGAGCTACTCATAGAATTTAGAGCCCTGAGCTTATGACTCAGAGTCGTTCAAATCATCCACTACCCTAAGTTGGTCATAACATCTAGACCCTTGAGCTCACAACCTAGAGTGGTTCATATCATCCACAAACTTTAGTTGTTCACAACAACTAGAGCCCTAAGCTTATGACCTCAAGTCATTCATATCATCGACTGCCTTGAGCAATTCATAAAATCTATAACCTTGAGCTCATGATCCAGACTCTTTCATGTCATACACAACCCTAAGTTATTCATACCATCTAGCACCTTCAGCTCATAATCCAAAGTCATTCATATCATCCATAAGCCTAAAATGTTCATAGCATCTAGAGCCTTTAGCTCACAAGTTAAAATTGTTTATAATGTCCACAATGTAGAGTTCTCCATAGCATCTAGAGCCTTAAGCTCACAGGACCTCGAGTCCTTCATATCATCCATAACTTAGAGTTGGTCATAACATCTAGAGAACCGAGCTCATGAATCGATGGCGTTCATGTCATATATTGCCCTTAGATGTTCATACATCTAGAGCCCTAACCTCATTACCCTAAGGAGTTCATTTCAGCCACAACCCTTAGCTCTTCAAAACATCTACAATGCTCAACTCACAACCCAGAGTTGTTCATGTCATCCACAACCCAGAGCTGTTCAAAGCATCTAGACTACTTAGTTCATCACCTAGAGTCATTCATGTCATTTATCGCCCTTAGCTATTCATAGCATCTAGAGCTTTGAGCTCATGACCCGAAGTCATTCATCTCATCCATAAACTTGAGTTATTCACAGCAACTAGACCCCTAAGCTCATGACCTCAAGTCGTTCGTATCATCGATAGCCTTGAGCTATTCATGACATCTAAAGTGTTGAGCTCATGACCTAGAGTCTTTCATGTCATCCATATCCGTGAGCTTTTCATACCCTTTAGAGCCTTGAGTTCATAGGACCTCATGTCCTTCATATCATCCACAACCCAAAGCTACTCATGGAATTTAGAGCCCTGAGGTCATGACTCAGAGTCATTTAAATCATCCACTACCTTGAGTTGTTCATAGCATCCAAAGCTCTGAACTCACAACCTAGAGTCGTTCATATCATCCATAGACTTGAGCTATTCACAGAAACTAGAGACCTAAGCTCATGACCTCAAATTGTTCGTATCATCAACTGCCCTAAGCAATTCGTAACATCAATAGCCTTGAGCTCACGACCCAAAGTCCTTCATGTCATCCATAACCTAAAGTTGTTCATACCATCTAGCACCCTAAGCTCACGGAACCTCGAGTCCTTCGTATTATCCATAACCCAGAGCTTCTCATAGCATCTAAAGTCCTTAAGTCATGACCCAGAGTCATTCATATCATTCATAACCTTGAACAGTTCATAGCATCTAAAGCCTTTACCTCACAACCCAAAATCGTTCATATCATCTATAGTCCAGAGTTCTCTATAGCGTTTAGAGCCTTGAGCTCACGATACATTGAGTCATTCATATCATCCACAATTGATAGCTAATAATAGCATCTACAACATTAAGCTCACGACCTAGAGTCTTCATATCATCTACAACCTTAAGCTATTCATCGCATTTAGAGCCTTAAGCCTAACAGTCTGAGTCATTCATGTCATCTATAACCCTATGCTCTTTAAAGCACCTACAATGCTAAACTCACAACCAGAAGTCATTAATGTCATCCACAACCCTTAGCTTTCACAACATCTAGAGCCCTGAGCTCACGACCTGGAGTTATTCATGTCATCCACCACCCTTAGTTGTTCATTGCATTTAGAGCCATGAGCTCATGACCCGGAGTTGTTCACATCATCCACGGAATTGAGTTGTTCATAACAACTAGAGCCCTAAGCTCATGACCTCGAGTCATTCATATCATCGACAACCCTGAGCTATTCATAACATCTAGAGCCTTGAGCTCATGGCCGAGAGCCCTTCATGTCATCCATAACCCTAAGTTGTTCATAACTTCTAGTGCCCCAAGCTCATGAGACCTTGAGTCCTTCATATCATCCATCCCCCAGAGCTGCTCATAACATCTAAAGTCTTAAGGTCACGACCTAGAGTTGTTCATATTATCCACAACATTGAATTTTTCATCGCATCTAGAGCCTTTAGCTCATGACCCAAAATCATTTATATCATCCACAATCTGGAGTTATTCATAGCATCTAGAGCCTTGAGCACACAAGACCTTGAGTCGTTCATATCCTTCACAACTCAGAGATGTTGTTAGAATCTAGAGCCCTAGGCTCACGACCCGAAGTCATTTAGGTCATCCACACCTTAAGCTATTCAAAGCATCTATAGTAGGTTCATGACCCGTAGTCATTCATATCATCCATAGACTTGAGTTGTTCGTAGCATCTAAAAACCTAAGCTTGTGATCTCGAGTCATTCATATCATCGATAATCCTGAGCTATTCATAACATTTAGAGACTTCGGCTCAAGACCCAAAGTCCTTCATGTCATCTATAGCCTTGAGCTGTTCATACCATCTAAAGCCTTGAGCTCACGAGACCTTAAGTTCTTCATATCATTCACAACCCAAAGCTACTCATAGGATTTAGACTCCTAAAGTCCTAACTCGGAGTTGTTCATATCATCTACAACCCCAAGTTGTTCATAGTATCTAGAGTCCTTTGCTCAAGACCCAAAATCGTTCATATCATCCATATTTTGGAGTTCTCCATAACATCTAGAGCCTTGAGCTCACAAAATAGAACTGCTCATAGCATCTACAACAATGAGCTCATGATTCACAATTATCCATATCATCCACAACTCAGAGCTAGTCATAACATCTAGAGCATTGAGCTCATGCATGTCATCTACAACCCTTAGCTATTAATAAATCAAGAGCAATGACCTCAATACCCCAAGTCATTCATGTCATCTACAACCCTTAGCTCTTCAAAACATCTACACTGCTCAACTCACAACCCAAAGTTGTTCATGTCATCCACCACCCTGATCCGTTCAAAGCATCTAGATTGCTTAGTTCATGACCTGGAGCCATTTGTGTCATCTACTGCCCTTAGTTATTCATAACATCTAAATCCCTGAGCTCATGACCCATGACCCGGAGTCATTAATGTCATCCACGAACTTGAGTTGTTCACAATAACTAGAGCCCTAAGATCTTGATCTCGAGTCATTCATATCATCGACAAATCTGAGCTATTCATAACATTTGAAGCCTTAAGCTCATGACTCGGAATCCTTCATGTCATCTATAACCCTGAGTTGTTCATACCATCTAGCACCCTGAGCTCATGGGACATCGAGTCCTTCGTATCATCCATAACCCAGAGTTGCTCATAGCATCCAAAGTCTTGAGGTCATGACCTAGAGCCATTCATATCATCCACAACCTTGAGCTTTTCATAGCATCTAGAGCCTTTAGCTCATGACCCAAAATTGTTCATATCATCCATAGTTCGGAGTTCTCCGCAGCCTCTAGAGCTCTGAGCTCACGAGACCTTGAGTTGTTCATATCATCCACAATTGAGAGCTCATCATAGCATCTAGAGCATTAAGCTCATGACCTAGAGTTGTTCATTTCATTCATAAACCTAAGCTATTAATAGCATCTAGAGCCCTAAGCACAACACCCCGAGTCATTCATGTCAACCACAACCTTATGCTCTTTAAAGCACCTAAAGCACTCAACTCATGACCCAAAGTCATTCATTTAATCCATTAGCCTGAGTTGTTCAAATCATCTAGAGAACTCTACTCACGACTCAAAGTTGTTCATGTTATTAATCACCTTTAGCTTTCATTGCATCTAGAGCCTTAAGCTCACGACCCATAGTCATTCATGTCATCCACCGCCCTTAGTTGTTCATAGAATCTAGGGCCTAGAACTCACAACACAGAGTTCTTCATATCATCCATTTACTTAAGTTGTTTACAACAACTAGAGCCCTAAGCTCATGACCTCGAGTCCTTCATATCATCAATATCCCTAAGCTATACATAACATCTAAAGCCTTGAGCTCACAACCCAGAATCCTTCATGTCATCCACAACCCTGAGTTGTTCATACCATCTAACACCCTAAGCTCATAGGACCTCGAGTCCTTCGTATCATCCCTAGCCTAGAGATTCTCATAGCATCTAGAGTCCTATCATCCATAACCCTAAGTTGTGCATAGCATCTAAAGCCTTTAGCTCACGACCAAAAATCATGCCTATCATCCACTATCTAGAGTTCTTCATAGCATTTAGAGCCTTGAGCTCATGGGGCCTTGAGTCATTCATATCGTCCATAACTCAGAACTGCTCATAGCATCTTGAGCCCTGAGTGCATGACCCGAATTTGTTCATGTCATTAATAACCCTTAGTTGTTCAAAGCATTTATAGGCCTGAGCTTACGACACTGAGTCGTTGATATCATCCATAGACTTGAGCTATTCATAGGAACTAAAGATCTAAGCTCATGACTTGGAGTCATTCATATCATCGATAACCTTAAACTAATCATAAAATCTAGAGACTTCAACTCATGAACTTGAGTCCTTCGTGTCATCCACAACCTTGAGTTGTTCATACAATCTAGAGCCTTGAGCTCACGGGACCTTAAGTTCTTCATATCATTCACAACCTAAAGCTGCTCATAGCACCTAGAGTCCTAAAGTCACAACCAAGAGTTGTTCATATCGTCCACAACCCTGAGTTGTTCATAGCATCTAGATTTTTTTCCTCACTACCCAAAATCATTCAAATCATCCACAATCTAGAGATCTCCATAACATCCAAAGCCTTGAGCTCATGGGACCTTGAGTAGTTCATATCATCTATAACCCAAAGCTACTCATACCATCTAGAGCAATGAGCTCACGATCTGGAGTCATTCATGTTATCTACAATCTTAAGTTGTTCATAGCATCTAGAACCCTAAGCTAAACACCCCAAGTCATTTATGTCATCCACAGCTGATTACTACTCAAAAAGTGCTATTTTATAGCTTGCAATTAACTCTTTTAAACACTTTTGAGTAGTAGTTATTACCTTTTAACTCAATGGGAATGTTAAGGACCCTTGCAATCATTTCTAATCAAATTGTGTTAAGTTTTGGTGTTTTTGATAGATTTTTTATCACCAAAGCAATCTAAGATGATGGAGAGCTTTATATAATCCATGGAAAATCAAATGGAAGCTCATTTAAATTAATAATTCAAGCTTTGGAGCTTCATAGTTCTTTGCCAAAGCCAATCAAAAATGCAAGGAGGAAAAAGAAAGAAATCTAACATGAAGAATTCAAGAGGACAACAACTTTTGGACACATTTCGAGTACTTACTGGAGTCCATTTCATGCATACTATATTTCTTTTCGAAGCTCGGCAAGTCAGGAGTCTAACGCTTCAAACGGTATGCAAATTGGAGTTGAAACGAAAAAGTTATGGCTGTTTGAAAACAACTGCGCAAAGTTGAGCGAATTGAGCTGCGAAAATTTCGCAGGGTGTTTCGCAGCTACAAAACCACCCCTTGGCACACGAGTGCCATTTCGCAGCTCCACCCCCTCATTTCACAGCTGTGAAATGGGCTGTGAAATGGCCTACAAAAAATGTTCCTCAGTTGTGAACCACGTTGCGAAATCACCTCCAAGCTGCAAATGAAGTTGCGAATCATCTCCAAGTTATGAAATCACCTCCAAGTTGCAAAATCAAAGTTCAAACTTGCAAAATGAATAATTCAACATGTGAATTCCCTTGCAAAATCCACCTATGCAATCTCGGATATTTTCCACCGACTAAGTTAGATTTTTTCTCAAAGATATTTTGTAAATTTCTATTTTCTCCTTGTAATCAGTCAAAGATATTATTGGGATATTTCTTAGAAAATATCTTCTCTATATATATCTTTGAACCAATGTAAAGAAAGAAAGGAGGAGATATCATAGATGTAATCCGATGAGAGGAAGAAATATATTTTACAGAGCACTTGCTATATTTTTCCTTCATATTTTTGTTTTCTTGTTATTTTTATTTCTAGCCAAACAAACTTTGAGGATGTTTCCTCAGAGGATGAGTGGCTAGGCTCTTTGTCTCTTGGAGTGAAGAAAGCCGGGTAAGTTTTCACATGCATAGATTGGAAGTTTTGTTGTTTCAGCTTTTAATGAAGAGAAAGTGTGACTCGTGAATGGTTTTTATCTTTTTAGTTAACTTAAATCACCTGGGCCAATACTTGGTAAGGCAAGTGATCTCCATCCATTGAGATGCACTATTTTATCTCTTGTGAGCCTTTGGGAGGTGACTTGAAGGTAGGATTTTCTAGAATAGCCAACACTTGGTAAGCTTTTGGACTCTAAGGAGACATCCATTAGTTATCTCTTGCGAGCTTTTGAAGGATAATCCAAGGTTAAGGATCACCTTGAATGGCAAATGCTAGGTGAGAGGCACGAGCCATTGCAAGATGCATCATTGAGAGAAATTTAGTGTTTGAACCCATTAAGGGGAAGCATCTGTACCACACCGGTTAGAGAATTAACTATATGTTAATTCTCTGATGCGAGGAAAAGAAACAAGTGACTGGAACTCCCTTTTTGTACAAGGAATCTGAGCCTAGTGATCTGAAACTCCAAGAAACACTTTTCTTAGTAAGTAATTTCCATTACTTTATTTTTGGTTTCACTTAAAAACCAACCTTTTCAAACATCTTTATGTTTTCTTTTAGAGCTAACCTTGAAATGAAAAAGCACCAATTCAGCTTTGAATTGATATCAATTGTGAAGTGAAAACCCATCCCAGTGAACGACCATAGAGCCACTATGCTATACTAGCTAAGGCTATCCTAGTACATGGTGTAATAGGTTATAAATTTTGTTGATTACTCCCGTTTGAGGACCAAAATCAAGGCACCAGCTGGACACGAAATCAAATGGCTCTGCTACCGGGGACCATTGAGAGAACATGAATCAGTTGATACACCAATTGGAAACGAATCAACAGCCTTGAGCTATTCAAAGAAACTAGAGTGTTGATCTCACAACCCGGAGTCATCCATGTTATCCACCGCCCTAAGCATTTCAAAGCATCTAGAGAGCTTAGTTCATGGCCAGAGTCATTCATGTCATCCACTGCTTTGAGTTGTTGATAGCATCTATAGTCCTAAGCTCACGACCCAGAGTCGTTCATATCATCCAGACTATCAAGATGAATAGCAACAAGGATAGCATGCTTAAAGATGATCAAGATAATATACAAGTAAAGGAGTCAACACTAAGACAACCAGATATACAACAATGTGAATATACATGCCAAAGTGAGCAAGATAATCATAGCATAAGCAAAATCAATATGCTAAGACAATCAAGAGAATTAATCAACATCATTAGCATGTTAGTGTCTCAAATGGATATAGCATTCAATCAGAGGAAATCGTCACATCAAACTCTCAATGTGCTATGAACACTCAAGCATAGAAAAGCACAAGGAGAAGATATCCATCAACTGACTAATCAAACACCGCATTTTTCTCAAGTTAAGTTCAAGGTTGACCCTCAAAATCCCTAATATTAGCAAATAATAAAGAAAACCCTAAGTGTAACTCCTCATTTGGAAAAGACAATCTATGGAAAACCAAAGTCGAGTCCAGGGGTTAGGTTACCTATTGGGAAGGTACGATGAAAGACCATAGCACCCCTCTAAGCCCCTTAAAAACGGGTCTCTACTAAATAAGGTGAGGTAAGTGTGGAAATTGATAAGGAAATCAATGGATACCAATGAAATGATCAAACAATAAAACAATCATGCATGAGAATAAGCTAAGTGCTAGTGAGATCGTACCTTAGCAGCTAGTAAAAATGCGTTATCAATGAAATAGGGTTAGTGCATAATGATAGGTGTAAAATATCTCACACAAAACCAATCAAAATCAAGTAATGTCAATCATGCATTTCACTTGAATTATTTTCAAAGAAAATATTACGGATGTTGGGCCCCCACCAAAAGCCCAATTTATTTTTATGTGAATTAATTTTATAAATTCCATTATTTGGAATTATGAAAATTGCCTTCATGCTTATTAAAAATCAAGGAAAACGAAAAATTATTTTAAAATCAAAGAAAATTTGTGAAAGTGTTTACCTAAAAGGAAAGGTAGCAAGTTTATTTAAGAACGGGATTTTTAGTGACTCTAAACCCTAATAAAACAAGGAGAAAATGAAGGACTTAAAATTATTTGAAAACCAAGGTGCAATTAAAATTATTTGAGAAACTGAAATTTGAAAATTGGAGTTTTGAAAATTATTTGAAAATTGAAGTTTTGAAAATTATTTGAAGATTGAAGTTTTGAAAATTATATGAAAATTGAAGTTTTGAAAATTATTTGAAGATTGAAGTTTTGAAAATCATATGAAAATTGAAGTTTTGAAAATTAGAGTTTTGAAAATTATTTGAAGATTGGAGTTTTGAAAATTATTTGAAAATTGAAGTTTTGAGAATTGGAATTTTGAAAATTATTTGAGAATTGAAGTTTTGAAAATTATTTGAAAATTGGAGTTTTGAAAATTAGAGCTTCAAAAATTAATTTTGACATTAAAAGCTGAAGAATTAAGAGGATGATAAGCACGTGTACTTCAGGGTGGTACATTTAAGGGTGGCCATGCATGGCCATACAGGAGTGGGGGCTGGGGTGCAAAGGTGGTTGCTTTGTTGGTGGTGAGTTGATCCAGCACTGTTGGAATTAAAGAATTCTAAGCTTCCTCTTAACTTCTAATTCCCATTTTTTCCAAGACAAAAATGACACCACATACCACCTAAATGGTCCTGCCACCTCATTACCCACAAAGTCACCACTCAACACGAAATAACCTTAGCCCCGCCAAATCACAAAATTCTCAACAATCCTGCTCAAACATCACTAACCTTCATCTAAACATAGATTTAACGTACATCATCAAAGGGCTACTTGACACACTTTATTTCTAGGAGATAAACACACTTCCTAGTGAAGGTGATTGGAGTAGGTGAGTGGACTCAGAGGGATTGGTTACAGAAGGCTTGAAGCTTAGAACCTGCCATAATAACAAGAGACCGTATAGAACCCAAATTCATTTTTCTAGGAACCCACACCATATCTCTGTGAACATCATGAAGATCATTTTGCCCCGGAAGTCTTTTAGAACAACTGTGTGGTCGCATCATCACAAAGCAGAGTTGTGGGTTCCAAATCCAATTCTTTACCAAGAGCAGCACATCAATAAGCCGTGAAAATGATAGTCAAGGAGTTGATACTTTCGAGCAGTGTTACATGTAGGATACCTCAACCAACAATAATAGCAAACACAAAGACAAGAAACAAATAATAGAGAAAATAAAAAATAAAAAAAATAGAGCATAAATAAATGAACTAAACATCAGTGCACTAGCTCCATTTCGTGGGTTGTCAATAAGCTAAAAGAGTCGGTGGAGAGTGGAAATGTGCTTAGCACAAAAACAAAGATATGATTTTCAAGCATCCAGCAGAAAATACAAGTCTACATTCACATTCATTCTCATATTTTGCTTAAAGGAATCAAATGAGCAAGGCAATATCAAGTCTAATATCCCCATCAAAGCATCAAATAAACTTGAAATCAACAGAAAGGAGATAAGGACAGTATGGAGTGAATACTCATACCTGTAAACCCCCCCCCCCCCCCCCCCTTCTCCCTTAGGTGTCGTTATGTCTGGCTCTTAGTTCTAGGTACCGTCTCTCTATACTCTTTTTTCTCTCAAAAATGGATTTTCCCCCTAGCCTTCTCAATCATCCCTGCTTCATACCTTTCCTAGAATCTGCTTATTCTCCTTTTCCCTCCAAAATCCTCCTCTCAACTCTCACTCAAACCCCTGAATATCAGAAAACTCACCTACCATACCCAGATCTCCTTCCTATGCTCAGTTCCACCTCCCTAAATCTTTTTTTTTCCTCCTCTTTATTCCTACAGCCCTCCCAAATAGCTCACTCTTCATCTGAAATCCTGCTTCAATCCATGAGTTCCGACCACCTGAGTATCTTCTACCATAATTTGGGTGACCCCTAGCTCCAGCTTTCTCTCTAACCCCACTCTACCTCCTTTTGCTTTGTTTTTCCTCCATGTTTTCACCCTCTCTCCCCCAGTTACTCTATTGCTCCCTATTCAGCAAAAAAGTCTCCATCCTTAACCACCACCATGGCAAGGTAGTCATGTCTTTGCCACACGTCCCATGCATGCAACTCTAAACACTTGTTGAGGTTGTCCACCACTCCTCCAAATGAAAACAAAAAAAAAAAAAAAAAAAAAAAATCCCAGCTCATCTTTGTCACCAAACACACTCTAAGAATAGTAACACCTAAAAATGTTCTTTTTATCTACCTTATCAACTTATTTATGTTACCATATTTTCTTGATTTTATTTTTTTATGTTTCCTATTTTACCAACCTTTATTAAATGTACGCTCTTGTTTAGATTTTTGGCTTTAACTATATATATATATATACTTTACCAATCAATGTATGTTGCTAAATATGCCCTCTTTTTTTTTCTTATTTATTATATTTTCTACATTACAAACTTACTAATCTTTTTTAATACACCCATCTTGAAAAAAAAAAAACAATTTATCTTGTTGAAGGTAGTCATCTTTTTTTTTTTAATAATTTTTATTTTTATAAAATGTTTTTGAAATTGTAAATTTTTAGATGATATTTTTAAAAAATTATAACTATTTTAAATAAATTAAATTATGAAAAAATAAATATAAAATAAATAGATAATAATTGTTTCAATATATAATATGGAAATCATACATAACAAAAACATAAATGATATACTTTTTGTTAAAAGATGATAATATTTTACTGAAAATGATAAAACATAAATATTAATATTTTAATATTTTAATAAATTTATAAATTATATTCATTTATTAAAATAAATAATATTATTTTGATAAATGATAAATATGAATACATTTTATTTAAGATAATTATAAGATAAAATATAATTCATTTTTTAAATATGAAAATATACTAACTTTCTGCATTATAGGTATAAATTTCCTCTTCAATTATTATTACATTGTTTTAGGTTAGTTTGGTTTAAATTTTCGTAAATAATTGATCTAATTTTCATAAAAACTATTAGAATCATTAAAAAAAAATCAACCATGTAAAGTCACATGATTTTAAATCCGTTTCCTAAGTTAAAAATTTGAACAAATATTTGTTGTATATAGATGAGAAATTGATATACTTCTTTTGGATTAATTTTGGTTTAAGAAATTTTGGAATTAATTAGTATAATTTTTTAGTTCTAAATTATTTTCTTAAATCAGTACACTTATCAACTTATCTATGTTACCCTCTTGTCTTGTTTTTATTTTTCTATGTTTCCTACTTTACGATCCTTTACTAAATGTATTCTCTTGTTTTGATTTTTGGCTTTTAAAAAAAAAAAATTATCTACTTTACCAACCAATGTACGTTCCTAAATATACCCTCTAATTTAATTTTTTGTTTTATTTAATTTTTTTTTCTTCATTATGAACTCACTAATCTTCTTTAATACACCCATCTTTAAAAAATAAAAATAAGAATAAAAAAGGCAAAAATCTACTTTGGAAACTCATCCATCTTGCTTAGTGTAGTCATCTTTTTTTTTCAATAATTTTTATTTTTTATAAAAGGTTTTTAAATTGTAAATTTTTTAGATGATATTTTAAAAATTACAAAAATTAATAACTATTTTAAATAAATATTAAATTATTAAAAATAAATAGAAAATAAATAGATAACAATGGTTTCAATAAATAAAATCAAAATCATACATAATGAAAATATGAATTATGTACTAAGCTCATGTAAAGGATCTTGAATTCCTAGGGCTAAGCCAGAAGTCAAAAAGGAAACTCATTCCTTTAGTATTATTAGATAATAATTGTTTTAATAAAATATGGAAATCATACATAAAAAAAATAAAAATAAAAATATTTTTGTACTTTTTTGTTAAAAGATGATAATATTTTTACAAAAAAAATATAAAATATAAATATGAATATTTTAATATTTTAATAAATTTATAAATTATATTCATTTATTAAATAAATAATAATTGTGAAACCAAGGTTTGGTTAATCTTGATTTTGATGATAACAAAACAAGGTTTAGAACTAATGATCATATTTCAAGTGTGATTAGGCAAGACAATTTCCAAAATGGCAATCACAAAGACAAATCAACCTAAAGAGAAATCATGAAGAAGAAGACCACCTCAAAGAAAAGAGTTTTTCAAGACCAAAGCTTCATAAGATCTCTTTATAAGATTGTTGGTGCACTAGGACTTTCATGCATTTCATTCTTTATTTATGCACCAAAATCATCCAAGAGTATTATTGTTTTAAATATCTTAAGAATTGAATGATTTCATGTTTTCAACTAAAACCTTGTGTTAAATGATTTTCAAACTTGTGTTAAAAGGTTTTAAGTTGAAAAAGATTAGGTGTTGAGCCAAAAAAATGGCTCAACCGGTTCAACCGGTCGATCGGTTGTGCTCGTCCAGTCGAGGACCGATTGAGGGAGGCCAAAAAGTTTCTCTCTCTCCCAGCGGCCTTCTCTTCCCTGTCAAGGTTGAACCTCAACCAGTTGAGGTCCGGTCGAAGTCCGGTTGAGGTCCGGTTGAGGTCTGGTCGAGGTCCGGTTGAGGCCCAACGATCACATGCCAAGCATTAAATGCTAACGGCTAGTCAACCGGTCGACCCCTAGCTCAACCGGTCGAACCCCAAACAGCTAGTTTGGCTTTTCTCTTCTATAAAAAGGCTTCAATCTTCATTGTTTCAATAGCTTAACCTTCCCAAATCTTTCTTGATTATATTTGAGCCTTGGAAGAGTATTTTTTAGTGCACCATTATTTCAAAACTTGCATATCTTTAGTGCACCATTCAATCCTAGTTTTTTCTTGTATCATTTGAGCTTAAAGTTCTTATGCTAGGATTTTTGAGAGATCATTCATTTGTAAATCTTTGAGAGGAAGTTTCTCAAGTGTAGGGTATCACTTGAGGGGTTTTTCAAGAGTGGGATATCTCTTGAGAAGTGTAAAGGGTGCTTGGAGCCAAAAGTCCAAGAGGGTGAATTGGAACCATAATCCAATTGTATTGCTTGAAGGCTTGGTTTGGAAGCCTTGGATTAGTGGAACCTCAAGCTCGGGATTGAAGCTAGAGGAGAGTGGATGTAGGTCGGGTTGCACCGAACCACTATAAACTCTTGTATTTGCATTCTCTCTTCCCTACTCTTTAATTTATATGCAATTGTCTATATATTGATTATTATATACTTGCATATAATTGTCTCTTGCATTCACTTATTTAAATTTGAGAAAAGAGACCATTACCCTATTCACCTCCCCTCTAGGGTGATTACCATAGGTTGGATTAGCCTCAAATTCCTAACAATAATATTTTGATAATTGATAAATATTAACACATTTTATTTAAGATAATTATAAGGTAAAATATAATTCATTTTTTAAATATGAAAATTGTACGCACAAATTTCATAAATTTTGATGCTACAAAATTAGCAAAAACAAATAGGAAAATAATGCGAACAAAATATTTATTGAAATTAAAAATATTGTGGGTACAATCTAAAAAAATAATATTCTTTCCAAAAGAATATTTTTCCTCTGATTTTTTTGCCTTGATCACACTTTAGAAGACGACGATGATGTTTTCTTGATTTTGAAGATCAATCGAGGGCACAAGTGGCTTATTCCCGAATGAACTCGTTAAATAGTGAAGAACGCGTGTAACAGTTTTGCCATTTACCAAACTTGTAGGGGGATTTGATGAAGTTTTTTCTTTTGTTGTGAAGCTTCTTTTCCCGTACAAAGTCACCTTTGGATTTTCTCCTTAAAATTTTCCTTTTTGAATTTTTCTGATTTTTGAATTTTTTTTCCTTCTTGATAGAAGACACCTCTATTTATAGGTGAAGATAGGGAATTTGAATTTTAAATTCCCGAATTTTAGTTGCTTAATTCAAGGGATTTAGTTCCTTGATATTAGCAAATTTTCTTCTCCCGAGAGGTTTTACCAACAAGATAATAATAATTTTCTTCTTATTGTTATTATTATTTTTATAGTTGGAGATTAGGGAAACTTATCCATAAGAGGATATCTTTCTTCTTTTTTTTTAATTTATTCATTTTGAAGACCAAATTAGTGGTAATTTAATCCACTAATTTTTTTATGTCTACAAATACCCCCACTTCAAGACGCATCACCTACATGCATTGTCATGTGGATGGGATGAGTCTTGAAGTAATTTTTTTTTTTCAAAGAAATATTTTAATAGGAAGTTTCCTATTTTTTCCAAAAAAAAAATATATTTCTTTCCCACTTTCTTTCAAACTCCACTTCATTTTCCTACTTGCTTTACACTTTGAATCCTCTTCCAATTCGTTTTCCTTCTTGCTTTACACTTTCAATCCTCTTCCAATTTGTCATCCCTATATACATTATTTTTTATATAAAGGGGACAATAGTTGAGAAACTTGACTTAAACTTGTTAAGAGAGCTCTTTTGATCTTTTGGTGTTCTTCAACCCAACTTATGAAACCCGACTTGAATTCACCGCGAGAAATCTTCACCTCTTCAAACTTGTAAGTGTTTTATTTTTTTATTTTTTTCAAGGAAGAAAAAGACTTACCTTTTTCGAACACGTGTCGGCCTTCATTATTCACATAGACGAAATTGATTTTAGGTCATTTAATTTAATTAATTAATTAATTTAATTACGTTAATACTTGAGGGGAATTTTCAATAAACTTAAATATCCATAAAAAAATATGAATATTTAAAGTTTGACCCTCATGTAATCAAGTCATAGCTCTGACGTGAAGCGATGTTGTATTTTCGACATTTATGTGCTAAAGTCTTCACCCATGCAAATTAACTTGACTTGAATGCATAGTGGTGTTCAAGTTTTAACATTTAATTAAAACTGGAATAATACTTGGTATCTATGCAAACAAGTTATGGCCCTGATGCTATGCAGTGTTTTATTTTTGGCACTTATATGCTAAAGTCTTCACCTATGCAAATTGGCTTCACTTGAATGCATAGTGATGTTCAAGTTTTAACATTTAATTAAAACCAGAATAATACTTGGTATCTATGCAAACAAGTTATGGCCCTGATGCTACACGGTGTTGTACTTTCAGCACTTAATATGACTTGAGTGCTAAGGTCTTCACCCATGCGAATTGGCTTGACTTAAATGCATAGTGGCATCTAAAAACTTTGACCCATATTTTATTCATCTTTCTTTCTACCTTCTTTTTTTGTGTATGATGGCGTTCTTCAAATGTTTCAAGGAAAATACCGTAACCAGTCTTGAGGATGATAGTGAAGATTTTGAGGAAGGGACTACCTTTTCAGTGCATAAGTCACTTACTGACCTTCAATCTTTGTCAGTGCCAGTGACAAAGGACCCACTACACATTTCTTCCTGGTCCCGAGTTGCATCTTGCAAGCTTACAAATATCAGCAATTCAAAACTTAATAAGGTGAAACTTGTTTCTAATATTTTGTTGTTGAATTCCTCTCACCCAACTACTACTGAAGTTCATGATGAATTTGGATTATTGGGTTCTCGTGTTCATGATGGAGAAGCCAAATGGGAAAGCTCATTCAAAGTACTTGGGGAATCCTTCTTTGCCAAAAGATATTGGGAATAGGTAGAGGAGGTATTGGGTCGACATGGACCATTTTTTAAAAGATGTAAGCTTTATTAAGCTATTTTTGCATCATTATTCAGCTATGATTGTCATGCCTCTGTGATTAAGGCCTTTTACAAACGTTGGTGTCCTACCATTAACACCTTGCATACTTCCATTAGAGAGGTTTCCATCTCCCTTTGGGACTTGTATCGTATTGTTAGACTATCCATCATTGGATCTTTTTATGATGAGATGGTACCGAGCACGGAAGAGTTATCTAATGATGCAACAAAATCCTCATTCCCACCAAGTTTTCAAAATTTATTCCTTACATATCATCGAATTTACTCTGAGACGAAAGGGCAGTCTTCAATTAAGTTAGCCTTTTGGGTGTCATTTTGGTACAAAGGCTCCATGAAGTATGCAAAACCTCCAAATAAAAGTGCAATGAATAAGGCGCAGAGGCCTAAGGAGACTCATAACCCTTCCAAGGAAATTGATCCTATTAAATCTCGTACTCAGTCGAAGATGAAAGTTTTTTACAACCTTGGCGTAGCCGAGGCAGATGTTAAAGAGACTTACTTGGCTGTTTTCTTGTCATGTTGGTTATGCAAGTTTGTTCTTCTTTGGGGGGAAGTCAATTTAATTTGTCCTAAAGTCTTCAAGGTAGCTAGTAGAATGGCTCAAGGTGAGACATTTAGCCTTGTTGTTCTGGTGTTAGCAAGCATTTATAATGGCTTAAATGAAATTGCTTGTTCTTCAAAGCCTAGGACTAATGCATCTATTTTCCCTATTCATTATTTATACGGATGGTTAGGTGAATATTTCGATACCCATTTCATTTCTCTTTCTTGGAACCATCCCCCATGGATGACTTATTACCCCGGCGAGTTTTCTGCTAAGTGTTTTGATTATTTATAAGCTCAGGCTTCGATAATGTCTTGCAAAGGCGTAAATTTGGACCACTTGGCGTTGTGCCATAAGAAGCGTATGCACTACAGTGATAATGAATCTATTAGTGTTACCAAAGCTTCTTATCTCATAAATCTTCGCTTTTAACTACTTATCTTTGCGACAAAGTAACCATTGGGTGATCCAACTGTATTATCCTCATTGATTTTCCAGGTAATTTGGGTATCCTCAAAACCTTCTAGGGGGTTTGCCAGAGATTTTTCACATTGGAACTTTAAAGGCGATGTATCAACATTGGGAGTCATGCACTAGGCTTGGTACCTACTCCAAAGTTACTATACCAGATTATCATAATCTTGAAAAGTTTTCAGTCACCAAGGCTTATGTGAATTGGTGGATCAAAGTGCGTAATCCTGATAAGGAAATTCTTACTGCTGCTTGTATGGAGCCCCCTCCTGATTCTTCTCGGAAAATACCCTCAAAATCTTTAGAGAGTAGACCGCGTAAGGTTGACTCAAGTGTTTCTACTAAGGAGAGTGTTAGAGACAATGTTGAGAAAGATTTTGATGATTTACCCGATGATTCAAGAGCTTCTTCTAAGCGCTCAATGGGTGGACCTCAAACTAATACCTCCACACACTCAGAGCATAAGGAAACTATTTTCAATGGTGGTAGTACTCACTGTCACAAGACTTTTAAGCAACATAACAATGCACAGGGTGTTTATGTATCAAAAGACAACTCTAAAAATGCAAGTGAATGTCACTTCAAATGCCGAAAGATTAGACCCAACCCTATGTACTATGATGAGATTAACTCTCATTCTCTTTATGCAGATGTCTTCTTTGCTGACGTCCCAACTTCTACTTAACCGATGGAACTTGATGGTGAAGAGGTAATTTTTTTTTTTTCTATTGATACTAACAAAAATAAATATTTGTCATAGGTGGCAGGTGACAACTAATTTGTCAATGAAGAGGATGGGTCATCTCCTAAGGATCGATTCAAAAATGTTGTTGCTACTAGGGAGTTAATGCCCTTTACCTTAACTATACAATGAGATAATCACTCTATCATCCCATTGCCTTTGTATCATTCTCATTTGGGTGATGAAGGTATTACTAACATCTTAAGTAATGTTATGATTGAATGTTAAGGTCAAAAGACCACAATTGGAGATACAACATATGATGAATTGACACTTTTAGTAGTTGCAGGTTTACTTGTTGAACAACAATCTCCATGCCCTACTATAGTTGCTCCTTCTACTTCCATTCACACATTCGACATTGAATAAATCATTCTTAATGCCTAACGCCAAGCAGAACTTATGATAGGAGAAGACATTAAGGAGATGATTATCAAAACTTCCAATGCGTGTCTCCCATTATTGAGAGGAAAAATTGATGAGTTTTTCAATGCTATCACGAAGATTGGAGTAAACCCTTCACCATTAAAGTCTCAGATTGAGAAGTACATGGAAAGTGTAGATCACTTCGATGCAGTGTAATGCACCCATTCTATGAAGATATCTTTGGAAGTACAAGGCGAACATTTAACTATTGTTGCGTCTTAGATTGTGGATGCTCTAACTCTGAGGGTGTACAAGAAAACTGTCGTCAATCATTAAAGGTTGACTTAGCAACTCTCGATTCTAAACAGGAATTACTTAAGAAGGAATTTGAGCAACTAGGTATACAAAAAGAGCGCATTCCCAACTCAATCTTGGAGATTGATGAGATTATAGCCAATAAATAGAATGATGTTTCTCGCTTGAGGAAAGAACACGTCATTATCGCCCAAACCCCTGCACTTACTAATGTCGATGTCAAGACTTTAGAGACACTTCAAGAAGCCTTAAGGACTCAATGTGACGAGCTTGCATGCTTGTTGTGGATGTGACCGTTGTACCTTTTTACTTAGTTTTAGTTCTCATTTTTTTTCTTTCATTCATTATTTTTATTAACATGTAATAAAGTCTAGCATTTGTTAGCCAGATTTATTTATTAATAAAATGAGACTTTTTTTTGTAGTAATTGAACTCAAGTGGTTTTCCTGAGTTGCCTACGTACCCTTCAAAGAGAGGGGATCAAGTCAAACATAGTTCCATTTTATTTTTTTTTTTACACTCTAACTCTTGCCAAGACCAAAAGAAAAATTTAATCTTGCAAGCATATGTCCTAAATTTTTCCTAAGTCACCTTTTCAGGTTTTCAACTTAGAGGAATTTTTTATTTTTTATTTTTTTGTGCGTTGTACACAATTTATGCTCATGCGGGCCAAGAGTGTAGTGTGACTCAAGCATAATAACGCTTTAAGAATTTTCCATTGATAAAGCCAATTCTTAATCTATCTTCAACGACGATCTTATAAGCACCATTGGTGTAAAATTCTTGCACCACATAAGGTCCATCCCATTTTGATGTAAATTTGCTCCCAGTTTTATGTGTGGTGATGATGGGTCTACAAATGGCAAGAACTAGATCACCGACTTGAAAAGATCGAACACAAACCTTTTTGTTAAAAGCTCTTGAAAGGCGTGTTTGATAACACTATAAGCATTGTTGAGCTTCGAGCCACTTTTCATCTAGTGCTTCTAACTCTTGAAGACGTAACTTGGCCTTATCTTCATTAGTTAGTCCTTCATGTATAACAATACTTAATGAAGGGATCTGATGCTCAAGAGGCAACACAACTTCTACACCATAAATGAGGAAATAAGGGGTTGCTTGTGTAGCCGTTCGATATGTTGTTCAATATGCCCAAAGTGCTTCTCCTACTCGTTCATGCCAATTCCTCTTTAACTTATCAACAATTTTCTTCAATAAGTTGCAAAGGGTCTTGTTGAATGTTTCTGCAAGACCATTGGCCGATGCATTGTACTTAGATGAATTGTGTTGTTTGAAACTGAACCTCTCACAGAGATTGCTCATCAATTTGTTATAAAAGGGTTTTCCATTGTTAGTGATCATATATCATGGCACCCCATATCGATAGATAATATTATTTGAATGAAGTTCACTACATTTTCTTTCTCACTTCTTTAAGTGACACACCTTCCACTCATTTAGAAAAATAATCTGTTGTTGCCAATATGTAAGCATGCCCAGCAAAGGATTTAGGAGTAATGGGTCCAACCACATCAAGTCCCCATACATCAAATGGCCATGACGCAATTGTAGGATGGAGTGGCTCAAGGGGTTAGTGTATAAAATTTGAGTGGAATTGGCATGATTGACACTTCTTTGCATATTCCATACAATCCTTAACCATAGTTGGCTAATAATATCCTATCCTTTTGATTTGAAAATGAAGTTTTGGCCTTGATTAGTGAACCCCACAGATCCCAGAATGAGCTTCTTCAATTGTTTGATTTGCCTCTTCTCCTACTAGGCATCGAAGAAGTTCTCCGTCGAATGAGTGTTAATAAAGTGTTTCTTTGTAGTAAATGAAGCGTCGAGCTCGACATCGTATTTTTGTTCAATGCCTTAGTTCATCTAGTAATTTCCTACGCTCTAAGTAGTCAATTAATGGTTGTTGCCAATCTTCGTTGTCAATAGTGAATAATGATGTAGCGTTTACTTATTCTTGTTGTTATATTGACAATGGTAGCAGTACCCACTTATGGCAAATA
Organism: Vitis cinerea var. helleri x Vitis rupestris; assembly: GCA_945999865.1. Taxonomy (NCBI): domain Eukaryota; kingdom Viridiplantae; phylum Streptophyta; class Magnoliopsida; order Vitales; family Vitaceae; genus Vitis; species Vitis cinerea var. helleri x Vitis rupestris. The sequence continues at coordinate 16,782,909 of OX253934.1, forward strand.
GGGACATGTACAGTCTTGTCCTTAAGCAATGTCAAACTTGCAGCTAGATTAGCTAGAGGATCTACCACTTGGTTTTCTTGTCGTGGAATATGAACTAAAGAGATTCACTCGAACTTTTCCATCAATTGGGTAGCATATTGGAAGTAAGGAACTAAGTCATCACTTTTAACCTCATACAAGGCTAAAAGTTGATTGATTACCAACTTAGAATCCTCACATATCTCTAAGCTTGTGATTTTCATTTCAATCACCATTTGTAGCCCGATAATTAAGGCTTGGTATTCAGTGACGTTGTTGGAGCATCTCTCACTAAGAACAAATGAATATGGTAGTATATGTCTTTGTGGTGAGACAAATACAACACCTACACATGTTCCATCATAGTGTGCTAACCCATTGAAGAACATCATCCACGAAGGAAAAATGTCAACATAAAAGATTTTCTGAGCAGGGAAGTCATCTGAAATTTCCCATGTTGTAAGGATAGGATGATCTGCCAAGAAGTCTACAAGTGCTTGTCCTTTGATTGCCTTTTGAGATATGTATATTATTTCATACTTAGTGAGTAACAACCCCTATCTTGCTAATCGTTTTGCAAGAACTAGCTTTGATAGCACATACTTAATAGGATCAACATGTACTATTAAGTGTACCGTGTACGCCTGCATGTAATGTCTTAGCTTTTTTGTCAAGAAAATTAAAGCAAGATAAGTTTTCTCTATTGGGGAGTAATTTAGTTCCAGTCTCGTTAGAGTTCGACTTAAGTAATACAATGCCCTTTCTTTGTTCTTCTCATTTTCTTGTGCAAGTAATGCTCCAAGAAGGCATTCTTGTGTAGTGATGTAGAGTATTAATGGCTTCCCTGCCATGAGAGCACCTAAGATTGGTGGATTAGCCAAATACTTTTTTATGCTCTCAAAGGCATTATGACAAGCTTCGTCCCAAACAAATGGGACATCTTTCTTCATAAGTCAGTTGAAGGTTTGACATCGTCCTACAAGGTTTGAAATAAACCGTCAAATGAAAGCAAGACGTCCTTGAAGACTTCTAAGTTCTTGAAGATTCCTCAGCTTTGGCATATCTCGAATGGTTGTGAGCTTAGATTGATCCACTTTAATGCCACGATGTCAAACAATAAACCCTAGAAACTTACCAGAAGTAACACCAAAAGCACATTTGAGCGGGTTCATTTTGAGTTGGTACCTTCTTAACCTGTCAAACACCATACGGAGATCTCTTAGGTGGTCTTCTCTCTTCCTAGACTTTACAACCAGGTCATCAACAAAGCACTCAACATTCTTATGGAGCATGTCATCAAAGATTTTTTGCATAGCACGTTGATATGTTGTACCTGCATTCTTTAGTCCACAAGGCATCACTTTGTGATAGTAAATACCCTTTGGGGTACGAAATGTAGTAAGCTCTTCATCCCTTGGCGCCATTCGTATTTGATTATAGCTCAATGATCCATCCATGAAAGATAAAGATTCATGACCAGTAGTTGCATCAACCATGAGTTTGATGATTGGTAATGGGAAGTCATCTTTTGGGCAAGCATTATTTAAATCTCTTAAATCCACACAAACACGAATATGCTCATTCTTTTTCTTAACTAGAACGATGTTCACAATCCATGTCAGGTACTTTACCTCCCTAATGAAACCAACTTCAATCAATTTGTCAATTTTTGTTTCTATTTGTGAAACAAGTTATGGTCAAAATCATCTTTGGGTTTGCTTAATTGGTTGAACACCATGCTTCACCATGAGCTGATGTACTGCAACTTTTGGATCAAGACCTAGCATTTCTTTGTACGACCATGCAAAGACATCTTTATAATCGAGTAACAACTCAAAATAAATTTTCTCTTTAGAAGGACTTAAAAGCATAGTTACATAGATTGGCCTTGGGTTTTCATTTGTTCCTAAATTAACCTCTTTTAACTCATCTACAGTGGCTTGCCCCCCGTCCTCAAATACTTGAGGAGCTTTCCCTAGTTCATCTTCTAAAAATTCTGAATTAGAGTCAACTTCTACTGTAACATGGTAGCTAGTGTGCATCAAACTTTCTTCAACATCTTTAGGGCATCCCTCGTCCGACTGCTTGGTGATCACGATAGTATGTCGTTTTACTTTTAACAAACCATTAGTACAAATTTCCCAAGTTGAATGGTGTTTCATTCTTGATGGGATTAAACTTCTAGTCTTTGCATCCTCCTTTAATTCAATACACTGTTTCTTATTGGGATATCATCGCCATGAATTTTGGGGTAGAGTCTCAATCCTTTGTTGTATTGACTTTTGTGGAATATGTGCTAAATTATGTTCCACTTGGTTAAAATCACTCAACCTAGTGAACACTGAAGCTCATGTAATTGGAGCTTCAATCCGATCAAATACTAAAATTCGAGGAAGAGAATTTGACCCACTACTCTCTTCCATGTCTTCTACAGTGATATGTTGTGTACTTGCCTTAGTCTTCTTAGTCTTAAATGAAATTTTGATAGGCTTGAAAGGTACAAAGCCTAAACCTACCCTGGAAGGTTTGACTACATACCCTTGTTGTTTCAACTTCTTTTGAGTTTCGTTAAGGTCATACATCTTTTCACCTGTAGTCTCGAGGCTAAGTTCTCCTAATCATGATGACGAAGTGAAATCATACCCTACCTTAGCTAATAACTTGTAAGCCTTGGGGTTGAACCCCTCATCTATTATTTTACCAAGAAATAATTCTTGCTGTGTTTGATCTCTTGAGGATTTGATGAATTTTTGCATCTCATCCCTAGAGATAAGTTGTAAGTTTGGAAAGGGAATGGTCGCATCTTCTTTCAAGACCTAAAGGTCCCCATTTTCCAATCTTTGAGGTTTTACTTCATTTTTTTCTTCTATGAAAGGTGGTTGACCCTCACTTCATTGAGATCTTGGGATGTACCTAAAAATTGGGGAAGCAATGACAATCGTCAAGTCTAGTGTCGATTTTTTTTAGGATTTCTCTTTTTCTTCGATTCGAGTCATCATTGGTTGTGCAATTTCCTCTGCTAAAGTCGACTTATATTGCCCAACTTTTCCCTTAAGTTTAGTATTCCCAGTAGAGGGAATGATCACATGAAGGACTTTCTTCATAGCATCATTTTCTATATAAAATTTAGTGTCAGCAAAATAAGACTCGACTTCTTTAAATGGCTTAGTGTCAGCCACTACTTTCTTTACCCCCTCCTTTATAGAATTTGAAACACTGGTGTAGTGTCGAAGGAATTACCCCATTCTCATGAAGCCATGGCTGCCCGAGTAATACGTTTTAAGATGTTTTTGCATCGATTACATGAAACAATGTGTTTGAACTCAACTCACCCATAAAAAGCTCTAGGTGAATCATACCAATAGCTCGTTGTCCCCTTTAATTAAAGCCTTGGATCATTAGGCGACTCCGAGTTAGTTCTTTCGTGGCAATCCCAAGTCGTTTCATTGTTGTTTTGGGCATGATGTTTACTGTAGACCCTCCACCAATTAAGATGCGAGTGATATTTTGTTCCCGTATGTATCCAATAACAAACATAGGTCGATTATATGGTTTTAACCCTAACTGAAGGTCTTCATCGATAAAGGTGATGGTTGCATAACATTTGGCACAATTATAGCTTTCATCCTCAAGCATTTTCCCCTTTTTTATTTTGGTGGCATAGAGTGTTGGATTCTTAAGTACTTGAATCAACGCATTTCGCATCTCATTAGGAAGTTGTAGCATTTCATGGCTACTAAACAGTGAGGGTAGGTGTTGTAAGCTTGCTACTACCCCCTCTTCTTCCTTAGTTTTTCTTGACTCAACACCAAGAATGCTTTCCTCATCTTCACTTAACCCTTCTTCTTTTGAAGTCTCATTGCAAGAGACCATATGAGTTGATATTGTCACCCTTTTATCAAAGAACCTTAGGGGAAAGTATTCCCCTAGGGTGATTGTGGTGATGAGTTTTTGGACCAAAAGGTCGTCTATTTGTACAATTGCTTGTTTTCTTTCAAGATTCTTTTTTTCTTTCTTCTTTAGATGTTGACGAGTATTCCACTCATGTCGTCCCCTCATAGGAAGGTTAAGGTATGAATGCGACACTTGCTTCTTGTGAGGTCTTCTTCATGTCACCAATGTCCAACCTTCTTCGTCATATGGCATTGATTTATTATCAGAGCAAAGGTGAAGAAGGTTATCCTGACATGACACTTGTGTTTGCTTTGGTTTCAGTGACTCGCATTGAATTGTACTGGCACATGCCCCCAGTTTCTTAAGTGGAATATGTAATGGAATAGGATCAAATGACCCAAATGTGACTGTAGCATGATTTGACTCTACTACTTCATTCAGATCTAAAAGAATTCTTCCTTGCTTTGCAAGTTTCATTATGAGATATTTTAAAATGAAACATTTCTCCATAGGATGACTGACAATTCGATGGTAATGATAGTAGTTTGGATCATTAACACAACCCATTTTTTCTGGATGTTTGCACTCAGGTAACTCAATAACCTTTTTTTGGAGCAAGTCTTCCAACATGTTAGGCACATCAAAGTTAAGAAAAGAATACTTCTTCTCCTCTAATTCCTTCAAGGTGAACCGACGCCTTTCATTTCCCTGGGTTGGTTCAACCTCTTTCACTTCCTTCTTTTTATCTTCATTGACTCCTGGATGGGTTTCTTTGAGGTCTTGTCACTTCTTTTCCCATCATGTCTCTCTCTTTTCCAATCAACGATAAGGTCCTTAGAACCAAGGTTGGTTATACTAAGTTTCATGTCATGTGCTCAAGTAGCTAATTCTTCAAAGGTACGGGGTCGTATCCCTTAGAGGATGTATAGGAGACCCCAATGCATTCCTTGTATGCACATCTCCACAGCTGATAATAATCTATCTTTGTAGTCGAGGCTTAAGGAACGCCAATGGATATAGTCTACAATTAGCTCGTCTTTCCATTGCTTAGTGTTAGTAAGCTCCATCATGCTTACAGTTCGTCGGGTGCTATAGAAACGGTTGAGGAATTCACATTCCATTTGATCCCAACTATCGATACACTTAGGTGCAAGGTCTATGTACCAATCAAAAGCATTCCCTCAGAGAGAATGAACAAATTGTTTAACTAATAAGTCACCATTTGTACCTGCATTGTTACAAGTTTCAACAAAATGGGCAACATGTTGTTTTGGATTTCCCTTCCCGTCAAATGATTGAAATTTTGGAGGTTGATAACCCACAGGCATACGTAGGTTATCAATCCTCTTAGTGTAAGGTTTAGAGTACATGAGCGTACTCTGTGAGGGTCCACCGTACTGCGCTCTAATGGTGTTAGTTATCATGTCCTAAAGTTGTTGGACAGATAATAATGCCACTGAGGTAGATTCCACCATTTGTCTTTCAACTTGCATTGTCCAATATATATGTGGTGCATCATCAAGAGGAGATGCAACATTCGGAAGGTGGTTGAGTCCTTGACTTCACTCACCCGTATTTTGTACTTGTGCCTCAACCTTGTTTATGAGGGAGGCTATTTGCATATCCTTTTCCTCGAACATCTTGGTGAGTTTGGTGATGGCACGAGCCATCTCTACTAATTGTTCCTCTACAGATGTAGTGTCGGTTGCCATTACCAGCATAGTCATCAAGAAGGAAGAAGTAAAAGAGTCAAAACGATTGGAGTAGTTTTCCTCATTTGACATTCTGGTTGGCGATCCGGAGCGTGAGCCTGTGCTAGAGTTGGCATCGGTAACAAAGCAAGGAGATTTATCCCTAAAATCTTATAGTGTTGAAGGGAGTTTTCCCCTACTACGAGGACTATGGCTCTTTATCCCTAGAGAGACCAAGGTGATGAGTGGTTGGTGCCCATTACGTGTTCTTACCGGGTTTAGCAAACAAGCAGACTCACTTGTTTGTTTTGTTAAGATTGAAGATGTTGATTTTGCTTTGCTACGAGTCATGGGGCTTGTAGCAGTGTCATGTGTCGATTGTGTAATGACGATCTTGTTATTGCCCTTGTTGACATGCACAACTTGAGTTCTTTTGGGTGCCATCGATAAAGTAGAGATCAATCTTCTAAAAAAAGCGATGAGAGACAGAGAAGTCCCACTGGACGTGCTAGAAATTTGTACGCACAAATTTCGTAAATTTTGGTGCTACAAAATTAGCAAAAAAACAAATAGGAAAATAATGCAAACAAAATATTTATTGAAATTAAAAATATTATGGGTACAATCTCAAAAAAATAATATTCTTTCCAAAAGAATATTTTCCCTCTAATTCTTTTGCCTTGATCACACTTTGGAAGACGACGATGACGTTTCTTGATTTCGAAGATCAATTGAGGGTCACAAGTGGCTTATTCCCGAATGAACTCGTTAAATGGCGAAGAACGCGTGTAGCAGTTTTGCCGTTTACCGAACTTGCAAGGAGATTTGATGAAGCTTTTTCTTTTGTTGTGAAGCTTCTTTTCCCTTACGAAGTCGCCTTTGGATTTTCTCTTTAAGATTTTCCTTTCTGGATTTTTTTGATTTCTAAATTTTTTTTTTTTTTCCTTCTTGATAGAAGACACCTCTATTTATAGGTGAAGATAGGGAATTTGAATTTCAAATTCCAGAATTTTAGTTGCTTAATTCAAGAGATTTAGTTCATTTATTTTAGAAAATTTTCTTCTCCTAGTAGGTTTTACCAACAAGATAATAATAATAATAATATTAATAATAATTTTCTTATTATTATTATTATCCTTTTTATAGTTGGAGATTAGGGAAATTTATCCATAAGAGGATATCTTTTTTTTTAATTTATTCATTTTAAAGACCAAATTAGTGGTAATTTAATCCACTAATTTTTTTTTATGTCTTCAAAAATATAGTAACTTTCTTCACTAGATATATAAATTTACTCTTTGATTGCTATTAATATTTTTTTAGATTAGTTTGGTGTAAATTTTTGTAACAATTGATATAATTTTTGTAATGAATCAAACATATAACTAGAATTAATTGGTCTAATTTTTTATTTCTAAACTTTTTTTTTTTTCAATTTATAGACTCGTAAAAGAATCGAATGCATTGAGTTTCATTTGAGAAAATTTAAAAAAATTAGTGAACTCATTGAGTGAACGGCAAGTTTCTACTCAATAGGTAGAGTAGTAGTACATATTTGAACATAAGGTAATATATATACATACACTTGTTTACACTTCCAATTTCTAATTGATTTTCCTAAACTTTAATTTTTTTACTATGCAAATGTGCTCTGAAATATATTGAATTGATTAATAAGTTACATAACAAAGTACTTTAGAATGATTGTGCTGGTTTTTCCTCTAGAATAATTTGGCTCAAATGTCTTAACAAGTTAAGTTTTTGTAAAGGATGACAATAATTTTCTCTTTCTTTACTATTAACTCTTTTTTAAAAATGATTAAAGAGAATGAAAACATGACCCTTATTGCCTTATTCCATGATTCTATGATGTTAAATATACTTATCTAGTTTTATTATCTTGTTTACCCATTTCTTTTTATAAGGCTACGTTTGATTTCTGAAAAGTATTAAAAAAATAATAATAATGATTCTCATATTTGGTTTCAATAAAGAAAATACAAAAGAAAATTAAATATAATTAAAATTGGTCAAAAATTTATGTATTTTTATATAAATTATTTAATCTTTACATAATAGAGGAAAATAAGTTTAAAGAAGCGTATAATTTATTAACTTTAAAACTATTTTTTTTATTTTTTTTATTTATTCTTTCCTTTTATTTTCTTTCTTTGACATTTTCCCTCAAATTTTTTAAGAACCAAACATATTTTTATTAAGGTTTCTCATGTTTAGTTTTACTACAAAAAAAAAAAAAAGGAAAAATGGTCAAATATAATTAAAATTAATAAAAAAAAATTATATATTATAAATTATTTAATTTTCATATAGAAGAGTTAATAAATGAAATAAGTTTAAAATGGGATATAAAAATAATTTTTTTAACTTTAAATCTAATTGTAATTTTCCTTTATTCTTTCTTTTTTTTTTTTTCTCATTTTCCTCTATATTTTCTTTAGTAACATTCTCTTAAAAAAATTTCAAACCAAACGTAGTCTAAAATATTACATAAAATGACAAAAATGTTCCTAGTTTTACAAGTATCCCAAACTCGAAAACTAACTCACTTTTCCCATCCTTTTTTTTTCTCTTTTTCTTGCACATCCTCTTCCCTTAATTTCTTTAAGGGAAAGAAAATGAGAAATAGGAAAGGAATTTGAGGCGATGTGGTGGAAAGAAGATGAGGACATTTTTATCCTTCTTTATAATCTGATATTCAAAAACAAATGGACCTAAATTAAATGGACTTATTTAATATCATTTTTGTTAAGTGCTTACATCCCTTTCACCTATTTTCTTTTTTTCTTTCTAAATATGGCTATCTTTTTAGCTCTAAGAAAAAGACAAACCCACTAATAAATAAAGGAAAGGCCATCTCATTGCACAAAAAAATGATTAATTAATAGATATGGCTAAGGCATGTTGGGTGTGAATATTATACATAGGTTTGGAAATGAGGGTTTGATTCTTTGCCGTTAAGATCTGAACAATGAGGATAAAGTTTGTCCCTTTGGTGTCTTTTGATGCATTAATATTAAAAACCTAAACTTTATATGTATTTTAAGATGCCCTTTGGGATTTGTTTAGCATATGTTCCATTCTCTACCTAACTAAGCCTAAGCCTGCCCTTTACTTTATTATTAACTTTCTTTTTTACTAGATCCTTTGAATTCACATTTGCTTTACGGGGTGGTGGCCATCTCACTCTCTACCTTCTTCAATAAAGAATGACATTGTACAAAGTATGTGTAATATTATATTTTTTTCTTTCCAACTTAGTGTTTTATTGACAGCTTTTTTAAAAATTAAATATAATATTGTTGTCAATAACGATTGTAGTGGCATCAATACTAAAAAAATAAACCTCAATTGTGTTTGGTTTTCGGACGGTTTGAAAGAAAATATATATATTAGGAAAAATGGTTTTATCATGTTTAGTTTTGGTTATGTTGGTTACCCGAGGAAAAATGTCAAGGAAATAAAAAATAAATCTAAATTTAATAAATTATTTTTATATATTTTTTAAAACTCATTTTACTTATTTCTCTCTATTATATTAAGATTAAATAATTTTAAAATATATAAATTTTAAATTAATTTTAATTATATTTTATTTTCATTTTTTTTTATAATGAACTAAATATAAAAAAATCATTTTCTTTAACAGTTTTTTTCTTTAATATTTTTCAAAAACCAAATATAACCTATAAAAAATCTGAAAGAAAATCAAATATTATTTAAATTACTTAAAATTCTAAATTATTTTAAACTTGTTTAATTTTTATATAATAAAAAAAAACATAAATTAAATGCATTTAAAGAATCATATAAAAATAAATTATTAACTTTGAATTTTTTTTATTTTATTTTACTTTTTTTTTTCTACTATTTTTCTATTCTATTTTATTTCCCTCGTATTTTCTCTCAAATTTTTTGACAACCACATATAGTCTTGAACTTTATCAAGGACAGTGAAAAAGTTTTTAGAATGTTATGAGGTGGGAAAATCTTTTAGGGCAATTAAAAAAAAAAAAAAAAAAAAACCAATGAATAGTATAGTACACATAAAAAATTAAAAACTGGTAGATATCATAGGATATGGTAAAAGTTCTATATCAAGAAAGCATCCAACTCACACTCCTTTAATAGACAAGGGGCCCTCAATTCCTCAGTACTCAAGTTTGCCTTTCATTTTCACTATTTCTTACTTTAATATTATATGTCACTATAAAAAATCAAAGCTGTTTTTATCCTCGATAAATAAATTGATAATGAAAGATTTTAAAATATATAGAGGAATCTAGTTTTAGATCTCTTGAACCTTTTACAAATGGAATTTATTTTGATTTGATTATCTTCCTTTTATTATACGTATCAACTTTTTACACAAACATCCCATATGATGATGAGCATATTTTGTGGAGCAATAATATTCATAATTCTTAGACTTTAATAATAATTGAATAATAAATGTTGTGGAATAATATGTTGAAATTGTGACGAACCAAACTCCAAGGCCAAAATGCCACGAGAACCGATTAAAAAGGGGAAAAAGAAATATAAAATTGTAAATCTAGTCTTCTATTTTTTTATTACAAAAAAAAAAAAAAAACTTATTTTGGACAAAAATACCCTTATTTTTATGGTAAAAATAATATTTTCTTTTAAAACATATATGTAAATGATGAAAATATTAAAGGGTATTTATGTCAAAATACATACCTTTTCAAGTTCAAAAATGGGATAAGTTAGTTTTATAAATTTGGGATTGTTTTATCTCTTTTAATCAATTAATTCTTGAAATAATTAACTATATGTTAATCATAAAACTTGTTTGAAGTATAATCAAGCTAATATGAAGTCTTCATGAGAAATTGTTTTTCCATACAAAACTCCATAAATCAAATTTATGACAATTTTGTCAAAAAGTACCATTAAAATAAACAACTAATATTCAATTAAACTAGTCTCATAACTCAAATATAAAGATTTCTCAAACCTTCCTACCCATATCACTCCTCAAAATCAAGTGTAACTCAAAACATTTAATAAAAGAAGTGAGTTCGAAAGCCCAAGTGATAAAGATCAAATACATCTATATTTCAAAAATGAAACAAGAAAGATGGTTTGCCACATAAGTCCTATCATACAAAATAAACTTGTATTACATATTTTATTTTTAGAAAATCTGGAATCAGAATTTCTTTAGAAACATGCATATATTCAAAAAAAAAAAATCATTCATGGTAGAACTTATAAAAGTGACTAGTCTCAAATATTCCTTACAAGTTAATAATGGATGGAACGGAACTAATCTAATAATATACCATAGATTAACTACCCTATTGATTGGGTTAAGATATCATTACCCCAGTAAGGGTCAACATCTTTTCCTTTAATCAGTGCTAGATAATAGTAATGGACAAGCAAGACAAAATACAGTTAATGCAAAAATATTTTTTAGAATTTACAAAGGAATATATAACAACAAAAACATATTTTCATAAAATCTTCTCAAAGATTGAAAGAATCTTTCCATGCTCCACTACTTATTATACTATAAACATACATTTATTTATTAATAACCCTATAATAAAAGGAAGTGAGTTACTTTTTTAGCATCCAAACATCCAAAATTTATTTAACTTACTATTAAAATTAATTCTTTTCTACAATAAAGGTGCAATTTTCATGGGAATAAACTTAGAACCTAGGATGACATCCCATTTATGGGAAACCAAAGCAACTAAGAATGAAAATAGTTAGAACCTAGGATGGTGTCCTGATGATGAGAAACCAAAGGAACAAACAAATAAGCTTAGACAGAACCTAGGATTGCATCCCAATGATGGGAAACCAAATGAACTAATAATGAACATAGATAGAACCTAGGTTGGCACCCTAATGATGAGAAACTAAAGGAACAAAAGAATAAGCTTATATAGAACCAAGGATGGCATCCCAATGATGGGAAATGAAAGCAACTAATAATGGACATAAATAGAACCTAGGATGGTGTCCCAATGATGAGAAACCAAAGAGACAAATGAATAACCTTGGATAGAACCTAAGATGACATCCCAATGATGGGAGACCAAATGGACTAAGAATGAACATAGATAGAACCTAGGATGGCTTCCTAATGATGAGAAATCGAAAGAACTAAGAATGAGCATAGATAGAACCTAGGATGGCATCCCAATGAAGATAAACAAAATGAACAAACAAATAAGCTTAGAATGAACCTAGGATGGCAACCCAATGACAGGAAACCAAAGGAACTAAGAATGAGCATATGTAGAACCTAGGATAGTATCCCAATGATGAGAAACCAATGGAACAAACGAATAAGTTTAAATAGAACCTAGGATGGCATCCCAATGATGGGAAACCAAAGGAATAAATGATAATGCTTAGATAGAACCTAAGATGGCATCTTAGTGGTGACAAACCGAATGAACTAAGAATAAATTTAGATGGAACTTAGGATGACGTCCTAATGATGAGAACTAAAGTAACAAACAAATAAGCTTAGATGGAACCTAGGATGGCATTCCAATTATGGAAAACCAAAGCAATTAGGAATGAACATAGATAGAACCTAGGATGGCATCTCAATGAAGGGAAATAAAAGAAACAAATGAATAGGCTTAGATAGAACCTAGGATGGCATCCTAATGATGGGAAACAAAATTAACTAAGAATGAACATAGTTCGAACCTAGGATGGAGTCCAAATGAGGAGAAACCAAAGAAACTAAGAATGAACATAGATAGAACCTAGGATGGCATCCCAATGAAGAGAAATAACATGAACAAATGAATAAGCTTAGATAGAACCCAGGATGGCTTCCCAATGGTGGGAAACCAAAGGAAATAAGAATGAACATAGATAGAACCTAGGATGGTGTCCCAATGGTGAGAAGCCAAATGAACAAACAAATAAGCTTAGATAGAACATAGGATAACATCCTAATGATGGGAAACCATAGGAACTAGGAATGAACATAGATAGAACCTAGGATGGCATCCCAATGATGAGAAGCCAAAGGAACAAACGAATAAGCTTAGATAGAACCTAAGATGACATCATAATGATGGGAGACAAAATTAACTAAAAATGAAACATAGTTAGAACCTAGGATGGAGTCCTAATGATGAGAAGTCAAAGAAACAAACCAATAAGCTTATATATAACCTAGGGTAGCATCTTAATGATGGGAAACCAATGGAACAAACAAATAAGCTTCGATAGAACATAGGATGGTGTCTTACTGATGAGAAACTAAAGGAAAAAATGAATAAGTTTGGATAGAACCTAGAATGGCATCTCAATGATAACTAACTAAAAGAATAGAGAATGAACATAGATAGAATTGAGGACAATGTTCTAATGATGATAAACCAAAGGAACAAAAGAATAACCTTATATAGAACCTAGGATAGTGTCCCAATGATGGGAAACTAAAGGAATTAAAATGACCATAGATAGAACCTAAGATGGTGTCCCAATGAAGAGAAATGAAAGGAACAAACAAATAGGCTTAGATAGAACCTAGGATGGCATCCCAACTATGGGAAACCAAATGAACTAAGAATGAATATAGATAGAACCTAGGATGGCGTCCCAATATTAAAGCTCTATGAAGTTAATGTTTATACAATAAACAATAATACTCTTAGTAGAGAAGAGTTTGGAAAACTTGACCTATTGAGAAGGAAAAGGAAACAAATATGGATAAAAGTGTATCTTAGTTAATTTGTCTCTCCTAGATAAATCTTCTGCATGTCGTTTCCTATTGCCTTTGTCAACCATGGATTTCTTTAAGGCCATTTGAGTAGAAGGAAATAGGTTTCTAGTTAGGGGGAGTAGGAAAAAGAGTAAAGAGAAACAAGAGAAATCAACTAAAAATAGCTCTTTAATGGTAGATCAACACTAAAAAACTTAAAAACCTCCAAAAAAAAAAACATTGTGGAAGGAGGAAAGTGAAGAGACGATTGGGCTTTTAAATGAGTCCCTCAATTGAATTGGTTAACCAGTCCAAGACATTTGACCGATTCGGTCAACACTTGGTCAAACTTCTTTTTTTTTTTTTTTTTTGTTTCCTTCTCTCTATCCAAATACACTTAGTCTACCCAAGATTTTGATACTAATAAGCCTATGGGAGATAATTATTTGGATCTAATTGACTTTCAATGATGCACAATTGACTATATCGCATGAGCATGTGCATATAAAATTTAAATAAAATGTATTTGTAACCATGCTATTAACCAAACAAGAGAAATAAAAGCATGCATTTCAACGTAGTTAGAATTTAAATTTTTATTAAGTCTAATTCCCTCATAATTTGGACAAGTCTATCCTCACTAAGGATTTCTATAAAAATATCCACTAATTAACCATTTGTGCTTACAAACTCAAGGGTAATATCCATTTTTTATGCATGATCCTTTAGAAGGTAATGTCTCTAGTATTGAATATAATTTTTAAAAATACTTATGGTACTTGTTTTATCATATTTTATGGGTAAATGATTCTAACCTATTCCAAAGTCTAACAATTTTTGTTTCATCCATAAAATTTGAGCACATGAACTTGAACTATATATTTTTCTTCCTCCATTGATAATGTAATAGAATTTTGCTTCTTAATATGCCAAGACATTAGTGATTGACTTAGAAAGTGACAGCTACCACTACTATTTTTTTATCTATTTTAAATTTGATAAAAATCACCATCTGAATAGCTAATGATATCAAAATTTGTACATTTAGGATACCATAAGTCTAATCTAATTTTTTCTTTAAATATGTAAGGATTTTTTTTAACAATATTAAGGTTAAATTCTTGAAAACATGATTAATTCTAACACATAAGCACACACTAAATGTGATATTTGGTCTACTAACTAAAAAATATAAGAATAAGTCAATCATTCATCTATAAAGAGTAGGGTTGGTTGATTTAACTTTCTCGTCCTTATCAAGCTTGATAGATGAGTTTATTAAGTTGTCCACAATTGGTTCATGGATTTGAGAAATCTAATAGAGACTGTAGTGTACTACCCTCCTAATTAGAGGGATGATTTATCTTGGTCCCCGGAATGGGTTTCCCATAGTGAGTGCACTAGTGTATTTGATGCAAGGCTATCAATTGTTATGATTCACCAAGCAATTATACTGCATGGACTCTCAACCTTGAGAGGATATTGAGCATGTGCCCAAATCAATAGGAGACTTTGACATATAGGTGAGACCCTAAAGTGGTCATATATCCCTATGGATTAGATTACTGTTGATGAAGGCTAATAGCAATAGGTATTCTCGACAGAGGCACCATTATATATCATAAGATTGAGATAATGTGTCCCATTGTGTGATCCAAAAGACATGTGATCATAAAATCTATGGTCACTGTAATTCCTTTAGTAGAATTTGACATATGCTCCTTAGAGGTAGAGTATGTTCCTTGATCACAGAATAAATGGGATCTGTAACTCAAGGATTTGAGAAGTAATCTTGACAACTGATAACAATACCTTGTTGGATTACGGACACCAGTTCATGGGAAGTATGCATATAGTAGATAGTAGGTCATGGACTTGAACACTTGGTGTCTCATCGTAATATACATTAGGTATTGGAGTGCAGTTGACTCTCTGTAGTGGGATGTTGATTCAATTTTAGATTTTGATTCAAAGAGAGCCAATACTCCTATGGGTCCTGGTGGTCCCATCTGTGAGCTCATATTCCTTGTTGGCATGATTTATGAGGGTTGGATGGGTTTTTAGTTCACTTTTTGTGCATAAGGGTGTTTTGGTAATTATGCAAAGTTGCACAAGGATAAGTGAGTGATATGTCTAGACTGGGCTAATTTTGCATAAGGATAAGTGAGTGGTATGTCTGGACTAGGCTAATTGATTAATTAGGGTCTTATATAGTTAATTAATCATTTAGTAACCTTTTTAAGCTAGATTAAGTAACTCATGCCAATGGTGGGCTTAAGTCACTTAAACCCAATAGGAAGCGTAGAAATACCCCTAAGAAAATGAAGGTTAATCTTAATAAAGAAAACACCCAATAGGGTGGGTGAATTGGATTTTTAAAAATCTTTTTCAAACACCAAAAATTCAAGCAAAAGAAGCACAAATATAAAGAAATAGGGTTAAAGGAAGCAAACTCAGAATTTATAGTGGTTCGACACCTCTTACTTATGTCTACTCTCCTCAAGCTCCTAACTGAGTGATAGTTCCACTAAACTTGATATTTCAACCAAGTTTCCAACACCTTTATACCTGGATTCCAACTCCAATAGGCTATTACACAATCCCTTCAAATCTCTACTCACCTGAAGCTTCTAATACTCAAATAACAAGCTTAAATCTCTCAACCTAGTTCAACAATGGCTCAAATACAGCTCAAAGCTAGGATTAATCACAAAGGTGCACTACATAATATGCAAATGAAGATTTAATGCACCAAGAAAAGAATGAGAGCTTTTAAGGCAAGAATAAGTAGGTAAACAAATAGATGTAGGTGTTTTTTTGCCCATAAATGAAGTGGAGCTCTCAATTTATAGGTTTCTAGCCTCAGGAGCCAAAATGCCAAAACAACCAACCTCGACCGATCGAGCTAAGGGTCGATTAGTTCACTAACCATTAGGCATTAAATGCATGGCAGGTGACCATTAAGCCTCAACAGGTTCTCGATTGAACCTCAACCAAGAAGAAATATCCCTCGACCAAGAAAGAAAGGCTACTGGAAGAGATGAAGGTTTTTTTGCATTTCTCAATTGGACCTCGACCTGGAAGGTTAAACCAGTCGACCGATACCCTTAATCGGTTGAGTCGGTTCACCATTTTTTACCTAAAAACTTATCTATTTCTATTTTTTTTCTTCTAACACTTAGCCAAGGTCTTTAAGTAAATTAATATTGTTAATTTTGAAACGATTTGCATAAGGTTCATTTGATAAGACTCAGGTTTTGATGGAAATGTAACTTTAATGCATAAACCGATTTTTTAAAGATGCGTGAAGAGATAAGAAAATCCTAAGTGTACCCATGCATTCATCTTACATACGTTTCCTATTATTGTAGTCTTACAAAAGTCTTGATCTTGCATATCATGGGTCTTTTGATGAATTTCCAAACTAACACCTTAAATTCTCTACAATTCAAACCAATTAGCAACTTAACCATGGTTTGTTATCATCAAAACACAATTAGGAGAACCCTTGGGCTAACAATCTCCCCATTTTTTATGATGACAATCCTTGGTTATCTAGGAGGAAAAGAATTTCCCCCTCAAACCAACCATGGATCAATAATCAAAATTTAAGAATTAAAAATGAAAAAATCAAGACATGTTAGAGAGTATTTCAACAAGAAACAATGTAAGTCATCAAATATATAGACATATCATATATCATAAGTCAAATGCATTAGTCAGTACATCATATGTCTAATCAAACTAATCTAACTAAAGATAAGCAATGTATAATCCAACAAAAATGATATGCATGTATGAGTCTCCTATATCTAGTCTTCTAGATCCTAAAATTTATCCCCTTTTGGAAACATCAAAAAGTAACAATGGAGGGTATCCAATGAATCAAGGCTAAGAAGGTGGAGGTGGAAACAAGAAACGCAAGTAGGCCATCATCTCCTCATGCTGACGCTCTATGCAATCTTCAATGTGAGTAATCCTCTGCTCCATCTGATCCTCAAAGAGATCCATCCTCTACTGGAGATACTCAAATTGACAAGTGAACCTTGTTTGATACTAATCCATACGATCCTCTAAGGAGTAGAAGCGGGTGTCATTGACCATTGCAAGTTCCTCCATGCAAGTACCCAGTGAGCTAATTTGAGCTAAAAAATCCATCCAAGGAGCATGGTCAAGAGCATGAGGTGCTTGAGGTTGTGGTATCTCAACATGGGTAGGCTCGATGAATGCTAGTCCAGAGAAAGAAGGTTTGATGTATGATGGCTGAGTAGATGGTCCCTCTATAAAAGTCAGCTCAATCATCAAACGGCTTAGAGAAGGTGAATTCAAACTAAACACCGGCCTATGAAGGAATCTCTATCTAAAGTGAAGGAATATCAAGTTCGGGTCCTCTCTACTGGTGACGACTCTGAGGGTCTAGTCCACCCTAAGGGTCTACTCCTCCCTCCATTTCCCTAATCTCTACCTTCTCCTCAACTCTAAGGTGTGCCTGTCCATGTCTCCATGGCTATACTCTTTCTGTTTTTCTAATCCAAGTACAATCTAGAGTCTTTTCAAATTTTATCTGTCTCATGGACTGATCATCATATTTATCATATGTACCGAGGGCCTCAAAGTCAGTCTCTCTGCTAAGGTCAATGTCAGCATCCTTGAATACTAGGGAAAAGAAGCGGTCGTAAGGGAATACTCGAGTGGTACTCTCGCAACATACAATCATATGCATCATCATCAAATATCCCAAATGGATATGTCTCCCAGTCATAATGGAATCTATAAGAAATGCCTCATAATAGGAGACCTCATCTCGGTGTCCACCCCATGGTAGGAAAATGAAACACAACATATGATGTAACATTCTACTAATGACTATCAAGCTATGTGCTAATGGCTTGCACATCTCATGGGCATCTAGCAGTCCATAAATCCTCTAAATGGCTTCCCTAAGCTCAAACCCTAGCATAGTGGGCCACAGCTTAGACTCGTATACTCTGAGTTCAATAGGAGCAATATCAAATATACGATAAATGCTCTCCGGGTCCAGACGAATCTCAACTCCTTTGACAGTAGATGTGATCGGGTCACCCATGTTGTAAGTCACCCTCAAGTAGAATGCTCGTACCAGTGTCGAAAAAATCAACTCAAAAATCATAACAGCCGACAACAAGCTCATCTTAGAGCACAATTCCTCAAATCCAAAGTACTAAAGCTTAGCCAAGTTGATGTTTCTCCTTGAAACAACCTGTTTTTGAGCAAAATGTTGTTTGTACCGTTGGTAGTCGTCCACAGTACTGAACATAGTGGTGTCAAAACACGCCTTTCATGATGCTCTATATGATGCATATGACATGTAATTCAAGTGATCAAATAGGCATATACATCAAGCATTTGATCATAAATAAATCACCCCTAATTATCTTCTAATATCAACAAATTTTTTTTCACTTAAAGGTTTTGTAAAGATATCGGCAAATTGATCTTTAGTGCTTACAAATTCAAGTGTTATGTCACCCTTTTGTGCATGATCTCTAAGAAAATGATGTCTAATCTCTATATGCTTAGTCCTAGAGTATTGCATGGGATTTTTTTATATGCTTATGACCCTAGTATTATCATATTTAATTGGTACATGCTCAAAAGATAAACCAAAAATCACTAAGTGTTTGTTTTATCCAAAGAATTTGTGCACAACATAAACCAACTACTATGTATTTGACTTCCGTCGTTAACAAAGCTATCAAATTTTGCTTCTTACCATGCCATGAAACAAGTGAGTGTCCTAAGACATGACAAGTGCCACTAGTGTTTTTTCTTTCAACCTTATAACCGAAAAAATCGACATCTAAAGAACCAATTAATTCAAAGTTATCACTCTTAGGATACCATAAACCTATGTCCATTGTTCCTTTCAAATATTTAAGGATTCTTTTCATGGCACTTAAATGAGATTCTTTAGGACAAGATTGAAATCTAGCACATAAGCATACACTATACATAATATTGGGTCTACTAGTGGTCAAGTATAGTAAAGAACCTATCATGCCTCTATACATGGTAGAATCAATGGATTTACCTTTCTCATCCTTATCAAGCTTGATGGATGAGCTCATTGGAGTCTTCATTGTCTTGGCTTCCTCCATGTTGAAGCTTTTGAGAAGATATCTTATATACTTTGCTTGATTGATGAAGGTTCCTTCCTTTAGTTGCTTGATTTGAAGTCCAAAAAAGAAATTGAGCTCTCCCATCATGTTCATTTCAAACTCACTACGCATGCACTTAGCAAATTCTTCACAAAGAGAAACATTAGTAGCACCATAAATGATATCATCAACATATATTTGAACTAAGAGCATATCATTTTCTTTGGTTTTTATGAAAAGAGTTGTGTCAATTTTACCCATTTTAAACTAAGAGAAATTTGCTCAATCTTTCATACCAAGCTCTAGGTGCTTGTTTCAAACCATAAAGTGTCTTTTTAATTTTAAAAAAATGGTTAAGTAAATTAAAACTTTCAAAACCGGGTGGTTCAATATACACTTCTTCATTTATAAAACCATTTTAAAAAACACTTTTCACATCCATTTGATATAAAATAAAGTATTTAAAACATGTAAAGGCGAGTAGCATCCTAATGGCTTCCAACCTAGCTACAAGGGCAAAGGTTTCTTCATAATTTATTCTCTCTTCTTGATTAAAACCTTGGGCTACTAATCTTGCTTTGTTTCTAACAATTATGCCATTTTCATCCATTTTATTTCTAAAGACCGGTCTAGTTCCAACAACACTTTGATTTGAAAGTCTTGGTACTAATTCTTATACTTCACTTCTTTCAAACTAATTTAACTCTTTTTGCATAGCAATCATCCAATTTTCATCATCTAAATCATCATTTATATTTTTAGGCTCAATTTGAGAGATAAAAGCTAGATTATTACAAATATTTCTAAGAGAGAATCTAGTTCTTACCCCACTAAATGGATTACCTATGATTTGATCTTGTGGGTGATTGATGACAAATTTCCGTTCTTTAGGAAGGTCTTGGTTTGATTCACCTTGCACTTGTTAAGGAAATGGTAGTGCCAATAGTGGCCTTTCTTCCTTAGGATCTATTTCATTCTCTTCTTGTTGTCTTCTATCTTCAATTTGCAATCTTTCCATGTAGGTCTTCAAACCTAAATCATCATCAACATTTTCTCTTTCTTAGAGAGAATTGTAAGATTCATAAAAAATAATATGGATGGACTCCTCTACAACCATGGTTCTTTTGTTGAAAACTCTAAAAGCTTTACTTGAAGTTGAGTAACCAAGGAAAATTCCAACATCCGATTTTGCATCAAATTTTCCAAGATTGTCTTTGGTTTTTAATATAAAAAATTTGCATCCAAAGACTTTGAAATAGCTAATGTTGGGTTTTTTGTTTTTCCAAAGCTCATAAGGAGTTTTCTTAAGAATGGGCCTTAATAAAACTCTATTTAAAACATAACAAGAAGTGTTAATTGCTTCAGCCCAAAAACATTTTGGTAGGTTGTTTTCATTTAGCATGGTTCTTGCCATCTCTTGAATGGTTCTATTTTTCCTTTCAACTACCCCATTTCGTTGAGGAGTTCTAGGAACCGAAAAATTGTGGTCAATTCCATGCGTATTGCAATAATTTTCAAAATCAACATTTTCAAATTCTATCCCATGATCACTTCTTATACATGAAACTGCAAAATCTTTTTCATTTTGAACCTTATTGCAAAACTTTGAAAACTCATAAAAGGCTTCATTTTTTTTACTTAAAAACAAGACTCATGTGTATTTAGAGAAGTCATCCATAATAACATAAGTATAAGACTTTCCTCCAAGACTTGGTGTCCTAGAGAGACCAAATAAATCCATATGTAATCATTCAAGTGGCCTAGTTGTGGAAATGAACTTTTTGCTTTTAAAGGAGTTTTTTATTTGCTTTCCCACTTGACAAGCTTCACAAACTTCATATTTTTGAAAATTTATTTTAGTAAGGCCTCTAACAAGTTCATCTTTGTTGAGTTGGGAAATGAGGTCCATGTTAGCATGTCCCAACCTCCTATACCATAACCAACTTCGATCATGCATGCTTGAAAAACATGTATCATGACCATTATATTTTGAAATATTTATAGTGTAAACATTTTCACATCTATAGCCCATGAAGATGGTTTTGTTATTTTGAATGTCCTTTATAATACAATGAGATGCTTCAAAAATCACTTTAAAAACTGTCACAAAGTTGAATAATGCTTAAAATATTGTGTTTTAAACCATCTACTAATAAAACATTTTCAATGAGAGAAGATGTGTCATTACCAATGTTGCCTTGGCCAATGATTTTTTCTTTTGTATTGTCTCCAAATGTAACATATCCTCCACTTTTATTTGTAAGAAAAGCAAACTTGGATTCATCTCCAATCATGTGTCTTGAGCATCCACTATCCAAGAACCACTTATCCTTCTTTGAACCCTACACACATAACTCAAGTTGACTTAGGTACCCATATCTTCTTGGGTCCTTGAGGGTTAGTGACCTTAGATTTTTCAACCCAAATCTTTTTAGTCTTTACATTTAAATTATTTTGAAAACCATTTCTTAAAGGGCATGTGCTGCTAAAGTGTCCTCCCCTTCCACAAAAGTTGCAAGTAGTGGAAGGACTTGCACTTGTGGATTCTTTTACAAAATAGTTCTTAAAATACTTTTGAGTCTTTGAAGATTTGAATCCTAGCCATTGTTTGTCAAAAATACATTTTTGGCTAGGTATGATCATTTCAAAAGATTTTTGTCCACGAGAGGAGATTGAAATAGAGGAGATCAACCATTCATTTTTCTTTCTTAAAAGCTCATTCTCTTTTTCAAGATAAGTTTTGGAATCTTCAGCATTTGAAAATTTTTCTTTTACTTCTCCAATTTTTAAGTTGTTGAACTTTCTTATTGAGAAAAATATTTTTCAAACCAATTTTTTCAAAATCCTCATACAATTCTTGAAAAGCATCATGTATATCTTGATCACTAATGTTAAAGTTTACCTCATCAAGTTCATTTATTGCCATGAAGCACATGTTTGCCGCTTCTTTCTCATCTTCTTCTTCAAAGGATTCATCTTCACTTTCACTCCAAGTGTTCATCATTGTCTTCTTCTTTCTCCTCTTGGCTTCACTTTTTTAGAGAGGACAATCATCTTTAATAAGTCCCAGTTTCTTGCACTTGAAGCACGCGAAGTCCCTTTTCTCCTCTCATCTCTCTTTGTCACCATGGGATGAAGATTCCTTTTTAAAGGAGTCTCTTCAAGAAGTGAACCTTCTTCCTTTAAACTTTTTACCCCTTATGAATTTGTTGAACTTTCTTATGATGAGGGCTAAGTCTTCATCTTCTTCACTTTGTTTTTCTTCTTCAATTTCTTCTTCTTCCTTGGTTGTAACTTTGAGAGCTATGCTCTTCTTCTTTTTATCTTGCCCTTCTTGTTGCTTCTTTGCCAAATTGATCTCATATGCCATCAATGACCCTATGAGCTCCTCCAAAGGTAGCTTGGTCAAGTCTTTGGCTTCTTGAATTGTGATGACCTTTGCTTCCCACTTTGATGGAAGTGACCTCAAGATCTTCATCACCTTCTCCAATTCCTTGTAGGTCTTTCCCAAAGCTTCAAGATCATTGACAATGTCGGTGAACCTAGTAATAATCTCAACAATAGTTTCATTATCTTTCATCAAAAACAATTCATAACTATGAACAAGTAAATTGATTTTTGACTCTTTAACTTGATTTGTTCCTTCATGAGTCACTTCAAGTAATCTCTAAATTTCTTTGGCCAATTTGCATTGACAAATTCTATTATATTCATTTCTATCCATAGCACATTGCAAAGTATAAACGACCTTAGTATTTAATTGAAAATTTCTTCTATCACGCTCATCCCATTCTTGCTTGGGTTTTGGAACCATGACTCCATCAACTAGTTTTGTAGGAAAAGTTAAGCCATCTTCAATGACATTCCATAAGTCTAAATCAATTTATTGTAAAAACCAAGTCATTTTAGTTTTCCAATAAGGATAAACGGTTTCTGTAAAAAAATGGAGGTCTATTGGTTGGAAAACTCTCAATATGAGATGAGTTTGATGGATTAGTCATTTCCTCTTAGACAATTAAGTCTTAAACAAGAGGCCTAACTCTTATACTAATTGAGAAAGTAAAGGCTAATCTTAATAGAGAAAACACCCAAGAGGAGGGATGAAAATCCTTTTCAAACACCATAAATTCAAGCAAAAGAAGCACAAATATAAAGAGATGGGGTTAGAGGAAGCAAACTCAGAATTTATAATGGTTTGGCAACCCTTGCCTACGTCCACTCTCCTCAAGCTCCTAACCAAGTGAGGGTTCCACTAAACTTGAAGCTTCAACCAAACTTCCAACACCTTTACACTTAGATTCTAGCTCCAATGGGCTCTTACACAATCCCTTCAAGTCTCTACTCACTTGAAGCTTCTAATACTGAAATAACAAGTTTAAATCTCTCAACCTACCTCAATAGTGGCTCAAATACAACTCAAAGTTAGGATGAATCACAAAGGTGCACTAAATAATATGCAAATGGAGATTTAATGCACCAAGAAAAGAATGAGAGTTTTTAAGGTAAGAACAAGTAGGTAAACAAATAAATACAGGTGTTCTCTTGCTCTTAAATGAAGTGGAGCTCTCAATTTATAGGTTTCTAGCCTTGAGAGACAAAATACCAAAAAAATAACCTCGATTGGTCGAGCTGGGGGTCAATCAGTTTACTAGTTGTTGGGTATTAAATGCATGACAGGTGACCATTAGGCCTCGACCGGTCCTCAACTGGACCTCGACTGGGAAGACATATCTCTCAATCGGGAAAGAGAAGCTACTGGAAGAGAGAGAAGGTTTTTTGCATCTCTCAACCGAACCTCGACCGAGAAGGGTAAACTAATCAACCAGTACCCCTAACCGGTTGAGTTAGTTCACCAATGCCTCAACCAGTTCACCATTTTTGGCTTGAAATTTTATCTTTTTATGGTCTTTTTGCTTCTAATACTTAGGTAAGGTCTTTAGGTAAATTAATGTGTCAATTTTGAAACGATTTGCCTAAGATTCATTTGATAATTAGCAACTTAACCATGATTTGTTATCATCAAAACGCAAATAGGAGAACCCTTGGGCTAACAACCCCTTTAGGGGTTAAGGTTTTTATGTCTTATCATTCTCCCCTTCAATCTAGAGAGAGAACCTTAGGCTCCATCCTTGAGATCTCTACTATCTCAGTGCCTAAACACAAGAAAGAGTCATCGAGGGGAAGATCATGGTATTTACAAGATCCATTATGACTTTGGAGTTATCTACATCGATTGGAATTGATCCAGGAACATTCGGATCAAATGTATGTGGTTTTATTCTCTAGATCTATGCTTTCTATGGTATCCATATTATTTTTTAATATATGTTTATCCGCTGCGATAGATTTAGAGAGCCTAGGATATATTTGCATGCACCCTACACTATCCAGGGCATGGGAACAAAGTAATCCAGGATTCCTAACAATAAGCGCACACTAAATACGATATTTGGTCTACTAACAATAAAATATAACAATGAGTAGGGTTGGTTAAATAAGTTATGTTGGTTTATCAAGTTAAAATTTAGGTTAGGTCGGGTTAGGCGTTGAATTGTATAAAAAAATGAAACAAATTTTAAAATATATATATATATATATGTATAATATATTATCAACCTAAAATTATTTAAATTTTAAATTTTAAAATAAAAATAATAAAATTTATACAATTTTTTTATTTTTTCCATAGCATTGCACATTTTGTTTAACATATATGTCTATTCTAAATTTAATGGAATGAAGAATAAATTCGTTATTTACCAACATTCATGATTTCAAATAATTTAGTATGGCTTAAGTATATTTATTTTTATTTTTAAATAGAAAATAGTTTATAACACTTTAATAATCCACCAATTTAGGTATGATGTAAAATATTTTTTCTATTTTTAAAAATAAAAAATAATGGGAGCTTTTATATAAAATATCAAAAATATTGGATACTTACTTTAAAATATATATATATATATATATATATATATACTATATCAAAATTTATAATGTTTGAAAATAATTTTTATAAAGATAAGGAAAGCTGATGCTCTTTTTTTTAATAAAAGATCATATATTCTATATAAAAGTGAATATTATTTTTTTATTTTAAAAAAATAAGGAAAGTTGATGCTCCTTTTTAATAAAATATCCTTTTTGTTAAAAAAAATTAAAAAAAAAAAAAAAAACTGCTCTTTAGAAGATATTCCCTAATAATTTATTGATAT
Source organism: Vitis cinerea var. helleri x Vitis rupestris (assembly GCA_945999865.1). Classification (NCBI taxonomy): domain Eukaryota; kingdom Viridiplantae; phylum Streptophyta; class Magnoliopsida; order Vitales; family Vitaceae; genus Vitis; species Vitis cinerea var. helleri x Vitis rupestris. Next base: position 16,808,596 of record OX253934.1, read on the forward strand.
GTCTTCTGGTATAAAACCTATCTTGAATAGTGGTGGCAAAGTTTGACACAATCCATGAACACGACACAAACCCAATACACTTTTCACGAGTTTTAGTTAAATACAAATGAACCCAATACACTTAGTTAAATATAAATAAGTTCAAATCAAATTCATGTCAACCTACATAACTATTTAATAAATAGATAATTTTTTTGTCAACTTACGTAATACAAATTTAACCTAAATTGTCTTATCTAATAATCTTACTATTAACTTAATTATATTTTTAAACTATTTAACTCATATTTGACTCATTTTAAATTTATTTTTAAATAAATTAATTAAATAATAAACATATTTAATCGAGATATTAATTATATAAACATGTATAAGACATAACTCAACCTGATTATTAAATAGAAGAACTTAATTATTAAATTGGTAAAATGAGTTATAGAATGAGTTACCTATTTAAATTTATGTTTTTTATACAATTATTATTCGTGTCAGATTTAAATTGAGATATATAGTAAAATATTTAGACTTTGACAAGACAGAACACAAACACAATCCATCAACATGAATTACCACAAATGTTGATAAACAAAATATGATAATTAATGTAAGGGAAACATCTACCAACTCCATTAAAAAAAAAATTATGTACTTTGAATTAGATATCCATAGAAATTCATAATAGTACTATCTTTGTTTTGAATGTAAATAACCTCATTGAATTGGGGAGGTTGAAGGTGGGACAAGGAATTTATGCATCGGCAGTCGTCATTAAAATGTGAAAAGGACAAGACACTCGCAACTATACCTGCACGACAAGAAAAGCCACAATTTGAAGAGTGAGTGAAGTCGACATCCTTGTTTGTCTTTCATTTGCCTCGAGGCTTTTAATGAATTGTTTGGTTAATCTACATGATTCAAATAGAAGAAATCTTGGCTAAATATAATACCAGATTTTTTATATGATGATAATTTCATTTTATATTGGACCAAATGGAAAGAAGATTACATACATTTTCATTTTCCAAAGCAATCTATCAAACGCATCTAAATAGATATTTATTTATAGAAGAATATATGTGTATATGACTTTACATCCACGCTCTTCTGCATGGTAAAGATTCATTGTTACATCATCTTTGGTTGTATATTAATTTATAGAGGAATTACTTTATTGATTGAGATATAATCCTCCCCCTCTTTTGTGCAAGATCATGAGATTCCTATTATCGTGCTTTACTTTTTTTCCAATGGAATGTTGTTTATTTATTTGACTTTTTGACTATGACTATTACATTCATAATTGAAACATGAGCTCATTAAATATGTTTAGTATAAAAATAAAAATGTTTTATTTATTTATTTTAATTTATAATAATAGAAATCTATTTATAATTTAATAATTTAAAATTACTTAATAACTTAATTTAAATTATTAATTAATTAATATATTTAATAATATGACTTAAAATTAAAATCAAATTTAAATAATAAATAAAAATAATTAATTTATTTTTAAATTTATATATATATATATATATATTTATCTTAATTATCTCTATTATCTTTTTTATTACTTTACCAATTTTACTGTTATTCAACTTTTATTATTTTAATTATACATTTTAAATTAATTTTTATTCGATAATCTTAATACTTAAATTAACTTAAATGTCCCGATTCAGATATTAAGTTTTAGGCAAAAACTATTTAGAAAAAGTTTAAAAAATAAGTAAATCGGATTTGAAATTAAAGAAAGAAAGAAAGAAATGAAAGGTGGTCAACTTGGTAATAAAGAGATGGTGACATGAGTGGTTGAGTACGGAACTTTGGTTCCCTCTGCCAGCGGGAGAATTCCTGACAATGAATATGTAACTTTTAAAATTCTCTGCATTTCTTTTTTAAATTTTATATTCTTCACTAATAAATAAATTTCTACAAAATCATATGGAAAAATTTATCTTATGAAAATCACAACACCATTTTAAAAAAATAAAAAAAAAATCAAATTATTTTAAAAGGACAGTATATGGCATGTAATTCTTTTAATTTAAAAGTTTGAAAACAATTTCTATTGTTTTTCAACTAAACTTTAATTTTATTTTATTTTTAAATAATAAACTTCAATGTTTTAAAAAAAAAACTTCCTTAATGCCATGTTTGGTTCGGAAAGATTTGAGAGGATTACAAAGAAAAATAAATAGAAAGAAAAATTTGAAGTAAAAAAATAAAATAAAAATTAAAAAAAATTAGATTTAATAAATTATTTTAAAATATTTTTTAAACTTATTTTAAATACTAAAATGTTGAATTTAAAGCATTGCTTAGTTTAATTTAATAAAAATAAAATCATATCTTGAAAATATAATTTTAAATTAAAAAATTCTACGTAATCTACTAAAAATAAATAAAAAATTGTTGGAGAGAGTTTGGAAAAATAAAAATGCTAAGCGATATGATAAAAAGAATATAACTTTTAACCAAAAAAAAATAAAGTGTGTGGGATTTGAGAAATGACAAATGAGAGTGAAGTGCACTTAGAAGCATCAAAATAGCTGTCACGCTCCCCTCAATATTCATTGCTCAATCCCCACAGAATCCACCACCTGCAGGCGGCTTCCCACATGCCATCTGCCATCCTGAACCATTTGCCACGTGCCACTCCTCACTCACCTACAGGCTACAAGCCTTCAGCCCCATATGCCCTTTCGCTTTTCAGTGGTTAGGCTTTAAAGTTATGGTTCAGAAATTATTCTGTATGTTTCTAGCTACAGACCTGCCCTTTCCCTCGACTATGGTGTCTGTTGCCATTAAATAAAGTACATAAAAGTTTTGATGTTAACGAATAGAAATTTTGGTATGGTTCTTGAATTGGTGGACTACGTTGGATTGACCAAAACTAAATTTTAATTCATTTTAATTTTGAAAAGATTATGGAAGACAAGGGGAGAAAAAAAAGGAAAATTGTATAAGTGAATCGAAAGAAAACAAAGACTTGAAATAATATATGTACGTATGGGGAGAGGTAGCAATCAGGCATGCAATAAATAGTATGCATGTCTGGGAATGATGAGGACCTACATAATGCATTTCATAAGTTTGATTGCTGAAAATGAATCCCCCATCTATCTCTATACAACTTTTGGGTGTATTGGAATATGATAAAGTAATCAAACCCTTATAATTTCTGCCATGACTACCTCACATGCATCCACTCAACTTTCATGCTTCCTAATATGGATTCATGGACCTCCTCACCATCCACACAAATTAAACATCTCCTCTCCACCTTGGTTTCAATTGGAGTCATAATTAAGTGCTAATGCTATTGCCATTTCATTTTTGATAGAAATGTTTTCATATAGAGTGCGTTTGAATGAGCTAGTGGTTGGATATAAATAAATAAAAACTATTGTACATATTCAAAAAATTATTTTTATTTTTAATTAAAATTTTGTCAAATATCGCATTTTGCATGCATGGGAGCAACTTTATTACATTCCAATATTAAAGACATATGCAAGAAAGTGATTAGGGAATAATAAAAGATAATAATATGTTGATGGCGGTAAACTTTTTTGTTACCATGTATGACTCAGAGAAAAAAAAAATGTAAATTGTTTGAACAATTGGTTTTTTATCTATCAATTTAATAACTTAATTTAAGTTGTTTAATAAATTAAATATATTTAATATTATAATTTAAAATTATTTTTTATTTTTAAGTATTAAATAAAAATAATTAATTTATTTTTAATCTCAAATTCTTTTCATCCCCGTTGATCATATTAATTGGAGTATATTTTATTTTAGAATTATAATTCTAGATGTATTTTTTATAATAAATATTTTTTGATTATCTTATATTTGCAATATTTTAAATATCCATGTTTTATAAATAAATTTATTACTTGATTAAAATAAATATAAGTTAGATCAAATTTATAATTTAAAATAAATTTTAAATTAATTTTATAAAATAACTGTAATATTTAAAATAAAAAATGAATAATAAATTTTAAACTAATAACTAAAAAACAATAAAAATTAAATTTTATCAAATGACCGCGTAATCCACAAGAAGACACGGTACTTGAACAGTTAAATTTCTATCTTGTTATTGTCATCCAAGAAGACACGCTACAAGTGCACTGAAGCAGGTCAAAGTTTGGAAAGGCACATGCACAATTTTAAGTTTAATTACATTTATGATTTTTGATAAATAAGGTTTGATTTAAAAGAATGTATAATAATAGAAAACAGTGGACACTTGGTCGTAGGGATAGGAATGAGACCAAAAAATTAACATCACTCATCATCATCATCATAGTAATCAGCTTTAATGGGGAGAATAAAGTAAATTATATTCCAACAAAACAAATCGGAGATGATTGGATTGAACGCAATTAAAAGTTGTCCAAATGTGATGCACTGGGTAAGATTGAAAGCGGTCAATGGAGTAACCATCCCCAAACATTTCCAAAAAGGGATGTTTAACCATGGTTGAAAAAAATGAGAAAGATTGAGACCAAGGGTTTGACCATGGTTAGTTAATAAATGTGAATAATAATAATAATAATAATAAACGTTGGACAACTAAAATAAATGCCCAAAAGATCTCACATACTCCCACTGAGACTGGTTCACCACAGCAAAGCGCAACACAACCGACCTTCCCCTCTCCTTTTTCTTCCGTTTTCTCTCTTCACCTTTCACCTTCTCCTTCTCCTTCTCCTTCTCTCTCTTAAACCCTTCTTTTCTTCTTTTTCTGTAATAATTATAATTATTATAAAATGGCAACCTAAAAACACCTCTCTCTCTCTCTCTCTCTCTCTCTCTCTTTCTCTCTGAGTCGCTTTCCCTCCCTCTCTCCTCACCTTTCCTTTTTCTCTCTATTCTCTTCTGAAGCAGCTCCCTAAGAAACCTAGGCCGCAGTCGCCGCCATTGGCAGGTCGCTTGCTTTTCCTTCCCTTATCCTTTTTTTTTTTTTTTGTCATACATCTCATCAGGTATACGAACTAGGCACCGAGACAAAAGTGGGTGTCCTCAGCAACGCCCTCTCTATAACTCAAAGAAAAAGCATAAGGTGGGTTGAGTTTTGGTGTCGTCTCTTTGTTGGTTTTAAGAGAGAGTATGGGGGACTCAGTTGGGTTTCGTTTTGTTTACAGTATGAATGAATCTTTTACAGATTAGGATCTTTTTTAGGTGGTTTTTTAGGACTCTATCTTGGGCTACAGCAATGGCGGATAAAGACCCAGATTGCTGTTTCCAGAAACTGCCCTCTGTAACTCAGGTAACAACGCAATAGGCGCACACCGATTTGTAGTTTGTTTGTTTTTTTTAAAAAGTCTTTTGTTGGATATATACATATTATGTATTGGTTCATTGACAGGTGGTGGAAGAGCTGAATGAACTATGGAGCATGGCCTTGCCCATAACAGCCATGAACTGCCTGGTCTACGTCAGAGCTGCTGTGTCGGTTCTCTTCCTGGGAAGGCTCGGAAGACTGGAGCTGGCCGGGGGCGCCCTTTCCATCGGATTCACCAACATCACCGGCTACTCCGTACTGGTGGGCCTGGCTTCGGGGCTGGAACCAGTGTGCAGCCAGGCCTACGGCAGTAAAAACTGGGAACTGCTGTCGCTGTCGCTGGTGCGGATGGTTCTGATTCTGGGAGTGGCAATCATTCCCATAAGCTTCCTGTGGGTGAATTTGGATAGGGTGATGGTGGCGATGGGGCAGGACAAGGAGATAACGGCAATGGCAGCGAGATATTGTCTGTACTCGCTTCCGGACCTGGCGACGAACACGTTGCTGCAGCCGCTGAGGGTGTACCTGAGGTCGCAAAGGGTGACGAAGCCGATGATGTACTGCTCGCTGGTGGCAGTGGCACTGCACGTGCCGCTGAATGCGGTGATGGTGGAGGTGATGGGGCTGGGGGTGGAGGGGGTGGCGATGGCGTCGGTGGTGACAAACCTGAATATGGTGGTGCTGATGGCGGGGTACGTGTACGTGAGAGGGGGGTGGGAGGTGAAATGGAGGGTTGGGATAGGCGGGGTGTGTGGTGGGGTGGGCCCACTCCTGAAACTGGCAGTGCCCAGCTGTATCGGGATATGTTTGGAGTGGTGGTGGTACGAGATCGTCACCGTCCTTGCTGGGTACTTGCCGAATCCCACACTCGCTGTGGCCGCCACTGGGATTCTCATTCAGACCACTTCCTTCATGTACACTGTCCCCATGGCTCTTGCTGGCTGTGTGTCTGCCAGAGTAAGTTGTTCCTCCTACCTCCTCGTTTTTCCTCTTTTTCCCATCATATTCACTCACATTTTCTTTGACCCCGGCCCCCCTATTCTCCAATCCCAACCCCCTCTTCAATTCCTTGCTGCTGCTACCCATTAATGTGTGGAATGGATAAACTGTAAACTTTTGTGATATTCCACAAATTTCGTCACTTAGTAATTACAATAAATGATTTATATTATATATGAAAAAAATATAAATACAAATACCAATCTATTTTTAAAATTTTTTTTTGTGCGAAATTGTTGCATGAATATACATGTATGAACATTTGAGTATAACAGTATAGATGCTTTCAGTCTGTTACATGATTGCATCATATACACCGACCAAAGGAGGCCACGCATGTAATGCCATTGGCCCAAAGCCTCAAAACCCAGTACATGACAACTGAGCACTTGTCAACCTTTCTTTTCCACCCTTCTTTTTCATGTAACCCACAAACAATCCCATAATTTTGATTGGTGGGTGACATCCTTCTCAACTATCAGCAGCCTTGACTATTGCCGTTTTTGTTATGCTACCACTGGTCCCACATCTTCATGCTGACACACGGGTGGGGTGTGGTGGATGCGCAGGTAGGGAATGAGCTGGGAGGCGGGAAGCCGAACAGGGCGAAGCTGGCAGCCATGGTGGCATTGGGATGCGCGTTCCTGATCGGGATCATCAACGTCATATGGACGGTGATCTTTAGGGAAAAGTGGGCAGGGGTGTTCACAAAGGATGAAATGGTCAAGGCCTTGGTCGCATCAGTCATGCCGCTGATGGGGGTGTGCGAGCTCGGAAACTGCCCCCAGACCACCGGCTGCGGCATCCTGCGCGGCACGGCCAGGCCGGCCGTGGGCGCCCGCATCAACCTGGGCTCCTTTTACTTTGTTGGCACCCCGGTGGCCGTTGGCCTGGCCTTCTGGCTCAAGGTGGGCTTCAGTGGGCTCTGGTATGGGCTCCTCTCAGCCCAGGTGGCCTGCGCCATTTGGATTCTCTACGTCGTCCTGATGCGTACGGACTGGGAAGCCGAGGCTACCAAAGCCAAGAAGCTCACAAGCTTGGAAATGGCCACGTCTTGTGATGGGGTAGTCAGAAATGAGGAACAGGAAGAGGGTGATGATAATGAGAGCAGAGGGTTGTTGCTGAGTGAGGGTGATATCTTGTAGGGGGTGATGATGTATTTATGTTTTTATTTTTTATTTTCCTTTTTTTGGAAGTATTTCCTTTGGGTTTTCTTTCTTTTTTTTCTGTCGTTTTCTTTTCTTTGTTTCGTGGTAGGAGGGGGGCTGACCGACTAAATGCACGAAGAATGAAGTGAAGGAATGTGAAAATATGTGGTGTATAGAGGTGGGGGATGGTTGTGGTTGAGGCGTTTGTTGCAGAGAAGAACAGAGAATGTCACCCTCCATACTAAGTATTGCAGAATTTAAGAATCCATGCCATCCATTTTGCATCTTTCAATTTTAATAAAATATTGCCTTATTTTTATTTTTATTAACAATATTAATACCAACAACAACAACAATAAGACTAATAATAATAATAATTTTTATATGGTGTGATATTTATATCATATATGTATGGCCCATATATAGCTGCAAGAAAAAGGGGGAAATGGCATTTTCAGATGTACTTTTGTTCGTTAGAAATGTTCTTTTTATGGGTGGGTAATGATTTTATTTAACAGAACAAAAGCGACTTTTATAATTTTCACCATTATTCACCACTTTTCTTATCTATTTGTTTCAATTTCATTTATTGTCAAAACCTTGTACAAGATATTTATGGCTCTTTTCCTAACAATTATCCACAAGTTTATTGGGCAACCCTTTTTCAATAGGGCAGGCATTATTGAATAGTTACTTTCATAATGGGGCAGCTGGGCAATGATAACTTCTAATCACATCCCAAAAACACACCCTGACAGAAAAGGACCCATCATACTTCACTAGCACATGGAACCCTTAGCCCTATCCCAATCTCATTTTTTCATTCATCCCCATCATCCATACCTTTTTTGTTTTTATCTTTTTGTGCAGAAAAATAAGTAGGATAATACTAAGGGCCTGTTTTCAACTTTTTATTCTGAAAAAAAAAAACACTAAAAATATGTCTTGAAAAGAGGATATACTTTTATTTTTGTGTTTTCCTTGTTCTAAAAATTACTTTTTTTTTAAAATAATATATATATATATATATATATATCTATTTTTACTATTTAAAGAATAAATTATTTTTCATATTTTCTTAGTTATTTTTGTGTTTCCACTAATATGAGCTCCACTCAACCACCGTATCCTTACCGCAATCTCTATAATTGGTGTAAAAATTAATTAAAAAATAATAATTTTCAAACATGTTTTTGTTTTACTTATTCTAATTTTTTTTTTATTAACTAAATCAAATATTTTTTTTAAATAAAAATTGTTTTTCAAAATTTAGTTGCCAAAACAAGTTTTTTTTTTCTGAAAAATACAAAAAATTGTTCTTAAAAACCGTTTTTCAGAATCGTTTTAAAAAACAACAACCAAATAAACTCTAAAGGCCTGTTTGATTGTTATTTTTGAAAACTATTTTGGAAAACAGTTTTTGACAATAGTTTTTAAGAACGGTTTTTTGTGTTTTCAAAAAAAAAAAAAAAAAAAAAATTGTGTTTGGGAACTGGATTTTGTAAAATAATTTTTGTTCTCAAAAACAAAAAAAAAACATGTTTGATTGAGTTAATAAATTTTTTTTTAGAATAAGTAAAACAAAAATATATTTGAAAGTTATTGTTTTTTTAATTAATAAAATATTTTCTTCCATTAACTTAATATTATAAATATATGAATAGTTTTCATATGCAGAATTCATTTAAATTAAAAAAAATTATTCAATTTTAAAATTTTTACATCAGTTATAATTTTCTTAAACAAAAGATAATTTTGTAACAATGCGTAATTATATTAATTTCAATCATTTAAGGAAGAAGAAATGACTTGTAGGTAGGGTGTGGTAGTTGGATGGAGCTCACCTTTATGGAAACATAAAAAGTATTTGAAAATGTAAGATACATGTTTCGACGTCATTCCCTGCAAACTTCTCTTTGATCGCATATGGACTTTTTGACTAACGAGGAAATTGGTTCTCTCATGTCGCTCCTAAGAACTTCAAAAGCATCTAAGATTCCAACGTAAATGATAATGGAGATTCAGAGAAAGGGAGGAATAGGAAGACATGAGAAGTAGAAGTTTATGATGGGGCAGTACCGTCCCAATTATACAATCTATTATTGGAAACATAAAAAGTAGTTAGAAAAACACAAAAAGAAGGAAGAGAAAACACGAAAAACAATCTATTATTTGAACAGTGAAAAAATAATAAAAACATCTTTTTATTATTATAAAAAAAGTGCTTTTTAAGAACAGGGAAAACACAAAAAATAAAAACACACCCCCTTCCTCAAACAAGTTTTTATATTTTTTGTTTTGAAGAACATAAAAATAGTTCTTAAAAACAGGAACCAACTAGAGCCTAAATATCCTATCCATGAAAACAAATGAAATTCCTTAACAAAATTGCAACCAAATTAACACCATATGTGGATAAACCACTTTCTAAACAAATTCCATCAACCCGTAGGTGATTGTAATTTATAACCTGTGAAAGAGAGATGAATGTAATAGGATCCTTTTTTGGATCAAGGGTGGATCTTAGATGGCATTTAGGACAGGCCAAAATGGGTAGATGGACAAAAGAAATGGGGCAGAGGCCCTGTTTAGTGGCTACAGAATGGGTTCCACATTTCCATGCCAAGCAACTTTTTGGAAAAGGGGAACACTAGATCTTGTAGGCTCTATGTCCATTCGCTCCAACAGCACTAAATTTAAAGTTAAAGCAAGTAAACCTTGGAAAAATAAAGGACAAAGAGAAAAGGACAAATCTTTCTTTAAATCTAATCAAATTTCACAACTTTATCCAAAAAGCAGGGGCCTAATTCGTATGGGGGTAAAGTTAGATTAAATAATATGGTTTTCGTTTTCTTCCCAAAAGCTAGCCATATTTTAGAAAACTAAAGAAATCTGATGAGAATTGTATGGTCATTTGCTAAAAAATATGCATTGGACTGATGTTATATTTATAGAATAAATTGGAACATAGTTGTAATGATGATAAAGTGTTGTGTTATATATATAGGTATGGGTAACAAATATATTCATGTAGTGCAATAGTGGGTTGTGTTGCTGAGGAGAGGTGAAGTGGGGGCTCCTTAAATAATCCTTGAAAGGACAAGGTAGTGGATGGGGATGGTCATTGGAGGCTGAGGCTGATATGAGGAAGGATCAGAGACATTTATATATATATATATAAAAGAAAAAGAAGTGGGTCTGAGATTAAAAATAATAATGTGGCACATTAGTGGCAGAGTTCACAGCCCGAGTGGGGGCTTCTTAAAGTAGTGGATGGGGATCATCACTGGGTTTTGAGTTGGAAGGTGACATCTCAGTTTTTGGGCTATGCCTTTTTGTTACTGCTTCAGCAGGATAGTACTCAAGTCTGCAGTGGAGTCCAACTTTGTTTTTCAACTGTTTGCATTTTTTTTCTTTAAAATCTTATATTGAATTATACATTTTTCTAAATCCATGAGTATCTGTATATGAAAAAAAAATATTTATATTGTAAGATTATATTTGGGGTAAGTTTTAAAAGGCCTAAAAATATCATTTTGAATAATTAGAATTTGGGGTGGAGAGAGACAATGCAAAAGAAGGTGATAAAATGAGGCTTCTAGAACGGAGTAAAATGCATGTCTCGTCCATAGCTCTATCAACAACCTATGCATAGGTTATAAAGAGCTATGGTTGATTGTCACAAAGCATGCTTTTGAGTTTTGAGTGAGGTTATTTCTCAGTCGGCAACACTGACCAGGAGAGGAGAGGAGAGGAGAGAGGAGGAAGCACGTATGCGACAAACGACACTTAATTATGCGTATGTTTGACAACATGGGTTGGCTAGTCCTACTCTAGGACTAGTCCTACTCATAGAGTCCTATGTTGGTGAGTTTGAAGTTTGAAGAGGGTAAGGCGTTTCGTGCAAGTGCGACCCAACTCAGCTGGACTTTTAGACCAAGTGGCAAGTTGCAAAGGCTGATCCATTAATCTTCTATCCGTATAGGAGGCTCGCCCCGTCCAGGGTTGAGCCCTGGGTCAAAGAGGCAAACCCTTTAATGCCCACTTTTCCTTTGCCCAAATTGGCTATAGCGATCATCAGGTTTTAGGTTTTAGCCTTTACGTGGTAGGAAACATGTGGCTTTCCAGGAGCGAGTGAGCGACGTGGTGCAATTGCGATTGTTAGGCTGCTTGTCGTACTTCCTTTCAGTTTCGGCCACATGTCAGTTGCGACCTTGTAGGCGGTTACCTATTTTTATTTGCCCCTTTCAACGTCCTTCATCTTAGCAAAAGTACTGGACCTGTTGGCAGCATTTTCTTTTTTCTTTTTTTTTTTTCTTTTTTTTGCCCTTGCATTTAATACCTCAAATGGGTAACTTTTATTTTTGTTAATTATAGTTTTTAACTCTAGCTGTTCAAGGATTGGTGTTTGTTTGTGTCGGGTAATAAAAAAAATTATAATATTTAATTTTTTTATTAAGTTAAAGGTAATTTATTGGTCTCAATTAATATAATTAAACTTAAATTATTGATAATAAATTTACCTTAATTATATTGATAAATATTACAATATTATTTTGAATTGAATAAAAATATTTTAATATTTTAATTTTTTTTCTATTCAATCAAAAAACAAATATCTTCCTAACGTTTTAATTATAAATTTTATCCTAAGTCAGTTGTGGATTAGTATTATGCATTCCCACTTGAGGGTAACACTCATTTTATATATATATATATATATATATATATATATATATATATATATATATGAAAAATTGATTTTTAAAAAAGACTTCAATTCACCACTTATGTACTTTTTTAAAAAAGGAAAATAAAATATAAAAGAAAATCTTGTGTGACTCTTTATTTGAAAAAGACACATTTCGAAAAATCAATTTTGGATTCGAGGTTCAAGTTACTTATCAAAAAAACTACAATAGTAAGTTATAATACCACTCTAAGTCCATACATATACGATCTCTACTAAGCGAATGAAGGAAATTGTGATAATTAACTAATTAATCATGAATACTAAATGATGCAAATCAATATACACAAAAATGATAATAAAATCAAATTAGAAGAATGCACAAAGTATATCACAAAGGAATTATGAAAATTGATTTATTAAACTAAATAAAAAATATATTCAAAAGTTAGTTTTTAAGAGATTTTAAAGGTTTTATTTAAAACAATTTCAAATTAATGATTTTAATTATTTATTTACAAACAAAAAGTTTCAATGAATGATTTGATTCAATTTTATTTGGTTTTAACTTCCAAAAAAAGTTATTTACACTTATTGTTATTAAAGAAATTTATCAAAAATATTTTCATTAAAAAAAGGAATTTGATTTACAAAAGTATTTCAATTTAATTTCTATTTAGAAAAGAGATTTTTACAAATTAATTGGAAAATATTTTTTTTTTCAAAAGAATATTTCAATTACAAAAGAAATGATTTTTTTTGTAAATATAAAAAAATGTACAAAGTCTGAAACAAATATTCAAACCCAAATTCAAACTTCAAATTAGTATAATAAATTTCACCAATTAAAATGGACTTAAATTAACAAATATAACTCAACAAAAATATCTCACATGCTATAAACCCTAGTCCAAAATTCTAAATTAAGAGTCAATATATAAGCATAATCAACCAAGTCTAAAATATGACAATTCAAAATAAATTCAATTAGGCATAAATTTAATATCCAGTAATCGAAACCTAATTTAATATCCAAACCTGAATCCACAACAAAAACCAAGCCAATTTAATATGAAAACCCAAAATAATATCCAAAATATGCCACGATATTATCTTATGCCTAAATTAAATAATTCAAATGAACATACTACAATATTATCTCATGCCCAAATTAAACAATCCAAATGAATATACAGACAATTACTATTGAAATCAAATCAAGAAAATAATAATAATAATAATAATAATAAATAAATAAATAAATAAATAAATAAATAACATAAAATAAAATATAATAAAGAAATGCATAAATGGACTTACACATTTTTTTTGAAGAAACTATGGATGGCTGGAGTTGTTAGGCAGTGGCGGTTGGCCGATAGTGGAGTTGAAGAGAGAAAGAAAGAGATAAAAACAGGAAGATAAAATAAAATGAATAATAAAAAGGGAAAATGAGTGAGGTGAGAAAGTGCGGAAAAAGGGACGTTAAAAATGGTGCCGACGTCAAGTCACCGATAATAGCAACGATGGCCGTTTAAGATGGGATGTGGTGTGGTGAGGGGAAAATGAAGGAAAGAAAAGAAGAAAATGAAGAGAGAGAAAAAAAAAAAAGATGGGGGAGGCATGTGGTAGTGGCGGGATCTCTGGAAGTGTGGGTGAGGTGGTAGAGCGCAAAAAAATTTCATATGTAATCAAGATTTAAATTTAAGGATAAAATTGGGACAAAATTTGAGGTTTACAAATATGTCCTTCTTCAGTAGAGTTCACGAGTAAACTAAATGTATACACAAGCGAAATGCATTGGGTTTATTGAAGAACAAGAAAAACCACCAAATTTGTCCTAGTATGACGAGCTCTCTAAGATCAAAACAAAAACAAAGGGGTCAAAAAACAACCTTAAAAATAAGTGACAATAGGTTGGACAAATAAGGTGCCTTTAAAGTTACAATGCAGATCCATAACTCTCTTAAAAAAGGCCTTTAAAAGTGGCCTAAAAATTAGTGTCAAAGTCGAGTAATAGTTAGACCACTATGAAGCACAAGAACAAACACATGCAGAAGAAAAAACTACATGTGCACTATACAAGGGCACAAGGTGAGGGGTACCAATGATACAATCAAAACACATGTTATAAGCCTTATGACCGTATCACACACAATGGAGGAGGAGAGTCTTTGGGAACCACAACTCTAAACACTTGAAATGCGTATTTGAACACTAAAACTGAGAAAAACGACTCTGAACACTTAAATTATGGCACTAAATACCTAATTGTGGCTCTGAAAACCAAAACTATGGCAATGAATGCCTAAACCATGAAAGGTGGATCTAAACACCTAACTATGGCTCTGAGCACTAAAACCCATGACTCTGAACGCCTAAAACAATAGTTTTGAACACGTAAACTAAGGAAAGTGGCTTTGAACGCCTAATTTGAGGAGGTGGCTTTGAACGCCTCATATGAGGAAGTGGCTCTGAATGCCTAAGTTGTGACTCTTAATGCTTAAACTATGAAAGGTGGCTCTAAATGCCTAGTGGCTTTGAAATCCTAAGCTGACGAAGGTGGCTCTAAATGCTTAAACTGAAGAAGGTGGCCCTGAATGCCTAATTGAGAAATGTGACTGAGGAAAGTGACTTTGAATGCCTAACTGAGGAAGGTGGCTCTGAACGCCTAACTGAAGAAGGTGGCTTTGAACGCTTAAACTAAGCAAAGTGTCTTTGAATGCCTAATCCAAGGAAGTGGCTTTGAACACCTAATATAAGAAAATGGCTTTGAACACCTAAGCTAATGAAGTGGCTTTGAACACCTAAGTTGATGAAGTGGCTTTGAATGCCTAAGTCGAGGAAGTGACTCTTAATGCTTAAACTAAGCAAGGTGGCTTTAAATGCCTAATGTTAGGAAGTGGGTCTGAACTCTTAATATGAGGAAGTGGCTCTAAACGCCTAATTTGAGGAAGTCGCTCTGAACACTTAAATTGAGAACGTGGCTTTGAATGCCTAAATTGAAGAAAGTGACTCTGAATGCCTAAATTGAGCAAAGTGGATTTGAATGCCTAAGCTAATGAAGGTGGCTCTAAATGCCTAACAAAGAGAGGTGACTCTGAATGCCTAAACTGATGAAGGTGGCTCTAAATGCCTAATTTGAGGAAGGTAGCTCTGAACGCCTAATATGAGGAAGTGGCTTTGAACACTTAGGTGAGATGTGGTTTTGAATGCTTAAGTAAGAAAATGGCTCTAAATGCCTAAGCTGATGAAAGTGGCTTTGAATGCCTAACTAAGAAAATAGCTTTGAACACCTAAACTGATAAAGTGGCTTTGAACACCTAATCAAGGAAGGTGGCTTTGAACACTTCAGCTGATGATGTGGCTTTGAATGCTTGAATTGAGCAAGGTGGCTCTGAATGCCTAAACTGAAGAAGGTGACTTTGAACGTCTAATATGATGAAGTGGCTCTGAATGCTTAAACTGACGAAGGTGGCTCTGAACGCCTAATATGAGAAAGTGGCTCTGAACACCTAAATGAGGAAGATGGCTCTTAATGCCTAAATGACTCAAGAGAAAAAGTGACTAAGATAATGAACTCAATGAAAATGGAGTAAGCCCCAGTAGAAGACCTCTACAAAAGGGGATGTCTCAGGTGATAACTTGTAAAGATCAGTAAGTGGGACGAATAACCATGAAATCAACAGGTGATGTGATGAACCCAGAGAGGGGGTATGACCCAATGTAATGACTTGCAAGTATCAAGAAATAGATTGAGTAATGAGAAAGTAGTCAAAAGATCTGATGAACTCAAAGATGGGGGTATGCCCTAGTGTACGATAGTGACCAACATAAGACATAAAATGTCACTACACAAGACACCCTAGGATATGCTCAATGATAATGCAATGAAAATATATAACCTCAATCAATAAATGCTCAAACAACACCATGCATCACACAAACTATGCTAACAAAGCTAAACTAAAATAATGGACCAAACAAATGTTGATCAAGACTCCAACTCTAAAAATGCAAGACATGTCTACTATCAATGTGAAGATGTCATCACAAATACATCAACAATCTAACAAGCCCTACCATCATGGAAGATGTTGAACTTAATGTCCAAAGGCATGTGAAAACTCAACCAAAAAGCTCAATACTAGTCTATAGTCTCTCCTGATCAAGAGAATGGGATAAGGTCATGTAGGATGATGAAATAGGTAGACTTAATATCAGTTGGGCTCTGACAAGATGGATGTAAGCATAATGGTGTCAAAGATAGGATGTTTGGATGTCCAACAAAGGAAAGTGGGTATCTAAGTCGAACTGAGTATGTTGAGAAGACTAAACCCAGGGTGTTAATAACTTTATGATCCATCGAAAATAGCAATCATGGATAGAAGGTCGAGTCTCAATGTCAAAATCAGCAAGGTGGCTATGCCCCAATATGAATGCATCCTCTCGAAATGAGTAAGCCCTTAGTGTAAAATAATTTTTGAAAAACATATGCCTAGTATGAACTATCATCTCACAAAATCTATCGTTGATGAGTGGGTTATGACCCAATGTAGACATCTCCAAATCAAGCATCAATGAAAGGATTACAACCAGTTATACATCATTTGATCAAAATAAGTCTTTGCTCCCCAAGTCATCTTGTGGTAACATGAAGGGAATATTCGATCTCTTAATAAAATGAGCATATCTTAGTGTGGAAAATCAAGCAAAGAAATATGTCTGAAAAAAAATGCTCTTTGACATGACTATTGATTCGTGCCCAGTTGAGTATTTTAATAAAAAATATTTATAAATCCTATGACCTTATACTGGCGTAGCAAAGCTGTTATAGTATAGCAGCTCTAGGGTCGAACTCAGGGATGGGTTTTCACTCTACCGGTGATAGACTCTAGATTAGAAATTGAGTCTGATGATTTCCTTTGTCATAAACTTAAAATTTAAAAGAAAATACCATTTGTTTTGAAAGTGGTGTTTAGAACTAAACTAATATAGAACTAGGTAGAAATGAAAGAAAGAAAGTCTCCTGGAGCTAGAGGTTGCTAGGATCAAGTTCAGGATGCAAAGTGGGAAATTCCGAATTTTTCTTCTCGCATTGGGGACAACAACATAAAGGATGGTTGTTTCCCGAACTGGTATAGGTTTAACAATGAAGATTTAATCCATAAAAAGTCAATAGAAGTGGTAGTCAAGTTCCATTAATGGCTTTAGACACTAAGGGTCTTTACCTTGAGCCACTTTCCAATGGCTCGTACATGATAACTAATGGTCTAATGTGGATCTAGCAATAAGTATCCACAGAGACCTAAAGCTTACCATGTATTGGCCATTCAAAGTGATTCTAAGGGATTTAAAGCAAAACTTTAGATTTAAAATCCATTTATGAACTCCAACTACTTGTATTTAATGCACGAGAGTTTTCCACCTTTGTATCTGGACTTTTCACCTAGCTTCCTTTACTCCAAGAAACCAAAAGTTTAGCCTCTCATCCTCTGGGAAAACATCCTCAGAGGTTGTTTGGCTTCCAAGAAAAAGAAAATAGTAGAGAGAAAAAGAAAGAAAAAGAGATCTCTGTATTTCACTAAGTGTAAAGTATACATAAGTTGGTCTCCTGGAAAAAGCTCCCCGAGAGTCAATTTTTTAGTGTTTACTAGAGAGTTTATATAGGAAGGTAATTTACCCTTCCTTGGATACTTCCTAGCTAAGGAATTACATGAGTGGATGAATACAAGGAGAAAATGGAAATTTAGACACAAAAATATCATAAGAAAAAGAGTCGGCACAAATATCCCAGTTTCGCACGTTGCATGGTGATTTGCGAAAATTTCGCAAGTTGATTTCGCAACTTAGAATCCACTTTCGCACGTTGAGATCCAAGTTCACAAGTTGCAAAATCAACTTTGAATGCTGGGCTTCACCGCAACTACACAGCTGCCATCCACTTTAAATTTCACACGTTGGAGTTCCAATTTCGCAAGGTGCGAAATTGTCCCTCAGCTTGATGCAATTGTCTTCCGAATGCCATATCTTCCTCATTTCAGATCCAAATCGTACACGGTTTGAAGAGTTGGATTCTTGACTTCCTGAGCTTTGAAATGGTATATAGCATGTAGAAAATGGACTTCAGGAAGTGCTCCAAAAGTGCGAAGGAAGACTGCAGCTGCTGTCCTCTATTTTCCTTACTTTGTTTGTTCTTTCCTTGCATACTTTGAACGACTTTGGCAAAGGACTATGGAGCTCCAAAGCTTGGTTTCTTCATGAATTTGAGCTTCCAAAAGCTTTGCCATGAACTATATACAGATCTCCCTCATTCTTAAATTGCTTTGGTGAGCAAAAAGTTATCAAAAACACCAAAACTTAACACAATTTGATTAGAAACGATTGCAAGGATCCTTAACATGCCAATTGAGTTAAAAGGTAATAATTACTACTCAAGGGTGTTTAAAAAAGCTAATTACAAGCTACAAAATAACATGTTTTGAGTAGTAATCAACTATGCCCTGATGTAAGCTGGTGTCTCTAAGATCAATTGCCAATGAGAGGGTTATGCCCTAGTGTAGTGCAATCTCCGAAATGACTAAAATTTGTTGCGAGCTCTCACAAATGTCTACACCCTGACCCAATCACCTCAAAGATCAATCAACAGTAATTAGAGGGCTATGCTCCTATGAAAGAATGGTTATGTCCCAAAAGACCATCATCATTTGAGAGGGGTATGCCCCTATGTAAGAACATCAAATGAAATCTCTCATCTATACCTCATACTTTAATGTAAAAGGAATCTGATCACCTTTAAGGGACTACTATAATCCAAAAATCCATCATTAATGGAGAGGAATACGCCCATGTATAGGCATCAAATCTAACCATATAATGAGAAGGGTATGTCTCAACATAGTCATATCGAATGAAATCACCTAATCGTCTCACACTCCAATATGAAGGGGGTGTTTGATCTCCTCTAAAGAATAAGCATGTCTCGATGTAAACTGTCATCTCAAAAACCCATAACTAGCTTAAAGGGGTATGCCCCAAAGTAATACATTGAATAAAGTGGCTGCATATCCAACAAAACTCTTTAATATGCACAGAAAATCTCAGAAGTCATGGACCTAAGGTGACTAATATGAATGTATTGATGATGAAAAGAAAGAATCCAAAATGAATATATTAGTGATGAAAGAAAAAGAAAAGAAGAATATTGAACTACCAATGGGATATATAAGAATGATGTGTGGAAAATATCAAACACGGAATGTAAATCGATATGAACAAAGAACAATGTAAGCAAGATGAATGAGCTACCATGAGAAAAACAAATAGATCAAAGGAAAATGAATGAGCACTGATTTACTCAAATCAACTCATGCAGAATAGTCAAATCATCAATATATGTAACGATGGAGAAGACAATGATCTGGAGTCCCTAGGAAAAGGTCATTTGTTTCTCACACATAAAATACATAACGAGATAGGTTTATGGAGAAGAGGCCCTTTGAAAGCTCATAACTCTCATTAGAAACTGATTGAAAAAAAAAAAAGAAGCTCTGAATGACTAATATACACACTCAATGGAGAAGACATTATACATAAATACATGTACTTATTTATTTTTTATTTTTTATTTCCTTTTACCTATGCATACTCTGAATATCAAACAAATAAGTTCCACAGAGAATGCATAATGAAATGGATATACTCTTAAACAATGATGTATATGAACTCTCTTTGATAAGATGGCCCTCTCAATTAAAAATCTCTGAATTAGTGTCCGTGAAATGGGAGTGGAGGGGAATATGACCGTCCTCCATACATTGCAATGGGAAAGATCATCACTCAAGGCATAGAAAGAAATGTGATAACAAAGATAAACTATGGAACAAAATATAGAAACTATGAGATATGATGAAGAATGATGCTAGAATGACAACAAAATAGTGAAGAAGGTGAGTCAATAAGTCCATAGCTCATGAAACTCCTAAATTAAGCATACGTACACCAGAGGGCCCCTATCTTGGTGCAAAAGGTGAGCAAGGCTATAAGAAAGAAAATGTTATGATGCTCATGCGAGGCTCAAAGGGCTAGCAACGGTTCAGATGTCAATAAATGTAATAAGATGTGAGCTAACCAAAATGAAGGCCACCCATATGATCATGGTCTCAAACATCGTGCTGTCAAACCCTCAAATGATCAATACTAAAAGATCGATGTCCATATAATATAATAGCGTCAACTCTTTGGAATCATGCATTAGACCCTACTCCAAATGCTTTGTAATAATCTTAAAGACGATTCTCTCAAAGCAAGGTAAACGATGATCTCATCAAGCACAACTACTCATCACAAGCCAACTCTCATCATGTCAAATCAATCTCTATTATCATGGCAAAATAAATGGCAATCTCATCAAGTGATCAACCAATTCTCATATCATAAACCAGCCAAATATCATAAGTCATTCCTCGCCATGCAAGATTAACCTCGGGCTTAAACTCCTCATGCTCTACTTAGTCGATTTGGAGAGGGGATGTATAAAGCTAGAACAACTGGGGATGGAAAGGTTGTGTAATGATGTCAAGGGTGATACTATGTAAAGCTCAAAATAGGTAGATGTAGGTCGAAGCAAAGTCCAGGTGTGAGAGTGAGTAAAGTATTGATTTGATCATAGGAAGATGGGTCACAATCTCAAACTCCTTAAGTCAAGTCTCTGATCCTAAGTTAATAGACTTAATATCCTCCATGATGGGTCAAGTCTCAAGATCACAATGTGCAAGTGAAAAGATGCCTCAAGTAAAAAAAAAACAAACAAAAAAAATAAAAAAACTAACACAACACATGATGTGTGGTAGTGATGATAATCGAAGTTTGTATATATGATAGAGACTCTAAAGTCATAAAAGTTTCCACTATGAGATGACTACAAATGTGACTAAATAATTTCTACCAATGATCCAGAAAATGAATAAGGTGTGAAAAATAACTCTGTCATGAGATTGATACTCCATCTATAACAAAATATCCCTCATTCAATTTCAACCAAGCTCTATAAAAAAAAATGATAAGGTAATAAAGGCAAACCTCTCAAAAAGAGTGTGAACATGAAAACATAACTTTCACCTTCCTATAATGAAAATAGAATAAGGCGAATCGACCAAAGAATGAAGTATCTAGCCTATAATAGGTGAATATTGTAAAGAGGTGAGCATGATCAATGAGCATATCTCAAAATGTCAAGCATAATGACAAACAACTAAATAATGCTAACTCAAGAAAGAAAGACTATCTAAAACCCTAAGGAGAAAGCATGTTAGACACAACAAAAGACCCAAAGAAGTCAATGCTATATGAAAAAGGTAGTCCAACTAATACTCAAACTCACACTAATCTCTGACCACTCTCAACTAAAGACCAAAAGAGGGAGTATTGGATCTAAGTTGTGACTAAAGCAACCCCAAAGGCTCTCAGATGTACCCATGTGTAGGAAAAAAAAATCCTAATAGAAGGATCTAAGACTCAACCTACAATATCAAGGCAACTCTAAAAAGAAAAAGAGGTGGACTTTATAGGATCTCTAGTACGAAAAAAGCAATCGTACTCTCCGATGGTGCGCAACCTCCTACACACCTTCAAAGAGATGGGGTGCTTCCATACAAGGTGGTCATCTCCTCCACACATGCACTACCTCTCATTCTAAGGGGTTTCCTAATGGTGAAGGCTCTCACATCTCTCAACACTCAGTGGTAATCTAAGGTGCACAGTGAATGGTGTAGGTGCCTCTGAAAAATCCTATGAAAATGAGGCAAAAAAGGAAACACACTAGTCACACAAATATCTTCAAATCTAGCTCTAGGCCATACAAGTCTTCTAAGATTGGACTCCAATTAGCATAAATGTGTCAACCTCCTACATGACATTTCCAAACGTAGATATAACCCATCACTAGACCCTACTCCGAATCATTAGCTTGGTCGAAGAACAAACAAAGTAACAAGTCTCATATCAAATACAATATCAAGGGAAACAAGGTTGACCGAGACTAGAGAATTAGAGGTAAGATGATAGATGTGTGATGTAACGCCCAAGTTTCTTTTTAGGAAAATATTATTAATAATAATATTAAGTTAATTAATTAATTAATTTAATAAAATGGAAGAGGGGTGAAAAAGTAATTTTATGAATAAATACCCTAGGTATAAATTAGAATTATGTTCTTCCTATTCTTTTCTAAATCGCGTTCCTGTTCATAGAGGGTTCTTGAGAACGTAAGATTGGAGTTGGATTGTAGGGTTTGAAGAACAGATCTCTATAGGTAAGATTCTAACCCCTAGATTAATATTTTAGATTCATTAGTTAATTTTAAGCACATTAGATATTTTTTGGAAAACCCAAATCTAGATTAGGGTTAGTTTATTTTTTTAAAAAAATAATAAATAAATATATTTTTAATTGTGGCTTAAGGGATTAGAAAAATACAATTTGATTTAACAGAAAAAAAAAGAGAACGTGTGTGCACTGGAATGGGAATAGATTAAATTATCTTTCATAATTAAAAAAAACATTAATTTGAATACCTAAAATTTTAGGATTGTCAAACCTATAATTTTAGATAAATAGTAATGGTTAATTTTCTTATATTTTGTTAGGTGAAGAGTAGATTTTCAGGATTATTTTTCTCCAAAGTTTTTGAGGACTTCTTTTGAGGTAAGGGAAATTAATGCAGTTATTATTTTTTTAGAAACAAATTTTTATATACATCATTTGAAAATATTTTGAATTAATATTCGTTTTATGCATGGATCAAATATGTTTTGTATGAAAAGTATGTTAGAACTTTATATTTTGTTTACAACAAAGAAATGTGGAGATATTATGTTTTGCAAATTCGAATAATTGAAATAAGTGTTTGACTCTGGTTTGTTTGGCCCTTGTCAATGGGATATAATAGTTCACTTATGACTTTTTGACCCTTGTCAACAGGATATACTAGTTGACCTTTACATTTCTTGGTGGGGAATGTAATTGATTTGGACCCCATCCTCTAGGGGTTTGGTTAGAGGTTACTAGTATTAGTAGTGTTTGTGTCGTCCACCTTAAAGGAACAATTTGAGGCTAGCCACCTATTTGAAAAGTCCCACCTAACTAGGCACCATTTGATGTTTGATGACTAGAGTAAATAAATTATTTGAATGTTTTGACTGAATTTGACATGAAAATGTTTGAATCAGAAATGAAAGTGTACAAGTAAAAGTTTTGAATGTATTGGCAAAACAGACTCAAAATTTTTTGAAAATAATTAGTTATAATATCTCCTATTTTGCAAGTGAACTTGAAATATTTGATCTATGAACTGCATTAATGTTCCTTATTGGGCTTCGAGCTCATTCCCCTTTGTTGATAATTTTTTTCAGGTACCCTTAGTTCGAGCGAGGAGTGATGGCTAGGTCGGGGAATGGTCTTCATTAGGATTTTGCTTAGGATGTTATTTTTGGACATTGTTAGCTTATAAGTTTATGTTCATTTGGATTATTTGGTTTTTGGAAGCTATTTAGATTTGGACTTACAAATTTTTTTTTATGATAGTTTGAAGTTGAGATTTGGAGATTATGAAAATTTGTTAGCACTTGATTTGTTTGAGTTTGCAATTATTTGGATAATGGATTTTGGTTGATGGATGCTTAGTTTTAAAGTTAAGTTTGAAGATTTTAGAATTTTGTTCCGTTAATCTGAACAAGTATTTGGTAATTGGTTACTACTAGTTACAATATGATTGTTTGGGTCAGGTTACACTTTAAGCCTTCGGGTTTAAGGTGTGAAATGACCATCACACCCTTGAAGTGGGTCTTGGGGCGTGACATGTGACCTACATAGACAAACAACATGCAATCACACAAAAGAAAAGCAATCATGCAACAAGCAACCATACAAAAAGTATCTATATCACTCATATTTACACACAAGCTTGACATAAATAGGATAAACAAGATAGGTGTATAATAAAAACAGACAATGTGTTGAGACAAACAAAATTATGTACAACAAAGAGAATAGATGAATGGGATATACAAACATGAGAATATACATGTAAAGGAGAGCAAGATAATCATACAACAAAAAAAAGTCACTATGCTAAAACAAACAAGAAAAGCAATCGATATAATCAACATGTCAATATCAAAAATGAATATAATGACCAAACACGCATCATAAAGAAAAAGGGTAATCATGTAGCACATAGTCATACAAAACAGATACATACAAACATAAGCAAGTTAAGGCATATGTAACATATATAAAAAATAATCATCATGTCAATGCTTATATGCCCTAAAACATACAAATATACTACATAGGCAACATGAGAGGTATCTACTAATCAATCAATCAAATGCTACATTTCCCTCAAATCGAGTTCAAGTTTGACCCTCTAAATCCCCAGTGGAGACACCATTTTGTGAACCAACATTTTTCATGTGCGTTCCTACTTGATGGTGAGACTCGTTCTTTATATTTGTGAAAAATTGATTTTTAGAAAAGACTTGGAGTCGCTACTTATTTTTGTTTAAAAAGGAAAACAAAATAAGAAAGAAAACTCTGTGTGACTCTTTACTTGGAAAAGACACGTATGCGAAAATCGAGTTTGGATTTGAGGGTCAGATTACCTATCGGGAAGGTATAGTAGTGAGCCGTATCACCCCTCTAAACTTGTACACATACAGTCTCTACTAAATAAATGAAAGGAATTGTGGCAATTAACTAATTAATCATGAATATCAAAATTAATGACACAAATCAATATACACAAAAATGATAATAAAATCAAATTAGAAGAATGCACAAAATATATGACAAAGAAATTATGCAAATTGATTTATCAAACTAAATAAAAAAAGATATTTCAAAAGTTAACTTTTAAGAAATTTCAAAGGATTTTATTAAAAACAATTTCGAATTAATGATTTCAATTTATTTATTTACAAACAAAAAGTTTCAATTTATCTTCAATGAATGATTTGATTCAATTTTATTTGGTTTAAATTTTCAAAAAAAGTTGTTTATAGTTATTGTTATTAAAGGAATTTATTAAAAATAATTTCATTGAAAAAAAAAGAATTTGATTTACAAAAGTATTTCAATTTAATTTTTATTTAGAAAAGTGTTTTTTTTACAAATTAATTGGAAAAAGATTTTTAAAAAAGATTTTTTTTTTTAAACAAAAGAATATTTCAATTACAAAAGAAATGATTTTTTTTGTTTTTTCTTTACAATTTTTATTTACAAGAAAACTTTCAATCCAATTTTATTATGAAAATGATTTCTACAAATTTAATTTGCAAAAAAAAAAAAAAGAAGAAGAAAAGACTCTCATTCTATTCTCATTAAAAAGATATTTAAAACTTTTATCTACAAAAATTACTTTTAATCACATTCTAATTAAAGAAATAGAATTTTATTTTAAAAAACATGTTTTGGACAATTTTATTAAAAATTAACTTTTGGGACAATTTTATTTACAAAAAAATTTTTTAGGGATAACTTTTATTAAACAAATAAATTTTCAAATAATTATTACTAAAAACAATTTTTTTGAATGTTCATTAAAAACAATTTTCCAATTTTCCTATAAACATTTTTCAGAATTTTTATTAAAAAAAAACTTTCTTTTATTAAGAAGAATATTTTTTGAACTATTATTTTTATTAACATATATCACATCACAAATTCATACTCAACCAATAGATGCCAATATGAGCAGTGAAATGAGCCCATGCAAAATAAAAATAACCTAAGGTAAATTTAAAAAAAAAATGTACGAAGTTTGAAACAAATACTCCAATCCAAATTCAAACTTCAAATTAGTCTAACAAATTTCACCAATTAAAATGGACCTAAATTAACAAATATAACTCAACAAAAACATCCCACATGCTATAAGCCCTAGTCCAAAATTTCAAATTAAGGGTTAATATACAAGCATAATCAACCAAGTCCAAAATATGACAAATCAAAATAAATTTAATTAGGCCTAAATTTATATCTAGAAATCGAAGCCTAATTTAATATGCAAACTTGAATTCACAACCAAAACCAAGCCAATTTAATATGAAAACCCAAAATAACATCCAAAATATGCGACAATATTATCTCATACCCAAATTAAATAATTCAATTGAATATACCACAATCTTATCTCATGCCCAAATTAAATAATATAAATTATCAACCAATCTAAAAAATTTCACCAACAACAAATGAACCCAAAATTCATATTAATTAACAACCCCAAATCTCACAAACAATTACTATTGAAATCAAATTAAGACAAAAATTTCACCAACAACAAATGAACCCAAAATTCATATTAATTAACAACCCCGAATCTCACAAACAATTACTATTGAAATCAAATCAAGAAAATGGACTTACACATTTTTTTTTGAAGAAACCATAGATGGCTAGAGTTGTAATAATAATAATAATAATAATAATAATAATAATAATAATAATAATAATAATAATAATAATAATAATAATAATAAAGAAATGCATAAATAGACTTACACATTTTTTTTGAAGAAACAATGGATGGCTAGAGTTGCTAGCCAACAGTGGTTGGTCGACAATGGAGTTGAAAAGAGAAAAGGAAAATAAAATAAAAAGAGAAAATGGGTGATGTGAGAAAGTGGGGGAAAGGGTGGTGAATAAAAGAAAGGAATGGGGGACGCTGGAAATGGTGTCGGTATCATGACGTCGACAACGGTGATAGTGATTGTCAAAGATGGGAGATGGTGTGGTGAGTGGAAAATGAAGGAAAGAAAAGAAGAAAAGGAAGAGATAAAAAAGAAGAAAGAAAACAAAAAATAAAAATAAAAATAAAAATGAAGGAAGATGAGGGAGACGTGTGGTAGTGGTGGGATCTTTAGAAATATGGATGAGGTGGTGGAGCAACAAAATTCAGATGTAATCGTGATTTAAATTTAAGGATAAAATCGGGTTAAAAAATAATATAAAATAAAATTGTGACAAATTTTGGGGGTTTACACCAATCCATATAAATATAGCTAAATTGTTTTAGAGTATGATGACCCTTAACACTTAAGCATTCTTAATTTGTCCTCTAATGATTGATGCTAGAATTGCCTAGTTTTTATGGATGATTCTAAAATTTGCGTAGTCTATTAGAACTTTTCTGCCATAAACATTGATTGTGAGATTTTGGACTTTTGCATTATAAAATTTAATATTATTATCTTTACGATAAGTGAACCCTCTTAAAAGAAAACTCCTTATTTGCTAAGTTTGTGATAATCTATCATATTGCCTTGACTCATTAATGATTAATTGATCCTATGGTTGTTATATTCACAAAGTCTCTACAACGCTTTGTAGGACTTTTCATGTAAATTATATGTCCATTTTTGTGATGGAAAGCTCTTAATTTAATATTTAAATATATCCTAATGAAATAACTTATTAAAAAAATAAAAAAGAATTAATCAATATTAAAGGACTACCTATTCATTTTTTTCTTTTCCTACATAGTTTTACAAGATCTCAAATTGTCAATTGGTATGAGAGCGAGAAAAATTAAAAATAATTTTTGTTTTGTTTTTTTGATTCCTACAAAGATCTTGACTTATGGAATCATAAAGAGTGTGATCTTCCATTAATAATCCTTCATAATTTGATGACAATAACTGTTCCCTTTGGAAAGCCCACGTAGAATTCTTTTTGAAGAGGCAAGTAGATTGAGTATGAAATGAGGTTGAGCTTAGTTGGGCACTTCCATTAAAATTGGCTAGAACAAGTAGGTTCATTGGAGAGTTAAAGCCCAAATAAGAATGTGATGAAGTTCATAATGAAGGTAATGAAGCTAATACTCATGCTCTCTACAACATTTGTAATGGTGTGAGCCTTAACGAGATTTTCTAAGGAGGCTTGGATATCCCATTTGTCATTCATAAGGACATTTGGGTGTAAGGTTGTCTAAAGTACAAATATTGCTTGCCATATTTAAAAATATTAGAATACAGAAAGATGAGTTTTTTTTTAAAAATAATTTCTATGTTGAACTAAGTGATATTGTAAACTCTAACTTTAACCTTAGGGGAAAGATTCTTGAATCCAAGGTTGAGAGAAAAGATTTTAGGTTTATCAAAGGGTTAACACTAAGGTAACTACCATTGAGGAAAGTAAGGACATTGACTTTTGAGGGTTGATAAACTTATTGTGTTAGACTAAGGTTTAGTTAATCTTGGTTTTAATGATAACAAAGTGAAGGTTAAAGGTACTTATGATTTTATTGTCTAAGTGCATATGTTAAAAAAGATAACATCATTTTATATATATGCCATCAAATGTCTCTCTCGTCTCTAAGAAGAAATAGAAAGTGCACTTCAGTCTATCAAGTTAGTTTTATAATATTTCATTGTAGGTGCATTGAATTAGAATTGCATGCATATTTTCATTAACGTAGCTAACACCCCAAATCTCATTCATTGAAATCAATTTATTTATTTATTTTTAAATCTTTTCAAAAGTTGGATGAAGTATTGAACTATTTTTCATATGGAAATCACATTTGATTTATGGGTTTCATTCTTAGAAAGGTTTTTAAAAAGGTATGAAATCAAAGAGTTTTAAGTATACGTTAATTTTTCAAAAGAAGCTCAATTAGAGATTAAGAGACCTTGGGCGATCAAATAAAAGGAAAACTAGATTGGTATGGTAGTGCCCCCTTGTGTGCTTCATTTAATAGTGAGTCATGGTGATTTTTTTGGTTGACCAAATGAGCATATAAGTCTCTAACAATCACTTACAATCACAGTTGAAAATGTTGCTATATTTTGCTGAAATATCTACAAAATATTGGATATTGGGAGGGGTTGAAACAAAATCAACGACCGAAAATCAATTGACCAAAAAATCAGAAATATTGTTGATATATCAACGAAATATTGGCTTTTAATCGATAAATCACTGAAAAATCGGGAACAAGAAACAAGCCACATGGAGATTAAAAAAATTGTCAATAAATAGGCTCCTTTGTACTTGTTTCATCAAACAGTTGGATTGCTTTTTTTGATGATCCAATAACTCATTTCACATGTGTTTTTGTAAAGGTATCCAACGATTAGGATTGCTTCCATGGTTTTGAAAAGGCTTTCCATGTTTTTTTTTTTTTTAATTATTTTTTTTCTAATTTATCTTTTATTTTAAATTTATACAACCTTTTTTTATTTCATATTATCCTTTTATTTTTAATTTTTTTTTTTCATATTTATCTCATTAATCCTATTTTAAAAAAGTACCATCACTTCACTTTTATTTTATTTTATTTATATTTATCCTTTTAATTCTATTAATTTTGAATGCTTTTATTTTAAAATATTAAAAATATGAATTTATTCAAAAATTTGTTAAAACATAAAATAAATTAATGAAGTTGTAATATTTTATAAATTAAAATTAATTTGATAAGATAAATTATTAATATAAATTTGAATATTTTTAATTTGTTAAATAAATTAATGTAAATAGCAAATAGTTGTCTCCACAATTTTGTAATAAAATTTTAGAAATTAAATCGCAAATAAAATATTTATATGAATCTTAGAAATGTTTTATTTATTTTATTTAAAATATAATAGAATATGTTTGAATAAAAATAGAATTTAATTTTTAAAATAAATTAATATAAATATATTAAAGGAATTTGAGATATTTTTTTCTAAAAAAATTGATAATATCCTTGACCATAACTATCTTAATTACAGTTACAAAATAACTTTAACATGTGTATTTTTATTTATTTTATCATTTTTTGAAAATTTTCCAAGCATTTCCATGAATTTTGAACAATTTCCACTCTATCGATATTTTTGTCAAAATATCCATTGATATTTTATCAATATTTCCAATTTATCAGTAAAATCCAAGTATTGATACATCCTTGTTTACAAATATTTTCATCATTGCTTGCAACTTATTAAATGCCTATTTTAGTGCTTGATTACGTAATTGATCGAGGCTTGAAGAAAATGTTTCTAATAATTGATGGTTTTCATTTCATACATAAAGGTTCCTTAACTCTCATCCATAAGTTATGAGTTAAATATCAATCAATATGAGTGTTTTTTATATCACCTTTGTGCAAAATCTTGTATATCCATTTAGTGCCTTTCAATCATAGTTTCTTTTGTATTGCTCAAGCTAAACTTGTAAACTAGGAATTTAATTCAACAAATTTGTTCATTATATTCTTGTGAGAGAAAAATAAAAGTGAGGTATTACTTAAGGATTCCAAAGTATGGGTATCACTTGAGGGGTTGTTCAAGAGTGAGTATCTCTTCAGGAATTGTTGAAGGTATTTTAGAATTGAGAATCTAAGTGTAAAACTTGAAGACTTGGTTTGGAGGTCTTAGCATAATTAAAAACCTCAAGCTTAAAATTGAAGGAAGAAAATAGTGGATGTAGATTGAGATCAGGCTAAACAAGTCAAAGTTTTCATTTTCTCTTCATTTCTTTCCATTTATTGTAATTATCCATTTAATTTCTTCTTATTATTGTATTATTGATTAAATTCTAACTTGCATTCATCTAAGTTAGAACTTGTTAAAATCTTAAAAAGTGACTATCACCCAATTCTAAGAATGCCACTTACATAAACCTAACATTTAGATCCCTATAAACATATGAGATTCCCTTCCTAATTCTAAGAAATCTAGGGGAATAACTTGAAGGATATTTTGAATGAAGGAAAAGAGTTTGAGATGTTTAATGATAATTGTGTAACTTCATAACCGAAAATTTTAAAAATATAATGAATATTATAAAAGAAAATTTCAAAAACTAAAATCTAAAAAGAAAAAGAAAAAAAAGGTAAACAATAATTCAAAATAAAAGGAAAAAGGTTCACATAAGAATAAGAAAGTTGAATATTTCAATTATAAAGGACTAGGACATATGGTTGTAGATTGTCCTAGTCATGGAAATATTAAGCAATCCAATCATGTGAATTGGAGTGATTCTTGAAAAATGGTATTACTCTTAATGCCACTTGAAAAACCATCGAAAGTCCAATAGGGAACACCCAAAAGGGGGTTGAATGGGTGATTTAAAAAATTTAAATAAAAATCATATGTTATACCAAAACTTTATCTCAAGAGATATCAGGGATGTCCTAAATATATAAATGGTTATACCTAGAATCTTTAGGAATATAAAAATATGATTTTATCTTTTAGGGATACCTTGCAATTGGTTAGGGATAAAAATAATATAATTGTTATTATCCAAAGTATACCTAAAGAGATGTTAAGGAAAATAATAATTAGTTATAGGTATAACAATCATAATCTTCAAGATAACCAACCTAGTAACCTCAATAACAAACTAACCAATCAATTAAGAAGGTTTATCAATATCATCAACTAGAATATAAGTAGCAATAAAAGGACATGCAATGAGACACAAAATTTTTACGTGGAAAACCCCACAAACTATGGAGATAAAAAACCTCGAGGTCTAAGACCTACCAATATAAATCTACCATTTGATATCAAGTTGCATAGATTTACTTGACCACTTTATCCTAAAGACATACTCTCCAACACTTATAACTTGATCCATGTCCGCAACGCAACAACTCCCTATTGCTCCCTAATAGATATTTCAGTCTTATGACCTAAGGAGAAGATGCAAAATTAAGAGAATTGAGAGAAAAAATTTTCTCATTGAGAATAATTTTCATGTCTTTCCCATTACACTCTCCCTATTTTATATAGGCTAGTAAATAGAAATAGAAATGGAATAAAATAGAATCTAAATAAAATAAAAACTAATCCTAAGGATCCTTTATTTTCTAAACTAAATAGAAACTAATTTGGAATAGAAATAAAGAGTGAGGGATCCTAGGGATCCTTTATTTGGGTTGTAACATTCTCTCTCCTATCAAAAGAAGCCTTGTCCTCAAGGCTAAAATTGTGGAAAATTTTGTTGAATCTTGTAAGCATCTTCCCATGTTGCATCTCTTGGAAACACGTTGGACAACTACCATATTGTTCATTTTCAACTTTATTTTTCTCATCCTCCCTAATATTATTTTCATACTTCTCATCACAATAATAACAAAGTCTTTTTTCCTGTCTCTCTTGCATCTCTGTGGTTGAATCCTTTTAATAGGTAGTAATTGGCTATTCTAATTCATTCTAATTCCCATATAATTCATTGTACTCTCCCTACTTTAAATAG
Source organism: Vitis cinerea var. helleri x Vitis rupestris (assembly GCA_945999865.1). Classification (NCBI taxonomy): domain Eukaryota; kingdom Viridiplantae; phylum Streptophyta; class Magnoliopsida; order Vitales; family Vitaceae; genus Vitis; species Vitis cinerea var. helleri x Vitis rupestris. The sequence continues at coordinate 16,840,991 of OX253934.1, forward strand.
AGTCCTTGACTTCCTTGGGAATTGCCTCCATTGTCCCTTCTTACAACAAGGCTAACCTAATGGTTTGGGCTAGTGTGTTTGGTCAAAACATGGTGACTTGATTTTTAATTTTCTCTTTCAAGCCACTAATGAAACATTGAACAAAAAATTCCTCTCACTACCCTCTAGTTTCAATCATTATACTTCAAACTGCTCTTGGTGTGCCCTAACTATAGAAACTTGTTTCAATTTGTTTATTTGTCCAATAGGGTTATCATAAACACTAAGGCCAAACCTAGAAACTACATCTATAGAAAACTGTGTCCATTTGATTTCCTTATTATTGGCCTCATACCCTTGAAATCATTCCAAGGCCCTTCTTTCTAAATGTAAGGAAGCCAATCCTATATTCTCTTGGTCCCCAATTCCATTAATTTTAAAAAATCTATCACATTTGCAAATCCACCCTCTAGGATTCTCACCTTCAAATTTTGGAAAATTGAGTTTTGAAAACCTAGTTTAAAAAGAGTTTGTACCATGTGAGTGATAGCTTGTCTCATTTCTATTGATTAGCACCATCCCTATTACCTGATTCCTCTTTTCTAGAAGTCATATGTTCAAATTTTAGGTTTATTGATGCAATCATTCTTGATAGTTCTGATAAAGTAGCTGCTTGTTTATTTGATGAATCCTACAACTACAATAAAGTGGTTACTTATTTATCCAATGAATCCTACAATTGCTTAACAATATTTTCAAGTCTTGCTCTAATCCCTTCTACCATGATTGGTGCCAAGACCATGCTCTGATATCAATTCTTATGACCTAAGGAGAAGATGCAAAATTAAGATAATTGAGAGAAATTTTTTTCTTATTGAGAATTATTTTCATGTTTTTCCCATTACACTCTCCTTATTTTATATAGGTTACTAAATAGAAATAGAAACACAATAAAATAGAGTCTAAATAAAATAAAAACTAATCCTAAGGATCCTTTATTTCCTAAACTAAATAGAACTAATTGGGAATATAAATCAATGATTAAGGGATCCTAAGGATCCTTTATTCGGGTTGTAACATTCGACCACTCCAAAGGGACTAAGGTCTTCAACTAAATATTCAAATAATCAAATCCTTGAATGAAAGATTGAGAATGGTGTGACAATTAGGCTTTCTCTCAAGGAGTTTATGTCTTTAAGAATGGAAGGTACCTAATCTTTAAGATTTCTACAATCTCCGATCTCTAACCCTTAAGGGGTTATAATGAGGTATTTATAGGCAAATACCAAAAGAGTTTCGATATCTTAAGTTTTCTAAATAGAGTTCGAGTGAAATTCATCCTAAAATCATTTCTAAACTCAGTAGGACAATCATGACAACTTGAGCAGACTTAGACCGCTTGAGCACTCTGCTTAAGTGGGTTAACCATTTGAATGACCCCTGTTTCTTTTGAAAAATCATTTTTAAAGTCTAAAAGTGATACTGAATCTTTTTATACCTTAAAGAAGCCTTATATGCCACAATCCAAACCCTTTTAGATGTACCTATGACTTCTTGGTTGGACGATGATTCATGCCTAATTGGTGTCTCAGCTGATGTATGTCCAGCTGGTGCTCCTTGATGGCAGGTGTAATCAACAAAATTTTTAACCTATAACACCATGAACTAGGGTAGCAAATACAAAGCTACTATAGCATAGTGGCTCTAGGATCGTTCCACTGGGAAGGGTACTCAAGATTGAAAATGATACCAATTCAAAGTGAATTGGTGTTGTTTCATTTCAAGATTAGCTTAAGAAATAAAACACAAACTTTGGTTGAAAAAGGTTTGAACTTAGATTAACAACACAACAAGTGATGAAAATAACTTAAGAAGAAAAGCATTCCTTGGAGATTCAGGTATACAGGGGAGGTTTCTCATGCTAAAGCATAGCTCCGGTCACTTGGTTCAATTCCTCACATTAGAGACTTAACATTAAGTCAATTCTCTAACGGGTGCTGCATAAATGCATCCCTCAATTGGATTTCAGCTTTAATTCTCTCACTGATGCAACTTGCAATGGTTTGAGCCTCTCACTAGCCTTTACCATTCAAGGTGATCTTTAACCTTGGATTACCCGTCAAAAGCTCGCAAGAGGTAACTAATGGATGTCTCCTAAGAGTCCAAAAGCTTACCAAGTGTTGGCTATTCTAGAAAATCCTACCTTCAAGTCACCTACCAGAGGCTCGCAAGGGGTAAACTAGTGCATCTCCATGGTTAGAGATCACTTGCCTTACCAAGTGTTGGCCCAGGTGACTCCAAGGTGTTTTAAGTTAACTAAAAACATTAGAAACCATTCACGGGACACACTTACTCTTCATTCATAGCTGAAACCACAAAGCTTCTGATTCTTGCACTTGGAACCTTTCCCGGCAACCTTAACTCCAAGGAACTAAAAGGTTTAGCTACTCATTCTCTGGGAAAAACTCCTCAGAGAGTGCATAACTTAGTAAAAATATTAAAAATACAAAGAGAGAAGGTAAGGTAGTGAAGAGCTAAAGCTCTTTGTATTTCTTTCTTTGGAATTTACAAAAAGTTCAACAACCAGAACACACACACTCAGAACAGGCTCCTCGGGCTCTCTTTTATACCAAAAATCCCAATTACAGCTATCCCATGGTATTTTGCTAAATTCCTAACTTAAAAGCTAAGGAAAACTATCATTGGTGACTTACAAGGAGAATTTAGGCATTTAGGCAACAAAAATCTAATGAAAAATATCTCCAAGAGTCGGTTACAAATATCAGGAAGCACTAAGGACCACTTCGCAGGTGACAAGTGAGGTCTGCGAGATTTCGCAGGTGCACAAGAGGAGCTGCGAAATTTCTTCATAGCAACCAGCTGCTTCAACACCTTAGCAAAGTGGACTTCCATCATGAGGTGTTTGGCTTCCATCGCGGCGCGAAGCTTCAGGGGAACTCCATAGGACTGTGCAAAAAGGCTGCGAAACCATTCCGCAACAAGAATGGTGATTTCGCAGCACTTTACTGAAGTCTTTCTTCCTTCAGCTTGGAGCAGTTATCTTCCAACGGCTGTAGCTTCCTCATTTCAGATCCAAATTGCACACGGTTTGAGGCATTGGATTGTTGACTTCCCAAGCTTTCAAATGACATATTGTATGCAGGAAATGGACTTCGGGAAGGGCTCCAAAATTAGCCGCAGTGACTGTCATTAAGAATGCTCCACGGCTGAATCCTCTTTGCTTCCCCTTTTGCATTTCCACTTTGCTTATGGCATAAGAGCTTCAAGGTTGTGATTCTTCATGCCTCTGAGCTTCCCAAAGCTTTCTAAGGATTCCATATCACTCTCCTCAATCTCATAATGCTTTGGTGGTCAAAATGCTATAAAAACACCAAAACTTAAGGCAATTTGATTATAATTGATTGCAAGGAGCCTTAACATGCTAATTGGGTTAAAAGGCACTAACTACTACTCAAAAGTGTTTAAAAGGATTAATTAAAAGGCTATCAAATAGCACTTTTTGAGTAGTAATCAGACGACCAACAACCCTTGATCTTCAATGGAGAGAAAGTCACTATCTAAACAGACATCTATGGCCAAACATTAATTATAACAAAATTGTTAACATATAAGCAAGACTTAATGTCCTAACAATCCCTCCTTTTGGCAATTTTGTGACAAAATATCATTACATAAACCCACCCGAACTCTCATAATGGAGTTTACATAACACACATTAATGCTCAATTTAAAATAAACTAAGGGAATGCTTTGCAACACTTTGTAGAACTTATCTTCCAACCTTGTAACTTGCACTAGAAAACTATACCAAAGCTAAAACAATGTGAGAGATAAAATAATGTCATGAAAGCAAATAGGATAGTGAGAGTTTTGCTTGATGCCTTGTGTAAGCATGAAAAATGAACAGATTCCTGTAGTGACACCAAGGTACAAAGCAAAGCTTGAGAGGAACATAGATGTATGTAAATCAAATCAACAAAATAGAAGCTTGATAATACACAATAAATCAATAGTAATGCCCGAAGGTTTATTTCCAACTAGAAAATAGACAGTAATAACCATAAGAATAAGTTTTTGCTACTAGGATTAGTTTTAGAGAGATAGTCAATTCAAACATAAATAATTTGTAGGAAACATTAGTGTTAGGTATCTCTCTAAACTAAGTCATGCTTCCTAAGGTTGATTTGGTTTACTCTAATGTCTCATGTTCAATTAAATTCCCTTAATGAATGAATTAAAGAATTCAAAATTCAAAAATATTTAACCCTCCTTAAATTAAGGAGTTTCTATGAACACCTTATCTCTCCTAATTTTTAACTCCCCATTTAAAAATGAATTAAGTATTCAATGATCTCCCATTTTTAATGATCTTCCTTCTCTTTTTTTTAAGTGAGTTAAATATTTAATGTTCTTCCCCTTTTTGTCACAAAAATGCCAAAGCAATTGAAATATAAACAAGGAATCACACAAGAAATAAGGAGAAACACGAGCGTCATATATATATAACAAAAATTGATTTTTTGGATACATAAGATAAGCAATGAATACGAGGAATCCAGATCAACAAACACACATAAAGAAAAACAAAATAACTAAGCGTCTGATGGGGGTGGAGTAGAACTCGAAATGCGTACCCATTATATGATCAAGAGAAATCTTCCGCACATGAAAATGAGAAAAACTTTGGATAGGGCTATGCTGAAGTATATGCACGGGAAGAGCTAGCAACACTCATTCTCTAGTGATGCACAAGCTCTTCTTATAGAATCCATCTTATGCAACAAAACTTGACTGAATTGACCTTTACTGACACCTTCTTTGTAGAATATGATTTTATGAGGTTTTAAGGTTAGAGGAGGAATGGATCATACAAACTCAATGTGTCAACAATTGATAAATGAATAATATCGATAGAGAGACTCTTGAGTAAAATTCCATTGGTAGAACCACAAGGTCGAAAGGAACTTGAAGCAAAAAACCATGAAGGAGTTCAAATATCCTAGATAAGGTCACCTAAGCCATATCTAAAAGTACACGAAAGGACACAAAAATTGAGAAAATTTCAGAGAAAAAACTAAATTGCTAGAAATGCTTTAAACGAAGTGTAGAACAATAGTGTGAAGTTAAAAACTCAAAAAATGATGAAAAATAAGCTCAAATGTCAAAGAGATGGAGTCTTAAAATGCTTGAGAGAATAACAAAACATTTGAACTACAAAAATGCGCATTGGATAGGTTTTTATAGTTAGATGCAATGTTACATACATATTAATGCTTGAGCGGGATGCTTGATGGATGCGTTGTTGGATGTAACTACAAGTGCTTGAACAATAGAGTCGTTGGATAAGGCTTGAGTGTTGAATGCAATGCTTAGGTGGTCGAGACTATTTTAAATTCTAAAAAAATGATAGAATAATCAATTAACTAACTTAGAGACAAGGATTGGCACCAATTGAAACAAATTTTAATGATAAACTAAAATGTGTAAATAATTAAGTTCATAAACTTTCAACATTAGCTCAATCAATAATAGATTAACTACGTTACTTTAGATAGTATACATCAATCCATCAAGAATGAAGTTTCAAGTTCAATGGTCAGAGTTAATCATAATCTCATATTCGAAAACCCAATGCATAACCATCAATGTATAAGAGAGTCAACATAGAAAACATAAGCATTGATGTTCAAGGGAACACGACTTACTGTCTAGTTCTATATTTCGAAATTGATTACTTAAAAGAGATCCACTCATGCCTTTGGTCAAATTAAAGAACACATCTAATCAATTTGAACTAAGATTGACAGATTTCTGTTTAATATGGCCTTGTTAATCTACACACAACACAACTTGACTTCCCCTCCCCTTAATTTAATATCTTTTTATTTTTTGTTATTTTTTTTCTTTTTCTTTTTCTTTTGAAAATGGAAGCATTGTACACCATGATCAATATTGATTTTTTTTTCATTCATGGTTACCTTTTCATTCAAGTAAATAAACAAAAATGATATGTTCAAAATAAGATAAGGCCAAAGGAAACACAAAAAGATACAAACACTAAGCTAATTTTTTTTTTAAGCCTATACCTATGATGATCAATAGACAAGGCATATACCTAGGGATTTCCTAAGGTAATCAAACCTAAGAGAATCCAAGGGTTTGGTAAGAATTTATGCCAATTGATGTTCAGTGGGGACAAACTCTAGAGAAACAACATTTTCTTCAATAAGATCCCTAATGAAATGGTGATGAATTTCAATGTGTTTAGTATTGGAATGAAGAACATGATTATTTGAGATATTTATAGCATTAGAGTTGTCACTGTGTATATTCGTGGTCTCTTGCTCAATTCCATAGTCTTTAAGCATTTGCTTCATTGACAATAGTTACGTACAACAACTCCCAATAGTAATATACTCACTTCAGTAGTAAATAAGGATGTGAAGTTTGTTTCTTACTAAGCTAAGCCACAAGACAATCAGCAATAAAAAAAAAAACAAGCACTAGATGTGCTTTTTCTATCCTTAAAATTTTTGTCTCAATCATCATGGAAATATCTAGCAATCACAAAAGAAGAATCATAGAGATACCACAAACCATAATCAAGAGTCCCATTTATATAGTGAATAGTTCTTTTAACAAACATTAAGAGTGACTATTTAAGGTTTGATTGATACCTAGCACAAACTCCAATGCTAAAAGATATGTTAGAATGGCTTGTTGTGAGGTAAAGTAAGCTTCCTATCAAACTTCTATAAAGTTTTTTCTCAACATCTTTTCAAGGTGCATCCTTCCTAAGCTTAGTGGTAGTGCTCATAAGTGTTTTAGAGTGTTTGGAAGATTCTAGATTGAATTTCTTAACTAATTCCCTAGCATACTTGGATCATTTTTTAATTGCCTAAACTGAAATCTTAGGAAGAAGGTTAGTTCACATACCATTCTCATCTCAAATTTAGTTTTCATCTCCTTAGCCAAACTAAGGGCAAGGTCACTAGAGGTAGCTTCAAAAACTAAACCATCAACATAAATTTGAGCTACTAACAATTCATATTTAGACCTATTTATAAACAAGGTTCTATCAACTCTTGCCTTTTCAAACTTTTTCTCCAAAAGATAGGTTGTGAGCCTCTCATACCAAGCTCTAGAAGTTTGCTTTAATCTGTAAAGGTCTTTCTTTAACCTATAAACATGATTGAGGAATTTTGAAAATCCATTTTGTACATATGACAGGTTTATCTTAAGGTCTAGGGACTAAGCACCATACATCATTCTTAGTGAATTGATTTAACTCTTCCTAGAGTGTAATAATCCAAGATTCATCTCCTAAAACTTCATCCACATTATTTGACTCAAATTGGGAGTTATATCATACAAGACCCATCTCATTTAATCTTGATTATCTCCTAGTAGCCACTCGTTCATTAACATTTCCTACAACATTTGAAATTGGGTGGTTCTTAGGTATTTTGGATCTATGGTTACTCCTTATTTCTTCAGATCTATCATCTAGAGGTACAAATTCATCAATGTTATGGTCAACGTCTCTTTTAAGGATATCATTAGGGTTTTCTTTAGTAGTCTCAACATCTTTAAGGTTATCCCCAATTGATTCCTAGGTTAAAATTTGATTATGAATTATATCTTGAGCATACCTAGTATCATTTATAACCACATTAGAAGACTCCTCAATAATATGTGAATTTTGATTATAAGCCTATAGGCTTTACTAGAAATAGAATAGCTTATCAAGATACATAAATCAAATTCATCATCGAATTTACCAAGGTTCTCCCTATCCCTAAGTATATAGCATTCACTACCAAAGGTCCTAAAATATTTATGGCTAGGTTTTCTCCTAGCCTATAATTCATAAGATGTTTTCTTTGTTCCAAGCCTAAGAAAAATCCTATTAGCAGTATAACATGCAATATTAATAACTTTTACCTAAAATTGCATAGGGATATCATGCATAAGAATCATCACCTTAGCCATTTCTTGAAACACTCTATTCTTTCTTTCAACTACTCCATTCTATTGAGTTCTAGGGGTTAAAAACTCATGTTTAATTCCTTTTGATTCATAAAAGAGGTCAACATTTACTTTTTCAAACTCTTTATCCCCATCACTCCTAATTCTTACAATTAGAAGACCTGTTTCCACTTGTATTCTATTGAATAATGACTTCAAATGTTTAACGGTCTTAGATTTCTCCCTAAGAAAACTCACAAAGGAGTATCTTAAAAAAATCATCTACAACCACAAGGACATATCTCTTGCCATCTCTACTTTTAGTTCGCATTGGAACTATAAGATCCATATGAAGAAAGTCTAAAGGTCTAGTGGTCCTTATTTCTTTAACCTTCTTATGTTAACTCTTAGTTTGTTTGCCTTTCATGCACTCATTACAAATGGGTTTGGGTTCACCACTAAGTTTAGGGATACCTCTAACTTTTTCATTATTCACTAAGTATAAGGTCCCTATAGTTTATGTGACCTAGTCTTCTATGCTAGAGTTCAACAGGATCAAGTTTTTCCCTACTGCACACAAGAGGTGTTCTAGAGTTAGGATTTATGGCATAACAGTTATCAACTGTTCTATGTCCTATGATGACTGCTTTTCCTTCTTTAAAAACTACCTCACATAAGTCTCGGTGAAAATCCACCTTATGGTCTTTGTCACACATTTGAGTAATGCTTAAGAAGTTTCACTTGATTCCTTTAGCATATAGAACTCCATCTAGTTTAGGACAACTAAGGATAACTGTACTATCCTTGCCTTTTACATGAGCTAGGCTTCCATCTCCAAAAGTAATAGTTCCACCATTATAATTTTCAAGAGAAGTAAAATAGGTTTTATCTCCTATCATGTGTCTAGAGCAACCACTATCAAGGTACCATTCACTAGAAGATTTAGCTTTAAGAGCATTGAATACAACTTGACATTTAAACCTATTCTTTCTCAACAAAACTTGCTTAGTCTTATATAGTGACTTGGAGAAACTAGATTGACTTCTAGGCTTCTGATTGGTTTTATTCACTTTCCCATTCTTCAAGATGTTATTTTCAAGGGAATTAAAGTCATTCATAAGTCTATTCATTTGAGTTTCAAACCTTTCTAAAAACCTAGTGTAGCATTTAAATTGGAAGTGTCCTGTTTTCTTATAGTGTGTACATAGTGACGTCTTTTTAGGAGATTTTATTTAGTTAGGGGTATCATCTTTACCTTTGTCAAACACATTTTCTCTACTAGAGGGAGTTTCATATTTATTAATGTACCCCAAACCCTTTTTTTTTATCTACATTTATCAAGTATTTCATTAAGCACTTTTAGGGTGAAAAGTTTCATTCATAGATGAAGAAGGCTTATTATACTTGATCTCTTGAGTGAGAGCATTATTCTTCTCAAGGAGAGAATGATACTCAGATTTAAGAAATCTAATTTTCTCAAGCAAATTAGTCTTTTCAACATTAAGCATATAAATCTTGTTTTTATGAGCATCAAGAATATCATGATCTTTCATATAACTCTTAATTAGTCTTTCATGCTCAACAACAAGATTATTTAAGAATTCAACCCTTTGTTCATTGGTGAACTCATCATCATCTCTATCACAATCATTGGGATTGTACTTTGCATCTTTAGAAGTTGTGGAAACACTTCCTTGAGAATTTGCCACTCCATGTTGCTTGTATAGACTTTTTGGCATCTTTAGGACTAGGACAATTTTGAGCATAGTGTCCCAGACCTCCATAATTAAAGCATTCAACTTTCTTACCTTTGGATGAACCTTTTTTTTCACATTAGATGATTGTTCATTAGGTTTTTTTTTCATTTTCTAGATTCTTAGTTCTTGTAGAATCTTTTATTGAATTTCATGACCTTTTTAATCCTTTTAGCCACATGGGTCAATTTATCATTGGTTATATCATATTGCATTTCAATATCTTTATCCTCATTCTCGAGAGCCTTAAAAATGAAGTCTTTAGGCTTTTGGAAACTAGGTGGGGTCATCTCATATGTTTGAATGGAGCCTACAAGTTCATCAACTCTCATGGAATTGATGTCCTTGCTTTCCTCTATGGAAGTTACTTTAGGTCTAAATTTTTCTAGAAGAGATCTCAATATTTTTCTAACTACCTTAGAATTAGGAATAGGTTCTCCAGCATTAAACATAAAGTTTATAATATCACTTAATTCAGAATAAAAGGAAGAAAAAGTTTGATTTTCATACATCTTAATATCCTCAAACTTAGTAGCAAACATTTGTAATTTAGAAATCATTACAAAAGACATACCTTCATGAGTGACTTGAAGAATATCTCATGTTTCCTTTACACATTTACAATTTACTATCTTGCAAAACTCATTTAGACAATCTCCATTAAAAATACTAAATAAAGCCTTAGCATTGGCTTCACTACCTATATTATCTGCTTTGTCCCATTTATGTTTAGGTTTAAGTTCTCCTGTTAATTTTCCTTGAGCATTAAGGATCAATGGTGGTCCCTAACCATATTTAATTGAATTCTATACCCCTTTTCCTTACATTTTAATAAAATAAACTTCCAGACCAAGTGGCTGGAGTAGTATAAGGAACTATTAGGATTGATTGTGAATTGATAGAGAGCCTTAGATGGAGTTGTTCCACAAGGTTGTTCCGAGCCAACGTGACGATCCCAATATGCATAAAAATTGCTTTTGTATTGGATAAAACTCCTAAGCACTATAACCAGACCTAGTTACTTTGGTACTTAATTGGTTGAGCACTTGAAACATCCACTTGCTGCTTGTGCACTTCTAGATCAACTTCAGAAGCCAGATGCTAAACTTGCATTGCGGATATCGGTAAGAGAATATCTTAAAAATTCTTTCTTTCTTTTTATTTAATGACCTTGTTAAGAAATTCTTTTAGCATTTTTTTAAGGAGCATATAAGGAACATAAACTCAAGTTAAAAGTAGTCTCCATTCTAGGTTGAACATTGTTAGATTAGTTCTATGCTCAATCATTTGTCTCTTAATTATGTTATTTTCGTTTTTCAGGTTTTTAAGGCTCTTAGTTAATTGCAATGTATCAACGAAGTTTGGGAACATGTTTTATTCCAATCTTTTGAGTGACTCAAATGATGAACCACTTTTTAAAACCATAAATTTCATATTTAAAGCTACATTTCAATGCCAACATCTTCCTGGAGTATTATGCATAAACATATTTTGAAAGACTAAATGGGACTTTTCTCATATTATAACCTATTTTATATTATTTAATGTTTTTTCCTTTATTTAGATTTAACTTTTTTATTCTTTTTTGCAGGTAAGATCTATTTGTGTTAAGTTAAAACATCTAAGTGTTGAAGTATCTCTTTATATTGTTGATTTTTGAGTAAAACTTAAAATATTAAGGTAAAATCTATTCTTGTTAAGCTAAAACATCTAGGCCAGATCTATTTTCGGAAATGGAAGGTATATTTAGAATATGTTATTAGAAATCACTATGTTTTCAAAACAATTCTCAAAGACTTGTGTTGATAACAATTGATAGTGTGTTTCTAAGTTGATTTGTTAACAAAAAACTATTTTTAAGATCCCAGACATTCTAGTTTTCCAATAGTGATTTTAAGTTCATGACAATTAATGGCATTATACTTAATTTACTACAAAAGTAAGAGTACTTGATCATTGTATTTAATTTACTACAAACAATTTATGGTATTGTACTTAATTTACTATAATTAGTGTCCTGGTATACCTTGATTATGTATCCTATTAGGTATTTGCTTCACTTGTTTTTAGCTTTCATAGGTTTTATGTTCTTCAATTGTATTATGTACCCTATTTTTCTTTATATTCTCTTACTTTTAAAAGTAATTCCTTCTAGAGTCTAGACATGATGTTTTATACATTTGCTTCATTTTTTTGCTTTTGAGTATAAAAGACCTTGGTATAGTAGTGATGGTATATTTTTCTCTAATATGCTTTCTTTCTTCTATTCTTTCCCTCTTTTGTAGTTGATGTTATATACTTTAAGGTTTGTTTCCTTTGCTTTGTTATTTCTCCTCAGGTTTATTAATGCAATCTTAGGTATCTTTTGTAAAAAGAATATCTATTATAAGAGAAGAGTATGTGAATAAGCCTTCTTACATGAGTAAGTGGTATGCATTCAAGGTGGTTGTCCAAACTTCCTATAGATCCCACATCAATATTAATACAATAAGATGTTTTTTAACCATTGGCTATCCTGTTTTTTAGGTAGAAGAGAAAAGATTAACCAAAGGGGAAGTTGAATTCAATGCTCACTATCATGCAATTAGGTTGTCTTAATTTATATTTCTTCCAAAGGTAACATTTAAAGGTGTCTCTAAACTTGTAGCTTCCCCATAGATATGTCATTTTCATGCATATGTCATAATTATATATAGGATTGAAACACTTATGTTGTAACTGGTAAGGAGTATTCCTCAATCAATATCTTTCTATGATTCAAATCCCTAGAGTGTAAAAGCATCTTCTAAATCTATTCATTTGTTTTGGTTACTGCTATGAGACCATTGTTGTTGGGATTGACCTCCAATAAGAAAGACATGATGTAACAAATTTAGAAATAACTATCCTCTTGTTATCCTCTTGGTACATTGATTTCAGTATTAAGCCCATGTATCTTACATTGTACATCACTTGGGTGCATTAAGAGTTGCATAGAAGATACAAGTCATGGGTTCTTTGTAAGTAGACAAGTTATCCACAATTGGTTCATGGATTTGGGCAATCCAGTAAAGACTATAGTGCACCACCTCCTAATTAGAGGGATGATTTATCTTGGTCGTTGGGATGAATTTCCCCTGGTGAGTGCACTAGTGTATGTGATGCACGCTAGACATGACCTACGATAAATCATGACACAAGACTATCAATTGTCATGATTCACCAAGCTACTACACTTAATGGACTCTCAACCTTGAGAGGATATTGAGCATGTTTCAAAATCAATAAAAGGCTTTGACCTATGGGTGAGACCTTAAAGTGGTCATATATTCCTATGAATTAGGTCACTGTTGATGAAGGCTGATAGCAACAAGTATTCTCGATAGAGGTACCATGATATCTCATAGGATTGAGACAATGTGTCCCCTTAGGTGGTCCAAAGGACATATGATCATGAAATTCGTGGTCACAATAATTCCTTTAGTGGAATTCCACATATGCTCCTAGGAGGTAGAGTATGTCATTTGATCACATAATAAGTGGGATATGTAACCTAAGGATTTGAGAGGTAATCTTGATAGGTGATAGCACTACCTTGTTAGATTACGAACACCAATTCATGGGAAGTTTGCCCTTATGTACAGTGATGATTGTCTAGTGATGACTCTACCCTTATGTATACATTTCACCTTCTGATGAATGGAAGATGGTATAACACCAACTTTGTGAATCCAAGGTATGGACCCACATTTTTCACGCACATCCCCACTTGATGGTGAGACTCATTTTCTTAGTGAAATATTGATTTTTATAAAATTGGAGTCACCACTAATTTTTATTTATTTTTCTAAAAAGAAAATAAAATAAGAAATAAAACCCTAAAAAATGACTCCTTATTTTTGGAAAATTGTGTCTTTGAAAAACCCAAGTTTAAGTTTGGAGATTAGGTTACCTACCATGAAGGTACTATAAAGGTAACACCCATATAAGCCTTGAAAATAAGTCTCTATTAATTAGGTTGACAGGAGTATGAAAATTAATCAATAAATCAGAAATATTAAAGGAAGCAGAGGTGATTAAATTTGAAACCAAATAACATGTTATTCACATCCAATCACACCAAAGTAATCAATCACATAAGAAGGATGTAAGTGTACCTAGGTTGCATCCCAAAGCACTATCAGGAAAACATCAAGGTTAATTTAAACAAAACAATATACAATATGCATTCTATCTCATTTAAGGAAAACAAGCATTGATCATACCACAATGAAATAATATCAAGTATGAAAAGATTATCACACAAAGTATACATATTCACATAATTGAAAAGATCAAAGATGTGGGGGATGTACTTGGATAGCCTGAATTACTTACAAGATGTTTCCATAAGGCTAAAGAGGGTTAGATTATACATAATAATAATTTGTAAAAAAATTACATGATCAAAGCCTCAAAAGATTACATGATGTATATGTAACTTAAATGAAAAGCTAAGAAACCAAGGAAATGTCAAATATCATAGAGGACATGCATACAAACTCATTGCTAAAGTTAAACTATGTATAAGAGAGCTAAAACACCAAAATGAGTGTCTAAATCAAAGTATGTAGCAAGGGATGGAACAGTTGCATTCATTTAAAAAGTCATAAACAAATATCTAGAAACATTATTTCAACATGAAAAAAAAATCATATAGCATCCTTATTATGTCTATCTTACAGGATGCAAACTAAAGTCAAGTCAATATATGCCAATTAGCACTAGATTAAATGATAAGAAAATCACTATATAGAAATTCTAACATTCAATTAGGACAACAAGCTTTATAAAACAAATCCTAAAAACTATCTAGAATGAGAATTTAATTACAAAAATATTCATGGAACATCTCCTACATGTCTAGTTTATCATCCAATTGGCCATGAAATTTATTAAATAACTAATTAATCATAATCTACAAAAATATCCTAGAAGGTCCAGAATAGGACAGAATCCATGACATGCATAAACTAAATTTTTTTAATTAACAAAAAAGTGTGATAATCATTAAAAAAAAAAAAAAAATCAAACGTGCTCAAAATGTCTAGTTTACGAGAAAAATAATGGCAAGGTCAAAAGGCAAACAAATCAATTTAGAAAACAAAAAATCAACCCCTATGTTTAAAATAAAGTTAGTGTAGTGGTTGCAGTAAAGGAGAATTATTTCTCTTAATTAGAAAAACATTTTTAAATCTTTTATATGTCTAAAATCTAATTTAGGAAATCTAGAATCAAGTAAAAATAATAAAATAAACTTATAAATTAATTTAATAATCTAAAAACTCATAATCTAATTGGATATCCAGAATTGGGTAAAAATTGAACCTACCAAAAGATGAGTTCATAACTCATACTTCAAAATTGATTTTCATTGCAAACAAAGTTTTAATATCAAGTTCAAGAAGTTTACAATATCATACAATCACTAGAAAAATTTTGGAAACATCCCAAGTAAGCCAAATTGAATTTGCTTTTCAGAGATGCAATAAATTGAACAAGCTTGAAACAAAGGTTTTAAAAAATGATTTTTTATTATTTTATTTTTTATTTTAATTTTTTTTTGTAGGGGTTTCACCAAATCCCCATTTGATTTACATGAATCTAACCTATGCATTCCCAACGTCGCATGAGCATTGATAAACTCATTAAAGCCAAAAATTATTCCATTTATTTGAGACCACGAGCTTAGATTCATGTGCTACTTAAAAACAAAATTTTATTGAAAACAGAATAAAAAATGTGAACTGAATGAAATCTAGTTGCATGCTTTAAAAAAAATGGACCATAAGGACCCTAAGTGAGTTTTTGAAATGCAATTTAATAAGGAACATTTTGAGAAAAAGATTTCTTTTTTAAAAATGGAAAAAATATATTTTCAAACAACAAAACATAAGCATCAAAACACCAAGCAAAGCAAAAGAAAATAAAACCTACAAAGCGAAATTTTTTTACAACTAACCAAACTAATATGATGAGAAGATGGGCCAATCTTCATCATTTTCTAAGGGCCTCTAAAAATCAAATTTAATAAACAACTATGAAAAAAATAAACTAAAAACTTCTAAATCAAGTTAAATAACAAGATATCAATCAAGAACTAGCAATTAGGATTCTAAAAACACATAAAATAAGATAAAATTAATCAAGTACTAACATTAATGATTTTAAAACAAAGGCTAATAACATGGGATCAATTAATATTAACGATTTTAAAAAAATAACATGAGGTCAATCAAACTAAAAAACTAAAATTCCTAGAAACACATGAACTAAGATACAATCAACAATAACTAATATACATAACTTTAAAACATAGTCACATGAGATCGATCAGAATAATAACCAAAATCCTAAAACAAATAACTAAGATAGATACAAACAAAAACTAATATTAATGATTTAATACCTAAACAAAAAAATCATGGGATCAATAAAATAACTAGAACTCTAAAACAGATAACTAAGATAGATTCAATCATGAACTAAAATTGAAGAACCTAAAACATAAAATAGGATTTGTCAAAGTAACTAATTAAAAATAAATAAATAAACTAAGATAGATTTAATTAAGAACCAAAATTAACGAACTTGAAACATGAACTAAAAATCATGGGATCTATTAAACTAATTTACTAAAACCTTAAAAAAATTATAAACTAAAATATGATGAATAAAAAATTGAAGCTAATAAACTTAGAACATGAAGATAATAGTATGAGATAAACTAAACTAAACAATTAAAAATCTAGAAAACACACAAACCAAATTCGATGGATTAAAAACTAAGATTGACAAACTTAGAACATGAAAATGATGACATGAGGTTAACTAAACTAATCAACTAAAATTCCAAAAAACATACAAACTGAATATGATTGAGAAAATAAAGGCTATGCTTAAAAGAGAAAAACACCCAAGAGAGGGGTGAATTGGGTTTTTCAAAAACTTTTTCAACACAACAAATTCAAGCACAATATAATAAAAAATAAAAAGATAGAGTTAGAGAATTCAAACTCGAGTTTTATTGTGGTTCGGCACTTCCTTGCCTACGTCCACTCTCTTCAAACTCCTAATCGAGTGAGGGTTCCACTAACTTGAAGCTTCAACCAAGCTTCCAATAATTTACACTTGGATTTCAGCTCTAATGGGCTCTTACATAATCTCTTCAAGATTCAAACCTCTTGAAGGCTTTAACACTCAAGTTTTACAAGAACGAATCCCTCAACCTAGCTCAAAGATAGCTCAAATACAAATTAAAGTTAGGATGACTCACAAGGGTGCACTAAAAGATATGCAAGTGAGGATTTAATGCACTAAGAAGGAAATGAGAGCTTTTAAGACAAGAACAAGTAGGTAGACAATTGATTGCAAGTGTTCTCTATATCATAAATGAAGTGGAGCTCTCAATTTATAGGTTTCTAAGCTCAGGAGCCAAGAATAGCAAAAAATAGCCTCAATCGGTCGAATTGGGAGTCAACCGGTTCACTAGCCGTTGGAGCATTTAATGCTTTAACAGGTTATCCTTGCCTCGATCGGACCTCGACCAAAGATCGACCAGGAAGGGGAGAACCTCAATCGAGAAGGGAAGGCTACTGGAAGAGAGAGTGTTTTTTACACTCCTCGACCGGACAAGGGCGACCAGTTGACCGGTTCCCCAACCGGTTGACCGGTTCCCCAACCGGTTGACCGGTTCCCCAACCGGTTGACCGGTTCCCCAACCGGTTGACCGGTTCCCCAACCGGTTGACCGGTTCCCCAACCGGTTGAGTCAGTTGGCCAGAGCCTCGACCAGTTCGGCCTTTTGGACCCGAAAACCTATCTTTTTCACTTATTTTCTTTTCTAACACTTAAGTAAGGTCTTTAGGTAAATTAATATGCCAATTTTGAAACGTTTTGCCTAAGGTATATTTGATAAAACTCGGGCTTTAATGAAATCGTAATTTTAAAGAATAAACCGGGTTTTCAAATATGCATGAAAAGATATGAAAACCCTAAGTGCACCCATGCATTCATCTTACATTTGTTTCCTATGATTAAAAGTCTTCCGAAAGTCTCGATCTTGTATCAATTTGGTCCTTTGATGAATTTCCAAATTTATACCTGAGATTCTTTACAATTCAAACCAATTAGTCACTTAACCATGGTTTGTTATCATTAAAACTAGATTATGAGAACCCTTGGGTTAACAATCCCCCCATTTTTTTATGATGACAAACCTTGGTTATCTAGGAGAAGAAAAAAAAAACCTCCTCCTCAACCAATCATGGATCAATCAATAAAAATTTATGAATGTAAAACCAAGATAATTAGGAAATGCGACTTTTCAATAGGAAACAATGTAAATCATGAAAATAGCATATCATATATATATATATATATATATATATATATATATATATATAGTAAAGTCAAATGTACACGAAACATAAACATATAAGCTAATCCAAACAGATACGACAATGATATGCATGTAGGTCTCCTAGATCCTAGATATCTCTCCCCCTTTGGCAAGATAAAAAAGAAACCAAGGGGGTCTCGATGAAATCAAGGCTGAGGAGGTGGAGATGGAAACACGGAGCGGAGGTAAGCCATCATTTCCTCATGCTGACTCTCCTAACGACTCTCAATGCACTCAATCCTCTGTTGGAGATGATCAAATGCAGCCTACTATTGATCCATGCGATCCTCCATACGCTCAAATCTCTGTTGCAGATACTCAAACTAAGAAGTGAAGCTAGTCTGATACTGATCCATGTGATCTTCCATGGATTAGAATCGAGTATCACTAACTACTACAAGCTCCTCCATGCGAGTGCCAAGTGAGATGATCCGAGTAGATAAATCCATCCAAGGCACATGATCAAGAGCATGAGGTGCCTGATGAGGTGATGGCTCGGTGTAAGAAGGCTCGGTGAAAGATGGATGAGAAGATGGTCCCGCTGTGTAAGCCGGCTCAGACATCGTCGGCTCAGGGAATGTGGCCTTAAAGTGAACACCCTCAGACTGGAGTGGAGAGATGTCAAGCTCGAGCTCTTTCTGCTTAAAGCCTCTCTGAGGGTTTAACCCACTCTCCATCTCTTGGATCTCGGCCTCCTCCTCTACTTCGAGATGCACCTACCCCTGTCCCCGGGCCTATGTTGGTGGTTGGTTTGCTCTCCTAATCCAGGAGCCATCGGGGGCCTTCTCAAACTTCATTCACCCCAAAGACTGCTCATCATAAGTGTCGTAAATACTGGGGGCCTCAAAATCTGTCTCTCTACTCAAATAGACCTCGACATCCTTGAATACTCGAGTGAGGAAGTGGCTATAG
Source organism: Vitis cinerea var. helleri x Vitis rupestris (assembly GCA_945999865.1). Lineage (NCBI taxonomy): Eukaryota > Viridiplantae > Streptophyta > Magnoliopsida > Vitales > Vitaceae > Vitis > Vitis cinerea var. helleri x Vitis rupestris. Next base: position 16,860,043 of record OX253934.1, read on the forward strand.
GGGAGTACGCGGGTCGTGCTCTCGTAGCATGATATCATGTGCATCATCATTAAATACCCCACGTGAATCCGTCTCCCTGTCAGAATGGAGTCCATAATGAATGCCTCAAGGTAGGAGATCTCATCTTGGTGTCCACCTTGTGGCAGCAAGATGAAGCAGATCATGTGGTGAAGGAGTTGGCTGATCACGGTCAGGCTATGAGCCGATAGTTTGCCCATTGCCTAAGCATTTGCAAAGCTGCACATCCTCTGAACTGCCTCTCTAGGCTCAAAACCTGGCATAGTGGGCCAAGCCTTGGACTCATATACCATGAGTCCAACTAGAGCAATGTCTAAAATATGACAAATGCTCTCTGGGTCCAATTGGATCTCAACACCTTTAACGGTGGAAATAATCGGTCCACCAAGTCCATATGTCACTCGCGAATAGAATGCCCTCACTAATGTTCGAAAAAATCGGCTTCGAAATAGTCACTACAGGCAACCACCCCATCCATTTGAAAAGTCCCTCAAACCCAAAATGTTGTAGTTGGGAGAAGTTGATACTTCTCCCTGGAACCATTTTCCTCTGAGCGAACTTCTACTTGTACCTCTAATAATTCTCTACGGAATCGAAAAGAGTCATGTCAAACCTCGCCTTTCGGCGAGCCTCCATTTGAGTAGGCTGAGACGGCTCAATAGGGCACTTGCCTTGTGCCCTAGAGGCAACCGTCTCTCTCCTAGGAGCCATGAGAATGAGTGAAACAGTGAAGAAGAAGCTGGTAGAGAGAGAAGCACACACACCTGAAACCCTAGGTGCATGGGAAAAGTGCTGAAGTTGGCTGTGACACGCAAACAAAGGATAAGTCGTCCCAAATCCAAAGCCCTAGGCCCTAAATTCAAAGCCTTAGCCTCCAAAAATCAATTTGAACCCCTCAAATTGCTGCAATGGCATCAAAAATCACTTCTGGGCAGCTGAATCGACACAACACTTTGAAGAACCAAAGGAAACGATGAGAAAATGAAGCACGTGATGGGTATTTAAATCGACAGCCTCGACGAACCGGTCGACCGGTCCTGATTTGGTCGACCGCCTGGTCAACAATCAACACGGTTTGACTTTTCTCATTTTGTGCGTTTTCTCATCTCGTGATCCTCCCTTTGTCCTTTACAGCTGAAATCCTCAATTTTTTATGCCCATTGCCAAGGGAATTTTGAGTTTGGGTAAAAAATTAACCATTTATCTACTTATATGTCTATATGATGCACATGACATGAAATTCATGCAATCAGAAGGTATATTCATTAAGAATTCATTAAGCAATCATTAGATCATAAAGAAATCACCCCTAGTTGTCTTCTAATATCAACAAATTGTTCTTCACTTAGAGGTTTTGTAAATATATCGGCAAGTTGATCTTTTGTGCTTACAAATTCAAGTGTAATGTCACCCTTTTGTGCATGATCTCTAAGAAAATGATGTCTAATCTCTATATGCTTAGTCCTAGAGTGTTGCACGAGATTTTTTGAAATATTTATGGCACTAGTGTTATCACATTTAATAGGAACATACTCAAAAGATAAATTAAAATCACTAAGTGTTTGTTTCATCCAAAGAGCAACATAAATCGGCTGCTATGTATTCGGTTTCCACCGTTAACAAAGCTACCGAATTTTGCTTCTTACTATGCCATGAAACAAGTGAGTGCCCTAAGAAATGACAAGTGCCACTAGTGTTTTTTCTTTCGACCCTACAACCGGCAAAATGGTCATCCGAGAATCCAATTAATTCAAAGTTATCACTCTTAAGATACCATAAGCCTTTGTCCATTGTCCCTTTCAAATATCTAAGAATTTGTTTTACGACACTTAAGTGAGATTCTTTAGGACAAGATTGAAATCTAGCACACAAGCATACACTATACATGATATCGGGTCTACAAGCGGTCAAATATAGGAAAGAACTTATCACTTATCATGCCTCTATATATAGTTGAGTCGATGGATTTACTTTTCTCATTTTTATCAAGCTTAATGGATGAGCTCATTGGAGTCTTCATTGTTTTGGCTTCTTCCATGTTGAACCTTTTGAGAAGATCTCTTATATATTTTTCTTGATTGATGAAGGTTCCTTCCTTTTGTTGCTTGATTTGAAGTCCAAGGAAGAAGTTGAGTTATCCCATCATGCTCATTTCAAACTCACTATGCATGCACTTAGAAAATTCTTCACAAAGAGAGACATTAGTAGCTCCAAAAATAATATCTAATAAAAGGATCTAAGGCTCAACTTACAAGGTTAAGGTGACTCTAAAAGGAAAATGGTTGGCTGAAAAGGATTCCTAACAAAAAGGATCATATCTACTAGCAGTATGCAACCTCCTACACGCTTCCAAAGAGACGAAGTGCTTCCATGTAAGGTGATGATCACCTCCACACATGCGCTACCTCACATCCCAAGGATTTCCTATGGTGAAGGCTCTCACATTTCTTAGCACTCGGTGGTGATCTAAAGTGTATAGTGAATGGTGTGGGTGCATCCGAAAAACCTATCAATCTCAAACTGCCAAGAAAATACATTTGTCACACAAGTATCCTAAAATCTAACTTTGGGTTATACAAGTTTTCAAAGATGGGACTCCAATCAACATCAACATGATAACCTCCTCTAAAATGCTCTTAAACATACATGTAGCCCATTACAAGACCTTACTCCGAATCACTAGCTTGGCTAAAGAGTAAGCACAAACAAGGTCACACATATACAAATGTGAAAGCCAAGACAAAAGGAACGATTGAGAGTAGAGAGTTGGAGATAAAGGCATAAATGTGTGTCTCACATAGACAAGCAACATACACCATGTAGAAGAAAAGTAGTCATACAGCAAGCAATCATGCAAAGAACAAGTATATCATCCATATCTACACACAAACTAAGGAAGACTATAATAAACAAGATGATTATACAACAATAATAACCAACATGCTAAGATGAACAAGACAATATACAACAAAAAGAATCAACATATCAAGATGAACAAGACATATAACAAGGAGGATATACATGCTAAGATGAATAGAATGAATATATAACAAGAAAAAACATGTTAAGATAGGCAAGAGAATCAATCAATATAATCAACATGTCAAGATATCAAATGAATATAACAACAAAGCATGCGCCATAAGGAATCATCATGTCAAAATTCTGAATGTGTCATCAAGACTCAAGCATACAAAAGCACAAAAAAAAAAAAAAAAAAAAAGGAGTATCCACTTATCGACTAATCAAATGCCACATTTTCCTCAACTAGACTTCAAGCTTGACCCGTATTCATTGTTCCCTAGTGGAGTCAACATTTTCTAGATCTGTGATACATGCCCACTCAAATTAACAATGAGACTCGCTTTTTATTTATATAAAAAAAACTTATTTTTCAAAAAGATTTTGGAGTTGCCACTTATTTTTGTTTCTTTTTAAAGGAAAACAAAATAAGAAATAAAACTCTAAAACATGATTCCTTATTAGGAAAAGCATGTTTTTAAAAATCGAGTCTAAGTCCAAGGGTCAAGTTACTCATTGGGAAGGTACCATAGGTAGCACCTTTTTAAGCCCTTAAAAACAAGTCTTTACTAATTAGGTTGAGGTAAGCATAATAATTCATCAGAAAATCAATGGATACCAAGGTGAATATAAGAATATACAACAAGAATGATGAGAGTGTGTCTAGGAACAAAATAAGACATAAATAATGATGAAAAATAAACATATAGACAAGGAGAAAATGAGAGCATACCTTTAGCAGTAAGCAATATGCTTTCTTAAGAAACAAGGTTAGTTTACAATAACATGTATATATATATATATATATATATATATATATATATATATATATATATATATATCACAATAGCAATGCAAAAATAATTGATGTTGAACAAGTGCAATATTTAGGATTGATAGAAAAAAGTGTCATGGATGTTAGGCCTTACCGATGCCCAAGTTTATTTGCATGAATTAATTTACATTTTCTTGCTTTCTAATGATCATAGAAAATAAACAACAAAAAGGTAGAAAAAATTCCATTATTTTTGGAATTGTAAAACTTATTCATATGATTAAAAATTGGTAAAATTGGAAAATTATTAAAAATCAAAGAAAATAAAATGAAAAGTGCATGCCAAAAGAAAAAATGGCAGCAACTAATTATTAAAAATTGATTTTTATTGATATAGAATTACTAAGGAGGAATTTAAAAGTCAAAAAATTGAATTTATTGAAAATAGGATTTAAAATCAATTTGAAAAGCATGTAAAATCTTCATAGAAACCTAGATTGCACTCTTAGAGAAAAAAAGTGGACAATTGCCTACCTAAAGGAGAAAAAATGCACACATTGGGCATATGCACTACAAGGTAGGATTGTGCATTGGGAGGAAGGGAAAGTGTGCATAGGAAAGACACACAGAGAGTGACCAAAACTGTGCATTGAATTTGCACACTAGAAAACAAAGATGGGGATACACACTAAAACTGTGTGCAAAAGGTGCGCACTCAATTGAGTTTGTGCACTTAGAAGAGACCAATGCACTAAGTTGAGTAGAGTTTAATGCACTAATGGTGCATACCAAGGAAAGGTAATGCACACATTAAGCATGTGCACTACAAAGAAAATGGGGCATGTGTGCTTAAGATAGCACATTAGGGAATAAAGTATGCACGAAAAAGAGCACACATTAGATCGTAGACTAACAAATTGCACATTGCAAGGGAACTTCACCTAAGTGCATACACAAAGATATTGCATAGTAAAAAGGGAAAGTTCACACAACTCACTCACTTAAACAACGGCCAAGAAGTGAGCAATGAAAGTACACTTAAAAAAGTTGATTGTGCACTTGGCAAAGGAATTACACATCAGGATGAGAGAAAAGAAACATGCATTAAAACTATAATCAAAAGGGTGCATGTACGAGTGAGTTTGTGCACCTAGGAAGCGCACTTAGAGAAATCACACCAAAGAGGAGCCACGTTGCTCCTAGGGAAGATAAAAAATGGTTCACTTTGCAATATGCAAAAAGTAAGAGGAAAGAAGTACGCCTAAAGAATGCACACTTCCATAGCCTACAAAAAAAGTCATGATGTATAGGAGAAAAAGAAAATAACAGGGAATCGTTTGTCTGTATATGAGCATGCACAAACTCAAAAACCAACCTTTCCATGGCTAAGACTGGTCATGAAATTATGAGCAAGACAAGAACATATGTGTGCTATCAAACATGTAGATAAAAATGAAAACACTTGTAGAACAAGCATGGTATAATTTGATTCGTAAAAAAAAAAAAAAAAATTAGTAAACAAGGCAACACACACTAGCAAGCAAAGCAAATGCAAAACAAACTACGCATTTGAGGTGCACAATAAAACTGACTGATTCGACTCATGGTAGCTTAGCTTTAAAGGCGTATCAACAAAATTTATACCTTAAATACTATTACTAAAGTAGCCAAGCTACTATAGCATAGTGGTTCTAGGATCATTCACTGGGAAGGGTTTTCGCAAACACAAGTGATATTCAAATTAGGAAAATAAGTGATTTTCTTATGGATGTTAGCTTTAAAAGAAGATGTAAATGTTTTAGAAAGATTTAAACTAATTTAAGCTAACATTAAAGACTAAAATGAAAGGGTGTAAAAACAAGTTTCTCAAAGATAGGATAGCTATGCTCTGGCTCTTATGCAAATTGGAAATCTCAGGATAGGCTCCTCGCGTTGGGGTTGCAACTATGGTGATGCTTGCTTCCCAAACTGGTATGGATTTAGCAAATCAAGTTTTAATCCTTTAAAATGGCAAAACAGATGGTAGCGAATTTCATCAATGGTTATTCACCTTAGACTTCCTTTGAATGGCTCGTAAGAGATAACTAATAGTCTAAAGCTAAAAGCTTACCAAATATTGGCAACTCAAAGTCATTCCAGGTGATAAACTCACCTTTCAATGGCCATTGAAATTGGTTCTAACGGATTAATGCAAAACTTGGAATTGAAAACCTCACCTTCCAATAGCTCGTAGGAGATAACTAATGGATAGAAATCCAAAAGCTTATCAAGTATTGGCCGTTGGAAGTTGTCCAAAGGAAATAAAAACCAAACTTTGCATTAATGAACCATTAATGAAAAACGACTACCTTACCTTCCAGGTGCGAGAAATTTCCATAGGATTGCATCCAAGCCATCACATAACATCCATACTTTGAGAAACTTAAAAGGTTTTAGCCTCTCATCCTTGGGGATTTCATCCTCCAAGGATGTTTGCCTACTAAGAAAATGAGAAAGAAAGAGAAGGAAAAACAAAGCAAGGCTCTGTGCGTCGATTCTATATATTTCAATAATAATCTATATATTTCTATATATGTTACAACGGATGCAAGGGAATATAAATAGAGAAGTTTTTCCAACCTTCCTAGCTAAGAAATCTTATGATTGGTGGATTACAAGGAGAAGAATGGAAATTTATAAAAAAAATATCTAAAAGAAAATATCTAAAGTGGAGTCGGCAAAAACAGAGGAAAATTCGCACCACGCATGGGCTGTGCGAATTTGGAAGGTGGTGTGCGAATTTCGCACACCGTTCGCACAAGCTGAAGGTGTTGTGCGAATTTCGCACAAGCCTGGAGCAGTTGTCTTCCGAAGGCCATATCTTCCTCATTTCAGCTCCAAATCGTACACGGTTTGAAGCGTTGGATTTTTGACTTCCTGAGCTTTGAAATGGCATATAGCATGTAGAAAATGGACTTCGGGAAGTGCTCCAAAAGTGCTAAAGAAGACTGCAACTGCTGTCCTCTATTTTCTTCACTTTGCTTGCTTTTCCTCTTTGCTTCTCTTTGCTTCTCTCCTTTGCTTGGCTTGTCTTAATGATCCAAAAAGCTGTCAAAACACTAAAACTAGCCACAAATATGATTAGAAGTCATTGCTAGGTCCTTAACATGCCAATTGGAATAAAGATGGAGAATTACTACACAAAAGTGCTTAAAACATAATGACTTAAAGGTGTAAAATAGCACTTTTTGGGTAGTAATCACTGACACCGATAAAAAGAGAAGTAACTAGACAACAAAATCAAAAACTAAAACGTGAACTAGGTACACAAACATAGAGAGGAGAAAACTAGTAGAAACAAAATAGAAAAAGAAAAACAAAGAGAAAATAAATCAATAAACATGAATTCACATGAAATTGTTTCATGCATTATTAACATGTAAAAAAAAACAAAAAAACAAAAGAAAGAACCAAAATGGGTTTAAAACTAACATAGGGGCATAAAATCCAAATATCCAAATATAAGGTATAATGATGGATTTAGATCCAGGTTTCTCAAACAAAACTAAATAATCAATAAATAAAACAACACCAAGGACAACCTATGACCATCTTAGAATCAATAGAGTCAAGTGTGTGGTTTTTTATATTCACACCCAAATCAACAAGCAATGCCCAAAAACAAAAGAAGGATGAAGAACAATGTGATATAGAAGATAAACATGAAGCTCACAACAAGCATACCTAAAAATACTCATCTCCAGCAATATATGCTAGGCTAACACTCTTTCATTTTTGCAAAAACCTAAGAATCGGCGAGACTCTTTCCTCTTTCTTCTTCCTCTCATGTTTCTTTATTCTCTTCCAAGTTTTTTTCTCTCTCTAAAAAACTCTAATAGTAGAATATTCTTTGCTTCCCTCTCTTTCTACCTCAAAAATAGACATGCTCTCCCTATCCAAAAAAAAAAAAGAGTTTCTCCCACATAAGACTTAAAAACCTTTATAGAGAAAAGGGATGAATTTGTCCACATCTTCATCGAAATTGCCAAGGTTCTCTAAAACCCTATAGACCCTCTCTTAAAGCTAACATAGGCCTAAAGAACATGGACAAGGTTCGGGCATCCTAAACCAAAGCTCATCAACAAGCCACTCACATAGGCTAAACCTAAAGGACTTCTAAAAGTCAATATATGATCCAAATAACTCCCTAATGGTCTAAAAATTTTGACTCAAAATCAATAATTAGTCAAGTAACCACATACCAACAAGGGACTTAATGAATGACTATGTAAAAGGATCATAGACATGCACTACAAAGGATCACAAGATGAGAGAAAGAAAATGAAAACTATATGATATGTGCTAAGGGAAAAAAATGGAGGGTTAACACCTAGACTCCAAAAAATTGGAGTTTACAAACCAATCTATGAATAATAAAAATGGATTTTTACAATAGATAAAAAATCCTACACCTTTTATAAGGTTTACAACTCAGCTAAAGATCAATAAAAAACAAATCCAACCAATATAATAATCACAATATATAATCATCATGTTAAAGATCACAAAATCACATGCGCATACATTCATCCCTAGAAAGGATCTAACATGTTTTTTCCTAACTAGGCTCTAATATTAGTTGTAGGGAATTTTGGATTACTCAGTTCCCTTTCCTATGATCAAGTTATGTGCATGCAATAACTTCTTGGGGCATCTAGATCCTAATAATGAAAGCAAAAATGCATTTTTTTTTTTACAAAAATAAATCTAATTATTTGAATAAGAAAAATTTACCAACGATTTGGATTTTCTTAAATCTTTTTCTTTCAATGAAGAACAAATCTGAAGTCTCTAAAAGTCTCATAGACCCATGATCTTCTGCCCAATGACTCTACTTTGAACCTTGCCACTTAAATGATGGGGGTTTGGAGAGTGGAGGTTAAGGCTCTCTCTTTGTTATGGGAGAATGGTAGAAGAATATTGAAACCTTAACCCTTAAGAAGGTATTTATAGGGTTCCTCCTAGACTTAATTAACTTGAGCCCACTATGGGCTTTGACCACTAAATCTAAGCCTAAAAAGGTCCTAATTGATTAATTAACTGAATAAGACTGTCTAATTAATCCATTAGCCTAATCTAGAGACACCATTGTGCAATCTTATGAAATTATCAAAACACCCTTATGCACATAAGTGAACCAAGAGTTGATCCAATCCTCATAAAATATGTCATTAAGATATATGAGCTTGAGTGGAAACCACAAGGACCCATAAAACAGTACTAACTCCCTAAAAATCCAATTTTGAAGTTAACTAATCATCCTACTACAAAAATTCAACTATGCTCCAATCTCCCATGAACTAGTGTTTGTGATTTAATAAGATGAAAACTATCAGCCTCTTAAGACTACCTCTACCATCCTTGAGTTTCAAATCCTCTTATATAGTGATAAATTGACATTTCTTAGCTCACCAAAAACTTATTTCCACTTAAGGAACTACTATGACCATAGTTTATTTGAACACATACCCTTAGGATCACCTAAGGGAACACACATGTGGACTTGTATTTTTCACATGCTTTCTCACTCAATAGCGAGACTCACTTTTTATTATAAAAAAAATGATTTTTAAAAAAGGTGGAGTCACGATTTGTTTTATTCTTTTAAGGAAAGAAAAATGAAATAGAACCCTAAGAGTGACTCCTTTTGGAAGGAAAAGTATAGTCTAAGAAAATCATGTTTAAGTTTAGGATTCAGGCTAACTATCAAGAAGGTATGATAAGGTAGCACCCCTTTAAACCCTATAATAAGTCTCTACTAATCAAATTGAGGTAATTATGACAATTGATCAATAAATCATAGATACTAAGAAACAAAGAATGTAGCAAATAAAAAGGACACTCAAACAAGGCATGTATATCAAGTAAAATCAAGCATATAAGAAAAGGAAAAGAACTCATCTCAATAGCAATCCAAAGCACTTCCATAAGATAATAAGGTTAGTTCAACAAGTATAACATAGAAAATGTCCTATAACACACAAACATGCATTTCACTCAAATAAAAAATCAAAGAAGTAATTAAGGCATAACAAGATGTAATCAAGCATGAGAACATATAAAAACAAGGCATAAATGTCCTTGAAATTAAGTAAATATGGGATATAAGATAAAACACTTTCATAAGATCAAATGGATTAACTTAATGAATGAATTAATAAATATAATATCATAGACAAGGTCTCATATTATATATAATCAAATCCAAAATAAAGAGTAACGAAGTAAAACAAGATGAAATAATGCACAACAATTAGGTTAAAGAATAAAACATATATTAATTCACAAAATAATTCTAAATAACATGTCAAAAAAAGTATAAGAATATGAAATAGAACTCGTCTAATATATATAATATATCTACAATATATAACAAAAGTCAAAACAACCTAAAAACATGCCTAAAGAAGCTAAATTATCAACAACAAATAAGACTTTCAGCAGTAGGACATGACAAAAGCAGATGAACTTATAAAATAAATCCTAAAAAATATCTAGAAAAGGAATTTTATCATAAACAAAATTAGACAATATCTTTGGTGTCTATATTACAACCCAAAAGGTCAAATTATTTAATTATGTCTTGTTTAATACCAAATTTAATCACAATCACATTGGTAAAAAACCTAAGCAAATTTCAATAGTATATTAAAATGAATTTATTTGACTAACCTAGAAGCATCGTAAAATCAAGAAAATACATTGTACAATACATTAAATATGTTTATTTTATAGGGAAAATAGCAACATGATCAAATTGCAAAAGGAGAATATTTAAATTAAGCCAAATTGTTGTTGACTATAAAATACGATAAATGCAGTAGGTATAGGAAATAAAATTTATTTCTCCAACTTGGGGAATTTATTTTCAACAAAAAAGATCCTAAAATTAACTTCAAGAAATTTAAATTAAGAGAAAAATAAGAAAAATAATTAAGAAAGTCAAAAATTAATTTAATGTAGCAAAATCAATTTGGGTGTCCAAAATAGTGTTAAAATTGGACTTGTGTAAAAATTGAATTAAATCTCTTAATTGAAAAATGATTTTAAGCCCAAATTAAATTTTTTTAACAAGTTTAGGAAGTTGGGAACATTATAAAAATATCAAAATAATTTTAGGAAAATTATAACTATGCTAATTTTAATTTTTTATTTCAGAAGTTAGTGAGTTTAACAAAGTGGTAGTAGGCTTTTATTTGGAAAAGTTTAATATATGTTGGACTTCACCAAGGTCCAAATTAATGTGCACAAATTTAATCCATGCTTCCCAATCCACCATAATCATGGTGAAACTTATGAGAACCTGGAATTACTCGTCATTCTTCCAAAAAAGAGTCATCTCTCTAAATCCCCATGATGTGAATATTTCTTTCCTTCCTAAATCTCATTTCCTTATCTTCTCCCAATGGCAACCATGTATATCCTCATTCCTTCTCAAATCTACTTCTTTTCTTATTTTCTCCTCAATGTCATGTATATTTTTCTCAAATCTCAAGGACCTTGCTTTCCTTATGTTTTTTTCATGTGACAATCATATCTTCCATCTCAAAGACTCCTCAAATTTCCTCATTTTGCCAAACAATCCCTATACACATATCATGCAAGGTGACAATGAAATGCTACCTTAAAGTGCAACTAAGAATTTTCCTCAAATGTGCCTAATTGAAATGAACTAAGAATGCATATTGATGAATTATCCTAAAGTGCACCTAAATAGAATGAACTAAAATGCATCTAGATGAACTATACTAAACTGAACCTAAATGGAATGAACTAAGAATGCATCTAGATGAAATATCCTAAAGTGCACCTAAATGAAGGCGCAATTAAGTGAACTAAACCTAAAATGCAATTAAGTGAACTAGATAAAGAATGCAACTAAGTGAACTAAACTAAGAATTAGATTTGTGATATCTTAATAAAGGCAATCTTAAGAATTTGTAACAAAGTTAGACTTAACTATCTTCTTTCTATCCCTTTGGTGTATTGACAATGATCAGAGCATTCAATTCATATATCTTATATTGTACATGACTTGTGTGCATTAGGAGTTGCACAGAAAATATAAGTCATAGGTTCCTTATAAGTAGATAAGTTATCTACAGTTGATTCGTGGATATGGGCAATCCAATAGAGATTGTAGTGCATCACCACCTAATTGGAGGAATGGATAGTCTAGGCCATCAAGATGGGTTTCCCATAGTGAGTGCACTAGTGTGTGTGATGCACACTGGACATGACTTATGGTGAATCATGACGTAAGCTATCAATTGTCATGATTCACAAAGCTACTATACTCTATGAATTCTCAACCTTGAGAGTATATTAAGTCTATGCCAAAATCAACGAGAGGCTTTGACTTATGGGTGAAGCACTAAAGTGGTCATATATCCCTACGGATTGGGTCACTATTGATAAAGATTGGTGCTAATAGGTATTCTAAATAAAGGCACCATGATATTTCATGGGATTGAGATAGTATCTAGGATAATCTAAAGGAAATGTGATAATGAAATCTGTGGTCACAATAATTCCTTTAATGGAATTTGACATATGCTCATTGGAGATAGAGTATGTCATTTGATCACAAGACAAGTAGGATTTGTAACTCATGGATTTGAGAAGTAATCTTGATAGTTGATAGCACTACCTTGCTAGATTATGGATACCAATTCATGAGGAGTTTGCATGCAGTGGATAGTAGGTCACAGAACTAAGCACTTGGTGTATTGTTGTAATATACATTAGGTATTGGAGTGCAGCTGACTCTTTATAGTAGGATGTTGAGTCAACTTCAAAATTTGATTTTAAGGGAGCCAGTACTCCTATGGGTCTTAGTGGTCTCCACTCTGAGCTCATATTCTTTGATGACATGGTTTATAAAGGTTGGATGGGTTTTTAGTTTGCTTTTGTGCATAAGGGTGTTTTGGTAATTACGCAAGGTTGCACAAGGATAAGTGAGTAGTATCTTTGACTAGGCTAATTGATTAATTGGGGTTATGTATGGTTAATTAATCAATTAGCAACTATTTTAGGCTAGATTAAGTGACCTAAGTCCATGGTGGGCTTAAGTCACTTAAGACCAGTAGGAAACCTATAAATACCCCTTTAGGGGTTAAGGTTTCTATACCTTGCCATTTTCTTCCTATAGTCCAAAGAGAGAACCCTAGCCTCCACCTTTGAGATTTCCACCATCTCAGTGCCTAGACACAAGGAAGAGTCAACGAGCAAAAGATCATGGTGTTAAAGAGATGCATTACGACTTTGGAGTAATCTACATCGATTGAAATTGATTCAGGAACATCTAGATCAAATGTATGTGGCTTTATTCTCTAGATCTATGATTTATGTGGTATCCATATTATTTTTTAATACTTATTTATTTGTTACGATAGATTTAGAGAGCCTAAGATAGATTTGCATGCACCCTACACAATCCAAGGCATGGGAATGGAGTTATCTAAGGTTCCCAACAACTGGTATCAGATTCCTAAGGTAGGTTTTAACTATTAGATCTATTATAGGGTATGCTAACTCTGTTTTTCAAGGTTGTTTTATTCATCTCATGACCTTAAGGGATGAATGAATGAAATGTTTTTATTCATTCAATTAAATATATCAATTTAGTTGGACTGATTGATTAAAATTGTGATATCATCTTTGCCCTTTGATTCTCTAGATTGGGTTGTACACCACATAGGGGTATAGGATTTTTATTTGGTTGTAAATTTTTTTTTTTTTCAATAGAGGGTTGTAAGCTCTATTATAGAAGGTAGTAATTTTTTATTATTGAACAATTTTCAGTTTTTTTGTATCCATCTATGGTGACCTAAGAGAAAAGAAAAATTTGTGAAGGTTCTTTTTGAGATGCTATGGTGGTTAAAGTAAAAAAAAGCATTCTTGGAAGTTTTTGGTTTGAGATCCATAGTTGCACAATGATGTCAAATTAAACTCAAAATTGGGACAACCTCCTAGTAGTTTCTTAGAGTAAGCCACATATGGATTTGAATCTTAGGAAGTTATGAACCCAATGGTTCAAGCAAATTGCAATTCAAAGTTAAAATGAGGGAGATAGGGCCAATTAAAGCAAGGCTACACAAAGTGCATGGCAGCATAGTGACATCAACTTTGATCCAAATTTGGGACCATTTACACTAATTTTCTAGGGTAAAATCACCTATTATTTTGAAGCTTAGGAATTTAGGAATCCAATAATTCAAACGGATCACAATTTGAAGTTGAAATGAGGGAAATATGGTAAATCGAAGCAATATTGCGAAAGAGCATGCTATTACAGGATTACATACAGGTCTAATCTCTTTTGGTTGTTTAGGCTCATTTTAGTGGCAATTGGGCCTTTGGGGTTTTCAATTTTCACTAACCTTATCTTTAGTTGCAGGGCTATTTTTGGTAATTTGGATTTTATCTAATTTTTAATTACCAAATATGCAACAAGATCCCTAAAAGTCATGATAGATAATTTATGATAAGAAGGGTTACCAAAATAACTTTGGAAAGTTTTAGTAATTTAATGGAGATATAAAATATTTTGAAAATACTTTCCAAAATGGATTGTTTAATTCTTTTATGGAAATAAACATTTTTTTGGAGTTTTTCATGAAGAATATATTATCTATTAAGGAATTACAAAAATGTTATATTTTTGGTAGTATTTAATGAAATAAATTATTATGAAATTTTCATCGAAATATTTATTAAGTTGGAAAAGTGTAATGAATAAGGAAAGTAAATCTTACAAGGATTTTTTAATATAAGAAGTAAAAATTCATTTTTTGGATAAGGTGCTCTCAAGATTATTCAAAATCTCATAAATTGGTAATTGCCTTATTAAACAAGAGTTTCCAATTTGGAAAATAAACATTTTAGAAATTTTCATTAGAGATAATTTATCATTAAAATATTATAACTAAAAGGCTTAGTAATTTGATGGAAATAAATTTCTTTGAAATATTTCCTAGATAAAATATTTATTAATTGAAATTGTGTATAGAAAGAGAATTGTATAAAAATAGTTTTTAAAATTTTGAAAGTGGATATTTTATCAAAATTCTTTTTAAAAATTACTCTCATGGACATTTTAAAATTTTCATGTCCATATTCCCCTATTACATTAGGTATCTAATTAGGAAATAAATATTTTTGAAAATTTTCAAAGTAGATAATTTATTCATCAAGGAAATTACTAATGGTTTTAAAATGATCTTATTTATCTCAAAAGATTAAGTGGGAGAGGACTTTAGGCAAGCCCACAACCTCCATTGTTGAGCTCATCTTGATTTGGGTTCATCACCACCCCACCGGTGAGTTAGGCCCTAAGAATCAAAGGATATGGACTCTCCATTAGGACGAGACTAGACATATCTATAGTGGGAGAAACCACCCCACCGATTGGATTTTCTTATTTGGTGATATCGATAGTTCAAGGACAATGGTTATACACTTATCATTGGAATTAAAGTAGTTGAATTGTCCACCACAGTCCCACTTGCACAATCCATAGGCTAAATAAAAGGAATGTTGATCTTACCAAATAAAAAGTATGATGATAGTCATGAACTGCCTACCCTAAGCTTGATTCTTATGATACTAGGATACCTTGAAAAAAGATATGTAGTTTAAGAGCATTACATTTTTTCTAAATTAATTATTAGATGCCTTGAATGCTCAATTATGTCATATGTTTAGTTATATTCTCTGTTACAGATATCATGTTGGTTTTATTATCATTCTCTTTCTCACAATAGACCCTAATCACTTGGACTAATTTTATTCTAGATATAGTAACTAATTGCATAAAGGCTAGTTTAGGAAGAGCTAGCTATTCCATATCAGCTAACCTAGCAAAAGGAAAGAGTGGTATATCAAGGTGGTATTAGATGGATCAGAAGACCAAGTGTCTTATACTTGTTTCTTTGGATAATGAGTTGCAATAGCAACACATGTCTATTACTAGAGACTTTGATGTTCTCTTTCTAGTTTGCAATGATTATTTGGTTATAAAGGTAGGTCAACTTTGACAAGCTACTCTTAGAATTGTTATGAACACTAGTATTCATATGATCTTAAAGACATTTTTATTTTCCTTCGGGAATGGGTAGGAGGATTCTAAAAGATTATAGGATGTTCATATGGAAATCAAAGGTTCTTCAAGTTCTTCTATCAAGAAGAAGAACAACAACACCAAATAAGAAAAGTTCAAGATAAAGAATAAAAGAACAAACTTAAGGGCAAGTGATTCCTTGGTGACTTGTTAGGACACTAGAAAAGGAATGCCTAGTTTACCTAAAGGAAAAAAGGAAAGTATACATCATTTTCTCATATTTGAATATTTAGTGGTGGATTTCACCATTAATGGTGGATAGATTTCAAACCCACTATTTGTAAGTCCTTATAGGATATTCAACAAGTGAGAAGGTTAAATGATGGGATTATATTTACCTTAACTTCAAATACAAGGTTAGTTATGTACGTTAGTAGGAGGTAATATCATTTTCTTTTATATGTATTCCATTATCACTTTGCCAAGTGATGAGAATAGTCAGATCTCAGGATTGAACCTAGCACTAATTAAACATTTGGTATCTAGACATAGGTCATATTAATCTAAATCGGATCCAAAGACTAGTAGAGTTTGGACACTTTGATTCCATAAGATCTTCAAGTCTATGAATCTTGAATTGATGGTAAAATGACTAAGAGGAGTAGAGTTAATGAATGTTTGGAATTAGTGCATACTAACATGTATGGAACTTTTAGTGTCCATGCATGGGGAGGGTATGGGTATTTCATCACTTTTTGTGATAATTGCTCTAGGTTTGGATATGCACATAGTGATTCGTGCCCAGTCGGGTGTTTTAATAAAAAAATATTTATAAATCCTATGACCTCATACTACCGTAGCAAAGTTACTATAGTATAGCAGCTCTAAGGTCGAACTCTGGGATGGGTTTTCACTCTACCAGTGATATACTCAAGATTAGAAATTGAATCTGATGATTTCCTTTTTAAAAAACTAAAGTTTAAAAGAAAATAAAATTTGTTTTGAAAGTGGTGTTTGAAACTAAACTAACATAGACTAGGTTAAAATGGAAGAAAGAAAGTCTCCCGGAGCTAAGGGTTGCTAAGATCAAGTTCAGAATGCAAAGTGGAAATTCCGGATTTCTCATCTCGTATTGGGGACAACAACATAAAGGATGGTTGTTTCCCCAACCGGTATAGGTTTAACAATGAAGATTTAATCCATAAAAAGTCAATAGAAATGGTAGTCAAGTTCCATTAATGGCTTTAGACACTATGGGTCTTCACCTTGAGCCACTTTCCAATGGCTCGTACATGATAACTAATGGACTGATGTGGATCTAGCAATAAGTATCCACAGAGACCTAAAGCTTATCATGTATTGGTCATTCAAAGTGATTCTAAGGGATTTAAAACAAAACTTTAGATTTAAAAGTCATTTATGAACTCCAACTACTTGTATTTAATGCACGAGAGTTTTCCACCTTTGCATCTGGACTTTTCACCTAACTTCCTTCACTCCAAGAAACCAAAGGTTTAGCCTTTCATCCTCTGGGAAAACATCCTCATAGGTTGTTTGGCTTCCAAGAAAAAGAAAATAGAAAATAGTAAAGAGAAAAGGAAAACAAAAGAGAGCTCTGTATTTTACTAAGTGTAAAATATACAATATCTTAGTGTATTTCGAGGGATGATTTACACCCCTCTTATAGTCTTTACAAAGCAAAGCCTGTGATTGGCTAATTACAGGGATAAGAAAGGAATTTACATCAAAAAATACAAAAGAAAAGATCTCATGTGGAGTCGGCAAAACAGAGGAGATTTTGCACCAAAGTCGCATGGGCTGGTGCGAAATTCGCACTTGCATGGGCTGCTGTGTGAAATTCGCACTTGCTTGGGCTGCTGTGCGAAATTCGCACATGCTTGGGCTGCTGTGCGAAATTCGCACATGCTTGGTGTAGTTGTCTTCCGAAGGCCATATCTTCCTCATTTCAACTCCAAATCATACATGGTTTGAAGCGTTGGATTCTTGACTTCCTGAGCTTTGAAATGGTATATAACATGTAGAAAACAGACTTCAGAAAGTGCTCCAAAAGTGTGAAGGAAGACTGCAGCTGCTATCCTCTGTTTTCTTCACTCTGTTTTCCTTTGTTTTTTCCTCTTTGCTTCTCTCCTTTACTTGGCTTGTATTAATGATCCAAAAAGCTGTCAAAACACTAAAACTAGCCACAAATATGATTAGAAGTTATTTCTAGGTCCTTAACATGCCAATTGGAATAAAAATGGAGAACTACTACACAAAAGTGCTTAAAACATAATGAATTAAAGGCGCAAAATAGCACTTTTTGGGTAGTAATCACATAGGAAATCTAATGCCTTGGATACATTAATTGAATTTAAGGCGGGATTGGATAACCTAGTGAGTATACATACCAAGTCACTTTGATTAGATCAAGGTGATATGTTTAGTAGGTTTGATTTTTTTTGTTGGAGCATGAGATTATTTCCCAATTATGTGCACCAAGGTATATTTTGCAAAATAGAGAAGTGAGAAGAAGATATCAAACTTGGATGGACATAGTGAGATCATGGATAGGTTTCTCATTATTTTTCCCATATTCTTTTGGGGATATGTCTTATAGACTGTGTAATACCTCTTTTTCTTAAGAGGTATATCAGTTTATAGAATATATATAAGAGGATTTTAAGGTTGTTGCCTTTATAGTCAAGATCATAAGAAGATATTTGTTAACATAAATGTCATGTTTTTTATGTAGACTATATGATAAGGAATAATGCCAAGAGTGATATATATTGGAGAATATATTAGAAGATAGTCCCACATTGCATATGATACTAAGGATCCAGAGGGTTAAAGGCATAGCATTCCTATGATTTCTAGTACACCAATGCTTCATCGTAATGGAAGGTTTATATCCCATAGATTATGTTGAAGTAGTGAGTAGTGTTTGTGCTCACTTAAGGCAAGAAGCTATGAAGAAGTAGTTAGAATCTTTGTATTTTAACATAGTTTGGGTTCCTGTAGGAGCACTTAAAGGGATAAAACTCATAGTAGTAAGTTGGTCTACAAGAGAAACACAGGAGTAGATGGAAAACCTGATTTTTGTGTGGCTAAGACTATAACTAAAGGTTATAGTTTGAAACTTTGTTTCAATTGTGGAAAACATTTTCAATAGTGGTCATATTCAAATCCATCATATTACTCATATATTGCAGTATGTCTCATTTATAAGATACAACAATCAAACATTTTCATAGCAAAGAGCCTTGTATGTACAAAAAGGCATAAAGAAGTGTGGTGATGCGCTAAGATCTTATAGGTAGATGATAATATACTCATTGGATATGATGTAAGGATATTGTCATCAATCAAGATCTAGAAGTTTACTTAGTTCTAGATGAAAATCTAGAGGAAGACACAATATATTCTTGGGGTTAAGGTCCTTTATGTCACAAGATGCTTCAAAAGACCATCCCCATAGGGGTTATATAGAGGGCAGGAAGTTTCTGGAGACTCCTGAAGCCATCTACACTAAGCCATTGGTGGGAAGAGTGTGGAAGGTTCTAGAAATGCCTTGAGATGTCCACACATCTCTACACTTGGCTAGGAGAGCATTGGGATAGTGTGGGGTGTTCTAGAATCTTCCAAAGTCATCTTGTACATACCCTTGTACATGTGTAGGAGCTTCTAGATTATTCTTGATTTATAAGGAACCCTTCAAGGTTCTAGAGACTTTCTAAGGTGCTTATAAATAAGTGAGGCCCTCATTTGGCCAAGGCACCACCCAAACCTCTTCCTAACCAAGCAAGTGAGTTCCCAAAGCACGTGTAAAGCTTCCTTTGAGCAATAAAAGCTTTCATTATTAAAGAGTTGCCTACTATGCCTTCTAAAGCTTCCAAGTCGTGAACATCTTAGCTTAGAAAGCTAAGCATTAGGAGTAAGGCTGACTTAGTAAGATCAAGTGTCTTAACTTATCTAAGGGTCGCATGAGCTTATGAAAAGATTAAGTTTGTGACAAGTGGTATCAGAGCGCCGTTACGAAGCGGGGATAGTAAAGAAAGCATGTTGGGCTCTAACGTGGAGGAGATTGGCAAGAAAACCTATGGAAAGAAGACCAAGCTTACTGCACGAGGCAGGGGTATGAAGGATAAATCTCGTGATGTCATAGCCAACCTAGAGGCAAGGTTAGCCAAGGTGGCACTAGCCATGGCAGACACCCGAGAATGGATGGACTTGATCGAGCAAGGCATGGAGAAGGGCTTAGAGAATCTAAGGGAGAAGATCTAAGACCTTCATGAGGGGGTGCTAGACTCACAAGTTCAGCCGATGTCACACGAGGAGTTCATGTCCTTCCAAGAAAAGGTCTTGAGCATGCTTGCTAGCATGGAGTCAAGGATAGAGGCCTTGGCCACTCAAATGAAGTCCTAAGACCAAGAGGTTAGGCAGAGTTGGCCATCTACAAGGCTGTTGTGTTGCACGAGTCATGGCCACACAGGAGGCATCTAGGGTGGAAGTGCCAAAGCCATAAGGGTTTAGTGGCAAGTGGGAAGCCAAGGAGTTGGACAACTTCTTATGGCATATGGACCAATACTTTGAGGTTATTGCACTGACTGATGAGGTGACTAAGGTAAGGAATGTAACCCTCTACCTTACTGACACAACTACTTTATGGTGGCATTGGAGGTTCGTCGATATGGAGAAAGGCTGTTGCACCATAGAAACATGGGAAGACTTCAAGAAGGAGATCAAGAAGCAATTTCTACCTCGAGAACATGGCTTACCTAGCTAGGAAAAATATGAGGCGTCTCAAGCACACAAGCTCGATGCAGCTACTAGGTGCCCTCCAAGTCAACCCAAAACCTAGTACACCTAAGACCTCCTTACTATCAGGGGTGCAAGTAAAGGAGGCAAAAGAGGAGTGAACTGAGGTAGCCCGTACACACATGGACAAGGTCACTAAAGGAAAGGTAAACTCGATGGGCAAGAGGAAGCAACACTCCAAGCATTGAAAATGCAAGTGTCTACATCCATCCGAGGCCTCACGGGAGAAGAAGGTGAAAAATATCCTTGCTAAATGGGTCACTAGGAAACAAGGGGTCCCTTCTATGATAGAGTATCTAGTCCAATGGAAATGACTACCTAAGAGGCAGACAAGTTGGGAACATGTGGATTCCTTGAGAAGGTTCTAGAGACACATCGAGAGGCTTCAAGAAGAGACAACGACGGGGACATCGACAACATAAGTGGGGGAGAGTGTCACAAGATGCTTCAAATGACCCTCCTCATAAGGGTTATATAGAGGGTAGGAAGCTTCTGAAGACTCCTAGAGCCATCTACACAAAGCCATTGGTGGGAAGAGTGTGGAAGGTTCTAGAAATGCCTGGAAATGTCCACACATCTCTACACTTGGCCAGGAGAGCATTGGAATAGTGTGGGGTGTTCTAGAACCTTCCAAAGCCATCTTGTACATACCCTTGCACATGTGTAGGAGCTTCTAGATTATTCTTGATTTGTAAGGAACCCTTCAAGGTTTTAGAGACTTCATAAGGTTACTATAAATAGGTGAGACCCTCATTTGGCTAAGGCACCACCCAAACCACTTCCTAACCAAGGAAGTGAGTTCCCAAAGCACTTGTAAAACTTCCTTTGAGTAATAAAAGCTTCCATTCTTTAAGAGTTGCCTACTACACCTTCTAAAGCTTCCAAGTCGTGAACATCTTAGCCTAACAAGCTAAGCATTAGGAGTAAGGCTGACTTAGCAAGATCAAGTGTCTTGACTTGTCTAAGTGTCACACGAGCTTAGGAAAAGACTAAGTCCATGACATTTAGAAGCCATGTCACCTACATTAATGAGCATTTGGTCAAGTACATGATGCAAAAGTTCAAGAAGGGTTTGTTACCCTTTGGGTTTGGGGTTGTTTTTCCCAGGATCAATGTCCTTGGACATCCATGGAAAGAGATTACATTAAGGCGATATCTTATGACTCTACAATGGATAGTCTTAAGCATGCGATGTTATGTGTTAGACCAGATATTTGCTTTGTTGTAGGAATAATGAGTGGATATTAGTCCATTTTCTTATTAGAGCTTTGGGCGGATGTCAAGCATATACTCAAGTATTTTTAAAGAACAAGGGATTATATGCTTGTGAATCTTTGTGATAAGTTGGTACTCTTTTCATACTAGGAATTGGACTTCTAAGTATGTATACACTCTAAGTGGTTTTTGTTACTTCTATAACAACAAAAGAAGCCTTTTGGCTTATGGGTAGTTCCTTAGGCTATATCGTCTAAGATACTGTTATGTGACAAAAGTGGGATGGTGGCATAGTCTAAAGAACTAAAGTACCACTAGAAGAAGAAACACATAAAGAGCAAGTGATAACTTGTTGTGAGATAGTATAGAGAGGTGATGTGATTGTAGAGTAGATTCTTTATATAGTACCTAGTCTACTTTTAGGGCTAGTAAGAGTTTGTTGGGATTGAACCACTAAAAGCAAGACATAACATAACGAAGTTAAACTTAACTATCCTCTTACTGTCCCTTTGGTGTATTGACATTAATTTGAGCATTCAACTCATATCTCTTACATTGTACATGAGGAGTGTGCATTAGAAGTTGCATAAAAGATAGAAGTCACAGGTTCCTTTTAAGTAGATAAGTTATCCACAATCGGTTCATGGATTTGGGCAATCCAGTAGAGACTGTAGTGCATCACCTCCTAATTGAATGGATAACTTGTCTTGGCCGTCGCGATAAGTTTCCCATGGTGAGTGCATTAACGTATGTGATGCACACTAGATAGGACCTACAGTGAATCATGACAAAAGGCTATCAATTGTCATGATTCACAAAACTACTATATAGCATGAACTCTCAACCTTGAGAGGATATTGGGACTATGTCAAAATCAATAAGAGAAGACATGGGTGAGATCCTAAAGTGGTCATATATCCCAATGGATTGGGTCACTATTAATGGAGGTTGGTGGTAATAGGTATTCTTAATAGAGGCACCATGATATCTCATAGGATTGAGACAATGTGTCCATTTGGGTGATCCAAAGGACATGTGATCATGAAATTTGTTGTCACTGTAATTCTTTTAATGGAATTTGACATATGCTCCTTAAAGGTAGAGTATGTCATTTGATAACATAATAAGTGGGATTTGTAACTCAATGATTTAAGAAGTAATCTTGATGGGTGATAGCACTACCTTGTTAGATTACATACAATAATTCATGGGGAATCTACATGCAGTGGATATTAGGTCAGGGAGTGAACTACACTTCGGTACCCTATTTATATATAGGGTATCGAAGTGTAGTTCACTCTCTGTAGTGGGATGTTGAGTCAACTTTAAAATTTGATTATGAGGGAGTCAGTACTCCTATGGATCCCAGTGGTCCCCGCTCTGAGCTCGTATTCCTTGATGACACGGTTTATAAGGGTTGGATGGTTTTTAGTTTATTTTTATGCATAAAGGCATTTTGGTAAGTACGCAAGGTTGCACAATATCTCTGGATTTGGATAATTGATTAATTAGGGTATTGTATAATTAATTAATCAATTAGCAACCTTTTTGGGCTAGATTAAGTGACCCAAACTCATGGTGGGCTTAAGTCACTTAAGCCTAGTAGGAAACCTATAAATACCCTTTTAAGGGTTAAGGTTTCTATATCTTGTCATTTTCTCCTTACAGTCTAAAAAGAGAACCCTACTCTCCACCTTTGAGATCTCTACCATCTCAATGCATAAACACAAGGAAGAGTCATTGGGCAGAAAATCATGGTGTTTACGAGATCCATTACAACTTTGGAGTTATGTACATTGATTAGAATTGATCTGGGAACATCCAGATCAAAGGTATGTGACTTTATTCTCTATATATATGATTTATATGGTATCTATATTGTTTTTTAATACCTATTTATCCATTGCAATTGATTTAGAGGGCCTAGGATAGATTTGCACGCACCCTATGTGATCCAAGGTATGGGAGCGAAGTTATCCAGGATTCCTAACATTCTTATAGGTTCCAACAGTCCTTACTCAAGCTCATATTCCTAGTAGCATCATTTTTTAGGGTTAGTGGGGTTATTTATTCACATATGTGCATCTTGTAAATGTCATCACTAGACTAGGTTAATTGAATAATTGGAGCCTATTTATCCATTGCAATTGATTTAGAGGGCCTAGGATAGATTTGCATGCACCCTATGTGATCCAAGGTATGGAAGTGAAGTTATCCAGGATTCCCAACATTCTTATAGGTTCCAATGGTCCTTACTCAAGCTCATATTCCTAGTAGCATCATTTTTTTAGGGTTAGTGGGGTTATTTATTCACATATGTGCATCTTGTAAATGCCATCACTTGACTAGGTTAATTGAATAATTGGAGCCTAATAAGGTTAATTAATCAATTAGGACCCAAGTGGGTTGGATTAAATAACCTAATCCTAAGATGGACTCAAGTCACTTAAGCCCTTAAGGAAACCTATATAAACTCCCTTAAAGGTTAAAGCTTTTGTCTTATTCTTTAGTTTTCTAGAATCTAGAGAGAGGAACCTTAGCCTCTACCCCTTTGGGAGGATTCCATCATTCTCTAGCACCTAGATCCAAGAAAAAAAAGTAATCAAGTAGAAGATCTCTTGGTTTTCAAGATCCACACTAGCTTTTTCACCTGTTGGAATTTATATATCTAGATCTATAGTTTTGATGTGATAAATGCTTTTATCGTGTAGATTTAGGGATTCTTAGGATAGTTTTATATGCACCCTAATCGTTACTTCAAAATGTTCATATATGTCAAGATAATTATTGTTTTAGAACTCAATTTATGTTAGTGCAAAACATGACTAAACCTTTAATTCTAGGAACTCCTTTTATTACACTGCTTTACTTTTTTTCAAGTAATCGATGAGTGTGTCAAAACTACAATATTAGAAAATACCATATTTTTCCCTTTTATATATTTATTAACTAAAAAAGTCATACATCAAGTTAAGAGTGATTCAATAAATAAAAGGATAAATTTAATTCAAAGAAAACAAGCTCACATAAATTTTCTATCAAAAGAAATTCAATATAAGAAAATAGAAGAACAACTTCTAGAATATAAAGTTCAAAAAAGAATAAAAGAAATTCAACATCTTTTTCAAAAAGAAACGTGAAGTGAGTTTACCATATTTTCAAAATTTTGATGAGTCCACAATTTCCATTAAAGCTAGACCTATACAAACGAATGAAAAACTTTTAGAATATTGTAAACAAGAAATTGATTCATTATTAAAGAAAAAATTAATTAAACCCTCAAAATCTCCTTGGAGTTGTGTCACTTTTCATGTTTAAAATGCTGTTGAGATAGAAAGATGTGCACCCAAATTAGTTATATTATAAACATTTAAATAAAATATTACAATGGATTAGATATCCTATTCCTAATAAGCAAGATTTACTCAAAATACTCCATAGTGCTATAGTTTATTCAAAATTTGATATGAAATCAAGATTTTGGAAAGTTCAAATTAGAGAACAAGATAGATACAAAACTGCTTTTATAGTCCCTTTTGGTCATTATGAATGGAATGTCATGCCTTTTGGTATTAAAAATGCTCATTTTGAATTTCAAAAATATTATGAATGACATTTTCAACTCTCATTTTCAATTCATTATTGTATGCATTGATGATGTCCTAGTATTTTATGATTCATTAGAAAAACATTTTGTACATTTTAAAAAGTTTTTCAAAGTAATCAAAGCAAAATGGAATGGCATGTTCCGCTCCAAAACTAAAATTATTTTAGATTTTGGGACATGAGATTTATTAAGGTAAAACAAAATCGATTCAAAAGTCAATAGAATCTGCTGACAAGTTTCCTGATGAAATAAAAGATAAAAAACAATTGCAAATATTTTTAGGATGCTTAAATTATGTCTCTTATTATTTTAAAGATTTGAGAATCATTTGTGAACCTTTATACAAAAGACTTAGGAAAATGCACTTGCATAGACTGAGTCTCATACTAAGTTAGTAAAAGAAATTAAACAAAGAGTCAAACATTTACCATGCATTAACATCCCTCATCCCAATGCATTACTCATTGTAGAATCACATGCATCTAATATAGGTTATGGAGGCATATTAAAGCAAGAATACAATAATCAAGTGCATATAGTTAGATATCATTCAGGGATCCGGTTGGACACTCAGATAAACTATTCAACTGTAAAAAAAAGAAGTTTTATCAATAGTTTTATGTATTTCAAAATTTCAAAGTAATTTGATAAACAAAAAAATTATTTTAAAAATTGATTGTAAAGCTGCAAAAGATATTTTATAAAAGGATGTTAAAAATTTGGTTTCAAAACAAAATTTTTCAAGATGACAAGCTTTACTTTCAAACTTTGATTTTGAAATTGAATTTATTAAAGAAAAAGTTGAATTCCCTTCCTAACTTCCTTACTCGGGAGTTTTTGTAGGGTAAGGATTCTCCTCCATCCTAATGAGTACTCCTGTTAGGCCTCGACTTCTTTCATCATCTAAGAAAACCAAAGCTTCATATGCTATGGCGTCAAATGTCCCAAATATTCGTTCTTCATTTCCAATACAAACATCAAATTCCTTTCAAGTCCTGAGTCCAGACTTTCCTCCTCTTTAGCCTTCAAAAAGTTTTATTAAAGTTTCTAAATTAACTTTTTAAAAGTCTTCTTGTTCAAAGTCAATCTAGTCCTAGTACTATTTCAAGAGTCATTAAGCCCGAGTTCAATTTTGAAGAAATTCCTCTTCATTTCCAAACATTCAATATGTCAAAAAACCCAAAACATTAGAAATTGCTTTCATTAGGCCCGAGTTCAATTTTGAAGAAATTCCTAAAATCCTTCCTTATGTCTTTTCTCAAGGAGTCAATTTCAATTCTAATGATCTTTTAAAAACTCGTCAATTTTATGAGTTTATCTTTGTTGATATTGATTCAGTTGAGATTACTCATAGTATTGATAAAAAATAATCTTCAGAAGATTGCATTTTCCAAGAGTCAAATTCTTAGAGTCATGACAATTGCTAATTAGAATAAAAAAAAAAAACCCCTTCACTTGCAAAAGCATTTAGTCAACCTTTCCATTCTATGAGTTATAACTACATAGATTATATGGATGCCTGATACAATATGTTTTGTTTATAGAGCTACCAACATTCATGGTTTATTCAATTTTCAAAAGGCTATAATGTAAAATTTCCTGTTTGGTTTAAAAAATGGTGGACTTTCTTTGGTTTACTAGAATCCATATTTCCTCCTGAGATTTAAGAAAAAATAAACTTCTACAAGAGGAAGACTTTAACTCAGTTTATTAGTTAACCGAGACTCCTAACATCTTGTTCTATATTAAGAATTCTATGGATTCTGACATAGAATATTATCAAGAAACAAGAGCAACCTCCTTCTTTTCCACTTTCTCTCTCCAAGGAATTCAACATTAAATGGTGGGATAAATTCAATCAAGAGTTTCGTATGCCAATAAAAGATTTTGCAAATAATTTCAAGGTTGTATCATCAAATTCAAAAGATTCAGCAAACTCTTCTCAAGGGCCAACTCAAGCAAAATTCATCTCTAAAAAGCAAATGTCAAGCTTCATTAGCAGTTACTACATATTTAGAACAATATCGTCAAGGACTTATTCAAACTCTTAAGCAATTTAGTGACAATCAAGACAATGAAGAGACTAAAGACATAACCTTATCAGATGACTCATATGTAGACCCAAAACTAATCCTTTATGGTGGACCTATGGGATAATCTAGATAAATATCTTTGCAAACTTTTATATATATCCAAAGGATAAAAATAAAAAATAAAAATACACATGTAAAGTTTTAAGATGTCGAAAGATGATAAGAATGATAGAAGAAGACAAAAAATCAAGTCTTTTCAAAACTATTCAAGATAAACTTCAAGCGGTGGATTTCTAAAGGTATCAACCCCATGGATTTCAACAAGCATCAAGTCCATCAAGTTTCTTTATAAATAGAGACTTCAACTTCATCACAAGGTAGAGCGGAGAAAGCAAAAATTAGAGCTATCAAGATTGTTCTCTAAAATTTTTCTCTTAGATTTTGTAATCTTTCTCTTTTCAAAAGTCTTTCCCTTTATAATCAAATCTCTATGTTGTCAACAAGTCAGTTTGTAATTAACACTTTCTTGTACTCAAGATATATTTTCAATACAAAAGTTATTTCAAATTCAATTTCTGTATTTTTGTGTTCAATTTCTGTTAAATTTTAGACAAAATTAGACGTTAAATTATGTTTTGATTCATAGACAAAATTTATCTTTTGATGTTTTTGAACCGTTTTATGTCTTGGGTGTGAATGGTTTTCATAATTAAAATTAAAAAATATGTGATTTATCTACATCAAATTATTACTAGTTACAAATCTTTATTTTTTAAAATTATATATTCCTTTATCTCCCAAAAATTCTAGTTTATAAAGGAATCAAATACACATTAAGATATCATTATTTTGTTAACAATCCAACCAAACCTAATCCCAAATCCTTGTCTTTTTAATGCTTAATAACTAACAGCCTCTAAAGACCTAAATTTCTATTTTCTTCACCTGATTTTTTGGTGCGAATTTCAACCTTAGACTTCTTGTATCTTCTCATCTTCAATTATGACAACCCCAAAGTATTTTTAATAATGTGTGACATAAGACAAAAATGTTTTTAATATTAGTAAATTACCAAAAAGCATAAAATTTAATTATAAAAAAATTTATAATAAACCAATTATTTTTCACACAAAAGGATATATAAACATTTAAAGTAATATATAATAATACTAATATTACTAATAATAATAATAAAATAATAATTTTAAGTAATTAATCTTTGAATTATTAAGGTATATCTAGTATTTTTCTTATTTTTATTAAAATTTTAAATTGTACTGAAAAAAAAATTGAAACCATTGGGATAAATATGTGTCTTTCTTTTCTCTCTCTCTCTCTTTTTTTTTTTAAATTTTAATTTTAATTTTTATGTTGAAGAGAAGTGGTGAGAAGAATAAGATGACACATTTTATTTTCAAAAATAGTTTTAAAAAATAATTTTTGAAAGCTATTTTTTTATGTTTCAAAGAATGAAATTTGTTGGAGAGCCTGAAATATTCTAAAGCATTTTTAACATGTAATTAATATTTTTAAATATATTTTAAAAATAATTCTTATATCTAGTCTTTTATTTTTAATTATTTTATATGTTTTATAAAATAATATTTAAAAACAAGTAAAAACAACTTAAAATAATTATAAAATATTATTTAAAAATATTTTATTTTTTAATTTTAAAAATAATAGATGAAAAATAGTTTTTAATTGACAAACACATTTTCCCTTTTTTTTTTTCCCGGAAAAAACTAAACCGTGTTGGAAACTTGGAAAACGATTGCCTAACGCCCTATTGTATCGTCATCAGACATTCTATTAAGGTGATATAATAAAACTCATGGATGTCTACCTAATAATCAATAATTATAAGGGTATAAGCGTAATTTTCATTTTTATGTTTTTTGAAACAACAAAATTGAACATGACTGAAAAAATATTTCTGAAAAACTGTGTTGAAAGAGAACGTATATAAATGGAAAGCGAAAAGACTTGGACCTGCGGGTGACTAGTTCCCACTTGCCACATTCCTCCTTTTTGTCTGTATATATTCACTAAAAGTACAAATCTAGGGTTTCAACTTTTCAATTTTCTATGTACTGTTTGCACTTTTGATTCACAATCATCGTCCAGTTCAGATGAAAGTTGTGTTTAATCGATTCATCATTGAGGAATATGGACGCATCATTTTCAGATAATCTCACAGGTTTCATTCTCGCCGTCGTCTCCAGCGCCTTCATCGGATCCAGCTTCATCATCAAGAAGAAAGGTCTCCAGCGAGCCGCCGCGTCGGGGCCTCCAGCTAGTGAGTAGAGAAGTTTCTAGATTTTCAGTACAGGCGTAACCCAATCTTCATGTTTGATTTTCCTGCTCTGTTGATTTGGGCATTGGTTGCATACAGTTCCAACTGTAGTGAAAATTGAAATCTTGTTTGATTTGATTGGTTTTAGCTATTTAGTTTGATATTAAGTTTTTTTTTCCTTAAAAAAAAAAAAAAAAAACGCTTTTGCATTGAACTTGATTGAATTTGATGGACTTAAATGCTAAAATCATCAAAAGAACTGTCTTTTTTGGTCATCTTGACAGGGCTACGTGTACAGTTCCCACTGTACTGAAAGGTAAAGTTTGTCTCAGTTGATGGGTTTTTAGCCGTTCAATTTGGCATTTTTTCGATTCTTTGTGTTGAATTGGTATGAATTTTGATTAAATAAGTGCTAAAATCGTAAAAAATGTGATTTTTTGCACTTCCTGCTGAGCGATATGTACAGTTGGAACTGTATGTGAGTGGATGCCACTGGCTTAACTTCATTGTGATGGAGGATTGTTTTGTTTGTTAATATAAGGTTCGGGTGGATACGGGTATTTATTAGAGCCACTTTGGTGGATTGGCATGGTGACGAGTAAGTCATTACTGAATTGTAGAACTCTGTAAAATTCTTCTTATGTTGATTTTTGAAAACTGTGAGGAAATTTGATATGGGTATTTGTATTTCTTCAATTTTTGGCAGTGATTGTTGGGGAAATTGCCAATTTTGTAGCCTACATTTTCGCCCCTGCTGTGCTTGTAACACCACTTGGAGCATTGAGTATAATTGTTAGGTGAACTGGATTTTCGTTTTGTGATCTGTTATGTTGAATCTTAGTGAACCTACATTTGGTTGCTCTGAATTGGATTTGGTTTGGATTTTCCAATTCAATGGAGTATGAAATTCTTTCTTTTGCAATTATTTTAGCAGAAATAGGGCCTATGAAACTTAAATTAAATGACATTTGATTGGCATACAGAACAACAAACAAACTGTGGGTTTGGAATGGGTGCTGCTGGCTCTCTGCTTCCAATTCCCAGGCACCAGGCTCCAATTTCATACAACCAAATGCAGTTTGAGTGTTTGAAATAGTTAACTTTATGGTGTTGATTATATTTGTTGCATTTGCAGTGCTGTTTTAGCACACTTCTTACTGAAAGAGAAACTGCGTAAAATGGGGATATATGGGTGTGTTCTGTGTATAGTGGGGTCTACACTGATTGTTCTTCATGCACCTAGTGAACATAGTTTGAGTTCAGTCGAAGAAATCTGGGAATTAGCAACTCAACCAGGTATATGGATGAATTTGGATGCTTTTTTTGTTTTTATTTTATTTCTATTTTTTATTATTTAGTTTCACTAATGATATTATTTGATTTAATTGGTCCAGCCTTTCTTTTGTACACGGCCTCAGCAATAGCTGTAGTTTTGGTCTTGGTGTTGTATTGTGAACCACGCTATGGGCAGACAAATATAATGGTTTATATTGGCATATGTTCCATAATTGGATCTCTGACGGTTAGTTTTTTTCCCTTTTTTTAGCATTTTATTTATAGCTTTATAACAATATTAAATCTAATACAATGGATGTCAGAATCACGATGTTCCAAGATTGATGATGTAATATCTGGCACATATTAATATGAACTAATATTTTAGAATCTAGAAATTGAATTGATGAGAAAACCTATATTTAGCAGAGCATTTCCCGCTGCTTATCAGAGAAAAAAAGTTAGAAAGTCTTTGTATTCTTTTGCTAGTACAGAGGAACCTCCTCCTATACCTTTGTATGGCAGGTGTTAACATCAGATCATTCAAGAAAAAAAAAATGTTGACTATTAACTATTAATAGAATGTAGGGATTAAAAAATTCCAATCCATAGGGGTAGCTCAACTGTAGATGCTCTTACTGCCATATGGGAGAGCAGTTCTAGGGGGAGGGGTCATGTATCTGTGGTTTTCCCCATGGGTATATCCGTCAAAAAGGGGAAATTTTTTTGATCCGTATATCAATTATATGTTTATAAATAATCAATATCTTAATCTTAATTGGATACTAGATCCTAAGATTTTTGTTGGATCAAAATGACATCTGAAATTCGTTTTATTATTTTAATTATTCAGTATTTGTATTGTTTTTTTCACTTTATATGATATTGTATTTTTTTTATTTTATCGCATATTATATATCATATATTTCTCTATAAAAATAATCTAATTATTAGATTGGAAGCTTTTTGTATGCTATACATATACACTGTACTTCTAGACATATAATAACTAAATACATAGTGGAAATAGATACTCAATCAACCCAATCAACCCAATCAACCCTGTCATGTAATAGAGTAGGAGGTTCCTCCTCGCGAGTTTGCATCAAAGTATTATCCCTTTAAATATGCTTGTCTAATGCAATAAATTATCTGCAGAACGCAGACCCCTGTATGTGTGTATGTCATTTAAGCATCTATTCTTTTGTGCTATGACAAAAGATATTTACTCTTGGATTAGCCCCTATTCTATTGGTTTCATATATCTATTCTCTTTACTCTTTTTGCAGGTTATGAGTATTAAAGCTATAGGCATTGCAATAAAACTCACATTGGAGGGTTCAAGCCAGGTAGCTCACTTCCAAACATGGGTTTTTGCAATGGTTGCTATTACCTGTATTATCACTCAGTTGAATTATTTAAACAAGGTTAGTTCTGTTTTGTTCTTTTTCAATTATTCAAGGTACAAGTGATACTAGAAGTTTGTGATATTAGATTAATGGTCATCTAATGTGTAAATCCCTTTTATTTTTTTCTAATAAAACTGTTGTTTCCTATAAAAAATGCTGAACAAAAGTGTAATGTTATTAGAGAATCGACTTTTTCTGTACTTCAGGTCATGAGAATACAACTTACTCTAATGGCCAAAAGATTGGACTGGGGATTTTTAACTCCTTGACTGGGATGAGCTTTTCTTGGACTTCATTTAATGCAGATCTTTGACTTGCAAAGAGGTTTTGAGAGTTAAAAATGGTGTCATTGTGTGTGCTAGAAATCTATGACCATGCACACAAAGTTTGTGTTTGGAAAAATGTGGACAAATTTGTGAGTTTATAAACTTGAGTAAACAGGTACAATCTTGAAATTATCATCTGATTTTTCTTTAATAAAGAACAATGAAAAGAGAAAAAAAAAGGAAAAGAAAAATGCAGTCTTGGAGCTCAGGTACTTGATCTTGGATTATAGGTGCTTCAAGCTTGAACTAAATTTGAATACTTGAAGAACTTTGAACCTCTGATCTTAAATTTGAAGGCTTTGAAGGAGACTTGAAGAACTTCAAGGTTTTGAATGCAAGCCTTAGATCTTTTGAAGTGTGTTCTAAAAGATTGGAGCCTACTCTATTTATTGAGGTTGGAAAGATAACATTTAGGTTGTCTTAAACCTTTTCAATATTACTGCCTTATTTTTTTATAAATGCTTAAATATATTTTGGTAATTATATTTTGATTATCAAAATTTAATACTTTTATTCATTCTCTTTTTGTTAGGAAAATAAACAGAAAGCATAAAAAGACGCATAGAAAATTGTAGGGGATGCATTCCATCTACAAACACAGTGTACAAGAAGGGCACAAAATGATAGCACCAAGGCTAAGATACTCAATTCCTATGTTATCCACAAAATCCAAAAAGGGCAATTAATAAAAGCCCACAACAATGAAGACTTTAGGATTGCATCTTTCAACTTTATGCAAGATTGATTTATTTCTTTAAAAGATCTTCAAAAACTGGCAGATTCTTGGTACCTACTAAAAAACTGTTCCAGCTGAGAAGGTTTTCTATAACTAAAGAGGGAAAAATCCAAGAGACAAATTATAATTCGTTTGCCATGAATGTGAATGTGGGCTGTCAATTCCATATCATTATTACAAAGACAACACCCATTGGCTAATCTCTAACCTCTCTTCATGATGTGGTCTTAAGTTCAAACTTTCTCCTAGGCACAGAAGAGAAAAAACCAAAAAAAAAAAAAAAAAAAAACAAAAGAGCTTTGAAGGCACTCTAGGGTTCCAAATCAGCTTAGGAAGGAATGAGAAGGGTTCTTTAGAAACTTGGGCTGGGTTGTATGATTTGATGGACCAAGGCTTCTCACACCCAAACTCCCTATGGTCTTTTCAGAACAAACAATCAGCATCTTACTGGATGAATTTTCTTTTCAAGAAGGCCTCCACCCACAAAAGATTTGTTCGAATTTTTTCTAGCTTGCTTTGCACCTTTATTCATTCTTATAATTGTATTATAATTATCAAAATATATTATTTTTCAATTTGATTGGAAGCCTATTTGTCTTCCTTTTGGTGTGAGCCTCATGTGACATATGACATTGTTTTATTTGTGGATCTCCTTCAACTATAATGTTACTTTATTGGAAGGAATTATTGTCACATGAGGAATTTTGATGTCTTGCATCATATGCCTTGTGACATGTGCCAAGTTTCAATTTAAGCAAGATAGATATGTTGTTTGTGATTTTTCCATTAATTATGCATGCAATCAATGAGAAAGGGAGGTTTTTTTTTTTTTTCTTTTTTTGTCTTTCCTCTCCTTTAGGCTTGTGCTGTTTGACAGTTGTTATATGTCTTGTGTACTTTGGTGCACTCATTTGGGCACTCTTTTTATATTATACTCTCTTTATTTACCTATCTATATATATATAGAACTATAAAACTATACAAATTAATATTGAAACACTTATAACTTGATGAGGTGTGTTTGGAATTGTGGTCATTTTTATGGTGTTTATTGCAGTTAGATATTGAGATGAGAGGGGGAAAGTGTTGGGTTGCGATAGAGTCAAAGACGTTTGAAGTTTCGATAGAGGAAGTCAGAGGGAAGCTAAAAGGTACCATTGTGGAGAGGAGTAGAGGTCTCTCCTCTTGGATTCGGTTTGGAGCTTTAAGTTTGAGAAAACTATTGGAAGGTTTTGAAGAATGTTGCAGGGAGGAGAAGGAAGGAAGAATGGTTAAAGTCTGGGAGGAAGAGGGAAGAAAGTTCAGGTTGGAGAGGCGTGTAAACGGGGCGGGGAGATATGTCTTATGTTCTGTTGTTGATGTAGAGACTGAGGGATTTTGCTTAGTTTTCCCTTAAGGAAAGGGTTTGCTAGAAGGATGGGCCATTCTCGCTGAGAAACTACAGTCTTTAGGGGTAGTTACTCAAGAGGAAGTAAAGATTGAAGAGGCACTCCGAGTTGAATCAAAGACGAAAGTGGTGACAATAGAAGGCAAGGATGAAAGGTGCCTTGGAAAAAAGGTGGAGGATGAGAAAAAGACCTTCGTGGATGTTGCTAAGGAACTGACTGGAAGGCTAGGAGATGCGTTATGGCTTTAGGTTGGAGGGAGAGGGTTGAGGGGTAGGGAGGAAGGGCTGGGTTGGTGCTTAGTTGGAAGGTGCGGTGTCGGGTCGATGGTGGAGACGGAGATGGTTTCGTTTAGGAAATGGGGGGAGCGCAACTGGAATCTTAAAAAAGGTGTGAAAGTTTTGAAGCTGGGAGGACCTTTCTTTTTGCTGGAGTTTGAAGATGAAGAGGAGGCAGAGAGAGTGTTAAAGAGGGGGGCGCGCCGCTATAAGGATAATTTGCTGCACTTAGAGAGATGGAGTGAGGAGGCGAGGTGCTTGCAGTTAGGAAGCCAAGCAAAAGAAGTTTGGGTGAGGGTGGTGGGGCTCCCGCTTCACTGTTGGAGTGGAGAGATGTTTAAAAGAATTGGTGACTGCTGTGGAGGTTTTATTAAGGTGGATGAAGAAACAAAAATTTTTTCTTAGCTTCAATGGGCCAGAATTTTGGTGAAGAAGGGGGGGAAATTTTTTTCGTGGATGATGCATTTAGTGGTGAATTCTTATTGTTATGCAGTCCAATTGTGGTGGGAGGTGCTGCCATGGATTTCTCCAGTGGTGCCGATGAAGAACTTGAAAGGAAGAGAGGGGGAAAAGGTTAGGGAAGAGTGGGATGTGGGTTCATGCGTGAGGAGCAGCGGTGGTATGGGGAAGGAGAGTTAGCGTGTAGCAGAGGTTGATGAGGCAGGTTTAGTCAGAAAGAATGGGGGGGAAAGAAAAGGGTGATGGAGACGGGACGGTAGGTTCAGCTAATGGATTTTCAAGCTTTGGGAAGGGGGCTGGAGAAAAGGGGAGTGGAGGGGTGGGCTTAAGTGAGGAGGGGTCTGCTAGGTTTGTTAGTTGCAAGCCCGTTTGTGAGGTTGTTCAAGCCCAAAGGAATTCAGGCTTGGAGTGTGAAGGCCTTGCAATCTTTTCTAGCTCTAGAATGGGTTGGCTTTAAAAGAAAGGGAGACGAGCGGGCCTAGGACGTGTTGGGAGGAGGGGCAACCCAACAGAGGTGTGGAGCGGGCTTCTTGGGATGGCCCTCCAAACATTCTAAGGGATGGGCTGGGCTGTTTGGAAAGCGGGCCTAAGTCGGTTTGGAAAGCGGGGCAGCCTAGTGTTGGAGCGATTTGAGCTTTGAACCCACATAGGGCCTTTGTGGACGAACCTTTAAAAGAAGCTAGGGCTTTGTTTTGTCGACTGCGATCTGAGGGGTGGTTTGCAAAAGAGTTTCTGGCCGGTGGGATGGTTTCTGAAGTGGAGAAAGGGGAGTCAAGAAGGTTTTCTCTAGCGGATGCGTGCCTTTTGGAGGAAGGTTCCCGGTATTCCTTCTTTGAGCCTTCTTCTGTTTGCGTTTGGGGGGGGACGGGTCTCTTCTTCTTCTTCTTCTTCTCCTTTCTTTGGGGTGGAAGGGGCTTTGATTGAGGTAAAGGGGAGCTGTGGTGCTGATGCCTTTTTGAAGGAAAACAAAGGGGAGTCTACAAGTCCTTTGAGTGTGTGTTTGGCGGAAGAAAGGCTTGGTGAGAAGGTTGATGGCGGGTCTTTCCCATTAAAAGAGGGAAGGGATGAAAGGGTTGAGAAAGAGGGTGGGGGGTGATTTGTGGAGGTACGGTTGTTTGGCAAATTTTTGTCATTGTTTGGGAATGCCCACTAAGGGATTTGAAAGTGAGATTTTGAAACTTCTTAATAGAATGAGGGAAAGAAGAGACCGATTTGAGAGGGTGAGCGGAAAAAAGAGGAAAGGACAAAGATCCTCGAGATTTGACCACGAGCTGAAGAAACTTGAATGGTCGATAAATTACGGTGGGTCAGGAGGGGATCAGGGTCATCAGGAGTGTGTTAGATGAGGCTTCGAATCCTTTCGTGGAATGTAAGGGGGGTAAATGATAGAGACAAGAGAAATTGATAAAGGATGTGATTAAAACTCAGAAGGTGGACTTAGTGTGTCTCTAGGAAACAAAAACTCAGGAGATGACTAGTGGAATTGTGAGAAGTCTCGGGGTAGGAAGATGTTTGGAGTGGGGGACTTTGAATTCAAGGGGGAGGGGGGTGGTGTTATGGGATAATAGGGTGTTGTAGATGGTGGAGATGGAGGTGGGTAAATATTTAGTCTCTTGTCGCTATAAGAATTGTGAGGATGATTTTTGATGGATTTTTTCTGGAGTGTATGGGCCCACTGTGAAGGTGGAGAGAGAAGATTTTTTGAGTGAGGTGGGGGCCATTAGAGGTTTGTGGAATGAGCCGTGGTGTGTAGCAGGAGACTTCAACATGATAATGTTCCCTTCTGAGCGTAGTAAAGGAGGCTGTCTGTTCCCGACAATGAGGAGATTCTCAGAGGTGGTTGAGGATTTAGAACTAAGGGACTTGCCTCGCTGTTCACGTGGAGTGGAGGTTTTAATAATCGGTTAAAGTCGAGAATTGATTAGTTCCTCATTTCTGAAGATTGGGAAGTTCATTTTCAGGGGGCCATTCAAGTTGTTTTGGCTAGGCCGGTATCTGATCACTCTCCGATTCTTCTTGATGGGGGAGGGATGAGGAGAGAGCCCACACCTTTTAGATTTGAGAATATGTGGCTGAAGGAGGAGGGCTTTAAAGAAGTGTTGAGAAAGTGGTGGGAGGGGATTCAAGTTAGTGGGTCAACCGGCTTCATTTTGACTGAAAAGTTGAAGGCATTAAAACCAATTCTAAGAAGTTGGGATAAAGAGGTTTTTGGTTAGATTGATTCTAAGAAGCAAAGTGCTTGGAATTTGTTGGATTTTTGGGATAAGGAAGAGAGTGTTCGCTTTCTGTCTTTGGAAGAAAAAGAAGCTAGGAAGGAGGCAAGATAGATGTATAAAAAGTGGGTTCTTTTAGAACAAGCGTCGTGGAGGCAGAAGTCTAGGGAAATTTGGCTGAAGCAGGGGGATAGAAACACAAGGTTTTTTCATCAGATGACTAATACTCATAGAAGAAGAAATCAACTAACTAGAGTAAAAGTGAATGGGAGGTGGTTCACTGAGGAAAGTGAAATCAAAGAAGAGGTGAGCAGAGCTTTCCAAGGTCTGTTGGCAGATCCTGGTGATTGGAATCTCAGTATAGATGGTTTGGTTTTTGAGAGGCTGGAAGAGTTGGATGTGGAGGGGTTGGAAAAGCCTTTCTCAGAGGAGGAGGTTTTTGGTGCGCTATCAGGTTTTTGCGGGGAGAAAACGCTAGGTCCTGATTGTTTCTCAATGGCATTCTAGTAGTTTTCTTGGGATTTTGTAAAGGAGGAGGTAATGAACTTCTTCAGACAATTCCATGAGACTGGGAGTTTTGTTAGAAGTCTGAATACAACCTTTTTAGTGCTGATCCCTAAGAAAGGGGGGGCTGAGGACTTGAAGGATTTTAGGCTAATTAGCTTGGTGGGAGGGTTGTATAAGTGGTTAGCCAAGGTGTTGGCTAACAGAATGAAGGGAGTGTTAGCTAAGGTGATCTCAACGTCTCAAAATGCTTTTGTGGAGGGATGGTAGATTATGGATGCAGTGTCGATTGCTAATGAAGCAATAGACTCCATTTTCAAAAGCAATAGAGGAGGGACGATTCTTTGCAAATTAGACATTGAGAAATCCTATGATCATGTGGACTAGTCATTTCTTTTAGCGGTGTTGGAGAAGATGGGGTTTGGGGAAAGGTGGCGTAGATGGATAAAGTGGTGTTTATCTACTGCTAGGTTTTCAGTTATGGTGAATGGAAGCCCTATTGGATTTTTTTAGAGCTCAAGGGGTTTAAGGCAAGGAGACCCCCTTTCGCCTTACTTATTCGTAGTTGTGATGAAAGCTTTTAGTTGTATGTTGAAGAGAGCAGTTTTTGGAGGTTTTTTGTCGCCTTGTTTGGCTCAAGGAAGAAGGGGTGAAGGGGTCCAGGTCTCTCATTTGTTGTTTGCTGATGATACGTTGATTTTTTGTGAAGCAAAGGAGGAGCAGTTGACGTATTTGTGCTGGCTATTAATGTGGTTTGAGGCAATTGGGTTAAGAGTGAATCTGGAAAAAAGTGAACTGATTCCGGTTGATAGAGTTGAGAATGTGAAAGAGTTGGCTGATGAGTTCGGTTATAAGGTGGGAAAATTGTCCTCCACCTACTTAGGAATGCCGTTGGGTGCTCCTTTTAAATCTGCTGCTGCTTGGGATGGAATAGAAGAAAGATTCCGAAAGAGATTGACTATGTGGAAACGTCAGTACATCTCAAAAGGGGGGAGGATTACCTTAATTCGAAGTACCTTGTCCAATTTTTCGATCTATTTTATGTCTATTTTCCAGCTACCTAGGGTGGTTAGAATGAGATTGGAGCATATTCAAAAGGATTTTTTGTGGGGTGGTGGGGCGCTCTTGAGCAAAAACCGCACTTAGTAAGGTGGCCGATTGTGTGTGTAGACAAAAGAAAAGGAGGGTTGGGGGTTAAGAGTCTTAGGACTTTCAATAGGGCTCTCCTTGGCAAGTGGGTTTGGCGCTTTGCAAATGAAAGAAAGGCCCTTTGGAACCAAGTGATTAGAAGGAAATACGGGGAGGAAAGAGGAGGGTGGAGCTCTTGAGAGGCTAGGGAGGCCTATGGAGTTGGGTTGTGGAAAGCAATAAGTAAGATGGGACATCTAGTAACCCCTTCTTTTGGCTTTGTGGTGGGTGATGGTAAGAAGGTGAGGTTTTGGAAAGACAAGTGGTGTGGAACCACCCCTTTGTGCGAGGATTTCCCTTCATTATTTGCTCTAGCAACTTCCAAAGAGGCTTGGGTAAATGAAGTTTGGACAGCCGCGGGAAAAGAGGGGGGGGGGGGGGGGGGGGGGAAGTTGGACTCCTCGTTTCAATAAACCTTTCAATGATTGGGAGTTGAAAGAAGTGGAAAGGTTGCTTTGTTGCTTGGATGAGAAGAAGGTTAGTGGAGATGAGGAGGATAGGGTGAGGTGGATGGATTCAAAGGATGGGGTTTTTTCAGTAAAATCTTGGTATAGGGCGTTGCAGCCGATGTCTCTTGCTTCTTTCCCTTTGAAGATTATTTGGAACTCTTGTGTGCAGCCCAAATTAAACTTCTTTGCTTGGGAGGCTTCGTGGGGAAGAGTTCTAACCTTGGATTGTTTGCAAAAGAGGGGTTGGGTTTTGGCTAATAGATGCTTTCTGTGCCAAACGTGTGAAGAGTCGATTGACTACCTCCTCCATTGTGAAAAAACAAGGGAAGTGTGGATGTTGCTCCTTTCTTTTTTTTTTGGAGTATCTTGGGTTTTTCTTTTTTCGGTAAAGGAAACCTTTTTAGGGTGGAGGGGCTCTTTTGTGGGTAAGAAGAGGAAGGTGGTGTGACAAGTGAGATCGTTATGCTTGTTTTGGGTCATTTGGAAGGCTAGGAATAGAGTTGCTTTTGAGGATTGCGTGCTGTCCATTTAAAGGCTAAAAGTTTCTTTTGTGTATTTACTTTGGTCGGAAACCAAATTGTGGATAAAAGATGGTCCTTCAACCTTCATAGATTTTATAGATTGGGTGTGTTCGCAATGAGGGAGAAGGTTTTTTGTTTTTTTCCTTGTTGTTTGGGTCCTTTTGTAAGGGAGTGAGTTTCTTTATACTATAATTCTGTGGGTCACTATTTTAGCGCCTCTTTGCAATACAATTTTTTGCTTATTGATCAAAAAAAAAAAAAAAAAAACTTGATGAGATAATAGAGGCTTGTCCAATTTTTATGGTTAATTCAAGAATGGAAATATTTTGCAAAATTAATCTAATATAACATTCATATCCTATGGTAGATCTAGGGGAAAGTAAAAAATAGAAGCAATCCCCTAAAAAAAGAGGCAATAACAAGAAAAAAACATGAAT
Organism: Vitis cinerea var. helleri x Vitis rupestris; assembly: GCA_945999865.1. Classification (NCBI taxonomy): domain Eukaryota; kingdom Viridiplantae; phylum Streptophyta; class Magnoliopsida; order Vitales; family Vitaceae; genus Vitis; species Vitis cinerea var. helleri x Vitis rupestris. Next base: position 16,901,106 of record OX253934.1, read on the forward strand.
TTTTTTCTAACTTGATGAGATGGTCTACAAGACATACTCCTATGAAAGTGGAGGGCTAGGGCCTTAGAAATTTGCTTGTCCTTAATAGAGCTTTATTAGGCAAGTGTCTGTAGAAGTTCATTATTGAATGAGATAAGTTGTTAAGGTTAGTGATTAAGGAATATTTTGTGGAACTAGAAGTGGGGATCTGCAGAAGGATGTATAAGGGTACGATAGTTTGTGAAGCAAGCCATGCAGAAAGATTGGGAGGCCTTTAGTGGATATGCGTGAATCTTGATAGGAAATGGGGTGAACCTAATTCTAGCATGATGTTTGGTGTTTGGAGAGAGCCCTCAAGGATCAATTCATATGTCTTTTTCCTTAGTTATAGAGAAAGGGCCTCAGTAGATTTGGGGAAATATCATTATCGATTAATAAATGTGGATGGGTAATGGTATCTTGAATTTGTGTTGATCCTGTAGGAAGCAAGAGGATCCTGGTAATTATATTTTTTCATTGTAATATTTTTAATGGCCTATGTACTCATCTTTTCTTGGCTTATGACATTTCTTGAGTAATGCCTTTCTTTGTAGGGAAACTAAGGTTTGTTGGCATTGTAGGTTTATAAGGAAGAGCAAACGGAAGTTTGGAATTTGGCATTGCATAGCTTGTTCTATTGCTTGTGGAAAGAAACATGAGCATCTTTGATTAGGTTTCTCTTTCATGGGCAAAGGAGGGAAACTTATCTTTCTTTGACTCTTAGAAAATTTCATGATATCTTGAGTTGGTGGCCCTTAGCATTTGCTTTTGCTTGCTTTTTTTCTTTTGAGAGTTTTATACTTCCCATCAATGTTGTAAAAGGCTGAAGGCAATTTTGAGATGTTTTGCCCAAATGAGGTGAGGCATAAGCCTCAACTTAAACAAATAAATAAAAAATAATAATAATATTCTAAAAAAAATCATAAAAAATATTAATAAAATCACATTAACATTAAAGAATAAAAAAACCATAAAATTCATAAATACAAAATTAATTGTTTGTCATTGTCAATAATTTTTAATTTAATTCCTCCTCTTTTCTAAAGTTCAACTTTCTCTTGTGATTACATCAAATAATCTTCAGCACTATCATCACTATTACTAGTCGGATTCTCCAATGAATCATAATTATATCCAATTCTCTATTATCCTTTCCATCAGTGTTAATTTCAATGCATTCTTTTTCTTCATACATCAATTTTAGTGGTATTTTTCTTTATTTATTAATTATAAGATAATGTTGTTGGTTGAGTTCTTGCTAAAAGATAGACTATTTGTTGATCCTTTAGCGCGCATTGTATACAACCTATGTACCTTGGTACACTATTTTATTTTATTTTATTTTATTTTTTGGCTCTTGGTTTCAAAATATTATTATTGCCAATAAAAAAAATAATAAGATGATGATTATATACAAGCTCATTCACTAGTTCCCCCTTTTCTTCTTCTCAATCTTCCTTTCCCCCTCCATTTAGAGGGATAGTTGGAAGTGAACAAAAATGTTATTTTGTAGAAAGGTTTAACCCAAATTTCCCTTTTCCCCCTCCATTAAAAAGACAATTGGAAGTAAACAAAACTGTTATTTTGCAAAATGTTTAACCCAAGCCTAGACTAAGATGAAACTTATACTATCATAAGCAAAAGCCCACAAGAGGATAAAACCCATTAAAAATCATTGTATTGTGGCTTAAACCTCTTATAAAGTATGTACCAAAGGCCCACAAAAGTTCCAAACCCATGAAAACCATTTGAATATTTAAGGCTTAAAGCCTTAATAGTCTTGAGACTATAACCTCAAAGCTCTAAGTCTTGTTATGCTGAGGCTTAAGCCTTAATTACCCTAAGGCTATCTCTTGAAGGCTAATTTAGATAGTCTAGCCTTGAGGTAGGTCTCGAGGCATAAGCCTCAATAACATTTCAAAACACTGCATTCCATGTACTAGGGTTCACCCTGTATTGACACTTTTGTTGTCATAGCAATTTACACCACAAAAAAAGAAAAAAAGAAAAAAAATGAAAGATGGTTTTGCTTTCTATGAAAAAATAAACAAATATATTGAAAACTTGGGGAAAAAAAGGAAAGGTTAATCTAGTTAAGATCTTTGAGCAAATCATTCAAGCATTGATGCCCTTCTTTCTTGTAGAAAATTTTGTTAGCTAGTTATTGGGACCTAAATAAGAGAATATCCTTGTGACAAGAACTTCTGACGAAGGAGTGAAATGATAGTTAAATGACCATTGACTATTGTTGTGTTGTACTTCTTTGATTTGTTCATTAGTCATGTGCAGCCATATTGGCAAGGTTAGGGTATTGGCAAGGGTATGCATGTTGTACATAGCCAAAACCATCTTGTATCAATACCGAAGTTAGGATTCATGAAAATAATTTTCTTTAGTCTCTCAATTCTCTATTGGAATAGATGGAGCCCTTTGGTGAGGTTGGATGTTAGGTATAGGTTATGAGAAGGTTTGCTTCCCACGAAACCCCACTAATGGTCAATTCAGATTGGTGTGTGATGATTGCAACAATATGAAAGCAGCAACAATTTTCATCTCATGCTTCTCTATTATCATGACATATATAGATAAAATAAAAATGACATCATATTAGAAAAAGTTGATACTTGATTGGAGGTTGCTGATGGTGAGTAGTGAAGGTCACCTCCCATCCAATGAAGGGGCATATGTCATAAGGGGCAACAACTTTAGTGGTAACAGTGGTATTGAAAAATGTGATATTGGCTCAATTAAATGTAGTATGATTCACTATTAGGGATGACAACGGGACGGGTTCAAGGCAGGTTGCCCCCATCCAATCTCCGCCCTAGTTATATAAATTAATTCCCATCCTTGTCTTGACAAAAATTTAAACGATGTGGGTAGAGAAATTTTCCATACAAGCCCCGTCCTACTTTGCCCCATTTAATTCTGTTAATTGTTTATTATTATAAAATTTCTAATGATATTAAAAATAAATATAATTTATAGATAAAAATTTATAAGTTTTTATACTATTTTCAAAAAGATATAATTTTTTTTTATATAAAAAATTGTGTTAAAAAAAGAGAAAAAAGAAAAAATCAAATTAAATTATTTTTATTTAATCATATATAAACAGGGCAAGACCTGCCTTGGCCCTATTTTTTCAAACCAAATTAGGTTTTTCACAAACCTGTCCTATTGGGGGCGGATACCTAGAAAAACCACATTGTCATCCCTATTCATTGTTAAAGGTAATGACGAATGAAATTAGAAAGTGTTGCACATATTTTCCTTTTCTTTTCATTTTATTTAAAAATTTAGCCTACCTTACGATACATGATACTGAAAATTTTCGTGGAACATTTACTAACACACTGCATTCAATTATTATTACTAGTTTCTGCATGTTAGTGATCTCTTTTTCCCAACTCCCAAAGTCACTTTGCCTTATTCACTTGTAAGATTGTTCACTTACTTGAAGCATTTTCCCTATTTCTGAAGGTCACATTTTTCCATATCACAACATGGTATATGAATTCTCCATTGTCAGTTATCAGCAAATAGATAATCATTTTACATCTTTTCCTATCTCCTTGCTATGACTTAGGTTATCTAAAAGAAATAGGCAATAAATTGGGAAATTGGACCCCATGGGAAGTAAAGCAAGGCTCTACATTGTGATACATGATACTGAAAATTGATTTCTGGAACCTTTACTTTGATACTGGATTTTGATGTTGTTTCCAGTTTCCAGTTTCACAAATTTCTGTAACTTGCTATTTTAATTCTTCCACTTTATTAGCGAATAGAGAATCCTGCTGCATCTTTTCTTCTCCTTGCTATTGACCAAGGTTAACTAAAAGAAACAGAAAATAAATGGAAAATGGGATCACAGGGTTCCCTTTTGTTGAGTGGATAGATGAATTACCTAGTCAGATGCAGGTTGTATTAAATTCTCATCTATTGGTCCCTTCTAATTAGTACTTGGTAATTACTTTAAGAGTTATCGAGAAAGTTAAGAGTTCACTTTGGTTGTTGACATAAACCTATATGGGCCATTGGTCATACAGTGAGTGTCTCTAATAGGAAGGCTTAACCAGACAAGGTTGTGTCACATCCTCATGCTTAATTATTATCATGATTGTTTATGCGTTTTGCATGTTCTTTAAAGCTTAACTTTCAGATCAAAGTCAGAATTCAGTTAACCAAATTTTGTTGCGTCCAAGTTAATGTTCCATAAAGTTATTGACTTCATCTTTTAAGTCAAGTAATTCTACTCTTAGTGAACCACTTATTCACATTTAACTGAAGGCATGTGGTCATACACCATTGAAAGGTTTAGGGCCCTTTCTTTGGTTTTTTTTTTTTTTGTTTTGTTTTCATTATTTATTTATTTATTTTAATTTTTAATCCCATTTGTCCCAAATAGATCTAATAAGCATCTGGATGGAGATTATCCTTTGATATTTTAAGGTACATTTTAGCCTAAGTTCAGCTTGATGTGTATTGGTCTATTATCAAACAGTTTAAACTTTTAGATGAAATCTGGCATTTGTTGAGCCCATGTGCAGGTGAGATTGCATTTGTGGTAGGGTGTTAGGGCTTTATGATGTACATGGTCGACTCACTACCTAATAGTTTAAGCATTTGGATAAAATTGGCTACTTAACAAGACTAATGTTTTATGGTCTTAGAAGTGTAACACGTTCAAAGAAAAGCTACAAGTTGAAAAATTCAATAAGATATAGATGTTACATGCAGGGTTGCATCCTCTTTTCTATTTTGGTGGAGTATATACTCTCAAATCAAAGCATGCTAACTAATCAGAAGAAAGGTACTTAATACTGGTCTTCTTTGTTTTGTGTTTTGCACTTTCTGAGTTTAACTGTGAGAATTTTGTCTCATATTTGGAAGTCTGATAATCTTCTTTGTTTTGCATTCTCATATTTTCTTTTAGTTTGTCAGCTTCTATTCTCTTGGGATTATAGACTGTATAAAAGTGAGCTACCTACTTTGTTGTCAAAACGGTAATCCACCACATATGGTTCAGAAGGCCATGATTACTTTCATTCTTTTTTTCCTTAATTGCATTTTTTTCCTCATTACCGGGTGGTAGTTTACAGAATTGGTGGATTTTGGGGTTGATCTTCTGTTTTCAAAAGTTTTGTTGAACCATGTGGAAAGATGGAGGAGGAGGTTTGGTTTTGGTTTGGGTTGTCAAAACCAGTGTAGGATCTATTAGCTGAGTTTGAATTTTGTAGATAAAGACAAGTCAAGTCTCCGTATTGCTGCTTCTCAGTTTCTTAAAGTGTCATATTGTTGTTTTAGTAATGGTTGGATTCTTTGTTTTATTTAAATATTAACAGCATGTTTTTTTATTGAAGTGGATCTCATCAAAATAAATATGTAGAACTGAGGAATATTTGGGATTCTACGACCTCTCAGATTGATAAGAATAATGTGCTTATTAGAACTGTCATATCCTTTCCTGCTATATTTGAACTATTGAGTTAGATTCAAAAGTAGTTGAGTTTGCAGTTAGACAACATTAATACGAATGTAATGAGACCATGAAAGAACATGTTGTGGATAATTTATTGTATACCAGCTCGAGGAAATGCTAAAAATGTTTAGATTGTGTGATATTGGGGAATTAGAAAAGCAATATTTAGTGCCAGAGCCTACCATTTTGATTAAAGATGTGAACATTTTCACTTTCATTTTTGCTATTTTCTTAGTCTGCCAAGGTCTGTTTTAGAAATCAATCTAGATTAATGACTGAGTTTGGCTTGTCTCCAGGCTTTGGATACATTCAACACAGCGGTTGTTTCTCCAATATATTATGCTCTGTTCACATCATTCACAATTTTGGCCAGTGCCATAATGTTCAAGGTACTTCCATGTTCAATATATTGAAATGCTTCTTCCTTTTCTGTTTTAAACTGTAACATACTTCTCTGTTATTTTAGGATTGGTCTGGTCAGAGTGCTAGCAGTATTGTTTCAGTGCTGTGTGGATTCATAACTGTGCTTTCTGGCACTATGGTTTTGCATAGTACAAGAGAACCGGATCCACCTCTTATTACAGGTATGTACATGCAAGAAAATCTCTGACAAACCATGCATAGGCAATGTGTTGCACTTATTCATGCTTGTGGGAATTAAAAAGGTGTTTCAGTAGATTTGATCCAGTATGTATGAATTCATGCCATTGAGTGGCCTCATGATTGTGCATATAAGTACCATGCATAGGCATTGTGTTGCACTTATCCATGCTCATGGGAATTGGAAACCTCTTTCAGTAGATTGGATCTAATTTTTATAAATTCATGCCAGTGAACCTGTCAACCCTCATGATTGCACATGTAAATTTGTGTGTGTGTGTGGGCATGTGCTGCCATAGGTAGCTTGGCTGAGAGGTGTGTTCCCCTATTCATGATTGGGATGTTCCAGGATTGAGTTTTGGACTTATCTGATGCATGATTCTTGGGATAGAGGTTGTGTATCTGTGGTTTTCTTGCTCTTATGATTGTGAAAAACTTATGATACTTTTTCTTATATAAACAAAATTTCACTAAGTACATCATCTTACATGTATGTTATGAAGCATATATGATACACAATATGGTACATGATAAAATGATACAAGATATTGTCTATCATATATGATGCAATTGTTTATATAAGTTTTAAGAGAAAAAAAATAGTCAAAGTTAAAAATTTATTTTGGAGAAGTCATGTTAATTGTATGAAATGCACTTTATGATAAAAAGGAAAGGAAGAAATAGATTGATTGTGAAAACCCATTCCATTATATGTAGATATTATTTGCTTTGGGCCTAAAGAGCCCTCACAACTTTGGAATGCGTTTACTTTAGTAAGAGAAGCTCATATATATGGTATAAAAACTTTTTCTCCTATTGGATGTAAGATATCACAATCATTCTCTTATACAGACATAATGTTCTCATTGTGTCCTAAAGGATTGCAAGACCAAATAGATAAAACACCCCTTGTGAGATAAAAAAAATAGTCTCACATTGGAGTCGGTGATCGGCTTTAATACCATTTACAATGATCGGTTCCCTCCTATGTAAATATTGTTTACTTTGGAACTATTAGGTCTTCATAGCTTTAAATTATGTGTACACAAATTGAAAGAAGCTCATTATACATATATATATATATATATATATATATATGTAGTGTCTAGAACTTATTTTCTTAACCGATGTGGGATATTGCAATTACCTCTATGTAGATATAACCTCTTCGTTGTGTCCTATGGGATTTTAGGTTAACATACACAATCATCCTTTATGGGTCAGACAAATAGATTTCCACACTAGGGGCTCTCTAATGACTTGAACCTGAATGCTAGGGTTTCATGGTCATTTCACAAGGGAAGCCCGAAGGCTTGACATGAGAGTCACCCAACAAGTTGAAATAATTAACAACATGCTAATCACCAAACCTATCTAAAGGAGTGATTAAGCCAACAAAATATCTTAACAAGAAATTGTCTTTCTATTCAAAATCCATGAATCAAACTATGATGATCTCCCAAAATAGTAATAGCAAAATAAACCACGAATAACAAAATGTATCCAATTAAACTAATCTCACAACTAAAGAAATAAATGGACTTCTCGAACTCCTACCTATGTCACTCCTTACTAGAATCAAATGTACCTAAAAGTATTTAGTGAAATGAGTAGCTTGAAAGCACAATAACAGGTAAGAGGTCCAGTCAATTTATATCTTAAAAAAAGAAAAAAAAAAAAAAAGGAAATATTTGCAACATGAACCTAATCATGCAAAATAAACATGCATTACATGTGCTAATTTCTAGAACCATCTCTAACAAATTTTTTCGATAAATGTGCACATATGGTCAAGAATTTTGGTTGTTAACAAAAAGTGTCTTTCATAGTGGGACTTATAGAAGTGACTATCCTCATATATTCCTTACATGTTCGTGGCCGAAACTGAAACTAATCTAATTATATACCATAGGTTAGTAACTATTCTATTGTTTGGGTTTTGATCATCATTACCCCCTAAGGGAAATAAAGGTTAACAACTTTTCACTTGTTGATGAGGGTTAGATAGTTAGAATGCACATGCAAGGTAAAATATAAAAAATTCAAAATAATGCCTAATTTCAGTACTTCAAAATTATGTAAGCCTTTTTATGATTTACAAAAGAATATACTTGATCATTTATAGTAAAAAAAAGTTCGCGGAACAACTTACTTGAGCTTAATAATTCCAAATGAATGGAGTTGTAAAATTTTCTATGAATCACTTGAGAAATTTAAAAAAAAAAATTAGATTGCCTATTAGAGTTAATGAACAAGAAATCTCATGTGCAATATGAGGCCTCCTCCGCCAACATTAAAAACTTTCTTCTAGCAAAGTTAAAGTGGTAGGTAAAATAAAGGATATTGAGGCCACTTAGCACCCATCCTTGAAAAGAAGATAAATGACTTTTGTGTTGCTAGTAAATATGCCAATGACTTATGGGATTAAGTTAGATAGCAAATTGGTGTCTAATATTGATGGCCTGATCTCATTATTAAGGGACCCAGAATCAGATGATTTTGAATATGCCTTTTTCTAGTGAATTTCCCAAAAAAAAAAAAAAAAGAATTCTACTCTCTCTTAGGGTTTTGACCAGGATTTTCTTTTCTCCAAATTGATATGATAGAGACCAATTCATGTCAATAAGGCATAAATGGATCCCCTTTTAGGAGAAGTGATTTGGGGCAACAAATATATTTTAGTTTGAAGTATTCTTTTAAATATCTTAGGTAATTTATAAGAAATTTTGGAACCTTGTTTTTTTAAATTGTTGCACTTAGGTAAGGGGATTCCATGAATATATATATATATATATATATATATATATTGTTATGAATGAGCAAGTATATTCTTTTGTAAATTCTGAAAAATGCTTAGATAATTTGAAATACTGAAATTTGGAATTATTTTGAATTTGTTTATATTTTGCTTTACATGTGCACTCTAGCTATTTGGCCTTAGTCAACAATAAACAAGATGTTAACTTTTATTACCTTTGGTGAGGGTAATGATGATCTATAAATATGATTAGTAGGATAGTTATTGACCTATGGTATACCATTAAATTGGTTCTAGTTCCTTCTACCAACATATAGGGAATATTTGAGACTAGCTACTTTTGTAAGTCTCATTATGATGAACACTTTTTTCAATAAATGTGCATATATATGCACATTTATCGAAAAAAATGGAGAATTTTATAAAAATTAGCTAATGCACGCTTATTTGTATTATTAGGTTTCATGTTGCAAACATTCCCTAGTCTATTTGATTTGATTTTATTTTGAAATAAATGTAGTTGATCTTTGCCTCTTATTGGGCTTTCAAGCTCACTCTTTTTATTAAATATTTTTAGATTCACTTGGTTTTGATATGGAGTGATGTGGGTAGAAGGGGCTCAAGAAGTCCATTTATTTATTTAACCATGTGATTAGTTTAATTGGATACTTTTTGTTATTAGTGGTTTATTTTGCTACTACTATTTTGGGAGATGAATTTTTTGAATGGAAAGATGTTCTCTTATTAAGACATATTGTTGGCTTAATTATTACTTTCGACATGTTATGTGATTAGCATGTTGCTAATTATGGGTCACTCTTATATCAAGCGTTTGGCCTTTCCATGTGAAATGACTTTGTACCTTGGTCTTCGGGTTTAGATTGTTGTAATATTTGACATCGAATAGCTGAAAAGTTCCCGACACCATATATATATATATGGGCTCATGTTAACCATATAGATGTGTTTTAAAGCCGTGAGAGCTAATGAGCCTATAATGGACAATATCTACATGGAAGCAATTGGGTCGTTAGATTGATCCTTAGGTAAAAACACTACATTTGTTGCTAGAGGTACACATGAAATATTAAAGCTTAAATGCAATGATTGTTGTAGTGAATATCAAAGAGGGATTGAGTTGAATGATTTGACTTTTGCTTAACGTATTAGTTTTTTTTTCTCGAATGCTTTGTTCCCTTTAAGGGAGTAAATGAAGATGAATTTGAAAAGTTCAAACTTTAAAGATGATATTAAAAAAAAAAACACACATTTATAGTCTATATAAGTGCTTTTTTCCACGAGATTTTAGAGTAAGGTTATGAAAAGTTATTAAGATATGATGGAGGAACTTTAGATCAAGATCAAATTTAAGATAGAAGATAGCAAGAGAGTTAAATTTTAGAAAGATGATTGGCTTGGTGAATCGCATTTTTGTCTATCCTTCTCCATATTGTATTCCATAGTTATGTCAAAAGATGCTTGGATTGCAAATGAATGAGAGGTCATAGGTGGGACAGGTTTTTTTTTTTTTCAGATAATAAAAAGAGGTGCCAAAAGAGTGACTCAAGGTATACAACACCTATACACCCACTGCCAAAACTACTTAAATGGGAGAAAGAACAAAATAGAAGGGGCTAAAACAATCTCAACAAGAGCCTAACCAATCAAAGAAACTAAAGTCAGAGGATAATCTTCTATAAACAACTTTGTCTCTAACCAAAAAGATCATACAAAAAAACTTTTTAGCCTTTGTATCAAAAGCATGTCATCATCGAAGGTCATTCTATTCCTTGTCTTCCACACCTTACAAAAGATGCATAATGGAGTTGCTCTCTAAACCTTCTTGTGTTTTTTGCCCACAAAAGAACCATGCCCCAATAGAGTTTGTCTAACCGACAATGGAGGCAAGCACCTATGACACCTTAAACAAAGTAAAGAGCAATTCTCATAAAACCTTTGTTTTTACTTAGTGAATAAGAAGGTGATCTATGGTCTTTTCATCCTTCTGGCACATATAACATCTATTTGCTAAGGATCACCCTCTTTTTTGAACTAGATCCAAGGTTAAAGCTTTTCTCCACATTGCCTCCCTTTTCTCCACATTGCCTCCCAAGTAAAAAAGCTAACTTTAGGCTGCACCCTCAAGTTCCAAATGCTTCTCAATGGGAAAGAAATGGAGCCACTTGGTTCCAATGTTTTGAAAACCATATTGGACTGACCAGTTCAACCATCAAGTGGACACATCTTTAGTTTGATTCTCACTTTTGGACAATTTACATTTCGAACTGGTGGAGAGTCGCTTGAACTGGTGGTCGAACTGTTGAATTCTGCGAACCAGCTGGTTATGTGGGAACCAGGTGGGTCAGTCACATATGGCTTGGGCATATTTTAAATTCAGTCCGAAACAAGCATGAGTGGGGTAGGCTCAACAAACTGAGTTATCATTCATATGGTTGATGAGCTGTGTTGAATTGTAAGCCCATTTCACAACACTTCCAATTTAAGGACCTCATTAGTTTCTTACTTTTTCTGACGTAGGATGGGTAAGTTTAGAAAATGTTATAGAAATGCTCAAAAGTTTTTTATTGCAATAGTGGGATTTGAACACTAGACACATTTGTGCATGAAGAAAAGGAAATCACTAGGCTAATTTAGTTTTTTGTTAAAAAGAGTTGTTGCAAATAATATAATCTTATTATTATTATTTTTTAAATTATTTAGTTTTTTAAATATTTAACTTCATGTTTATTTTTATAATTATAAGTATGAAAATAGCATAATAATTTTTAAAATTATAAAATAATAGGATATATAACTTTTGACATATAAATAAAATTAGATAATAGATTTTTTTTTGTCTTGAATAAACCTTTACCCTTAAATACTATACATATTTTATATAATAAAATTAAAGATATTAATATATTTTTATTAATCCTTATCATGATTTAATTTGATAGTATTGAAAATAAAAAATAACATCTTAGTAAGGTTTTTAATTATTTAAATATATTTCCAAATTTTTATCATTATTTTTAATTTTAATAAAATATTAATTATATATTTATGATCTCATGTTGACACTATAGCTTGGCCACTGTTGGACAATTGGTTCGGTCAATAACCTGTGAACTAGTAACTTTTCCAGTTCTAAAAACATTAATTGGAACCCTTGTTTCTTGGGGTAATTACATTATTGGAAGTTGTAGAGGGTAGTATCTCTATACGAAAAAAGGTATCTTTGTTTTTAAGGCTTCAAGAGAGGGGTGCCAAGGAAGTGAGAGGATTGTTTATTCTAAAGGGTCTCCAATGATGGTAAGTTCTCATTTAAATTTTTTTATTCCTCTTTGGAGCCAAAGAATGGCGTAGCCTTTACTCCAAAAGAAGTATGGGGCTTGTTAGGATCCATAAAAGTGGGTTTCTTAGCTTGGAAAGCTGTTTGGGATAAAATTCTTCCTTTACATCAGCTTTAATAGGAGAGGTTGGTCTTTGGTAAATCAGTGTCCCTGACAAAGAAGAATCCATTGATCATATTCTCTTACATTAAGTTGAGACTATAAACTGGTAATTCTTGGATGTGGAAGGCGGAAAAGGAGAAGAAAGAAAAGATGGAAGATGTTTAGGTTTTCTTCTTGTTAACTGTCCTATACCTATTCACCTACTTATATTACTGCATCTAAAAAAGAGAAGATTATCCCTAATATAAATCTAACAAGAATAAACTCTAACATAGCAATAGTACACTCTAACTGTACCCCTCAAGGTGGAGCATATAAATTAAATATGCTTGGATTGGAATGCAAGCATTGAAAGGTATGATGAGGCAATGATTTCATAAAATTGGTGACTAGGTAGTTATCAGATTAACTATAAAGCATAACACTGTACTTAGGCTTCAACAAATCTTGGATAAAATAACAATCAACTTCTGTATGTTTGGAATGCTCATGAAAGACAAAATTAGTAGCAATATAGATAGTTATTTAATCGTCACATTATTTTCATGAATAGGAACATCAACACCTAAGGGGGTGAACCATAACATTTCCAAAGCAGCATGAGATATATCACAATGCTGAATTTCAACTCTAGAATGTCACAACTGATTGTGCTTCTTAATGTGCCAAGTAACAAGATTACCTCCAAGAAAGATATATTAGGGCAAAAGAGCCTGGAGGAGCCACGGTGGAGCTTTTCCTTGAAGAGGACCTTAATAGCTGAAATTCAAGAATAATTATTAGCAACAATAGTAGGGTCTCACTAGCAAGAATCAGATATTTAAAACCACGTAAATTAGAGTTCAAATCTCATAGCAAGGAAGCAATCACAAACTCCTCCCAATGCCTATTTTGTTACTCTAAATCAGTAGTCAAAGGCTGATTTTGCAGTAACTGATCTGACAAACTTTTGAGAGTGCTATGATATTCAGACAATATATTTCTGGATTGCTCAGTCGAAAGAATTTTATCCTACAACTCAAACTCGAGGAGCATCACTCTATTGCAAAATGACTTCAGAAGCAAATCAGAAATCTTTTTAAGAGAATTACAAAATTTAATGAGTAGCAATGTGGGGTTCCATATTATGCCCTAAGTAAGGATCAATTTGAACAAAATAACAATAACCAAAATAGTCCCAAATCCAGAAAGTCCAAACATTGAGGCTAAAATTCTGAAAATCATAAAACAATAGAAAAGTTTAGACAAACAACTTAAACCTCTTAGAATGGTGCTTTTATACCAAGTTGGAACTATAAACATGTGATTATGGGAATTAAAAGGTGGAAAAGAGAATAAAGAGAAGATGGAAGAGGTTTATGCTTTTGTCTTGTTAAATTTGTTATACCTTTCCACCTATTTATATTCTTAAATCTAAAAAAGAGAATACTACAGTAATATCCCTAATATAATATAGCAATATGCAGAAAACTTGGTATATTTCTATATCTCTCTATAGAGCATGTACAACATCGAAATTATATATGCTAAGAATCAAATCAGTCAAATAAAAATCTAGCTACAATCTAGGAGATACACGCCTAAGAAAAGGAAAAAAAAAGTCAAAACAGAAAGTGGGAAACAAATCCCTGTTTGAATACAAAATAACAATCCCAACAAATTAGGGATATCCATATGGAAATTAACACTCCCCCTCGAGCTGGGCTGTAGATATTCAGCATGCCCAGCTTGGACTTCATTTCTTCAAAGTTGACCCTAGGAAGAGCTTTGGTGAAGATGTCGGCTGTCTGAAGAGCTATAGGCATGTATTCAAGAGTGATAATCCCCTTATCAATCTACTCTTTAGTGAAATGACAGTCAATCTCCACATGCTTAGTCCTGTCGTGATGAACAAGATTTTTAGCAACACTAATTGCAGCTTGATTGTCACAAAAAATTCTCATAGGACTATCAATAGGAAACTTAAGTTCTTCCAATAGTCTCTTAATCCACATGCCCTCGCAAATTCCAATGGCTTTTCAGCACTACTAGCAACAATAGTTTGCTTTTTGCTCTGCCATGTAACAAGATTGCCCCAAACATATGAACAATAACCAGATGTAGATCTACGGTCTATAGGAGAGCCAACCCAATCTGTGTCAGTGTAAATCATAATTTCTCTATTAGGATTCTTTTTGAAAAATAACCCTTCTCCAGGAGCTCGTTTAAGATACTGAAGGATTCTGTAGACAACATCTAAGTGTTCTTTGGTAGGATTATTCATAAATCTGCTAACCAAACTAACGGAGAATCTGATATCTGGTTTTGTGTGGGAAAGATATATCAACTTCCCTATGAGCCGTTGATATTGTCCTTTGTCAACTAAAGGACTATCTTGAGACCATCCCAATCTTTTATCTCAAATTCCTTGGCAAGGAGATTTTTCAAACTAACTTTCCCTTCATCATAATCTCCACTAAGACTTATGTCATTGACATACACAATAAGAATAGCTATTTTTCCTGCTATAGAGAACTTAACAAACAAGGTGTGATTAGATTGGCGCTGAGTATAATCATTCTTCTTGATGACCTTTGTGAATCTGTCAAACCAAGCACGAGGAGACTGTTTAAGGCCATATAATGCTTTTCGGAGTTTACATACCTTGTTAGAGTCATTGTTTCCTTCGAAGCCAAGGGGAATCTCCATATAGGCTTCCTCCTTCCAGTCACCATTGAGGAAGGCATTCTTCACGTCTAACTTGTTTAGTGACTAGTCGAGATTAGTAGCAAGATAGAGTAAGACTCTAACAGTATTAAGTTTCACAATTGGGGCAAATGTCTCCTATTAATCAACTCCATAAGCTTGAGTAAATCCTTTTGCAATGAGTCATGCCTTCAACCTTTCAACTCTTCCCATCCCACCGTATTCTTATCTTTCAGTAGATCAACAATTTCCCATGTACTTGTCTTTTCCAAAGCACTCATCTCATAAAAAACAGCCTTTCTCCAATCTGATTGATTGAGAGCCTCGTGAATAGTTCTAGGAACCTGCACTTCAGCTATCTTCATGGCAAATGCCCTATTGCTGTCAGAAAAGGCACCAGAGAATGCACTAACTGACTACTCTATCCACTATCACACTATGTGTCTCTTAAGCACCTATCACCAGCCCACAATAATTTTATTGTGAGTCTAAACACCACTATCATCCCTAACACCGTTTCTGAGGCATTGACAAAATGGGGATGGAAGGATGCTATGAGAGACGAGAGAGTGCATTAGAAAAGAATAAAATATGGGAGATTGTTGAAAGACCGAAAGGGAAAAACATTGTTGATTGCAAGTGGATTTTCACACTGAAATATAAGGCTAATGGATCTCTTGAGAGACATAAAACAAGATTTGTAGCCAAAGGGTACACTCAAACTTATGGAGTTGATTATCAGGAGACTTTTGCTCCAATTGCAAAAATGAATACTGCAAGAATCCTGCTGTCACTGTCTGCCCACTACAATTGGCAACTCCTACAGTATGATGTTAAGAATGCATTTCTTCATGGTGATTTAGATGAAGAGATTTACATGAACATCCCATTAGGATTTGAGGGAAACATAGGTAACAAGGTGTGCAAGCTAAAAAAGGCCCTTTATGGGCTAAAAGAATCTCCTAGGGCTTGGTTTGGGAGATTTGCAAAAGTCATGAAAGAGTCTAGGTACAAACAAAGCCAAGGTGACCACACTCTCTTCATTAAGCACTCGGCTGTAGGGGGAGTAATTGCTCTTCTAGTCTATATTGACGACATCATAGTGACTAGAAATGATGAGAGAGAAAAGCATGAAGTGAAACAGAGATTAGCAACAGAGTTTGAGATAAAGGAACTAGGGAAATTGAAGTACTTCATCGATATTGAGGTGGCATATTCCATACAAGGGATCTTCATCTCTAACAAAAGTATGTGACTAATTTATTGGCAGAAACAGGGAAGATTGGGTGTAAACTAGTCTCTACCCCAATGGATCCAAACCACAAGTTGGGAGAAACTAAAGAAGAACTAGTGGTGGATAAAAGAATGTACTAGAGGCTGGTTGGTAGGCTCATATATCTTGCTCACACTCAACCAGACATCACCTACTCGGTGAGCGTGATCAGTCAATTCATGCATGATCCAAGAGAACCTCATCTTCAAGCTGCTTATAGGGTACTGCATTACTTGAAAGGTAACCCCGGGAAAGGAATTTTGTTCAAGAAAAACAATACTCTTGCTTTACAAGCATACACCGATGCTGACTATGCAGATTCCCTAGTGGATCGAAGATCAACTATAGGGTATTGTACTTTTCTTGGAGGTAATCTGGTAATATGGAGAAGTAAAAAGCAGAATGTGGTAGCAAGGTCATCTGCAGAATCAGAGTTTAAGGCCATTGCTCAAGGGTTGTGTGAACTACTTTGGCTGAAGATTATTCTAAATGATTTGAGAATCAAGCGGGATGGTCCTATGAAGCTCTATTGTGACAGCAAGTCAGCTATCAATATTGTTCATAACCCTACAACACGATAGGACAAAACATATTGAGATTGATAGGCATTTCATCAAAGAAAAATTGGAGGAAGGAGTAGTGTGTATGTCCTATGTTCCATCAGAACATCAATTAGCTGATATCCTAACAAAAGGGCTTAACATTTCAATGTTTCATGATCTTGTATTCAAGTTGGGAATGGAAGACATCTATTCCTCAACTTGAGGGGGAGTGTTGAGCTATAAATAGAATAGGAGAATTATTTTCCTATTATGTTAGTTTCCTATTTTTGTAAATAGATAGTTTTATGATTTAGGAATAAGTTAGTTTCCTATTATGTCTCTTGTTTCTTATTTCTTCTCTTGTAATCTCTTATATAAATTGTGTGTATAGTCAATCTAATAGACACAACTTATTATTTTTCATCTCATATTTCATGTCATCATAGTTTCTTTTAGTAGATCTAATGCACATCCTCTGGTAAGCAAAGATGTCTTTCTCAGACCAAGCAACAATTCTAAAAGACTATCCTAATTGATCTCAAACTCTTTCCCTAGAGAAAAGAAAATCTGAGTTGCATCATTACTTGATAATGCAATGTCATTGACCAACTTACACAAGCAAGGTTGTAGTCACATCACCTTTATACTAGAGACACAACGATTTGCCTGGCCATTGGAGCCAAAAATTTAAGGCTTCTCAATTGCTAAGGGAAGGGTCTCCAGCCGAGTAAGGTTGTAGATATATAGTACACTTCTAGGCTTTTTGTTATCTTTAGTGGATAGAGGGTTGGGGCTATGTTTATTGGATAGATAGATAGCCAAATGTTTTTGTTTATATTTGGATTGAGTTCATGGGTCTATAGGGAGTGAGCATCCCTTCACTGATCTCACTCAAACCTCCAATAAACATGAATTTCAGAGGTCAGGAAGCTCTCAGACAGGTTCTTAAATGTTTAATTTTCTACTGTGATTAACATGGGAAAGTTATGGCACCAAAGGCATCGGCATAGATTAATGTTAATTTTAGCTGGTTTTGATTTCACCATGTGATTGCTACATTTGCCTGTTCTTTATGATGAAAGTTCTAGAACTTACAATTGTGTAATTTGAGGTTCTGGAAAAATGTGCAGATGTGTATTCATCTCTTCCTCAAATATCCTGGCTTGTCCAAGTAAATGGTAACATTTGGAAGCAGAAGGATGATGATGAGGTATCCCCTGATTTCATCACAATTCTTCGGCAAGACCATTTCAAATAGGATGGAAGATATTTGAATTTTCACATGTTGCACCAGTCAGGCCCCACTGAGGGGTATTACAAACTAGAGGCCAAATCTGAGGGTATATTTTTGGAATGCTCCCAAGGTGAAATCGACAAATGGTTCTTCTGGTTTCTGGGATTGGTTTGGTTCATCAGTTTTGCTGCTTGAGGTTCAGTTGTTGCGTGTGCAGGCCAGTATTTTCATGGTAATAGTTGTTTCTTTTTGCTTCCTATTTTTCTTTTCTTGTTTGTTGTTTTACCAAATTTTTTTGTCTTCTCCATTGGGTTTAAACAGACTCATCTGCTGCAGTATTGTGCAGCCTCACATAGTTGTATACCATGCCTGACTGTGATCTGTTTTGTATTACTTTTCACCGTAGGGCCATCTGTTTTCTTTATACTACGAGTCAGGCCACCGGCATGGGGACTGTAAGAAAGATCCAATTCTTTTTCCTTCCAAGGAACGGAATTTTGTTCTATTTATAAAATTTGAAATTCCAGTTTTCTCTTACTGCAGTGCTCCTATGCTTCCATTTTTTGTCGCTCTTCATGTAACAGTTGTGTTTATATTGCATATAGAGAGAACACTTTATAATTTAGTCTGCAGATTATTTTATTGTTTGGGTGGAAACTCTAAAAGCGCCATGTATACAAGGACTGATGATTCCCATCAACATGGTGCACCTCTACTCTCAAGTGGAGGATTGAGGCTCTAACCTTTTCCTACGAGAAAATTTCCTCTTTTTTCTGATTTCGTGGTAGAGGGTAGAAGCTTCAAGTAATGGCAACTTGGAGAGCTTTCAAACCCAGAAAAGCAAACAAATAGGAAAATTAGGCAGGTATCATGAATTTAAGATCGATCATGTGAACCTGGGGTCCTGCCTTGACTGGAGTTAAAGCAATTCCGGATAGATTCTTGCCCTGTTTGCCATCCTAATTGCTTATGTCAACAGTCTACTCCTGTTATGTTGCCATCTTATTTTAATTGTGTATGTCAACTATGTCTAGATCAGGATGTGGGTTAAGTGGTCCTATTTGATCTATTGGATGTTCTCTTATGCGTGCATGAATGAAAATATGCGTGGTTTGTATGCATACAGAAACCAACTGAGAGATGAATTTTAGTGTTGGGCATGAAATCTTATACCCTGATCTTCATCCACCAACAGGCTCAATCTGAGTGCAAACTAATTGGATTGGATGGTCTTTGTATTCCAATTAGAAAAATGGAGGGTGGGTGGTTTCTGGCACCACCTAAATTAGCTGTCCTGTCTGTGTTGAGGAAACGCTGGTGACAGCTGTTCTTTTGTTCCTCATAATCAAATTAGGTCCACACAGGATTAATAAGGAAAGGACAACTAACAGCTAATTTACTAATAAAGATGGTTGCCTCTTGCGAAGTTGGAAGGTTGTGATTATGACTTTTGCTTCTCTGATTTTGTGGCCAACAGTTCATTAGATGTTAAGGAAAAAAATAGAAAAAGATTATTTGACTTTTCTGTCTTGCAAAAAGAATCCCAAGGTTTTGTTCCCCCTTTTCTGGCTAAGGCTTTAGTTGTGTGAAGGTTTTGAATCGGATTGAAGGTTGCCAGCGGAAAGGGAAGGATAAAAAGAGATGAACAAGGTTTAAGTTTAATAACCCATTTTTTAAACACTGCAAATTTTCATATATGGAAACTTGTTGGCCTGTTCGAAATAGGCTTTGAAAACAGTTTTTAATGTAAAAGTTTTAAATGAAATTAGATTTTTCCTTTTTGACCCCCCAAAGAAAAACCCATTCTCTTTTGCAGGAAACTGAAACAACAAGATGGAACTGTAGGAAAACGGAATCTTAAGTTTTAAGTTTCAATCCTCCTTTGAACTGAAATTCAAATTTGTACAAACGGCAAACTGCTCGTCTCTGATACCAGTTCCTGTCTTCATAATTACGATGTGGTACACTTTCTAAGACAATTACAAAATATATAGGGTATTTGAGCAACAACGTAAGTGCTACCAGTTCATATTTTTGGGAGTCTACTAGTTACGGAATCTGTTCTTGTGGGCAAATACCAAGTCTGGAGCTAAGTTTCTGACTGCAAAAGGCATGCAGAGGCTATCTCCACATTCCTTGCTGAAAGAGATGATGATTTCTCCACAGTCCTCCCTGAAACAAATGATGAACATCCTGTTTTTTCCAGCAATGAAGATGAGGAGGGAGGGACAGCCACTACCTTACTACTCACATTTCGACTACTTTCTCCAATACACTCTTCAGTACCGGCCTTTGGGCCTGGTGGCTTCTCAATCTCTATGATTCCTTCCAGCATTTGGACTACTTTCCCCATCGTTGGCCTCTGAGAGGGTTGCTCCTGGATGCACCAAAAGCTCACCTCAACTGCTCTCTTGGCTTGCTCCATGTTCACCTCCCTGTCAACAAGCCTCTTGTCCACTATCCCCTCCATGTTTCCCTTCTCAAACTCTTCATATGCCCACACTGAAAACTTTTTCCCATTACTTTCTGCTGATACTTCAAAATTCCTTCTCCCACTCACCATCTCCAACAGCACCATACCATAGCCGTAAACATCAGATTTTGAAGTTATTGGAAGATTTGCCAGCCATTCTGGCGCCAAATATCCTCTAGTTCCTCTCACACTCGTCAAGGTTCGGTACCTATGGTCCTTGAGGTTTATGAGCTTTGCAAGGCCAAAATCTGACACTTTGGCACTGTAATTCTCATCCAAGAGAATGTTTTCAGGCTTTATATCACAATGGACAATGCAGTCTCGACACTCCTCATGAAGGTATGTGATTCCCCTTGCAGTGCCAAGGGCTATATTAAATCGGCTTTCCCAATTTAACAATCTCCCTGAATGCCCTCCTGTTGGAAAGAGGAAGATATCGAGGGATCCATTTTTCATGAACTCGTACACCAGAAGCCTGTGACGTCCCTCAGAGCAGAAACCGATCAACCTCACCAAATTCAAATGGTGGGTACTACTTATGGTTGCAACCTCCATCCTGAACTGTTTCTCCCCCTGTTCAATGCCCTCAAGTTGTTTCACTGCAACAATGGTTCTGTTAGCAAGAACCCCTCTGTAAACAGCCCCAAATCCTCCTGCTCCAAGCTTCTCCTTGAATCCCTTAGTCGAATTGCGGAGGTCCTTGTATGAGAACCGCACAGGAGCACCAGATGCATACTCGAGAAGGGCATGTGGAACTGATGATCCCCAAAACTTGGGGGTGTTTCTACAGCACCACCACCACCACAAACCCACCTGCAATAAAACCAAACCCAAAAGGGTACCCACAACCACAGCAGCGACTATCCACATATGCAATTTGCAAGAAGTGTCGTCTCCACCATTCAAAGATGCAGATGGGTTTGGAGACACAGGTCCACAAACCTTAATATATGAAGTACTAGGCAATGTAGGTGATTGATACCCACTTACAAAACCGGGAACTTTCATATAACACGAGCCCGTGCCATCTGACAGTGAAGTTGAAGCAACACAAGCCCCTCCCATAAGACAATTCAACCTACAAGCCAATATGCCAACAAAGAAAACTTGTGAGGGGGACTCTGGAGGGTAGGTCAAGAACTTGGCATGCTGCAACTCCAACATGGTGACAACCCCAGCACAATTCTCAATCTCTTCCTTCCTCTTGCACCCCTTAGTACTATCCTTGGGATCAACATGCTCAAAATTCTCAGAGGGGCAACTGCAAACCGGACTGGAATCATGATAACTACAAATCCCCAGATCTCCGCAATATCCGAAAACCTCACACTGATCCTTAACAGCAGCCCACCTCACAGTAGATATTCTACTACCCCTATCGAAGCTATAAATTCTTAAGTTTCCATCACTATCTAACCTCACAAATCTGAGCATATCACTGCCTTCAGCATAATCACTACTGTAAGCCATAACTACAGAGGCGGATAATGTGGGATCAGAAAGTGTTAAAATCCCAAGCGATTGAATTCCAAAACTGGGTGAAGTCAAATTGCTACTGACTGAAGAGTTCAAGCCTTGGTTCCAATACACTATACTATTATTCCATCTAAGAGTGAGATTCCCAGATTTAGTTAGGCTAAATGAGAATGACCCAGCTCGCAACGTGTTGAAGCTTGTGAAAATTTGAGAGGGAACAATAGTATCTGTTGGGTTTTCAAAGGTGGACCACACTGAAATGGTGCCGTTTCGAAGGACGAGGTTACCTGAGTCGTCGAGGACTGCATGGGAGACGCCGTGCCCGGCGGTGCCGGACTCCCAGAGGATGGTTCCGGAACCGTTGACGAGGCGGAGGTTGCCAGAAGTGAGGAACTGAAGGGAGCCTCCGGAGTCGACGACGGTGGGTGAGGCGCCGCCGGCACTCCAAATGGGAATGTGGGCGCAGGTGATGGCGGCGGAGAAGGAGGTGGGGGTGGCGGCGATGAAGCGCAGAGAGAAGGTGGAGTTGGGGGAGGTCCAGGTGTCGTTGAGGTGGGAAGCGTGGAGGGTGGCGCCGGGGCGAATGTCGGCAGAGGAGAAGGCGGAGAGGAGGAGGAGGAGGGCACAAAGGGGTAGAAATGGAAGATTCATTTGCTTCCCTCCAAGCAGTTCTGGTGGGGAACTGGGGACTCAGAGAGGGATTTTATGAAGAAAAACTCGGAGCTTTGAACCAAATCAAGACTTTGAAAAAAAATTCATAGAGCAAACCAGATTTCATACTTTGAAAAAAAATCCACAGAGAAAACCAGAATTCAAAGTAATGTTCAATCTAGGCCATTGGAATTCCACTTCATAAATTTGAAATCTGGTGTTTATTTTTTTGGCTTTTTATTGAAAATAATTTGTTTTAGAATTTAAGTGATTTTTTTTTCTACTTTTTTATAATTTATTATAAACTTTTTAATAAATAAAAAAATTTAAAATATGTAGTTTTTTTAAAATAGAAAAAATAATATATTAGTTTTTTTTTACTTTTTAATACTTATTAGAAATAAAATACTATAAAAACAAATAATTTAATATTTAACATTATTAAATATTAAGGTTCTATTTAGAATGAAGTAAAAAAACAAACACCATCTAAATTTTTTATTTTTATTTTTAATAAATCAAAACTATAGGTACCAACTACAAATTCAAATTTGAACTTACTTTACTTTTTCAGTTAAATCAATTAAATTTCTTACCTTTTAAGGTTTTTGCTTCGTTCATCCTTCTCGTTTTATCTGTTTCTTATCGTTTCTCGTTTTCTCTAGTTCATCATTGGCTCAAATTCTATTTATCCAAATTTTCATCTTATTTCTTATGTCATAAGATTTATGAGTTTTTTTTATTTATTTTCTTGTAAATATGTTTGGCTTAAGTGTATTTTAGTTAAGGAGGGGGCTACCGTGAAATTTTTTGTTAAAGATCCCAAAAATGGAGGGACCACACCGGTTGCTGTTAAGAACCTGAGACCATAGTAGATTTTTGTTATAGGAACCAGAAAAAAGGGGTTCCAATCTTCTAACCGAAGTTTTTTAGAAAAAAAAAGAAGGAAAAATCATCGAATAATCTTCCAACAATATGGGGGAATTTAAAGGTGATAATGAGTTTTCATTGCTTTTTAAAACATCGTACAAATAACCAATTAAAAATATCTAAAATTTATCTTAAAAAAATATCCAACAACCACTTTTTCCCCCTTTTTGTTTTTCTTCGTTCCAACAAAATCTGTGACTGGATTTAGTTTTTGAAAATCCACCTTTGTGTCAGGAGGGTTCCTTCATTAGATGTTATTGCACTAAATACCACTCAACCAGATTTCATTTTTTCATCTCCTATATCACCTCTCTCCTAAATGCTACCATATCAGATATTACTATACTTAAAGATCGGCCGACGATCTCCCACCTTACCATCACCTACAACTCTTCTCATGGAGACTATCATTCATTATACCCTTACACATATTACATAGCTAAATGTATGCCTACCTAGGCGACGTCGTGATCCACGTGAACATTGAGTCTTACCTTTATAAGCTCCATCTCAACCTACACATGAAGACATGACATGTTGCACAAATAGATTCCACAAATGTCTGTATAGTAACGGTCTACAAAAAAGAAAAAGAAAAAAGGAAAGTCTCATCATGTGACACTCATTAAGAACTATTTTTTAATTTTTGTGTTTATTTTTATTTGTATTACATTGTTTACTTTTTTTCTTATGAACAAATTAGTGTATATATAAATAAAAATATGATAAATTTTAAACTTAAATTGAATTTATATACATATGATATTATATACCACTTACATTTTAGTATATATAAAATAATTAATTAATATAATAAATTATGTTATTTGTTTTTTTTTCTTTCTGAATAGGTTTTCATAATTTATTATATTTTATTTATATTTAAATATAATTAACTAATTATATTTATATTAAATATAGTGCCAATTGTTTTAATAAAATTAAACAAAATATTTTTATATCAAATTAAAAATATCATTGATTTAATTTCATATATTATTATTTTTTAAATAATAAGAAAAGTTTATTAATCACTCACACATTTTTAATAAATTATAAAATAAAAATAATATAACATTTTTATTTTAAAAAAAATTAAGGTTAAATATTTTAAATGAAACAATATGATTTTATATATATAATTAAAATTAAAATATAAAAATTGTAATTGATAATTACGACTTTGACAATTTTTAAAAGAATTCAAAACCATAGTCATCAATTAAACTTAAAATTATAGTTGATAACTACGACTTTGAATTATTTTAAATATGGGAAAAGTTATAATCACTGATTAAGGTTTTTAACTTAAAATCATGATTAGTGATTACAATTTTAACTTTTTTTAAAAAATAAAATCGTAGTTATCAAAACACAAGATTGGATAATATTTTAGAAATAACTTTAGGTGATATTTGTTTTTTGACTGAATAGAAAAAATTAAAATATTTGACTTTTTTTATTCAATTAAAACTAATTTATTGACATTATTCAATATAATTAAAATAAATTTATTAATAATAAGTTTATTTTAATTATGTTAGGTAATTTACTTTTAACTCAATAAAAAAAGTCAAATATTTTGTAAAAAACAAATGCGGGAATGGATTTTTGTTTTTAATGTCCTATTTTTTGTCCAAACCGAACAACTTGGAACATGTCAAAATACAAAACAGAGAGAGAGGGCTGCAGAGGTGACAGGTGTGCCCAAAAGGAGCCGGCTTCATTTTTTATTTATTTAAGCACGTGGAATTTACCAACGCTGCATTTTTTAGATTTAAGATACCATCACTCTTCAACCATTGACCGTACTTCTTTGTCAGAAAATCATTCATTCCAAGAGGGGATTCTTCTTTTTTTTTTCCTTTTTTTATAAGCATAAAATTAAAAATATTTATACAGACTATTCAATTACCCTGGCACCAGTAATTTATGCAAATTCATACTGTGATCAAGTAAAATGGCTTCTCATTGATTGAGAGTTTCCCTCTTGACCCAAATAAAAACCTATGGTGTGTTGCTTTTGTTGGAAGAAGGTGGTAACTTTATTGTATGAGGTTATTCAATTCTGTGAACTAAGACTGAAATTTGCCCATCTTCACAACACAAATTGGTTATAGTTTCCAACAACGAATTACAAAATACAAGACAACAAAAGTATACAAGAGTGTATATATAGGAGACTTGGGCCACAATTGCGCTACCAGTTTCTCTTTCCCAATCCGGCTTCCCAGAGCATGCTTCAGAACCGGTATTTGTAGACGGGTTACAAGCCTGGAGCAACCTCTGAGTGTAAGAGGGATGAAGAGGCTCTCTCCACGTTCCTCCCTGTAACAGATGAGGATGATTTCTCCACATTCCTCCCTAAAACAAATGATGAAAATCCTGCGTTTTGCATTGATGATGATGATGAGGGACCTGGGGCTGAAGCTGCAAAGGTGGATAGTGCGCTTACATTACTGCTCACGTTTACGCTAGTCCCACCAGCAGATACTTCCATAGCAGCCTTTGGGGCTGGTGGCCTCTCAATCTCTGTGACTCCTTCCAGCATTTGGACTACTTTCCCCATCATTGGCCTCTGAGATGGCTGCTCCTGGATGCACCAAAAGCTCACCTGGATTGCTCTCTTTGCTTGCTCCATGTCCACCCCCTGGTCACCGAGCCTCTTGTCCACTATTCCCTCCATGTTTCCCTTCTCAAACTCTTCATAAGCCCACAATGAAAACTTTTTCCTGTTAGTTTCTGCTGAGACTTCAAAATTCCTTTTCCCGCTCACTATCTCCAATAGAACCATACCATAGCTGTAAACATCAGATTTTGAAGTGATTGGAAGATTTGCAAGCCATTCTGGTGCCAAATATCCTCTAGTTCCTCTAACACTTGTCAAGGTTCGGTACCTATGGTCCTTAGGATTTACGAGCTTTGCAAGGCCAAAATCTGACACTTTGGCATTATAATTCTCATCCAACAGAATGTTTTCAGGCTTTATATCACAGTGGACAATACAGTCTCGACACTCCTCATGAAGGTATGTGATACCCCTTGCAGTTCCTAGGGCTATGCTAAATCGGTTTTCCCAGTTTAACAATCTCCCTGAATGTCCTTCTGTGGGAAAGAGGCAGGTATCGAGAGACCCATTTTTCATGAACTCGTACACCAGAAGCCTGTGACGTCCCTCAGAGCAGAAACCAATCAACCTCACCAAATTCAAATGGTGGGTGCTACTTATGGTTGCAACCTCCATCCTGAACTGTTTCTCCCCCTGTTCAATGCCCTCAAGTTGTTTCACTGCAACAATGGTTCTGTTAGCAAGAATCCCTCTGTAGACAGCCCCAAATCCTCCTGCTCCAAGCTTCTCCTTGAACCCCTTTGTTGAGCGCTGGAGTTCCTTGTATGAGAACTGCACAGGGGCACCAGATGCATACTCAAGAAGTGCATATTGAGCTGATAATCCCCCAAATTTGGGGCTGTTTTTACAGCACCACCACCACAAACCACCCTCCAACAAAACCAAAGCAGCAAGAGTACCCAAAACCACAACAGCAACTATCCACGCATGCAACTTCCACGCCCCATCATCTCCATGGGAAAAAACAGAGGGGTTCGGCACCACAGGCCCACAAACCTTAACATAAGAAGTACTAGGCAGTGCAGGCGACTGGTACCCGCTAACAAAACCGGGCACTTTCAAGTAACACAACCCTGTGCCATCTGACAGTGAAGTTGAAGCAATACAAGACCCACCCACAAGACAATTCAACCTACAGGCCGATATCCCAACGAAGAAAACCTGTGAGGAGAGCTCAGAAGAGTAGGTCAAGAACTTGGCATGCTGCAACTCCAACATGGTCAAATCCCCAGGACAATTCTCAATCTCCTCCTTCCTCTTACACCCCTTAGTACTATCCTTGGGATCAACAAGCTCAAAATTCTCAGATGGGCACCCGCAAACCGGAGTGGAATCATTGTAACTACAAATCCCCAGGTTTCCGCAATATCCGAAAACCTCACATTGGTCCTCAACAGCAGCCCATCTTACATTCGAGATTCCACTACCACTATCGGAGCTATAAATTCTCAAATTCCCATCACTATCTAACCTCACAAACCTGAGTAGATCACTGCCTTCAGCATAATCACTGCTGTAAGCCAAAACTACAGAAGTGGATAATGTGAGATCAGAAAGTGATAAAATCCCAATTGATTGAAGGCCTAAACTGGGTGAAGTCAAGTTTTTATCAACTGTAGAGTTCAAGCCCTTACTCCAATACAATATGCTGCTGTTCCAGGTAAGAGTGAGATTTCCAGACTTAGTTAAACTAAATGAGTATAACCCAGATCGCAAAGAGTTGGAAGTTGTGAAATTTTGCGTGGGAACAATCGTATCTGTTGGGTTTTCGAAAGTGGACCAGACAGAAACGGTGCCGTTTCTAAGAACAAGGTTACCTGAGTCAGAGAGGGTGGCGGAGGAGACGCCGCGGTCAGCGGTGCCGGATTCCCAGAGGACGGTGCCGTTGCTGCTTACGAGGTGGAGGTTACCGGAAGTGAGGAACCGGAAGGATCCGCCGAAGTCAACGGCGACAGGGTAGGCACCACCGGCCCTCCAGATGGGGACGCCGCCGTAGGTGATGGCGGCATAGAAGGAGGTGGGTGTGGCGGCGATGAAGCCAAGAGAGAAGGTGGAGTTGGGGGAGTTCCAGGTTTGGTTGAGGTTGGAGGCGGTGATGCTGGCACCGAGGGGGATATCCGCGGAAGAGACCGCGGAGGAGAAGAGGAGGAGGATGGAGAGGGGTAGAACTAGAAATGGAAGATCCATCTGGTAGACCGTCCAAGCATCTGTGAATTTGGTGGGGAGAGAGAGGGGTTTTGAAGAGGTGGGGATTGTGCAGCAGACTTTTGACTATGCCACAGAGAGAGAGAGAGAGAGATACGCGTGTGCGAAAAGGTACAACTAGTCAATAATCAAACTTCCTCGGCACTCGGCACTCGGCAGGAACCTCTCATATTTAACCCAAAAAAATATTTATGTGACATATAAAAAAATATTTATTCATATTATTATTAAAAAAATAATATTGATTTTATATAAATTCTTCATGTCATGCTGTTGATTTTTCCATGTTTAATGGTCAAATAATTTGATCACGCGATTGTTTCATCTGACCAACCATTACATTCCTCATCCCACTTGTCCCATAAATTAAAAATAAAAAATATTTTTAAAAATTGAGAAACCCAAAAAAAAAAAAAAATTAAAAAATTAAAAAGTGATAAGTCTTTTTTCATTATACCTAATAACAAGTCACTTAATTTTGAAATTCAGCTTGTCTAATTTATTTATATACTTGACAAAATAAAAGGGAATAAGAATTTAGGAGACTGTCTTTAAGCCTTTTTCCTCGCATCAATCAATAATCTTGAACACTGGAGGCGGCCCATTGTACATTTTAAGGCAATCACTGCCTCCAACAAAATTTGTTTTCATCTCTTTGTCATAAAAGTCTAAGACGCTTCAAAACTCAATCATTGCCCTAATTTTTTTCCCACCATCTCCTCACCACACATTGGCTACAATTAAATATAAGTTATATAACTATTGGGAAATTCTTACTTATAAATTTAACTATTGTTTATTACCATCAATTTCATTAATACTTTGTAAATCAACTGTGACTTAATAACTTAAGTTAACTTATTAAGTAAATTAAATACATTTGATAAAAAAATTTAATATTATAATTTAAAGTTAAAAATAATTTTATTAAATCAAAATAGTTAATTGGTTCTTAATCTCTTTTTTTTTTTTTTTTTATTTACCCGTATCTAATAAAAATATATTTAACAATCATGTGTTGCAATCCATTACTCATCTTTTACTATAGATATTTTAATGTTATCTTGTAAATTTATAATACTTTAAGTATGAATGTTTAATAAATAAATTTATTGATTAAGATTAATAATATAAGTTATTTTTTTAATAATAAGCAGTACTTACAACTAATGGAATAAATATATGAATTTAATAATTTAGAATAAATTTTAAATTAATTTTACCAAATAACAATTTAAAAATATAAAAATAAATAATAAGTTTTAAATTAATAACTTAAAAATAATTTAAATTAAAGTCAACTTAAATTATTAAGTAATAAGTATTAAATTTTATTAAACACCCTGTCACTCTAATTCACACATTTTATCTATTAGATATTTAATTTTATTCCATTCATTAATTAACATAATAATGAACCCTAGTTTATATTAAAGTAACCATACTTGGATTAAAATTCTAATTCAAAATTAAACTTACACTTTTAAATATTATAAGAAACCTAAATAAATAATAATTCTTAGTGCAACTCAAATTCCTACATTTTTTTTTGTTATTTTGACTTTTATTTATTTTTTATTTTAAGGCATTTCACATTTGGAATGCATTGGCAATTTTCTACCACATGACTGAGCGGGTAATGATGTTTATCAAGGATGAATTGTATTAAGCAAATGATGTAAAATTAACTCTTATTTTTATTTTATGTCATTATCCCAGTTAATATACCCATTTTTTACTTTTTGTATCATTACTTTTAGATAAAAGTTAAAATTTTTATTTTTATATTTAAAAATAAAACTTAACTGAAAAAACAAAAGGGTTGTAAATTAATTTAAGCATACTAATTGTTAGAGTTGGGTTTGGGTGCCCACGTGAGTTGACCTGACCCGACCCAAATAAATGAGAAAATGGGGGAGCAGTTTCTCAGAGTTTTATAACTACCCAGAAACTACCACTATTAAAAATAAATAAATTTTTTTAATTATCTTTTTTCTCTCTCTCTCTCTAAGTGAAAAATCTCTTGGTGAGAATTCTTTCCTAAAAAACCAGATAGAGATATTTTGGTTCCTCTCTGCCTAAAAACCACAAAAAGAAGAAATATGTTATCTTCTCTCTCCAAGAAACAAAAAAAGTAAGAATATAATTCTTCTAAAGAAACAAAAAGGTTTTTTCTTGAAGTTATTCCTAGTTTTTTCCTGTGAAATTAAGGTTAAGGCTCTTATGCTGTGAGAAACGAATGATTCACGTATTCATAATTTTATTCATGACTTGAGACGAGAAATTTGGCTAGTGAAACAACCAATATGGATTTTAGGCATTTTAGAAGGTAATTGAAAATCTTATTATTAATTATTGGTATCAGAGCCTATTAGGTTGTTTTCTAGCCTCTTTTTTCTCCATTTCAAAAGAAGAAGAATGTTTTCGTTTTCTTTGAAAAATAAATAAGCAGAAAAAGAAATATTTTTTGGTTATGGTTCTAGAAAAACACAATTCTTGAATTTAAAAATAAATATAATAAATAAACAAACAAAAAATTTGGGATAATATGATTTTGGATATTGTTCCACATAAAAAAAGAAAAAAGAAAAAAAGGAAAAGGAAAAATATAAGAGCCACTCGGAGAAAAAAAAATAGGTGCAAAGTGCACCCACTCAAGAAGTCTTGGACGAAATTCAAATGGACAATAAAAAAAAATAAAAAGAAGAAGGAAAAGATAGGAGCCACAATTCCTGGTTATGGTTTTAGAAAATCCTTTCTCCAAGACAAATAAAGTGAAATATTTTTTTTGGGATTTTTTTTAAAAAAGTAATAATAATACGAAAAGTTAAATATGTTTTAATCTACTTATTAACATTAGTATTCATTACTTAGTGAAAAAATAAAAAGGACTATTCGATACTCAAGGGAGAAGAGATTGTACTCTACCAATTAGCTAGATGTTTTTTTTTCATAAAAGACTAGTTATTAAAAACAACATCTAGAGTTATGGAAGACATTGTGTATAATCCTAATATTGTTGTTCCTTTTAGCTTTAAGAGAGAAGATTAGTTCTTTTTCTACATGTTATTTTATTTTATTTTTTATATACTTTATACATGTAATGTGAATATCTTATATACAAGATATGATATGACATGAGAAAATGGGGAAGCAGTTTCTCGGAGTTTTACAACTACCTAGAAACTGCCATTATTAAAAATAAATAATTTTTTTAATTAACTTTTTTTTTCTCTCCCTCTAAGTGAAAAATCTCTTGGTGAGAATTCTTTCCTAAAAAGGCAGATAAAGATATTTTGGTTTCTCTCTCCCTGAAAACCACAAAGAGAAGAAATATGTTTTCTTCTCTCTCCGGGAAACAAAAAAATGTAAGAATATGATTCTTCTAAAGAAACAAAAATGTCTTTTCTTGAAGTTATTTCTAATTTTCTCCGTGAAACGAAAGTTAAGCCACTTTTGCTGTGAGAAACGAACGATTCTCGTATTCGTAGTTTCATTCATGACTTGAGACGAGAAATTTGGCTAGTGAAACAACCAATATGGATTTTGGGCATTTCAGAAGGTAATCGAAAATCTTATTATTCATCATTGGTATTAGAACCCTATTAGGTTGTTTTCTAGCCTTTTTTTTCTTTGTTTCAAAAGAAGAAGAACGTTTTCATTTTCTTTGAAAAAGAAATAAGCAGAGAAAGAAATGTTTTTTGGTTATGGTTCTAAAAAAACACAATTCTTGAATTTAAAAATAAAAATAATAAATAAACAAACAAAAAATTTGGGATAATATGATTTTGGATATTGTTCAAATATGTTTTAATCTACTTATTAACATTAGTATTATTTGCTCAGTGAAAAAAATAAATAAAGACTATTTGTTACTCAAGGGAGAAGAGATTGTACTCTACCAACTAGGCTAAATGTTTTTTTTTTTTTTTCATAAAAGACTAGTTATTAAAAACAACATCTAGAGTTATGGAAGACATTGTGTATAATCCTAATATTGTTGTTTCTTTTAACTTTAAGAGAGAAGATTAGTTTTTTTTCTACATGTTATTTTTTTTTTATATATACTTTATACATGTAATGTGAATATCTTATATGCAAGATATGACATGAATATTTATCGTTTGATAAATAAGTATGTCTTTTATGCATATGCATGTCTACAATTCTTTTGTATATGTTATTGATACATGCTAGTTTTATAATATACTTTTTTTTTTTATGGAGTGGGAGGTTTTAGGCTAAAAAGAAATTTAAGTAATTTCTTGCCTAAAATTAGAAATACTTGCATAGAGTATTTCTAATTTGTAATAATTAAAATTGTATATAGAAGTTGATTGGGAACATAGTAAACTTTCGTTTCTATTACAATTTAAGGTTACTACACATTAGAAGATGATTAAAGCAGGTAAAAGTATCAATATCCATAAAAGTACCGATTAATAAGATTGTGCAATATCTCTAAGTAGTTGAATATATCGACTGCCACTAGGAACATCATAGAATAATTAAACAAAGGTGAGAAACTGAATGACAATAATTACAAGATTTGGTATCGCTAAGTTCAGCATATCCTTGAAGAGCGAGAGACACTTGATACACTGAGTCATGTCATGTAAGAACCTAAACAAGGAAACTTTGCTTAACATAGAAGAGAGTAGGAGGCTTATATGGCCTAGAAGAAAAAGAGTTCTTTAACTCATATTACATTGTTAAACTATATGTAAGATGAACCCTTGATTGAGTATAAGGTTTAGCAAATTGCTCATGAAAAATGGCAAGCTCTAAAGGAAAAAGTATGGTAGACTTTTAGCTACAAAGCTAAAAGAACTTGTAATGAAATTTAGAAATTACAAGATAAGACCAAACCATACAGTGAAACAACATCTTAGGGAGATGAAAAGAATGATAAGAGAGCTTAAGACATCTAGACATGTCTTCATTGATGAGCAACAAGTTGAGGCGGTTATCAAATCTCTACCAAAGAGCTGTGAACATATGGTGGTGAATATTACACATAATAAGAGTGTCAAGACCTTTGATGATATGGTTTGCCATCTTGAATTGGAAGTCAAGCGACTTATGGGTTGCTAGGCCTAATGAACAAGCTCATGTAGTTGAATCCAGTTCTCGCAAAAACTTCCAACTTTAAGCGTAATAGAAAATTCTTTAAGAAGAATAAGAGATCTGATGATGCTTCAAAGAAAGAAAAAATTGAGACACGCAAGAAGTTTAAGTGTGTTAAGAATGATAAGAGCAAGTTCAAATGCTATAATTGTGGCAACTAAGGTCACTTTACTCGTGAGTGCACTGAGTTGAACTAGACTTAGTTCCCACTAACCATATATCTAGAGACCAAGGAGCATATGTAAAGTTTCGATGAATTAGTTTTAGTACAAGATGAATCTATGTAGGAAACAACTCTAAATTTGAGGTCAAGGGTATTGGAACGTGTAAATTGGAGTTGTGTAGAGGATGTACCATATTCCTACATGATGTTCTTTATGCTTCGGATATTCGATGAAATTTGGTCTCTATGTTAGTCCTTCTTGGTTTAGGTTTAGGTTTCAATTTGAATTTTCATGATTCGGTAATGGAGTTGTATTTGGGAACAACATACTATGGTTCTGGATTTGTTCTAAATGGTTTTATGGTTCTTGACATTGATAATTGTGTATTGTCTAATACTAATGATAGTTATTATTCGTAGATGACTACTTCTAGAAATACATGTGATAATGTGATCACATGACATGCTAGACTTGGGCATATTGGATAAGAAATAATGAATA
Source organism: Vitis cinerea var. helleri x Vitis rupestris (assembly GCA_945999865.1). Taxonomy (NCBI): domain Eukaryota; kingdom Viridiplantae; phylum Streptophyta; class Magnoliopsida; order Vitales; family Vitaceae; genus Vitis; species Vitis cinerea var. helleri x Vitis rupestris. Next base: position 16,935,315 of record OX253934.1, read on the forward strand.
GACTAGTTAGAGAAAATCTACTAGGTTAATTCACTAAAATTGATATGTCAACTTGTGAATATTGCCTAGCTAGAAAGACAGCAAGAAAACCATTTGGAAAAGGAACTAGAGCTGAAATACCATTGCAATTGATCCATTATGACATCTGTGGTCTTATGAATGTTAGAGCAAGGCATGACACCTTGTATTTCATCACATTTATAGATGACTTTACTCGTTAAGGTCATGTTTATCTGATTTCTCATAAGTTAGAAGTATTAGATTGCTTCAGACGCTACATTAATTTAGTTGATAATCAATTGGATAAAAAAATTTAAAACATAAAGAACAAACTATGGTAGAGAATATCTATCAAAACAATTTAAAGATTTATGTTATGAAAAGGGTATTGGTACACAATAAACTATTCCAAGGACTCCACGACAAAATGTTGTTGTCATAAAAATTAGGCTAATCCAATCTAAGGAAATCACCCTAAAGGGGGGCTGAAAAAGGTGATGGTCTTTTTTTGAAAATTCAAACTATGTGAATGTAAGAGACAATTATATGCCGGTATATAATAAAACAATATAAAGACAATTGCATATAAATTGAAATAGTAGGGAAGAGAGAATGCAAACACAAGATTTTATAGTGGTTTTACGTAACCCAGCCTACATCCACTCTCCTCTAACTTCCATCCCAAGCTTGAGGTTCCACTAATTCAAGGTTTCCAAACCAAGCCTTTAAGTAATACAATTGGATTATGGTTCCAATCCACTCTCTTGGATTTTTTGCTCCAAGCACCCTTTACACTTCTCAAGAGATACCCCACTCTTGAATAATTTCTCAAGTGATACCCCACACTTGAGAATCCCTAAGTGATACCTCACACTTAGATTCTTCCTCTCAAATATATACAATAATTTCACAAAATCCTAGCACAAAACTTTAGGCTCAAACGATACAAGAAAACTATGATTGAATGGTGCACTGAAGGTATGCAAGTTTTAGAACAACGGTACACTAAAAAAACACTCTTCCAAGACTCAAATATATTCAAGAAAGGTTTGGGAAGGTTAAGCTCATGAAACAATGAAGATTTGAGCCTTTTTATAGAGGAAAACCACCAAACTAGTCGTTGGGGGTTTGATCGATCGAGCTAGGGTTCAACCAGTCAAGCTAGGGGTCAACTAGTTGATTAGTTGTTAGCATTTAATGCTTGGCAGGTGACCATTGGACCTCGACCGCCCCTTGACCGAACCTCGACCGGTTGAGGTTCAACCTTGACTGGTTGAACAACTGTTTTGAAAGAAAGAGAAGGTTTTTTGCACCCTCGACCGATTAAGCTATGGGTTGACTTGCTCCTCAACCGGTTGAGCTGGAGGTCGGCCTATTCCTTGCCGGTTCAACCGGTTGAGCCATTTTTTGGCTTAACAACCATTCTTTTCAACTTAAAACCTTTTAAACAAGTTTGGAAAACATTTGACACAAGATTATAGTTGAAAATATGAAATCATCCAATTTTAAAGGATTTAAAATGAAATAACTCTTGGATGATTTTGGTGCATAAGTAAAGAATGTAATGCATGAAAAAACCTAGTGCACCAACAACCTTACAAAAAGATCTTATGAAGCTTGGGTCTTGAAAAGAACTTTTCTTTGAGGTATTCTTCTTCTTAATGAATTCTCATTGACTTGATTTATCTTTGTGATTGTCACTTTGGAAATCGTCTTGCCTAATCACACTTGAAATATAATCATTAGTTCTAAACCTTGTTTTGTTATCATCAAAACCGAGATTAACCAAACCTTCGTTTCATAATTGTTACACATGGTTAGATCAATGGTGGCTCAATCCAATCCTCTTATTTCATATTGGGGAGACACATTGTTGACTACTTCTCATGTACTTAACCAAGTACCCTCAAAGTTTGTTTCATTTACTCCATATGAGTTGTGGAATAACCGAAAGCCTGATCCTAGCAATTTATGACCTTGGAGGTCAGTGACTTATGTTCACAATCTTTCTCTTAAATATGGAAAATTAGGTCATAGAAGAAGGAAATGTATTTTTATAAGATATAGTTAACACTCCAAAGGGTATGCGTTTATAGGTGAGCCTGAAGATGGAACAGTAACTGAATTAGAATCACAAGATGTCGTGTTCTTAAAGGACGATTTCCCACGTATGAGTGAAATTGATAAGGATTTACATCTTTATGAAATTATGAATCCCGACATAAGATCCATACCTGAATAGCAATTGATGCTTGAATCGAGTGAGAGTGAACTAGTACTTGTAGCAAGTACAGTAAAATAGTCAATGTTGAGAAAAAGTTCTCGATAAATTATTCCTTGATGACGATTTGAGATTGAAGAGGAAGTTTATAGTTATACAATATGATGATGTTGAGTCTAAGCCGGTTCAAAAGACTCTTACTTGTCCAGCTAAGGATAAATAAAGAAAAAAAAATGGAAGAGGAATTGGAGTGGATGCGAAAGAATCAAGTCCTAGGACTTGCTTCAAATTGAAAAACTATTGGGAACAAACAGGTTCTTAAAATTAAATGAAAGGCAAATAGATCCATTGAAAAATATAAAGCTCGATTAGTAGCTAAATTGTATACCAACAAGAGGGTATAGACTATGAGGAAACCATCTATCCAATAGTTAGGTTTGCCTTAATTCACCTCATTCTATCTATAGTAGCTCATATAGATTTAGAGCTACACTAAATGGATGTTTAGAAAACTTTCCTTAAATGAGAGTTGAATGAAGAAATCTATATGGAACAACTAATGGATTTCATTATTCAAGGCCAATAGCACAAAGTGTGCAAGTTAAATTGATTGATTTATGGCCTTAAATAATCATCCAGACAATGGCACTTAAGATTTCATTGTGCAATAACTTCGTATGTTTTCACAATGATTGATGAGGACTATTGTGTTTATATTAAGCAAAATAAAGATAAATATCTATTATTGTCTTTATACATGAATGATATACTTATAGCTAGAAATGATTTGGAGTTTGTATAAACCATTTAAAGATGGCTGTCATCTACTTTTGAGATGAAAGATATGGGAGAAGCATTTTACATTCTTGGAGTAAAGATCCATAGTGATCGTTCTCACAAATAAGTGACTCTTTTACAAGAGCACTATATTAAGAATATCCTTGAATGATTCAATATGCAAGATTGCAATCCCATTGACACTCTATTTGCAAGAAGTGAAAACCTAAGTAAAGAAATGGGTTCAAAGACTCCAAAAGAAAAGAGAAAAATAACTAATGTTCCCTATTTCAGTGTTGTTGGGTGTCTAATGTATGTTGCGATGTGTACAAGAATATATATATATATATATATATATATATCTACTATGTTGTTGGGATGGTGAGTCGTTACCAAGAAAATCCTAGAATGATGCATTGGAAAACAATAAAGAGAATTCTTCGATATCTAATAGGCATTGTGGACTATTCCTGTTGTTATAAAAAAAAAAAAAATTGTGCTTGTGGGTTATTCACATGTCGTTTGGGCAGGTGATCTAGATGAACACAAATCAACATCTAGATAAATTCTTGCTTAATAACGGTGTCAAATTATGGAAAAGCAAGAAACAAACTTGTATAGTTTTGTCAACCATCGAAGCTGAATTTACTATTCGTTCACGTATAATATAAGTTGTATGGTTGAAAAGATCTTTGCAAAGCTTGGAAATAGCCAAGGATGTTTTTGAGCCAATGACAGTCTAAAGTGACAGTCAATTTGAGACCATTTATGTAAATGATCCAAAATATCATGGAAGAATTAAACATCTAAATACCAAGAATAATTTTAAAAGAGATATTATTGCACGAAGAGAAAATGATCCTAAATATTTACCTATATGTGAAATGGTTGTTGATCCATTCACAAAATCCATTCTAAGAAACATGTTTTCTATACATGTAAAGTCATTGGGATTACTTAGGTTATGATCTATGTGGATCATATGTCATGGATCATTATTAATTGGATATAAGATACTTTATACATGATAAAATGATATGAATATTTGTTATTCATATAATTGAGTATGTAATTGGTACTTACATATATAAGTATTTCAACAGGCAGAGGTTGGCTCTCTTACAGAAGCAACCGCCCCAATTAATATGTTAATGAGTTAGGATGAGACACAGTATACTAATGTTGATAAATGAGTGAAAAGTATACAAGAGATGATGAGTGTCGCCTTGATTAAGTGTCAAGATGAGATCTATAGTAAATGACATCTTAACCGAATGTAATAACCCACAATTACATTTTCCTATTTGAACTGGACTTGAGTTTTAGCATAAAACATTTAAGGGGAACCATAGATGCAAAACTCAAACAAGTTGCTAGTGTGAAGCTCTTAGTTGAGGTTCGTATGGTGGTAGTTTGACATGCACTCTCTAAGTGAAGAGAAACCACCATAGCATGTATTTCATACTACATGTGTTTGAATGTGATTAATAAGGAAAGTGAGTAATTAATCCTTGCATCCTCACTGTGTGAGATCCTTAGGGCTTATTACAATTATAATAGCCCATATTGTACTCTTTGTACTTTTGACTATGTTTTGAGGTGACAAGTTAATGTTGCTACTTTGGTATGTTTCCGACAAAAATGAAATAATTTATCTTTATGAGACATATTGGGCAAGTAGTTAATTTGGATCTAAAAGGCATGAGCTCATAAGGAAGACTTTTTTTAGTTACATTAATAAAGATGTGTTCATGGTTGATCGTTTATATTGCATTTGTAGCTGATATAATTATGAATGCATTTATAATGTTGGATGATATACAACTTTGAGGGATTAAGTGTATACATTAAAATGTAACTAAATAAGTCTAGAGTACAACGAGACATGATTATTATTGTTCACTCATAATTTTTTGTGGTTGAGCTACTATGTATCCCTAATAGGTGCATAAGTTTAATTGTAGGTGTGCTCACATAGTCACACGACCCATTTGCCTGTATGAATGACCTTAAAAAAATGGAATAGAATGGACTTGGATGAGTGATTAGGCTAGTTCCGCCCATCTTGTGCAAGTAGGAGATGTTGAAGTTGGGTTTGGGTGCCCAAGTAGGATGACCTGACCCGACCCAAATAAATGAGAAAATGGGAGAGCAGTTTTTGGGAGTTTTATAACCACCCAAAAACTACCACTGTGAAAAATAAATAATTTTTTAAATTATTTTTTTCTCTCTATGAGTGAAAAATCTCTTAGTGAGAATTCTCTCGGTAAGAATTCTCTCTTGAAAAACTAGATAGAGATATTTTGGCTTCTCTCTCCCTAAAAACCACAAATATAAGAAATATGTTTTCTTCTATCTCCAGGAAACAAAAATAGTAAGAATATAATTCTTCTAAAGAAACAAAAAAAGTTCTCTCTTGAAGTTATTCCTAATTTTCTCTGTGAAACGAAGGTTAAGGCTCTTATGTTGTGAGAAACGAATGATTCTCGTATTTGTAGTTTCATTCATGACTTGAGGTGAGAAATTTGGCTAGTGAAACAACCAATTTGGATCTTGGGCATTTCAAAAGGTAATCGGAAATCTTATCATTCATCACTAATCATAAAAGACAATAAATCAAAAGATAGAATAGAAGCATGGATATTTACAAGCAGGCGAATGACCCATTTATTACCTTCTAAAAGTGTGTTTGGTAATAATTTTAGAAAAATTTCTGAACTTATAAATACTTAATAATAAAAGCTTTCAAGTCTTAGAAAAAATAAAAATACTTCATAAAATTATTGTCAAAAGAGGCTCTAAGCTTTTTATGCTTAGTCTAGGATTGGGCTTGTTCAAGTGTCTTAGGTTAAGAAGAAAGGGCTTTTAACAATTCTTCTCTTTCTATTTGCTTAAAACTTTTTTTAAATAGAGGCATAATAGTTGGTAAATATGATTTTCATAGCCTTTTTTCTAATATTTTCAAACTCAAACCAAATTAAAGCACCAATCCAACCATTTTTTAATTCGAGTCATGTAATTGACTTGGTTTCCAATTAAATTGACATTAGACCCATCAACCTAATGATCACACTACCAAACCAAATAGGTTGTCCAATTTTAGTGATCACAAAAGTTAGATCCCAAATTATCAATTAAATATCAAAATAATCATGAATTTCTCCATCTTTTATCACAAATATAATAATAATAAAAAAAAATCCAAAAAGACAAGCATATGCAGAAAAAAAAAAAAAGGTGAAAATATATATTTATATTGAGAAAAAGGTATGAGCACTTCATGCAGTACTTGAAGCAACTTTAGAGCACTTAAGCTATATGAAAAAGTGAGAAGATGTTAATTCACATGTATTAAGCTTTTAAAATATCATTAGAACTCAATATATTATAATAATTATAAATAATATAAGCTAACTAATTGAAAATAAACTCAAATCATGTAGTATCTTTCTCAAAATTATCCAAAGAATCAAATGAATCACAAAATAGACTCTAAAATTTTTCAATAATGAATAGGATATAGTGAGGATAAAATCATCCAAGGTAATCAACATAAAAAATATCAACCTATCGTCTAATTTAAGTGGTTCAATTTATAAACTAATGTAGGTCATTAGATCATGTCATATTCTAAGATGATTCAACATTCATTCAATTTGAAGTTTGTTTGTAAGATTTATGTTAATATGGCAAACATTGATCTTTAAAACACAACTTCATTTACTACCCCCAAATTAATGATTTTTTTTTTCTTTTTTTTCCTTTTTTGTTTTGTTTTGTTTTTAATGTGAAGACATTTACAAATGTTATAGAAAATTACCTTTCATGCACAAGTAGCCTTTCCATATGGTGGTGTTCACAAATTTCATAAGTGAAGATTTTCATGTTTAGTTTAAAGAAATACAATATGGATTTGACCAAAGGTAACATTTTTAACTTTAGCAACCATTTTTAATGAACTATTTAAAACATTGTGAAAAATGACTAATTAAATTAAGCAAATCACCTAAAAGGGGAAAGAAGGGTGAATTGGGTGTTAGAAAACTTTTCAAAAATAGTTAAACTAATTCCTCAAAATAAACATGTCTCATTGTATTAAGAATTCAAGTGGGGGCCATTGGGGCCTATAGGATAATATTAGCTACCTTATAATTCAATTTTGAAGTTGATTCAACATTTCAGTAAAAATAATCAATTATACTTCAATATCCTACGCAATTACTATTGGGATTAAGCCCCTAAAAGCAAGACATGATGTAACAAAGTTAGACTTAACAATCCCTTTGCTATCCCTTTGGTGTATTGATATTGATTTAAGCATTCAACCAATGTCTCTTACATTGTATATGATTTGAGTGCACTAGTAGTTGTATCAAAAATTCAAGTCATGGGTTCCTTGTAAGTAGATAAGTTGTCTACAGTTGGTTTATGAATTTGGACAATCTAGTAGAGATTGTAGTGCACCACCTCCTAATTGGAGGGATGACTTGTCTTGGCCGTTGGGATGGGTTTCCCATGGTGAGTGTACTATATGTGATGCACATTGGATAGGACCTATAGTGAATCATGACGCAAGGCTATCAATTGTCATTATTCACCAAGCTACTATATTGCATGGACTCTCAACTTTCAGAGGATGTCGAGTTTGTGCCAAAATCAATAAAAGGCTTTGACTTATGGATGAGACCTTAAAGTGGTCATATACCCCTATGGATTGGGTCACTATTGATGGAGGCTGGTAGCAATAAGTATTCTCAATAGAAGCACCATGATATCTCATGGGATTGAGATAGTGTGTCCCCTGTAGTGATCTAAAAAACATGTAATCATGAAATCTATAGCCACATTAATTCCTTTAATAGAATTTGACATATCCTCATTAGAGTTAAAGTATGTCATTTGATCACATAATAAGTGAGATTTGTAACTCAAGGATTTGAGAGGTAATCTTGGTAGGTGATAGCTCTACCTTGTTAGATTATGAACATAAGTTCATGGGAAGTCTATATGCAATGGATAGAAGGTCACAGATCCGAGCACTTGGTGTCTCATTGTAATATACATAGGGCACTAGAGTGCAGTTGACTCTTTATAGTGGGATGTTAAGTCAATTTCAAATTTTGATTATGAGGGAGCTAGTACTCCTATAGGTCCAAGTGGTCCCCGCTATAAACTCATATTTTTATTGGCACGACTTATGATGGTTGGAACTGTTTTTAGTTCACTTTTATGCATAAAAATGTTTTGGTAATTGCGCTAGGTTGCATAAAGATAAGTGAGTGGTATCTCTAGACTGTGTTAATTGATTAATTAGGTCTTGTATGGTTAATTAATCAATTAAAAACCTTTTTGGGCTAGATTAAGTTATCCAAGATCATGGTGGGCTTAAGCCCAATAGGAAGCCTATAAATACCCCTTTAAGGGTTAGAGTTTCCAAGTCTTGTCATTATCCCCTTCACTCTAGAGAGAGAACCCTAGTCTTTATCCTTCAGATCTCCACCATCTCAATGCTTAGACATAAGGAAGAGTCATTGGACGGAAATTCATGGTGTTTACGAGATCTATTATGACTTTGGAGTTATCTACATTGATTGGAATTGATCTGGGAACATCCAGATCAAATGTATGTGACTTTATTCTCTAAATCTATGTTTTATATAGTATCCATATTATTTTTGAATACTTGTTTATCCGTTGTGATAGATTTATAGAGCCTAGGATAGATTTGCCTGCACCCTACATGATCTAAGGCATGGGAAAGGAGTAATCCAAGGTTCCTAACAATTGCAACGAGTATAATTTAGGTTTGTGTCTTACTATTCATTGCATACAAGCTCCATATGAACGAGTATTCATAATTGAACAATGTAGTTACAAATTCACCTATTGTGTGATCAATTAACATAGTCTAACTTCAAGGAGCATATGTCAAAATTCTAATAAAGGAATGTTATGGTCATAGTCTTCTAGATCACTTGTCCTTTGGATTACCCAAAGAGATACACTGTTTCAATACCATCAAATGTCATGGTGCCTCTATTAAGAATATCTACTGTCATCAGTCTCCATCAATAGTGATCAAATTTATAGGGATATATGACCATATTAAGGTTTCACCTACAAGTCATTTCCTATTGATTTTGTTACAAGCTCAATATCCTCTCAAGATTGAGAGTTCATGCAACATAGTAGCTTGGTAAATCATGAAAACTGATAGTTTTATTTCATGATTCATTGTAGGTCATATCCAATGTATAACATACACACTAGTACACTCACCATGATAAACTCATACTAACAACCAAGATAAGTCACCCCTCTAATTAGGAGGTAGTGCACTACAGTCTCTACTAGATTGTCAAAATACATAAACCAATTGTGAATAACTTATCATCTTGCAAAAAAACTCATGACTTGTATTCTCTATACAACTCATGATGTACCCAAGTCATGTACAATGTAAGTGATAAGGGTGTGTATGCTCAAATAAAAAATTAAGGCAAATAGGATAAAAAAGGGAAACCAAGAAATATAAAGAAATAAATTTATAAATGAATCTCAATTTATTACATCATGTCATGCTTTCTAAAGGTCAATCCCAATTTCTTTTCTTTGTGTTCAAGATTTGATTCCTAAGGAAGTTAGACTCATTTACTAGCATCTAAAATTTGTTGAAGAATCCACTAAAGCACTTATTTTGGTCATGTCCAGGTTTGTTGCATATGATGTAATGGGAAGTTGTGGGAGAAGAGACTCCTAAAGCTTGAAATTCCTCTTTGGCTTTAATAAAAGTCATTTTCCGTAAGAGAGAGTTTCAACCAAGTTCACATATCATAATCCTTATCTCTAGTAGACTTACCTTTACTAATGATTTCATTTAAAACCTTGACACCTAGATGAAAGATTTCATTCTTTAAGCCAAGTCTTTCCTCATTCTCTTAATTTCTAGAGTTAAATATTTGTTTTTCTCAGGAATACAACTATGCTCATTTTGTAGAAATCTTTTATCTTTTAAAGAAAAAAAAATTGCTTTCACATTTTAAGGTAGTATTCTCATATTTCAATGAATCATTTAAGGTAGACATCTTTTAGAATTTATTATTTATTTTCAAACTCTCTGTTTTGAATTTCAAACTCTCATTTAATAGGCTTCCATTTGCTTCAACTAAATCATCAAATCCATTTTCATCAACATCAATATCATTCAATAGATCAAAATCAAAATTGATAGAAGTAACAAAAAACAAAACAATTTTCATTTTGATCATATTTGTTATTTGTAGCATTTGAAGATTCAATTGATTTAGAATCACTTCAAGTCACCTCCTTGACTTTCATATTTTCCTTGGGACTAACTTTTTTCTCGTAAGATAATTCTTGAAATTATTTACTTCAAGAGTTACAAGACTCTTTATTTTTATGACACTCATAATTTTTTGTTTCTAAGAAGACAACTTTTGTATTGATTACTACTCAAAAAGTGTTATTTTATAACTTGTAATTAACTCTTTTAAACACTTTTGAGTAGTAGTTATTACCTTTTAACTCAATTGGCATATTAAGGACCCTTACAATCGTTTCTAATCAAATTGTGTTAAGTTTTGGTGTTTTTGATAGCTTTTTTATCACCAAAGCAATCTAAGATGAGGGAGAGCTTTATATAATCCATGGAAAAGCAAATGGATGCTCATTTACATGAATAATCCAAGCTTTGGAGCTTCGTAGTCGTTTGCCAAAGCTAATCAAGAATGCAAGGAAGCAAAGAGAGAAATCTAACATGAAGAATTCAAGAGAACAGCAACTGTTGGACATATTTCGAGTACTTTCTGGAGTCCATTTCATGCATACCATATGTCGTTTCGAATCTCGGGAAGTCAGGAGTCCAACACTTCAAACAGTGCGTGAATTGGAGTTGAAACGAAGAAGTTATGGCTATTTGAAGACAACCGCATCAAGCTGTGCGAAAATTTCGCAGCTGCAAAACCACCTGCAAGCACACGTGTGCCACTTCGCAAGTTAAACTCCATCTTTGCAGCTGCGAACCACGTTACGAAATCACCTCCAAACTGCGAATCAAGTTGCAAATCATCTTCAAGTTGCGAAATCACCTCCAAGTTGCGAAATCACAAATTCAACTTGCAAAATCAAGTTCAAACTTGCAAAATGGACAATTCAAACGTGCGAAAATTTCATACCATGCAAATCACCTTGCGAAATCCACTGTGTAATATCAGATATTTACTACCGACTAAGTTAGATTTTTTCTCAAGATATTTTGTGTAAATTTCTATTTTTTCCTTGTAATCAGCTAAAGATATTATTGGGATATTTAGGATATCTAACGAGAGGTTAAAAATATCTCTCTGGATATTTCTTAGAAAATATCTATATATCTCTGATATAGATGTAATCCGACGAGAGAAGGATCATAGTAAGAAATATATCTACAGAGCACTTGCTCTGTTTTTTCTTCATATTTTTGTTTTCTCGTTATTTTTATTTCTAGCCAAACAAACTCTGAGGATGTTTCCTCAGAGGATGAGCGGCTAGGCTTTTTGCCTCTTGGAGTGAAGAAAGCCGAGTAAGTTTCCGAATGTAAAAATTGGAAGTTTTGTTGTTTCAGCTTTTAATGAAGAGAAAGTGTGACCCGTTAATGGTTTTTATCTTTTTAGTTAACTTAAAATTCCTTAAAATCACCTGGGTCAACACTTGGTAAGGCAAGTGGACTCCGTCCATTGAGTTGCACTAGTTTATCTTTTGCGAGCCTTTGGGAGGTGGTTTAAAGGTAGAATTTTCTAGAATAGCCAACACTTGGTAAGCTTTTGGACTCCAAGGAGACATCCATTAGTTATCTCTTGCGAGCTTTTGACGAGTAATCCAAGGTTAAGGATCACCTTGAATGGCCAATACTAGGTGAGAGGTATGAACCATTGCAAGATGCATCAGTGAGAGAGATTTAGTGTTTGAACCCATTAAGGGGAAGCATCTGTACCACACCGGTTCAGGAAATAACTATATGTTAAATCCCCAATGCGAGGAAAAGATTCAAGTGACCGGAACTCCCTTTTTGTATGACGAACTTGAGCCTAGTGATCTAAAACTCCAAGAAACACTTTTCTTTATAATTAAAATTAGTTACTATTCTTGGTTAGCTTAAAACCAACCCTTTTTCAACCAAAGTTTATGTTTTCTTTTAAAGCTAACCTTGAAATGAAAACGCACCAATTCATCTTTGAATTAATATCAATTGTGAAGTGAAAACTCATCCCAATGAACGATCCTAGAGCCACTATGCTATGCTAGCTAAGGCTATCCTAGTACATGGTGTAATAGGTTATAAATTTTGTTGATTACTCCCGTCTGAGGACCAAAATCAAGGTACACCAATTGGGAACGAATCATGTATTCAATATTTTTTTCCTTTATGCAATCTTTCTCAGTCGTTGAAAAACTTTTTCAAAAGTTAAAAGAAATCTTTTCCTTTTTCTTTCTTTAAATTACATGAAACCAAGATTAAAGATAGAAATTGAAGAAAAAATTAATTTTAACTATTTCCATGTTTAGGTACCAATTGAAAGTTTAAGATCTTGTTTCATAAAACCACCTAGAAAGAAAGGGTGAGTAAATAGTCCTCTTCAATTTAGCCCAAATTTTATCAAATATTTTTTAAATTTTCTTTTATGAACTTTTAATTAGGTTAAGATTTATTAATTAATACAAAAATTCCAATTGCACACAGAAATACATGATATATGTGGAAAACCTCCTCAATGCTTCAGTGATGTAAAATCTATAAGGTCATAGACTGTAGACCTATAATGCACTAACTATGAAGAATGGGTACACAGATTTACCTGTCAATCACTAGTGATCCCTTATACTTACATCCTATAACCTACATCTAATCTCATGTCCATGATGCAATACCACCATACTCCTTAGTAGACTCTTCACCACCTTAAGAGGATGTGATCCTTTACAATGAACTCAACGAACAAAACTAAAAAACATGGTTTTAAAAATCGGACTAGACAGGTCGATCATGGTTCCAAACCATCCGGTCAATTGGGTCGGAAAATGTTGAACAAGAATCGAATTGAGTGAATCGGCTATCTGATCGGCAAATCGGTTGAACCGGCTGGTTCTTTCTGAACCAAACGATTTAACCAATTTTATTTTTTCTTCCCCAGCATCAAAATGACGTCATGCTTCTAACATCAAAACAACGTTGTTTTAATTGTTTTTGACATCAAAACGATGTCGTTTTGATGAGTATAAAACCTGCTTAGCCCCCTCCCCCATCATCATCACCGCCATTAGAGGGTGATCATTTGCAAATGAGTTACAATCATCATCATCAGACCTACAAATCACCATTCTTGTGCGAACAACAATTCATCTTCATAGCTCGTCTCCATCAACATTACACCTACATCATACCAGCGCACTTGCAATTTTGAAACAGAGATCTCCAAAAAGTACATGCAACACCATACTAATCATCACTGGACTCGACATAGGTCTCCATCGCTACTTCATTGTTCATGATTTCGGAGCACCGCATCTATACCGCTCATCTATCTCTAGTGCATCTTCACCATTGCCAACATCTTCATCTGAAAGGAAGGTTTAGATTTTCGTTTGCATCTTCACCACTACTAGAAATCAACCCATCAAAACTTACAATTTGATCCATCGTTGAATTCATTATTGTTGAAGTCATTCATCACTGCTATCAAAGAATCAACACACCATGTTTGTTATCTTCATCACTGTGAGAGGTTTGGCTATAATACACTCATTCCATCAACTTCAAAGCATCATTAGGCACAGGTTAGTATTATTTTCTATAATTTTAAAGTACTTTCTCATGTTTATTTTATTAGATTATAGGAATATGACTTAGTGTAGATGTAAGAAAGGTCACACGTGTTTGTTGTTTAATCATATATTTGATAATGCATATTGGTTCTCAATAGTGTTAGTGGCTTGTTAGAGTTTAATTTTTTAAAGTCAATGAAAGTAGCATAAGGTGGTGGTGATATTCATGGAGGCATTACTAGTTTCTATTAGTTGAATTCTAAATTTTAATGAAATAACTTAGAGACGCAATTGGTTTGGAGTCAAGGGTTTTTTATATATGTTGAATTAAAAATGAAAATATGAATGTAGAATTTATTATTTTTTTAATTTTAATAATATATAAAATATTTGTTTATGATGTCACCAGTTTGACCGCAATTCGATGACTAGTCCGTTTAGTCAATCGTGAACCGATAACTTTTTCGGTTCAAAGATTGGTTCGATTCTAAAAACATTGCTAAAAAGTTTTAAGAGTTTTAAGTTAAACACATAAAATAGTGACTTGAAACTTACACGTATAAACGTTTAGGAGAACTCTTCTAGTAAGAATATTTACATTAGAGAAAATCTTGTAGAATTAAATAATTTAAAAAATATATTCTATTAAAAAATAATTTATGAAAGTTAAAAAAATTTGGAAAAAAAGTCTTTTTTTAAAAAAAAATTCAAATTGATTTGGAAGTATTTATCTTTCAAAATTCTTTTCCCAATTAATTTTATCCAAAATTTTATTTTAAGCCAACTTTATGCCTTTTATGTAATTATTCTTAATTAGTTCAACAATATTTACATGTTTATTTACGAGTTGGTTATGCACCTTAAACTTTCAAAGAAAGTATCAATCATTGAGAAGTATGTACAATCCTAAACCAAGATAAATTGAATAAAATTATCAACTTAATCTAAATAGTCTAATGCATTGATAAATTGCACTTTGGAGTTTAATTACTTTCTCTAATTCTTATTATTTGATTTAATTACTTTCTCTTCTAATTCTTATTATTTGATCTATCTTTTCTTATTTATTACAAGTATACTCTAAGGTTATGTTTGATTCCCATAAAGTATCAAGGAAAGAAAAAAAAATGCAAAGGAAAATGGTTTTCTCATGTTTAGTTTCACTATAATTTAAAAAAATAAATAAATAAATATGATTAAAATTAGTTAGAAATTTATACATTTTAAAATTATTTAATCTTTATATAATAGAGGAAATTAAGTGAAATGAGTTTGAAGAAATATATAAAAATATTTTTTAAAATTTTAAATCTATTTTTTATTTTCCTTCCAGTTTTCCTCTTTATTTTCTTTTTCTCACATTTTCCCTCAAATATTCCGGGAACCAAACATAGCCTAAACTAAAAGTGTTTTTAGGTGATTGTTCTTCATTTGGAAGATATTGTAAAGGGTCTATTCATACTTTTGATGCTAATTATACTTGAATTGAACCTAGCATTTGGGGGATTCTTATGCCAATGGAGCAACCTCAAAGATTGGTAGAACTTGAGAATGTGGATGTAGGTGATATTGCACCAAATCCTTACAATTGTAGTTGCATTATTTCTGCCTATCTTTTTTACACTAAATTGTTGTCTCCTTCATTACATTTTTATTTCTTAATTATTAAAATTTTAATTAAGAATTTTTTTTTTTTTTTTTTAAAAAACACTCAATTAACCCTTCTTCCCCGGAGATCTAATAATTTAAAACAATAATGTTGAGTAATTATGTTAATCAAAAGATAAATTTTTTATGCTATTTAATTGGGCTTAAAGAATTTTGAAGTGTTAACATGACATAGAGTTTGTTTGATATAAAAACCCTTTTTGAGAACTTCTTCAAATTTGAATCATAAAAATAAATAAATAAATAAAAATAAAAAACTGAATTTTTACAAAATCAACTTCAACTTCAATATATATTTTAAAAAGTATTTCTAATAATTAAAAATAAAAATTTTCAAATGTCAAAAAAATTAAAAATATGTTTTTCTCGAGAATCACTAGTTAAATAAAAGAAAATAATTATAATGGCGAAAACTCTTCCTCTCACCTTAATTATGGTTGTACTCTAATTTTTTTCTCTCTAATACAAAACCTAAATCAAAAGAAGATTAAAAACATATATGAACCCATGAGCTCAACGGGAAGCTCGACACTTGGAATCCCTTACATAGTACAACAAGAACTAGAAGATTTCACAATCCAACATTTTATGACACATGACACTTTTTATTGAAAAGAAGCATTGTCATGTGGCAATAAATATATTGTTAGAGGTGCTTGACATCATATATATATATATATATATATATATATATATATATATATATATATATATATATATATATATATATTAATGAACACCATGTGTTAGTTGAGATTCAAATCAAACCTAAAGCTCTGTCTAGCTATAAAAGGAGCAGGAAGAACAAAAGTACAAGAAGTATTAATTCTTTGTTTAGTTGTCATAAAAAATACAAAGAAAAATCAAACATATCATATGAAAATATTATACATTTTCAATCCTTCTTTTAAAGTTTGTGGAGAAAAAACTTAAGTAGTGTTTGATTTTTTATTGAATAGAAAAAGTTAAAATACTCGTTGATATCAATTAATATAATTATGTTGCTGGATATCATCAAGTTATTTTAGTTGAATAAAAAAAAAATCAAAATATTTAACTTTTTTTATTTAACAAAAAAACAAACGTAACCTTGTATTTCATCTTAACTATCAAGGTTTCCTCACCCAATTCCTTTCATTCTAAATAATCCAAGTAGGAAATCATACATTAACACAATGCCCATATATATATATATATATATATATATATATATATATATTACATAGATTCATCGGAATGACCCAACATGTCATTCTACCTTTTAAGTATATAGGTAGACTAGTCACTAAATAAAAACTTCTGGTTTTATAATGTACATCCATATGACCTTTTACCCCGGGGGACCAAGTTGGTCTTACAAGATTCTTCTGGATCTATCATCGTATAAAGTGTTATTCACATGGAATCAAATACTATTAGTGAGATAGTATAAGCTCTTCTGGAGCCTTTAATTTGGTTTTTATCACCTTCTATAGTATTAACATTGTTTGTCATCAATGTTGTGCAATTAATGAGACAAGATTTCCATCAAAGTAACAAGTCATAAGACATTGTCATAAAGACTTCATCTTTATAGAGTTGAGTGAATATTATCATAGAGAAAAGGTTAAAATCAATGAAAAAAAATATTAGCCATTGATGATAACTTAACTTAATAAGTTGTGTAAAAGCAATGAGAGCATATATAACACAATAAAACAAATATGAAAAGATAATTTAAAGTTATATATTTCGTAAGTATCTCACACATTTGATTTTGTAAGTGTGGAGCAATTTATACATGAAATAACTAGGAAGTATTTCAATAATCAAACTAATTGTAGTGATGGATCAAGGTATGAGAGAGATCCATGTATCTTCAAGTATAAATAAAGAAAAGAATTTAAATGATAAATAATAAAATGTGAAATAAACTATAAAAAATGAACAATGCATTCAAAGATGATAACAAAATAAACCTATTTGCAAAGAACTAAATAAAAACATAACATTTAATCATAACAAACATTTCCATCACCAATTAGATGGTCAATTTTCCCATTAGGATTCTCAAAGAAATTTGAAACATCTAAATGGGTTAGATCCACTTAGCCACCACTATCGATGAAGTTCATTTCAACTTCCTTTCCTTTGATTGATGCATGGTAAAGGTCGACCAAATGTTTGGGCGTACAACAGGTACGCGACCAATGCCCCTTCATACCACATCTATAACACTTATTCTCATGGTTCTTAGGAGGTTTATCTTGTAAACACTTCCCATTTTCTTGTTTTACCTCAATATTATTCCACTTCTGGTGGTGCAATGAGGCTTTCCTTTTCTGAGAATTTGGTAAATTATTACTATAAGAACTATGGTATCAGGGATTTCTTCCACGACCACGTCCTCGTCACCATCCACGAGTTTGGGACAATATTGCATTCACTTAAATGAATAATTCAAATCTAGTTGGATGAGACTAGTGATTTCTCATCAAAAGCTCATTTTTGTTAAACCTTCATGGAGATGATGACGAAGGAAAATCAATGTTTTTGCGCGATCCTGCACAGATGCTTGATTTCCTTCTTTGATCATAGCTCCAAGATTCATTGACAATTTTGTTTTAAATAACTTTTGGCTATACAAGAGAATTAGAAATTGTATGCATAACTTCTAGCTATGAAACAATTGTTAATAAAAATTATTTTCCATAATTCCTATAGTGAAAAATAAATGAGTACGAAATAAAAATTAAATCCAATATTTATCATAACTTTGAGTTATGATTATTTTGTCAAAACAAGAAAATATTCAAATTTGTACATAGCTTCAGGCTATGAACTATTTATGTATAACTTCTAGTTACACAATATAATTGAAATAAATTAAAGAAATTAAAAATTAATATCTTTCATTGTTTCAAGTCATTATTATTTTGTCAGAACAAGAAAATATTTAAATTTGTACATAGCTTTAGGCTATGAACTGTTCTTTTATATAAATTTGTATATAACTTGAGGCTATGAACTATTCATTAGATAAATTTGTGCATAGTTTCGGGCTATGAACTTTCATTATGTAGATTTATACATAACTTCAGGCTATGAACATTTATTTATTTATTTATTTTATAGCTTCTGACTATAATATTGTTTGGTATAACTTCTAGTTATACTGTATAATTAAAAATAAATAATTAAGGATCCTATACATAACTTCTGGTCATGTATTTGTAATTTTATAATTTCCCATATAACTTTTGGTGATTGGGATTGCACATATTTTTCATAACTTCTGGTTATGAATTTACCCTATAATTTATAATTTATGATTATAGGGATTGTACATATTTTTCATAACTTCTGGTTATGAATGTACCCTATAATTTATAATTTACCCCATAACTTCTAGTTATAGGGATTATACATATTTATGTATTCAAATAAAATATATGAAAAGAGAGATTAAAATGTAATAAAATAGAAAATCATGATATAAGTTTATCACATACCTTTTTGTGAGAAAGAAGAGAAGAGAGAAGATCTTTCTATTTCTCTTAAGGGAAGAACGTCTTTTTATTCTTTCTTATTTCTTTGAATAGAGAAAAATCTTTATATTTCTTTTGTAAAGACTAGTCGTGCTGATAACGTGTTGTAAAATTATAAAGTGAAAAGAGAAGAAAACAAGAGAAATTAGAATGTATGAAGAGAATATAATAATTTTCATTAGAATTATCTCCCTTTTATAGGGAGTCACAAAGAGATATACATCAATATGGATGATCATCTACAAATTACCATAATGGTATAGAATCTCATATTTTATAACAAAAACTGAATTTTTACAAAATCAACTTCAACTTCAATATATATTTTAAGAGGTATTTTTAATATTTCTAATAATTAAAAATAAAAAAAATTCAAATGTCAAAAAAATTTAAAATATGTTTTTCTCGAGAATCACTAGTTAAATAAAATAAAATAATTATAATGGCGAAAACTCTTCCTCTCATCTTAATTATGGTTGTACTCTAATTTTTTTCTCTCTAATACAAAACCTAAATCAAAAGAAGATTAAAAACATATATGATCCCGTGAGCTCAATGGGAAGCTCGACACTTGGAATCCCTCACATAGTACAACAAGAACTAGAAGATTTCACAATGGGAAAGTTGTGTTTTCATGGCCCAATTTGGTAATAATATTGTTTTTGGAACCCAGGTTTATGAAATAGGAAAAATATTTTTCAATGTGGAAACTTATATGGGTTTCATGCACTATGAGCCGGTTGTATTTTTTCTACCGAAATTGCCCCTCCAGGTATCCACATCAGCAACCCATCTCAGCACGGGCTGAAACTGAACCGGTTCAAAACTCCAAAATCAAATGTTGAGCTTCCCACAAAAATACCCTAGCCGACGGTTCTTTCTTCCCTCTTTCTCATTGTTGTCTTCACTCCGTCACCAAGGCGATTTGAGCTTCCCAGAAAAACGGTGCAGCCTACGCTTCAAGACCCTTGCCGACAGTTCTTTCTTCCTTCTCTCTCATTCGATATATTGGGTATTATTTCTTTATCATTAGGCTCTGTTTTGTTTCACAGAAAATAGTTTCAGTACGAGTTTTCTTTCACTAGGAGTAATGTGCTTTTATTTGGAGGGTTGATGCGCGACTCATATAATTTATGATCAAATGATTAGAGGGAATTTGTCTGAGCTTTTCTCTCAGTTTTTCATTTTTCAAGGAGATATCGATTTCTCTCTATTCATTTTTCTATCAACTTAGTTTGTGGTGTTCATAGTTTAGATCTTTCTGGCCTTTGGGGCTTGCTATGTCGATTTTGTTACTTTTCTGCTGTGTGGGATTCAACTAAGAATTTCACAACCTGATTGTTGGAGTTATATATTTTCCCTTGAAATATGTCTCTGATTTGAATTCGGTTTCTGCTTTATTAGAATTTCTTTTCTTTGTAGTTTCTTGGAGCCTACTTTTTGAAGTGTTGTTAGAGATCATAAAACACAAATTTCATATTTTCTGTTGGGGTTATATGGAACCCTTATCTCGTAATTGGAAGTAGGCATAGTTTACCTTGTATGGTTTGTATCGCTTGTGTGGTTTGTGACTGATTTTTATGTTGTAATTGCATACACATGCACAACAGAATCCATCAGAGATTCTACTGGTACTAAAAAAATGATATTAGAGTTTGCGCCAGTACACAACAGATATTCATCAAAGTTAAGATTGGCGAAGATTCAGTGCTATGGTTTGAGAAGATCCAATGAAAAGGTTTGTAGAATGATGGAGAATTTGAAGGCAAGGCAACACAAAAAGAAAAAAAATAAGGAAAAAAAGGAAGAAAAAAAATGGAGATTTGAGCGTTGAAAAGTTAGAATCTTCCAACTTTGAGCTAGGGGGAGATTTAAATTATGAGACTGGAAGGTAAAGGTCAGAACATATGCCCTTGAGGGCTGATCAAGTGACAAGGGTTAGGGTGGAGAGGTGGGAGGTTCCAAGTTCAAGCCCCAACAAGGACCAAAAATAGATATCTTACCTGTTGAAAAATGATCTAGAATGCATGATACAATTGCAAAAGAGGTTTTTTTGGTTGAAAGACCATAAAATAGAATATTATCCATCCCTACTATTGGTCTTTGTTATGACTTTCACTTATCAATCCCAATTTAAATGCAAACATTTTTGGAAGCCTGATACTTAAGCATAATTCTTTTTGCTAATGGTATAAGGTTGGTCTCTGCTTAGGGAATGGCTGGATCATTAATGGTCCTTCTAAAGAATAAAATAGCAAATTGAGATTGTTATGCTGTGGGTTACTCCTTCCTTGGACAAAAACTTATGGATAAACAAGCTTTAAATAGTTTGGATAGATAGGATAAGGTGGTGCCTTTTGAGTTCCATTTCATTTTTTCTAGGTTGTTTTGGAGGTTGACTTCTGTTGAAGGTGGCCTTTGTTGCATAATAAATGGCCAGTTTGAAGAAGAGTGAGCTATATAGGAAATAGGAAATGCTATACAGGAACTATTTGAACTCATACGTGTCTCATTTATCTATGGCAATCAATCAAGCATTGCATGCATATAGAATTCATATGGACGTGGATGTCTCGACTTTTGTGCATGTCCAACCACACCTTGTGCAACAACTGAATGGGTAAAATATTCATATATTCTAACCAAAACGGACATTTGAGGTGAATTTTTTTTTCTTAGATTTCTATCATCTACATGACAAGCCTAAATGTGATGTGTTATAGGTTCGACTGTGGTATCCTTGCACTAAAGTTCATGGAATTTTGGAATGGGGCGACCTTAACTACTTCAGTGGCAGAGGTTAGAGCTGGTTTACATCCTAATTGGTTTTGTTTTTTTTTTTTTTTTAAAAAAAAAACAGTATGAACTAAGTTTTTCCCATTTCTGTAGGACAAGCTGAACATGTACAGACTCCAGCTAGTTGTGGAACTATTGCTCAATGAACGCAACACTGTTAGAGATAAAATTATGGCCTCCTGTCATTTGTGACTTTATGGTTGATGATAAGTTTTTTTCCTATCTGATGTTACTTACCATATAAAGCAATACTTGATTGTAGTTTGTCCACAAAATGACTGAATTCATATCCTGTTATGTGATGATGTGATTTTGTTCCCATTCTAAAACCATTATTTATGTTCTATATTTATTGTATCTTATTAATTATACAACATCCCATTGTAACAGTGACAGTATGGTGATGCTGAATGTCAGGACTTTATGTACACCAATGGGCAACGCGTAAGGGAAAGAAAGACTGCATGGTGATGCTGTTGCTATAGCTTACGAGAGGGAGTAATATCAGAATGAGTCATATGTTATCCTTTTTGTTCGGATTGTATGAAGCAAACTTGGTTTACCATATGATCAAAATTAGGGTTGTTCATTAATGTGAAATATTGTATATGAAAGGGAGTAGGAAAGGAGTTGTTCATTATTCTGGGGCATCTTATGTCAATGTCATAGGTAGGTTGGAGGTTTCTTTGGTTTGTTGACTATATTAGAAACATTTTGCTGATGTACAAATTCCAAGGACTATGTTTGTGTTTTGTTTTATACAGGAAATCCTAATAGAGATAAGGCATTTGTTGCATATCCTTTCAATTTTTTAGATTGGCATGTGCTGAGATAATTCTTTGTTACATATCACGATTTTTTTTTCTTTTAGTTAATAAAAATCTGATAAAATCGTCTAATGAAAAATAAAGACAAAAAGTTATACAGGGTTCCAAAATGCTTTTGCATGTTGCTCATGTTTTGCTTCCAACAATCTACAGGTTGTGATAGGAAAATAAATATATGTTACAAAACCTCAAAAAAAAGTGGTTCACATGATCACATTCCATATCCAACCACAACCATTCAAAATGTAGATGAATACCAAAATGGGAAAACAACTGTTTACTTAAATAAATAGTCACAACAAAATATTGACAAAAGAACAACATTTCTCGAATGTCCAGTTAGGTAGTACATGAGGTACATTAAGGTAGTACCTCATGGTCTTAAGGTAGTACCTCATGTCCATTAAGATAGTACCTTAAATTTATGATGATTACATAAGCTATCGAATGAGTAACCACGAATAATATAATAATGGCATGGTGTAATATGTAATACAATGAACTAATTCTGAGTTAAATCACAGAAGAGCATCATTTCTCCAAGGTGCCTTAAGGTAGTACCTTAGGTACATTAAGGTAGTACCTCATGTGCATTAAGGTAGTACCTCATGTGCATTAAGGTAGTACCTCATGTGCATTAAGGTAGTACCTTACATTTATTATGATTACATAAGCTACCGAATGAGTGAGCAATAAGAATATAATAATGGCATGTTGTAATATGTAATGCAATGAACTAATTCTGAGTTAAATCACAGAAGAGCAACATTTCTCCAATGTTCCTTAAGGTAGTACATGAGATACATTAATGTAGTACATCAGGGTCATTACGGTAGTACATCATGATCATTAAGGTAGTACCTTAAATTTCTGATGATTACATAAGCTACCTTAATGATCATGAGAAATTTCAGGTACTACCTTAATGCACATAAGGTACTATCTTAATGGTCTTAAGGTACTACCTTAATGTACCTCAGGTACTACCTTAACGCACCTGTGAGAAATGTAGCCATTATGTGGCTTCGGATTTTTATTAGTTAATTTCATTACCTATTGCAGCATGACACTACCATAAACAATATTCGATAACCTGTTTATAATGTAGTAAATCAAACCAAACAAACCTCCCAACTTACCAATAACATTAACAGAAGATGCTATGTAAAAGCTTACACAATAACTACATATGAAAGGAAAGCCGTGAAACAAATTGCTAATGTCAGTATAGAAGGATAAACTGAAACTGCATCAGTGTACAAACAAATAGGATACAGTCTATGTTTGTTGTTCTCTTATGAAATTAGTACCATACCCCATAATAAACCTATCACTTTGGATCACATCTTACAATCACAGTTGTTGTCCAATCAGTCGCCAATACAACACTGACCAACACCATTAACTATAATAAAAGAACAAATACTGAGTGTTGTCCATGTTCCTACTCCCTTCCTTTACAATATTGAAGGAAAAATGAACAGCCCTATTACATTGCGGTTACTGCATCCCATATGCTCCAGCAGTAGCATTAGCAGGTACTCTTCTTTTCCCTTACACGTTGGTCATTCTTGTACATAAAGTCCTCATATTCAGCATAACCCAACTGCCACTGTTACAAGTGGAACAAATCACATCAGCACACAACATGATATGAATTAATAAATTTTTGGACAAACTACAATCAACCCTTGGTCATTTTGGTACGTAGCAGCAGATAGGAAGAAACTTATCATGAACTATGAAGTCACAAATGACATGCGGCCATAATTGTATCTCTGACACTGTTGCGTTCATTGAGCACTAGTTGCAGCACTAGCTGGAGTCTGTACATGTTCGTCTTGTCCTACGCAAATGGGAAAAAATTATTCCATGCGGTTGGGAAAAAAACAAAGAAAAACAGTCCAAGTTTGACAGTGTAAACCAACTCTAACCACTGCCACTGAAGTAGTTAAGGTCGCCCCATTCCAAAATTCCATGAACTTTAGTGCAAGGATACCACAGTCGAACCTATAACACATCAGAAATGTGTTAGATGATAGATATCTGATAAATCAAATTATTTAGAAATGTTTCTTTTCGTTGGAATATCTGAATGCTTTACCCATTCAGCTGTTGGAGAAGGTGTGGTTGGACATGCACAAAACTTGAGACATCCACATCCATATGGATTCTATATGCATGCAGTGCTTTGTGGAGTGCCATTGATAATCGTCGTGTTGCAGCACTGATGTTGTTGCCCCGCCTTAGGGGCAATGACGAAAGTATCTCAACTCTTCCAGCTGCAAAATTAACAACATGCACGTGCCAGTGATTATTCTCGCAAACCGGGATGAACATCTGCATAACAATTCAAGAGTTATTAGCTTTTATGTCATTACTTTATAGTCATTCCCAATACCCTTGCATTTATTACTATGGAATTGAACTTTAGATATGTTCATTTACCATGTCACATGAACTAAGATCATGGCCCAATGTGTCAGGATCCAGATACATAGCGCATCTTTCCAGGATGACTTGCGTGGTTGCATTAGATTTGAGGTTGCTTAGAACAACCTGTTCAAAAGGGTGAGGTGAATCAATACAAACATCAATATCTACTCTTCTAGTTGCAAACCAAGTGAATTTAGGATATTAGAGGGCTAACCGAGAACGAAGGCTCAAAAAAATGTGCGCGAGGTGGTGGTGCTTGTTGTCTATTCATCATGCGAGAGACAATCGCAACAATCTGTCAAAGTTGTGTAAAATAACATATTTTACAACCTCCATCAACACTTTATCGATTCAAATGACTTATTAATTGTGAATTTAGTAAGGCATAAGGATAAGTAACCTACCATTGAATTAACCCACCGCCCTGCATTTAGACAAGAAAGTTCCTCCCGTCTAATGTACATCCCATACATGTCGCACAAAATCTCACTACAATGACATGAAAGTAAATTTGTCATTATGATGTACAGTTATTGACCTATAAAATGATTATAAAAATGAGTTTTAGAAATCTTAAGTGTACCTAGGATCACCCATTTCAGCCAAAGCATAATCTGCTACTACCCGATCTGCATGAGGTATTTTTGGGAATTGTTTTACACATTGGGCGACAAACGGACTTTTGCAAGCGGGAGGACGCTTGACAATCCTCTTAGCGGTCTGCTTATATCTCTTCATTGATGAAGGTTTAGGGGCTTGGGTGCCACTCCCACCCGCGTCTTCACCTTCTTCCGCATCCTCTACTGTCACTTCAGCTGGAAGGGATGCCTGTGCCTGAGACTGTGGGACCAGTGGCTCGGAATAAGTGGGAGCTGGTGATGGTCCCATTCCAACTGGTGAATGAGGGGTTGGTACGAGGCTGTCTTCTGGTTCAATTTCCTCAGCTGATGGCTGCCTCACTGGTGTTGGCCGCAATGGTTGATCTTTAGTGTGGTGCTCTGTTGATGGGCAAGGGACGGAAGAATTCCCCTCTGATCCACCGGCCCGGCAACGTAATGCACCCACATCCCGCACCAAATACATGGGATTTGAGTAAATACCATTAAAACAAGATGTGGTGCAAACATAGTTCGGACTTTGTGAAAGAACTGAATCAGCAGAGAAATATAATGTAACTCAATGAACATTGCAGGTGAATGGAAAGGCACAAAACATTCAAATAGTAACGATGATTGGGTGACAACCAGTTAGTTGGAATAGAGTAATACAAAATCAGCATAATGCAATAAGTAGACAAATATGCATTTAAGGCAAAGGATTTTTGCAGGTTTTTCTATTGTGGCCGGACATATGACAACGAGAGCAATAAACAGTTCGTTTATCTTGAAATTGAGACTCAATGCGCTTCTTCCTTGGCCTTCCGGGAGGGCGCTTTGTATGTGGAGGCTTTAGCGAGAAGAACACCTCCCCGGTGATAGATCGAACCAAACCATCATCGTCCACAGTAGGCATGTCATGGGTCTCTATGCCGGAGAAAGAACCCCCATATATCAACTCTTGCATTGGGTATTTGTAGCAATCATCGACGAAATCAGTAACATTTTGACCAATGGAAATAATGACGGCTGTGGCATGCTCACAAGGGATTCCCAACATTTGCCAACCCCTACAAGTGCATGTACGGTTCAGAATGTCTACATTTAACAAGGCTCTCCCGATACATACCCCAAATACTCCATTCTTGAACGGTGTGACTGGATACACTGCACCCTTTGCAATATTTTCCTGCACCTTAGCTTCAATTTTTGGCCCTATACACCCTTTCCAATTCTTTGACTCTTCTTCATGCTTCACAAGCATAGAAGCTAACTTGGACATGTGCTCCAATAAAAAGTTACAAATAGAGTGATGTCTTTCAATCCGTAACCAAGCATTAAATGACTCGGCAAGATTCGTAGTCATTTTATCCCATCTTTGTTTTGGGAATTTTGACATGGCCCAATGGTGCGGCGCATTTTCTTCAACCCATATGGCTAAAGCCTCGTTGTATTTTTTTAGTTCAAACATGGAAACATTATAATCATGTTCTAACCTTCCATACGCAATGCTATCTAGGAATTGCAATGCATTTTCTTTACCCTTATTCCCTCGTGTGTTATGCTTGGACAAGAAACTACTAAAATTCTCCTTCAGGTGACGGTAGCAATAAGCATGGTTTTCAATGCCAAACACCTCAGGGACACTACGAAGCAAAGCGGGATGTCTATCTGATATAATAATAACTTCCTTGTTTCCCACAACTATCTTCAGTTTTTCCAAGAACCATAACCAATCTTCATAATTTTCCGAGCTCATCACTCCAAAGGCTAAGGGGAACATGGAGTCATTAGCATCGTAGCCGGTGGCTGAAAATAGAGCACCGCCATAAGGCCCACTCATATGGGCCGAATCAATTGCAATGATTGGTCGACACCCCTTTACAAACCCTTCGATAGATATTGAATGAGCAACAAAAAGCTTCTCAAAATGGTCGTCATTGGAATAACTCAACTCAACACTCGATCCCGGATTTGTTGCAAGCATTCTTTCACACATCCATGGCAACAATTTGTAATAATTCTTGGGTTGTCCATAAATGCGCTCCTTAGCCTTCTCCTTCATTTGCCATGCTTGTAGGTAAGTTAACTGGATGCCATGTTGCCTTACAAAGTCCTTACAAATTTGGCGTGGTTGGTATTCAGGAGTAGATCGAATGACATCATCAATGACCAACGATGCACGAGTGGATCTCACTAAAGGCTGAGACAAGACAACATCTTCCAAGCAATGGTTATGCACATTTCGGAATGTGTGTACTTGAACAATGTTTGAATCCCCTATTGCACGCGCAGTGATTTTCCAAGGACAATCTTCAATTGTGCATACTACGGTCATGTGTTTCGGACTATTCCTTTTGTAAGAATATCGAAATTTTCCAGCCAAAGACATCAAATAGATTGCATCTCGAAACTCCGACGCATTTGGGAAGGTATGTCCACTACCTACAATTGAATGTTCGAACCGGCTTGGTTGAAGTTGAACGGTATTTGTCATAGCACATCTTTGGGAAAACCCAAATGACTGAATTGTGGGCGACTCATTAGAGATGTGTAATGGGGGCTCGCCAATAGAGGAAACATGAGCTGTGTTTGAAGCAACAATGGGGGTTGGGGCACTGCAAAAAACATAAAGAAAGAATTTGATCCTCCATCAATCTAAGTGTGAAAAGCAATTATACAAAAGGGAACATTATTGTGGAAGGACATTAGGTACCTAGTAGGGGAAATGAGGTCATCACCACATTCAGTACACTGGGAGATGTAGACATGACAAAACATGTCGTTGAATTTGAACATATTGACTATGTCGCCATCATTATGCAGTGGTAATAGACATGATGGGTCAAACTTGACTGTGAATTCCAATTTAATGGAATTGGAATCCAAGTTCAGTTGACCACATACTTTTGAAACGAATTCAGATTGTGAGATATTCTTGCTAACAACACTGCAATTGGTCCGACCTCCCTTATATTCGACGGACCCAACAGCAGTCTTAACAAGCTCACCACCTTCATGAATGTAACAAAACATCTCCTCTTCCATTTCCTTATTGACATAAAGATTTGTTAAAAACAATACAACAACGAAAGATTGAGGAATTATGCATGTTGATTCCAAAGACTTTAAGGTTCAAACATGCTAATTGGCCGATGCAAACAAGTAGTGTGCAAGTCCAACTACGGTAGTACCTAAGGATATCTAACCTAGTACTTAAAGATTACTAAGGTTAGACCTAAGGTTAATTAAGATAGTACCTATGGTACAGTCTCAAGTAAAGGTAAGTGGAACCAACTGAGCAGAGTAGTTAATGTATGTGGAAGTGAATACAATTTAATTTATGCATGACTTGAAAACAGCCTGTAGGTCCTATGTTTGACAAAGTGAACCCCATTGGGTTAACAATAAAGAAACTTTTATTCACATTTGAATTATTTGAATATTAAAAAATGAAGTTTCCAGTCGTCACACAGCTTGTACCCAAGGTTGGCTCAGGTAGTACCTGATGTTGACTAACGCAGTACATACAGTCGATTAAGGTCATACATTCAGAAATAATGAGGTAGTACATAAGCTTAACTTACCAGTACAATAAGGTTAACCAACTGATCACCAAAAGAAACAATATATAGATAAAAATGCATTTCATCCATTCTGACCAGCATTCCCTATTTTCTATTTATGTTATGAAGGGAATTAAACCAATGTATGGATACCAATAGTTCCTATATAGCCTTTCCTATTACCATCTTCTAAAACGGATCTCTGAATCAATATCAATTACTAATCAACAAGAACATTAACATATAGTAACCATACACATGTAACTATATGTTTGAAGAAATGGGACGTGATTTGAAACTATACATATAAAACAAAAACAAAAATACACAACGAAAACTTTAGCACCCATCAACCATCAATATCACAAAAACCCAAAAAACTGAGTAATTTGGAACAACTTTCCCATCTAAAAATCACCATTTCTTAAGAACTTTTTTCGCTCTCAAAATGAAAACTTCATCCCGAAAAAATGTTCCCTTTTGGTCATCCACTGCATAGCTCAATCCAAAAACACAATCCAATAAATGGGTTTCACTAAAAATGCATTGTTTCCCAATACCCAAAAACACCACTGGGAAAAAAAAATTTCCTTTTTCGCTAATCAATTCAAAATATGTTTTTCTCAGTTCTAAACCAAAACCAAAACAAATGCCTTTTTCAACGAAACAATTTCCAACCCATATTCTTGCCTTCACTTTATATCAAAACAACAGAGTTGCGATAATTTGTCAATCCAAATAAAACAGTACAAAATCAGATTTGAAAAAGACGATGATGATTCATTACCAACAGATTTAAAATTTCAGTACCAACTCCTAAATGCCAACATTTGAGCCACGCCTGGTTCAGAAAAAACCCACACAAACAGCAGATTTTTCATGAATGAGAATGCGAATGCAAAACACGGAACGAATGGCTTACCTCGACAGAGAAAATCTAAGATGTGACAAATCGGATTAAGCCCTTCTCAACTGAAATCTGCTTCGCCTCGGTGACAGAGTGAAGAAATATGAGAGGGATGGGTATCAAATGAGAGAGAGGGGAGAAAGAACCCTCGGCTACACTATTTTTATGGGATTTTCTGCTTCGCCTTGGTGACCGAGTGAAGACAGATGAGAGGAATGGGTGCCAAAATGAGAGAGAGGGAAGAAAGAACGATCGGCTAGGGTTTTCTTGTGGGTACCAAATGAGAGAAAGGGAGGATGAACGGTCGGTCGCCCAGGGTGTTTTTATGGGAAGCTCAATATTTGATTTTGCACAAGACAACCGGTTCAGTTTCAGCCCGTGCTGAGATGGGTTGCTGATGTGGATACCTGGAGGGGCAATTTCGGTAGAAAAAATACAACCGGCTCATAGTGCATGAAACCCATATAAGTTTCCACATTGAAAAATATTTTTCCTATTTCATAAACCTGGGTTCCAAAAACAATATTATTACCAAATTGGGCCATGAAAACACAACTTTCCCTTTCACAATCCAACATTTTATGACACATGACACTTTTTATTGAAAAGAAGCATTATCATGTGGCAATAAATATATTGTTAGAGGTGCTTGACATCAAACCCAAAGCTCTGTCTAGCTATAAAAGGAGCAGGAAGAACAAAAGTACAAGAAGTATTAATTCTTTGTTTAGTTGTCATAAAAAATACAAAGAAAAATAAAACGTATCATATGAAAATATTATACATTTTCAATCCTTCTTTTAAAGTTTGAGGAGAAAAAACTTAAGTAGTGTTTGTTTTTTTATTGAATAGAAAAAGTCAAAATACTCGTTGATATCAATTAATTTAATTATGTTGCTGGATATCATCAAGTTATTTTAGCTGAATAAAAAAAAATCAAAATATTTAACTTTTTTTTTATTTAACCAAAAAACAAACGTAACCTTGTATTTCATCTTAACTATCAAGGTTTCCTCACCCAATTCCTTTCATTCAAAAACCAAAACTAAATAATCCAAGTAGGAAATCATACATTAACACAATGCCCATACATATATATATATATATTACATAGATTCATCGGAATGACCCAACACGTTAAACAAGTGCATAAACAGATCCAAAACATCAGAAGTACTTCACCGTCTTAGGATTCAGGTGGATGCGTTTGGAGCAGAAAAGTCTAGAGATTGGCAAGCTGTTTGATATTAGTGGGATAAACGAGATCTGAATCATTAGAATGATAGGCCCGGGATGCTATTATGGCGTTCACTGCTTCTGTTGGATGCAGCCCATCAAAGAACACGTAACTGCTCCTATTTCCACACGCCTCCCCTCCTCTTTTGCATAGTATTGAGCCCGAAACGCTAGATTTTACTTCGCAACAGGGACTGGTCGTGTCCTTGAAACCTGAAATTCACAAAATCATGCGTTCTTCGTCACCTTAATTACTACTCATGCATTAATTATACGTAGGGAAGATGCTAGCTGATCACATGCTCACTTACCTTTGGCCTTAGGATTTTTTATGATAGTATTTATAATCTGATATGTGTTGACAAGAACAAGCTGAGAACCAGGCATTTCAGCCTCCATTTCATCTACCAATGACTTGAGTCGGAAATTGAAGAGGCGAGCCGCTTGGTTCAATCGATTGGCGTAAACCTTACTTGGAAGCTGGATAGCCATGGGGGTGCACCCCAGTGGATTTACAGACATCAAAGCAAACTTCCGACCTCCCAAACTGTGCAGTTTCTGCGTCCATATAAAAATATTTCTTCAAAAAACACGACCTACTCCATTTAATTTCTTTTCATTTTTAGTTTCAAAGGATTTGAAAAAAGAAATTGTCTTGAGAGGGCGACAAAGTCTCAGTCAAAGTCTAGGGTTGTACATTACATTTCTGATCAATGAGCCTACTGTTGAAGCCTTCATGATCAAGAGTGGACCAACCCCATTGAGCGGTCTGGCCCCGTTACTCAGTTCAATTGAATGAACCAAAAGCGTTGAACCCGTCAACAATGGACCACTATCTTGTCTGATGCGGTCCACTCACCAATTATCCATGGCAGACCCCATCCAACACCCTGATCTTCAATTATTTTTCACCACTCAAACCACAATTCAACTTGAACTGCCTTTCTAGTTGGAGACATTAATTCATGTCCCGTGGGGTACGCAGTGGCGTACATGGCACTTTGAAATTAATATGCCCTTCACTCTTAGGCAAGTTCCTGACTTAATTGAACATTTCTGGGTCTTCAAATTTTGTATGGCTAGCTAACTCAAATTGATTCCTAATATTAATTTTTTTTTTAGTATGGGAGTAAGGGTCATTTCATAAGGTCTTCTTCAACTCCAATTTTTCTTAATTAACAAGTTAGTTAATTAAGAAACATATCAAAAATGTAAATCCAATTATATAAAGTAAGATAGGAAGATGTTGCACCTTGAGTTGAGCAGATAGCAGGGTTGTCATGGTGATAGTGAAGGCTTGAAGGCTGATATTGCGGTTGATGGCGTGCAGAAAGTAGTTGAAGGTGATATCATTTCCCCCAACTCCCACGACAAACAAGTAGCTTGAAAGTGATTCGCTGCTCTTCACCCCCAGTTGAGCTTCCAAATCAGGCAGTGTCACCTTCTCAAAGTTTCTGATTTGTTGGTTTAGGCTTGTCACTTCACCCTGGACTCCAAAACCCACCTCCATAAATAAGTGCTTTTGCAGTTTGTGTTTTTGAGTGTGCAGGGATTACAAAAAAATTATGAAAGAAGGGGGAAAATCAGTGGCAACTTTTTCTTTTCTGGCCTTTTTGAGCTTTTTTTTTTTTTTTTTTTGCTAAGAATGAATATTTATGGATGATTGGGGCCTTTTCATTGAAAGATACCGTGTCTGCTGAATCATGGGTTTCAACAATAGATTGCAAGGTGAGTTGGGCGCCACATTGCTTTAAAATGATTTTTTATTTTCTAATAAAAAAATAGAAAAATACATTTATAACAAAAAATTGTTTTTTATTGTTAAGAATAGAAAAATACTTTAAAATTTTCTCATATTAAACATTTAAACAAATATAAATATTTATATCTACCATTATTTGTATAATAATGATTAATATAAATATGAAAAAAAATATAAATTAATTAATATAATAATTTTTAAATTTTTTAAAAATAAAATACACATATATGTAATTAAATAAAATATTATAATTTTCTTTTCATCTTAAATATATACTTATATTTAAATATTATATATATTCTATTTATGACATTACTAATTCGACTGGTGTTCAACTATCGGTTTGATTGATGAGTCATGCACCGATAACTTTTTCGGTTCCATATCTAGTCCAATTTTAAAAATATTGGTAAAAACTCTCTTGAATTCATAAAAAGGGGAGCAAATTCTAATTTGCATTATGGTGTATGGGAAGGCTGTACAAAGGCAATGAAAGGTATTTAATTCCATTAGGTAGAGCAGACTTAAAGTCCAACAATCTTTCTTTTTTTCTAATAAAAAATAAATGTGAGATATTTTTGTAACAGGACATCACATTAAAAGGCATAAGAATTTGACAATTTTGAATATATTAAATCTTAAACTCTCATTCATACAAAATTAATTTTCAGGACATGCAAGTATTTAATGTAAGTCGGATCTACCTCCTCTCCAAAAGGACCTAAAGGTTGATGGCTAGCACATATCTAGAGATGGCTTATGGTTTGAGCTCATCCACACAACCAATTAATGTCATTAATATTGAATGGAGGCAATTAATTACCTTACAGTCAAATCAAATTAAGTTCTTTTTTTTTTTTAAAGAAAAGAAAAGAAAAACATATAGAAAGTTGATAAAATACGTCAAAAAGGAAAAAATGGCAGATTTGGAAGGATACCAACTAATAGAGAAAGATAACAAAGATGAAAGAAGAATGAAAATGAAGATGAAGAGATGATGTGGAACTGACCAAAAAGGAGCCAGTGGTATCGAGTATGCCAGAGCCTCCAGAAGCAAAGTCTACCCCACGTAGAATTGCAGCTCCCTTTGTTGCAGGACTGGAAAAAGGAGGAATGGAAGGAAGGTGAAGGTGGTCGCCAATGAGGTCAACAACGTTCTTGCCATTGGTGAATCTACCAGAAGGCCCACCTGGGAAGTCGATTCCATAAGGCAAAAAATCAGCCCTGGTTGTTGTTTGGAGGAAGTTGTTGTTGCCAGTGTCCACTAGAGAGCTTCCAAACACAAACATTCCCTTGATTTGATCACCCCTGTCTGTGGGACTACTGGTAGTGCTGCAACTGCATGGAAGAAGAAAAGAGGCAAGGAGATAGATGAAGCATGACAGGCAGAGAAGGTTTTGTGGGGGTGTTTCTGGAGACATGTTGTGTAGGGTTGTGAATCAAGAGAGGAGGGAGGTGGGGTTGCTTATTTATAGTCTATAGAGAAGAAATTGTGGAGGGTCTGCACTACTCTTGGTTTTTTCGTAAATTTAATGTTTCCACCACTGTTTAATATAACGGGCTGGGTCAAGTCGTCAAGGTTGAAATCAATTACTAGACATCAGATGTGGAGGACACTGTATAATTTGGAGCTGCTCATCTTTCTATGTACATACAAAGATGAAGTGCAAGAATATATATTTACCACCTAACCTAAATGTTGCATAAATTCATTTCACCATAAAAAGAGATAACCTCCTATTAAAATAATCTCCAAACTTGCAAGATGACTTGATTCACTAACCTCTGCCTAGAAAGATAAAATATTGACTTCTATTGTATTTTTGAATCTTTCTCAATATTTATATTTTCTACTAATGTGTTTTAACCTAGTGAAAATTAATATTTTATTTTTATAATTTTAACTTTAAAGTTTTTTACTTTTTAAAATTTCTTATGAAAAAATATTATTAGTGTTTTATTGATCTCAAATTAGTTTTCACTACAAAAAAAAAAAAAATTATCAGGTGTACCTTATTAACTAGTATTACTAACTTAACAAGTAATTATCTAACTTATGAAAAAATAAATATATTTTAAAATATTTTAAAATTGATGAAAATAAATCTAATTTATAAAATTTATGATTTTTTTCTATACTTTTTTTAAATTGAGAAACATGCTTATCTTGATTTTTCACTCATATAATAAAAAAGACTTTAAATTACACACAAACTCATTTGTCAATTATAAGCTTATATAATATAATTACTAAAAAAAAATGAACAATTTTAATTTAGTTGGGACGGGAAGTTGTTTTTGTGGAGCCCAAAAATAGAGGCATGCATTTAATGTCCTCATATAACATATAAGTAGTTGATTTTTCTTAACAACTAACATATCAGGCTATTAATCATGCCCATTAATTATTTTATAAAGACAAAAAGCAAATTTATGCCTATCAATTATTTTAGGTCACATCAACCATCAATCAAAATTTAATACAAGACGAATTACTTGAAAAATATATATATTTTTGAAACAAAACATTATTATTATAATTATTATTATTATTATTATAGATATTTTAATTAATTGAAAAACTTCAATAAATAAATATCACACCTACCTTACGAAAATAATGAGAGTGATGTGGACTGTTCATCAACTATCAATTTTTTTTTCATTATAAAAGATAAAAATAAATATAAATAAATGTAATATGAAAGGGATGACTTATTGCAGACCTACCTTGCTGCGGCAATGTAGACACGAGTGAACCCAAAAGAAGAAAAAAGGGAAAGTATATTTTAATATCCGAATAATAAAAAATAAAAAATGGATTAAGAAAAAGAAAAATAATTTTTGTTTTTATTTTAGAAATTGTTAAAGGGTATGTGTATATTAAATTCAAATTCCATAAATTTAAGTTTTGAAAAAAATTATTAATTTAACATAATATTAGAATTTGATAATTCGATATAATTTAAAAAAATTAGGTTGATAAGAGGATAATTTACAAATTTTTATGTTTTTTTTTTATTGAATGATTAAAAAAATGATAAATTAAAAAGTAAATAATTTAATAAAAATATCTTTAATAAATTCAGGTTTTGTGTGAAAAAAATTAACAAAACAAATTATAATCTCCAAAGTGGTGTACGGAGTCAAAGTTTTGAAACATTGAATACGATTTTTTCTAAAGGTGTGTCAGAGGAAGGACTCAATTCAGAGGCTTCCGTGCAGAAACGTGTAAAAGAGTACAGTGAAGGCGCAGGTGGGTAGCTAAGGGATTTAATGATCGACAAAAGAGGCAGGCCTGGCTTCCCTGCAAAAAAATGTTAATTGGAGTAAAATGCTTGGAAGACTAGTTTGCCCAAGTCAAGCCCAGACAGTGATGCTTGTAGGGGGATAAAGCCTCGTGGACCAAACCCAACCACAAGGTCCAGAACATGCATGCCTACCTCCTCTCCAGTTTTCATGTGGGTGTTTTTTTTCGTCTGAAAGTTGTTGTGGATGATAATTGAACTGGCTCAATCCAGGAACGGGTTTCACTGTTATCTGACACACTCTACCTGCAATGGGCAATTAAATAATGATTTTTTCTTCTTTTTTCTTTTTTTTTTTTCTTTTTTTAAAAAGAGAGAAAAAGAAAAAGGATACTAGGAGTCTAGGAGTGTCAAAGGAATTCAAAATCTGTTCTCTCATAAAAAAAATTAAATATAATAAAATTATTTAATTTTTTTTAAGTTTATCTTGCTTTTATGCAAAAGAAAAGAGGATAAAAGATAAATTCATTCGAAAAATAATAATAGAAAATGTTATTAAATTAATATTTATTTATTTATTTATTTTCTTTCCTTCATTGGAGAAGTGTTTGGAAAGTAAGGAAAACAAATTGATACTCCGTTTTTTGTTAATAAATTCATTCAAAATCAAGTGTTTGGAAATGTTATTAAAATCAATCTCTAATATATCTATGATCTTGTATATTTACATGCATTTTCACTCGACGACGAAACTCGTTTTTTGTTTGTAAAAATTTAATTTTTTAAATAATAAAAAAATGATCACTTATTTTTATTTTATTTTTAAAAGAAAAACAAAATAAGAAAGAAAAATTTTTAAAAATAACTTTATATATATAAACATGTCTTTGAAAACTCGAGTATAAGTTCGAGGTCAGGTTACTTATTGAGAAGGTACCATAATGGTAACACTTCTTTAACCCTCAAAAGTTAGATCTCTACTGAATAAGTTGAAATAATTATGTGGATTAATTGATTAATTTATGGTCGTTATGAACGGAATAAACACATCAACACAATTCATCAATTTATTTATTTTTTAAAAAAAGGTGTACTTGATTTGCATTCCAAACGCTTCCAAAAAACACAAAAATTAAATAACAAACAATAACATCACATTGTATTCTAAGCAATTACATATTCCATAACAAGTCAAATTTAATGTTATAAAATCTCAGCACAACAAGCAAACACTAATGGACAATGTTCAATTATAAGCTTTAATTTGAATAAATGGTGAAGAAAAGGTTTGCATACCTGATTTAGCGCTTTAAAGCACTTTCATATAAATGAGATTAATTCACAAATAATAGTGATGAATTCAAAAAGGAATCAAAAACTAAACTTATATATAATCAATGTCAAATTTATTCACAAGTGAGTTTCTTTAAGAAAAATTAAGCAAATGGTAAAAAAAAAAAAAAAAAAAAAAAAAAAGGATTCTACAAAATAAATCTAAAACAAATATCTAAAAGTTAAGCTTTATCATGAAAATTTTTAGAGGATATCTGCTATATGTCTAGTTTATCATCCAAGTGATCAAATTACTTAACTAGCTCTCATTTAGCACCAAATTTCATAATGATGTGAATAGGTCAAGAATAAGGAATTTTTTTTTAAAGTATTCAACAATTGATTTTTTGTAATTAACTTAGAGATGTCCTAAAATCATACAAAAATTCTTACAACTAGCCTAATATGTATATTTTAAATGAAAAATAATCACAGGACAATATTACATTCATAACATTTTGAAAATAAGAAAAATCTTTTAACTCCAAGAGAGCACTTGTGCAATATGTTCAAGAAGAAAAAATTATCTCTCATTTCAAAAATCATTTCTTAATATTTTATATGTCGAAAATTAAATTTAGGAAGTCCAAATTAAGAGAAAAATATTCAATTAATTTAAAAAAAAAAATCGTTTAGTAATTTAATTTTGCAAAAGCGATTGTCAAAAATAAAGTGAAAACTGAATCTTTCTTAAAGAGTGATTTATATCTTATAATGGAGAAATTATTTTTGACTAAAATAAAATCCTAAAATTAAGTTCAATGAGTCAAGAATATCATGGAATAATTAGAAAATTTTTAAGGAATTGAAATTTCATACTTAAAAAGAGACTAAAATGGATTTTAAATATAATTTCAAGGATTGATTTTGTTATGAATGAGGTATAAAAACGATTTTCTAAAAATAAAAACAATTCATATATATATTTTTAAAGTTGGATCACCAAAAAAAATTGTAAGGGTATATATGTGAATTATTTGGGAAATAAATTAAAATAAATGAAAATTTCATTAATCAAGATCAAGAGAGTTTATCCAAAGTCAATTATCATATGGTTATCCAATGGCTTATTTGGATGAACAGAAATTAAAAAAAAAAAAAACTCCATATCTATCATAATTCATTAAGCAATCTACATTTAATCACTTAAATTCCTAAATATTAAATTCTAACAACACTTGGCCCAAATTGTCTACACCCAACCTAAGCTAACATGTATTAAAACAAAATTATGAAGTAAGAAGAGACCTAGATAAAGAAGAAAATGTAAAGTATAGGTTAATAAAAAATAATTTACTTGCATCAAATTAAAGTACAAACCAAATATAAAATATCCTATTACATGAACAACAGACTAATTATCTCAATAACCTTCATATTATTAATACAAATTTCATGTATGCACTAATAGGAAGATCATTGAAAATTTTATTATTTAATAAAAGTATGTCCACTAACCTCATTTTCATGACTGATTTGTACAATCCTCAAATCTACTTAGTCATTTTTCCATTTTTCTTTATTTATTTAACGCATGCATATGATTAAGTTTGGTCTCATGTTTTACTTTTTCATTCACATATCACACTTCATTACTTTTAGCATGCATTTTCATTAAAAAAATAAAATAAATAAATCAATCTCTCTATTCTATTTTATATTGAATTCCAATATTTATACATAAAAAATAAA
This sequence comes from Vitis cinerea var. helleri x Vitis rupestris, assembly GCA_945999865.1. Classification (NCBI taxonomy): domain Eukaryota; kingdom Viridiplantae; phylum Streptophyta; class Magnoliopsida; order Vitales; family Vitaceae; genus Vitis; species Vitis cinerea var. helleri x Vitis rupestris. The sequence continues at coordinate 16,974,727 of OX253934.1, forward strand.
AAAAAAATCACTCACAATATCTCATTTTCTATTGGATTTCCAACACCCATTGCCATTATAAAAAAAAAAATTCATTCTCTACATCTCATTTTCCATCACATTCCAACATGTATTTCCAGTATATAAAAAAAAAATTCAATCAATATATTCTATTTCTATTAAATTTCAAAATGTCTTTTCAGATTCAACCCTATACATATATACATGTAGAAATATCCAAAAATAATAATTTAAGATTTCTCAGAAATGATAGGAGGTAGAAAAATACAGAAATCATAAAAAAAAATAATCCTAAAATTCTCAACACAACCAAATCCAATACAAATCCGCAGCAGTTGAACGAAATACAATTATTGCTTTAAAGTGATCTGATCAAAATAAACGAGAACAATAAAAACAGAGGATCATACAAAATTTCTAAGGCAACGTATCACGAATTGAACAAACAAGATATAAACAGAATTTCTCCAATAATCAATAACTTAGGATTTCTCAGGAATAATTGGAGGTAGAAAGTACAGAAATCGTAAAAAAAATTCATTCAAAAATTCTCAACACAACGAAAACCAATACAAATCCGCAACAGACGAATGAAATACAGTTATATGCTCTTAAAGTGATCCGATCAAAATAAACGAAGACAATAAAAACAGAGGATTGTATCTTGATTTTTGAAAAAACATTAGGAAAATTAAAGAAGTTAGAACTTGAGAAAAAAAAAACGGCAATTCGCGAAATAGGATGATCGGAAGCTCAATGGTAGTTCCACTTCCGTTGGAACTGTCGATCTTCACTTCTCTTTCCCAGTTTTTCCCTTAACCAAGAACAGAAAAAGAAAACTCACAGCCCTCCCGAATGCATCATTTTTTTTCTCTCTGTATTCTCTCTCACTTTCTCTCAACTCCACATAGATCTCGAATGGTCCCAAAAATGGCTAACCTCCCTAACAGAAGAGGAACCCTTGATTTTATATCCTCTCTTCGAAGACTCTCAACCCCTTCTTCTCACATGATCTGACTCCTCACCTAAATGCGAACTTCCTTAACTTCCAAAATTGTTCCCCCCTTTTCCCGGCCAAACAGGCCTTGAGTTAAAAACTGACTTTCCTGCCTCTTTTACGTCTAAAAAAATTATAATACTAGATTTAATATTAAGAGCATAAAACCAAAATCATAATCATAATAATCATACACTCAAAACCAATAAATTAATAAAATGAAAGAAATAAATACAGTGAATGTAGAATGCATGGCCTGTGACGTTGAAGAACAACTGAATGGTATAGGGAAAATTAGTAAAAAGAAGAGATGGCCACGTCTAACACATCATTGACATTTGAAGAGTCCAGCTCCGTCCACCAAAACTTGTGTCTGGACCACCAATGGAGAAGAGTAAAGAATGGTAGCTTTCGGTGATCTGCTGGGTGTGGTGTTTGGTTTAGAGATAGAGGAAACTCCGATAGAGCAGCTGATGGTGCACAGATCGAAGATGAAAAAAGCTTTGGTGGAACTGATGTGTGTGGCGTTTGGTGTTCGGCTCAAAGAGAGAAGAAGGTGGCAACCATAGTAGATGTTCCATGTTCAACGTGGTGCTGTGTGGAGACGAAGAAGGATTGATGTCTTGCTAGATATAAGTCTTCATGACATCTGGGAAAGAACCGAAACGGAGATGTGGTATTTTCGATGAGCACCATTGAAATGGGTTTCGGTGAAGCTGTTTATGGTGTGCAGTTGAAGAGGACGACATGTTGGTTGCCGTCAACAGTGTGGAAAGAGGTGTTCGGAACTGAGGTAGTAGCTTTGAGCCTAAAGACAGCTCCGGCAAGGCACGCGAACGAGAGAAAGAAAATGAAACTGTAGGGCAGCTGATTTTCAGTTTTGAAAAGAAGAAAATAAAGCTTTGATGGTGATGTAGAGCTCAGTGTGGAAAAGCTGCTGATGAAGATTAAGAAAAAAATGAGTGAAAATGAGGAAGAAGAGAAGAGGTCTCGGGCAGCCCAAAACATGGGTCGTGGCAGAAGGACGGTTTATGAAGAGTTTTGACCCAAAATGGAACATTTAAAAAAGAAAAAAATCATAAAGTAAACCGGTTTTCAAAATAATGTCTAATTTAATGCACTTATGCCCGGTGACATTATAAAACCGTAGTCGATGACTACGACTTTTACTTTAATTATATATATATATATATATATATATATATATATATATATATATATATATATATATATATATATATATAACTATATTGTTTGATTTAAAATATTTAATTTTATTTTTTAAAAATAAAAATATCATATTATTTTGATTTTATATTTATTAAAAATAAGTGATCACGTGGTTTAATAAAAATATTTAACTTTAATTGATCTCATTATTTAAAAAATAGTAATATATGAAATTAAATAATTGATGTCTTTAATTTGATTTAAAAATATTTATATTTAATTTTATTAAAATAATTGACACTATATTCAATATAAATATAATTAGTTATAAATATACTATTTTATACCCACATAATGAAGAATATAATATTATTTTGTAACTTTGTGCAAAAATTAAAACCAATTATGCATTTGTACAAAATATAATATGACTTCAAGTGGGTAAATGATTGGAAAATTACTTAAATACAACAAAAATAGTTTTTTTTTTTTTTTTTTTTTTACATTTTTTTCCTTTCAAAATGGGATCAAAATGGAATGGAAAGGCTTAGACTTTTAAACTTAAAATGCCAACCTAATAGAATTTGTTTTTCCACTTCTTAATGTATAGAATTCTAGAAAGAAAATACCTTTGTTTTTCCAATCAATTCACGATTTAGTTTAATTGTTTTGGTAAATAGATGAAAATGTTTTTGGAATATTTTTGTGAATTCATTGAGAATAAGAAAAATGTTCTTTATTGGTAACTAACGGGAGTTTTTGGGAAAAATGATTTCTGTAAAACAAAAAATTCATAAATTAATTTTATTCTCAAAATAATTTTCAAAGTGATGTGTGTCTTATTCATGTGGGTATCCACATTACAAAACCATAATTGGTAATCACGGTTTTTGATTTTTTTTTTTAAATAGTCAAAATAGTAGTTGATAATCATAACTTTAAATTTAAATCTAAAACCATTTTTTAAAGTTTAAATTTCAAATCATGCGAATGTTCAAGTTAGTAAGTAGTATTAGTTTAAGAATTATTTTGATTGGAGGTTTAGATTGTAAAATTTTTTAATGCATTATTTTTTCTATATCAATATAGTGTTGTTGTTGTATGTAACTAATTAGTTATAAATATAATTAGTTTAAATTTAAACCTAAAACCAATTTTTTAGATTGTTGGATTACTATATGTAAGTGGTATGTAATATCACACACACACACACACAGATATATATATATATATATATATATATATATATATATATAAGTTCAATTTAAGTTTAAAATTTATCACATTTTCATTTAAATATATAATAATTTGTTCATAATAAAAAAGTTAACAATATAATGCAAATGAAAATAAACACAAAAACTAAAATATAGTCCTCAATGAGTGTCACATGATGGGGTCTTCCTTTTTATCTGCAAACACCTATGATACAAAGACATCTTTGTCGAATCTATCTGTGCAATCTGCCATATCTTAGTATGTATAGGTTGAGATGGAGTTGATGAAGGCAAGACTCGACGTCTATGTGGACCATGGCGTCACCTAGGTGGGCATACATCTAATTGTGTAACATGTGTAAGGGTGTGATGCATGGTAGTCTCTATGGGAAGAGATGTAGGTGATGGTAAGGTGGTAGATGGTGGGGCGATCTCAGGTACAGTGATATCTAATATGGTAGCATCTAGGAGAGGTGATATAGGAGATGGAAGAATGACATCTGATGTAGTGGTAGTTGGTGCAATAACATCTGATATAGTGGGCATGAGGAGAGGAAATATAAGTGATGATGGTGAGGTGACATGTGGTGTAGTGGTCTCCTCGAGAGAAGGTAGAGGTGATGGTAGATTAGTAGATAGTGGGGTAGTCTCTAGTGTAGTGACATCAGGTATAGTGGCCTCTATGGGAGGAAATATAGGTGATGGTAGAGTGAAGGGTGAAGTGTGGAAGCCTCAAGTGCAAATGTGGAAAATGATATGACATGCTTTAAGGGAGAAAGTCTAGGTGAAGGTGATGGTAAGGGTGAAGGGTGAAGTGTGGAAGCCTCAAGTGCAAATGTGGAAAATGATGTGGATGGTGCTAACATGGTCTCAGGTGGATGCATAGATCGTTGAGGCTGTCGACCAACCCACCCATCATTTCCCCTACTACCTCTCTTTCGGCCTCAAATAGGTTGCATCCTAATTGTAGTGGCTGACACAACTGGTCTCATGGATGGGTATGGCGATCGATGAACTAAATGTATGCGATGTTCCTCTCCAATAACATGTAAAATATCAATAGCAATCTGATGAATGTCACCTAATGCACCTGAAGTAGGCTTAGAAGATCGGTTAGCATTCTTAACCATACCGGTGATTTAAAAAAAAAAAAAAAGTAAAATAGACAAAGATGATTTTTTATTAATTATAATTTAATAAACAATTTCTAAATTAAAAAATCTTACCAACAATTGAGTAGTTGTTGTTGTACTATGATACCTCATTTGATCTCTATGGAGAGGAAGTGAGACCAAGTGTCGTGTAATACGTCGGTACCACTTCATATATGGATCATGAAACTGCATAGCACCCGCCATAGGTGGTGTCGTCGCAATATGCTTCGCACAATTAGCCTATAAAGTAATGTAGTGTGCATGGGATGCCCCCCAATCATCCTTATGTCGTCCTCACCTATCCACGGAAGGAAGGTCTTGCTCTATGGAACAAAATGGAGGTCCCTTGTTGGAGGCCAAACTGTTGCAACACTCGCTCCAGTCGAAGCCAGTCGACAATGTCAAAGCAGATAAGAGGTGACATCGTTCGCTAAATCTCTTAGTCTGCTAGAGATATTGCTGAAAGATGGGCAACTAAGTCTCCCATGTAAGGTTCTCATAAAACCTGTTAAAATCAACATTTGACATTAATAATGTTAATGTTTATATGGTTAATAATAGCACATTACATCTTATATGTACCTGGTCATGGGTTTGTGCATCTAATTGGTCTCGATAAAATGTCAACACATGTGATGGGTTTTGAGCCCATGATAAAGGTACTTTCCACCTATATCCTAACGAATCAGCTGGTAAACTCTCATCTAACAATGCCTTATCTTGTAATCACTGGTTTTCATCCAATAATCCTTGGTGTACCCCAATAGGACCTTCAACTGGTAAATCATCGATTGCATCATGATCTAAATATTGAGCTACTAGAGAGGCTGGTGGTTGACCAAAATCGGGTCAACCCAGGTGGAGTCTTTCCTAAGACCACAACTGGAAAAAATATAACATTAAAATTTTACTTCAATTATAAACTTGAAGCAACTAGAAATTTTAATCTAATGTGAATAATTAATTATACCTGTAATAGTGTGACACATCTAGCAATATTGGTGGCACCATCCAAACTCGCTCGACACAACTCCCTATATAGGTGTGCTAATACTGTACTGCCCCAACTATACATAGATGTCTAAGTCAAGTCTCTAAGCAGTGGGAGATAACACGTGGATGTGGGTACCCTTCTTGTCTGTAAATAGCACTAAACCTATGAGTGCTAATATGAAAGCTCGTGCATACTGCTCTAATGTGGCATCATCTGAATCAATTGGTGGATGAGAGAATTGATGACATAGCCATTGTTTTGAAATCGCTGATCCTTTAATCTCAGATGTAGGGGAAGTCACACCTAAAAGTTCATAACATTGCAGTGACTAATCTATGTCACATGTGCCAGTGAAGGGAAGCCCATGAATACGAAGTCCTAATATGATAGCAACATCTTGTAAAGTAATGGTCATCTCTCCAACAGGTAGGTGAAATGTGTGCGTCTCAGGACGCCATCTCTCAACCAGACTAGTGATTAGTCCCCAATCTAGTGTAATGTGTCCAATACGGTATACACCATAAAATTTAGATCGAATAATATAAGGTCGAAGATGAGGATCCATCTCCCACTCTCGCATAAACCTAGATATATGTTGTCGACAAGTCAAGATTGAAGCAAGTTGTAAAAATACAAATAAATCATTTAGATAATAAACTCCAATTTTTTTTTCATTCTTTAAAGAGATATTATGTGTTTTCATATACATACCTGGCCAGACGTATCTAATAGATTTGGATCAGAGCTATGTCCTCTATACTCCATATCTATAACAAAATTTTGAAGATAAATAAACAATACTTATTGTTTTTAAATAAAAAATATTTATAATGGAAAAGTTTTAAAAATTTATGAAGTTTTCCCTATATTAGTATATATCAATTTGATAAATTTAAGTAGATCAATTCATTTATGATGAATAAACAAGTCATACTAGTCTAAATTAAAATTAGAGATACAAATACAATGGAGCATTTTATTAACATTTTTAATAGAAATTTTCAAAATTTTGACAGAGTTTCCCCTATAGTATGGAAATTATTCCAAATACAAATAACCTGATTGTGCAAATAACATCAATATTTATAATCAAACCAAAGCCAATAATTGCATAAAGGTAGTATCATAGTAGCTTACATCACAATATCCAAGAAAATTACATGCATACATCACACGATCTAATAAACTCTATTATTGTTTTGACAAAAACGGAGATTGTGGCCACTTTGTTTACATAACCCACATGTAATAGAACTCTTTCCATCTTTAACATCCATTTCATTATGCAAACGAATTGATTTAGGTCGTCCACTTGATGCACATTTCATCGACTCAGAAGGCACAATAATCAGACCATCATAAGGAGACCACTCATATACATTGAAAATGGGATAGAACAAGGGTGCCCAAGTATTATAGTATGATTGTGTACTGTAATACTATTGAACAAGTGGTCTACAATCAATAAAATGAAAATGACATGCTGCTAGAATATGACTACATGGGAATCCATATATGAGTGTTTTTCCACATATGCATGCATACTCATGTAAGTTGACGCGATATGTTCAACCACCAGTTGAGCTACTCTTAGTACCCCTATTAGTCTTCACATGGAATTGTCCTTGGATGTGATCATATAAAACAATCTCATGAGATCCCACTTTAACCACATTTGCCTTAATCTTAGCATCGACATATGAAGTGTATTCCTTATTTGAAGCAAGTCGATTAGCATCATGTTCCCTTCTCATAACAAAGTAACTATTTAGCCAAAAAAATGTCAATTGAACCAAAGTAGTTACGGGTAAGCTACAAGCCCCTTTAAGCACACTATTGAACACCTCCAACATGTTTGTAGTCATGATGCCATACTTTTGACCTCTGTCATGAGAGAACACCCATTTCTCAAAAGGGATTGCTTCCAACCATTGTTGTGCGGCTGCATTAATCCTCCCAATTGTGTTCATATGTTTATTGAAATTTTCAATCTTGGTTGCTAAGGCTACTCTGCACATTAGATTTTTCAATATTTTATCCTTAAATCGAGTCATAAAATTGCTGGCAAGATGACGCATACAAACCTTATGATATGTGCATGGCTCATACCAACCAAGATGAACATCACTCATTGCAGCCATAATGCCTGGATGTCGATCTGATATAACACAAAGTTCCCTCCTATGAGTTACTATAGTTCTAATACATGCCAAAAACCATTCCCAACTATTAATATTCTCACCCTCTATTAGGGCAAAATCCAATGGGAATAATTGATTATTTCCATCACAACCCATAGCAATAATTAAAGTGTCTATATACTTCCCATACAAATGTGTACCATTAATACTGAGTACGGGCCGACCATGCTTGAATCCTTTAATAGATGGGTGAAATGTCCAAAAAACTTGTTGAAATATCTTTGTATTCTCCATAATACCAGGAAATGTTTTTGAAATTACAACACATCCTAGATTTGTTTGCTCTAAGGCAATGAAAAAATGTGGTAGCTTTTCATATGACTTATAAAAATCACCAAATAAGTTTGTAAGTGCTTTAAGCTTCGCTTTAGATGCCTTTTTGTATGATATTTGGTATATGAATTTCCCCACAATACTTGCTTGAATAGTAGCCATTAACAATGTGAATTGTGCCTTAATCATTCCTTGGATATGAGTAGCAATCAAGTTGGTATCTAATTGTTGATGGTCTTGATTCAAGCAAGGATTTACACATTTGTGCGGACCATTGTATTTATTGATTGCAAATAAAGTTGTACCATTTACAACCATAGCACGAAGTTTCCATGGACATTGAGATTGCTTAGCCTTCTTGCATTTTAAGACGAACAACTTTTTAGATGACGAAACAACAACGTACTCTTGGTGTGCACTAATAGAGTACAACTTCGCAGCGTGTTGTAAATATGCTTTTGAATTAAAAACTCTGCCAACCATGAACTTTCCACCCGAGTTTCCAATATTAGTGTTCCCCTATGGGGTCTAGTCACTTCACACGACATTACCAATGTTTTCTACATTTTCAAAATGCAAAGATGGTGCTGAGTGATACTAAGCAAGGGAAAACTCCATTGGGCCCTCAGAATCTGAGTTATTTGACATATCACAACCTTCCCCACCCACGGAGACATATCTCCCTTGTTCACTTTCCATTGCTTCATAAAGAGCTAAGAAAGATGAAATAACATTAACATTATTGTTTTCCTCATCCATAAATTCGAATACCCTGTGGCCATCATGTTGAACATCTTCTACTCTCTCACTTTGATCATCATCTTCTTGGGATTCACATTCTTCTTCATCTTCATCTGCTTTACACTTATAAGTCATTGCAACTAGGGCGCTACTAGGTCTACAACCATACTCAAATTCCTCAACATTATCATTTTCTCTAAGTAATAAATGTGTGAAGTTACCCAATAATTGCCCTCTCACTCGTGGTTGTATTGGCACTTGTTCAATATACAATTCAATTTTGTCATTCCAAATGTGTTAACCAATTTCAACATTTGGGATGAACTATTATCATCCTGTATTGGACAAGGTTGGAACCTATTTCCCCTTTTTAAAAGATACTTATAGTTGAGGACTAATTGAAAATTGTTTTTTGACAATGCTAGTTCTCGAGTATATCATAGATAGCAAGTGTTCATATGTTGAACTAACAGGCACATCGAAAGGCACAATTATAGCTTGATTCCCAACATACTTTACAACTGTTTCTGTCCTCAACATTTTTCCTTTACAAAAGCAAATCACAGGAACAATAGATTCAGACATGATTTACCTACAAAAACTACAAAATCAAATAGTTTAATAATCAATGAAAATAATAGCAAGTCTTTGTGTTTTGAACTTAACATACTTGTTTATTAAAATAATTACAAAAACACACATACAAGAATGTTCAAGAGAAATTGCATATAATCTTTTAACACGTGAATACAGAATTATATAATAAAACATCTTCTTACACATTAGGGGGATAAATATAAATCACTTCATAATAATAATTTTTTTTTTAAATAGTTATCTATGATACAAATATATTCATAGAAAAATCCTTGATAAAATTTTGATTTAAAACTTAGATAGTGGGTTATAAATCAATAAATGTTTAGTTAAACCTACAAGGCTAAACAATTACAAGAATCTCAAAATTAAATAAAAAAACAATAAATTATTATTATTATTTTGATAAAATATCATATATTAAAATAAAATTAAATGGTATCAACCGTTAAATAATATATAATTTAAATAATTATGTTGTTATTCATAAATCACTTGATATTTGATTAAACCTAAAAGTCGAAAAAAAAAATTAAATCTCAAAATTAAATAAAAGATAACTCACCACAAAAAATATATTAATAAAATATCAAATACACAATTATAGAAAAAAATCATTTATATATATATAGATATATAGATATATATAAACATTATTTGAATATTAAAAATGAAAACAAATAAATATTTCCTAAATCTATTTAATATTAATTTTAATTATAAAAAAAATCATTTATAAATTAATTTAATTTTAATTTATAAATCTATTAAATATTAATTTTAATAAAATAAATGCCAACAAGATGGCCTTTCTCAAATCAGCCACCAACCACCACCAATCATCAAAGGTAGACTTGTAACCTTATTGGTGTACTTGAGGTGAAATTTTGCTTTCCTTTTACCAAGCTGAAATAGCTCAATCATTTCTCTTGTTCTTGTTGTGAATTCAGCCAATTGGTACAAGGTAATTCTAGGAGCATGTTTGCGACCTTGCAACAAATCCAAGAACAAACTTAGCTAACCCTTGTAAATACTTGACTATCTTGTCTTCTCATAGTTTTGCTCAATATTTTATTATAGCTTCAATTTTTTTTGTTTATTTGACCATGCATCCATGATTTTTTTTTTCTTGGAATTTATAGGACATCAAAGGTGAAGTTAACTTGGGTGCTACTAAAAAATCTTTGCCTATGGATCCATCAATTTATGCGCCAAAAATTTTGCAATCAAAATTAGGATTAGGTGGTGCATGTAACATTGCCTCACCTTGCATAAAAACTAGGAGATATTTTTATATAGACATATTTTTTGTGTTACTATGAGCAAAATAATGATTGATGTTATTTCCTCTTTTGTAAAGACCATATGGGTCCATAGTGGTATTAGTGGAATAACATAGAATAAATTGGGCACCTTTTATTTTTGGTTGAGACAAATGGCAACAACTAAAAGCTAATATAAGAGGAGGGCTAATAGCCTTGATCTAAGGCTTGAAAATCTCGTATGATAGTTTCAAGATTGTTTATGGCTTTTTCTTAGGAGGTTTTCTAGTCACGTAGATGTGTTTAATGGCCTTAATACAGTCTCATAGTTGCTTTTATCTTCTAAATCTTGTCAGTACTAGGTTTTATGTATTTAATACAGTCTCATAGTTGCTTTTATCTTTTAAATCTTGCCAATTTTCATATGTTCCACCCATGAACATTGCTAGCTTATTATGAGCCTAACAAAGAATTAAAGATAAAGTCTCCAACTTATGGTTACAGCAAATCAAATCCCAAGAATAGACAAGCAGAGTCTAAATCAAGTAGAGTTGAAGTGTTGAAAATTTTTGAACTATTTAGTTTGAGACTCCTTAAAGGATGCAAATAATGCCTTAAATCTCTATACCAGAACTCGCCTATGATGACTCTGTTATAACCTCATAACTTTCCCCTTTCTAGCTCTATCTCCCACCACTGGATCATATTCATGAATTTTAAGGTCAACCAAACAACAGGGAATTTGAAACCCACCAAGTAAGAAAAAGATCAAAATACTCCAAACCACTAATGAAACCCACCAACTATATTTTATTATAGAGGAATGGGTCCATGGAGTGACTCACATTGTAAAGGAAATTATGATATCATTTTTTAGAGTTCTACCCCACCCAAATGATAGGTCAAACATGCACACTTAAGCATTACTTTCCTCTGTTTTCTTAGCAACCAAACATTCCCTAAATTTGGAGAATGATGTAAAAACAGAAAACAACCCCATACCTTCAATCTCCTAGCTTAAGATAAAACCCTATTCATTGGCCCTTGAAAAGTGGAGTACTCCAATTTTTTTTTGTTCCTATAACAAAAATCAGCACTCGTCCCCTTCATTTTTAGAGTTTTTAAGAGTGGTCCCCTTCATTTTTGGAGTTTGTAACTGTGGTCCCCTCCATTTTTGGAGTTTTTAATTGTGGTCCCCTCCATTTTTAGTATCTTTGACAAAAAAAATTCATGGTGGCCCCCATTCCATATCCGTTTTCTTTACCAAAACAAAACCTTTTTCTTTCTGCCAAACTCACAATGAAAATAAAATTGAAAACCAAATACATCTTTACCAAGCTCAAGATGAAAACCAAATAAAAAACCAAACACATCTACAATAACAAACTAAAATACATGAAAACTAAACAGATTTACAAAAAAAAAAAAAAAAAATTAAAATTTATGTAAACGGAAAAACTCATAAATCTTACCTGACTAATGACAGAACAAGATGAAAATTTGGAAAATATTGAATTTGAGCCAATGATGAACCAAAGACAATCAGATGCAATGGGAGACAACGGGAAGGACGAATAAGAAGACAAAGCCTTAAAGGTAAGAAACTTAATCGAAAAGGAAAATGAACTAAAAAGTATTCAAAACCGTAGTTGGTAACTATGGTTTTGACTGATTTAAAAAAAAATTCAAAACTGTAATTGGTGACTATGGCTTCTTGACTTGGACTCCTACATGGCACAAATATGCTAGATTGGGAATTATTTTGGAAATCGATTTACTTTTTGAATTTTTTTTTAAAAATATCCTATTTTGGGTCAAAACTTGTTGATGAAAGTGGTAGAGATAGGTTTTTTTGGACAACTTCAAGAATAGGTTGTTGTAGGGGATGGCCTGGCCTGATGGGTGTTGTACTAAGGTGTCTTGGGTAACCAAATGAATGGGTTACAATAAGGGATGAAACAGATTAATAGTTAGGTCTTGGGTAGCTAAGACTGAATTGTAGCAATGAGTGTGACGATTGGTGCAGGGTGTCTTGGGCAGCCAAAAAATGGTATTGTAAGGAAGCTATCTTAGATGTCTAATGAGGCCCTTATGCAGTGTATCTAGTTGGGTATTTGTATCACAACTATGTGCAACTAAGCATTGGATTTGTGCGTTGATATGAGATGCCAAAGGATGGACGGTTGGTGAGGGTGATGAAGATGGGTGTTGGGCAGCCCAAAACTGAGCTGTAGTAGGGAGTGGTATGGCTGGTTGCAAGGTTATATTTTATAGCTATATGTACCTAGGATAATAGGGTTATAGGTTGGTATGGGTGAGAAAGGTAAATGTAATTTGAGTTGACCGGTTATGGGGCATTTTAGATAGCTTAAAAGATGAGGTGTAGCGAGGGACGGTAGTTCATGGATGAGAGGAAAGAGTGTAGCTGGTTGATGGTTTGTGGGGGATAATGTGAAATAATATTAATGGGTAGGTTCATATGGTGACTACAAAGGGGATGATCTTTATGAACTTATATAAATTGTATAATTGTTAAAAGATTGATTCATTTCATGTTATAAAGTGTATTTTAATAGTTGCAATGACTTGAATATTCTATTTTTATTTGTGTTTTATGGGACATTAAAGAAAAAAAAATATTGTTTTAGTGTGATTATTATTAAAAGAAATGACCTATTTTAATATATATCTGTGGACCCGCATTTCTCACGTGTGTCCCCACTCGATCGGCGAGACTCGCTTTTATTTTTGTGAAAATTTGATTTTTGAAAAACAAAGTCGGAGTCACCACTTATTTTATTTTTATTTTAAAGGGAAAATAAAACAAGAAAGAAAAACCCTAAAAAAATGACTCCATAATTTTTGGAAAAAACGTGTTTTTGAAAAACTCAAGTCTAGGTCCGGGGATCAGGTTACCTATTAGGAAGGTACCTCTAAAAAGGTAACACCTCTCTAAGCCCTACAAAGGTCTCTACTAACTAAGTTGAGGGAAATGTGACAATTAATTGATTAATGTAGGGTATTTAGGTAGACTAAGGTGATTTAAAAAAATAGCATGCTAAACAAGATCAAATCACAATAAAGGAAAGTTAGGATGCTTACCCGGTTTGCTTCTTAAGCACTATCACAAGACATTCAAAGTTAGTACAAATAATATATCATCCAACATGCGCTTTATAAAAAAATAATTGAACTATGAAGCATATATATCAAGGCACCTAAGCACTATCGAACATGGGTATAGTTCACAATGACAAGCCTATACACAAAATTTAGAAAGGGTGTTAAGGGGCATACCTGGATAGCTTAGATGACTTGTAACGTGCTTCCACAAGACATGAGGGGTTAGATAACAAATGATAAAATAAGAAATCCTAGCATGCTTGATATCTAATTAGCATAGAAAAAATTATCACAGTATACGAAACCATTAATTATCACTTATATCTTCTATATAATTCCTAAAAATAAATGGACATGATTTCATCAAATAGCAAAGAGGCTAGCAAAGAAGAGTTTTGAAAAAAATTCCTTATGTAGGGGTTTCACCAATTCCCCAATTGATATACACAAATCTAGCCTGAAATTATCCCATTTATTTGGGATCACAAGCTTTGATTCGTGTTTTGTTCAAAACCAAAATTTTCATTGAAAACTGAGAAGGATGCAAACCGATTCAAGAAATGATTGCATATTATTTTAAGAAAATGAGATTTCAATTCTAAGAATTCTAAATGAATTTTTAAAATAGATTTTTATGAGGAACATTTTGAGAAAATTATTTTATTTGAAAATAAAAGAAATTAACTTAAAAAAACAACAAAATGTATGAGACAAAATACTAGGCAAAACAAAAGAAAACAAAATCACCAAATAGAATTTTTGACAATCGAGAAAAAATTGAAGTGGTGAGAATGGAGGCTAATCTTCACTATTTTCCGATGGCTTCTAAAAATTGAATTTAACAAAGGATGACCAAAGTGATAAACAAAAACCTTAAATCTTACAAACATTGAAACTTTAAAAACATTTAATCTTAAGACAAACTTAATTAAGCGCTAAATATTATTTGACCTTTAAAACAGTACAAATAATACGTATCAACTAATATTGACAATTTGGAGTCATAAATCTAATCGACTAACTAAACAATTGAATAAAAGAGAACAAACACACAAACTAAATAAAATTAGTCAAAAACTAAAATTAACTATTTTTAAACATGAAATGATAACATGGGGATAGATCAAACTAATTGACTATAATTCGAAAGCATAGAATTAATAGAAAAATGAAATTAACAATCTTAAAACATGAACTAAATAGTTTGAAACCAATCAAACTAATTAAAATTCTAAAAAATATCAATTAAAACAGGATCAATCAAAACTAAAATAAATTTTTATTTATTTTTATTTTTATTTTTATTCATTTATTTTTAAAACATAAATATATCAACGCGAAATGAAATAAATTAACCAACTTAAATTCTAAAACTAATAAACTAAAAGGGTGAATCATGAATTAAAATTAACAACCTTTGGATATGAAAAGAGTGGCATGGAATCAATTGAACTAATAAACTAAAATTTTAATAACATCTAAACTAAAAGATAAATTAAAACTAAACTAAATGAAATTATGAATTTCCTAATTGAGAACAAAAATAATGCTAATCAAAATTTTAAATTTAAACCATCATCATGAATTATCCAAACTCTTAAAAATTCTAACTTTTCCATTATCAACAAAAATTGCCCAAACCAATACTTAAAAAATCTAATTTGTCAAACTAAGAAAATAAATTGTAACTACATTAAACAAAAATCATAATTTTCAAGCTAAAATAATGAATCAATAATAATTAATTCATTTAGTTAAGAAAAATTAAAAATTAACATCTAAGCCAAACATGAATTTACAATAAAAATTAAAAATACAAAGACTGAATAGGAATAATTTTAAAACTAATAAATTGTCATCAGGAAATATATTGATATTAGAAATAATTAAACTAAATAGATAAAACTCTAAAACAATTATGGATTGAACTGAATATTTCATGAATCAAAATTGAAATAGGAAGAATAAATTTACCTTTTCCAAAATGTGTAGGCCACTTTCCACTAGTAGGATTTCTAGTTTTTATTTTAAAAGAATCATTGCCAAGGATGCATGGTGTGGCGGCTCCCCATGCATTGTAGCTGAAGACTTCTTCTTGGCGGTCTTTGAAACCTAGGAGCACGGCTGAATATTTTCTTTCTTCCAACAGTGCAGTTGCTTCGGAAGTCCTCTCAACGGTGCGACTGATTCAGAAATTCCCCTCTCAATGGTGTGGCTGTATAGGAAATCCTCCTCTTAATGGTGCGGCTGCACCCTCTCACATTCCAAAAAATAATCTTGCTCTTTTGACCCGAATTCCCCTTAGTGCGGTTGCTGATCTCCTTCCCGTTTGGTGTCACCCTCTTTTTTGATGCGTGCTAAAAGCGTCCCAAGAATGGTGCAACTGGTCGTTCTTGCTTCCCCAAAGGCGTCACACTCTCTTATACGTGCTGAAAGCATCCCAAGTATGGTGCAGCTAGTCGTTCTCCCTTCTCCAAAGGCGTCAGACTCTCTCAAAATAAAAATACATCTTTTCTCTACAAATCCCTCCAACCTTCATTCGATGATCCCCTTCTAGACTTCGTGCGGCATGATGAAAAAAAAATAGAAGTCACAGCCGTTCGGTGATCAAAATGGAAGCATCAACAATCCGGTGATGAGAATATATATATATATATATATATAGAAGAGTCAGCAGCCCGCTCCTCTTTTTCTTTCTTTATTTTTGGTAGCCTCTTTCGCCCTCCTCTCTCTTCTTACCGATCCCACTCAAATGACACTCCCTTACACTATCAAAACCTCTCTCTCTCTCATCCCTAAAACAACAGCCTCGTGATCCCTCTTCCGAGATGCTCTTTCTTTTTCCTTCTCTGGATGAATTATCCTTTTTCATGCATCCACCACCGGCTGTCAAAATTTTTTTCTTTTCCTTTTGATGTTTGCTTCCTCCCTTTTTCAGACCACCAACCTGTGTCTTTCCTTCCAAAACACATTTTTCCTCCCGTAATGAATTTTTCTTTCTCTTCAGATTCTTCCCCTTCTCTGCCATCACCAGTCGGCTACCTTCCCATAAGCGTCTTCTCCTTTGACCCGCCTCCCCATGCCTTTTCTATGCACGCTGAGAATTTTCTTTTACACACAACCCTTATTCAGTCCACATACATGTTGGATTTTTCCTTTTCACTTACTCAATAGCTTTGGTAATTTACCATTTAAAAAAATTCACAACGACTGCATTCTTTTTTCTTTCTTTATGGGTGATCCTTCCTTGAATTTCTTCCTATATTCGGCTGCTACTCCCAATGTATGCAATCTGAATATCTCACCAAGATGCAGTCATGTATGATTTCCTTCAATCTTTGGTGAACTTTCCTACAAAATGTCAAGGTTAACAGATTAAATAAAATAATAATAATAATAATAGCAATGATAAAAATGAGTAATAATAATAATAATAATAATAATAATAATAATAATAATAATCATGATAATAATAATAATAATAAACATTTCAACAAAATTATTAAATTAAAATAGATAAGTAAGAACAAGTATTACTGAAAAGAGACGAAATAATAAGAAAATAAAATAAGGGAAGAAATATACAAGATAATAAATAAATAAATAAAAAGTCAAGTCATGCAACTTTATAAAAAAACGAGCCATGCAAACCATGCGCACCTATGCAAAAAATGCCTAAAAGGTGACCTAAATGGGCCTAGGGTAGTGTCTAATGGGTCTAAGGTGCCTTAATGGGCCTAGAGTGATGCCTAATGGGCCTAAGTGGTGCCTAATGGGCCTAGAGTGATGCCTAATGGGCTTAAGTGTATCTAAGTGAACCTAAGGTGTCTAAATGGGCCTAGAGTATAAATTAGGGCTGCCAAGAGTCATAACGGGGTTAGATAAATCCCTCAACCAAAGTCCCCAAGGTAACTTAGAAAAGATAGGCTATACGAGTAGTAATGGGCCACCAAGGAATTGTTGTAAAGTATCAGGCAAATACTTAATAGGACATGTGCTAGGAGGACAAAATGGAGGGTCTACAATATCTTAAAGCATGAATTTGATATCTACAATAAACTCTAATCTTATTTTTATTTTTATTTTAATTTGTGATCCATGACATGTTAAAAAGAAAAAATTATTTTAGGACATGAATTATTAATAAGAATAAATAAATGAATAGGTATTTTGGCATGTTTATTATTCAAAGAAACAATTTATTTTACTTTATATTTTAAAACAAGGATTTGATAATTTTGTTTCAAATTACGATTAATGATAAGTTCGAACAAATAGAAAACCTTAAGCTACAAAATTTAGAGGCTTATGTGATCACATCAAAATTCCACAATTGTCCTCCAAAAAGCTCCCAAGGAAGAATCGAAGACTATAAGTTGATGAATTACAATATTGCTTGGATAGTAACCTATATGTGTCATTGACAAAATGAGGGGTCTACAATATCTCATTGTCATTAGCTAATCTAACTAACAGAAGTTTGAGAAATTGTTAATACGATAAGCTGCTAATTAGTTTGATGACTAGGCACATCTAAAGCTATCCTTACATGCCACATCAAACCAAAGGATGCATTAAGGAAATAATATGGTCAACAATTGCTCTATTGTATATTATATGTATTTAGATGTAAATATTCAACCTATAATTAGATTTTGTAGTTTAAGCCATTAGTTATAGAAAACTATTCCTTTTATTATTCAATCATGTACACTATATATATTATAACTCTTTGTCACTGAAAACTTGAGTAGTCTTTTTACTTCAGATTTTATTCTTCTCTAAGTTTTATATGGTATTTGAGCTTTTTTAAAGCTAACACAAGTCCTCAAAATGGTCAACCCTCAAAATACCCTCATCTCTAAATATTCATCAGTTACCTCTAATCAAGATTGTCCTACCATCATCAACTCCCTTGATACCACTTCTTCCCTCATTTCCATTAAACCCACTCCCTTAAACTATACATCATGGCGCTTCCAATTTCATGTTGTTCTCATAGGATATGACCTTATGGGATTCATAGATGGATCCAAGCCTTGCCCTTCACCATCTATTACAACAATAAATGGTAACAATCTAAACCTAGATTACTCATTTTGAATTCGACAAGACCAATTAATCCTTAGTGCTATTGTTAGGTCCATATTACCCAACCTTGTTTCCTTTATTGCCTCTACTTGCACATCACGTGAAGCATGGAACATTCTAGCTAACAACTATACCAAACCGTTTAAAGGTTGACTCACTCAGTTGAAAAAGGATCTTCATTTTCTCACAAAAGGCACACGATCAATCATTGACTACATACAAAGTGTCAAGGTTATCACCGACGAACTAGCCATGCTGAACCATCTTATTGATAATGAAGATTTCATATTAAAGATTCTAAGTGGTTGAATGATCTTCTATGTTGTCCAAAATACTAAGTTTTTTACGTAGCAACTCTTGTAAAGAAAAACTAGAAAAAGGTTCAATACGCCTTTTGTAGTACTCCAGGTATCGTCCTTAAGGACTGGCTTATGAAAATTGTCAATACTAGGATAAATGAATTGCTTTTGTTTGAATCCTAAAGTGAAAAACAATATATGAAGTAACTTTTATGAAGTGAAACTAGGTAAAAGAAACTAGATTAATAAAAAAAAATTAATATTAATTTTTAATTCAATTGATTCAAGTTTGGGGCTTTCCACTATCTAACTTAAGGTATAAAAATAAAAAGAACAAGGGTTTCTTAATTAAAGTGATCTTAGGGTTTTAGGGTCTTTGGCTGTTCGCGATCAACTTTAGTTCTATAACTCAAAACTGCATCCAAAACCTAATTTTTCCTTTTTTTAAAAATAGATTCCTAAAACCATCAAATGAATAAGATTGATTACTAGTTTAAGGTTTGACTTTTTAATCATTCCTACTCCTTATACCTTTGTTTTGGGGCAAATAATAATAGGAAAGACCAGGATAATCAAGAGTTACCAAGAATCATTAGTATCAGGTAATAAACTATCGTATCATTCCCTAAACTAACTCACAAGGATATGATAAAAAAAAATTGACAAATTGTAATTCAACCAATAACAATCTCATTGTTATAATGATTTATCCATTGTCACTATAGGTTTCCTAACCCTTAGGTTTTTATACTTCAAGTCCCAAGTTGGAGTTTTTAAGCCTCTCATGGTCCATAATAGGATAAAAATCCATAATTTGAATCAAAAGAAACTAAAAACAGTATATTCAATAAATAAGAAAAAAAAAACAAACCAAAGTTCTCGTCTTCTTCCACCTCTAATGTCAAAACTCCTAGAAAAGATCTAAGATTTTTAAACCCTAGAACTAAAAGTGCTTATATAATATCATCAATTACCTAACATCTGTCACACTCTCATTGGCCACTTATTACAAAATAATTACTTAAAAATGACTAAAAAAATAATAAAATTGTGATTTCTAGTCGTGTGAGGCCCACTTAGGACAAATGAAGTGCCTTAGATGCAATTCCTAAGGTAGAGAAGGTGAAACATCAAAGTTGCAGTAGGTGAATTCGAAATTGGGGTTATTTCGAATTGGATTTTGAATTCATAAGTTGGATTTTGAATTCACAAGTTGAATTTTGAAATAGTCATTCAGCTTTGTGCAATTGTCTTCAAATGACCATAACTTCTTAATTTCAACTCTGATTTGCACATCGTTTGAAGCATTGGACTTTTGACTTCATGATCTTTATAACGATATATGGTATGTCTAAAATGGACTCCAAGAATTGCTCCAAAATTTTCCTCAAAGTTAGAGTATATATTGCCACCAGATTTTGAGTTCTAAATTTCCATGTAGTTGAATCTTGCTTTATGCCTCATTTCCCATGTTTTCTTGCCTATTTTCTTACTCCATAATGGTAATTTCTCATCTTCCAAACTCATAATATTTTCGTCTTACCTTTCCTCATGGTCCATGAGTCTTGACTTGCTTATTTCCTCATTTAACCTTTTTTTTATCTTTCAAAATCTAAAGTGATTCAACGTGCACCCTTTTATTCCCTTGAACCTGAGATAAATATCCAAAATACAAGTTAAACTCATAGATAGGGCCTTAGCATCGATTTAGGTCAAGTTGTTTTATTTGAGTGTCCTTGGTGCATAAATCATATCGAATATGTGCCATTAAAGCACATATTTTGGCTCTAATAAGTGGTCTTGATGAAGAATACAAAGAGCTTTGTTAGGCTATGCATGTCTATTAAAGTCATATCACATTTGATTAGTTACACAAAAAACTCATCAACTTTGAAGCACATCTCAAGTATGAAATGCAAAAGAAAGCCAACCTCCCAAACATGCTCACTTCTGCCAACCCTACATAAAAACCATTCAATAATCCATCCCCAAAACAAACATCAAACCACCCATTTTATCCACCATCAAACAACAAACACCAATCCTTTTCATCCCAATCACCCAATTCTTCAACCTCACAACCTCACTCTTATCTTTTCAAGTGTCAATTGTGTTATTAGCAAGGCCATTATGCAAAATGATGCCCTATGTTCAAGCACATGCCTTAGTCTCATAACCCTTAACCTAAAATTACTCTTAATCCTTCCCATCTTCCTCAAGCCTATGAAGCCAGCCCCCTTGCACCTTCTACAACCAAATGGCCTCTAAACTTTGGCACCTCTCATAATGTCACATCAGACCTTTGAAACCTTTATTTTCATTTTCCATACTCCATCATTGAGCACATCTAGATTGGTGATGGCATTGGTTTACCAATCACTCACATCGATTCAACCAAATTACCATCTTCTTTTCCTTCATTTCTTTTAAATAATGTTTTGTATGTCCATTCTAAAAGAATCTTATTTCTATTTCTCAATTTTGTTCTAATAATCGTGTATCCATTTAATTCTTATCATATTTTTCTATGAAGGATCTTCGCACAAGGACAACACTATTGCAAGGGAGTGACTAGAGATGACGTTTATGAGTGGTTGTGTACATCACCAAAATCAAAGCTTGTTATTGTCTTTTCCTTTATAAAAGTCTCTATTGATCAATGACATCATCGCCTTGGTCATCCATCATTTAATTTCTAATCGAACATTGCCTATGACATCTTCAATTGTGTCCAATCTTACTTGTAATTCTAGCCATTATAATAAGACTAATAAATTACCAATTTCTTTTTCCTTTCTTACAAGTTTTCCTCTTGAATTAGTATATTATGATATGTAGATGTCTCCTCTTATTTCATATGATAGCTATAAATATTATGTTATTTTTGTGGACCATTTTCCTTGATATATTTGGCTTTATTATTTTAAGTAAAAATCCGACGTTCATGATATTTTTATTCATTTTAAGGCCTTAGTGGAAAAATATTTTCAACATTCCATCCTTACACTTTACACAGATAATGATGGTGAATACATTTAATTGAAATCCTTTCTTGCCACTAATGGTATTTCCCACCTTACTACTCCACCACACACTCTCAAACATAATGGCCTTTTTAAATGTCAACATCGCCATATTGTTGAGACAGACCTCACACTTCTTCATCATGCGCATATGTTCACCACACGCTTTCTCTACTACGGTTTATCTCATTAATCACATGCTAAAAGTTGACCTCTTCATGAAATCCTCCTTTGAAAAATTGTTTAACATTACACCAAATTACTTTGAGTTGAAAATATTGGGTTGTTTGTGTGTTATCCATGGCTTTGACCATATGAGTCTCACAAGTTTGCTCCCCGATCTCAAGCTTGTGTGTGTGTGTTTTTTCCTCCATGCAAAGTGCATATTAGTGTTTTGATACAATTTCAAAAAAAAAAAAAAAAAAAACAAATCATTTCCCGTCATGTAAATTTTATTGAATCCATTTTTCCTTTTTCTTATTAGTTCATATCTCTTCCACATGTCATAGCCACCACCTTCCAAAAATGGCCACACTTCCATGCAACCATGTAGATGCCCTCCTCCAAGTCTTTCCCATAATTTGTGTCAAACCTCACTAATTCTTCCAATCAGCCACTTATCTCTAATCAACTCATTCCCATATATAACCTATAACTAACTGTCATTCCTACTCTCCACCTTGTTTTGCAACATCCCAATTTTGTATCTCTTTCTACTAATCAAAACACAGCTTGACAAATCACTCCACCTACCAATTTCAATTTTGACCTAAATCTCTACTCTACATTACCACCTTCCACTAATTCTCCACTCCACAAATCCTTCTCATCCAATTCTCAACCCTAGAATTTTCTCTTCTCAGATTTCAACTCATTGATTTTTCGTCAATCTCTAATACCAACTCACAACAGGCTAGTTTTTTTTAATTTAGTGATAATGTGCTCCTTCAGACTACCCATTCTTCTCATGACTTACATGGTATGTGCTCGGATGAGACTCCATCTTCACCACCCAACCTATTGTCATCCATCCCTTTACCTCCTCACCTAACACACTCAACACCCCATAACACTCCCCCCATGCAAACTAGAGCTAAAAACAATATTCATAAACCTCTCACCAAGCTCAACCTCACTAAGCTTCACTCATGCTCCCATATTGAACCTACCATAATATCACATGTCTTAAAACACCATGAATGGCAGGTTGCCATGTCCGATGAATTCAATGCGCTTCTTCGTAATGGAACTTGGACTCTTGTTCCCCTAGAACTTCCAAAATGTGGTTAGGTGCAAAGGGGTGTTTTGCATCAAATGACACCTTGACAGATACATCAACCTTTACAAGCCTTGACTTGTTGTAAAATGCTTTCATCAATGGCTCAACATTGATTATCACAACAAATTTATTCCTGTCATTAAATTGATAATTGTTCATATTGTTATTAGTTTTGCACTATCTAAAGGATAGTCTCTCAAACAATTGGATGTTAGTAATGTTTTTCTCTATAAGCACTTAATTGAAGATGTTTATATGATTTAACCCCTAAGATTCATAGACAAAAGCAATCCCACATATGTATGTCACCTTCAAAAGGTTCTTTATAGATTAAAACAAAGTCCCACAAGCTTGGTATAATGAACTTCGACACTTTCTCCTATCAATTGGTTTTGTAAACTGTAAGTCGGGTACCTCTTTATTTATTTTTAACCACATTCATCTCACCATGTATCTTTTAGTGTATTTGGACGACTTGATTCTAACAGGTAATGATGATCATGCCCTTGTAAAATTCACCAATTAGCTTATGACAAAGTTTTCCATCAAATATCTTGGCACTTCCTTCTACTTTTTTAGGATTTAAGTCATTATTTCTCCTCATGGTGTCATATTGTCCCAACACAAATATATTCATGGCTTGTTATAGAAGGCTCATATGTGCAATGCAAAAGTAGTCCACATGCCCATGTCTCTCAATCACATGATGAAACCTCACTCATGGATGCCTCAAACTATTGCCCTATTGTTGGTGGCCTCCAGTACTTATCACTTATGCACTCGGATATTGTTTTTGTTGTCAACAAATCATCTTAATTCATGAATCATCCAACCACACAACATCGGCCTGCTATTAAACAATTACTTTGTTACCTTTAAGGTACCATGCATTATGGTTTGTTTCTTCATCGAAAATCTCCATTATCATTTCTTGGCTTTTCCGATGCTTATTGAGTTGGTAACATCAATGGTCGCATCTCCACCGATGCACATGTGGTTTTCCTTGGTCATAATGATATCTCATGGAGTTTAAAGAAACAATGCACTATTGTCTAATCCTCCACTAAAGTTGAATATTGTGTTGTTGCCACTTTTGCAACTGAGATTATGTGGTTGCAATCATTGTTACATGAACTAGACATTTAATTACATACAACACTAACAATTTATTGTGACAATATTGGTGCTACATATCTTTGTGTAAATCTAGTGTTCCATTCTCACGTGAAGCATATTGTCATCGACTTTCATTTTGTTTTAAAAAAAAAAAGTGCAAAGTGGCGCCATTCAAGTTTCTCATGTCTTTTCCAATGATCAATTAGCTAATGCACTCACTAAGTCACTTTCTTATCAACAACTACATACACTTTGATACAAGATCGGTGTCCCTCCAAGGGACACCATTTTGAGAGGGGATATTAAGGAAATAATATAGTCAACAACTGCTCTGTTGTATATTACCTATATTTAGATGTAAATATTTTGCTCATAATTAGCTCTTATAGTTTAAGCTATTAACTATAGAAAACTATTCCTTTTATTATTCAATCATGTACATTGTATATATTACAGCTCTCTATCAATGGAAAATTGAGTAGTATTTTCTTTTCAAATTTTATTCTCCTCTAAGTTTTATAGGGTGGTCATTCCTCCACCCTGTGTTTTTCACCTTGAGCTTTAAAAACTCGTCTATTGAAAATGGTTTTGTAAACAAATCTACCCCTTGATCAACTAAAAGTGCAAAACATATCTTTATATCTAAATACTTCATCATGCTTATCAATTCCATGTACTTTTCTTTTTATCATGACAATCAAGGTTAGCAAACAATAAAGTTGCCCTAAACATCACACCAAATAATTGTAGTTACACCTTAAATGGACTCCTAACATAGCTACTTGAACTTGAATATTACATGATGTTGACACTAAGCATAGGATTGCCAATTACAAGTAATAATTTAACTCAATGAGTTGGTTACCAAACCATAAGGACTCACTTTAAAGATTGAAGATAATATAATAATGGAAGGAGTTTAGAAAAAGAAATTGAAAAATGCAAACAAGATATAGGAAATTGGTGATATAAAGATTTATTTATAAATAAGAGAAAATGAAATAAATGTTCAGTTTGTAAAAAAATAAAAAAATAAAAAAATTGGTGATATAAAGATTTATTTTTACAAATCGAACATTTATTTCATTTTCTCTTATTTATAAATAAATCTTTATATCACAAATTTCCTATATCTTGTTTGCATTTCTCAATTTATTTTTCTAAACTCCTTCCATTATTATATTATCTTCAATCTTTAAAGCGAATACAATAAATCATTAAGAAAAAGGTACCCTTAATGGTCATTGTATGAGATCCACCATATACATATCTTATTGAAAAACACAAATAAACCACATCATGGTGAGCCTAATAAGAATATTTTGTTTTGAAAAACCTTTTAAACATTTTATCAAACATGTGTTTAGCCCATGCTTTCTCATTTTCTATGAAAAACTCTTTTCTTTCTCAATACAATATTTTTAATATTATTAAATCAAGGAGAATACAATAAATCAAAGGAGATTCAAAACTTAAGGATTTGGTATATTTGTCACTAAATATTCAATAAGAATTACTTGAGTAAGAAAATAAAGAACAATAAAATATAGAGATTGAATATAGATTAAAATAGATAAGCATTATATAGCAAAGAAAGTTTAAAAATTGCACTCATAAAATTTACATCTAAAGGCTTTTCCCCTAATTAGAGAATCCAGCCTAGAATGACTTCTTCAAGTTTCCTCACTAATAGATCTTCAAGTTTTACAACCTATAAAAATCATTAAGAGAAAAAAAAAATGAAAATGAAGACTTCATAAGGAAGAAGCAACAAAATCCAAAGCCTTCTTTTCCCCCAGACTACTTTAAAGTTATTATTTACTTGGTAGAAAACCCTAGGAGTTGAGGACAAGTGGTAACATCACATGCACTCCAAGATGATCAAACATCTTCAAAACATGCTTAAGAAAAGGTGATTATATATTTACCCTAGCAAGAGGATGAGCTCTTAACAGTATAACATGTTGTATCAATAAATAGAATTTATTAATCTTTATATTATGATTTTGTTTTTCCTTTCTCTAGCTCATTCATACATTATATGTGTTGAGCATTCGAACCAAATATTTCTTGCATTATACATAACTTGGGTGTATTATGAGTTACATAAAAGATCTAAATCATGGGTTCCTTGCAAGTAGATGATTTGTTCACAACTGGTTCATGGACTTATGCAATCAACTTGAGACTATAGTACACTATCTCCTAATTGGAGGGGTAATTGGTATTGGTCATTGAGCTAAATTTCATATGGTGAGTACACTAGTATGTATGGTTACACATTGGAAAGAACATGTTGTAAATAATAATATTGAATATTAGGAAGTCATTATTCACTATGTTATTGTTAACCCCTTAGCCCTTTGAAGGATCAATTCCTCCTCACAAATGCTGCTTGGATTGCTCAAGAATTTCTACGAAGATTGAAGTACATTGGATCAGTGTGGGATTACATTAATTGATGTTGGACATCAAGAACATGTCAAAGGAAGACAAAATGTTCAACTTTATGTCTGGGTTGTAGGAACGAGCCCAAATAAAATTACAGAGGGAAGATGTAAAAGATCTCCCTACTACAATGGGTGTAGTGGATTACTTGGTGGATTATAAGGTGGTTGGTGTCACCTCCACCACCTAGAAGTAGAAATTTGAGGGGGCAAAAAGATCTAAGGTTGAGGGTAAGTCTTTTAAACAAGTGGATTGGAATAAAATGGGATGTTTGCAACCCTAAAAGTAGGTAAGAGACTACTACTCAAATTGTGCAATAAACATCTAAGATGGCAAAATTCTTTATCTGTAATTGCCCCCACCATGCTAGAGATTGCCCTAACAAGGAGAGGGTGTTAGTCCTCATGATTATTGAGAAAAAAGAAGATCCTAACTCAGTGGCCCAACACTACGAGTCAATCCTTTACAAGTAGTTGCTACATTTTACATGGAAAGCCTCATCAATAAGTTGATATATGTTCCAACTTGGGTGAATGAAATAGGTATGAAGACAATGATAGATATGGGTGCAACCTATAATTGCCTGGCTAGCAAGGAGGTAGCCAGATTAGGGTTGAATGCGGAGAAAAATGCTAAAAAAAATTAAGCCTTTGAATGACAATTATTAAAGAGTTTATGGCATTGCTAGGAATTAGAAAGGATGCTACAACATGTCGGTGGTTCCTCTAAAGGACTTTGACATGATTCTAGGCATGGGGTTTTTCTTCTAAACTAAGGTAAGGTTGCTTCCTTACCTTGGTGGGCTAGCATTATTGGAGGAAAGTCAATCATATTTTATGTTTGTTCTAAGGGATGATGTTGTTGGGAATGTTCAGACAAGGGTGATGTCTACAATCCAACTCAAGCGGAGTCTATAGAAGGACAACGACCACATGGAGTAGCAATGTGCCATACAATACGAGTCCCTAGATTCAAGACTAAGTCTTCGTGAGAAAGAAAAAATATGTGTTGATCCAAAGTACCTGCAGCTTGAGTCGATAAGGGCATCAAATGGAGTGGGTTTGTTAGCCCTTTGGCCCCTTCACCCTAACTTTGTAGAAAAGGGCCTCATGAGTAAGGACCTTGGATTCATAAGGGCACCTAGGAAAGTGGCAAGGAATTTGAGGTTTAGAAAGCATTACAAAGGAAAAAGTGTTGAGAATAGACAATACTAGAGGTTAGCATAGGCCACGTAGTAGGCTATGTAGGGTTCAAAGTATCGATCGAGTTCGATATAACTCGAATGAGTCATAGCTACCTTCAATCTTTCTGAGTTGAGCTGGATATTCAATACTATTTTCAACTTAAACCCAGTAAATGATCAATTAAACTCAGTCAGCTTAGTCGAGATTCCGAGTTGACTTGGTTGAATCCTTTGAATTATCAAACATTTCTCCAATTCAACATATAAATCATTTTCCTATTTCAAATCATAACAAAAGAACATCTAAACAACAACAAAAATTAAGAAATCTATGAAAAAAATAAATATTCTATTTAAAAAAAAAAAAAAACTTTTCAAAGACCTATGACTTTATATCCATGGTGAAGAAGAAGAAAGAAGAGGTCCTTATAAGATCATAGATAGACTCTAATGCCTTCAAGTTAGAGATGTCAATGTGGTGATTACTTGATCGGTGAAAATAACATCAAATTTTTCCATCAACGATGATCTTTTCATATGGGTTTCACTTATCTCTACCAAGTGAGTTTGTCTTCATGTTCTCATTGATGTGGCATGGATGTACTCTGTAGAGGAGATCAAACTAGTTAAACCGAGCCTCATACCACTCTCATCAGTCTCTCTCTTTATATTAGGACATTGAGAACGTGTGATGGTTGTAGACATTTGGGATTAGAGGATTTGAAGAAAATGGGGTAATGTATTATGTTTATTTAAATGCACATTGCCTTATATGCTAATGGTTTTGAAATGGCAAAAGAAAAAGTAAAAATTCAATAATTTATTATAAACATATGAATTGCATCAATTTATATCATATAGTATTTTATATAGTAATATTACCCTATGCACACACATGATCCCCCGCTTCAAATAACAACGTCCCACGATCCTATGTGTAGCACCCTACGCCTGTGCGTAATGGCATGGGTCACGGTGCAAGCCTTTTCCTCTCCAACACCAGCACAAGGGTTCTAAACCTTGTGCAACAAGACAAATAGATGGGCCATAAGTACAATGCCATGTTTGCTACCATAACCAAGGCAGACCTTGGACACAACATGGCGTTGTCGCATAAACAATGATGCCTCAGATGGGTCACTAATGCATTATATAGGGCGCAATGCGACCAATGAGTCATGGGCGCAATGTGACCAAGGAGTCATGAACGCAATGCCCATGACATGATGTTGCGCTAAGTAGGGTCTTAGACACGACCATGGTGCTATTGCAACAATGTGGAAGGTCTTAGATGCATGCTTAGCATAGGGAAGCAATGCCTTATGCACATGGATGACAAGTCATAGGCATAATGTTATGGTTCATTACTATAATCAAGGAAGACTTAGGGATGGCAAAGGAAGCCACAACAACAATTATACTGATGCAAACATGGTGGTGCATGGCTAACACAGGCAAGGCATGGGAGGGCCTTGCAAGCAAAGTTTATTAGGAATGGATAACAACACCTGATGTCATGGGTGCTTAGGTATGGTACAAGGGTAGGCATTAGTGCGCCAATGCACGTTGAGGCATCAGAGAGATGGATTGCAACAAAAGAATCAGACATGACCCTTGGTTGATTGGATTAAAGAAGGGATTTTGTGGCTAAGTTGCATGAAGCGGTTACAAAGGCTCCTATTGGCAAGAAGCACTTGTTAGCAAACGATACCTATTGGGAAGAAATTTCTATTTCAAAGTAAACTTTTGAAAGAAATTTCTATAATAAATTTCGAATTTTTTAATTTTTTAATTTTTTAAATTGTTGATGACTTGATTCTTTAAATTAATTTGGTGGTTGATGACATTTTTTTATTGATGAATGGTGATTAAAATTGTTATTTTTGTTTAGAATTTGATAGAAAATATAGGCAAAATTTATTATTTTTATTTATTTTTATAATTTTAATAATATATCAAATATATATTTATGACATCATCGATTTAACTAGTGAACCATGAACCAATAACTTTTTCGATTTAATAACCAGTTTGGTTATGAAAACATTGGTAAAATGATCAAGCGACCTTTTATTCCTAAAGGACTTAGAATCAAGGAATGTTTGGAGTAAGTACATATTGATGCATATGGAACCTTTAGTATTCATACATGGGGACAGTATGGTGTTGGGAATCTTGGATTACTTGTTCCTTGGCCACCATATAGGTGCATATAATTTACCATAGGCTTCTCTAAAAACTATTCTAGCACAAATAATGACAATAAAAAACCATTTAGATAGATCTAGAGAGTGTAAAAAACAAACCTTTAATTTAAATGTTTCCAAGTCATTTCTTATAAGATGAAAATCTTAAAAAACCATCATAAAAGTCATCTACCAAGTGTCCTTCCACTCAATCTCTCCTTCAAGGGTCTAGATACAAGAAAAGAGTGGACTTTTCTCTCTATAAGATCGAGTTTCTTTCTCTCTCTAAGGGCTCTCTTTTTAGAATGTGACAAACAAAAGTTAGATCCCTAACCCCTAAGTAGGTATATATATATATATATATAGGGCTCTATGTGGGCTTAAGTGACTTGAGCTCAAAATGGGTTCAGGTCACCTAATCTAGCTCATTTGGCTCCTAATTAATTAATTAGCCATATGGGCTCCAATTAATTAATTAGCTCTATGAGTTTTAATTAATTAATTAGTCGGTCTAAAAAGACAATTCATAATATCTAGTGCAATCTTCCATATT
Organism: Vitis cinerea var. helleri x Vitis rupestris; assembly: GCA_945999865.1. Taxonomy (NCBI): domain Eukaryota; kingdom Viridiplantae; phylum Streptophyta; class Magnoliopsida; order Vitales; family Vitaceae; genus Vitis; species Vitis cinerea var. helleri x Vitis rupestris. The sequence goes on from OX253934.1 coordinate 17,005,634, forward strand.
TACTAACACCTTTATGCATACTTATGAACCAAAAACCCAAAATCGACAAAATAAATGTGTCTCCTTATAATAGGAGCTTGAGCCTAATACAAGGAAGGATGAACTATTTCATAAAGACTTATTTTCTATAAATTTTAAGTCCATGAGTATAGAAACTCAATTATGTGACTCAGTTAATGTTCATCCTCTATGGTTAACTTTCTCAAAATTATGAGATAGTTTAAGTTCAATGGATGAAGACTATATGTTTAACCATCATCATCTTACACAAATATCATACAACATTCCAAATATGATACAAGGAGGATTTCAAATAAGCACGAGAAAACCACAAAATTCCCATCCATGAAAAGACAATGGATAGGACTTAAGATACCTATGCATGATATGTTTTTACTTATAATCAATATTATCAAAACTCTATATCTTGGTGATTACTACTCAAAAACCACACATTTTAGAGAATAATTCTCATGAGTTTCACATTTTTTGAGTAGTAATTATGCCTAAAACACTCAACTAATATGTTTTTGCCCTTGTAAGAGTTACTAATAAGTTTTATGAAGTTTTGGAGTCATTTCAAGGTATGATTTTGATAAATTGTTGACAAAAGAGATGAATCAAATTGAAGAGAACAAATAAAGTTAATGATAATCCAAATGCACAATGAAAGAAGTAATGTAATTGGTTTGGACTGAGATTTGGAGTTGATTTGGAGGTAGTTGAAGTGGAATCAAGAGAAAGAAATGGAGAAAATGGCAAAATGAAGTTGAAAAACTATGTTTTTCAATTTTACATGAACATGTGAAAAATTCGCACAATCGTGCAAAATGGACTAGAGGGGAATTTGGCTGTAGCTAAAAGGGGAAAAGTGAAAACCGATTTCGCATGACCATGCAAAAATTTCGCATAGTCATGCGAAATGCTCCAGGAAGGCGAAAATGACGCTATTGTCGGGGATGGTGCCTAGGTGATTGAGGCAAATTTTTTGGTGAGGATTAGCCCTTGTGATCCACATCACAAGATTGGTGAAGTTCTCTTTACCGATTCTCTATTTTTTATTATTTTTTTATTCCATTTTTATCTTTTATTTCTCTTTTTGTTCTTCTTGGTTTGTTTTTTTTTTTTTTTTTTTTTTTTTTTATTTTGTAGGCTTTCCATTGCATGCTACATTGAGAATAAGATTTGAGGGAGAGATTGTAAAGGACTTATATTGCTAATCATTTTTGGTTTGTGATCCAATTGTTGAGGAAATGGAAAATCAAGGGGGGATATACATTTTCTAATTGTAGAACTTTCCAGATTTTCTCTCTATATAGAATTCTCTTATTTCCTTCATTTTCTCTCATTTTCTCGCTAGCCAAACATGCCTTGTGAGATCAAATCTCCAAGCATGAGTGGCTAAATCTCGTTTTTCTTGGAGGAGGAAGGATTTAGAGGCAAGATCTATGGTGAATTAGAGAAATGAGCTTGAATTGCAAAGGTAATTTGATCTAATTGATTGATTAATTGAAATTTGGGGGGGGGGGGGGGTTGTCTTCAAATTGTCTTAAATGATTACTATAATGCAAGCTAGGTAGATTCATCAAATTCTTAATGCTAGATTTGATGAGATTGAATAGTTGCATTGTGTGAATCATTGGAAGATAATTTAAGATGAATTGAATTGATCTCTTGGATTAAATGACCTGATTTGAGGAGAAATTAGATCTAGATCTAAAGCTAAATAAAAAATCAGCTTAGATGAAAATTTAGGTTTTCAATATAACGTGATGAAAATTAGATCTTAACATTTATTCGCCATAGAGATTGTTTTCTAGAAAATCCTAACTCTGATAATTTCATTTTCTATTAATTTTCTTCTGTTTTACATTTTATTTTTCTTCTCAATTTTAGACCATTGTTAAATTGATTTTTCATCATGAATTTTCAAATCAACTTCACTTGATCACAATAATTTCTTATCCTCTCATTCAAACCTTAATTACCGAGAATAATCCATCATAGTGGATGCCACCTAAAAACCACTATACTATGGTAGTTTGTACTAAAACCATTTTTGATCGGGTATAAGCTACTCTAGAATGGTAAATTAGGTTATAAATTTTGTTTTGATCCAATAAATGACGAAAAATCCGAGCGATCACTTGGTACCAATATTGTATGCAATAAGATGGGATTCTTTCATTTAATAGCATCATGAAACCACACTGATCTTTATTTTGGTACTAAAGAGAACAATTATAATGTAATATGTATAAATTATTGACACTTAATAAAATCAAATATTTATTATTAATTAATATCAAGTGAAAATTTAGAAAATTCATATTTTTTTTTATCATTGCACATAATATTATTCTCGAATATCACAAATTATATATATATATATATATATATATATATATATATATATATATATATATATATATATATATATATATATATATATATATATATATCAATTTCTTTAACAAAATAATTTTAATATGTGTATTATTGTTTCTTCTTTATTGTTTTATTTTTAGAATTTTCTTCATGATTTTTATGAATTTCTATCAATTTCCATCTCATCAATATTTTTTGTTAAAAATTTCATCAATATTTTCATAAAGACCGATATTTATATCCTTGTTGATGATATTGAGACTAAGGGAGATTAAGAAATGATATAATGGTGATTATGAAATGATATAAGGGTTAAAAGATTGTCATTACAGAGTATTTGTATGCTCATAAAAGAAATTAAAATAATTTTGATAAATATTTTCAAAATTATATTTGTAATCAAATGTTTATAGGAAGAAATAGATTTATAAATATTCAAATATTTGTTACGTTTGTATTTTATTTGATAATTTTCTCAAAAAGTTGTCTTATTTTAGATTTTATTTTTAATCATAAAATATCCAAAATTGAAATATTTTTCACAAAATATATTCCACGTATAATTGAAATATTTAGAAATAAATATTTTATAATTATTAATTTATCACATATAACAAATCCATTTCAATAATTATTATTTTATTAATAGTCACACTGTCCACCTTTTTCTTTAAACAATTATGAAATATGTCTCCACATTTGCTAACAAAAGATATTATTCGTAAATATATTACTACAAATAATTCTTCTACAAAAATAATTAAATATTAGTTCCCTATGTAACATATCTTAATTTTAATATTTAAGTTGCTATTACTAAAATAATTATTTACCATTTCATCAAAGAAACCCTCTTTCAAACCTTATTCACCAAAAAGTTTAGACTTAATTGTATGTAAAAGTAATCATTGGTTGGTATAATCATAGTCTTGCTATTATTACAATAAAGGTTAAAATAATTTAATACTAAAAAAAAATATCTCCTTCATAAACATTATTAAAAAGAAATATAGTGTATATATATATATATATATATATATATATTATTTTAAAAATTAATAAAATAATAATTCTTAGTTTTACTACTTATAAACAATATAGTAGGTTTTGTTTATTATTATTTATTTTATAATTTTATAATATTGGAAAAAATGAGTTTCTACTCATGTAAAATAATTATAAAATAAAATCATTTAAAAATAATTCAATTTTCATGGATCAAAAGTCAAATGTAGTACCAAATATATTTGAATAACAAATACATGAAATATTAATTATTTTTAAATATTTACTTGAAATTTATATTTTATAAACTTATATGAGTGTATGGAAATACACTTTACCCTTTTACGCATCTTTTCACGATATAAAATGCATGCAGTGTTTATTATTGTTAGATAATTATATAAAAAATGCATAAAATGCTAATTATTTTTAAATAACTACTTAAAATTTGTATTTTATAAACTCGAGTTCCTATGGTTTTTTCATATGAGTGTATGGATTCCATGGAACACACTTTTTCCTTTTTAATGCATGAAATATTAATTATTTTCATATAGTTGCATAAAATTTATGTTTTATAAACTTTTTTTATTTTATGGTTTTTTTATATGAGTGTATGAAAACATATCTTTTTTTATAAAATAAAATGAAAGAAAAATAATATTTAAGTATTTGTAGAAAGGAAACCATTATTAGAGGCTTGAGATGAGATAGTAATAGGATTCTATACGGTCCATAATTATAATAATAATCTCCTTTTTCAAGAATATTCCTCATAAAAAACATTACGTAAATGATATTTGAAAAATAATTAATACATACTAAAACTAATAATTGTTATTTTTTAGCCCATCATGATAATTACAATGATGACATACCTTTATATACCCAAAATGTCAATCTCCCAAAACATTAGTTTAGAGAAAATATGGTATACAAATATTAAATTTAATAATAATTTTGATTTGCTATATGATATACCCATTATAATTTAGTAGTAATTATTATATTGTGCTAAAAGTATATAATTATGATAATATTTATAAATTTTATTTAATTAAAAATTCTTTTATTTATTTTATTTTTATATAATACTCATGATCATAATTGAGTAAAAATTAGAAAAATAATAAAAATATACAGTTAGTTAAGAAATAACAAATGGTGGAAACTGAAATTAAGATTAAATAGGATTCCGATCTTTTGAGACAGGAGAGCCAAAAGCTGATTGGTTAATAAGCACAGATCACACACTCACACCTCACAAAGCCTGATAGCCTTCCCTTCCACTTTGCTTCTTTATCTTTGTTTTCCTTTCCTCCTATAAATACTCCTCAGTTCATTCCCACGGTTTATTTCTCTCAACAATCTATAACGATCCCTACCCACGAAGGACGCCAAGGTTCTTTTCTTCAGATCTCATATCTCTTCATTTTTTCCCCAATTCATGATTGTTTCTTGCTGCACTGTAATTTATATGATATCATTTCCAGCATTCTGCAGCATGATTGTAATTCGAGTTTTCTTTTGGTATTTTTTCTGAGTTCTGGTGGATTTTGGTTCAGATCCCTTGATTTTTTGTGATTTTTTGATGACCCGTTTGTGTTAATGCATGTTCAGTTGAGGATAGACTGTAAAGCGGGGTTGTTGTTTGTGTGTGGGGAATTAGGGTTGGGGTTTCGAAGATTTTGGTGAATTAGAACTGGTATTAAAGGGTTTTTTTTGTTTGATTTTTCTGGCGGCATTGCGGTTAGGGGATAGATCTCAATCAGTTTAGTTGGGAAGTGGATCAATGCGTTTGATCATAATGGGTAATGGGTAATGGGTAATTGGTTTCCGTCCAGCTCCGAGAAAGTTCTCTTGGATTTTTGGTTTCCAGAATTTTATTATTGTATAGTAGTTTTTGGAGGAGAGTATTGAATCCCTGCAGCAGAGACGATAAATTGGTTGTTTACTGCACCCCTCAGTGTCTTTGGGAATCATTGAAATTAGTATGGTTGAGAATGAACATTATATTATTTTGTTTGGGTTGGCACCCTGGGGATGTAGGGAGGTGGCAATTGTATTTGTGCAATCTTCAGCTTTAGGTTTTCCTGATTGGGTTGTAGTCAACCACTATGTTAGGTGGACCTCTTTGTGCCATTGGGTTGCGTGGATCAATGTGTTTGATCATAGTCATCTAACCTCCAAATGATAATTTTGATTGTTGTCAAATTTTCTTCTCTTCCATCATATGTTAAATAGACCATCTATATGATATCTGGGTTTTATTTTTTTCCTTTCTGATGGGATTCTTTTTACAACTTAAATAGCAGTTTTTTTCTTTGAAAACAAAATATTATATATCTTTTGATGATTCTTTTCCCAATACCTGCATCTAAACAAATTTAATATTTCATTAAACAATTTGGTGGAATTATGTTCAAAGAAGGGGAATAAAATTTAGGAGAATTGTTGGCCAGGGCTAAATGTAAGGATTGTTTTATTTTTTGGGGCCTTCCGGAAGAAGTTCTTTTCCATTGATCAACTAGTGGAATATATATAGTTAATGGTATTTTGTTGGTTTTATTTCTCAGGAACTTTGAAGATATTAGTATCAGAGGGGCACATCAGCTTTTTTTCAATTGAACATTGCGTGGTGAATACAAGTTTTCCTCATCTTTATGATTTGCTTGGTTTTATTGATGATTTACATAGGGAACAATATGTTTCCAAAACTCAGAGGCTAAGCATGTGTATGATCAATCATTGTTGCCTTTATGGGGATCACTACTTCATCGTGAAATTCTTCACATCTTGCTGCTAGATGATTTTTCTGTTTGTCATTTATGCATACTTCCCTCCACTTGATTTTTAGGTGATTGAAGTAGTATGTAGGTGAAGATATCTCTACATTCATGCTCAATCTGTTTCAGTTGCATATTTTATTAGATTACTTAGCTGGTATGAATATTTTATCATTTTTTCAATATTAATTGGAAATACAAAGCAAGGTTCACCGGGCTGATCATATATGTTTGGCCACTTTCAACTGGTTGATAGGATAATATTTCAGTGGTTAAATAGGGTAGTTAGGCATGGGCTTTTAGACTGTGTAGCTGATGTAGCGTATAAATATGGTGAATTGGAAAAGGCATGGAATCTTTGGTTACTGAAATACCTCAAAGAAAAATAAAAGAAGAAAAAAGAAGAAAAAAGAAAAAAAAACTTGTTTTTTAGGTTAATTTCACAATGTTGAAGACAAGCTCAACAGCTGCAAAAATAGTTGTTTCAATGAGAGGAGTGCCAAACATATTGTTTTGGTTAACACCTTGATGTAGGACAAACCTAGGATGGTTGCCTACACTCAAAAGTAGGTGGACTAGGGTTTTGTTTTTGGGGTGTAAAGAAAGGAATAAGGAATAAAGTTTATGGCAGTGAAAAAATAAAATAAGATAAAATAAAATAAAATAAAAGAAAGAAGAAATGATGAAGAAAAGATGAAAAAACCTTAGTCTCACTAAAGCAGTCTAAGAGTCTCACTTAGAAGAAAATCAATGGAGCCTCATCATTGAGGGCTGCAATAATTGCAATGAAAAAAAATATAATATTATTAATATCAATCAATTCATCCCTTTGATTTACATCTATTAGCCTATTTATAGGCTTTTCTAAGCAATCCAAAGTCTACTAAGATTCTAATGACCTATTCTGATTCTAATTCTTATTATAATATCGAAAGTCTACTAGGATTCTAATAACCTATTATGACTCAAATTCTAATTATATTATAACTTAATTAGCTAATCCTAATTTGACTCCAACAAATACTAATTCTAATTCAATTCTAATTAATATTAATCCTACTTAAAGTTTATTTATGTCTTCCCTTATCTCCTTGAATAGACTTTAAAAGACTTTCCCCCATCACACCTTTACTAAATTGAGGCAAAGGCAGAGGCAGAGGCAGAGGCAGCTAAGGCCTAGTGGGCACATGCCTCCTCACCTTGAAAATCAAAACTAGATATTATATTGGGTTGGGATTGATCCTTGGCCTCTTTTGGAGAGGTAAAACAAGATTTCCACTAGGCTAATCATCTCAAATACACTTCATTTCCTCGCCCCAAGATTGAATTTCTGGATCCACCACAAATAATGCTTTCAAGAGCAAAAATTTTAAATGACCCTACCATAAATAATGCTTTCAATTGCTAGGAGTCCTCATTCATTAGATTCAGCTGATGAGGGCATCAAATGCTTTAGTACTCTGGTGCTAAGTCATTGTCAAAGCAATTACTTTGTCATGCAATTAAAATTGTGAAGTGCAAATATGATTTGGCACGGAAGTTCAGTGTGGTGAGATAAATGGAATGCCAACTTCTATAAGATATGCTGTTTGGACTGAATAATTGGAATAAGAACTCATGGAGCCATCAAAGAGTTCTTGGGCTAATGGAATTCTATTATCATTATACCAGCAGCATGGAAAACCTAAAGTTGCTATCATGAGGACTAAAATTGAATACTTAACTAGGAGTACTACAACTAATTACATGGAATGTATGATAGTAGATCCCAAGAATTTAAAGCAATATGTGTGTGTATGTGTATACACACACACAATTGAAGGATTCACATCGTAGCAATATGTGAATCCTTCAATTGTGCTCAAACTTTCAGATTCTTCTTAGAAAAGCAAAGGGGCAAAAAAACTTGCCATGAATTGAGTTCTCGATGGAGACTAGAGTGAGTCCTCTTATTTTATTGTTTTGTCCAACTTGTATTTTTTAGCTAATTACTACTTGATATTCTACTTGCATAAAATTTGGAGTTGGAAGAGATTGGTCCTATTGTTGGAGAGAACAAAGTAACATTTGGTTGTAGGACGATAGTGAACTTGTGATCATGGCACTGGATCAACAAATCTTAGGTTCGAAGTTGCTACAGCTTTCTGATGTATATTCAGGTTGTGGTGAGAAAAAAAGAGCCTTAAAGAATTTAGGTTTCAAAATTACACTAAACTAAAAGAACTGGCTTAAAGTGATTACCTTCTTTTTGAGCCTAATCCTGGCCAATGGTGGTAATCTGGGAGAAAGAAATCAGGAGAACAAGAAAACTGAAAAAGAAAATGAAGGGAAAAGAAACAATGGACATGGTTGAGCATTTAGAACATGAAGATTAAACTTAAAAATTAACAGCTATAGGTTTAGTATCCAATCCTTGCTACCAGTTAGTAATGAGCCATCCACTTTTACTAAGATGCGTGCCATTAAGCCCCGATCATCTGAACACACACCCAGATGCATGTATGTATATAAGATCTCTTGAATAGTGGTCATTATTACAAGCCTTCCCCCTATGTTAGTCATATTTAAGCAATTTAATTCTGATTTAGATATCATTTGGCATTTATCTTAGGAATATAAATGTCTTTCTAACCAAATAACATCGGTTATTTTTCTATTTATTAGGTGAAAAATTATGTCAAAGTTTATTACCAAGATATAAAATGTGAATTGGAGAAAAGTAGTATTGTTATTGAATTCTTTGTATTTTAGGAAGAGGGCAATTTTTTTGAGGGAGAGACTTTATGATTTTGTGGGATGTCATTATCCATAAGTGCATGCTTAGTCAAGTTATGTAGTCTTTGATATATTCTAGGAGAGATAAGAAAAATCTAGTTTCAGAGGATTAGCTTGCTATTTTTAGGTGGATTAGTTTTCTATTCATTAGGAAGATTATTTCCAAGTTTATGACTGCAAATACTTCTTTAATTGTCTTTTGTAAATCATTGGAGTTTATTTCTATTAGCCATTTTAGAGGAAGATTTCTCGAAGCAACACTATCCATTCTCTCCGTCCCTCCTTTTTTTTTTTTTTTTTTTTTCTGTTTTGTTTCTTTATATGAATTTCTCAAAATAGGCCATGAACGGCCCCTAAGTGGCACATAAAAATTGGTATAAAAGTTACAGCCACTTGTTAGTCTTATTTGAAAAATATTTGGTGAATAAAATGGGAATCATAGAACAGTTTATTGTTGCTTAGTTTCTATTCTTTTTATTTAATTTCCATTCTTTTCTTCTTCTTTCTTTCTTTCTTCAAGTAAATCACTTTCCTTCATTTGGAAAAGGGATTAAAAAAAGATTTATTTATTGGATTCATCAACAAATAGGAAACTAGTAAGACTCGTGAGAATAAACTTCTCTACTTTTCATTATTTATAAGACTCCTGGTAATAAACTTGGAGATATCTGTCCTTATAAATAGGAAATTAACCTACCTAAAAAGCAACAAGGTAATCCACCAAAATTAAACCATTTCTCTCTCCTAGAATATATAAAAGCTAAATAATTTCACTAATCAAAGAAAACTAAATTAAATCCACTTCCAAGTTCGTGCACATGTAGAATCATTAACATCTACTCTCTTTAAATTACCCTTGTCCTCAAGGGCGATTTTGGGACTCTCATCTTGCACATTCTTCTACCACATCATCACATCCATCTTCATCTTCATTTTCTTCATCTAACCAACGTTCTACAATAAGAAATAGCATTTTTCAGATGTGGCTAGGACTAAACTTCTCATTAGGATTAAAGCTTTTGTCCTTTGATTAGTCGAGAGTCAACATTTTAGTTGACAATAGATTTTAACTTTTTGACACATAGTACCTATTAGTTAAATAAGGTAAATAAAGTCACCTCTATGTTTGTTACTTTCAGTTGAGGAGTTTAATTTTGAGTATAATACTTGCTTCATAAAGGTAACCTATTGCAACTATTATTTAGCCAAGGAGCTTCCTCATTAATGCTAATATTCCCCTTAAGAGAATGTGTCATGAAGCCTACTAAGTAGTCTCTCAAACAAACTTTGATAGTCATGAACATGACCTATTTGTTTAAGTTTGGTGAGGTCACCACAGAAGTCTATTAGTTACCAATTTTCCTTTAAGCTGAAGCTGTTAGAATTTGAACCCACAAAGTATATCATGCTTAACACTTCCCTCACATGTGATCCCATACATGCATGCGGGAAGCAAAAATAGCAATAGCTGTAGAAATCATAATGCAACCTCCTGTTAACTTGAGCTCTAATACCATGTTAAGTTATCAACTTTTTCTAAAAGATTAACCTATTAAGATTTGGACCCAAGATGTATATCATGCTCTAACAAAGTCTTTGGATCGAGTGGGTCCATGACTCCATAACATGTATGCAAACCCTCCTTAAAAACTTACCATGTGATAAATCTCCTCTTCTTTCTTTAACAACTAACACCATGACTGGGAATCTCCTTCTAAAATAGGATTAAAATATAAAAAATAATGAAAATATCAGTGGTTGGATTTTACGAAATATTGAATGAAAATTTGGACATAAAATATTGATAGTATAGAAATTGATTAAACATAGAAATGTTGAGAAAAACTTCAAGAAATGATATTACAACTTCAATAATATCATTTGCCATTGGTCGATTAGCCCTTGGTCTTCAATGTTTGAATTTGGCTCTTCTAACAAGATGTTATCTTCAACTTGGACACAATGACTGCCTCATGCCTTTCTTGGGTCTATATTGATAAATTAAATAAAAGAGAAAGAAATGTAGAAAAAAGGAAAAGAATGGATAATGGCTTACTTTAAGGAGTACCTACCTCCCAGAAACTCAGTAACAATAAACTATTTTCTGACAATCTAATTCGATTGTGAAAGACTAATAGGATTGCTCAATAGATAGGATAATATCACTCTTAATGCCTAAGAAACTAATCCTCTAAAACTAAATAAGACCTCTCTCTCTCTCTCTCTTAAAAGGTAGCTAACTGATCAGTCAAAACAAATTGCCTAATCACTTCAAAAATGTATCAGTTAAATAAGTGCCTGACTCTGTGTGGATGTGGGTGTACTTGTAATTTTATACTATGATTACTATTTATTTGAATGAGGACTTGCTGCTGTCCAGTGGCTACTATATTATCAAGAACAAACACTCTTTTGTTTGCAGTTATAGAAAATTGGGACAAACTTGTAAACTTCTCTGCCAACTGCTACTACACTGCTATTCAGTAATGTGTATTACTGTTTTTCACACACATGCAAGTTGAAGCTCCTACATGATTATGTAGCTGTTTTGGTTTTAAAATTGAAGAGTACCCCCTCCTTGGCATTGAAGAAAATTATTACAAAATTGTAGTATATGCTTTTATTTCGACTATTACTCCTTCCACCAGTCTGAGTAGTTGTCAAAGTGTGTACCTCTTCTTTCTAGTGTTGAACCATGTATCTAGGATGAAACCACACAGTAAAAGAATCTAACATATGATTTTCTATTTGGCCTAATGCTGGACTCGTAGCTGGTAATAATTTTGCTGGCAACTATTGATTTGACTGTGATTGAATGGGACCTAATTCATTTATTGCCTTGGCAATATGAGACCTTAGTGAAGGAACAAATGCTGCATGAGATGTTTGCATGCAGTTGCCATCTATGCCAAATAGGCAGACATAGGTATGCATGCCAGTTTTGGTGTTTGTTTAGGTGCCAGACTGGTGTAATTCCCAGATCTTAGGACCTAGGGACACTAGTGTGGCAAACTCTAGGCCAACACTAAGTCAAACATGTAAAACAACTGTTCACATGGGTACTTCATTAACTCTGCACATATCAGCTAGATCTGGCTAAACATATTGTTCAGCTGGAAAATGTTATCATCTTTGGGACACTTGTGTTAGGTGCATATCTGGTAGTAGGTGTCTGGATGCATATTACATACCCATACTCATGCTGTCTCTTGTATGAAATGGGAATCTATCTGTGTAACACAAGTCGTTCTCTTCCAATGTTTGATGGAAAAGAAATCACTACATAGTTACTTATTTAAGCTTGGATTGGTTTGAGTATGATATTGTACCCATCACCTATTGCCAGTTTGACAGTCAGCAGACCTTCTAGTCCACGACATCAAAAATCCATTTGATTTAATGGAAACATCAGAACATAAGAACCTAATAGTTATTCTAAAACAAGCAAATGAATGAAATGGTTAAAGAAGAGTATATTGAGTGAATGAGCCATGCTAAATTATATATAAAATTGCACTTATCTATTGGCACACAGAAGGCCCAGTTCACCATTTGCCTGCTGACTTCTCATTTTTAAAACACTGCATCTACTTGCCTTTTTATCCTGTTAGCTGCCAGCAGATGAATAATGTTCTTCAATATAACAAAAAATAAAAAATAATTTAAAAAAAAAAGATGGGGGAGGGGGTAAACAAACGATGTGGCTTTTGACTTTCTCCCCTTTGCATACACTGTAATTTCTTTCAAAATTTTATTTGCTTGTGAGTCTTTGGCTCTCCTCCATTGAATTTAGGTGTTTGGAGATGAAAAAAATTGCTTCTTGTATTTGAGAAAAAGAAAGTGCATAAATTTGGTAGCCATACACATGTAGATTCTCTCTCCCCCTCACCCTCTCTTCAATGGCAACTTGATAGGTGCATATTACCATTTCTGTTATAAAAATTGACCCTCTTTTGTTTGATCTTGGTATAATGTATATATAGAATTGCAGGGAGGGAGGGAAGGAGCATTTGAGGCAAAGAGAGTGGTGGACATCCATCCCGAGTCCAGACATGAGTCTAGCATGTCTTGTGTGCCATAGCGTAGAAAGCCCATCTCATTCATTTAGGAGTTACTCGGTCTCAAGTTCAGACAATGAAGGAAGATGCTCTGCAATTGCCAACTGCCTGGCCAGGAGGGCATCTCTTCCAGCCCCAACAGCAAACTCCTCGATCATACGGTCATCCAAAGTGACACCGCACCCATCCATCCCCAACAGTAGCGGCATTCCAGGGACGCCAAGGCTGGTCAGGAGCTGTGCAGTGAGAAGGGACATTGTGAGGGACTGGAATTTCGAGGAGGTAGTGATGGAGCATTAGTATTTTACTAGTAGCAAGTATGAAATATAGCTAGCTGCTTTGTTTTGGGTGCAACTGGACCCTCAACTTCTTCTCTGTACAAGAAGAGTTTGAGCCTCTGCCTCTGCAATCATCCCAGACAAAAATCCAATGTGAAACTTTGTTCATATTTTGGCTAATCGCATTCCCTTCTATAATTGCTGCTGCTTTCATTTTTTTATTTTTTTATTAATTACATCAATCATAAATACAAATTTATGAGATGTTTCTTCCAAGAAAATACTAAGAAAAGGAAAGAAAAATGGAAGAAAATGATTTTTTTTTTATAATACAAAAAATATGAAAGAAAATTAAATATAACTAAATTTAGTTAAAAATTAAAAATTTGTTTGGTTTTAATTATTTAATTTTTATATAGGACTAAAAAAATAAACTTGAGTTTCAAATAACACATAAAAATAATTTAATAATTTTAATTTTTTATCTATTTTTTATAATCAAATATAACCTTAATTTTATATTATTATTATTTTTAAAATATTAACCTTAATTTTAATTTTTTTTTAAATTATAACCATATAATATATATATTAATTGTAAAAATATTATAACTAAATGGAATTATCTTTATTCTATAAAAGGCGCCTTAGGGAATATATGGAAGGTGTGCACGGTATTGATATTTGGAATGTGGGATATCCTTGGATGCATAATAATTGGAGATGGAATGGATACCATATTGAGATTGGAAGATACGTTTTGAGAGAGTTGAAGGAAAGGTGGCTTAGGAGATAAGGAAACAATTGAAGACTTGAAGACTTGCGGTTTGGCGAAGGAGATTGGAGTTTGAGGTTTTTCTTTAGAAAGGGAGACAATTAAAAAGAAAAAAAGAAAGAAAGAAGGAAATACCAATTTGGTTTTGGAGGAATTATAAGGTCGTGCGTTTAACGAAGAAAGTGAGAAGGTTCTTAGAGGAAAGTGAGATTTTTCCTTAGGAGAAAATAAAAGTCAACATGCATGGAAGCTGGAAAAGGAAAATTCTGAGCATGATGAAGGAAGGGGATTTTTGGGGGAAGATACAAATAGGGAGGAAGGGATTCGGTGAAAAAAAAAAGGGAGAAGACAGAGAAAGGAATGAGAGGAAAAGGTCTATTTTGAGCTCTCTCCGGTCACACCCAGATGATGGGGAATTTACAGCTCCAATTCCAACCACCATCCTCGTTTCAAATACCATTTCTCTGTATCCGTTCGTGGTGTTTCATGTTTGCTCTTCGTGTGTCTCCATTGGTGTTTTTGAAAGTGGGGAGAGTGTGAATTCATCTGGTTCATCTTTGTTTCTCTCGCAACCTGATTGGAATATGGGTTTTTTTAATGGTTTTGAGGGAGCCCATCATGGATCTGGAACGAGTAATCTGAAATGGTGGGACCAAGAGGGAATCATGGAGGATGGTGCTGACCTTGGCTTATCAGAGCTTGGGTGTTTTTTTATGGAGATTTAAGCACTTCTCCTCTCTATGTGTACAAAAACACTTTTGCAGAGGATATTCATCATTCAGAGACAAATAAGGAGATTTATGGGGTACAGTCTTTTGTATTCTGGACATTAACATTGATACCACTCCTCAAATATGTGTTTATTGTGCTCAGAGCAGATGATAATGGTGAAGGTGGGACTTTTACTTCGTATTCATTACTCTGCCGGCATGCCCGGGTGAACTCAATACCCAATTGCCAGCTTGCTGATGAGGAACTGTTCGAATACACAAGGGACAATTTTGTATTGCTCGATAAAAATTCCGGTTCAAGCCTGAAATCGACATTGGAGAAGTATAGAGCGTTGCAGAGGTGTCGGGTTTAGAGCTTTCAATGTCAAAAGAGCATCACCTATATGTACAAGTTCCAGTTGCTTGTATAATACTGGTATTTCTGTTTGCTCTCCAACATTATGGGACTCACAGAGTAGGCTTCCTGTTTGCACCAATTGTGATAAGTTGGCTTTTATGCATCAGTGCAATTGGTTTGTACACCATTTTCCATTGGAATCCTTGTGTCTATCAAGCTCTCTCCCCATACAACATGTAGAAATTTTTGAAGAAGACCCAAAGGGGAGGTTGGATGTCATTGGGTGGAATTCTCTTATGCACAACAGGATCGCTTGGGACAGCAATTCATGGCCCTTCCTTGCATTCTTCAGCTAAAACTCAAGCTTGTGCTAGATGAGGACGACGATGAAAGACATCATGGCAGTGCTTTCATATCTGGATTTCTTCTCCACGGGGGTTCAACGAGTGGCCTTGTCTACTGCTGCAGATATGTGCAAGAAACTCCCTTTAGATGCAGCTGAGTTTGTGATGGAAGCTGTCCCTCTGTTGACGAACCTTCTGCAGTATCATGATGCTAAGGTGTTAGAACAAGCTTCTGTTTGCTTGACTCGAATTGCTGAAGCATTTGCTTCATCTCCGGATAAATTGGATGAACTATGCAATCATGGATTAGTTGACCAAGCTGCCTCTCTCATTTTCACCAGTAATTCTGGGGTGGGCAGGCATCCCTTAGCACGCCGACGTACACGGGGTTAATCCGACTTCTTTCTACATATGCAAGTGGGTCTCCTTTGGGAGCCAAAACTCTGCTTCTCCTAGGTATCAGTGGCATTCTTAAAGATATATTATCGGGTTTTGGCCTTGTCGCAAGCATATCTGTTTCACCTGCTATAAGTCGACTACCTGAGCAGATTTTTGAGATCGTTAACCTTGTAAATGAGCTGCTGCCTCTACTTCCAAAAGGAATCATTTTTCTTCCAGCTAGCTCCAATCTTCTTGTTAAAGGGACTCTTGTGAAGAAGTCTCCAACTAGCAGTTCTTGGAAACAGGAAGATGTCAATGGAAATGAGCCTGAGGTTTCTGCTCGTGAGAAACTATTAAATGATCAGCTCGAGCTTCTGCAGCAATTTGAAATGGACCTTCTTCCTGTTCTAATACAGATCTATGGATCCAGTGTGAATGGCCCTGTTCGCCAAAAAAATGTTGGTCGGTTATTAGAAAATTAATGTGCTTCAGCACCGCAGATATGATCTAGTCTTTGATCAGTGTGACGAACATATCAAGCATGGAAAAATCCTCAAGTCTTGGTTCCTGCCCTCCAAATAGCTGAGATCCTGATGGAAAAACTTCCTGAGACGTTTTCCAAGATGTTTGTGAGAGAAGGTGTTGTTCATGCTATAGATACATTAATTTTGGTTGGGTCTCAAAATGCAGTTTCTGTTCAACCATCTTCCAATGAGAAGGATAATGATTCTATAATTGGAACATCACGGTCTAGGCGTTATCGAAAACGTGGTGGTAACCCAAATCCAGATGAAAATTCCTTGGGAGAACCCAAAACTTATGGGCCTGTTTGGTTGCTGTTTTTGAAAACTGTTATGGAAAACAGTTTTTGAGAATAGTTTTTAAGAACAATTTTTTGTGTTTTTTTAAAAAAAATTGTGTTTGGGAACTGAATTTTAAAAAACAGTCTTTGTTCTCAAAAACAAAAAAACATGTTTGGTTGAGTTAATAAAAAAAAAATTTAGAACAAATAAAACAAAAAACACGTTTGAAAGATGTTTTTTTTTTCTTTTCTAATTAATAAAATATTTTTTTCAAGTAATTTTATATTATAAATTTATAAATATTTTTTAGATATATAGTTCATTTAAATTAAAAAAATTATTTATTTTATTAATTTTAAAATAAAAATAATTTTTATATATTTTTTAAAATAAATCAAACATAATAAAATCATTTTTATTAATATTTTTTTTATTTAATCTTTAACTTTATGAAAAATTATAGCATATTCTTAAGTTGAGATAAACTTGTTATCGTGATTTGTTAAGTTTTTTTTTTATCTCTTCTCTCAAAATAATGAAATGGCCTTTTTTCACTCGGGCATCAAGAAGCCCTTTTCTGAAGCCCTTTTCTGAAGTTGCCCTCCAGACGAGAGAAACCCTAAAAAGGCCCTATTTTCCTCTGCCACTCTCAATCCTCCCAGGTACTAATCTAATCTTGTTATTTATTTTTATTTTTCTGCAACCCCGTTTGATTCCCAAGAAAATCCATGCCTCCGTTTGATTCCCAAGAAAATCCATGCCCGTTCAATTTCTGGGAAAATTCATCCTCGTTTGATTTCCGAGAAAATACATGCAAAACCCCAAGGAAAACAAAAAAAATTGCTTTTCTTTTGCTCCCTGTGTTTTCTGGATCCGTTTTAGGGATCTCTTTGCTATTGTGCCATTGGATTTAAATTTCACGAACCCTGAATCAAAACTGAGAAAGGGGAAAAATCAAGAAAGAGGCGACGCGACTGTGCTGGAGAAGAGATGAGAACGGGAAGAAAAAAAAAACACGGAGAACAGATTGTTTTTTTTTGTTTAATTTTGTTCTGTAAACAGTAAAAAAACGGGGAAAACAACATTTTGTTGTTCTCTAAACAGTGCCATTTTGAGAACACGGGGAACAACAAAAACAAAAACTACTCTCTCAACCAAACGAGTTTTTGGTGTTTTTTGTTTTCAAGAACAGAAAACAGTTCTTGAAAACACTAAACAAACAGGCCCTATGTTTATGTAACTATTGGTCCACCTCCAATTTGCGCACCAATTCTTCATCCACGTGGCTGCCACTTCTGGAGAGAGTCAGTCACGCACCATAAGAAGGGCCTTTTCTTACACGCGAAAGGGATTTTCTTCTCCACATGCTGCCATAAGCAAAGCGGTTGCATCCTTGAAAGAGTTGGTGCACAAACCAGTCTCCATAGCCGCATGAGAGAACACACACAGCCGCATAGAAGAATAACCCCCCAGAACATCATGCTGCTTTGAGGGAGACAAGGACCAGCCGCACGATTCTCCAAGCAGGGAAGAAGTCTTCTTCATGCAGCCGCACACTTCTCCATGCAATCACAGTCACATTTCCAGCAGCATGAAGGACCATGGAGAACCACTCACCATGCAGCAAGGAGAATGGAGGTCCGGTGAATGATAATGGGGGCCCATTCATTGATCACGCACCATGGAATAGAGAGATCAATGCTGCTATTCTCGAATCTCCACACATTGATAAATGGTCCACTTTAGGAGCAACCGGCTTCATGAAGGAAGAGATCACGATATAAAATTCTCCAACAACACGCCACTTTGGAGAAGAAAGCAGCCGACACCTTTGGGTTTCAAAAGAACCCCCATGCATTGGTCTGAAAGGTAAGTTCACATTCTTGAACTCGTTTTATTTTTGTTTAAATTTATCCCTTCGATTCAGATTTATTTTCTCTTGTTATTTCAATCCATTGATAAAATTGATTTTGTGCTAAAGTTCTTTTTTAATTTTTTAAATCTGTTTTCATCCATCTTAATTAGTTTGGATTTTAGTTTTGATAAGTATGGATGTATTCGCTATATTAACTCTGATGATTGGATTTTAGTTTCGATAAGTATGGATATAGTTTGCTATATTCGTTTTGATGAATAATGGACTTTAGATTTCAAATAACTGTTGATGTTAATTTGAATTTTAATTTTTGACAAATAATGAGGTTAGTTTGAGTTTTAAAATTTCATTGAGTATTAGTTTCTTTAGGTTTACATGTTTGATGCCTTTTAAAAATTTATTGAGTATCCATTTGTTTAAATTCACATGTTAGATGACTCTTAAAAATTTATTGAGTTTAGTTTGATTAAATTCACATGGTAGATACCTCTTAAATAAAATAAAATAAAATAAAATTCATTGAGCGTTATGTGGGATGTTATATGTGATTGAGTTGTTAGTTCTCTTTATTTTTGATACTTGTTTTATAGGCACCTTAGGGAATCCTTGAGTTTGAACTTTCCTTTAGAAAAAGTTTTTCTTATCAAATTGACATTTTGAGTTGAGTCAAAAAAATTTTTTTTTTCAAAAATGAATTTTCCCATCATAAGTTTGGCTCCTTGATCCCAAATGAAAGGTAGCCAAAAAGAGAATCCAATTTAGCTTTTCTCTTATTTTCAAAACCCTTTTAAGTTAGAAATAAAAAATCTCTATGTTGTGCCTATTGATTGGGATTTAACAAATCATTGGGTCCTTTTTCTTACTTCCCTTAAAATCATTTTCAAAACCATTTAAATCACCAATAAAAGGTTTTAGAAAACATTTATTTTAGCTTTAAGCCAAGAACACACTTTCTATTAAAATTATGTAACTAATTTCATTTAAGTTGCATTTCTCCTTTGTTGGTTTTTCAAAAATTTGGTTTTTTATTCACATAGCTTTGGAATTGATCTCCCAAACTAATGGGGATACACAGGTAAAACTTACAAAAATTGAATGGGGACTTAATGGAACCCTTACATAAGAAAAATTTTCAAAACTCTTCCTTGCTGCCAGTTTTTACTCAGCCAATGACCCTTTAGATTTAATTTTTTTTTTACCAACTTTAGAATACCTTTAAAAAATTTTCAAATTATATGACTTTCCTCAATTCTTGAACTTGAATTTAAAGTTTCATTTGAGTTAGAAAGCCATTCTAGAATAGAAGATATAAGTGAGTCTTTAGGGGAGCTCCGTTTTCACCCAGTTCTAGAAACCCGAGATCTCTTTGCAAATATAAAATACCAAATGAATTTTTAAATTCCATTAAATAATTTTTCTCAATTCTAGGCTTCTTGAAATTGATATTAGAAATATAAAATATTAAAAAATATTCCTTTTTGAGGGAGATATGATTTTTCAAAATCGTACCCACTGTGCATGATGAATTCTAAACATCTGCATAACTTGAGTGTTTTACAAATATTTTTGAGTATATCCGACCCCGGATTCATTTTTTTATGTGATATAAACATTTTAAAATATGTGTAAGATTTTTTATATGATTTTATGTGATCATTTATTATTTTTTAAAAATTCATTTATGAATGTCAGTTTTTCTTATCTAATCTGGATTTTGTAGAACCTTTAGGTGTCTTTGCTGTAATCTGTCCCTTGAATGAGTGTTTGGCTTTCGGAATGTTGATCTAGATGTGTAGGAGTTGTTTTCTGAAAATTTTCATAATTAAATTCCACTCTAAGCCATTTTTTTTAGAAATTTTTTTGTGATGCTTTCTTTTCTAACTTCATGCTGATGGTTTTATACTTTACTTGAAATTGTTATTATTTTTGGAGTCATTTGATTTATCTTAGCTCAATTTTGGCTTTGATATTGTATATTAGACATAATAAAGATGTTATATAATATATACTTGTCCTAACCACTCTAGCATTTTTTGAGGAATCTTATAAATTATGCATGCTACCCAGGTACGCCCTCTATCACCCACTTTCTAAATTCTGTAAATATGCTTGTCACTGTGAACTATGTCTATGTTTGATAGTACTTGGGTGTCTTGATATTTGTTTTATTGTTCGATTATTTCTAATAAAGTGCATGCTGGATGACATGTTATTTGAACTAACTTTGGAATCTTGTGATTTTCTTGTTTAGCATGTTATTTTTTGGAAATCACTTTAGTCTACCTAGGTACCCTCAATCAACCAATTAACATTCCCAATACTGTGGAGTCAATTTTTTTTTTTTTAGGGTTTTCTTTCTTGTTTTATTTTATATTTTAAAATAAAATAAAATAAGTGGGGACTCCAACTTTTTACAAAATTAATTTTTCACCAAATAAAAAGTGAGTCTTGTCGATCGAGTGAGGGCACACATGAGAAATGCGGGTCCACAACTGAGCCATGGCCACTTCATTCACACTCATAGAGCACGTGATAAGAACTT
Source organism: Vitis cinerea var. helleri x Vitis rupestris (assembly GCA_945999865.1). Lineage (NCBI taxonomy): Eukaryota > Viridiplantae > Streptophyta > Magnoliopsida > Vitales > Vitaceae > Vitis > Vitis cinerea var. helleri x Vitis rupestris. The sequence continues at coordinate 17,026,713 of OX253934.1, forward strand.
TTACCTCTTTCAAGTAGAGTTTTATTAGAAGTTGAAATAACTTCTACGAAAACTTTTTAGGAAGTTGAATTTGTTTTGAACTTTTTTACCTTAAAATGATAGAATAATTCATTTATCTATTTAAAATACTCTAAAATCTTTTTTTTTTTTTTGTTAAGATTTCTTTCATAAGAACATGTTTTTTAAGTAGTCCAATACTTTTAATATGAAAAAAAAAAAAAATACTATTCCTTATTGCAAATTCTCTCTTTTAATATGATTTGGCACAAGTTTGAAATAAAATTACTATTCACCAAGTAAGAAATGAGATCAACTTATAAAGAATACGATCATGCCAAAAATTCAATAATATTATGAAATATTCGTGAACTTTATAGTTTCTTAACAAAGTGAGAATTTATGAAATCGTTTGACCTGCTTAATATTTATGGGTCAACAACATAGGGTTGAGCAATTCTTGTTATTTAAGAGGAGTCCACACGATTTCTCAACGGAAAATAAAATAAAATAAAATAAAATAAAAAGGAAAGATCATATGATTTGGCTCTTACAAATATTTTAAGTATTTAAATATAAAATTTATGAAAAAGGAAAGTATATAACCAAAATTTCTCCTCGGCCGAGCTCCTAGTACCATGCCCTCTAATCTTATTTTTAAACTTTATTTTATGTATATATATATATATATATATATATATATATATATATTTATTTATTTATTTATTTATTTACTTTTACTTTTGTTTTTATTTTTTGTTATACCTTTACTTTTTTTTTTTAATCTTGAATCGTCAAAGTGTACTTTTGGGGTCACATGTGGAAAAAAGAATATAGTAAAAGTAAGATTGAATTTGAAAAAGGAAAGAAATCTTAACAAAAATAAATAAACTTATTCAATTGTGTGTAATCTGAATAGTACTTTTGTTATCACAATATATAGGAGTAGGAAAGAAAGAAAGACACTCATATTAGCAAGTAATCAATGTAACCAAACTATCACATTGGTGGTAAATGTCACAGTATGATATATGGCTTTTGTGGAAGATTGAGAAACGATAGTCTTTTTTTTTGCTCTTCTAAGAAATAAGAGCATCTCCAAAAAATAAACAAAATCTAATAGAAGAATTGTAATTTTTTGAGGTCACTAACTTAGTCAACATTAGAATATGTACACAGTTCTAAGGAGAAAGTGGACAAAAGTAAAAGACTCTAAAATAAAGTGCCTCAAAGACACTGTAGAATACAAAGAACAACAACCCAATGAACTATAAAAGAAGAAATAATAAATTGACTAATAAGGTGAATAACATAAGCAATGTTCGGATGTGAAATGGTGAGATAGACCAAAATTCCAACAATAGTACAATATAAAGTTAGATCTAACAAAGGGATTACCATCAAAAGAAGAATTATGAATATTAACCTCGAAATGAGTACCAACAGTCTTATTATCACTAAGGTGAGCATGATCAAGAATATCAATTGAATACTTAGACTACAGAAGAAGATAATCTTTTAGAAAAGAAACTACCTTAATACCCAAAAAGTATCATAGAGCTCCCCAATCTTTTATTTAAAAATGGGGAAGCCAAATTAAATTTCAACATTACAATCTCATCAACATCATCACCTATAATAATCATGTCATAAACATATATAGAAAGTAAAATGTGACCAGCACTGATACACTTTAGAAAGAGTGCAGGATCATGATGATTGGGATGAAAGCAAAGAGAAGTAAGCTCATTAGAAAACTTTGCAAACCAAGCACAAGTTACTTGTTTAAGGCTGTATAAAGCCTACTTGAGCCTACATTCTTCTCTAGGGTTATGAGAAATGCTAGGAAGGGGTACCATGTATACTTCTTCTTGAAGATCATCACCATTCAAGAAGGCATTTTTAACATTTATTTAAGATATATGCCACCGACGAATAGAGAGAACTGCAACAAAAGTATGAACAATAGTCATCTTTATAACAAGAGCAAAAGTCTCAAAATTCATACCATACTATTGAGAGAACCTCTTAGCAACTAATCGAGCTATGTATCACTCAATTGAACCAACATACTTGGTTTTGATTTTATAAACCTAACGAAAACCAATTGTCCTTTTACTAGGTGATAAAAGTACCACATCCCAAGTGTTAGTATTATGTAAAGTAGAAAGTTTGTCAATCATAGTCTATTGCCAAATAGGATCAAAAACGGGTTCTCTATAAGATAGAGGCTCATAACACTTATACATAGAAGCTAAAAATGATGTTAAAAAAAAATTATGAATAATAGAAATAAATTGTTAGGATAAAGCCCTTAAAAGTATGACATGCTATAACAAATTCAGAATTTATTATTTATTTAATATAATTCTGTTTCATTTTTATCTTTCCTTATTTCATGAATTATATCTTATGAGCATTTTGGTTTGGCATCTCTTGCATTGCAAATGACTTAGGTGTATTAGAAGTTACATAAAAGATCCAAGTTATGGGTTTCTTGAAAATTCAATAATATTATGAAATATTCGTGAACATTATAGTTTCTAAAACAAAGTGAGAATTTATGGAATTGCTTAACCTACTTAATATTTATGGGTCAATGACATAGGGTTGGGCAATTCTTGTTATTTAAGAGGAGTCCACACGATTTCTCAATAGAAAAAAAAAGACCATATGATTTGGCTCTTACAAATATTTTAAGTATTTAAATATAAAATTTATGAAAAGGGAAATCATTTAGCCCAAATTTCTCCTTAGTTGAGCTCCTAGTACCATGCCCTCTAATCTTATTTTTAAACTTTATTTTATATATATATATATATTACTTTTATTCTTGTTTTTATTTTTTTGTTATACCTTTATTTATTTATTTATTTTTATCTTGAATCGTCAAAGTGTACTTTTGGGCTCACATGTGGAAAAAGGTATATAGTAAAAGTAAGGTTGAATTTGAAAAATGAAAGAAATCTTAACAAAAATAAATAAAATTATTCAATTGTGTGTAATAAAAATAATACTTTTGTTATCACAATATATAGGAGTAGGAAAGAAAGAAAGACACTCATATTAGCAAGTAATCAACGTAACCAAACTATCACATTGGTTGTAAATGTCATAGTACGATATATAGCTTTTGTGGAAGATTGAGAAACGATAGTCTATTTTTTTTGCTCTTCTAAGAAATAAGAGCATCTCCAAAAAATAAACAAAATCTAATAGAAGAATTGTGATTTTCGAGGTTACTAACTTAGTCAACATTAGAATATGTACGTAGTTCTAAGGAGAAAGTGGACAAAAGTAAAAGACTTTGAAATAGAGTGCCTCAAAGACACTGTAGAATACAAAGAACAACAACCTAATGAACTGTAATAGAAGAAATAATAAATTGACTAATAATGTGAATAACATAAGCAATGTTTGGATGTGAAATGGTGAGATAAACCAAAATTCCAACAATGGTACAATATAAAGTTAGATCTAACAAAGGGGTTACCATCAAAGAAGAATTATGAACATTAACCTCGAAATGAGTACCAACAGTCTTATTATCACTAAGGTGAGCATGATCAAGAATATCAACTGTATACTTAGACTATAGAAGAAGATAACCTTTTAGAAAAGAAACTACCTTAATACCTAAAACGTATCATAAAGTACCCAAATCCTTTATTTAAAAATGGGGAAGCCAAATCCAATTTCAACATTACAATCTCATCAACATCATCACCTATAATAATCATGTCATAAACATATATAAAATGTAAATTGTGACCAACAATGTTACACTTTAGAAAGAGTGCAGAATCATGATGATTGGGATGAAAGCAAAGAGAAGTAAGCTCATTAGAAAACTTTACAAACCAAGCACAAGTTACTTATCGGAGGCTGTATAAAGCCTACTTGAGCCTACATACTTCTATAGGGTTATGAGGAATGCTAGGAAGGGGTACCATGTAGACTTCTTCTTGAAGATCATCACCATTCAAGAAGGCATTTTTAACATTCATTTGAGATATATGCCATTGACGAATAGAGAGAACTACAACAAGAGTATGAACAATAGTCATGTTTATAACAAGAGCAAAAGTCTCCTCATAATTCATACCATACTATTGAGAGAACCTCTTAGCAACCAATTGAGCTTTGTATTGTTCAATTGAACCAACAGACTTGGTTTTGATTTTATAAACCTAACGAAAACCAATTGTTCTTTTACTAGGTGATAAAAGTACCACATCAGAAGTGTCAGTATTAGGTAAAGCATAAAGTTTCTCAATCATAGTCTGTTGCCAAAGAGGATCAAGAACAGGTTCTCTATAAGATAGAGGCTTAGAACACTTATACATAGAGGCTAAAAATGATGTAAAAAAATATGAATAATAGAAATAAATTGTTAGGATAGAGCCCTTAAAAGTATGTCATGATGTAACAAATTCAAAATTTATTATTTATATAATATGATTTTGTTTCATTTTTATCTTTCCTTATTTCATGCATTATATCTTATGAGCATTTTGGTTTGGCATCTCTTGAATTGAAAATGACTTAGATGTATTAGAAGTTGCATAAAAGATCCAAGTTATGGGTTTCTTGAAAATAAATGATTCGTTCAAAGCTGATTCATGAACTTAGGTAATCTATTTGAAATTATAGTACACTACCTTCTAATTAGAGAGATGACTAGTCTTAGCCATCAGAATAGGGTTCCAATGATAAGTACACTAGTGTGTACAACTACACATAAGACAAGGCCTACAATGAGTCATGACATAAGGCTATTAAATAGTCATGACTTTACCAAGCTACTTAGTTGTATTATCCCTCAATCTTGAAAGAATATTGAACTTGTGCCAAAATTAGTAGTGACTTTGACCTATGGGTGAGATCCTAAAGTGATCATATATTCCCTATGGATTGATCACTATTGCTGAAATTTGGGAATAATAGGCATTCTCAATAGAGGCACCATGATATCTCATGAACTTTGAGACAATATGTCTTCTTAGGTGATTATAAGGAAATGTGATAATGAAACCTATGGTCGTAGTAATTCTTTAAGTATAATTTGACATTTGCTCTTATGAGTTAGGATATGTCAGTTGATCACATAATAAGAAGATCTATAACTCAAGAATGGTAGAGGTAATGTTGAGAGATTGATAACTTTCACCTTGTTAGATTATGAACACCATTTCATAGGGAGACTATACACGGTGACTAGCAGGTCACAAATCCGAGTTTTGTCCTATTCTAATATACATAAACTACTCAAGTGCAATTAACTCTCTATCATAAGGCATTGAGTCAGCTTTAAAATTAGATTTTAAGGGAGTTAGTAATGTTTTATGGGTCTTAATGGTCTTCTCTTGAACTCATATAATTTGATGACATAATTTATGAGGTTTAGATTGGTTATTGGTTCACTTATGCGTATAAGGGCATTTTGGTAAATATGTAAGGTTGCATAGGGGTTAGTGAACAATATCTATGGACTAGGTTAATTAATTAATTGGAACCCTATTAAATAATTAATCAATTAAGACCCTTTTTGGGTTAAATTAAGTGGTCTTAAGTCCAAAGTGGGCTTAAGTCACTTAAGCCTAATAGGAAGTCTATAAATACCCCTTTGGGGGAAGAAGGAGAGGGAGGGGGGGAGGGGGATTAGGTTAGGGCCTCAACTTCTTAGACTTTTGTTTCTTTCATTCTCTCTTATATGTCATGAGAGAGAATTGTAGCCTCCAACCTTTAGAGATTTCTACCATCTCAATGCCTAGACTCAAAAGACGAGTCATCAAGTGGAGGATTAGTGGGTTCGTGAGATCTCCAATGACTATTGCCACATTCGACAATGTTCTTCACCATATGAAATTGATTTGGGAATATCTAAATCTTAGTAAGTACTTTTTGTCTAAGATTTAGATCTTGATATTGTTTTAAATGTTTTTTTGCTTCTGTTGCTAGGATCTAGATAGCCTTAGGAAGTTTTACATATACTTAACAAGATCCAAGGTCAGGTAACAGAGTGATATGAGCTTCCCTACATAAACAAAATTTGGTAATTTAGTAAACTCACAAGGAAACTAAGAAGTACATGAGGGAAAAAGATCCACAGTCTTAGAAGGTGTTAGAGTAGCCATAAGAGAAGAGGAAAGATCATAACAATCGGGAACTAAAGTACCAGTAGCTATAGGAGAGCTATTTGCATTATCCAAGAAAGGATCAAAGCAAACAAGTTTAGGCTTAGATACATTACAAGACTTAGTAGGAATAGAAAAGAAAGCTATATGCCAAAAAAAGAAAAGATGACAAGATATATATAATTAATGCCTAGTCAGATCAAAGGAACGATATTCCTTTTGACCTTCACTCTACCTTAGACAAATGAAAATGACGAAAAGAGAAAATAACTACTATGCTCTACATGAGGACAAGGACAAAATAAGTACAACCAAAAACTCTTAAGGAAGTATAATCAGGAGTATAACCATACAACTTTTCAAATGGTGACAAACCAAAGGTGTAGGATGAGGGGATTTTATTAATTAAGTGAACTGCAGGAAGAACTGGTTCTCCCAAGAATTCAGTAGGAACACATGCAAACAATAAAAGAAAATGAGCACTTTAAACAACGTGCCTATGTTTCCTCTTAGTAACACCATTTTCTTCTGAAGTGCCAACACAAGAAGTGTGGTGACTAATTCCATGTGAAACAAGTGATTCACATAATACAATGGAAGTATATTTCCTACCAAAATTACACCTAAAACACTTGATAACAATAGAATGTTGAGTTTTGACAAGGGCTTAAAAGTTATTATAAATACTAAAAAAAATCAAAACAAAGCATCATAAGATAAACCTAATAATAACAAGTATGCTCATCAATGAAAGAAACATAATATTGAGATTCTCCTTTTTAAAAAATTAGGGAAGGTCCCCACATATCATAATGAAATAAATCAAATGGTGTGGAAGAAAAGAAAACACTTATATTAAAAGGTAAAGCAAAAATTTTTGTTAGTTTACAACCACTACAATCAGAAATATCTTATGTTTGTAAATCTCCTGATGTTTTTGTAGAAACTAAATACTTTAAATGAGAAGTCAAAACATGTCCTAAATGAGAATGTCATAAATAAAAACTAAAAGAAGAACGACTTAAATGAAAGGAAAACAAATCAACACTTGGGCTTGCAACTATTGGTACTTTTAGCTTGCCCAAAATATATAATTGCCCCTTACCTATGAATTGTCTCAATCTTGCACAAAACAAGAAGTAAAGGAAAAGGAAAATCAGTAATCAAAGTCACATAATTGACCAACATAGACGACTAAATGTAGAATTTGGAAAATGATAAACATTAGAAAAAGACAAATAAGGTGTAATAATAAACCAATATCAGCTAAAGGCATAGGAGTGTCATCAGTAGTCATGACAGACACAAAAGATGTAGGAGATAAATAAGCAAAAGACCCCTCTCTTTTTTATTATTTCCATATGGTATGTTAAATCAAGTGACGTATGGTGAGAAGCTCTAGAGTCTAAGATCCATATGGAGAAAGATTTTTTTTTTTTTTTTTTTTTTTTGAGGAAAGACAATCACTTTGGTTAGATCACAATATGGCTAATTCAAGTCCAATGTACATTTAAATGTATTGAAACTTGATATTTGATCTCTAATATAAAGTGTTGACTTAATTCATCTCAACTTCAATCCAATCTTTTTATTTTTTCAAACTTAAGTTGAGTTTGTGCTAGGCTAGGTAGTTAGATAGATTAAATTCAAATAAGTTTGACTCGATTTTATCCCCAAATATTTCTTATTCTTATTCTTCTTCTTCTTCTTCTTCTTCTTCTTCTTCTTCTTCTTCTTCTTATTATTATTATTATTATTATTATTATTATTATTATTATTGCTATTATTTTTATATATCAAAATTTAAATAGTAAATAAAATAAAATAAAACTTGTAAATTTCCTTTAAAAATATGGAAAAGAAAATAATATATATAATAAATGTTATTTGAATAATATAAAAATTAAATAATTTATAAAAATATTAAATCAGATGGGCTAAGTTACACGATCATTGGAAATGAATTGAGTATATAGTAAAAATACTAATTAATTTATGAATCGTTTTTATGAAAAATAAAATAAAATAGAAGAAGAAAGAAGTGAAAGAAACATACTTTTGAATTCATTTGAGTTGTTTTGCTACATCCAACATAATTGGCCCCTCCTCCGGATTCGTTCTATGACACTCGTAAATAAGCCGAAATACTGCTTAGAATTGATGATGGTGGGGGACTCCTTCCTCTGCTAGAATAGTAGGGTCTACAATTCCATTAATTCCGTGATTTCTACATAGGCTTGTATGCAATTGATCTCGGAATCATCCTTTAGATCGTCCTCGAAATCATTGGAAATTGACAATAATAATTCACAATAGCCTTTCCCATTAGAAGGTTGAATAAAAGCGAGCCAAAGTAAAAAACATCACTCTTCTCTGGATGCACTCCCTGGAATACTTTAGGTGCTAGATATCCTTTAGTCCTGCAAACACCTTCATTCTCTACTTGGGTTTTGTTCTCAGGGATTGACATAGAAAATATAAAATCAGAGAGCTTAGCACACAAGTCTTGGTCCAAGTAGAAATTTCTAGGATGTATATCACTATGAATGCATGATTGGCCTGGGAAATGTAGTATGGAGATATGTAATTACTGAAGCAATCTAATTTGCAACTTTTAATCTACTCTTCCACGATAAATTGGTTGGATTGAATGTTAATCGATGCTTAAGATTTCCATTCATTGGAAATTATAAAACTAAAGTGGGGATTTGTGTTTCTAGGAAACATCCCAAAAGCTTCAAAGTATTTTTGTGTCCACTCAGTTGTGCTACAACTGATATTTCATTAGTAACCATTTCAAGATGACGAAATCTAAGAGGATGTGTTGCAATGGAATAATCCATATACTTTTTGAGATCACAATCATAACACTGGTACTTATTAATATACTTCTTCACAAAAACCACTCTACCTTCCAAACAACCTGTATACCAATTGAAATAGACCCCATAACTAGATTCTCATGGTCATAGTTGTCAGTAGCTTTTTGAAGCTCTTGGCTGAAAAGCGACGCATGGGATTGGAGTACTTGCCATCAAAATAAGAAATTCGCTTCTCCAATAACAACCCTACATTCCTTAACATGCAATCCTTTCTCTCATTCTTCCCCATCTCAATATCGCTTTTCTCTCTTCTTTTCCACCCACCAAACTAAACCCAAGAATTTTCCCTTCAATTTAAGGATGTAAAATATGAAAAATTCTCAGTCTCCTTCCTCAAACTGTGATGATATGGGTAGCTACTAGTCTGCCAGCAGAAAAAAGAAAAGAAAAGAAAAGAGCCATAATATTCAATATTAACTTGGTTGTACCCTAGCTAGAATTTTTTACATGTATATATAAAATAGAATTAATTGAGGAATAAGAATCCAAGAAAAGAATAACAATATCATCTAGCTAGAGTTCTAGTAATTAATCTAAATGGAAAAGTAGCTAGGTAACTCTTGGAGAAGATCATCTTCCTAGACCTTGAGAAGGGCTTCAAGTATTTAGGTAAGGTGAAGTTGAAAGAGAGAGAATAGTCATTCCCTTGAAGTCATTGCAAGATAGAAATAGATTTTAAAGATGTTCGGGTGGAGTCCTCACTTTTTTGTCAAAGTAGAGTTTGAACATAAAAAATGATAGATGTTCCGATGGAGTCCTCACGCTTGTTGACACAAAAGAGCTCAAGGAGTGTTTGGTGCTGGATTTTTTTTAAAAAAGCAATAATGCAGTTTTGAAAAATATTTATTAAAATATAACACTTTTTGTTGTAAAACAAGGATACATGCAACGCAAACGAAGTAGTAGAGATAAAATATATCTTACTTTAACAATATATATATATATATATAATGAGAAGAAGGAATCAGAGAAGAGAGTTGAGAAAGTTGAGAGAATGAAAGACAGAGAGAATGAGAGAAAGTAAGAAATTTCTTTCTTACTTAGGGATACATATTACAGGGGATGGGAAGCCTTTTTATAGGCTTTCCAAATGGCTTCCATTAATATTCCCATTAATGGATATTAATGGAACTCATAAATAACATTAATGGTTTCCATTAACGAGTATTAATGGAAATTATAAATAATACTTAATTAACATTTATTATAATTAATGTGGTGCCATTCATTACTTCAATTATAACACTCCCCCTTGGATGTCCACCACAATGAAGATTATGCCTCATTAAAACGGCTAGTAAAAAACCCAATGGAAAAAACCTAGTGAAGGAAAAAGACTGCAAATTCTTATAATTCTTTAAGTTTCTCTTGGTATGTTAGGATTGCCTCATTAAAAACCTTGCCAGTAAAACCTAGTAGGACAAAACTTGGACGAAGGAAAAAAGAGTACAGTACACTAACACCCTTTTACTAGCATACTCCCCCTCATGTCGATATCCTTGAGTTGACATATTCCAATCTTGTGTATTAACTTCTTGAATGTTAAGGTTGACAATGATTTTGTGAATAAATCTGTTAGATTATCACTTGAGCGTATTTGTTGCATATCAATTTCACCACTCTTCTGGAGTTCATGTGTATAAAAGAATTTTGATGAAATATGTTTAGTTTTATTTCCTTTAATATAACCCCCTGTTATTTGTGCAATGCATGCAATATTATCTTCAAATAATATTGTTGGGTCACCTTTGATAGATGAGAGTCCACATGATTCCCGAATATGTTGGATCATAGATCTTAGCCATATATATTCATGACTTGCTTCATGAATTGCCAATATTTCTGAATGATTTGATGATGTGGCCACCATTGTTTATTTGACAAATCTCCATGAAATAGTAGTACCATTGCAATTAAACACATACCTTGTTTGTGACCTACCTTCATGTAGATCTGAAAGATATTCTGCATTTGCATATCCAAGCAATTGTTGCTTTTATTCCCTTGAGTAAAATAAACCTATATTAGTAGTTCCGCGAAGATAACACAATATATGTTTGATACCATTCCAATGTCTTCGAGTTGGAGCGGAACTGTATCTTGCTAATAAATTGACAGAAAAAATAATGTCTAGATGTGTACAATTGGCAAGATACATAAGTGCACCAATAACACTAAGATATGGTACTTCAGGACCAAGTAATTCTTCATCTTTTTCACTAGGACGAAATGGGTCATTTTTCACATCAAGTGATTTGACAACCATTGGAGAACTTAAAGGATGCACTTTATCCATATAAAAACACTTCAAAGCTTTCTTAATGTATGTTGATTGATGTACTAAAACTCCATTTGGAAAATGCTTGATCTGCAGGCTGACACAAAATTTTGTTTTTCTAAGATTTTTCATCTCAAATTCCTTTTTCAAGTAATTTGTTGTTATTGTGAGCTCTTCAGGAGTTCCAACAAGATTTAAGTCATCAACATACACTGCAATAATTGCAAATCCAACTTCTAATTTCTTAATGAAGATGCATGGGCATATAGGGTTATTCACATACCCTTCTTTTAGCAAGTATTCACTAAGGCGATTGTACCACATGCATCCAGATTGCTTTAATCCATACAAGGATCGTTGTAACTTGATTGAGTACATGCTATGAGTCTTTGTACTATTTGCTTCAAGCAATTTAAATCCTTTAGGGATGTATATATATCATTATCCATGGATCTGTATAAATATGTTGTAATAACATCTATGAGAGGCATATCTAGTCCTTCTGAGACTGCCAAACTAATTAAGAAATGAAATGTGATTGTGTCTATGACAGGAGAATATGTTTCCTCGTAGGCAATACCAGGTCTATGAGAGAAACCTTGTGTTACTAATCGCGCTTTATATCTTACAATCTCATTATTCTCATTGCACTTTCGTACAAATACCCATTTGTAACCAACAGGCTTTACATCTTTAGGTGTTTGGACTACAGGTCTTAAAACTTCTCATTTTGTTAATGAGTTTAACTATGCCTGTACAATTTCTTTCTATTTTGGCCAATCATTTATATGTCGACATTCTTCCACATTTCATGATTCGGGATCTTCATCATTTCTTATGATATTGGAGGTCACTTGGAAAGCGAAAATATTGTTAATAACAATATTATTTCGATCCCATTTTTCTCCCGTGTGTACATAACTTATTGAGATTTCATAATTTTCAGGTACCTATGCCTCTTCAGGGGCTTCTTGTTCAATACATGCCTCTTTAGGGGCTTCTTGTTCAATATGTGCCTCTTTAGGAGCTTTCTGCATTATTTGTGCCTCTTATAGGGCTATAGATTTATTAATTTTAAACTGATCAGTCATTTTGATGGTCTCTTCTAAAGTGCCAAGTTTTTCTTGGGTCCTCCTTTTTTGGGGAGTTCCTTTGAGCCAACAGGTCTACCACGCTTCAGGCGTATCTTAGATTCATTTGTTAATTGTCCTATAGGGACATCAATCTGTGCTAGAGTATTTGTAGCCAGGATATGTGACATTGTCACTTTCTTTGTATCTATGAATACATCTGGTAATTGATTTGCAAGATTTTGCAAATGAATGATTATTTGAACTTCTAGTTCACATTGATTTGTACGAAGATCAAGAAGGGTCATAGTAGATGCCTTCCAACTAATTTCTCGTCATTCTTCAGGAATAAACTTTTCTCTCCCTTGTGAGCAAGTATCACATGAGTATTCATTGGGTGAAAGAATCTTTTGGTTCTTTAGTGGATGCCCATGTGAGTGTTCGATTATTCGACGCATCATTGAAGACCTTGGGTGACCTAGCCTATCATGCCAAATGACAAAAACTTTTGGGTCGTTAAACTTTTGGTTCACGACAACATACGATACAATAAGCTTTAAAATTGAGAAAATTTCTTTTGGATTTGCTAGAATATAAAGCGTCATTTATATGGAATCTAGTTCCATTAGGCAACGTTATGTTTGCTCTTCCAGAGCCTTCAACTAAGTTTGTAGTACCAGATATGGTACTTACATTAGCTTTTATTAATGTTAATTCGAGGTAATATATTTTATCTCGAAGAATTGTGTGTGTGGTTGCACAATTTGTGAGACATACATCATTCTCATTCATTTTGAGACCAAATAACACAAGGATTTCAGATATAACTAAAAAAAAAAACAAGGCATAATGTAAATAACAAAAGAAAATCAGATGTAAATATAAGACATAATAATATATAAAGTAACATCAATCAATGTTAATTTTCTCATCATTTATTAAATGGTTTGTTTTTTCACTAGGACCTCCAAAGAAATCAATATCATAGTAGGTTAGATCCAATCCATTACTATTGGTAAAGTTCAACTCTATTTCTTTTCCTTTTGCTTTTATTGATGCTTGGTAAAGGTTGACCAAATGTTTGGACGTATGACAGGTACACGACCAATGACCCTTCATACCACATCTATAACAATTATTTTCATGGTTCTTAGGAAGTTTATCTTCTAAATACTTCCCATTTTCTTGTTTTTCCTTAGTATTATTCCACTTCTGGTGGTGCAATGAGGTTTTACTTTTCTAAGAATTTGATAAATTATTACCATAAGAACCATGGTATCAGGGATTTCTTCCATGGCCACGACCACGTCCTCGTCCTCGTCCTTGTCTACGTCCACGAGTTTGGAACGATATTGCATTCACTCCAGGGAATGATTCAGATCTAGTTAGATGAAACTGGTGATTTTTCATCAAAAGCTTTTTTTTTTTTAAACCTTCATGGAGATGATGATGAAGGAAAATCAGTGTTTTTGTGCCATCCTAGAGGGATGTTTGATTTTCTTCTTTGATCATAGGTCTAAGATTCATTACATCAAGATGTATTTCAGCATCAAGGATGCAAGATAAATAGTTCTTTCCCGAAATGTCAAGTGCTACAAATTTGAGTTTTGTGAGATTCGACATTGTCAAATAACTTCATATATATATGACAAAACAATATTATTAGAATGAGTTATAATAAATTGATAGCATTGATATAACTCTGATTATAAATAAAATCAAATAACTTGTTTATAACTTTTAACAATATATAAAAAAATAAATCAACAATAATACAAATATGTAAAATTTTATTCTATATAAATAACTTCAAGTTTAACATACGAGAATTACCTTCAGACCAATTCGTGTTAATTACGTGTTGTAAAACAAGGATAAATGCAACGCAAACAAAGTAGTAGAGATAAAATATATCTTACTTTAACAATATATATAATGGGAAGAAGGAATCAGAGAAGAGAGTTGAGAAAGTTGAGAGAGTGAAAACAAAGAGAATGAGAGAAAGTAAAAAATTTCTTTCTTGCTTAGGGATACATATTACAGGGGATGGGAAGCCCTTTTATAGGTTTTCCAAATGACTTCCATTAATATTCCCATTAATGAATATTAATGGAAGTCATAAATAACATTAATGGTTTCCATTAATGAGTATTAATGGAAGTCATAAATAATACTTAATTAACATTTATTATAATTAATGTGGTGACATTCATTACTTCAGTTATAACACTTTTCAAATTATTTCCAAATTTAAAGCACTTTTTATAACATCAATCACTAAGAAGTTGTCACTGTAAAAAACAACTTTAATTATTAGTTAGTTTGAATGAAATAATTGTTTTGACTAAATCTTGTTTATTTGTTTTAGAAAATTAATCATTTTGAAATAAAATAATTGTTTCTTTGAATCCTATTTATTTTTTTAGAAATAAGATTAGTTTGAATAAAATATTTGTTGGTGTTGAATTTTATTTATTTGTTTTAGAAATCAGATTAGTTCCAATAAGATAATTGATTTGATTGAATCTTATTTATTTGTTTTAGAAAATTAATTAATTTGAATAAAATAATTGTTTGAGTTGCGATCCTTTTAAAATGATCTAATTGTGATTTGAGTTGAATCAAATATTCTTTTCATTTGTCAAAATAAATTGCCTCCACTAGGGCATGGCTCCTTGATCATGAATGAAAGGTAGTAAAAAAAAGGGTCAAAGTTGATTTTTCTTTTGTTTTCAAATCCTTTTAAGTTAGAAAGTAAAAGTTCCTATTTTGTGCCTATTGTTTGGAATTTCTTAATTCGCTTGGTTCCTTTTGCTCCTCCTAAAATTATTTTCAAAAGAATTTAAATCATTTAAAAACTTTAAAAGAAAATTTATTCTAGTTCTAGGGAAAAATCTCACTTTATTTTAAAAATATGCAACTCATTTCATCTAAGTTACATTCTTCATTTCTTGGTTTTCCAAAACATTGTTTTTATTCACGTAGGTTTGAACTTGTGCTCCCAAACTAATGGGAGTATTCTTGGCCTGGATGAATATTTTCATTCGAGGTTGGGAATGCATGGGTTAAACTTATGAATATTGAATGGGAATTTAGTGGAACCCTTACATCAAAATTTTCTTTTAAAAACTCATATTTGCTATCAGTTTCAACTTAGCTACTAACCTTTTAGAAAACAAAATTCGTTTTGAATATTTTGGAGTGTTTTAATTTTTTTTTTTTTAAATTGTATGATATTACTCAATTTTTGTTGTTGATTCTGCAGGAAGGTTATTTGAGTCAAAAAACTTATCTCAAAGTTGAGTTATGATCTCTTCCTTCAACATATTATGTTTTGGTGATACTATACACATCTAGGAGTATTTTATATAATTAAATTACCCTTGACTTTTTCAATTTAAATGAATAATTTTTCTGAATTTGTAACATGTTTGTGTGATTTAAAAATTGTTTTGCATGCCTTTTTTTTTATTTTTTATTTTTATGTAAACTAGACACTTGATTGATATATATATATATATATATATATATATTTTTTGTATGATTTTAGAAGACCTCTGGTTATTTTTTAAAAATTGGTCAATACATGCCATTCCTCTCTAATTAGTTCTAGATCTTTTAGAATTTTTGTAATTTTGGAATTAATCTAGACCTTGAATGATCATTCAGCCACCTGGATGATGAACTAGACATATAGGGGATATTTCCTAGAAATTTTTGTAATTAAATTCACATTCTAGACCTTTTTTAGGATTTGTTTTATGAGGGCTTCTATTTTGGCTGATTGATAATGATCTTGTATTGTACTTAACATGTTATTTATTTTGGAGTTATTTGACATAACTTGATTTGACTTTTGGCTTGTGTTCTATAATATAGATATGGTGAGGTTGGCTCTAGATATTTATTTAGGATTTTTCTTATGAATGTCTCTATTCTGAGTTTGCTTAGTGTTTGAAATAAGTTATCCATTTTGACATCTTTTGTTCACTTGTAAATTCATCTAACTTTAGTTATGTGTTATGAGCATGTCATTCAGCACAAGATTTTATTTAAGTCTGAGGAGAACTTTTGGTACTTTATGTGGTTTCATTTTGTAATTGTATGTTTGTTGGAAATATGAACCTTAGTGTTGTAAATTATTCAAATTTCCTAACTTTTAATTTAAGTTGTATATTCATCATGTAGAATATGAGATTTTTATCATGTTAATTATTACTACTTGTAAGCTAACCCTCTTCTAGCTATATGCAAGCACATTATGAGTTATGTATGCTATTCAAGTACATTCCTTGCACTTTCTACTTTAATTTTGTAAATATACAAACCTTGTTTGTGAGCTTTCTAATGTATGATATTGTTTGATTACTTTGATTATTGCTTGATTATTTGAATGGATTGATTGAATACCTGTTATATGCTATATTTGTTAAACTAGTTTTTATGTTTTCATGAAAACACTTTGGGATGCAACTCAGATATGCCAATCTCCCTTTCCTGCATGAGTGTTTCTTTTAGTATGATTGTTTTGTTATACTTAATGTGTTGTTAGAATCACCTTCAACCTTTCTTGGTACTGAAAGTCAATCAATTAATTGTCACACTTCCCTCAACCTAGCCAATAGAGACCTTTTTAAGGCTTAGAGGGGTGTTATTGTTTTAAGGTACCTTCCCCATAGGTAGTCTGATCCCCCAGACCTAGACTTGGGTTTTTCAAAGACACATTTTTTCAAAAGTTTAAAGAGTAATTTTTTTTTAGGATTTTAATTTCTTATTTTATTTTCTCTATAGAAAAATAAAAATAAATGATGACTCTAATTTTTTTCTTTTATGTAAAATACAAATTTTCACTTAAAAAAAGTAAGTCTCGTCATCGAGTGAGAATGCACATGAAAAATGCCCACCCAATATGACATAAAAATAAAAATAAAAATAAATTAAAAAAAAAAAAACACAATTTTCATAAATAAAGAATTTCATTAAAGTCAATTGCGCTCTGAAATCATATGTGATTCAAAGAGTCATAGAGAAAGAGAAAAGAGGATCTATGTTTTCTTATTCTAACCACTTTAAAAAAAAAAAAAAAAAACTCAAATGGAATTTAAACAAGTTAACTAAGAAAGAAAATGACTAATTTACCCTTACTTCTAAAAAGGAAGATAATAAATCTAATATAAAAAATAAATAACTCTATCATTATTATAATTTATTATTATTTAATTACAAAAAGAGAGGATTTATGTTGTTTCACCGTAGGAGATGATTTGAGTAAAAAGAAATTCGGGATTATAACAAAAGAATACTAAAATATTATCGATATTATTCATATAATACAAAATATTATTCATAGCAATGCCAAAGAGAAAGAAAAAAAAAATGTAAAGAAAAAAGTAACACATTATTTTGGAATCATGCTTCGAAGCATACACTACTACAAAAAATGTAATTTATGACGCTTTTTTTCTTGACGCTTATATAAAGTGCCATTATTTTTATTCTCAAAAATGGGTATTAATGACGCTTGCATTATCTTGGCGCTTTAATGGGAGAAATAATGACGTTTTTAAATAATGGCGTTTTTTTAAGTGTCATTGTACAATGAATTTCAAATAATGACGCTTTTTTAAGTGCCATTGTAGGAGAACCTCAACCTTGGCGCTTTTAAAAGCGTCATTTTCTGTTCCTTTTATAATTACTCACATTTTTCAATTAAAAAAGAAGAAGAGATAAATGCAATAAAGCCTTTTCCATACCCGATGCCCACACTCAAGTTTCATTACCAAATCTGTCTCTAATTGAACCAGCAAGATCCAACTAATTTCGATTGAGAAAATGAAGTTCTTACTCCAAATCAAGAATATAGCATTCATGGATGTTCCACCGATTTGACTATTTGGGTGCTGGATTGAGAGAAAGGGAATGAATGGAAATATGAGAGAAAGCTAGGGTTTTTTTAGATTTGTAGGTTGGGAGAGGCAAGAGGCAGCAAAGGCAGGTGCCTTTGGTTGAAGAGGTAAGCAAGGAGGAAAGGTCGAAGAACCAGAGGAACAGAGGAAAGAAAAGAAGGAAGAAGAAAAAACCCAGAAGAGAGAGTTGTCGGGTATGAGCCCATATGTTCTCGTTTTCCCATGGATTCACATTCTTCACTATTGATTTCTGGGATTTGAGTGTGAATGCTTGTAAATCTGTTTTGGTTTTTGTTTATTATCAGTTATTTTCTTGGTTTGCATCTCCGATAAAAAGATACTATACCTCTGTTTTTAGGTTCAGTTGTGTCTCTCCTCTGTTTTTGTTCTCTGGTTCTTATGTTCTCTGGAAGATTTGGAAATGGTTCTGGTGTTGTTCCATTTGTGTACAATGGTTCATGCCGAAAGAAGCTTGCTTTCCATGGAATTGTAGGTACTGCCTATAACTTGTTTGATGAAATGCCATTTCGAGATATGGGCTCTTGGAATGCGTAGAAAGTTTTTCAACAATTTTTATTAAGGGATGTAGTGTCATGGAACTCAATAATTGCTGCCTATGAGCAGAATCATGTGGCTTTCGAATGAAATAAAAAAAAATTTCTTCAGCCCCTGACATCCCGAGCGAAGCGCAACATTTACTACTAATTTAAGCTTCACAATCTGACATAGGCTTCATTGCTTATGTTACAAAAGATGCTATTCAACTTCATTTTTAAATGGGTTACACAACATGTTATCTAATTAATAATAACGTCATGTTTGGTTCATCTATTCAATAAACTAATTGAGATTTGACACCCCACTTATGACCACAAACTAGAATGGTCACCCCTAACATAAGTAGAACACATGTCAAGGTGCGGCTTCGCTCTACTTTAGCCTTACTTGGGAAATCTACCCAAGTCTAAGCCTAAAAAAAAAATGAAAAAATATCATGATATTATATTAGTACAAATTATATGTATCTATATTGATTATCTAATTAATCAAGACTCTAAAAAATGAGTAACTTTGATAAATCATTTTGGGGGTTGGAGATGAACCAATTTTAACATGAACTTTATGTAGTGGGTCTTTAATGGATTTAGCCAAGTTTGTGAACTTAGGCCTAAAATGTGATGCTTACAAACAATATTTTCCTATTCTCACTATTGCAATTGATATGAATAATTTATAATACATAACTAGATGTAATATTTTAATAAGTATTTATGTTTTAGTTTTAATCAACTATGCATGCATGAAACCTTAGAATTCCCATTCAAGTATCATTGTGAGACAGAAGTTTCTCTTATTACATACTAAGACAATAAGTTGTCAAAATGTGAAATGTGGGTATATTTAAGCCAGTTTCAAGTTGACAACTACTAAATTTGTCTTCCATGTGATAAAGATCTTTTCTCTGCAAATGATGTTTGAATTGTCCAGTTGGACAGTATAGGAAAACATGATATCTATGAAGTTAATTGCTTGTTCTTAATTCAATTTTTAGAAAATTTGGTAGTCTTTCTTCTTGTTCTTTGGGTGCATATTTGGACAAGGTCACATATTGTGCCTTATCCATTTTGTGTACTTGGAGAACTATAGGGAAATGCTGCCGAAATTTCTTTAAAATGAATTTAAGTATATTGGCAATTGACACATAGGGATTATGTATTCCTATATGGGATAGGAACCACCACCTAATTAAGGATGTTGGAGATGTTAGAATGCCTAAATCATGTATAAATCACTTGCTTCTATTCATTCGAATCTTAGTTCCATTCGTTAATTGTTTTAGTTCATGGTATCATTGTCTAATGTGGTTATGTGTTTTTAAAATTTTCAAACTTGGTGTATTCAATAATATAAGAGAAGACTAAAAGTTAGATCTTGCTTTTCATTCCTATTCATGAATAAAGCAAACATCATGAATGAACTAAGATCCATTTTTATGCTAATATTGAATAACCTAATATACTAATTATGTTTCTTATCATATTGCTTATTGTTAGATGACTTGCACATTGTCGTTTTTTGGATTGGTCTAAGTTTTGTGACAATGTGGGAAATTTTAATTTGGTAGATTATATATTTTAAGCCTATTAATAGGATTTTATTAATAACTTTAGTTGTTGGTGGTATCTAGGAGTTGTGTTTATCTCTTGTACATCAAATGGATCGTTCTTGGATGTCAAAGGATAGGAGATCAAAGGATTATGCAGATGGGGTAGAAAGCTTTATCGCATTTGCATTACAATATTCCACATATAAAAACTCCATTAAATGTCCATGCCTTCAGTGTGGTAATATGATATTCCACACTCCTCAAAAAATTAGAGAACATTTATTCTTCTATGGAATTGATCAAAGTTACCATACATGGTATTGGCATGGAGATGCTACTCCAAGTGGACCACCAACTAGTAGGGCAGAATAGCATCATACAGTTGAATTTAACGATGTGGATAGTACAATAGAAATGGTTCAAGTTGCATATGATGATCGTAAGAATGACCCAAAATTGTTTGAAACATTACTTGAAGATGCTCAAAAACCTTTATATCCTGGTTGTAGAAACTTTACAAAGTTATTTGCATTGGTCAAATTATACAACCTGAAAGCACGATATGGATGGTTTGATAAAAGCTTTTCAGAGCTTTTAAGTATTCTTGGAGATATGTTGCCTCTAAACAATGAGTTGCCTCTGTCTATGTATGAAGCAAAAAAAATATTGAATACATTGGGAATGGAATGTGAGAAAATACATGCATGTCCCAATGATTGCATATTGTATAGAAATGAGTTGAAGGATGCAACTTCTTGTCCTACTTATGGAACTTCAAGGTGGAAGTTAGATGGAATAGGTACTAAAAAGAGGAAGGGAGTCCTTGCAAAAGTAATGTGGTATTTTCCTCCTATTCCCAGATTTAGAAGATTGTTTCAGTCCCCAAAAATTGGAAAAGACCTCATATGGCATGCTCAAGAAAGAGAATTTGATGGTAAAATGCGTCATCCATCTGACTCCCCATCATGGAAGCTAGTTGATCACAAATGGCCTGATTTTGCTTAAGAACCTAGAAACCTTAGACTTGCCATTTCAGCAGATGGTATAAATCCTCATAGTTCAATGAGCAGTAGACATAGTTGTTGGCCTATTATAATGGTCATTTACAACCTTCCTCCTTGGTTGTGCATGAAAAGGAAGTTTATGATGCTATCTTTATTAATATCAGGTCCACGACAACCTGGAAATGACATTGATGTTTATTTAGCACCATTATTGGATGACTTAAAAATGTTGTGGGATGTAGGGGTTGAATGTTATGATGTGCATCAGCAAGAGGTCTTTACATTAAGAGCTTTTCTACTATGGACAATCAATGATTTTCCTGCATATGGAAACTTATCTGGTTGTGTAGTTAAAAGATATTTTGCATGTCCCATATGTGGGGAAGATACATTCTCTCACAGATTGAAGCATGGGAAAAAGAACTCATATACAGGTCACAGAAGATTTCTTCTTTGCAACCATCCTTGTAGGAAACAAAAGAAGGCATTTAATGGTAAACAAGAGTTTAGCTCACCTCCACAACCATTGAGTGGAGAGGAAATCCTAAGGAAAATTGATGTCATTTCTAATTCATGGGGAAAAAATAAAAACTCCCGAGGCAAATTGAATGTCAATACTACAAATTGTTGGAAAAAGAAGTCCACATTCTTTGATCTTGAGTATTGGAAATACCTACATGTTCGTCATAGCTTGGATGTAATGCACATAGAGAAGAATGTTTGTGAAAGCATCATTGGTACCTTACTCAACATTCTAGGTAAGATGAAAGATGGACTTAATTCTCGCCTAGACCTGCTAGAGATGGGCTTAAGGTGTGAATTGGGGCCAAGGTTTGAATCAAATCGAACTTATCTCCCACCTGCATGTTATACATTATCTAAAGTGGAGAAAAAGGTTTTTTGCCAAACTTTATCACAATTAAAGGTTCCTGAAGGTTATTGCTCTAACATGAGAAACCTTGTGTCAATGGAAGACTTGAAGCTTTATGGTCTTAAATCGCTTGACTATCATACATTAATGCAACAGTTATTGCCAATGTCATTACAATCCCTTTTGCCAAAGCATGTAAGGCATGCTATTTGCAGATTGAGTTTTTTTTTCAATGCTCTGTGTAGCAAAGTGGTTGATGTGTCTACACTGGATAAGTTACAAAATGATTTGGTGGTGACATTATGCTTGCTTGAGAAGTACTTTCCACTTTCCTTCTTTGATATCATGCTTCATCTTACTGTACATCTTGTAAGAGAGGTGAGACTTTGTGGACCAGTTTACCTAAGGTGGATGTACCCATTTGAAAGATTCATGAAAGTTTTGAAAGGGTATGTATGAAATCGTAATCGGCCCGAAGGTTGTATCGCTGAATGCTATATTGCAGAGGAAGCTATTGAATTTTGTACAGAGTATTTATCAAATGTAGATGCGATTAGGATTCCTATTAGTGCAAACATTGACCAAAAATTTGGGGCACCAAAACCTGGAGGTCAAGTTGTGACAATTGATTCCAATTTGTGGTTACATGCACATCATTATGTTTTAGAGAATACAACTATTGTTCAACCTTATATTGAGTAAGAACCACTAACACTTAATATTTGTGTCTGATACTTAAAATAACTTTAAGACATTAACTTTGAATTTCTTATAAATAATTACATAGAGAGCACATGGAATGGTTGAAATTGAAAAATCCTCGCCAATCAAAAAGACAAAAGTGGCTCTAGGATGAACACCTGTGGACTTTTACTTATTGGTTGAGAAAAAAAGTATTGGAATGGTGTTAAAATGTGAAGTATTCTTTTTACTAATGTTTAACATACATAATAACTATTATTTATAATTACAGATTGAAGCTGCAATTGGTAATAATGAACCTATAGCTGAAACCCTTAAGTGGATAATATATTTACTAATTTTTTCTTCTTATTTAAACAAAAAATTTGGTTTGTTCGATATTCAATTCTATACACACTTAATGAATATATACAAACAAATATTTACAAGAACCAATAGTAATAAAACCAAATAAAAGAGGAAAACAAAATGTGTACCCCAACAAGCCTACAATAAGCTCAATGTCTTCATGTGCCTCCATTTCCTCCATGAAATTCAATTTTCCACGTGTCATTGATCCTTACTCAGTGGAATGGGCCCATGCAAAACAAAAATAGCCCAAAAGTAAATATATAGAAATGTACAAAGTTAAAAATAAATATTCAAGCTCAAATTCAAACTTTAAATTAGTCCAATAAATTTCATTAATTAAAAATGGGCCTAAATTAGCAAATTTAAACTAACAGAAATATCTCATATGCCATTATCCTTAGTCCAAAATTTTAGAAATAATAACCAAAATGCAAGCACAATCTAATGAGCCCAAAATATGATAAATTAAAATAAATTTCACTAGGCCTAAATTCAATATCCCCAAATTCAAGTTCAGTTTAATATACAAAGTCAAATTTACAACCAAAATCAACCCAATTTAATATGCAAACCCAAAATAACATTCAAAATATACTACAATTGTATATCAAGTCGAAATTAAATAATTTAACTGAGCACAACCATATAAATTATCAACTAATCTAGTCCAAATTTACAAATTTCAAATTAATTCAACAATCCAAATCTCACAAACAATCATTAGTATTAAAATCAAAGCAATAATAATAATAATAATAATAATGATAATAATGATGATAATGATAATAACGATGATGATAATAATAATAATAATAATAATAATAATAATAATAATAATAATAATAATAATAATAATAATAAACGGAAAAAATGAGTGAGTTGAGAAATAGGTGGAGAGGGTGGTCATCCGTGCTCGCTAGCGATGACTGACTGGCCATGGGTTTCACGTGAAATAAAAAAAATAGAAAAAGAAAAAAAGAAAAAGAAAAGGGAAAAGAAAGAAGAAGAAATGGAAAGAAAGAAACGGGGAAATGAAAGAGGATTGAGAGGAAGAAGAAAAAAAAAAAAGTCGACCCCAAAAAAAGGGAAGAAAAATGAAAAGAAAATGAAAAGGAGAAGAGAGAGAAGATGAAAGAGAGGAAAGGGGGGTAGGTTTCCTAACGTGGGGAATGGGGGTAGGTGTAGAGTAGTTGAGGGTAAGTGGGAAGAGAGAGGAAAAAGAAAAAATGAAAATAATAATAATAATAATAATAATAATAATGACAAATAATTTATTAATAGTAAAAAATAAAATAATATACAAAATAAAAATAAAACAAAATAATAAATAATAAAAACTCAAAATTAAAGAGTGAGTGGGCAAAAAATTCAAATGTAATCAAGATTTAAATTTAAGGATAAAATTGGGTTTTAAATTAATGTAAAAATAAATTTGGGACAAATTGAAGAGTCTACAAATACATGATGAAAGATGGAAGATATATTTTGCAACTCTTTGTATAATAGGAAGATGTTTTTTTCATATAACAACTCCCCAATAATTACTATTTTCATATCACGACTCCCCGTTATATTGAGAATATGCCTTTTTTAAATAGTAACTCCTTCAATAATGACCATTATTCTAGATTGACTTTTCGTTCTCCTGTCATAATGATCATTTCCTTTTTCTAATTAGACTTAATAATAATAATAATATTCAAAACTATAAATTAACTATTTTAAAATAATTATATAGTTTCATTTTAAATATTTTCCTACTTTTTATTAGTTTAAAATAAAAATTTTGAATCAAATCCCATGTTTTATTTTCAACCAAAAATTTGTTTTTTGTGTCTTTTTTTTATTCTTTCCCATCAACCAAATGATTTATTGAATTCATAGGAGAAAACTCAATTCCTAAATGCTTTAAAACCACAAAATCTAAATTAGTATTGAATTGCAATTTTACAAGAGTTACCTCAATCTCCATGGATATGAAGGACAATATATTGTCATATTTCCATTTACCTTATATGTAATACATTTTCAGATGGAAGATTAAAGATGCATTTTGTAACTTCTTGATATAATGAGAATGTCTTTTTTAGATTGTAACTCTCTCAAAAATGACCATTTTCAGATTGTAACTTCTTGGTATAATGGGAAGACGTATTTTTCAATAGTAACTCCCTCAATAAAGACCATTATTCTAGATTAACTTTTCATTCTCTCACACCATTCCCTTCTTTTAATTAGACTTAATAATAATATTCAAAACTATAAATTAACTATTTTAAAATGGTTATATGGTTTCGTTTCAAATATTTTCCTACTTTTTTATTAGTTTAAAATAAAAATCAAAGCTAAAGTAATTGTTTTAAAGGAATAATGATAATATTATAAAAATTCTTTTTAGTTAAATATTAAGGTTGAGAATAAAACTATATTTTTAAAAACATAATTTTAATATTATAAATATTCATTAGATTAAAAATAATATTGTAAAACATTTTAATTTACTGAAAAACACCCTATAAAAAAATAATTAATTTAATTTTCTTATATAATACCTTTTCTATATGAAAAATATCTTTTCAAATGTTATTTCCTCGTATAATGACTTCATATAATGGGAAGATGCCTTTTTAGAATATGTTTTTTTCAAATAGACTTTTCATTCTGCCACCACAATGAGCAATACCTTTTCTTCTTCTACTACTGTTACTAATAATAATAATAATAATAATAATAATAATAATAAAAGATGTCTTTTTCAAATAGAGTTTTTCATTTTCCCACTATAATGAGCATTACCTTCTAATAAGCATTTGAAGATATCTTTTTCAAATAGACTTTTCATTTCCACCGGAATGAGCATTGCCTTCTTCTTCTTTTAATAATAATTAATAATAAAATATTTCGTTCTCTCATCACAATGATAATCACCTTCTTGTTCTAATAATAACTTTTAATGAGCATTTGAAGATGCCTTTTTCAAATAGACTTTTCATTCTCCAACCACAATGAGCATTACCTTCTAATAAGTATTTGAAGATGACTTTTTCAAATAGACTTTTCATCCTCCCATACCACAATGAGCATTATCTTCTTCTTCTTCTTCTTCTTCTAATAATAATAATAATGATAATAAATATCTTTTTCAAATACACTTTTCGTTCTCCAACCATATAATAAGCATTATCTTCAAATAATATAATAATAATAATAATAAAAGATGTCTTTTTCAAATAGGCTTTTCCTTCTCCCACCATAATGAACATTACCTTCTAGTACTACTACTACTAATAATAATTTAAAACTTATTATTATTATTTAAAGCTATAAATTACAAATTTTTAAATAATTATATGGTTTCCTTTTAAAAAATTTTTTATAATTTTTTCTTAGTTTAAAATAAACTCAAAGTTAAAGAAATTATTTTAAAGAAATAATGATAACATTATAAAAAAATCATTTTAGATAAATATTATGGTTCAGAATATAATTATAATTTTAAAAGCATAATTTTAATATTATATATTCATTAGTTAAAAAGTAATTTCTTATATAAATTAAGGTTTTGATTGGATAGTTTTATGTTTTTTACTTAGTTGAAAGTTAATATTATGATTTTTAAAGAAATATTCTAAAATTTTCATTATATATGAAAAAATTTATTGTATAAATGCAAATAAAACTTTCAAACAACCTTTTCCTACATCCATATTAAAATTCTTTAACAAAATTAGTCACAAACATAAAAACTCTTATTGAGTTTAAAAATAAAACTTTTAAATTTTTCAAAAATGGATAAAAAAAACTCTAAATTATGGATATGTTTTTATGGAAATAAATCTTATATTTCTTGCTTTAAAAAAATTTCCTAAATTTTTTCAACATATATATAATTGATAATTATTTGAAAGGGACTTTATGTTCTATAATTTGAATACCCACATCTTTTAAATGTTTTTTTTTTCAAAAAATAGAAGATTAATTGGAAAAATTTAGGAATAATTAACAAAAGATTAGAGATGTAAAATTATAGTAAAAATGTGAAGAAGTATGAGTGAAAAAGGGCAATGATGGTGAGGAAGAACACAAGACAAACAAGGGAATGACATTATTTCCTTCTTTTCTTTTTTCCACAAAAAATTAACATTTTTTCTTTTGTTTCGTTGTTTTTATATGACTATGATTATCATGAATAAATGATTGGTTATAAATGAAAGATGGAAGAAATACATTAGATGATGAACAAAGATGCAACAAATAATAATAAATCTATATATATATATATATATATATATATATATATATATATATATATATATATATATATATATATAAATTAAAATTTTAATTTTAATTATTCAAAAAGGTTGAAAGCAATAAAATAATAAAATTAAATACAAGACTTGGAAGGGATGTGTAAGAAATAAAATTTTGTTTGATATGAAAAACATTATTTTATATGTTTGAAAATAAATATTATATACCTTATAAATATTTTTTATTTATTAGACTAGATTATTATAAATGAATATATTTTTATATTAAAATAGTTTAGTTGATTAATTATAAATATAGTAGAATATTTTATTAAATTTAAAAAATATATATAAAATAATATATAATATCACATTATTTATATTATAAAGAATCAATATTATTCATTACAATGATGATCTTATAACATTACATATAAATTATATAAATTTTGCTAAGATTTCTTTTTCATAAGCGTTTAGATCAATGAAGGCTTAAAATCACACAAGATTTTACAAATTTGTTTTTTTTTAAAAAAAACAGTTTTTTACTTTTCTTAATCAAATGTATTTTCGAAAAAGAAAAAAAATATAAAATGAAAACTAAAAATGCTTTTCAAACCAAACACTACCTAATAATTAAAATTAATTTTTAAGCATTAAGATATTGGTATTTTATACATCTAAAATTATAATAAAAAAATTCAATTTATGCTGTACACTTAAGAGCTTACTTTGAGGAGGATTCTCTAAAAAAAAATAACTTCGTCTAGATTTTACAAAAGTAATCTTTCCACGCGTGGGGTTTTCAGCACGGTAACACCCCATTAGCATATATAAAAGAAGAAAAACAGGCAACACTTATGGTCTACATTTGGTGTTGCAAAGCAATATACGAACATTATTACAAGGTAATTAATCTCACACTGGAAAACCAAATATAGAACTCCACACATGCCATTGATCCAAAGAATCAATAGCTTGAAAGACTAATTAAAGTGAATTACATACTTAGTGGGAGGGTGAGAAGAAATTAACAAGTTCTCGCCAAGCTGAATTACCCAGAACCACCAAGAAGAGCCTTGAGTCTTTTCACTTCATTATCATCAAGAAAAGTGGTCTTCTCTATCAATTCAGAAGGCAAGTTGTTGCTAAACAGCGCATAGCTGAGGATTTGGAGGCCAGGGTTCGGGCTACCGAAGCTAACCCAAAGAAGTGCCTGTGT
Source organism: Vitis cinerea var. helleri x Vitis rupestris (assembly GCA_945999865.1). Lineage (NCBI taxonomy): Eukaryota > Viridiplantae > Streptophyta > Magnoliopsida > Vitales > Vitaceae > Vitis > Vitis cinerea var. helleri x Vitis rupestris. The sequence continues at coordinate 17,055,493 of OX253934.1, forward strand.
CCAACCAGTATTCACCTGGAAATGCAGCAACCCTTGAGGGAAAACCATGATATCCCCCTCTTTGAGTGTCTTCAAGTAGACGGTATTATCTGAAGAAATTAAACCAGCAGTGACAGAGCCCTTGGCTATAAGAATCATCTCTGAAGCGCCGGGGTGAGTGTGCATTGGAATCACACCGCCAGGGGCTATGTCTGCTCGTGCCATGGAGACGCCAAGGCCATTCAAGCCTGGGAACTTGTCAACAAATGCTGTGTTGATGGCGGCATTGAAGAGGGTTGAGGTGTTTCCAGGCACACTTAGGCCTGAATACACGAAATCATCAGCTGTTACTTCTGCAGGCGTCTTGCAGGAGTAGCCTGCAGGGCCTTGTGGGGCTTTCAAGTCCGCCACACAGAAGTCTTGGACTGCTGCATGAGAGGAGGAGACGAGGAGGAAGGAAAACAAGGCAAGAATGTGAAGCATTTTGTCTGGTGATTTTGGTATATGATAGACGTGGTGCTAAGGACTTGATTCCATTACACCAAACCTTGATTAGTATTTATAGCATGAAGCGTTTTAGTCTTGGGGGAGCGCCATTTTTTGTATGGAAAGGGAATTACTTTTTGTATGGAAAACCTCTTATAGATCAGAAGTTGGTGGGACTTCAAATTCAAAGTGGCAAGATTATTTTCATGGATAAAGATGCAAATGAATGCCATCAATCTTCATCATTCCAAAGAAGACTTTTTTTTTTGGAGAGTTGATCATATTAGAGGTAATTAAGAGGATGACCAAGTCATGGCATAGCATTAATGTTGAAGAAGATAGACCATTTGTCCAACTTGTGGGATAACATGAAAGCTAGCATTCTATGTTTATCACAGATTTGTTTGATCAAGCTTGATCTTGCATGAGTAGCCTATAAGGCTTGTGGGGGCTGTCAAGTATAATGCAGAAGTCCTGGATTGCAGTATGGAAGGATGATAGGATGAAGAAAAAAGGAGACGATGACTGGGTTTCGGGTCACTTGGAATCCGGGATGATCGGGTTTTGGGTCATAGGATTTGGGGATATGACATTAGGGTTATATTTGATTCCTCAAAATGTTCAATAATAATTTTCTCATATTTAATTATACTTTAAAAAAAATACTAAAAAAATTAAAGGAAGTTAAAATCAATTAAATGAGTTTGAAATATTATATAAATATAACTTATTGATTTAATTTTTTTTTTTCTTTCCATTTTTCTTTCCTTGCATTTTTTCTCTCTTTTCTCTTAAATTTTTTTGCAACCAAACAAAGGTTAGAACTAATTAACCAAAACAAGCAATGGCTTAATTACTTATCGATCAACTAGACAATGGTCCCGTCAGACAAAATTAGTACAATAATATTAGTAATTTTTACTCCATGGAATAATAGACTTGAGTTAGTGAACCGGGTCACCCATGGATATATTCTACCCGGCCCAGGTCCAAATCAAGAGAGTGTATGCAGCCACCATGATGTACATGTTTGAATTTTTTAAAAATCAGATATCTCTATATATGTATGTGGATCATTCTGAAGCATAGATTCTACAATTATTCCATCGGAAATATTTTTAAAATAAATGAAAATATATATTTTTTCCAAAATATTGTTAGGGTGATGATATTATGGCTTTTCCATCTAAATATTTCTATAACTTATGGCAGGTTGAAGATATTTATCTGTGTAAAATTGTGGGCCAAGTGAATTAAGGAACTGATTATGAAGAGAAAATTGAAAACCCTATGCCTAAGGAGAAGAAGAGAGAAGGTAACATTTGAGTCATTCAACCTCTTGACTTCGCTTTCTAATATTTGGATCTGTTCACTAATAAAACCAAGATATGCCACAAGATCAGGCAAATATGAGTGAGGAACTACTACCTCACCTAAGCTATTGTCAAACTATGTTGAATTCATGCACACTATCGCATCTCGGAAGTATTTAGGTCATATTTGATGTAAGGAAATTATGAGTGAGAATGGACGTCTTATTCATTTTTTCATCTCATCTTATATTTGGATAATTTAAAAGACAATGGGAATGAATAAAAACTTTTAATTGATGTTTTTTAAAAAAAAATAAGAAAAAAAAAACAATTATTTTAAACTAAATGTAAGGGTATTATTATCATTTTTTTCCATTTATTATCTCAAACATTAAAATGAAAACAAATAATTATTCCAACTTTACCTCTCTAAGTGCATAACAAAATACAATGATTAAAATCACCAAATTCATTCCTATTAAAAAAAAAATAGAAGCGAAAACAAAATATTCATTTCTACATACCAAACACAGCTTTACACTTATTCTAAAAGATTTTAAGATGGTGAGGAATGTCGCCCTTTGATTTTGAACTTTAAGTTACCTATATTCTTGCATGAATTTAAGATAATTAGGACATGGAAGTAAGGAGCCCTTGAAGCAAGGAATGGTTCCCACAACGGTGTTAGCATAAAGCTTAAATTTAGAGATTTATAAGGTAAGGCCTTGTTTGACAATTGTTTTCGATAACAATTTTTTGTTCTCAAAAGAAAAAAAAAAATCACTCTTGCACGAATTTAAGATATCTAGGAGATGGAAGTAAGGAGCCTCTGAATTAAGGAATGGTGCCCATAACACCATTAGCATATAGCTTAGATCCAAAGATTTACAAGGTAAGGTCTTATTGCCAACTGTTTTCAATAACAGTTTTCTATTCTAAAAAGAAATTCATAAAAACACGTTTGATAATCATAAAATAATTTTTTTTATTTTCTATTATTAAAAACATAAAATATAGTGTTATATATATATATATATATATATATATATATATATATATATATATATATATATATATATATAAATTAGTTGTTTTCACTTATTTTCTAAAAGCTCTTTTAAAAAATAAATATAACAACACGTAAAATGATTAAAAATATAAAATTTATTTTTAAAACATATTTAAAAATATTAAAAATAAGTTAAAAACATTTCAAGTTCTTGAATAAAATTTTGCTCTAAAAAATATTAAAAAATAGTTTTTAAAAACTCATTTTTTACAACTCTTTTAGAAAGCAATTGTCAAATTATGCCTAAATCCCCTTGGCTGTTGGAGAGGATACCCCTAAATCTCCTTGGCTGTTGGAGAGGGTACCCAGTGAAACAGCTGCCACTCAATCTGCTGACGAGTATTAAACCAAACAAGGATTCTGATCCAGGGTTTAACTATGTGCTTTCTTCGGATAGGAAGAGGCTTAGTAGAACTGTCGCACGACCTCCCATTCATTCCAAAGCCTGAGCACACTTTTTGGAAAATCTGCATTACCCGCCTCGTCTCCATGAAAATCAAACTGCTGACAACTAAACATTCAAAAATATTGGAGCCAGAAATGAAGAACAAAAGATGATATCTGGGAAAAGAATATCATACATAATAAAAACATAAAAAAAGACTAGCTAGTTACTTGGATGACTATGAACTTACATGTAATTAATAGCATTGTTGGCTCTCCTGGAACTGATTTTTTATGGCATTCCAATCTTAATGTCTAACAATTGTGACTCTTTGTGCTCATTTATAAGAGAAGCAGAGAGAATGAGAAATCAGCATCCAGTTAAGATGGAAATGAAGTGTTACTTTGAATCTTTTAAAGAACAGAAAATGACAGGAATCTTGTAAAGAAAGTGTTTTGTCATATTGGCATACAAGTAAGGCATCACCAAAAACAACATAATAAAGCAGAAGGCATATTTATAAGGGAAAAGCAGAGAAACCGACATCCAAGAAAGACGAGAACATGAAGTGTTGCACTGAATCTTTTGAAAAATAGAGTTCTCCAGGAATCTGAGAATGGGAAGGAGTGATGCCTTGGTCATAATATATGGCTCAGAGAAAAGGCCTGATCAGCAAGCTTCATAATTGGCAGAAGTACAGAAACATATAGATAGTAGTTTTGCTTTTCATTTTATTCACAATGTTCCTCTGAGCATGCCGGCAGAAGATTCCGGTGACTAATTGAATGTTTTTCTTTTCTAGTATATTTAAACGTACATTGCACTTGAATTAGCCGAAGTGTGATGTAACCAGAGTGACTGTCTTTCCTTGATAGAAAAAGAATGCATTTGCTTCAATAAGTTCTTCCCTCTTATAACATAATTTCTTAATCTTCGTCTTATATATTTTTCTCTTTTCAATTTTTTTTTTGGAATTTTTTGCTTTTAATTTTCTTCTCTTTTTATGCGTTTTTTTTTTTCGTTTTTTCTTTTCCATTTTAATTTTTCTAACATGACATAAATGTTGCAAGGGAATTTCATTTCCGATGGAGCAAATCGTATTGATACATTTTCTTCGTACAAGATCAGATGGACACATCTCTTGTGCCATCGAAAGACTCTCGAGTAATATGGTATTAAATCAATGTGTTAAAGACTGCACATTTTATTTTAATTTCTAGCTGAGACTTATATACTTATATATATATATATTTGTATGTATATTATCACTACAAGGAAAATGTCAAAAGATGGCGCTTTTTAAGTGTCAAGATAGATATAAGATGACGTTTTTTAAAAGCATCATATATTAGACTATCATCTTTTTAAATCGCATACGTTGACACTTTTTAGAAGCGTCAGCTTCTTTGCACATCAACCATGACGCTCATAGTAAATGTCATTATTTGAAACATTGACACTTTATAAGTGTCATCATATGTTAATAATTTCATTCATGTCAATATTGACACTCAATGAAGTGTCATTGTATAGGTAGAAGCAACATTGACACTCAATATAAGTGTCATCTTATAACTTTTTATTTGTAGGAGCAATGTTGACACTTAATAAAGCGTCATTGTATAAGTAGAAGCAACATTGACACTCAATATAAGTGTCATCTTATAGCTTTTTATTTGTAGGAGCAACATTGACACTCATAATAAGTGTCATCGTATAGCATTTTATATCTTGACACTAAAAAAAATGCCATGTTTTTTTAACATCAACCTTGACGCTTTTGAGAAGTGTCATCTTCTGTTTATTTAGTAAAGCATGACGCTTTAAAAAAGCGTCATCTTATCTCATATAAAATTTTAATAGCCCAGAAATTAAAATGTCCTAATTATGCCCTATTTTATAATTTTCTATCAACAATTAAATTAATAATGAAAACTTAATTTAAGAATCTCCATTGACAAAAAGTATCAAATATGGTCTTCCTTTTTCACTATTACAATTTATCCATAAACATCATACATAATCAACAACTAAAACCAACAATTTTACAACTTCTTCTTCAACTTTGAATTGTTCATAACCTTCACTACATCTAGTTTTACATCATTTTTCTTCCAAGTGCAAAAGGATGGTTGTAACTCACTTTCTAGATGCTCAATCTACAAAATAATTGAGAGGGTTACATATTTATTAGTATTAACAAATAGTTAAGAAGCAACTTTGTAAATGAAATGTGTATATGCCAATTTTTAAATTTCCAAAATATCTTTCTTCCATTGCAATAAATTTCAAAATATCAAAAGAACTCAACAAACTCCAATAATTTTATTACACCAAATTTCTAAATATTTTAGAACTCTTATTCTATTTTTTAAAAAAAAACATAAAAAAAAAAAAACAAAAAAGTTTTTATCTCATTGACTATTTTGGTATGATTTTTATCTTATTTATGCAACTTCAACCATTAACATCTTCTCATTCTTCTTATAGGTTGTACAAGACATTAGATGTTTTGCATGAGAAGGAACTAAGGAATGAAAAAAATAACAAAAAAAAACTAGAAGTCCGAAAAATTATAAAATTGTAAATTAACATATTTATGTAAAATTATAAAATTGTGTTAAAATATCTATGTTCTTCTTATTGTATTAGTATATCAACATTTAATAATATGAGGATATCTATTATCTAAATATGGAACTTGCATGAAATGATCTCTAAACATGGAATTGATTCATAAAACTTACAATAACCACAACATGTTACCTCAAAATTCTTTTGATGATATATTTTGAATTGTTTGTGGGTGTCCTTCATCAAGAGCAGTAGTGATGTTGTTAATAGAATGACCTATGCCTTTTTGTACAACCTGAAGAATATATAATAAACAATTTAACAACCAATTAGTAAGAGGTGCTTATTTCCTTCCATAGGCTTATTTGTAAGAAGTCTTAAACTAACTTCCTATTTTTTATGTAAAATAAAATGGAAGTACAAGATATTATAGACTTTAAGCCCATTAGTATAGTAGGAGACCTTTATAAATTTAGATTAAAGAAGTTTATAAATCTAGTAATCTTAAAGACCAAAAATGCTTTTGTAGAGAATAGACAAATTCCTAATTCATGCACATGTAATGAAACTAAAGGCTCTATGAAAATGAGCTTGGACATGCAGGAATTTTTGTAGCTATGCTATTGTAGGATTTCTCCAAATCTAACTGATAATAATTTGTAGAGGAAATATACAAAAGTTGTTACACCTACCATGTCTACTTGGCTTCACCTCTCAATATGCCAACTATACATCAATCATAATAAAGCAACCCCCAAAATGATCCATATTGAAAACACTGCCAACTAGGAGTACAAAGATATACATTAACAAATTATCATTGTGAATAAATCCATTATAAAATTAACATTAACAAAATATTGACTACATCTTTAAAAGAATATGAAGTTGTATTAGACTATAAGTTATAAGAGGTACCTTCAAACATGAGTAATGATTAACTGAGTCACTAACATAACCCAATCTGATCGAACTTCATTAATTTCCATTTCACTATATGATTTCTTCCCGCAAAACTGAATTGGAGTGACATATACAATTCACTAAGTTCAATTGACCAAAAAAAAAAAAAATGCTATAGTAAAATGACCAACCATGTGAATTGAATTCAGTGCAAACCTTTGATGTTAGTTGGTTTGGATTAGCAATGATTTCCTTCATATATCTTATCACGTAATATCCACATTCCACACTACCTGGTTGTCTTGGGCACTATGGGAAAAGTATCAACAATTGCAATAAACACTAGAATGATGTTCTTACTTCTTTAGCATCTTATTGATGATCATATTAATAACCATCCATTTTCTAATTTTGTCATAAATTAAGTGGTGAAGCAATATATTTTAATCTAAACAAATAAGTACTTACAACCACTTTCACCCAAGTTGGCTCCCTCTTTGATGTTTTCTGTTTTTCCGGTGGGTTGATTCTCATTGCCCTACAAAAAGAATTAAAAAGATGTTATTTAGACACTATCAATTGTATTAAAATAGGAGAAAATATATACTTACATGTTAACTATGTCCTTAAGATCATCACATGGTTGACAGGCCATTGGATCAAGGTAATATGCAATCATTTTCTTCATCTCCAATGCCACTAACACCCAATGGAAACTAAAGAAAAGAAATGAAAATTGTAATATAGTATCCACAAATTCAAACATCACAAACTAACTTACAAACACCATATTGATATTTAGGATAAAAGGTTACTCTGGGTTGTATGGAATAAGCATATATTCAACATGCTTTGTATTCTTTAGTCGATCTGCAATAACCCTTGACCTGTTTTCCTTGCTTCCCTCTCCCATTCCAGCTTTTGAGACCAATTCTGGATTGACAAAAACATATTGTTCGGCCTACTTTGCATCAATCAACTTTCTATGCAAATGCCTGATTATAACCCACATGACAAGTTATCAACAATCATTATAGGTCATTAGAAAATAACCTTCTATCTCATAATCTTGTGAAAAGTCATTCAAAAATTATAAAATCTCTTACCAGATGTAGTATAAAATACAATTGGATGACACTTCTTTTGATGATATTATCATTTCCATATCTTCTTTCATCATGAAGGTCTTGAAACTCTCACCAAAAACATCATCTGGAAGTTTATAGGGTGCGTTCTTGATGTTCTCAGCATGAGGCCAACCAATGTCTCAAAATTTTTCATATCTTGTGGTTTTTCACCCTTGGATTTGACTTCAACTTCATTTACTTTTTGTTTCTTTGCTTTCTTAGATGCCTGTACAATTAAGAACCATGGTACAAATCAAATTAACTAGTTTATATATATATATATATATATATATATATATATATATATATATAAGTCACTATAAAGTTTGGTAATTAAATTTACTTACTAAGATGGGAGTACGGATGATGACCAAATCAGTTGGCCACAAAACTTGGTAACCAATTGCAGCCCCAACAGTAGTAGTTTTTCTAGGAATAGGAATGGGAAGGGGTGCACTTGAATCATAAGGAGCATCAAAAACTACTAAATAGTTGGGACCACATTCAAGTATAATTGTTCCACCTGCCACTATATTTTCCTTGGTGCCTATGGCTAGCTCACATTTTCTAACCTACAAAACTCAATTCACAATAATCACTTCAATATTATTGGGTTTATACAAAACTAACATAAATGCATTATCATCATCAATCACCTTATAGCTCCTATTACAATGATAAATGCAATTTCATTTACATTCAATTGTAACAAACTTGCATGATAACATTTCAGTCCATTGCATATAACTCAACCCATAATTTAGACATATCCTATTATATGTTGCCACATCAAAGAAGACCATATATGTTGCCACCAACATTTGAAGTCAATTCAAACAACAAAATTAAATTAAATTATTTCTCGTATTAGAGGAAACTTTGTCATCAAATTAGCTTAACTGAATAAATACCTTCTTTTGTAGTTCTATTGCTTCTGGTGGGAACACGTCTTCAACTTAACGGATTGGCTTATCCACTGCTTCTGGTAGGAGAAGTTGTTTTTGCTTCATGTTTGAACTGCTAACATCAGATTGGGGAGTAACAGCTCCTACTTGAGACAGTTTTGCTAGCACTTCTGCCTGAAATATTCTTTGTTCTTCTTTATATGCTGCTATGAAATCCCTGACAGAACGATCTGCAGCACTATTGAAATATTGGCGAGGTGTGTGGTGCTTCCCTTTGGCCCTAACTTGACCACTATACTCAGGAGTACCCAATGCTTCCACAAGTATATCATTACTTCCACTAACACTTCTACCATTCTCTTGATACTCTTTCAATAGCTTGTCCTTAAAAAATATTAATTATAAAGTTAAATTGCAAATTTGTTATTGTAAATAACTTATTATAAATATATGTAATTAAAATTGAAAAATATTCACTTACTATTTTCTCAATTACTGGTATGGCCACTTCATCAAAGGTGTCGTCCTTTTTTTCCCTTGCTCTCTTCCACAATATGCTTCGATCAATAGTTTCAGTTGATCCACTTGCAACCATCTTTCAAAATAGGACAGTGTATAATATAATTATCATATAACCCTATTATGTATTATGCATAAAATAAATAAAAAAACAATTAATAGGCTTACACTTACCATCTCTTCCTCAAGACCGGCATATCCTTTCCTACTTAGATGGTAATTATAAATGTTTCTCTTTCTTCTTTCTTTTTGAATTTCTCGATATTCCTATAAATTAAAATTTTATAATTAATGAATGTGAATAAGAGGTATGTAAAGAGTCTTAATTATACCTTAAAGTTGTCAGACAATCTATCTTTGACAAATATTGTCCAATCTTCATCCTCAATAAAAGTATATTGAATTGGTGGTCTTTTGAGGAGCTCCGGTTGGTCTTCGAAAGGAAGAATGTACTTCACTGTTAGCAAGTTCTTAAAGGACCAAAAGCATTTTCCCATTGTTAACATACAATTCCTCCTGCTTTTATGATTTAATGAAAAAGCAGTCTGCACATTAATACCAAACTTTAGTAATTTCAAGAGGTTAAGAATGATAGACATTTTGCATCAAAGTGATTTAAATAAGAAATGGTTACCTCAATGCTGTCCCATAACTTATCCTTCAACTGTTTAGGTACAACATGCCAAGTTTTGTATCTTATTGGCACCATAGTGCTTGCTAACACGCCTAAGTAGCTTGTTAGATGAACTGCTGATTCTCCTATGAAAATGCCATCAAGATTGTACTTAACCGACAACTTAACCCCCTTGCTTCTGTTTTTTATAATCATATGCTTCCGTGTCATCCCTTTATACTTCCTTTTTATGGGTTTTTCTCCTTCCTTTGTCTCCATTCTTGTAACAAATAAAAAATAAAAAATGATAAAGATTAGTTAAAATTATATTGCATATAACCTAGTCAAAGATTAATTGTAAAACATAACTTTTCAAAGAAATAAATCCATAATCATTGCACAATGAAATGCAATAGATCATGAATTCAATAGATCTTTTTAGAATTGTTCATCATATAACAAGGATAACACTTCATTTAAACTTTTTTTGTCCCGCTTTGTTTAACATTTCATTTATTTTAAGCAACCCAAGGGCCTTTGTATAAGAAAGCTATATTTGCAGTAGGAATTTTCTATAAGAATCAACATGGAAGGAGCTCATGGTTTCAACAAGTTCATCAAGTCCATAAGAACTTATGAAAGCTTTTGGACTATCGATTTGTGTTACATTAGTTTGGAAAACACAACATGCATATTGATAATAAAAAATTTCATAATTTTTTTACTCACAAACATAACTAATTTAGTATCTTCCATGCACAATTTAGGGGAAAGGTTTTAGTAAATATGTTATTGGGAGATGTTAAAGAATGGTCAATATTTTGTGCAAAAAATTAAAGAAAGGATAAAAATTACCTATTTTGTGGCTGTTGCAACCCATTCCATGGCCTTTATTCATACATTAGCATTAAAATACAACTACATAGAGGATATGTTCTCAATCCAAATCCCCTCACAATCGCCTCGCATACATGTTGCATCTGAGTCATCCATTACATCAAACGCTTCAATTTGTGGCAATGCCCCTACAAAGGGATGGTGTTCAATCGAATTGTCAACAAAGTCTTCACCTCCTTCCATATCTAAGAAATCTTTTTGAGGAGTTGACAAAACAACCGACCATCTTGGATCAAGTTGGTCTTGCACATAAAATACTTGCTTAGCTTGGGATGCCAAAATGAAAGGATCTGATTTATGAGCAATTTTGCTAAAGTCAACTAATGTAAAGCCAAGATCATCAACTTTTATGCCATTTTTATTATCAACCCAATCACACTTGAAAACCGGTATCCTAAACATGGTATAATCAAGGTCCCAGATCTCGGTAATAATGCCATAGAAACAAAGCTCACCAAACACTGGATTTTGATCCTTTGCACTTGTGATTTGCATTGTTGAAGCTACAATACTAACTCCACTATTTTGGGTAGCTTGTAAGTCATCTCATTCCTTGGTATGGTATTGACACCCATTAATGACATATCCATGATATTTAGAGACATAATGGCTAGGACCATGAGCTTTAATAAAATAATAGTTCTAAAATATTCTCCTTAATAAAAGAAAGTTTTTTTTATGAATAAAAATTCAGAATAATGTTTTTAGGAAAATAAAAAAAAAGAATTTTTTTTAACAAAATTCAAAAGAATTGTTTTTAATAATAATTGTCCGAAAATTTCTTTATTTAATAAAAATTGTTCAAAAAATTGTTTTGCAAATAAAGTTGTCCCAAAAACTAATTTTTAATAAAATTTTCCAAAAAATGTTTTTTAAAATAAATTCTTTTTCCTTAATTGAAATGAGATTAAAAGTATTTTTTTTTTACAAAAAGAGGATTTAAATCATTTTTCTTAATGAGAATAGGATGAGAGTTATTTTTGCAAATTAAAGTTGTAAAAATCATTTTCTTAATAAAATTGGATTGAATTTTAACATTTTTGTAAATAAAGCTATAAAGACTTTATTTTAATAAAAAATTCTTTTTCAAATAAAGTTATATTTTTAAAAATAATTTGTATAAATCACTTTCTTAAATAAAAATAAATCGAAATATTTTTGTAAATAAAGTTGTAAAAATTCATTCATTTCTAGTAAAAGCAAGTAAAAATAATTTTGTTGCCAAATTGAAAATTTGTAATAAATTCTTTTGATACAATAAGTGTAAAGAACTTTTTTGAAAATGACTACAATGAAATTGAATCAAATCGCTTGAAGAAAATAAATTGACTTTTTTTTCTTTTGTAAATAAATAAATTGAAATTATTAATTCAAAATTGTCTTTAATTCCTTTGAAGTTTCTTGAAAACTAATTTTTGAAATATCTTTTCTTTAAAATTAGTTTAATAAATCAATTTGTATAATTTTCATGTCATTTATCATATGCATTCTCATAATTTGATTTCATCATTATTTTTGTGTATATTTATGTTCAACATGACTTGTACATATTTATTTGTATTATTCTTGTAGTAAAGACCATATACATATGGGCTTAGAGGAGTGCTACGACTCACTATCGTACCTTCCTAATAAGTAACTTGATCCCCGAATTTGGACTTGATTTTTCAAATATGTATTTTCCAAATAAGGAGTCACAAAGGGTTTTCATTCTTATTTTGTTTTCCATTTAAAAAAAAAACTAAAATAAGTGGCGACCCCAAATCTTTTTCTAAAAATCAAATTTTCACCAAATAAAAAGTGAATCTTGCCGTTCAAGTGGGGACTCACATGAAAAATGCGGGTCCACAAAATGATGACTCCACTAGGGATTAAGTAACTTGATCCCTGAATTTGGACTTGATTTTTCAAATATGTCTTTTCCAAATAAGGAGTTACAAAGGGTTTTCATTCTTATTTTGTTTTCCATTAAAAAAAAAAAAACTAAAATAAGTGGCGACCCCAAATCTTTTTCTAAAACTCAAATTTTCACCAAATAAAAAGTGAATCTTGCCGTTCAAGTGGGACTCACATGAAAAATGCGGGTCCACAAAATGAAGACTCCACTAGGGATTAAACAGGGTCAAACTTGAATTCAAGTTGATGAAACTATGGCGTTTGATTAATTGACCAATTAATACCTTCTCATAGTGCCTTTGTTATATATTTGTATCTTTTAGGGCATGTGAGCATTGACATAATGATTATATATATATATATATATATATATATATAGCACGTGCCTTACTATATGTTGATTCTTGTTATCATGTGTGTTTGTATATATTGGTTTTGTTTGTATATATCTATTTTGGCATGATTTTGGACAGCATGATTACTCTTTTTCTATATGATGATTGTCTATGTTTGATTGCTATGTTCAATTGTGATATAGACATATTGATTATATCGATTGATTCTCTTGCCATGATTATCCTGCTCGCTTGGGCATGTATATTCACATTATTGTATATCTTATTTGTCTTGATTCCTCTTATGCATTATTTTGATAAGCTTTGAGTATGTTATTATTTATTCTTGTTGTATATTCATCTCGCTTATCTTGTTTCATGTTTAGCATGTGTGTAGATATGAGTGATATACATGTTCTTTGCATGACTGTTATTTTTCTGTGTGATACATGTGTTGCTTGTCTATGTGGGTCACACATCTATTCCCCTACCTCCAATTCCTTAGTCTTAGTCAACCTTGTTTCCCTTGATCTTGTATTTGATATGAAACTTGTTGCTTTGTTTGTTCTTTGACGAAGCTAGTGATTTGGAGTAGGGTTTAGTGTTGGGCTATATCTATGTTTGGGAGCATTTTGGAGGTGGTCGACACATAGATGTTGATTGGAGTTCGATCTTTGCAGACTTGTATAGCCCAAAGCTAAATTTCAAGATATTTATGTGACTAGTGTGTTTTCTCTTTGCTTTAGCTTCATAGGTTCTTCGGATGCACCCACACCGTTCACTATGTACTTTAGATTACAACTGAGTATTGAGAGATGTGAGAGCCTTCACCATTAGGAAACCCCCTACGATGCGAAGTAGTGCATGTGTAGAGGTGATGATCACCTTGCATGGAAGCACTCCGTCTCTTCAGAGGTGTGCAGGAGGTTGCGCACTGTCAGAGAATACAATCGTTTTTACTAGGGATCCTTTAAAGTCCACTCCATTTTCTTTTTAGAGTCATCTTGACCTTGTAGGTTAAGCCTTAGATATTTCAATTAGAATTACTTTCGTACACATGGGTTCATTTGAGACCCTTTGGGGTTGTTTTAGTAATAGCTTAGGTCTAATACTCTCTCTTTTGGTATATAGTTGAGAGTGCTCCAATATTAGTGTGAGTTTGATATTAGTTGGACCACCCTTTGTCATGTAGTGTTGACTCATTTTAGTCTTTTGTTCTGTTTAACATGCTTTTTCTTGGGGTTTTAGATAGTTTTTCTTTCTTGAGTTAGCATTATTAAGTTGTTTTTCACTATGTGATTCATGCCTAATTGGTGTCTCAGCTGATTCGTGTCCAGCTGGTGCTCCTTGATTGAGGGATTAATCAACAAAATTTATAACCTATTACACCATATACTAGGGTAGCAAAGACAAAGCTACTATAGCATAGTGGCTCTAGGATCGTTCACTGGGATGGGTTTTCACTTCACAAATGATATTATTTCAAAGATGAATTGGTGCCTTTTCATTTCAAAGTTAGCTTCAACAGAAAACAAAAAGATGTTTGAATGAAAAAGGATTGGTTTTAAGCTAACCAAAAATAGTAACTGATTTTAATTACAAAGAAAAGTGTTTCTTGGAGTTTCAGATCACTAGGCTCATATTCATCATACAAAAAGGAGTTTCGGTCACTTGTTTCATTTCCTCACATTAGAGAATTAACATAAAGTCAATTCTCTAACAGGTGCTGCACAAATGCATCCCTCAATTGGATTTCAGCTTTAATTCTCTCACTGATGCAACTTGCAATGGTTTGAGCCTCTCACTTAGCCTTTACCATTCAAGGTGATCTTTAACCTTGGATTACCCGTCAAAAGCTCACAAGAGATAACTAATGGATGTCTCCTTAGAGTTCAAAAGCTTATCAAGTGTTGGCTATTCTAGAAAATCCTACCTTCAAGTCACCTACTAGAGGCTCGCAAGGGGTAAACTAGTGCATCTCCATGGTTAGAGATCACTCGCCTTACCAAGTGTTGGCCCAGGTGACTCTAAGGCGTTTTAAGTTAACTAAAAACATTAGAAACCATTCACGGGACACACTATCTCTTCATTCATAGCTGAAACCACAAAGCTTCTGATTCTTGCACTTGGAACCTTTCCCGACAACCTTAACTCCAAGGAACTAAAAGGTTTAGTTACTCATTCTCTGGGGAAAGCTCCTCAGAGAGTGCATAACTTAGTAAAATAAGTAAAAAAAAACACAATCAAAGTGAGAAGGTAAAGCAGAGCTCAAGCTCTGTATATTTCTTCATTTGAAACTTTTACAAAAGGTTCCTCACTCTAACACCCTCAGAACAGGCTCCTCGGGCTATATTTAAACCAAAATTACATTTACAGCTATTACATGGATATTTAGTCAAATTCCTAACTTAAAAACTAAGGAATCCTATCATTGGTGACTTACAAGGAGAATTTGGGCATTTAGGCAACAAAAATCTAATGAAAAATATCTCCAAGTGTCGGTTACAAATATCGGGAAGCACTAAGGACCATTTCGCAGGTGAAAAGTGAGGTCTGCGAAATTTCGCAGGTACACAAGAAGAGCTGCAAAATTTCTTTGCAGCAAAAGGCTGATTCAACACCTTTGCGAAGTTGACTTCCATCTTGTGGTGCTTGGCTTCCATCGCGGCATGAAGCTTTAGGGGAAATCCATGGTACTGTAGAAAAAGGCTGCGAAATCATTCCGTAACAAAATGGTGATTTCGCAGCACTTTTCTGAAGCCTTCCTTCAGCTTGGAGCAGTTGTCTTCCAAAGGCTGTAACTTCCTCATTTCAGCTCCAAATTGCACACGGTTTGAAGCATTGGATTGTTGACTTCCTAATCTTTCAAATGACATATAACATGCATAATTTGGACATCACAAAGTGCTCCAAAAGTGGCTGCAGTGACCGTCATCAAGAATGCTTCATGGCTGGATTCTCTTTGCTTCCCATTTTCATTTCCACTTTGCTTATGGCAAAAGATGCTTTAAAGCTTTGATTCTTCATGCCTCTAAGCTTCCCATTGCTTTCCAAGGATTCCATAAAACTATCCTCAATCTCGCAGAGCTCTTTTCCTCCCCTGTTTTTGCTCTGTTTTCGCTCCGATTTCTTCCCGATTTCTTCATTTGCATTTTCTCCCACCTGAGATCATTCAAACAGATGAAATTACATAAAAACACACAATTTAAGATCAAAAAATAAGATCAAAAGTAGAAATAAAACTTTAAAATTTACAAAATTTACAAAAATTTTGGACTTTGGTAAAACCAAGTCCAGCAAACCCTTATTTGCTTAGGTTTTTTGAGGCTCAAGGAGGTTGATCTCCTCCTTGTCTGGTTTGAACGGCTCCATGAATGGCTTGAGACGATATCCATTAACTTTAAAAGTGTCCTTGCCATCGGAATTCAATAATTCCACTACTCCATGATTAAGTACTTGATGGATAATGAATGGACCAATCCACCTAGACTTGAGCTTTCCAGGAAAGATATGGAGTCTTGTGTCATAGAGTAAAACTCTTTGCCCTTTCTGGAATTCCTTGTTAGAAATCAGTTGGTCATGCCACTTCTTCATCCTTTGTTTTGCAACTTTGGAGTTGATATAAGCATCATTTCTCAATTCCTCCATCTCATTAAGGTCTAAGCACCTTTTTGCCCCGGCCCTAATCAAATCCATATTCAGCTTTTTGATTGCCCACCAAGCTTTGTATTCAACTTCCACAGGGAGATGACAAGCTTTACCATAGACAAGACGATAGGGGGACATGCCAAGAATAGTCTTATAAGCTGTTCTATAGGCCCATAATGAGTCATGAAGCTTAACAGACCAATCTTTCCTGCTTGTACTCACCACTTTCATCAGTATGTTCTTTATCTCCCTGTTTGCTAGCTCAACTTGCCCAGAAGTCTGTGGATGATAAGGTGTAGCTACCTTATGCTTCACTCCATACTTGGCTAACAAACTTTCAAAAGGCTTATTGCAAAAATGAGAACCTCCATCACTGATTATAGCTTTGGGCACCCCAAATCTTGCAAAAATGTTCTCTTTCAGAAACTTGAGAACCACTCTATGATCATTTTGTTTACAGGGGACTGCCTCAACCCATTTAGAAACATAATCCACCCCCCACCAAGATGTAAGAATTACCAAAATACATTGAAAAAAGTCCCATGAAGTCAATGCCCCATACATCAAATAGCTCAACTATTAGTATGGGATTCATTGGCATTTGATTTCTTTTTGTCAGCTTGCCCAGCCTTTGGCATCTATCACAACTTCTACACATGATGTGGGCATCTTTGAACAGAGATGGCCAAGTAAACCCTGATTGCAACACCTTCATAGCTGTTTTCTGAGAGGCAAAGTGGCCTCCACATGCATTCTCATGACAATGGTTTAGAATTCCCTATTGCTCTTCCTCAGGCACACACTTCCTTATGATCTGATCTGCACAATACTTAAAAAGGAAATGTTCTTCCCAATAATAAGCATGAACTTTTGCAAAGAAGTGCTTCCTGTCCCGTGCATTCCACTCACTTCGAATTTCACTAGTGACTAAATAATTAGCAATATGAGCATACCAAGGAGTTTTGACCAGGAACATAAGTGATTCCTCAGGAAAATCATCATTAATAGGCAAGGC
Organism: Vitis cinerea var. helleri x Vitis rupestris; assembly: GCA_945999865.1. Classification (NCBI taxonomy): domain Eukaryota; kingdom Viridiplantae; phylum Streptophyta; class Magnoliopsida; order Vitales; family Vitaceae; genus Vitis; species Vitis cinerea var. helleri x Vitis rupestris. The sequence goes on from OX253934.1 coordinate 17,073,157, forward strand.
ATGAGAATTATGTGCTATAGCTAACCTTGAGAGGTGGTCAGCTACCACATTTTCCACTCCTTTCTTATCTCTGATTTGAAGATCGAATTCTTGTAACAAAAGAATCCATCTTATCAACCTTGCTTTTGCATCTTGCTTTGTCAGTAAATACTTCAAGGCTGAATGGTCAGTAAAAACAATAATGAAAGACCCTACCAGATAAGCACGAAATTTGTCCAAGGCAAATACCATAGCTAGCAATTCTTTCTCTGTAGTTGTGTAATTCCTTTGGGCTTCATTCAATGTTTTGCTTGCATAATAAATCACATAGGGCTTCCCATCTTCTCTTTGACCAAGCACAGCTCCTATAGCAAAGTCACTGGCATCACACATTAGTTCAAAAGGTAATTGCTAGTTAGGGGCCCTCACTATTGGAGTTGTTGTTAAAAATTTCTTCAGTTGATCAAAGCTATCTTGACATCTTTCATCCCATACAAACTTAGTATCCTTAGCTAACAGTTCACAAAGAGGTTTTGAAAGCTTTGAAAAGTCTTTAATGAACCTCCTATAGAAACCAGCATGGCCAAGGAACTGCCTTACTCCTTTTACAGTTGTTGGGGATGGCAATTTGGAAATGAGCTTCACCTTTGCTTTATCAACTTCAATGCCCCTTTCAGAGATAATATGGCCAAGGACAATTCCTTGACGTACCATAAAATGGCATTTCTCCCAATTGAGCACCAAGTCTTTTTCCATGCATCTGTGAAAAATTGCTTCCAAATTGACTAAGCATTCCTCAAATGTACCTCCATATATGGTGATGTCATCCATGAAAACCTCCATAATTCGCTCCACCATATCACTGAAGATACTCAACATACACCTTTGAAATGTTGCAGGTGCATTACACAAACCAAAAGGCATTCTTCTATAAGCATATGTTCCAAATGGGCATGTAAAAGTAGTCTTTTCATGATCTTCCACAGCAATCTCAATCTGAAAATACCCTGAATACCCGTCCAAAAAACAATAGAACGGATGGCCAGAGACTCTCTCTAACACTTGATCGATAAATGGCAATGGAAAATGATCTTTCCTAGTTACTGTATTCAACTTTCTATAATCAATACACACCCTCCACCCTGTAGTGGGGCGTGTAGTGATTTTTTCACCTTCTTCATTCTGTACCACAGTAATCCCTGACTTCTTTGGGACCACTTGAGTAGGACTCACCCAAGAGCTATCAAATATAGGGTAGATAATACCTGCTTGAAGTAGCTTCAGCACCTCAGCTCGCATAACTTCTTGTAAATGAGGATTCAATCTTCTTTGAAATTGACGAATTGGCTTAGCTTCCTCCTCCATATATATATGATGTGTGCAGACTAAAGGACTAATGCCTTTCAAATTAGATATTTGCCATCCTATAGCTTTCTTACACTTCTTGAGAACTTCCAGTAAACACTCCTCTTGATGACTGGTCAAAGATGAAGATATTACAACAGGGCATTTATTATTGTCTTCAAGATATGTGTATTTCAGCTCTGTAGGTAGAGGCTTCAAATTAAGTTTTGGGACCTCTTTTTCAGCATCTGCTCCCTCTTCCTCATTGAACAAAGGTAGAATCTCTTCTATCCTCCTCCAACTTTGTAAAGTAGCAAGCTCATTAGGAGGTTCAGACAAACCTTCCTCACAATCTGCAAAACTTTCATTCAGCTTATCTTGCATATTCTGATTGCAGTGCTCCTCTACCAGAGTGTCAATAATACACACTTCTTCTGGACCCTCTTCTTCTTCCGGAATGATTTGCTTTTTAGACATATAAAAGATATTGAGATCAAGTGTCATATTACCAAAAGTGAGTTGCATGAGCCCATTCCTACAGTTGATGATTGCATTTGAGGTAGCTAGGAATGGCCTTCCCAGGATGATAGGAACTAAATTAGCTTCCTTAACAGTAGGATCCGTATCAAGAACAATAAAATCCACTGGATAGTAGAAATTATCAACTTGAACCAAGACATCCTCAATTACCCTTCTAGGAATTTTTACTGATCTATCTGCTAGGGATAGAGTAATTGCTGTTGGCTTCAACTCACCAAGCCCCAATTGCTTATAGACAGTATATGGAAGCAAATTCACACTTGCTCCCAAGTCCAATAAAGCTTTCTCCACTACCTTTCCTCCAATCATGACTGAAATGGTAGGACTTCCTGGATCTTTATACTTTAAAGGAGACTTACACTGTAAGATTGCACTTACTTACTCAGTCAAGAAGGCTTTCTTATTTACAGTCAACCCTCTTTTGATAGTACACAAGTCCTTTAGGAATTTTGCATATGTTGGAACTTGCTTAATCATATCCAACAGTGGGATATTGACTTTAACTTGTCTCAATACTTCAAGAATTTCAGCTGCATTTCTAACCCCCTTCTTCCCATGCAATGCTTGAGGAAAAGGTGGAGAAGTTGATTTCTTCAGCCTTTCTTCCTTCAGAAGTTCCTTCTCTGGATTTGCATTCATTGTTGACTCAGAGTCCTCTTTCTTTTCACTGATCTCTCCTTCTTTATCTTTCATTTCCTCCTCCTTCATTGTCTCTTCTTCTTCAACAGGTGGCTTAGGTGGTGGCTGCTCAATTTTTTTTACCACTCCTTAGAGTGATCAAGGCTTTGACATCTTTCATCTGTGATGATTCCCCCTCATGGCTTTCCACTTCTTGGACACCCTTGGGATTTTGGTGGGGTTGAGAAGGAAATCTTCCCTTTTCTTGTACTGTATTCAAATTTGTGAGCCTTGATATTGAGTACTGGAGATTATCAATTCTTTGAGTTATATCATTTTGCATTCCATCCATCCTTTTGTTCAGAGTATTCTCTACTCTATCAATTCTTTGATTAAGCTGAGTATTGATGGCTTTTTGTTCTCCAACAAAATCTCCCACTACCTTGCTGAGATTCAAAATGGCTTGTTCAAGACTTGAAGATTGCTGAGATGGTTGATCTGGCTGTTGGTACTGAGGTGCTCTAGGCTTCCATGAAAAATTTGGATGATTCCTCCAACTTGAGTTGTAAGTATTTCCATAGGGCGCATTGTTATTCGGCTTGAATTGTCCAACAAATTTTGCTTGCTCTCCAAACATTTCCCTTTCAGCTGAAACTGTAGGGCATTCCTCCACCAAGTGTTCATAGGATTGACAATTAGGACAAAGCTTCACTTGCACTGGTGATTCAGCAACAGCTTGCACTTCATGCATTTTTTTCAGTTCCAGCTCCTCTAATCTTCTTGTCACAGCTACAAACTTTGCTTTTGTATCATCCTCTTCTTTCAAGGTATACATCCCAGCCTTAGCATTGAAAGCATTCAGTTGAGACTTCATCTTTCCCACTTCTCCTTTGGTTGGTTCATCCCATCCCCTTGAAACTTCGGCTACATAATTCAAGAAATCCATAGCTTCCTCTAGATTTTTGCTCATGAAATCTCCTCCACACATTGTCTCCAGGAGTTGCTTCATTGAGGATGACATCCCATCATAAAAATAACTCACCAATAGCCAAGTATCAAAGCCATGGTGAGGACATGCATTAATAGCTTCCATATATCTTTCCCAACACTCATAGAATTTCTCATTCTCTTTAGCTGAGAAATTTGAAATTTGCCTTTTCAAGCCATTTGTTCTATGAGTGGGGAAAAATTTCTTAAGGAATTCAGCTTGTAAGTCAGTCCAAGTACGGATACTCCTTGGCCTTAAAGAATTAAGCCAAATTTTGGCTTTATCCTTTAAAGTAAAAGGAAATAACTTAAGCCTCATCAAATCAATTGAAGCTCCTCCCTCTTGGAATGTATTACAAACATCTTCAAATTCCTTAATATGTGCATAGGGATTCTCACTTTCCATTCCATGGAAAGTTGGTAGAAGTGGAACAATATATGGTCTGATCACTAGCTGCTCTGTAGGAGGTATTATACATGATGGTGCACTCATACGAGGTGGATACATACGGTCCCTCATTGATCTAAATTCATTGAGATTGTCTTGACGAACTTGGTGACTATGCTGATCTTCAGGAGTAGTTTCCATGATATTCAAGCTCAATTCCAATTCCTTAGTATGAGGTGAATCACTTCTAACAAGCCTTCCTCCACTGCCTCGTATCCACTTTGGCATACAAAACTAGTATCTATCTGAAACTAAAATGAAAATACAAGACAACAAAAGAAAACAAGGCTACAAATACAAAATAAAACTAAGCTGAATTTGAAAGCTAAATTTAGATTATGAGTTAGTAAAACAAAATGAGAATTAATAAAGCCAAAGAAACTTTACCACACTTGTGATGAAAATCACAAGTACACTGAAATAGTATCACTGATTCTTGACACCTTCCCCGGCAACGGCGCCGTTTGATTCATGCCTAATTGGTGTCTCAGCTGATTTGTGTCCAGCTGGTGCTCCTTGATGGCGAGAGTAATCAACAAAATTTTTAACCTATAACACCATGAACTAGGGTAGCAAATAAAAAGCTACTATAGCATAGTGGCTCTAGGATCGTTCCACTGGGAAGGGTACTCAAGTTGAAAATAATACCAATTCAAAGTGAATTGGTGCTGTTTCATTTCAAGATTAGCTTAAGGAATAAAACACAAACTTTGGTTGAAAAAGGTTTGAACTTAGATTAACTACACAGCAAGTGATGAAAATTACTTAAGAAGAAAAACATTCCTTGGAGATTCAGGTATATAGGGGAGGTTCCTCATGCAAAAGCATAGCTCCGATCAGTTGGTTCATTTCCTCACATTAGAGAATTAACATAAAGTCAATTCTCTAACAGGTGTTGCACAAATGCATCCCTCAATTGGATTTCAGCTCTAATTCTCTCACTGATGCAACTTGCAATGGTTTGAGCCTCTCACTTAGCCTTTACCATTCAAAGTGATCTTTAACCTTGGATTACCCGTCAAAAGCTCGCAAGAGATAACTAATGGATGTCTCCTTAGAGTCCAAAAGCTTATCAAGTGTTGGCTATTCTAGAAAATCCTACCTTCAAGTCACCTACCAGAGGCTCGCAAGGGGTAAACTAGTGCATCTCCATGGTTAGAGATCACTTGCCTTACCAAGTGTTGGCCCAGGTGACTCTAAGGCGTTTTAAGTTAACTAAAAACATTAGAAACCATTCACGGGACACACTCTCTCTTCATTCATAGCTGAAACCACAAAGCTTCTAATTCTTGCACTTGGAACCTTTCCCGGCAACCTTAACTCCAAGGAACTAAAAGGTTTAGTTACTCATTCTCTGGGGAAAGCTCCTCAGAGAGTGCATAACTTAGTAAAATAAGTAAAAAAAAACACAATCAAAGTGAGAAGGTAAAGCAGAGCTCAAGCTCTGTATATTTCTTCCTTTGAAACTTTTACAAAAGGTTCCTCACTCTAACACCCTCAGAACAGGCTCCTCGGGCTATATTTAAACCAAAATTACATTTACAGCTATTACATGGATATTTAGTCAAATTCCTAAATCACTTGCTTCTACTCATCGAAAGCTTAGCCACATTAGTTCACTTTTTTAGTTCATGTTATCATTGTCTCCTCTAGGAGAAAATTCAATGAAAATGTTGAAAGCTTTATCATTGAGTTTCATCCTTCTACTTACCTTCCTTATTTTGTGCTTCATCGAACAAGTGAACTTTTAAGTCTCATTTTAAGTACTCTATCTGGAGTAAGCCCATTTTTTCCTATTAATTGAAACATTTGGAAACTTTTGTTGTTTTCCATAGTGATATTTATGTATTAGTTGGTATTATCTCAATTATTACTCTTTCATATGTCTATGTTTGATACTATTCAACAATCAAGATGATGTTAAGAAGATACTTAGATTTAAAAGAAATGATTTTCAACCCATAATTAAAAAGATATTTCCATCCATATGTCTTGCTTATCTTGTGGCATTACAGAAATGATATGTTTTTGTATTTTTCAAACCTTTTAAAATTTCAAACTTGGTGTACTTGATAATAGAACACAAGATTGAGAGTTACATCTAACTTTTGATTCCTATTCATGCACAGACCAAACATAATGATGGAATTCAGATCCATTTTTTATTCTAATTTTTTAATAACTTAATGTACTAATTATATTTGTTGTCATATTGTTTGTAGTTAGATGACTTACACATTGTTGTTTTTTGGATTGGTAAAAGTTTTTGTGACAATGTTTGAAATTTGAAATTGGTGGATCATATATTTTGAGGCTATTAATAGGACAGTTATTAATAACTTTAGTGGCTGGTGGTATCTAGGACCTTTGTTTTTCTCTTGTACATCAAATGGATCATTCTTGGATGTAAAAGGATAGGAGATCAAGGGATTATGCGGATGGAGTAGAACATTTTATCTCATTCACATTAAAACATTCCACATATAAAAACACCATTAAATGCCCATGCCTTCAATGTGGTAATATAATATTCCATACTTCTCAAAAAATGAGAGAACATTTATTTTTCTATGGAATTGATCAAAGTTACCATACATGGTATTGGCATGGAGATGCTACTCCAAGTGGATCACCAACTAGTAGGGCAAAATGTCATCATAAGGTTCAATTTACTGATGTGGATAGTACAGTAGAAATGGTTCAAGTTGCACATGATGATTGTTAGAATGACCATAATTTTATGAAACATTACTTGAAGATGCCAAAAAAACCTTTATATCCTGGTTGTAGAAACTTGACAAAGTTGTCTACATTGGTGAAATTATACATCTTGAAAACACGATATGGATGATCTGATAAAAGTTTTTCAGGGCTTTTAGGAATTGTTAGAGATATGTTACCTCTAAACAATGAGTTGCCTTTGTCTATGTATGAAGTAAAAAAAACATACATGCTTGTTTGAATGATTGCATATTGTATAGGAATGATTTGAAGGATTATCGTCATGTCCAACTTGTGGAACTTCACAAAGGAAGTTAGATAGAACAAAAACTAAAAAGAGGGAGGGAGTCCCTGCAAAAGTAATGTGGTATTTTCCTCTTATTCTAAGATTTAGAAGATTGTTTCAGTCCCCAAAAATTGCAAAAGGCCTCATATGGCATGCCCAAGAAAGAGAATTTGATGGCAAATTGCGTCATCCATCCGACTCCTCATCATGGAAACCAGTTGATCACAGATGGCCTAATTTTGCTTCAGAACCTAGAATCCTTAGACTTGTCATTTCAACAGATGGTATAAATCCTCATAGTTCAATGAGTAGTAGACACAGTTGTTGGCCTATTATAATGGTCATTCATAACCTTCCTCCTTTGTTATGGATGATAAAGAAGTTTATGATGTTGTCTTTGTTAATATCGGGTCGTCAACAACCTAGAAATGACATTGATGTTTGTTTAGAACCATTATTGGATGACCTAAAAATGTTGTGGGAGGTGGGGGTTGAATCTTATGCTACACATCAACAAGAGCTCTTTACATTAAAAGTTGTTCTACTATAGACAATCAATGATTTTCCTATGTATGGAAACTTATTTGGTTGCATAGTTAAAGGATATTTTGCATGCCCCATATGTGGGGAAGATACATACTCTCATAGATTGAAGCATAGGAAAAATAACTCATATACAGGTCATAAACAATTTCTTCCTTGCAATCATCCTTTCAAGAAACTGGAAAAGGCATTTAATGGGGAACAAGAGTTTTAGTCACCTCTGCAACCATTGAGTGGAGAGGAAATTCTAAGGAAAATTGATGTCATTTGTAATTCATGGGGAAAAAATAAGATCACTCGAGGTAAGTTGAAAGCAAAACTACAAATTGTTGGAAGAAAAATTCCATATTATTTTATCTTGAGTATTGGAAATACCTACATGTTCATCATAACTTGGATGTAATGCACATAGAGAAAAATGTTTGTGAAAGCATCATCAATACCTTACTTAACATTCCAGGTAAGACAAAGGATGGACTTAATTCTTGTTTAGGCCTTATGGAGATGGGCTTAAGGTGTGAATTAGGGCCAAGGTTTGAATCAAATCAAACTTATCTCCCACCTGCATGTTACACACTATCTAAAGTGGAAAAGAAACTTTTTTGCCAAAATTTATCACAATTAAAGGTTCCTGAAGGTTATTGCTCTAACATGAGAAACCTTGTGTCAATGGAAGAATTGAAACTTTATGGTCTTAAATCCCATGACTATCATGCATTGATGCAATAGTTATTTCCAGTGCCACTATGATCAGTTTTTCCAAAGCATGCAAAACATGCTATTTGTAGATTGAGTTTTTTTTTTCAATGCTTTTTATAGCTAAGTGGTTGATGTGCCTGCATTGGATAAGTTACAAAATGATGTAGTGGTGACATTATGCTTACTTGAGAAGTACTTCCCACCTAATTCATGCCTAATTGGTGTCTCAGCTGATTCGTGTCCAGCTGGTGCTCCTTGATGGCGGGAGTAATCAACAAAATTTATAACCTATAACACCATGAACTAGGGTAGCAAAGAAAAAGCTACTATAGCATAGTGGCTCTAGGATCGTTCACTGGGAAGGGTTTCCAAGCTGAAAATGATACCAATTCAAAGTGAATTGGTGCTGTTTCTTTTCAAGGTTAGTTTAAGAAATAAAACAATAACTTTGGTTGAAAAAGGTTTAGACTTGACTAATGACACAGCAAGTGATGGAAATTACTTAAGAAGAAAAGCATTCCTTGGAGATTTAGGTTTACAGGGGAGGTTCCTCATGCAATAGCATAACTTCGGTCAGTTGGTTCACTTCCTCGCATTAGAGAATTAACATAAAGTCAATTCTCTAACAGGTGCTGCACAAATGCATCCCTCAATTGGATTTCAGCTTTAATTCTCTCACTGATGCAACTTGCAATGGTTCGAGCCTCTCACTTAGCCTTTATCATTCAAGGTGATCTTTAACCTTGGACTTCCTTTCACAAACTCGCAAGAGATAACTAATGGATGTCTCCTTAGAGTCCAAAAGCTTACCAAGTGTTGGCAATTCTAGAAAATCCTACCTTCAAGTCACCTCCCAGAGGCTCGCAAAGGGTAAACTAGTGCATCTCCATGGTTAGAGATCACTTGCCTTACCAAGTGTTGGCCCAGGTGACTCCAAGGCGTTTTAAGTTAACTAAAAATGTACAAACCATTCATGGAACACACTTTCTCTTCATTCATAGTTGAAACCACAAAGCTTCTGATTCTTGCACTTGGAACCTTTCCCGGCAACCTTAACTCCAAGGAACTAAAAGGTTTAGTTACTCATTCTCTGGGGAAAGCTCCTCAGAGAGTGCATAACTTATTAAATAAAAAATACAATCAAAGTGAGAAGGTAAGGTAAAGCTCAAGCTCTGTATATTACTTTCTTTGAACCTTACAAAAGGTTCAACACCCTCAGAACAAGCTCCTCGGGCTATATTTATACCAAAATTACATTAACAGCTATTACATGGATATTTAGCCATTTTCCTAACTTGAAAGCTAAGGAATCCTATAATTGGTGGGATACAAGGAGAATTTGGGGATTTAGACAACAAAAATCTGATGAAAAATATCTCCAAGTGTCGATTACAAATATCGGGAAGCACTAAGGACCATTTCGCAGGAGAAAAAGAGGTCTGCGAAATTTCGCAGACAAACAAGAAGGGCTGCGAAATCACTTCGCAGCAAAAGGCTGGTTCCGCAGCGCTGCGAAGTTAGCTTTCATCTTGTGGTGTTTGGCTTCCATCGCGTTGTGAAACTTCAGGGGAAATCCATAGCACTGTGCAAAAAGGCTGCGAAATCATTCCGCAACAAAAGGGTGATTTCGCAGCACTTTTCTGAATCCTTCCTTCAACTTGGAGCAGTTGTCTTCCAAAGCCTGTAACTTCCTCATTTCAGCTCTAAATCATACACGGTTTGAAGCATTAGATTGTTGACTTCCTAAGCTTTCAAATGACATATAGAATGCATAATTTGGACTTCAGAAAGTTCTCCAAAAGTGGCTGAAATGACTGCCATCAAGAATACTTCATGACTGGATTCTCTTTGCTTCCCCTCCTTGGATTTCAACTTTGCTTATGGCAAAGGGCTTCAAAGCTTTGGTTCTTCATGCCTCTAAGCTTCCCATTTCTTTGCCAAGGATTCCTAATAACTCTCCTCAATCTCATATTGCTTTGGTGATCAAAAAGCTATCAAAACACCAAAACTTAAGGCAATTTGATTAGAATTGATTGCAAGAGGCCTTAACATGTTAATTTGGTTAAAAGGCAATAACTACTACTCAAAAGTGTTTAAAAGGATTAATTACAAGCTATCAAATAGCACTTTTTGAGTAGTAATCACACCTTCTTTCTTTGATATCATGCTTCATCTTACTATGCATATTGTAAGAGGGGTCAAACTTTGTGGACCAGTTTACCTAAGGTGGATGTACCCTTCTAAAAGATTCATGAAAGTTTTGAAAGGGTATGTACGAAATTGTAACTGGCCTGAAGGTTGCATTGTCGAATGCTATATTGCGGAGAAAGCTATTGAATTTTGTATAGAGTACTTATCAAATGTAGATGCAATTGGGATTCCTGTTAATGTAAACATTAACCAAAAAGTTGGGGCACCCATACCTGGAGGTCAAGTTGTGATCGTTGATTATAATTTGTGGTTGCATGCATATCATTATGTTTTAGAGAATACAACTATTGTCCAACCTTATATCGAGTAAGAATTACTAACACTTAATATTTATCTATTATACTTAAATTAACTATAGGACAATAACTTTGAACTTCTTATAAATAATTGTATAGAGAGCACATGGAATGGTTGAAATTGAAAAATCCTCATCAATCTAAAAGACAAAAGTGGCTTCAGGATGAACATATGCGAACATTTACTTATTGGTTTCGAAAAAAAGTATCAAATTGGTGCTAAAATTTGAACTATTCTTTTGACTAATGTTGAACATACATAGTAACTATTATTTATAATTGTAGATTGAAGCTGAAATTGGTAACAATGAACCTATCTTTGAAACCCTTAAGTGGATAGCTCATGGTCCTAGCCACTATGTCTCGAAATATCATGGATATGTCATTATTGGATGTCGATACCATAACAAGGAGCGTGATGACTTACAAGCTACCCAAAATAGCGAAGTTAGTATTGTAGCTTCAACAATACAAATTGCAAGTGCCAAGAATCAAAAGCCAGTGTTTGGTGAGCTTTGTTTCTACGAGATTATTAACGATATCTAGGACCTTGATTATACCATGTTTAAGATACCAGTTTTCAAGTGTGATTAGGTTGATAATAAGAATGGCATAAAAGTTGATGATCTTGGCTTTACATTAGTTGACTTTAACAAAATTGCTCATAAATAAGATCCTTTCATTTTGGCATCTCAAGCCAAGCAAGTACATTATGTGCAAGACCAACTTGATCCAAGATGGTTAGTTGTTTTGTCAACTCCTCAAAAAGGTTTCTTGGATAAAGAGGGAGGTGATGACCTTGTGGACAATTCTATTGAACACCATCCCTTTATAGGGACATTGCCAAAAGTTGAAGCATTTGATGCAATGGATGACTCAGATGCAATATGTATAAAAGGTGAATATGAGGGGATTTGGATTGACAACAAATCCTCTATGTAGCTGAATTGTAAACTTCTAATGATGATGTACAAATAAAGGATGTCGAGTGGGTTGCAGATCCCACAAAACAGGTAATTTTTATTCTTTTTGTTTCTAGAGAACATCAAGTTGATTGCCTAAGTTGATGCCATTTTGATGTTATTATTATTATTATTATTATTATTATTATTATTATTATTATTATTATTATTATTATTATTTTGCTTCTACATTTGACATTTCTTCTCATTAAAATTCGATATACTAAAGCAGATATCAAATATGATTTTTGTAAAATTCTTGTTTGTAAAAAATAAAATGTAATCATTCAGTTATATGAAATTTTTAGTTTTGATATGAACAAGTCAACCATTTAGGAAGTTAAATATGCAATTCTAAAAGGCTTTCATAGGAAAATACAAAAGAAAATGACAATGGATTAGCAAAAATAATAAGAGAAACACATACTAGAATATACAAGTTCATAAAATAAAACAAATTTAAATTAAAATAAATCAAATGATCAAGAAAGATGGAGAAAAAAATAGCTAAATTGAAATGTCAACTTTGTTATGTGATGAACCATTCCAAAAAAAGGTCCATGAAATTTATGATCTAAATACATACAATTCACTAAAAGAAAAAAATTAAACAACAAAAGGTATAAATAACTGAAGCACACAACTAAATAGAGCTAATTAAAGACTGTCTTTGTCTCACTTTTATGGCGCAAGTGAATAAGAAACTGAGAATAGATTAGACCCTTTCATTGGTGGCATTTCATTATGCAATGATGAGGGATTGTTTTGTCTAAAATTTTCTTTTTACAACTCTTCTCTAACAAGGTTATACCTAATATAATGTTAAGTAATCTTATTAGTTTTGTTTGTTTTGTTTTGGTTTTTTTTTTTTTTTTTGTTACAAGAATGGATCTAGAAAAAGGAGAAAACCCCATAAAAAGGAAGTACAAAGGAATGACACAAAAGTTTATGATTACCAAGAACATGAGCAAAAGGATCAAATTGCAAGTTAAGTACAATCTCAATGGCATTTTCATAAGAGAATCAGCAGTTCATCTAACAAGCTGTTTAGGCGTATTAGCACGCACTATGGTGCTAATAAGATATCAAACTTGGCACATTGTACCTAAACGGTTGAACAATAAGTTATGGGACAACATTGAGGTAACACATTCTTACCTGCATCATTTTTATGCAAAACACCAATCATTCCTAACCACATGAAGTTACTAACACGTATACTATTAATGTGTAGGGTGTTTTTTCATTAAATCACAAAAGTAGGAGGAATTGTATGCTTACAATCGGAAAATGTTTTTGATCATTTAAGAACATGCTAACAATGAAGTACATTCTTCCTTTCAAAGATCAACCGAAGCTCCTAAAAAAACTAGCAATTCAATATATTTTTATTGAGGATGAAGATTGGACAATGTTTGTTAAAGATCGATTGTTTGATAGATTTAAGGTATAATTACAACTCCTTACATATCTTGTATTCACATTCATTAATTATACATTTTTAATTTATAGGAATATCATGAAGTTCAAAAAGAAAGAAGAAAGAAACACATTTATAATCACGATCTAAGTAGGAAAATATATGTTGGTCTTGAGGAAAAGATGGTAAGTTTATACTAATTTATAGTTTTTTATTTATTTTTATACATAATACATAATAGTGTTATATATTTATTACATTATATATTGTCTCCTTTTAAAAGATGGTTGCAAGTGGGTCAACTGAATCTATTGATCGAAGCATATTATGGAAGAAAGCAAGAGAAAAAATGATGGCACCTTTGATGAAGTGGCCATACCAGTGATTGAGAAAATAGTAAGTGGATATTTTCAACCTTAATTTCATTTATTTATAATAACTGATTTATGATAACAAATTTGTAATTGAACTTCATAATTAACATTTTTTTAAGGATAAGCTATTGAAAGAGTCTCAAGAGAATGATAGGAGTGTCAATGGGAGTAATGATATACTTGTAGAATCATTAGGTACTCCTAAGTATAGTGGTCAAGTTAGGGCCAAAGGGAAGCACCACACACCTTATCAATATTTTAATAGTGTTGTAGATCATGGTGTCAGGATTTTATAACAGCATCTAAAGAAGAAAAAATAAACTTTCATGCAGAAGTGCTAGCAAAATTGTCTCAAGTGAGAGCAGTCACTCCCCAATCTGATGTTAGCAATTTGAACATGAAACAAAAACAATTTCTCCTACCAGAAGTATTGGAGAAGCCAATCCGTAGAGGTGAAGATTCAGCCCCACTAGTGCTAATAGAACCGAAGAACAAGGTATTTATCTAGTTAAGCTAATTTGATGATAATGTTTGTTGTAATAAGAGATATAATTTATGTAAATTTTGTTGTTTGAATTTAATTCAATTGTTGGTGGCATATGTATGGTCTTCTTTTATGTGGTGCAATATAAGAAAATCAAAAGGTCGTCAAAAAAATATTTTAGCATTTTGTTCATTCACAAAATAGATAATATAATTTTGTTGTCTACATAATTAGATCATATGGGATTTTTATTTCATTTATTATGAAACTTTTTAATCTTCAATAATTATTTTGATTTATTATGCATTACTAACCTCTTTTATTTTAAGAATAGCTATTATTTATATAACCACATAATAATTTTCATGCCTCAATTCAATCTTTCCAATGTTATTTAAAATTACTTCATATCTCAAATTTTTGCTTGTACCTTATAGACGATTTTCAATATTCACCAGTATTAATTTGAAGATGTAGACTTGAAAGAATGAAATAGAGAAATATTGGCTCATATCTAATAATATTACTTCATTTTGTAGGTTAGAAAATGTGAGTTGGCCATGGAAACCAAGGAAAATATAGTGGCCAGTGGCACAATTATACCTAAATGTGGTCCCAACTATCTAGTAGTTGTTGATGCTCCTTATGATTCAAGTGCACCCCTTCCCATTCCTATTCCTGGACAAACTACTATTGTTGGGGCTGAAATTGGTTACCAAGTTTTGTGGCCAGCTCACTTAGTCATCATTCATACTCCTATCTCGATAAGTAAATTTAATTGCCAAGCTTTATGATAACCTTAAAAAAAAATAAATCAATTTTTTTTGTATATTCAACTAGTTGATTTGATTTGTACCATGATTCTTAATTGTATAGACATCTAAGAAAGGAAAGAAACAAAAATAAAATGAAGTTGAAGTCAAATCTAAGGGTGAAAAAACACAAGATATCAAGAATTTTAAGGCATTGGTTGGCCTCATGCTGAGTACCTCAAGAGTACATCCTATTGACTTCCCAAATGATGTTTTTGGTTAGAGTTTCAAGACCTTCCTAATGAAAGAAGATATAGACATGATTGTATCATAAAAAGAAGTGTCATCCAATTGTATCTTATACTACATCTGGTAAGGGATTTTATAATTTTTTTTAATTACTCTTCACACTTTTTTAAGGTAAAAGGTTATTTGCTAATGACCTATAATGATTGTTGATAACTTATTATGCGGAATTTAATTAGGCACCTACATAGAAAGTTGATTGATGGAAAGTAGGTTGAACGATATGTTTTTGTCAATCTAGCATTGGTTTCAAAAACTGGAATGGGAGAGGAAAGTAAAGAAAACAGGTCAAGGGTCATTGCGGATCGACTAAGGAATGCAAAACATGCTGAATATATGCTTATTCCATACAATCCAGAGTAATCTTTTATCCTAAATCTCGATATGGTGTATATAAGTTAGTTTGTGATGTATTAATTTGTGGATATTATATTACAAAATTAATTTTTTTTTTTTAGTTTCCACTAGGTCTTAGTGGCACTAGAGATGAAGAGAATGATCGCATATTACCTTGATCCAATGGCTTGTCAACCATGTGATGATCTTAGGGAGATAGTTAACATGTAAGTGTGTACTTATCATATTTTAGTATAATGCATATTGTCTATAAAACATCATTTCTTTTTTATAGGGCAATTAGAATCAACCCACTAGAAAAACAGAAAACATCAAAGAGAGAGCTAACTTGGGTGAAAGTGGTTGTAAGTACTTATTCCTTTAGATTAAAATATATTGTTTGACCACTTAATTCACTACACAAAATTAGGAAATGGATGGTTATTAATATGATGATCAGTTAGATACTAAAGAAGTAAGAACATCATTCTATGCTTGTTGTAATTGTTGATACTTTTGCCATAGTGTCCAAGACAACCAGGTAGTGTGGAATGTGGGTATTACGTGATGAGATACATGAAACAAATCATTGCTAATCCAAACCAACTAACATCAAAGGTTTGTACGTAATGCAATTCATATGGCTGGTCATTTTATTATAGCACTTGATTTTCAATTCAACTTAGTGAAGGTGTATGTTATTCCATTTCAGTTTAATGGGAGAAAAACATATAGTAAAATGGAGATTAATGAAGTTGGCTCAGATTGGGTTATGCTAATGACTCAATTAATCATTACTCATGCTTGAAAGTACTTTGTTTGACCTATAGTCTAATATAACTTCATATTATTCTAAAGATCTAGTGAATATTTTGTTAATGTTAATTTTATAATTTATTCTTATTCATGATTTGTTAATGCATATCTTGGTACTCCTAGTTGGTAGTGTTTTCAATATGGATCATGCAATGGTTGCTCCATTTTGATGGATGGGTAATTGGAAAATTGAGAGGTGAAGCCTAGTAGACATGGTAGGTGTCACAACCTTGGTGTATTTCCTATACACATCCTTATTAGTTGGATTTGTACAAATCCTAGTGTTGTAATGGTATGAAAATTCATGCATTTTCAAACTCTTTTTTGTAAAGTCTTTAGTCTCATTACATGTGCATGCATTAGGAATATGTCTATCCTCAAAAAAACCATTTTGGATCCTTAAGATCACTTGCTTTATAACTTTTTTCAACCTAAATTTGTAAAGGCCTCCTCCTAAACTAGTGGGCTTAAAGTTTAAAATATCTTATACTTATGTTTTCTTTGACATTAAAAAATAGGAAGTTAGATTAAGACTTCTTACAAATAAGCCTATGGAAAACAAAATAGCACCTCATTCTCCCTAAATAGGCCTCCAAAGCCTCTTTGTCTAAAATAGGGTATCAACTTGAATACTAGTTCCTCAATCTAAATACAATTGTAAGGAAAGAAACTAGTCATTCTGACATAATAGTTTTTTCCTCCACCAAGGCCCTTTTACTTTTAGTCTGTTGATGATTGTTACAAAAATAAACCCTTTGTCCATATCATGTAGTTTTTGCTATCTTTGGTGTTATTTTACTCTTTTAATCAATAAAGTATTGCCAATGTATTATTTTTCATGGATTCATAACAGTCAAGTTAAAAGATTAATTTAATTATAATGTTTTAGCTGAAATTGATTTCTCTTCATTACTAGTTTCTTTATCTCAATTATTCTACTACCTTTGGCTACCAACCTTCTTTGAAATTAATAAGCTTATTGAATTTAATGTGTTAAAACTTTTAAGAATCTAATTTGTTGCTAAATTGCTTATTGTATATTCTTCAGGTTGTAGTGAAAGACATAGGTCATTATCTTTAAGTACGCCACTACTACTCTTGCTTATTTAGACCTGAACATGATCAATGACATGAAGGACACCCTGCAATAGTTGAAAATTTTCATAAAAGAATATTGAGGTAAGATGTTTAGGTTATTGTTAGTTTTATGAATAAATTCCAAGTTTAAAAAATGATTTCATGTAAGTTTCATATTTAGAATGTATACTTAGGATAATAGATATCCTCACATGATTAGATGTTAATGTACCCATGCAAGCTAGCTCTTCTCTTGACATTATACTTCATACCGACTACATTAATTGGTTAAATAGATAGAACCAATAAATTGTAAATTTCATGTATAATAGATACTATCAATAGGAAGAACATAGATATTTTGACATACAATTTCATAATTTTACATAAATATTTTAACTTATAATTTCATAATTTTTTAGACTTATAGTTTTTTCCTTTTAATTCCTTATTTGCTTCCTTTGCAAAACATCCAGTGTCTTATATGACCTATAAGAAGGATGAAAAGATGTTAATGGTTGAAGTTTCATATATAAGATATAAATCATACCAAAATAGTCACTAAGATCAAGACTTTTCTTTTTTGAGTTTTTTAAGAGTCAGAGAGACATTTGTTTATACATATAATTGATGACTTGTAAAGGCCAATTAGGTGGAAGGGCTAAAAGATAATTATATAATGGAGATAGTTGATGAACAATGGGTTCCTTTGGCTAATTGTAATTCATAGCAATGCCTAATTAGGGAAGAAGGCAACCACATGGATATACCATCTTCATTGATGAAGGGAAACCACCTAATCTAGTTATATAATTGGTTCAGTTCTATCCATAATGAGTTAGTCCAAGTAAATGATTAAGTGTATACATGCTTTAAATTTAAGACCTACTTGGACTTATGGCAAGCCCCAATATGTTGATAGCATATTTTGATAACCATAGGAGAAAGTCATCATCCACTCATGGTTACAGCATGAATGATAACATGAGTTGGACAAAATTTATTATTGCATTCAACCCAAGTTAGATATACTTATAACATATTTTGATAACCATGGGTGCAATTCATCATTCACTCATGATTACAATATGAATGATAATATGAGTTGGACAAAATTAATTATTGCATTCAACCCAAGTTAGACAAAATCAAATATTGCATTTGGGAAAACACTAGAAAGTGGTTTATTGTTTGTGTTCTTAAACGCATAACAAGAGTTCAAGGAATATTTAGAAATTTGGTGTAACAAAATTATTGGGGTTTGTTAAGTTCTTCGAACATGTTGAAATTTATTGTAGTTGAAGAAATATATCTTGAAAATTTTAAAAATTAGTATATACACATTTCATTTATAGAGTTGTTTTTTTCTTTACTATTTGTCAATATTAGTTATATGTAACCTCTCAATTATTTTTGCAGGTTGACATCTAGAACGTGAGTTGTAACCATCCTTATGCATTTTGAAGAAAGATGATGTAGAACTAGATGCAACAAAAGACTATGAACAATTCAAAGTTGAAAAAGAAGTTGTAAAATTTTTGGTTTTTTGAACAATTTCAACTAAATTTAATGCTAAGCAAATTCATAATTGATTATGTCTGACGTTTATTGGTAAATTTTAATAGTGAAAGAGAAACACCACAATTAGTACTTTTTCTCCTAGGACTTTCTTAAATTAACTTTTTATTACTCATTCATTGTTTGTGGAAAATTATAAAATAGGACATAATTAGGACTTTTATGGGTTATTAAAATTTCGAATGAGATAAGATTACACTTTTTAAAAGCATCATGCTTTGTTCTCATAGGATATTAAAGGCAAAAGATGACACTTATTAAGAGTGTCAACTATCAACGTCACTTTAATCTATACAATAATGCTTTTCATAAGCATCAAGGTTGAGGATTTCAAAACATGCTTTTTTTTAGCGTCAAGGTTGAAAATTGCTATAAGATGATACTTGTCAATCGTGTCGATGTTGCTCCTACCTGTACAGTGACGCTTTATCGAGTGTCAATATTGAGATGAATGAAATTGCAGACTTATAATGACACTTATAGAGGGCCAAGGTTTAGACTAATGAATTTTCTATGAGCGTCATGGTTAACCGCCAAAGAAGATGACACTTGTGAAAAGCATCAACAATTGGGAATTTATATGATGACAACCTAAGATATGATGCTTTTGGAAAGCGTCATCTTATATCTATCTTGACGCTTAAAAAGCATCATCTTTTGACATTTTCCTTGTAGTGAATGGATTTCATTGGAGCACATCAAACCTTGTATTACAAATTTGTAGACCTTTGATGACCTCAATAGAAAAACCAATAGTTGATTTCAACCCCTCTAGACTCATACTCTTTAGTAGACCTTCAAAGCCCATATTACACGACTTGAACTATGAAAACCAAACCACACTAGGGTCTTCTCACCCACCATCTGATCATTGTATAGTACATGATTTATTTTCTTGTCTCGCCCTTACCCAAAAGTTTCTTTGAATCTTCTACATATCTGTAACATCCAATCTCAAAATCCAAAAAAATGGTAGGAAGTAACCGAACATGGTAAAGGGCTTTTAAATAATCATAATTAGCTTCCCTCATTTGAACACATTATTGTCAAGTTCCCTAGGGGTTATCATTTAGAGCTTTTTATTTTTACCCTATTTTTCTTTTGTTTGCTCCAATGATGGATGTCTTTATCTTGAGAGAATGCATTGTTATCACTTTTGGTTGAACTTTCCCAACCTTTTTTTAGACTTATCTTATTTGTTTATATCTATAATATGTATATAACAGTTTTTGATAGAAAAGAACAATCTTTTATCCAATGACTCACACTTCAATTCCTCTTTTATCACTTGACAATTATGAAAGTCAGGTTGAGAATATTTACAAAACCATGATCTTATTTATTATACAATGCTCTATTTCATTTGGTGTTACATTTTTTACCAATTAGGTGAAAATATAGTCATGTTACTTTGTTACCAACAACCAAAAATATTAATTAGGAAAAAAAATTACAAGATACTTTAGCAGCTTATGATTTAGTTTGTGGATTGTCTTGAGGCATTCTTTGGCAGACCTTGTTGCAATGTGGCATGTCAAGGCTGAGATTGCTCCAGTTATCCTCCTAGTGGTTGATTTTTGAGGATGGTACAAGCTTGACTCAAAAGACTCTAACAACAGCTTGTCAGAAATGATACAATACACACAAGTTTTGTTGCTTAAAGATGTAATTGTGTCATACACCCATCTACTTCCTAGGCTGCATTTATCAAAAAACCAGAAACGTCAGACTCTTCTTTACTTTAAAGGGACAAATCATAAGCACCAGGCCAATACTAAATTTCTATGGAGGATCATTTTAAAACAACTAATTTGTATTATTTTATTGATTTTGGTGATTCATATAATCTAAGATATATGTCACACACTTGAGAGATCCCATGCACCTAGCTATGAGACACTTGTACAACTTCAAGCGCAGTTGCTAAATTAGCCTCAACTTACCAAATGCTAATCAATGTTTAGGAACAAAAAAGCATGAAAGGGAACCTAGAAGCTTGAAGAATGCAAACGCATTGCCCAATACAAGGGTACGAGCTTTAATTTTCCTCTGAGCTCTCAACTCTTTGTGGTGCTTTATGCCAGTGAATTCAGCACTTTTTAGTATGAATTTAGTTTTTCCCTGTTTCCTTTTAGTCAACCACTATGTTAAGTGGACCTCTATGTGATATTGGGTTACATGGATCAATGTGTTTGATCATATTCATCTTACCTCCAAATGATAATTGTGATAGTTTTCAAATTTGCTTCTCTTCGATCATATGTTATATAGCCCATCCATATCATATATAGGTTTGATTTTTCTCCTTTTTGAGGGGATTCTTTTACACCTTAAATAGTTGCTTGTTTTTTTATTAAAAAAAAACAATTATATATCATTTGATGATTCTTTTTTCAATACCTGCATCTAAAAAAATTTCATTTGTTTAAACAATTTGGTGCAATTATGTTCAAATAAGTGAAATAAAATTTGGGAGGATCGTAGACCACAAGGATTTCTTTATTTTATTTTATTTTATTTTTTGGGGCTCCTGGTAGATCTCTTTCCTATCAATCAACTAGTAGAATATATATAGTTAATGGTATTTTGTTGGTTTTATTTCTTAGGAACTTTGAAGATATTAGTATTAGAGGGGCGCATCGGAATTTTTTCAATTGACCATTGCGTGGGGAATACAAGTTTTCTTCATATTTATGATTTGTTTGGTTTTATTGATGATGTACAGAGAGAACAATATGTTTCCAAAACTTAGAGGATAAGCATGTGTATGACCAATCATTGTTGCCATTATGGGGATCACTACTTCATGATCTTGAAATTCTTCACTGTTTGCTGCTAAATGATTTTTCTGTTTGTTACTTACGCATACTTCTGTCC
This sequence comes from Vitis cinerea var. helleri x Vitis rupestris, assembly GCA_945999865.1. Classification (NCBI taxonomy): domain Eukaryota; kingdom Viridiplantae; phylum Streptophyta; class Magnoliopsida; order Vitales; family Vitaceae; genus Vitis; species Vitis cinerea var. helleri x Vitis rupestris. The sequence continues at coordinate 17,094,811 of OX253934.1, forward strand.
ACTTGATTTTTAGCTGATTGAAGTAGCATGTAGGAGAAGGTATCTCTACATTCATGCTCAATTTGTTTCAATTGCATATTTTATTAGATTAACTAATTGGTATGAATTTTTTATCAAAACTACATACTACATTGGGCTGGGATTGATCCTTGGCCTCTTTTGGAGAGGCAAAACAAGATTTCCACTAGGCTAATCATCTCAAATATAGTTCATTTCCTCACCCCCAAAATTGAATTTTTAGATCCACCATAAATTATGCTTTGAAGAGCAAAAATCTTAAATGACCCCACCAAGAGTTGCTCTCTCTCTCTCTCTCTCTCTCTCTCTCTCTCTCTCTCTCTCTCTTACTAGGAGTCCTCGTTCATTAAATTCAGCTGATGAGGGCATCAAATACTTTAGTACTTCGGTGCTAATTCAGTGTCAAAGCAATTTGTAGACCCTCAATTTTGTCCTCCTAGTGCATGTCCTATTAGATACTTGTTCGATACTTTATAGTTAGCTCCTTGGTGGCCCATATCTACTCACGCTACTTACCTTTCTTGAGCCACCTCGGAGACTCTGGTTGAGGGATTGCCTAGCCCTTTATTGTGACCCTTGGCAGTTTTGATTTAGACTTAAGCTTTTCTTTATTCTTTTAGGATAGTTCTTAGGCATGTTTAGGCCACTTAGACAATACCCCGATCACTTTAGGACACTTAGTTCATTAAGCACTCACTTAGGCCCGTTTAAACACTTCATCGGGCTTAATTTATATATATATATATATATATAACTTTTATTAGTATTATTATTATTATTGCATGCATTCGATAATTATATTTATTTTGTTTATTCATTTTCATTTTTTACCCTTTATTTGTTCATCATTATCATTGTCATTATTATTATTATTACTATTTTTATTTTTATTTTATTTATTCACTCATTTAATAAGAAATTGCTCGAATTGTTTAGACTCCAAGATGTACAAAATAACCTTGGATTGGATGGTGGAATTATATAACCTAGTTTTTCTTTCTTTTCTCTTTCTTGGCTTTTAAAATTGTATTTCGTTTTATTATCAAGCTCATAATTTTTATCAGTTTCTTCTCTTTTCTTTTACCTTTTTAAATTTTATCTTATTCTGTTTTGCATGAGGAGAAAAATTGCATGGGATTTCTTCGGGAAGATTATGAGCAAGGCAAAGACGATTCTCCAAGCAATGAGGAAATGATTCTAGCGCATAGATTTTGGAGGGGGAGCAGTCCACTTTGGAGGTGGAAAGCAACCGCCATTCAGTTTTTTTTATTTTACTCGACTTTCATGATATCTTCCACACACGGGCTGTCATCCAGAGTGGGATCTCCACAGCCGCCAACACAAGAGGTCTCCACCGGCATACTAAAGGAGGTTTCTGAAAAGCATACAACACGCATGATCAGTTCTGAGGAATGGAGGGCTCCACAACACGGCCTGTAGCTTCTTTCCTTTTCTTTCTTTAAAAATGAGCAGCTATCACATTGAAAAGAAGGGGGCAGCCAATAAACTAGTCATCTTTCAGCACTATAGAATTGAGAAAGTAAGAATCTTCCACCTCATATTAAATAATTTTCAAATCCGGAAAGATGCAGCGTATAAGGAAATATCGTGCCTGAATGAGAGATCCTTTGGGAGGACAAAATCAGAAACCTCTTACACGGATGGTGGTGCATTCCATATTAGCAGTCATACTTTCCACACTAAAGGGGCCATCTACGCGCATTAAAAGACGAAATAAAAATTTCCCATAAGGGTGAGGCTGCCACATAAATAAGAGAAGAGAGATCCACACGGGGGGGGGGGGGGACTTTTTTTTTTGGCGAGGTTTTTTTTTTCTTTTCGAGCAGAAATCGAGATAAAAAAAAAATATTTAGAGAGGGAACAGGCAAGAGAGAATTTTCGGAGCAAGGGGTCATGATATTCCTTTTGAAATAGAGAGGAGCAGAGAGATCCACACAGAGAGGGGAGCCACCTTAACGCATCAAAGGCGGATTTTTTTTATAATACAGGTGAGTTTTTGAAATAGTTTTGATTATTTTTGTTCGTAATTCATAAGTCCATGCTAATTTTGTTTTAATCCATATGATAGTTAAAACGTGTTTGTGAGTTTAATTTAATTAGTTTTGTCTTAATTTACTCCGTAGTTTAGTTTTGTTATTGATTTTGATTTCTTAGTTTAATTAATTAATCTTTTTAGGTACAATCTAGGTTTCGATTTGGTTTATTAATTTATTCTATTCATAATTTTAATTCAATTGTTTGATTAAACCTTTAGAAAGATTGCATATTGTTTTTCCGATTTCGATTATTTTGATTTGATCCCTATTTAATTTTGATTGATTGCTTCAGATTGAAAACGTTTGAATTTTATTCATTCAGTTATTCATGTACTTGCTACTCTTTTAATTACTTGTTATTCATTCATTTATTTGTTGATAAAATTGATTTCATGTTAGAAAGTTCATTTTTTTTAGTTTATTCTGATTTAGTTTGATTCATCTATTTAGTTCAAATACATTTATAGTTTTGATTCATTGATAAAAGTGATTCTATGTTTGAAAGTTTGCGTTTTTAGGTTGCTTTAATTTAATTTGATTCATTATATTTAGTTTAGATATTTGTTATAGTTTAGTTCATTAATGAAATTGATCCCATGTTTGAAAGTTTCAGTTTTTAGTTTGCTTTGATTTAATAATTTATACTCATTATTTTAGGTGTTTGTTTTATAGTTTTAGTTCATTAATGAAATTGATCCCATGTTTGAAAGTTTCAGTTTTTAGTTTGCTTTGATTTAATAATTTATACTCATTATTTTAGGTGTTTGTTTTATAGTTTTAGTTTATTAATAAAATTGATCCCATGTTTGGAAGTTCATATTTTTAGTATTCTTTGATTTAATTTGGTTCATTTTAATTAGGTTATGTGTTTTTATAATTTTATTTATTTATTGATAAAATTGATTCTTTATTTAAAAGTTCATGTTTTTAGTTTAATTTAGTCAAACTCGTTTTAATTAGTTTAGGTACTTCTATAATTTTAGTTCCTTACCTGAATTGATCCCTTTTTAGTTTTTATTTCAAAATCATTAATGTTAGATCCTGATCACCCTCATCTTAACTTATTGCTTTTAAAATCCTAGCGGTTATTTCATGAATTGATACTCCGTTTGTTTGTCTAATTTAGAATGCCTTGCCTGTGATAATTGATGATTCTGTATATTTTGATCACTTTTGCTATGCTAATTAGATAACGAGCATGCTAGGATTTCTATATTTTATTATTTATTATCTAATCCCTTACAACTTAAGGAAGTACGTTACAAATTATCTATGCTATCTAGGTATGTCCTCTATCACCTACTTTCTGAATTATGTGAATATGCTTGTCATTGTGAAATAAAGCTTATGTCTAATTGATTCGCATGGGATACCCAGTCGGGTCATTTAATCAAAAACATTTATAAAACCTATGACCTCATACTAGTGTAGCAAAGCTACTATAGTATAGTGGCTCTAGGGTCGAACTCTGGGATGGGTTTTCATTCTACCAGTGATATACTCATGATTAGAAATTAAATTTAATGATTTCCTTTATCAAAAACTTAAAGCTTAAAAAGAAAATAAAATTTTTTTTGAAAGTATTTGAAACTAAATTAAGATAAACTAATTAAAAATGGAAGAAAGAAAGTTTCTCAGAGCTAAGGATTGCTAGGATCAAGTTTAAAATGCAAAGTGGAAAATTCCGGATTTTTCTCCTCGCATTGGGGATTTAACCTATAGTTATTTCCCGAACCGGTGTAGGTTTGACAATGAAGATTTAATCCATAAAAATCAATAGAAATGGTAGTCAAGGTCCATTAATGGCTTTAGACACTATATAGGTCTTCACCTTGAACCACTTTCCAATGGCTCGTACATGATAACTAATGGACTAATATGGATCTAGCAATAAGCATCCATAAAGACCTGAAGCTTACCATGTATTGGCCATTCAAAGTGATTCTAAGGGATTTAAAGCAAAACTTTGGATTAAAAAGCCATTTATGAACTTCAACTACCTGAATTTATGCACGAGCATTTTCCAACTTTTCATCTGGACTTTTCACCTAGCTTCCTTCACTCCAAGAAACCAAGAGTTTAGCCTCTCATCCTCTGAGAAAACATCCTCAGAGGTTGTTTGGCTTCCAAGAAAGAGAAAATAGTAACGAGAAAATAGAAAATAAGAGTGCTCTGTATATTGCTAAGTGTTAAGCTTAACACCCGTGTTCCATGTCTTCAAGAGGTGATTTCCACCCCTTATATAGTTTTTACAAAAGCAAAGCTTTTCATTGGCTTGCTACAAGGAGAAGAAAGGAAATTACATCAAAAGAAACTTAAGAAAATATCTAAAGTGGAGTCGGCAAAAACAGAGGAGATTTCGCACAGGTGTGCGAAATTCGCACACCATTCAGAAGGTGTGCGAAATTTTCGCACACCTGGAGCAGTTTTCTTCCGAAGGTCATAACTTCCTTGTTTCAGCTCCAAATCGTGCACGGTTTGAAGCGTTGGATTCTTGACTTCTTGAGCTTTGAAACGGTATATAGTATATAAAAAATGGACTTCGGGAAGTGCTCCAAAAGTGCCCAAGAACACTGCAGCTGTTGTCCTCAGATTTCCTCCTTGCTTCTCTTTTGATTTTCTTTGCTTCTCTTTACTTTTCTTCTTTGGTTGGCTTGTCTTAATGATCCAAAAAGATGTCAAAACACTAAAACTAGCCACAAATATGATTAGAAGTCATTGCTAGGTCCTTAACATGCCAATTGGAATAAAGGTGAAGAATTACTACACAAAAGTGCTTAAAACATAATGACTTAAAGGTGTAAAATGACACTTTTGGGTAGTAATCACTCCCCCCAACTGACACATTGCTCGTCCCTGAGCAATGAAGGAGAGAAAAAGAAAGAAAAATAGATAATAATAATTCACAAAATCATGTTGATCACTCCAAAAAATAATCAAGTGGCATGATTGGATCAAACTCTCACATGGCAAGTCAAAGATATAAAACTCAATCATCAACAAGAGTTATCAAATAACTTACCAATCACAACTTGCAAAGAGTGGGCATTATGCAAATTTGAGTATCAAAATAATTTCCACTCCCAAAGGATCAATACTTAATCTTCCACAAAAATCTAAGTGTTAAGGTGCTTAGCTTCCAGTTATAGTATGTCAAACTATATTCTCCCCCCAACTAAGGCTTTTCTCTAACTTTAGCAACACTAACTCATATATAAAAGGCTAAGAACGCACCCTTTTTTTTTTTTTTTTAATATACTTCACCCATCCACCCATGTAACGAGCATTGAGGTTAGTGACTCCCAACCAATGAAGGCTTAGGGCACCAGGTTTCAAAGATTTTCACCATATACCCCTCAGACCTTGCTCGGGTTTCAAAGCAAGTGAAGCAAAAATTATTTTCATAAGACACATTGGTCTTTTATAAGGTGTCCCAACACTAATAGAATGAAGTCAATGGCACCAAGTCGAAAATTTCCTAAGTTTAGGGAGTGAAAAAGTTTTCCATCTTATAACTGGAATCTAATGTGTTCAGTGTGTGAAAAGATTAGAGTGGAGGACTTAAGATTGAAAACAAAAGGAGCTTCAACAATTTATCAACTTTAATAAGCATAATACAAACTTTGAGACTATGGCAATAAGATAAGAATTTAATTTCTCCCATTTACTTTTGAGAATTTATCTTTGAGAAAACAAAGAGAGTTTGCAAAAAATTTTGTTAGCAATTTAATTTAACCAACAATTCAACAACTTACTTCCTCAATTCTCCCCCCAACTAGGACGAACATTGTCCCCAATGTTCCAAAAACAACCGATAAAATAAGGGAGGAAGTGATACCTCCTGATAGTAAAGGACTCTGAATGAACAGGAGAAACCACATGCTTCAAAAGAAAAGAAAAATCATAAGTGTACTGAATAGAGGAAATAAAATGGAAGCTAAAATACACAAAAAGAGAAGATGTCTATATAAACTGAGAGAGTACAATATACAAAATAAACATGGAGTACATCCAATCCTAGTATAACAGTGGTCCAAAATATATAAGACATCTAAACATGTAGCATATAGATACAAAAAAGGAGAGGAGTGATCGTATGATCAAGTGGTAGGCTCCTCTGGTGGATAGGAGGGGTCCTCCGCGGCAAGTGTGGAAGGAACCTCTATAGGTGGAACTGATGATGAAAGACCGAGATGCTGCTGAATCTCTCGGAGAATGAGAGTCTGCTGGTCCTACTGAAGCTGGAAGTGGTCCATGCGCTCCATAATGGCTGTTTGAGTAGTGGTCAAAGTCTGGAAAGAAGCGAGCAAAGCACGATACTCGGCACCAGGGATAGTAATGGACGACTCTAATGTAGGAGGAACAACAGGTGGGGCATCAGAGGATGTGGCCTCTGGTACTGGCTGTGGAGGCTCTAAAGTGGGTGGAGCAGGAGGGACTTCCCTTGGCTCGGGAAGTTCTGGGAACTGGCGATGGAGCCATATCTGAGCCCATTGGTCAAGAGAGAAGCTCTCTCGACAATGGCGGCGAGGCTCAGAATGAGGGTCGGCAAGAAAACCCATATGCGCCAAAACATGGCATAGCAGCCGAGGGAAAAGTAAAGGAATGGAGTCTGCCCTCGCAAGATGCCGCCTATGCACCTTCTCCTCAAAATGGAGGAGAGCGGCCATAATCAAATGATGAGGGGCAAAGTAGTAGCCCTCATAGATACGAAATAATGCCTCCAAAATGGCCCCTCGCCTCTGCACTTTATGCTGAAGAGGAAAAAGATTGGCGCGAAGCACCACATCGACTAAGAGCATCTTTGGTGGGAGCTCTCTCCTCAAAATGGTCATCTGGGAAGATGTCCCTCGAGATAGGCTACGAACCATGTCCCACTCAGAAAGTGGGGCCCAGTGTCTAAATGCAGCGGGATCTGCCGGTGCATAAGGGGTATGGAAAGCATCGGCAATCTGAGCAGCCCCCAGAATACCCTGACGTCCATCAATGGTAAAAAGGATCGAGGCTGGTATCGGGACGCCACGAGTAGTCATAGACTGGTAAAAGTCTAATGCTACTCGAGGATAAAAGAATTGGGGCGGAGTCATAAAGGGTACAAGATGGTACCTCTCAAGTAGACGATATGAATCTCGTAACTCATGCCGCTGTCGCATCAGAGAATGATCGAAATAGGTCTCGACATGAAAGTCTCTCGATCGGCAATCGGAGTTGCCCTCAATGGGCGAGTTGGGTCTAGGGCGCCTGGCAGAAGAAGGCTGAGGTGCTCTGGATGACTCTCCTGGCTCTGTAGTCTTCGCTTTCTTTAAAGGAGGACTCCGAGGTGGAATTTGTGTAAGGGCCACAGACGTGGCGGATGCTCTCCTCGTATAGTATCTGCTATGAGGTGTCGAATCAAGTAAAAGTGAGGGCGCATCAAGTGGGGCCCGCACAGGGGCGGCTCTCTGACTGCTCTGGGAAGCTGAAGTAGATCCTCCTCGGGTCTTGGGCATGATGAAATGATGAAAGGAGGCTTAGAAGCTTGGATTTATGGAAGGTAAGGGTGGAGAAGCTAAAATTTTCGCACAGGGGGGGGGGGGGGTGTGCGAAATTTGCACAGGGCACTATTCACCACGCGGCTAAAGAGTGATGGTTATTTTGAAATGGTGAGAATTTATGGCTTTTGAGGATGGGAATTGGTGGCTTAGGTAAGAAAAGGATTTTTCATGGTGAATGGGCTTGGAATTTGGAGCTTTTCAAGTGGAAAATTGGAGAATTGGAGCTCCCATGGCCGGCGGCAATGAATTTCTTTTGAAGAAATTAAGGCTTGGATGCTTATGGTTTGGGCTTTGGATTAGCATGAACAAGGTTTGGATGGGATTATGGAAGTTTTTAGAGTGTTGGGTGATGAATTGGAAGGATTTTGATGGTGGAGGAGGATGGAATTACCGAATTTGGAAGATGATGAATAGTGATTGCCGCGGGAATGGAGTGGAATATTGGAGATGGGCTGCTTTGGTGGTGTTGATGGTGATGATTGATGAAGAAAAGGGGTTTTATGGATGGCAATTGGTGAACGGAAGGGAGGTTTTGAGAGAATTGAAGAAGGAGCTTGAAGTTTTAAGTGGAGAATGAAAGCTTTTAAAGAGAAAAAATGAGTTTCGCACACCTTAAAATGGTGTGCGAAAATTTCGCATACCTGTAATTCTCCAAGACAGAGAGCGTGGTTTTGAAAATTGGCGCAAAAACAAATTCGCATCGGGTTCGTACCAGGTTCGCATACCTGTGAAATTCGCACAGGGGGACAGAGAGTATGCAATTTTGAAAAGTGGAGCAAAAATGAATTCGCAGCGGGTAGGGGAGGTGTGCGAAATTCGCACACCTAAAAAGGGAGTGTGCGAAATTTGCTGAAACTTGATTTTTCCTCCCCTGTTTTCCCCTGTTTCCACCAAGACTCCATTCTTCAAGCCTTCCTACCTACATGTTAACACAAAAAACACAATTCAAACCATATTAGAATGAATTTAACATCAAAAATAGAAATCAAAACATGCATAAATACAAGAAAACACTAAGTTAAACTAAAATCAACTTAAAAGAAAACAAAAAGAGGATGAACTTTTTAGTCTTTGGGGAGACTAAGTTCACCCATGAACCAAGTGTTCTCATGCTAGAGGTGGATCAAGGAGGATGAATTCCTCCTTGTCTCGGGAAAAAGATTCGATATAAGGCTTGAGACGATGCCCATTCACTTTGAAAGTTCGAGTGCTATTTAAGTTGAATAGTTCCACTACTCCGTTTGGTTGCACTCCATGAATTGTGAAAGGACCCGTCCATCTTGATTTCAATTTTCCCGGAAAAAGATGAAGCTTAGAGTCATAAAGCAAGACTCTTTGCCCCTTGGCAAAATTCTTTTGGTTTACCAATTGATCATGCCATTTCTTCAACCTCTCCTTTGCAATTTTTGAATTGAGGTAAGCATCATTCCTCATTTCCTTTAACTCATTCAAATCTAAACATCTTTTCAACTCGGCTCTTGTCAAATCCATGTTGAGCTTCTTGATTGCCTACCATGCTTTATATTCAATCTCCACTGGAAGATGGCACGCTTTGCCATAAACAAGGCGATAAGGAGACATTCCAAGGATGGTCTTATAAGCGGTCCTATACGCCCATAAGGAATCTATGAGCTTAATAGACCAATCCTTCCTATTAACATTCACCACCTTCATCAATATATTCTTGATCTCCCAGTTGGCTAACTCAACTTGGCCACTTGTTTGGGGGTGATAGGGTGTAGCTACCTTGTGCTTAACCCCATATTTGGCTAGAAGAGCCTCAAAAGGTTTATTGCAAAAGTGGGTTCCTCCATCACTTATAATGGCCTTAGGGACTCCAAATCTTGCAAAGATGTTGTCCTTGAGGAATTTAAGAACCACCTTGTGATCATTGCTCCTACATGGGATTGCTTCCACCCACTTAGAGACATAATCCACTCCCACCAAAATGTAGGAATGTCCAAATGACATTGGAAATGGTCCCATGAAATCAATCCCCCAAACATCAAAGACATCAACTATCAAGATGGGATTCAAGGGCATCATATTTCGGCGTGTAAGCTTACCAAGCCTTTGACACCAATCACATCCCTTGCACATAGAGTGGGCATCCTTGAAAAGAGAGGGCCACCAAAACCCTGATTGGATCACTTTCATAGCTATTTTCTGGGAGGCAAAGTGACCTCCACATGCACTATCATGGCAATGGGAAAGAATTCCCGGTTGCTCTTGTTCAGGAACACATTTCCTTATGATTTGATCCGCACAATATTTGAAGAGAAAAGGCTCCTCCCAATAGTAAGCATGGATCTTAGCAAAGAAATGCCTCTTGTCTTGGGCACTCCACTCGCTTGGAACTTCCCCAGTAACCAAGTAATTCGCAATGTGAGAATACCATGGGGCTACATCTATTGACATGAGAGATTCCTCAGGGAAGTCATCATTGATAGGCAGACCATGTGAGTCATGTGCTATCACAAGTCTTGACAAATGGTCAGCTACCACATTTTCTACTCCCTTTTTATCTCGGATTTGGAGATTAAATTCTTGGAGCAAAAGGATCCATCTTATCAATCTTGCCTTGGCATCTTGCTTGGTTAGCAAGTACTTCAAAGCGGAATGGTCAGTGAACACCACTATAGAGGACCCTACCAAATAGGCACGAAACTTATCCAAGGCAAAAACTACTACCAACAACTCCTTCTCAGTAGTTGTGTAGTTCCTTTGAGCCTCGTTCAAAGTCTTGCTCGCGTAATAAATCACATAGGGCTTTCCATCCTCTCTTTGCCCTAAAACAGCCCCCATAGCAACATCACTTGCATCACACATTACCTCAAAAGGTAATTTCCAATTTGGGGCTCTCACTATTGGTGCGGTTGTGAGGAATTTGGCATCCTTTACCAAAAGTTCACAAAGAGGCTTTGAGATTTTTGAGAAATCCTTAATGAACCTCCTATAGAACCCGGCATGTCCTAGGAATTATCTAATTCCTTTAACATTTGTGGGAGGTGGTAACTTAACAATTAGCTCCACCTTTGCCTTATCTACCTCAATGCCATTTTTGGAGATTACATGTCCTAAGACAATGCCTTGTTGTATCATAAAATGGCACTTCTCCCAATTTAGCACTAGGTCTTTCTCAATACATCTATGGAGAACTGCTTCTAAGTGTAATAAACACTCCTCAAAAGAACTTCCATAAACAGTGATGTCATCCATGAAGACTTCCATGATGCGTTCTACCATATCACTGAAGATGCTTAGCATACATCTTTGGAAAGTTGCAGGAGCATTACATAAACCAAATGGCATTCTCCTATACGCAAAAGTACCAAAGGGGCATGTAAAAGTTGTCTTTTCTTGATCTTCCAAATCAATCTCTATTTGGAAGTACCCCGAGTACCCATCTAAAAAACAGTAGAAAGGATGTCCTGAGACTCTCTCAAGGACTTGGTCCATGAAAGGCAATGGGAAATGGTCCTTCCTAGTCACTGAATTCAACCTCCTATAGTCTATACACACCCTCCATCCTGAGGTAGGACGTGTAGAGACTTCCTCCCCTTTTTCATTTTGGATCACAGTGATACCAGATTTCTTTGGAACTACTTGGGTGGGGCTCACCCACAAGCTATCAGAAATGGGATATATGATCCCTGCTTGTAGTAGCTTCAGAACTTCACCCCTCACCACCTCTTGCATGTGAGGGTTCAACCTCCTTTGGGGCTGTCTCACTGGTTTTGCATCTTCCTCCATGTAAATATGGTGGGTGCACAGAGGACTAATCCCCTTCAGATCAGAAATTTGCCATCCAATGGCTTTCTTGCATTTTCTGAGGACTCCCAAAAGACTATCCTCTTGATCACTTGTGAGATTTGAAGAGACCACCACTGGACATTTCTCATCTTCCTCTAAATATGCATACTTCAAATTAACAGGAAGGGGCTTCAAGACAAGCTTTGGAGGATCCTCCATAGCTGCTCCTTGTGAGTCGTCCTTATTGAACAGTGGTAAGATCTCTTCCCGTCTCTTCCATGGAGACATGGTAGCTAGCACATCAGAGGGTTCAGGTAACCCTTCTTCAAGCACTTCAAGGCTTTCATTCAAGGTCTCTTCTAAGCTCTTGTCACAATGCTCTTCAACCAAGGTGTTGATCAGGCACACCTCTTCCAATCCTTCATCCTCTTCTGGGTGAAGATGCCTCTTGCAAAGATGGAATATGTTTAACTCCAAATTCATGTTTCCAAATGTGAGCTACATCACCCCATTTCTACAATTGATGACGGCATTGGAGGTAGCCAGGAAAGGTCTCCCAAGGATGATTGGCACATAATTGGCTTCCATAACAGTGGGATCGGTATCAAGCACAACAAAATCCACGGGATAGTAGAATTTGTCCACTTGCACTAGAACATCCTCTATCACCCCTTTTGGGATTTTGACAGATCTATCAGCTAAGGAGAGAGTGATGGTTGTGGGCTTCAATCCTCCAAGTCCCAGTTGCTTGTACACAGAGTATGGGAGCAAATTCACACTTGCCTCCAAGTCTAGCAAAGCTTTCTCCACAAGTGTCCCTCCAATGTTGACTGCAATGGTGGGGCAACCCGGATCTTTATACTTGACTGGAGACTTACTCTGAATGATAGCACTTACTTGCTCAGTGAGAAATGCATTCTTTGTCACATGTAGCCCTCTCTTGACCGTGCACAAATCCTTCAGAAACTTTGCATATGTGGGGACTTGCTTGATCATATCAAGTAAGGGTATGTTCACCTTCACTTGTCTCAAGACTTCAAGAATTTCTGGTGAATTCTTGATTTCCTTCTTTCCATGTAAAGCTTCAGGAAAAGGGGGAGGCATATGTTTCTTCATCATATCTTCTTTAATCACTATCCTTGGCTCTTCTTCAATGCTTGATTTGGATGCACTTTTCTTCCCACTCTTCTCTTCTTGGTTATTGCTCCCTTTAACCAAGGTCTTCTTTGACAAAGGTTCTTCATCTTGCCTCACCTTAGGCAAGGGTTGATCAACCTCCTTTCCACTCCTCAATGTGATCACGGCTTTGACCTCCCTCAACTTTGAAGAATCCCCCTCTTGGGTTTCAACTTCATGAACACCCTTGGGATTTTGGCTTGGTTGAGAGGGGAACTTTCTTTTCTCATTCACTGTGTTGAGGTTGGTAAGCCTAGAGATGGAGTATTGAATGTTATCTATCTTCTGATATAGATCATTTTGCATCCCATCCATTCTCTTATTTAGAGAACTCTCAACATTCTCAATCTTTTGATGCAATTGGGAGTTGATTGCCCTTTGTTCACCCACAAAGTCACTCATGACTTTGCTTAGGTTTGCCATGGCTTGCTCCACTGAAGAGGTTTGTTGAGGTGCTTGAGTTTGGGCTTGTGGTTGGTATGGAGGTGGTCTTGGTCTCCAAGAAAAATTTGGATGGTTTCTCCAGCTTGAATTATAGGTGTTTCCATAAGGTGCATTGTTGTTAGGCCTAAATTGCCCCACAACATTAGCTTGATCACCTAACATCTCCCTCACAGCTGGCATGGTTGGGCACTCATCTACCACATGGTCACATGATTGGCAAATGGTGCATGGCATGGCATGGGCTTGAGTCTCGGAAATGGCTTGAACTTCATGCATCTTTTTCAACTCAAGTTCTTCCAACCTCCTTGCTATTGTTGCCACCTTAGCTTTCATGTCCATGTCTTCACTTAACATGTACATTCCACCCTTTGGATTCATAGGAGCTTTCACCCTTCCCAATTCCTTTGAGTTGGGCTCATCCCATCCTTTTGTTACCTCAGATACATAACTTAAAAAATCCATGGCTTCTTCCGGATTCTTACTCATAAAGTCTCCCCCACACATGGTTTCAAGAATTTGCTTCATGGAGGAAGACATTCCATCATAGAAATAGCTCACCAAGAGCCATGTATCAAAGCCATGATGAGGACAAGCATTGATAGCCTCCATATACCTTTCCCAACATTCATGGAATTTCTCATTTTCTTTAGCAGAAAAGTTTGAGATTTGCCTCTTCAACCCATTGGTTCTATGGGTGGGGAAAAATTTCTTCAAAAACTCGGCCTGAAGATCAACCCAATTCCTTATGCTCCTTGGCCTTAAAGAATTAAGCTATACTTTTGCCTTGTCCTTCAAAGTGAAAGGGAATAGCTTGAGTCTCATCAAGTCTATTGAAGCTCCTCCCTCTCTAAAGGTATTGCACACCTCCTCAAACTCCTTGATGTGGGCATATGGATTCTCACTCTCCATTCCATGGAAATTTGGTAGAAGGGGCACAATATGGGGCCTTATAATCAGCTGCTCAAGAGGAGGTATTATGCATGAGGGTGCACTCATCCTTGGTGGGTGCATTCTATCCCTCATGGATAGATATGCGTTTGGATTACCCCCCCCCCCCCTTGACCTTGTTGAGAATTCTGATCCTCTTGTGGAGGGTCCATGATGTTTACACAGATATTCAACTCTGTGTCTTGAGGATTCTCAATCCTTACTAATCTTCCCTCTTGGTCCCGAATCCAATAGGGCATGCACAAATCTCTACTTACCTGAAAACAAAACAAAAACAACAAAAACAAAAGAAAACTAGAAGAAAGTTAAGGTTAGAAAGAAAACAAAAGAAATTCTAAAATAAAGGAAATAAAGTTAGTGAAAAAGGAATTCACCAAACTTGTGATGAAAATCACAAGTAGCCTCTAAAAGGTTGTATCACTGTATTGTGGCACCATCCCCGGCAACGGCGCCATTTTGATTCGCATGGGATACCCAGTCGGGTCATTTAATCAAAAACATTTATAAAACCTATGACCTCATACTAGTGTAGCAAAGCTACTATAGTATAGTGGCTCTAGGGTCGAACTCTGGGATGGGTTTTCATTTTACCAGTGATATACTCATGATTAGAAATTAAATTTAATGATTTCCTTTATCAAAAACTTAAAGCTTAAAAAGAAAATAAAATTTGTTTTGAAAGTATTTGAAACTAAGTTAACATAAACTAATTAAAAATGGAAGAAAGAAAGTTTCTCGGAGCTAAGGATTGCTAGGATCAAGTTTAAAATGCAAAATGGAAAATTCCGGATTTTTCTCCTCGCATTGGGGATTTAACCTATAGTTATTTCCCGAACCGGTGTAGGTTTGACAATGAAGATTTAATCCATAAAAATCAATAGAAATGGTAGTCAAGGTCCATTAATGGCTTTAGACACTATATAGGTCTTCACCTTGAACCACTTTCCAATGGCTCGTACATGATAACTAATGGACTAATATGGATCTAGCAATAAGCATCCATAAAGACCTGAAGCTTACCATGTATTGGCCATTCAAAGTGATTCTAAGGGATTTAAAGCAAAACTTTGGATTAAAAAGCCATTTATGAACTTCAACTACCTGAATTTAATGCACGAGCATTTTCCAACTTTTCATCTAGCTTCCTTCACTCCAAGAAACCAAGAGTTTAGCCTCTCATCCTCTGAGAAAACATCCTCAGAGGTTGTTTGGCTTCCAAGAAAGAGAAAATAGGAACGAGAAAATAGAAAATAAGAGTGCTCTGTATATTGCTAAGTGTTAAGCTTAACACCCGTGTTCCATGTCTTCAAGAGGTGATTTCCACCCCTTATATAGTTTTTACAAAAGCAAAGCTTTTCATTGGCTTGCTACAAGGAGAAGAAAGGAAATTACATCAAAAGAAACTTAAGAAAATATCTAAAGTGGAGTCGGCAAAAACAGAGAAGATTTCGCATAGGTGTGTGAAATTCGCACACCATTCAGAGGAGATTTCGCACAGGTGTGCGAAATTCGCACACCATTCAGAAGGTGTGCGAAATTTTCGCACACCTGGAGCAGTTTTCTTCCGAAGGTCATAACTTCCTTGTTTCAGCTCCAAATCGTGCACGGTTTGAAGCGTTGGATTCTTGACTTCTTGAGCTTTGAAACAGTATATAGTATGTAAAAAATGGACTTCGGGAAGTGCTCCAAAAGTGCCCAAGAACACTGCAGCTGCTGTCCTCAGATTTCCTCCTTGCTTCTCTTTTGATTTTCTTTGCTTCTCTTTGCTTTTCTTCTTTGGTTGGCTTGTATTAATGATCCAAAAAGATGTCAAAACACTAAAACTAGCCACAAATATGATTAGAAGTCATTGCTAGGTCCTTAACATGCCAATTGGAATAAAGGTGAAGAATTACTACACAAAAGTGCTTAAAACATAATGACTTAAAGGTGTAAAATGGCACTTTTGGGTAGTAATCACTAATAATGCTTGAGTGTTCTGATATACATGTTTCATTGTTTGATTATTTCTAATAAAACACATGCTGGATGATATATTGTTTAAATTAACCATCGATGTTTTATGATAGCACTTGAGAAGCGGTCCGGGTACGCATCCTAACCTTCCTTTATTATGATTTGATCTTGTTTGACATGCTATTTTTTGGAACCACCTAGCCTACTTAGGTATCCATAATTAATCGATTAATTGCTACATTCCCCTTAACTTAGTTAGTAGAGACCTTTATAGGGCTTAGAGGAGTGCTACCTTTTAAAGGTACCTTCCCAATAGGTAACCTGATCCCCGGACTTAGAATCGGGTTTTTCAAAGACATGCTTTTTCCAAAAATTATGGAGTCACATTTTAGGGTTTTTCTTTCTTGTTTTATTTTCCCTTTAAAATAAAAAAATAAAATAAGTGGCGACTCCAACTTTTTCCAAAAATTAATTTTTCACTAATAAAAAGCGAGTCTTGCCGATCGAGTGGGGACGCACGTGAAAAATGCGGGTCCACACAATTACTTGTCATGCAATTAAAATTGTGAAGTGCAAGTATGATTTGTCACGGAAGTTCGGTTTGGTGAGATAAAAGATAAAGACAACACACACCAAAGAAAAACAATCACACGCACAAGACAGTATTTACATGGTTCGGCAATATGCCTACGTCCATGGAGTTACAGGGATATCGCTATTATCAAGGAAGAATACATAGTACAACTTGCGACTACAATATTTTCTCTCTATATAAAACACAGCAACCACACCACACTAAAAAACCCTAATTACAAAAGGCGGTTCCATAATGGGTTAAACGGGCCTATCGGCCTAAGTGTAGACCCTCAATTTTGTCCCTTTTAGCACATGTTTTAAAGTCCATTACCAGTACTTTACAGTAATCTCTTGGTAGCCCATAGCTACTCATGCTACTTACCTTTCTTGAGCCACCTCGGAGACTTTAGTTGAGGGGTTTACCCAGCTCCACATTATGACCTTGGCTGCCCTTCAAGTTTAGATTAGGCTTGACTTAAGTGCACTTTAGGTTAGACTTAGTTAAGCCCACCTAGTCTCACCCTAGGCCTACTTAGGTACACCTAGCCCACTTAAGTCCACCTTGACCCACTTAGGTCCACCTTGACCCATTTAGGTCCACCTTGACCCACTTAGATTTACCTAAGCTCACTTAGGTCCACTTTAACCCACTTAGACTCACCTAAGCTCATTTAGGCACATCTAGGCCCACTTTGGTTTGCTAGGTCCACTTAGGCATCCTGGCCCACCTATGTTACCTTTTAGATAACTCCTGTATGACTTGCATAGTTCGCATGATTTGTATTTCTTAACACTTGCATGAGCTTGATTTCTTATTCATTTATCCATTTATTTATTTAGTTATTTATTTATTATATTTGTTTAGCTATTTGTTTATTGTTATCTATTTATTTGTTTTTACAAGATTGCATGTGATCAATTATCTTATCTCTTTTTATGATTACTATTATTATTACTATTAAATGTTTTTTACTAATATGTACGTTAATAAATTTTTTTAGTAAGTTATTTTGTATTTTATTTTATTTTATTTGGTCATTTTCTTAAAGTGCTTTTAATATATTTTTTGGTAAGTTAAGTTTTTTAATATATATATATATATATATATATATATATATATATATATATATATATATTTGTTTATACCAATTTGATAAGTTATTATTATTATTATTACCTTTAAAAAGGTTTGTTAATATTTTTTTTATTTTTGAATTATGATGTATATAAAATAGAAAAGAACTTTCCATAAAAGTTAAAATACCACTTTGCAATTAAAACATCACTTTCCATATATCCACGTACATATCCCAAAAAGGAATAGAAGAAGGGCATCCAAACGGTGGGACTTTTTCTTGGAGGAAGGAGACTTTTTCTTTGAGGGGAGATCAACACACGCAAGAGTTTTTTGGGAGGAGCGGTAGAGGACTTGAAAGACTAATTGGGCTGCCATTTTGACACATCAAGAGAGTATTTTTTCGATACAATACAGGTTAGTTTTCGATTTTTTATACAATATTTCTTTTTTTTAGTTTGGGTTTTAGTTGATTGGTTTAATTAATTGTTTTTGATAAATTCTTTTAAATCTCGATTTCGAACAATCTTTTATTTTTCTTAGATTAAATGTCTCTCTTTTATGATTGCAATTCATTAGTTCTATGCTAGTTTATTTTAATCTACATGAAAGTTTAAATAAAGTTTATATGTTTAGTTTAATTTTAGTTTATTTTTAATTTGAATGAGTTATTGATCTTAAATCTATTAGTTTAATTGGTCTTGTAAGGTAAAGTTTATATTTTTAATTCCGATTAGTTTAAATTTTAGTTTATTTTTAATTTGAATGAGTTATTGATCTTAAATTTATTAGTTTAATTCGACTTGTAAGGTAAAGTTTATATTTTTAATTCCGATTAGTTTAAATTCTAGTTTATTTTTAATTTGAATGAGTTATTGATCTTAAATCTATTAGTTTAATTCGACTTGTAAGGTAAAGTTTATATTTTTAATTCTGATTAGATTAAATTCTAGTTTATTTTTAATTTGAATGAGTTATTGGTCTTAAATCTATTAGTTTAATTCGACTTGTAAGGTAAAGTTTGTATTTTTAATTCCGATTAGTTTAAATTCTAGTTTATTTTTTAATTTGAATGAGTTATTGATCTTAAATCTATTAGTTTAATTCGACTTGTAAGGTAAAGTTTATATTTTTAATTCCGATTAGTTTAAATTCTAGTTTATTTTTAATTTGAATGAGTTATTAATCTTAAATCTATTAGTTTAATTGGACTTGTAAGGTAAAGTTTATATTTTTAATTCCGATTAGTTTAAATTTTAGTTTATTTTAATTTGAATGAGTTATTAATCTTAAATCTATTAGTTTAATTGGTCTTGTAAGGTAAAGTTTATATTTTTAATTCCAATTAGTTTAAATTTTAGTGTATTTTTAATTTAAATGAGTTATTGATCTTAAATCTATTAGTTTAATTAGACTTGTAAGGTAAAGTTTATATTTTTAATTTTGATTAGTTTAAATTCTAGTTTATTTTTAATTTGAATGAGTTATTGATCTTAAATCTATTAGTTTAATTGGACTTGTAAGGTAAAGTTTATATTTTAATTCCGATTAGTTTAAATTCTAGTTTGTTTTTAATTTGAATGAGTTATTGATCTTAAATCTATTAGTTTAATTCGACTTGTAAGGTAAAGTTTATATTTTTAATTCCGATTAGTTTAAATTCTAGTTTATTTTTAATTTGAATGAGTTATTGATCTTAAATCTATTAGTTTAATTCGACTTGTAAGGTACAATTTACATTTTTATTTCCAATTAGTTTAAATTCTAGTTTATTTTTAATTTGAATGAGTTATTGATCTTAAATCTATTAGTTTAATTGGTCTTGTAAGGTAAAGTTTATATTTTTAATTCCTATTAGTTTAAATTTTAGTTTATTTTTAATTTGAATGAGTTATTGATCTTAAATCTATTAGTTTAATTCGACTTGTAAGGTAAAGTTTATATTTTTAATTCCGATTAGTTTAAATTCTAGTTTATTTTTAATTTGAATGAATTATTGATCTTAAATCTATTAGTTTAATTGGACTTGTAAGGTAAAGTTTATATTTTTAATTCCGATTAGTTTAAATTCTAGTTTATTTTTAATTTGAATGAGTTATTGATCTTAAATCTATTAGTTTAATTGGACTTGTAAGGTAAAGTTTATATTTTTAATTCCGATTAGTTTAAATTCTAGTTTATTTTTAATTTGAATGAGTTATTGATCTTAATTCTCTAGTTTAATTGATCTTGTGAGGTAAAGTTTACATTTTTAATTCCAATTAGTTTAATTTTAGTTATTCATGTGTTTCTTGAAATCTAAATGTTAGTTTTTGGATGATAATTTTGTTAGTTTGTTTGATTAGGAAGTCATAAATTTGTTGCCTTAGTGATTGTTGGTCAAATCTTTTTTGAGGGCCCTGGAAATCCATGAAGGTTGGCCTTTACTCTCACCACTTTAATTGACAAGATTTCCTAAAATCTTTATTTCGTGATCTTTGTTTCCTTTTTTTTTTATTGATATGTTGTTTTCTATTTTTGTTATTTTAAAAATTAATTTCCTTTGTTTTAAAACAAAACTCTTTTTCTCAAAAAAAAAAAAAAAAAAAAAACCCTTTTAAGAAATTTAAAAAAAAATTCATTTAAAGCCCTTAAAATCAAAATCTCTTTTCTTCTTTAAAAAAATAATATGCAACCGCATCTTAATCGGTTCACATCCTTTTCAAATTTCAACAAAAATTTTGGTTTTGAACAAAGCGCGAATCAAAGCTTGTGGTCCCAAATAAATGGGATAATTTTAGGCTAAATTCGTGTATATTAATTTGGGGAATTGGTGAAACCCCTACATAAGAAAATATTTTCAAAATTTATTTTTATTACCACCCTGCTATTTATTGTAATCATATTTACATTTTTCTTTTTTGGAATTGTATACAAGATATGTATGATAACTAATTATTCCGAATTCTGATAATTTTTTCTAATTAATTAGATAAGCAAGCTAGGATTTATTACTTATTATTTATTATCTAACCCTCATGCCTTGAGGAACCGCATTAGGAGTTATATATGCTATCCAGGTACATTCCCAATATTTCATGAATATGCATGTCATTGCCCTTATTTGATGCCATACTTGATTGTCTCGATGCTTGTTTGATCGTCCTTGATAAAATGCATGTCGTGTGTCATATTTTTGAATTAACCATTGATGTTTTGTGATAGTGCTTAAGAAGTAGTTCAGGTACGCACCCTAACTCTCATTTATTGTGATTGATCTCCTTATTTAGCATGCTAGTTTCTAAAATCACTTAGCTTACTTAGGTATCTACAATTAATCAATTAATTGCCACATAACCCCCAATTTAGTCAGTAGAGACCTCTTTAGGGCTTAGAGGGGTGCTGCCTCCTAGAGGTACTTTCCCAATAAGTAACCTGATCCCCGAACTTAGACTCAGGTTTTTCAAAGACACGCTTTTCCAAAAATTATGGAGTCATTTTTTTAGGGTTTTATTTTTTGTTTTATTTTCCCTTTAAAATAAAAATAAAATAAGTGGCAACTCCGACTTTTTTTCCAAAATTATTTTTTCACAAATAAAAAGTGAGTCTCGCCGATTGAGTGGGAACGCACATGAAAAATGCGGGTCCACACCAAGCCTTCACTCCATGGACTAAGCCTCAGTAAATCTCCCATTAAAAAACCACGCAATATTATTTTGGTCGGGTCGTCAAATCGGATCAAACAAAACTAGGCTCCACAAAGCCTAACAAATCTCCCACTTGGAGACTAGTTCAATCACCAACATCAAACCGTTATCCTCCAAGAAACAATCCCTCATCCCTGCACCTCATCCTCCTGTCCTCAAGCTAGAAGACCAATTGAAGCTGCGCACAGCTTCAACTTCTCAATAGTGACACCTTTAGTCAACATGTTTGTCGGGTTCTCAGATCCACAAATCTTCTCAAGTATTACCAGTTTATCTTCAACAAGGTAACGGATAAAGTGGTATTTTGTTTGTATATGCTTTAACTTTGAATGAAAAGCCGAATTTTTTACAAGAAAAATGGCATTCTGACTGTCACTGTGTAGAATGCCCATCTCCTACTTCTTACCCAATTCATCTAAGAAACCATGTAGCCAAATCATCTCCTTTCCAATTTCAGCTTCTACAACATACTCAGCTTCTGTAGTAGACAAAGTAACAATTTTTTGTAGATTTGAAGCCCATGATATAGTTGTACCACCTAGAGTAAAATCAAACCTAGTAGTACTCTTTCTACTATCAATATCACCAGCAAAATCAACATTTACATAACCCTACAGTTTCAAACTTGCACCTGTAAAGCAAAGACATGTATCTAATGAACCCTTCAGATATCTTAAAATCCACTTGACTACCTCTCAATGCTGCTTTCCAGGCCTACTCATGAATCTGCTCACAACTCCCACTGCATGTGCAATGTCTGGTCTTGTACACACCATAGCATACATCAAGCTGCCCATAGCTGAGGCATAGGGCACCTTGTTCATATGGTCCTTTTCTTCTTCTGTCTTCGGTGACTGTTCTTTGCTTAGTTTGAAATGACTACCCAAGGGTGTGCTCACTGGTTTAGCTTCATTCATGCTGAACCTGCTAAGAAATTTCTTCACATACTCTGACTGTGAAAGCTTCAATGTACCATTAACCTTGTCTCTAATGATTCTCATATCAAGGATTTGCTTTGCAGCTCCTAAATCCTTCATTGCAAATTGTTTGGACAATTGCTTCTTCAGATTATTAATCTTCTCAATGCCAGATCATGTAATAAGCATATCATCCGGATACAATAGTAATATGATGTAAGAATTGTCAAAAGACTTAACATAGCAATAGTGATCAGCTTCACATCTCTTGAACCCAATTCTATGCATAAAACTATCAAACTTCTTATACCACTGTCTAGGATCTTGTTTAAGGCCATACAAGCTCTTTCTCAGTTTGCAGACTAGATTCTCTTGTCCCTAAACATTGAACCCTTCTGGCTGAATCATGTAAAGGTCTTCCTCCAAGTCACCATGAAGGAATGTTGTCTTCACATCTAACTGCTCAAGATGTAAGTTTTCTGCAGCCACCATTCCCAGTACATGTCTGATTGTTGACATCTTCACAATTGGAGAAAATATCTCTATGTAGTCAATGCCCTCCTTCTACTGGAACCCTTTTACAACTAATCTAGCCTTGTAACATTTGTTACCATCATTCTCATTCTCTATTGTGTATACCCACTTATTGTGCAAAACCTTATTTCCTACTGACAATTCAGTCAGTTCCCATGTCTGATTGCCCGACAAGGAATCCATCTCATCCTTCATGGCTAAGTCTCACTTGCTTGAATTCTCATCTTGCAAGGCTTCATCATAACACTCTGGCTCAACACCATCAGTCAACAGGAGATAATTTAAAATAGGTGAATAACACTGTGGAGGTTTAATGTTCCTAGAAGATCTGCGAACTTCAGCTACAGGTGTACTCAGATCTACTTATGAATTTACATTCTCCTTATCTTCTTCACCCCCTTTTTGGGCAGTACTTTCATTCAATTCATCTAAGTTGACAAACTTAGATTTCTTTTGATCTATCTCTGTAACATTTGACACTACAGTTGACCTGTCCTTGTAGATAACCTGTTCATTAAATATCACATTTCTACTTCTGATGATTTTCCTGTTTTGTTCATCCTAAAACCTATAGCCAAATTTCTCATCACCATAGCCAATGAAAAAACATATTTTAGACTTTGCATCAAGTTTACTAACAAGCATCAGAATCAATATGAACATAAGAAACACAACCAAAAACTTTTAAATGTGAAAACTTTACCTCTTTACCACTCCAAACCTCCTCAGGAAATTTGAACTCCATGGGAACTGATGGTCCTCGATTTATCAGGTAAGCTGTAGTGCTAATAGCATCAGCCCAAAAAGTTTTTGGTAGTCTAGCATGCAACCTCATACTTTTAGCACACTCATTGAGAGATCTGTTCATGCGCTCAGCCACACCATTCTGTTGTGGTGTCCTAGGAATGGTCTTCTCCATCCTAATTCCCTGTGCAACATAATACTCATTGAACCCTCCATCTATGTACTCTCCTCCATTATCCAACCTCAAACATTTTACTTTCATGCATGTTTCTATCTCAATCATGGCCTTCCACTTCTTAAAAGTTTCAAATACATCAGATTTATTTTTCAGAAAATAAACCTATACCTTTCTGCTTGAGTCATCAATAAAAGTGATGTAGTACCTTGAACCTCCAAGGGATGCAACCGGAGAAGGCTCCCACAAATCAATGTGTATTAGTTTCAATTTTTCAGCCTTCGGTGTCTTGCCAATTTTCAAGAAGCTCACCTTTTTTTACTTTCCTAAGATGCAACGTTCACACATGTCAAAATCAATGGACTTCAATTCTGGTAGTTTTCCTTTTGACAACAGCATCTTCATCCCTTTCTCACTCATGTGACCAAGTCTGCGGTGCCATAGGCTTGTATCAGTACTTGCATCAGCAACTGCAATTGTGTCTCTTGGACATGAGGTCATATACAGAGTACCAATCCTCTTTCCACGAGCCAATACCCTAGCTCCCTTTGTAACCTTCCAAGTACCACCAACAAATAGTATTACATGTCCTTCATCATCAAGTTGTCCAACAGAAATCAAATTCCTCCTCACGTTAGGAATATGTCGAACCTTCTCCAATAACCAAACAGACCCATTAGACAACAATATCTGGACGTCTCCCAAACCCACAACATCCAAGGCTGAACCATCAGCCAAATACACCTTACCAAAATCACCTGCAGTATAATTCTGTATGATTTCTAGGTGTAGAGTGGTATAAACTGAATCCAAAACCCAATCATCAAGTGGACTGTCTACTACAAGAAGTAATGTATCCTGTACCTCTTCTGTTACAACATTAGCAGAATCATCTTCATTATTCTTCTTAGGACTTTTGCATTGGTTTCTAAAGTGACCTGTTTTCCCATAGTTCCAACATTGTACTTATTGGCCTGATCTAGATTTGCTTCTGTTCCGATTAGAATTTATGGATTTTGATCTACCCCGGTTTGAATTTCTGTCATTACCTCTGCCTCTTGTCTCAAGGTTTAGGGCAAAACCAGATCCTGAGGTTTCGCCTGTATCTCTTCAGCGAATCTCCTCAGCCAGAATTAAATCTCGTATATCATTATACTTGAGTTTTTCCTTTCCCGTAGAATTGCTTACTGCCATCCTCATTGTCTCCCAACTGTTTGGCAAAGAAGCCAAGACGATCAGAGCTCGAATCTCATCATCAAAATCAATTTCTACAGACGACAATTGATTTGTGATTGTATTAAATTCATTCAGATGTTGTGCTATTGATGCATTCTCTGCCATCTTCAAATTGAAAATTTTCTTCATCATCAGATGCACCTTATTGTTTGCGGACTACTTTTCATACATACCGGACAAAGCCTTCATCAGATCTGCTATGGTTTTTTCCTTTACAAAATTGTGTGCAACAGACCAAGATGGAGTTAACCTAATAACTCCTAGAACCTGTCTGTCAAGAAACGCCCATTCCTCAGCCTTCATACTCTCAGGTTTTGTCCCTAAAAAAGGCAGATGCAATTTCCTCCCATATAGATAATCTTCAATTTACATTCTCCATTACACAAAGTCTATGCCATAAAACCTTTCTATTCCATGCGCCTTTCCTGGTTCCTCTGCCATTGCTCCCACTCAAACCTAATCCTAGGCTCTGACACCAGTTGAAGGGAATTAATCCAAATTCCCAACCTGTGAGAAACAAAAAAATAGAGAAAACACATGCCAAAGAAAAATAATCACACGCACAAGACAGTATTTACGTGGTTCGGCAATTTGCCTACGTCCACGGAGTTGCAGAGATATCAATATTATCAAGGAAGAATACAGAGTACACCTTGTGGCTACAATATTTTCTCTCTATATATAACACAACAACCACACCACACTAAAAAACCCTAATTACAAAAGGCGGTTCCATAATGGGCTAAACGGGCCTATCGGCCCAAGCCTTCACTCCATGGACTAAGCCTCAGTAAATCTCCCATTAAAAAACCACGTAATATTATTTTGGTCGGGTCATCAAATTGGATCAAACAAAACTAGGCTCCACAAAGCCCAACAGACTACAACTAAATACCCAACAACGAGTATTACAACCAATTACATGGAATGTATGATATTAGATTCCAAGAATTTAGAGCAATATATATATATATATGTGTGTGTGTGTGTGTGTGTGTGTGTGTGTGTGTATTGGTTCATAGATTCTGTTTGATGTTAATCCTTCAATCGTGCTCTAACTTACGAATTCTTCCTAAAAAAGTAAATGGGCAAAAAAACTTGCCTTCTTGTATTGAGTTCTTAATGGAGATTGGAATGAGTCCTCTTATTTTATTGTTTTGTCCAACTTATATTTTTTAACTAATTACTACTTGATATTCTAGTTGCATAAAATTTGGAGTTAGAAGAGATCAATACTATTGCTGGAGAGAACAAAGTAACATTTGATTGCAGGATGATAGTGAACTTGTGATCCTATTAGAACAACAAATCTTAGGTTCAAAGTTGCTACAGCTTTCTGATGCATATTCAGGTTGTGGAGACAAAAAAAGAGCCTTAAACAATTTAGGTTTCATTGTTACACTAAACTAAAAGAACTGGCTTAAAGCGATTACCTTCTTTTTTAGCTTAATCCTAGCTAATAGTGATACCTTGGAAAAAGGAAATCAAAGCAAGAAAACTGGAAAAGAAAATGAAAGGAAAGAAAAAATGGACGAGGTTGAGCATTTAGAACATGGAGATTAGAGAAAACTTAGGAATTAACACCCATAGGTTTAGGATCTTCAATCCCTCATTTTAGGTGCCTATTCAAATCCTAGCTACCAGTAATCAGACATCCACTTTTATTAAGATGCAAGCCATTAAGCCAATCATCTGAACACACACCCAGATGCATGCATATATATTAGACCTCTTGAATAATGGTCAATATCACAATCCTTTCCCTCATGTTAGTCATGTTTAAGCAATTTAATTCTGATTCAGATATCATTTGGC
Source organism: Vitis cinerea var. helleri x Vitis rupestris (assembly GCA_945999865.1). Classification (NCBI taxonomy): domain Eukaryota; kingdom Viridiplantae; phylum Streptophyta; class Magnoliopsida; order Vitales; family Vitaceae; genus Vitis; species Vitis cinerea var. helleri x Vitis rupestris. Next base: position 17,121,455 of record OX253934.1, read on the forward strand.
ATTTATCCTGGGAATATAAATGTCTTTCTAACCAAATAACATGGGTTATTTTTCTATTTATTAGATGAAAAATTATGTCAAAGTTTATTCTTGGCAATAAACTTGGAGATATCTTTGTCCTTATAAATAGGAAATTAACCTACCTAAAAAGCAACAAGGTCATCCACCAAAATTAAATCATTTCTATCAGTCCTAGAATATATAAAAATTAAATAATTTCACTAAGCAAAGAAAACTAAATTAAATCCATTTCCAAGTTCATGCACATGTAGAATCATTAACATCTACCCTCTTTAAATTACCTTGTCCTCGATGGCTATTTTGAGATTCTCAACCTACACATTCTTCTCCCACATCATCACATCCATTGCAGCCATCTTTATTTTCTTCATCTAATCAACATTCTACCATAAGAAATAGCATTTTACACATGTGATTAAGACTAAACTTCTCATTCGGATTAAAGTTTTTGTCCTCCAATTAGTCAACAGTCAACTTTTTAGTTGACAATAGATTTTAACTTTTTGACATATGGTACCTATTAGTTAAATAAGGTAAATAGGGTCACCTCTATGTCTATTACTTTAAGTTGAGGAGTTTAATTTTGAGTATGATACTTTGCTTTATAAAGGTAACCAATTACAACTATTTTTTAGCCAAGAACCTTCCTCATTAATACTGACATTCTCCTTAGGGCAACCTGTCATGAAGCCTACTAAGTAGTCTCTCAAACAAACTCTGATCATGGTTCAAAGTCGCAGTATCGGTCACTGACTCAGAGGGTCCTGATGCGTATTAGTCTTGGTGTATCGGCTTGGTATCGAACGATATGTAAAATAAACTAATTAAAAAATTCAAAAAAAATATAAAAATATTATGTAAATCATCATAAAAATATATACAATTAAATAAGCTCAAAAAATTAATAAAATAAATTTGTCTCACATTTAACATTATTTAAATAGTTATAAAAGTATCCACTCAAAGTTACTTATGATAATTCTAATAAAAGAAAATTATTTTATTTCAAATATAATAACATTTTTACTAACAAACATACAATACATTAATCAATTCCATGTTGAATTATGAGGGAGTTCAAAATCATCATCTTCAGTCCTACGACGAGTATACAAATTAGGATGGTAATTCCCATAGTGAGGATATGGTTAAAAAAGTTGTTCGTAACTCGAATATGTTGGTTGAGATGATTGGCTTGATGGTCCATAATCAGGAAAATATAGTTTCGAAGGCTTTTCGGGATTAGCACCATATTAATAGTAGCCAAAACCTTGATAAGCAATGCTACTACTACTAGAAGATTGATCATATCCATAGGAATCACTAGCTCGTGTTCCGGTATTTGAATATCCCTCTGGATGCATCATTGGAAATCAATAAAAATAATTACTACTAAAAGTATTGGAAGAGCTATCACGATCTCTAAAGTTGTGATATGATCTATCATCTACTCCTCTCAAATACGACCTTAATCCTATACCTAAATTATGTAAGTGCTCATCAATACGGTGATAATTTGATCTATGATAATCATGCCCACTAGAATAATCATAATCGTTGGGAAATGTAGTTAGTCTTTACAATTGCTTTCGTTAATCCCATGTCCCTAGTTGATATCCATGATATGTATCTTGTGTGGCATAGTAATTTTCATCTCCTTGTGCCCATGACATGCTAGGATCTACTTGACTAACATAACCGCCACCAATGCTACCATCTCCTCCAATACCGTCACCAGTGCCACCAATTCCTCTATTGCCCCCACTAGTGCCACCCCGCCTACTACCCCCATTGTCATCATCATCACTACTAGCACTTGAATAAATTGTTCTTGGAGTCTTACCTTTACGACGAGAATCGATATCTCTTTCTTGTGTAGCATTACTTGTACGCCTACTAACTCTCTGATTTATGGCACCATCATCTTCATGAACTATTTCTTTACCTTCTTCATTAGGGGGAAGACCTTTATCCAACCAATCCAAATTATCAAATGATAAAATAGGCTCCTCTCCTTCTCGTATCCACTCGTCTAATATATCAACATAATTAAAGATATGATTCAAATCAATTAGATTGTATAAATCTTCGTTGTCTCGCTCTTGCATCAAATTCTTAACTCGAAGTCTCATATTGTAGTTCACATAACTTATGCAACTTTTTCATTGCCAAACCGTTGCACAACTTTGTATGAATCAATTACCATGTGCTCCAATTTCTTTCACAACCTAATGAAGAACAAGTTTGGCTTAAAATTTTAACAGCAATCTTTTGTAGATGTGGACCTTCATCGCTATAGTTGTTCCACCATTCAGTTATAATAAAGAAAATGCATACTTATTAATCACTATGATGTATTTAACAAAAAATGATGATAACTTCTTATTTTTAATAGACATAAAAGAATTGAGTACTTAGAAGGGATTAATTTATTGTTTTCTTTGTAAGTGCACTTCCAAATTCTCCTTGGCTGTCAACAAATAATTTCACCTACATCATTAACATTTTTTTTTTTGTTAATACACATTACATATTGTAGACCCCCATTTAGGTCATTCTTTGCTGCAACTGATTTTGCCATGTGGAAGAGCCTTGGCTAGCCACGTGTCGACTCCTGAGGGTCTGCTAGGGAATCATGGTAGTGACTTGAGAGAACCTATGAGGGTGCGACACCTATTAAGAAGGTTCTAGAAGGAGAATCTGCTGGCCGTTAGAGGAGCAGAGGCTGCTAGCTGCATGGGGGTAGTGGAGGCTTGCAGCTGCAGGAAGGGAGTGGTGCTTTTTGGTGCAGGGAGACCTTTTGCCGTTAGGAGATTTTTTTTAGAGGTTTTTTTGGCTGAGAGGGGGTGAAGCTGAGAGAACCAGAGAGCTTTAGAGGAAGAAGGGAAGAACAGAAAGAAAACTGAGAGAAAGGAGAGGGAGGCGAAAAGTAAGAGAAGGGCTTCTTCTGATAGTTTGGAGGGCAAGGACTTTGAAAGGGCACTTCCAGCTGATTTCGTGGTAACTTCTTCGACTATTCACACTCACTCATCTCCGGTTTTCTTTTTCTTTGATCTTGCATTCTCTCTAGTTATCTTGTTTTTTGGGGGCATTGGTTGATTGTCTGGGTATGTGATGATGCATTACTTTTCTCTTATATTTGTTTATTTGAACTTGGCTTACTCCCATGGTGGGAGTTTGTTGATGCTCTCATTTGGATCTCTGTTTTAAACTCTCCTACTACACCACTGGCCGGGACCCCTGGGTTTCAATATGAAAGGAGGATCCCACTTAACGCTTTGTTCACTCTATTGTGCTCTGTTTTGACTTTTTTTTTCCCTTCCTCATCTCCACCTGAATAAGCTATATAAGAGTTTTCAGTGGGTTGTTCCGAATTCATTCAACCTCAAGGTGCTCTAGCTGTTGATAGTCCCCTACTTCTGGCTCATTCCTTTATACACATTTCCTAATGTATAACCTCCATGTTCATGCATACCATCACCATTTCTCTATTCCATTAGCCTCATACCCATTTCACACCTACATGCCCACCACATCCGCTCTCTCTCTCTCCGAATACGCATGGTTTATACATTCAAAATCCATTTCATACTCCACTTATCGTATTTCTCTCTCTAAACCCTATCATACCCATCAATCATTTTCTCACCACCCTTCATGCTTCATTCCACCGAGAGCAAGTTCAATATGCTCCGATCACGTGAGTAATAGGTTGAGGAATGGTGCCGACGGGCAGTGGAAACGCACAGACGTGAGCTCCACCAGATCAGGGTCGTGGCTGTGAGCAATACCAAATCGGTATTCTTTCATCCAGAAGTGTATATTCCCGGCCATAGGTGTTTCAGTAAAATTGTGTTTAAGAGACCATCAAGAAGTTTTTGAAGCTTCCACTGGGTATGAGAGCGTCATTCTGAATTCCTAGGCATCATCGTTGGCAGTTGAAAACAAAACGTCTACTAGTAATGAGGCAGGTTCCATTCCTTAGGGAAGTTTTGGTGAGGTAAAGAGAAGCTGCATGAAATGCCTTTATGGACGTACCCTTGCTGCTACAGCATGTGCTTGCCCCACAGCTGGAGAAGCGTGAAGCCGATGAGGCCTTAGAGGGCCGACGCTTGGTCAACAGTCAGGCTTTCAAGTAGACATGGGCAGGCTACTTATGCATCTGCAAATAATGATTTGAAAGGCACCAAAACTTGAAAAGGAAGATGATAGTCCAAGGTTCCCGCCTATGAAGGGAAAACCATCACAACAACCTTTGCCTTCCCAGATGTTGACTGGTCAAACACCCATTTCTATGCTCAAGACAACCCCCACAAGCGCAGGTACACCAAAATTCCTAGTAGCCCAAATGGTGTGATGGATGTATATTTCAGCTATGATAGCTCAAACGATTCTTAGGCTGTGGAATCATCAGTGTCCTCTTCGCCGTTCGACCCTCTCTTTAAGAAAATTAGAACCCATGAGCAACAGATGCAGTTGCTGTCACTGAACCGTGTCTTTATGGATGGTTATTGGGTTGCTGCTTTATTTGACTTGTATGCAAAGTGTGGAAGCATTGACAAGGCATATGAATTGTTCCATGGTTTGAAGAATGAAGGGTGCCTTGGTGATTATGGCAGGTCTTGAGGGGAGGCGTCCAATCAAACCTCACTGGTGAAAGCTTTGCATGGCCACCTTTCGCGTGCAGCTTTAGGCCACGTGTCTTTCTTGTTTATTTATCTATTTTACTTTATTATTTATTTATTTATTTTTATTATTATTATTTTATTATTTTTATTTCTTTCTTTATTATTTCCTCATCTCAGAATTTCAAAATAATTCTCTGCACCCCCATATTCTATATAATTTCCTGGATCCTAGTTTTCTTTTTAATTTTCCAAACTCCATTTTTTTTCAATTATTTATTTATTTATTTATTTTTAATTTTCGTCTTTAGGTTCTTTTTAGAATCACCCAAGAGTCTAGTTTTTAATAAATTTTGCTGCCATTTTTTTTTTCTGGCATACAACTTTCATAACTTCCATGATTTTAAAATGTTTTGAAATAAGCAAGAATTCAATCCGTAATTCCAATTAATGGAATTTATGAAATTAATTCATACAAAAGTAAAGTGGGCTTTGGTGGGGGCCCGACATATGGGATTCTATGATCGATTGATTGGTTGATTTAATTACTATTCATATCTGATTTATTCTGCTCTATGACATGCTCGAAATTATTCCTTAATTGTGCACTAACCTCACTTCTTGATAGCGCATTGAGGATCATTGCCCAAGTACATATCTACTCACATTTTAGTCATTTTCTGTGCATGCTCTGACTCTCATACGTGCATGATCATTTTGGGTATTCATTGATTTATTCATCAATTGCCATGATTGCTTCATTTTATTAGTAGAGACCTGTTTTTAGGGACTTAGAGGGGTGCTACGGTCTTTACCGTACCTTCCCAATGAGTAACCTGACCCCCGAACCCGATCCGGTTTTTCATAGACCACCTTTTCCAAAATATGGAGTCACACTTAGGGTTTTTCTTTCTTATTTTGTTTACCCTTTAAAAATAAAACAAAAATAAGTGGTGACTCCAAGTCATTTTCTTTTCAAACAATAAAATCAAATTTTCAAATAAAAATCGAGCTCGCCATCGAGTGGGAAACGCATTGAGCCGAAATACGGGGTCCACAAAATGGCGACTCCATTAGGGATCGATTAGAGGGTCAAGCTTGAACTTAAGATGAAGCAAATGTGGCGTTTGATGAGTCGATCAGTGGCTACCTATTTCTTGATTGCACATTGAGAGTTTCCGATACCATTGGATGCATGCTTGGGTGTTTGTTTTTACTTGGGGCATTGACATGTTGATTATGATGATTATTTATCTTGATTGTGGATTCCGATTATGGCATTTTTTCCCGTGCTTCGTTGCTATATTTGTTTGAGACATTGACATGCTGGATTGTTGTTGATTGTTCATCTTACCTTGCTTAGCATAGTGACTCTGATTTTGCCATGTTTGTTCTGATTACCTCACATGTATAGACTCGACATTGTATATCATTTGATTTGACATGATTGATTCTCTCGATTATATATTATCTTGATTATCATGGAGCATGCTATCATTGTCAGATATTCTTCTTGATTAGCTTGTGTGTAGATTTGGATGATATATACCTGTTTTGCATGATTCCTCTCATCCTGATGTGACTGCATGAGTTGCGTGTCTATGTGGGACACATACTTATCCCCTTATTTCCAACTCCCTAGTCTCGGTCGACATTGTTTTCCCTGATCTCGTATTTGATACGAGACTTGCTACCTTGTTTGTTCTTCGACCGAGCTAGTGAATAGGAATAGGGTTTAGCGATGGGCTATATCTATGTTTGGGAGCGTTCTGGAGGTGGTCGACATATTGATGCTGATTGGAGTCCGAACTTTGAAGACTTGTATAGCCCAGAGCTAGATTTTAGGATATTTGTGTGGCCAGTTTGTTTTCTTTTTAGTTTCATAGGATTTTCGAATGCACCCACACCATCACTGTGCACATTAGCTGACCTTTGAGAGTTGAGAGTTTTGAGAGGTTTCACCATAGGAAACCCCTCGGGATGTCGAGGTAGTGCATGTGTGGAGGTGATGACCACCTTGCATGGAAGCGCCTCGTCTCTTCGGAGGCGTGCAAAGGGTTGCGTACCGCCAGAGGGTATGATCGCTTCTGCTAGGGATCTTTTAAAGTCCACCCATATCCATTTAGAGCCACCTTGACCTCATAGGTTGAGCCATAGATCCTTCGATTAGGACTCCTTTCCTACACGTGGGTGCATCTGAGGGCTTTCAGAGCCTCTGAGGTCATAGTTCGGATTCGACACTCCCTCTTTTTTAGTCTCCAGTTGAGAGTGCTCGGAGATCGGTTTGAGTTTGAGTATCGGTTGGATCACCTTTGTCCTATCACCTTGGATTGTGTTTTTCACTCGATGAGTTTGTCATGCTTACCCCCTAGGGCTTTCGTCTTTCTTTCTTGGCTCGATACATCCTTTCACTTTGTTGACACTCACTTGTTGCTTTGGGATATGTTCATTGATCATCTTTTCACACTGTAAACCTATCATGAGCTCGGTACCTCATTCTTTGTTTGATCATTGATTTGATTTTCAACTCGATGCTCATATGTTCATTACAGAAAGGTGAAAGGCACGTTTTTACATTCACACTTTTTTCGAGAGAGTCGCCTTGATCACCTAATCATTCTTTTTCTTATGGAGCTCGGGTTGAAAGTTGAATTAAAGATATATGTTTATAAATGGAGTATTGATCTCGTGATAGCGTATTTTTCACACCTCTTTCATCTTGGATTATTGATGGGAATTTTCTAGTCACATTTGTAGCCATCACGTAGTGGACACCTTTATGACTCCAGAATTCTCGTCATACATCCAAATTTCGGATTGCCATCTCAAGACCATGTGCTTGCATGTTGTATTGTCATCTTTTAGAGTTTTATCTCGTGTCCTTCATCCGTTTTGTTTGCATTGTAGGGAGTCAATTTAGGAGTCGGTTGAGTCTGGAGTCACATTCTTGGAGGAGAGTTAGAGGACGATTGATCAGAGCAGATTCATATCCGAGTTCAGACAGTTCAGTTGAGATGTCGGACGAGCTAGCTTCCACACTTGCTTCCATCCAGGAGTTCATGGCCGGAGTCAGTAGACGCTTGGATCAGATAGAGAGTTCTCGCCAGGATCCCCAGCCAGTTGGCATGGTCACTGATGAGACGATTCCTCATGCATCTCAGATAGAGCAGACTCGTCTACCTGGGGTTTCACTTGGTACTCCATTCCATCTGGCAGATCATTATGAGACTATTCTGCCACCTACTGTCGCAGTGCCGCCTCCCATGGTTCATACTATTGAGGATACTCGATTAGCTGAGCAGGAGGCCAAGGTTGACAGGCTTGAGTCCAAGATGAGATAGATCAGATTGCAGGATGGAGGTTTGACTTGGGATGATGGAGATGGCATACCGACGGCTAGCTTGCCCGCCAAGTTTCGCATGCCAGACATCGAGCGTTACAGTGGGATTGGTTGTCCCAAGATTCACTTGAGACTATACAGCATAGTCATGAGGGCACATGGTACAGATGATGCGCAGTTGGTGGCCCTTTTTCCTATGTCACTTAGTGGAGTAGCTCAGAGGTGGTTTGCTTCAGTTGAGCCTTCGAGACTCCGCACTTGGGAGGATGTGGCTCATGAGTTCCTGACTCAGTTCGCTTTCAGTGCCGATATTGATGTATCTAGACGAGAGTTAGAGGCCACCAGGCAGAGGCCAAATGAGTCTATTTCTTCCTTTGTCACTCGTTGGAGGGCAAAGGTGGCTGGTATGATAGACCGACCTAAGGAGCAAGATCAGATTGAAATGGTTCTTCGGAACCTACAGCCGACGTTCGTGAGACGTCTTGTGGGCATCCCGTTTCAGGATCTCAGGAGTTTAGTTCAGGCAGCTTTCAGTGTTGAGGAGGCCATCGCTCGAGGATTATGGACATATACTACTCCTTCCCCTAACAGTAAGGGGAAGAAGCTTATTGGACCATTTAGTAGATCTGGAGAGGTTGGCACTATTAGTTATCAGCATCGGAGGCCTACGCATCACTCACTTTATAGGCCACTTACAGTCAGAGCTCATTTCTCTCTTCCACAGTATCAGTATCAGCTGGATTATGCTCAGGAGCCTTACATTGCTCAGACTAGCATGCAGTGACGACCACCACATCCGAGAGCCGCTACTCACCCGCCACCTAGACCATATGCACAGAGGACTGCGAGACAGTTCACTCCTTTGGGCATGACATTGACTAAAGCTTTTGAGAAGCTCAAAGACGCTGGGGTGATTGTTCCTTTGGCGCCGAGGCCTTTGCCCCATCCTATTCCTCCTCATTTCCGTTCACATGAGCACTGCTTGTATCATCAAATTCCGGGGCATGATACTAAGCGTTGTTCGGCACTCCATCATGTGATTCAGGACTTGATTGATTCGGGGTTGGTAGACTTGGCTGGGCCAAATGTGACCACCAATCCTCTCTGCCTACGCATTCTACACATGCAGTTCCTCCTCCTCCTAGTCTTCAGTAGATTGATGTGGATGTTGATGGTACTGTTGGCATATGGTATTTTGGGATCTTCCAGGTTGAGGACTTGGTTCAGTCAACGTGGGTTCATCATTTGGCAACTGTTCAGTTCAGAGCATTTTCATTCTGATTATGGTCATCATCAGAGTCATTTCCATTTTGTTGAGTCCAGTTTTCAGTTCATCAGAGTTGTTTTTGTTTTGTTGAGTCCTGTTTTCGATTTAGGGTCATTGTTTTTAGTTTCATGTTGAGAGTCCAGTTGTTTGTAGTCATTTATCATTTCACACATGATGTACTCGTTGGTTCATTTAGTGATATGATATTTTATCTAAGTATTGTGGCATTTTTCTCGTGACTGTGTTTTACACATCTTGTGTTGATGCGTGTTATGCTTTCGATATGATACATCTTTCACTTATATCACGATCACTTTGGCCTGACCTATCATGGAGGATATTGAGCCTATTGACCTAGGATCAGGAGATTGACCTAGGGAGTTTGAGGCTGTGACCCATTTCACCTTTTGATTACAGCAGTACCATATCCATATTCGTACTTTGACTCTGTAGACTTGATGACCTATCCATTTTGGACTTGACATGACACCATCCCCTTATACCACCATATGACCTAGTCATCCTCGTTCCCCTTTGTATATTACAGTACCATTGCCTACTATTTCCATCATTTCCTTGATTCGACCATGCAGAGTCCAAGATGGTTAGACTTGAGGTGAGCTCTACACGATGATATATGGATCATGATGAGAGAGTGGTTTGACTACTTGACGATGTCGTTGAGCCATTGCACATGACTTCAGAGAGTCAGGATGATTAGAGATGGTGATTTTATGAGACGATGATGAGTGACTTATGATGATGGAGTGGGTTGATTTTCAGAGGACATTGATGGTTATCATAAAGCATCAGTGGGAGCTTTCGCGCGATTTCAGAGGAGTCACCATGACTTTGTTGGATGGATGCCAGTCTTCAGTTTTGACCATGTGAGATCTTGAAAGCACAATGTTTGAGGTTGTGGTCAAAGGATGGGTGGCCATCATTTCATTGAGCCTATTTACTTTATCACCCTCACATATAGAGTTACCCGTTGCTAGCCCTTTGAGCCTCACACGAGCACATAGCCTTTTCTTTCATCACCTCATTTACCTATTACACTGGGTTGGGGACCCTATAGTGCTTGCATGCTGTGTTTGGATACGTCATGAGTTCCGGACCTGACATACATATTCGAGCCTCATTATTCACTCTTCATTGTGATATTTTCCATTTGGATATCATTTCATCACTATTTTCCGATATCACATATCACCACTTGTGATATTCGTTCTCTGTCTTTTCTTTCATCATTGCTTACTCGACATTATTCATGTTTCACCTTGAGTGGTGGTTGTTCACACGTCACTGCATGGAGGATTGTCACATTCCTCCCCCATTCGCCTTATGAGCAGTGGTTCAGAGATCTTATTTTGAGAGGTTGTCTTGTTAGTGAGGATTCATGATACATTAGTACATGAGACGATTTTATCCATTTGGCTATGTATTTCATGAGAGGTCATTCATTATTGATCAGAGTATGCACAAAAAAAAAAAAAAAAAAGATAGCACATTGTTCATTCTATTATTCTCCACTGAGCATGTGTATGGACGTGCTAGTTTGTTTCATTGAGTTTATGTGTTAGAGAGAGCTCGTATGGGAGCTTATTCTTGAGATTCATCTTGATGTATATTTTGGGTGAGAGTGTGATTCGCCCATTCGTTTTTTGTGAGAGATGCGAGTGACCTTCCATCAGTATCTTTGGATCCTTACTCTATCCATCATTATGTCTATTTCGGATGTGACTACTTTCCATGCTTTGATGCAGGGTGACCATCACTCACTTTTCTATCTCTTCGCCTTCTTTCATCTTTATTTTATCCCTCCATTTCACTCCACTTCATCTTATCTCATTCTATTCTCATCAAGCTCGATGTTTGACTTGGGTTCAACATCCACACTTTATTCTAGCTTATTCGATGCAACCATTCATTTATCATCACTTTTCGTGTGAGGACCTCTAGGTTCGGGACTCATGACGTTTTCTACGCATTGCATATCATGCACGAGGGGTATGGGGATTATATCATTGGGATTTTTTAGCCTAGTTTCCTTTCGTTTCTTTCACCTTATTACCTTGGCCTACGTTACGTCCCGTGTCTAAAGACCACCCTCAGGCCATTACTTCACATTGTGTTTGATGGCTCACACATGGGCAATGCTCGAGCTTGGTCGGTGATTATCTCTCGAAGCATGATGGATGAGGAGTTGAGGTGATAGATTACACTGAGGCATACCCCTCGTATCAATGATGGATCTTCAGAGGCGATGTTATCTACATTGGGGCATACCCCGCTCATTGATGACATTTTCTTCGGGATGATGCCTTGCACTGAGGCATAGTCAGTTCGCTTCTTCACTTGGATTATGATGGATTAGCTATTGTGGGATGACCTTACACTAGGGCATAGCCATTCTAGAGAGCACTTTTATTGGAGATACAGTCACCCCACTCGATATTTTGCATTGACTCACTCCACTCATTGATGATTGATTTTTGAGATGATGGTTTATTTTGAGACACAATTGCTTTAGAGATTGCACGTATTGAGACATAGCCCTCTAGTTGGCGTTGGACTTTGATTTTTCATTGAAGCATAGTCACTTCAGGTGATTTATATTGGGGCATAGCCACCTCATTCACATTCATAGAGCCCGGGGATTCTTATTCGTATGGATCATGTTGAGATATTATCATTTTTAGCACCAGGAGTAGAGATTGATTGATTTGTTGACTCGGATGCATTGCTTTACACTGGGGCATATCCATCTTTTGGAGAGAGATCAGATTGGTTCTTTACATTGGAGCATCTACTGGATGATATGGGTCATTGGATTATTTCACGTCGTCCTCATTGCATACTGGGGCATAGCCACCTTGTTGGAGTTTTTGACATCGGGGGTTGACTCCTTGTTTGTGATTGCAGCTTACGATGGGTTATGGAGCTATCGACACCTCGGGTTTAGTCTTCTCGGCATGCTTGGATGATCTCAGATACTTACACACCTTTCATTTTGTACTTAGACATTTCACCATGGATACTTTCAGGCCTTCTATCTTACCAGAGCCTGATCATTACCTTCTTTTATCCTACACATCTCACTGCGACACATGACCTCATCCCTATCTCGATTAGGAGGAGATGTAGATCAGTCCTCGATCACCTTGGTTGTGCTTTCATACATCTTTCGAACTTTAGGTTCAACATCTTCCATGATGGCAAGGCCTAACAGATTGTTGACTTATTAGTGATGATGTTTTCATTTTGATAGTTATCATGTTGAGTGTTGATTTGTTGGCTCATTGAGTTTCGAGCACTGGTCATCATTATTCTTATTCATCAGTTAGTTTTGTTTTGTCAGCATGGTGTCGCGATACATGGTCCTGTTTGGCATTACCTATTTGAGGTTGGACATTGATTACTACTCAAAACATGTTATTTTGTGGCTTGTAATTAGCTCTTTTAAACACCTTTGAGTAGTAAGTATTACCTTTGAACTCAATTGGCATGTTAAGGACCCTTGCAATCGTTTCTAATCAAATTGTGTTAAGTTTTGGTGTTTTTGATAGCTTTTTGCTCACCAAAGCAATTTAAGAATGAGGGAGAGCTGTATTTAGTTCATGGAAAAGCTTTTGGAAGCTCAAATTCATGAAGAAACCAAGCTTTGGAGCCTTATAGTCCTTTGCCTTAGTCGTTCAATGTATGCAAGGAAAAATCAATGGAGAGAGGAAAACAGAATGAAGAAAACAGAGGACAGCAGATGCAGTCTTCCTTCACACTTTTGGAGCACTTCTCGAAGTCCATTTTCTACATTCTATATACCATTTCAAATATCAGGAAGTCAAGAATCCAACGCTTTAAACCGTGTAGGATTTGGAGCTGAAATGAGGGAGTTATAGCGGTTGGAAGCCGAACACCACAAGTTGAAAGCCAACTTTGCAGTGCTGCGAAATCATCCTTTTGCTGCGAAGTGATTTTGCAGCCCTTTTTGTGCGTCTGCGAAATCTCGCAGACCTCGTTTTCAACTGCGAAATGGTCCTTAGTGCTTCCCGATATTTGCGTCCGACACTTTGAGATATTTTTCTTTAGATTTTTGTGTCTAAATTTCCATTTTCTCCTTGTATGCAGCCACTCATGTAATTCCTTAGCTAGGAAGTTTCCAAGGAAGGGTAAATTACCTTCCTATATAAACTCTCTTGTAAACACTAAAAAGGCGACTCTCGGGGAGCTTTCTCCAGGAGACCAACTTATGTATATTTTACATTTAGTGAAATACAGAGATCTCTTTTGATTTCTTTTTCCTTCTACTATTTTCTTTTTCTTGAAAGCCAAACAACCTTTGAGGATGTTTTCCCAGAGGATGAGAGGCTAAACCTTTAGTTTCTTTGAGTGAAAGGAAGCTAGGTGAAAAGTCCAGATGCTAAAGTGGAAAACTCTCGTGCATTAAATACAGGTAGTTGGAGTTCATAAATGGCTTTTAAATCTAAAGTTTTGCTTTAAATCCCTTAGAATCACTTTGAATGGCTAATACATGGTAAGCTTCAGGTCTCTGTGGATGCTTATTGCTAGATCCATATTAGTCCATTAGTTATCATGTACGAGCCATTGGAAAATGGTTCAAGGTGAAGACCCATAGTGTCTAAAGCCATTAATGGAACTTGACTACCACTTCTATTGACTTTTTATGGATTAAATCTTCATTGTTAAACCTATACTGGTTCGGGAAATAACTATAGGTTAAATCCCCAATGCGAGGAAAAATCCGGAATTTCCCACTTTGCATTTTGAGCTTGATCCTAGCAACCTCTAGCTCCAGGAGACTTTCTTTCTTTCATTTCTACTTAGTTCTATATTAGTTAGTTCCAAGCATCACTTTCAAAACAAATTTCATTTTCTTTTAAACCTTAAGTTTATGACAAAGGAAATCATCAGACTCAATTTCTAATCTATAGTCTATCATTGGTAGAGTGAAAACCCATCCCTGAGTTCGACCCTAGAGCTGCTATACTATAGTAGTTTTGCTACGCCAGTATAAGGTCATAGGATTTATAAATATTTTTTATTAAAATACTTAACTGGGCATAAATCAAATGGCGCCATTGCCGAGGATGGTGCCACTTTGCAGTGATATGATCTTATAAGAACACTTGTGATTTCCATCACAAGTTTGGTGAATTCCTTTTGTTTTCTTTCTAACAACCTTAACTTTCTTCTAGTTTTCTTTTGTTTTTGTTTTCTTTTGTTTTGTTTTCAGGTAAGTTGTAATTTGTGCATGCCCTTTTGGATTCGGGACCAAGAGGGAAGATTAGTAAGGATTGAGAATCCTCAAGACACAGAGTTGGATATCTGTGTAAACATTATGGACCCTCCAACCGAGGATCAGAATTCTCAACATGGTCAAGGGGGTAATCCAAATGCATATCTATCCATGAGGGATAGAATGCACCCACCAAGGATGAGTGCACCCTCATGCATCGTACCTCCTCTTGAGCAGCTGATTATAAGGCCCCACATTGTGCCCCTCTGTGGACCCGCTTTTTTTACATGCGTCCCCACTCGATCGACGAGACTCGCTTTTTATTTGTGAAAAATTAATTTTTGGAAAAAGTTGGAGTCGCCACTTATTTTATTTTTATTTTAAAGGGAAAATAAAACAAGAAAGAAAAACCCTAAAATGTGACTCCATAATTTTTGGAAAAGCATGTCTTTGAAAAACCCGAGTCTAGGTCCGGGGATCAGGTTACTTATTGGGAAGGTACCTCTAGGAGATAGCACCCCTCTAAGCCCTAAAGAGGTCTTTACTAACTAAATTAAGGGTAATGTGGCAATTGATTGATTAATTGTAGATACCTAAGCAAGCTAGGGTGATTGCATGCCTAACGAGAAAACAAACCATAAGAGAGAGTTGAAGTGCGTACCTGATTGGAGCCAAAATATGTGCTCTAATGGCACATATTCGATATGATTTGTGCACCAAAGGACATTCAAATCACCCAACTTGACCTAAATCAATGCTAAGGCCCTAGCCATGAGTTTAATCTATACTTTGGAGATTTATCTCAGGTTCAAGGGAAGAAAATTGTGCAAATTGAATGACTTTAGATTTTGAAAGATCAAGAAGGGCTAAATGAGGAAATAAGTGAGTCAAGACTCATTGAACGTAAGGAAAGGCAAAACAATGATATCATGAGGTTGGAGGATGATAAATGAGCATTATGGAGTAAGAAAGAAGGCAAGAAAGCATGGGAAATGAGGCATAAAGCAAGATTGAGCTGCATGGAAATTTAGAACTCAAAAATCTGATGACATTATATACTCTGACTTTGAGGACAAATTTGGAGCACTTTCTGGAGTCCATTATATACATACTATATATCGTTTCGAAGCTCGGGAAGTCAAGAGTCCAACGCTTCAAACGGTTTGCAAATCGGAGCTGAAATGAAGAAGTTATGGCCATTTGAAGACAACTACACCAAGCTGGAGGGTCATTTCGAAATGATTTCGAAATTCAACTTATGATTTCGAAATTCAACTTGTGAATTCGAAATCCACTTCGAAATGACACCAATTTCGAATTCACCCACTGCCACTTTGATGTTCCACCTCCTCCACTTCGAAATGACACCAATTTCGAATTCACCCACTGCCACTTTGATGTTCCGCCTCCTCTACCTCGGGAATTGCATCTAAAGCACTCCATCCGCCCTAGGTGGACCCCACATGACTAGGAATCACCATTTTATTATTTTTTAATCATTTTTAGGAATTTATTTTGTAATAAGTGGCCAATGAGAGTGTGCCACATGTTAGGTAATTAAGGATATTATATAAACTCTCTCAATTCTAGGTTTTAGGGATCTTGGATTTTTTCTGGAGAGTTTGACATTGAAGGTGGAAGAAGACGAGAACTTTGGTTTGTTTTCTTGTTTCTTCTTTATTGAATATATTGTTTTTAGTTTCTTTTGATTCAAATTATGGATTTTTACCCTATTATGGATTGTGAATGTGACATCACCCCCATGAGAGGCTAAGAGCCAACTTGGGGCTTGAAGCATGAAAACCTAAGGGCTAGGAAATCTATAGGGACAATGGGTAAATTACTATAACAATGAGATTAATTATTGGTTGGATGACAATTTATTATTATTTTTATCCTATCCTTGTGAGTTCGTTTAGGGAATAATACGGTAGGTTATTACTCGATACTAGTGATTCTTGGTAATTCTTGATCATTTGTTTTCCTCGTCTTACCAGCCGTTATTTGCCCCTAAACAAAGCTATAAGGAGTAGGAAGGGTTAAAAAGCCAAATCTTAAATTGATAATCAATCTCATTATTTGATGGTTTTAGGAATCTATTTTAAAAAGGAAAAATTAGGTTTCGGATGCAATTTTGAGTTATAGAACCCAACTTGATCGCGAGTGGCCAAGGATCCCAAAAACCTAAGATCATATTACTTAAAATACCCTTGTTTTCTATAATTTCTATACCCTAGGTTGGATTGTGGAAAACCCCAAACTTGAATCAATTGAATTTAAAATCAATATTCATTTTCTTTTATTAATTGAATTTCTTTTACTTGGTTTCACATTATTCACATATTGTTTTTCACTTAAGGATTTAAACAAAAACAATTCATTTATTCTAGTATTGACAATTTTCATAAGCCAGTCCTTGAGAACGATACCCGGAATACTACAAAAGCCGTAGTGACTCTTTCTCTAGTTTTTCTTGACCAGAGTTACTACGTAAAAAGGCTAAGTATTTTGGTACAATAGAGAAATTTCGGTCAAGAAAATGGCGCCGTTGCCGGGGATTGGCAATCGTCATAACTAGGATATAGTGAATTACTTTGTTTTAGTTCTTTTATTTTTTTTTTTTTTATCTTTATACATATTTTTCTTCTATTTTATGCTTGGTTGGGAAAGAGATCTTTCAGGTAGACTTCAAAGAACGATTGAGGAATCTCGACCAAATATGGAGGACACTGAAGAATTCAACAGTAATAACAACAGGCCACGACCACCTGTGCAGGGCCAAAGAACTATGAGAGAGCTTCTAAATCCTCCTAGGTTGAGCACACCATCATGTTTTATGCTACCTCAAAATCATGATCATGTTACCATTCGGCCTCAAGTGGTGTCTCAACTACCCATTTTTAGGGGGACAGAAAATGAAAATCCATACTCTCACATCAAGGAATTTGAGGACATCGTTTCAATTTTCCGAGAAGCCAACACTCCTTTGGAGATCTTTCGCATGAAGTTATTCCCCTTGTCATTGAAGGATAAAGCTAAGACTTGGTTAAATAGTCTTAGACCCTATAGTATCAGAAATTGGGGTGATCTACAATCAGTGTTTTTGCAGAAATTCTTTCCAACACATAGAACCAGTGCATTGAAAAAGGAGATC
The DNA here is from genome assembly GCA_945999865.1 of Vitis cinerea var. helleri x Vitis rupestris. NCBI lineage: Eukaryota > Viridiplantae > Streptophyta > Magnoliopsida > Vitales > Vitaceae > Vitis > Vitis cinerea var. helleri x Vitis rupestris. Next base: position 17,139,119 of record OX253934.1, read on the forward strand.
TCGAATTTCAAGGCTATGGAGGATGAGAAATTTTTTGCATGTTGGGAAAGATTCAGGGAGATTGTTGCAGCTTGCCCCCATCACGGATTTGACAACTGGATGCTAGTTTCGTATTTCTATGAAGGCATGGCACCACCAATGAAACAACTTCTCGAGACTATGTGTGGAGGAGATTTCATGAATAAAAACCCCGATGAAGCATTTCAATTCCTTGATTATGTTGCTGAGGTATCTAGAAGTTGGGATGAACCAATCGTCAAGGAACCATCTAGAGATAGAACAATGAACAGAGCAAGAGCTAGTGGAGTGTATACCTTACCAGAGGGTTTAGATGTCCAAGCAAAGTTAGCAACCGTTATGAGAAGGTTGGATGATTTGGAATCCAAGGGAGTTCAAGAGGTACAAATAGTCAATGAGGGGGTAACTCAACTGTGCTTGATATGTAAGTCTACGGAACATGGTGTGCAATCTTGTCCTACTCTACCTGCAGTGCAAGATATGTTTACGGAGCAAGCCAATGCCTTAGGGACATATAAGCAATATTCTAGCAATTCTCCATATTCCAACACTTATAATCCGGGTTGGAGGAATCATCCAAATCTATCATGGAGGGGAGGTAACAATGGCCAGTTTCAACAGCAAGAAAACCGATTTCAGGGTAATCAGACTAATGGGCAGCAAGGTTTTCAACCACAAGGTATGCCATCTCAGAATTTTCAACAGCAACATCAAACCTCATCATCTAACTCAAGCCTGGAAGACATGATGAGAGAGTTTATACAGAAGCAAGACAAGCGTAATGAAGATCAAAGTAGGATAAATGCTCAAACATCTCAAGAACTAGTGGATATTCGAACCACTTTGAGCCAACTTGCTGTAAGTTTATCTCAAGAGAAAGGAAAATTCCCAGCTCAACCACAGAAAAATCCGAGAGGAATAAATGAAGTTTCTGAAGTGCAAAAGGAAGATTGCAATGCAGTTATCACACTCAGAAATGGGAAAGAATATGAAGGGCCCAAGTTACCTGTAAGTGAAGATATTCCTACTAGAGATGAACCAACTGTGGAGAAAAATGTTAGAAATGAGAAAGCGTCTGAAAATGAGGAAGTCATTGTGAGCAAAAATAAAATGAGTGTTTCCAATCATTTGCCTTTCCCTTCAGCTATGCAGAGACACAAAGTGGGGGATAAGACTTTAGAGATTTTGGAAGTTTTGAAGCAAGTGAAGATCAACATTCCACTCCTTGATATGATCAAGCAAGTTCCTGCTTATGCAAAGTTCCTCAAAGACTTATGCACTGTGAAGAGAAGGATTAAATTAAGCAAGAAAGCATTCCTCACCGAGCAAGTCAGTGCCATCATTGAGAATAAGGCAATGGTGAAGTACAAAGATCCAGGTTGTCCTACCATCTCAGTCCAGATTGGAGATTCATTCGTGGAAAAGGCTTTGTTAGATTTGGGAGCTAGTGTGAATTTGCTTCCATATTCAATCTATAAGCAATTGGGATTGGGAGAGCTTAAGGCTACTACCATTACACTCTCTTTAGCAGACCGTTCGATTAAAGTACCCAGAGGAGTAGTCGAAGATGTTTTGGTGCAAGTTGAAAAGTTCTACTATCCAGTGGACTTTGTGGTGTTAGATACAGAACCATTGAAAAAGGGTATGAATTCTGTTCCAATTATTCTTGGGAGGCCTTTCCTTGCTACAGCTAATGCTCTCATTAACTGTCGAAATGGATTGATGCAATTATCTTTTGGGAACATGACAGTGGAAATGAATGTCTTCAATTTATGCAAGCAACCAATGGACCATGATGATGTGGAAAATGAGGAAGCATGCCTTATAGAGGCCTTGGTGCAAGAACACACAGAGAAGTTAATGGAAGAAAACATAGATGAATTTTTCTCCACAATCGTTAAGGAAGAATGTGTTCAAGTTGCTACAGAGTGGAAAGAAAAATATACAATTCAATCTTTGAACAGTGTTGAGAATGGTGAAGAAAGCAAAAAGGAAGAGGTTAAGATCAGCAAACCAGAGTTAAAGCCCCTACCACATGGTTTAAAGTATGTTTATTTAGAAGAAAATGAAGAAAAACCTGTGGTAATTTCAGCTACATTAACTGAAGAGCAAGAAATTGAACTTTTGAAGGTGCTTAAAGAGAATAAAGGAGCGATTGGTTGGTCCATTTCAGATTTGAAAGGGATAAATCCCTTGATTTGCACGCATCATATTTATTTGGAAGAGAATGCAAAACCAGTAAGGCAACCACAAAGAAGGCTAAATCCCCTTATGCAAGATGTAGTCAGAAATGAGGTATTGAAGCTTTTAGATGCAGGTATTATTTATCCTATCTCTGACAGTAGTTGGGTGAGCCCCACTCAAGTAGTACCTAAGAAAAGCGGGATAACTGTGATGAAGAATGATGAAGGAGAGCTCATTCCTACAAGGTTGACTACAGGTTGGCGAGTATGCATTGATTTTAGGAAGTTGAATGCAGTCACCAAGAAAGATCATTTTCCATTACCTTTCTTAGATCAGGTTTTGGAGAGGGTAGCTGGTCATGACTATTATTGTTTCTTGGATGGCTATTCAGGCTATTTTCAAATTGCCATTGCATTGGAAGATCAGGAGAAAACCACATTCACATGCCCATTTGGCACCTATGCTTATAGGCGCATGCCTTTTGGTCTTTGTAATGCACCAGCCACATTTCAAAGGTGTATGCTTAGTATTTTCAGTGACATGGTAGAGAGAATCATGGAAGTTTTTATGGATGATCTGACTGTTTATGGGAAGACCTTTGATGATTGTCTCTTAAATTTGAAAAAAGTTTTGAAAAGGTGCATTGAGAAGGATTTGGTCCTAAATTGGGAGAAGTGTCACTTCATGGCAACCTCAGGGGTAGTACTTGGTCATATCATCTCTAAAGAGGGCATTCAGGTAGATCCAGCAAAAATTGAGCTCATCTCAAAGCTACCTTCGCCTACTACTGTTAAAGAGGTGAGACAATTTTTGGGACATGCAGGTTTTTATAGAAGGTTCATACAAGACTTCTCAAAAATCGCTCAACCTCTTTGTGCTTTACTACTTAAGGATGCAGAATTCGTATGGACTAAAGCATGCCAAGAAGCTTTTAAGAAGCTAAAGTCACTCCTCACTACTGCACCAATTGTGAGATCTCCAAATTGGTCTCTCCCATTTGAGTTGATGTGTGATGCTAGTGACTATGCAGTGGGAGCCGTACTAGGTCAAAGGGAGGATGGAAAACCATATGTGGTGTACTATGCTAGTAAAACCCTCAATGATGCTCAGAAAAACTACACAACTACTGAAAAGGAGCTCCTTGCAGTGGTGTTCGCACTTGATAAATTCAGGAACTACCTTTTGGGAACTTCAATAGTAATTTTTACTGATCATTCGGCCTTGAAATATCTACTGAACAAAAAGGATGCCAAAGCAAGACTTATCAGATGGATCCTTCTCCTTCAAGAATTTAACATTCAAATCAAAGATAAGCAAGGGGTAGAGAATGTGGTTGCTGATCATCTTTCCCGAGTTAAAGTAGAGTCACAATTCGAGGAAGCACAAATTAATGATGAGTTTCCTGATGATGCACTTTGTGCAGTGGAGAAGTTGCCTTGGTTCGCAAATATAGTCAATTACTTGGCAACCGGAGAGCTTCCATCAGAATGGAACATGGAAACAAAGAAGTATTTTCTTTCGCGAGCAAAACACTATGCTTGGGATGATCCATATTTGTATAAGTTTTGCCCAGATCAAATTATGCGGAGATGTGTTCCAAAGGATGAACAACAAGACATATTGCGAATGTGCCATGAAGGAGCTTGTGGAGGTCATTTTGCTTCAAGGAAGACTTCAGCAAAAATTCTACAGAGTGGATTTTATTGGCCAACTATGTTCAAGGATTGTAACACTCATTGCAAAAGTTGTCCACAATGTCAACAACTGGGGAAAATCAACACAAGGTATCAAATGCCTCAAAATCATATTTGTGTTGTTGAGGTCTTTGATTGTTGGGGCCTGGACTTTATGGGACCATTCCCTCCTTCTTTTGGCAATCTCTATATTTTGGTGGGAGTGGATTATGTCTCTAAATGGGTAGAAGCGGTGGCATGTAAGAGCAATGATCACAAAGTGGTGCTCAAATTTTTAAAGGAGAATATTTTCTCTAGGTTTGGCATTCCGAGAGCAATCATTAGTGATGGAGGTTCACACTTTTGTAACAAGCCCTTTTCCACTCTTTTGCAGAAATATGGAGTGAGGCATAAAGTGTCCACCCCATATCACCCTCAAACGAATGGGCAAGCTGAGCTAGCAAATCGGGAAATTAAGAGAATCCTCACCAAAGTAGTCAATACTACAAGAAAAGATTGGTCTACCAAGTTGAGTGATGCACTTTGGGCATATAGGACAGCCTATAAGACTGTCCTTGGCATGTCACCGTACCGAATTGTTTATGGTAAAGCATGTCATTTGCCTGTAGAACTCGAACATCGTGCATATTGGGCTATAAAGAAGATGAACTTTGATTCGGATCAAGCTGGAGCTAAAAGGAAATATGATCTGACTGAACTTGAGGCATATCGAAATGAGAGTTATGAATGCCTACGAAATGCAAGGGAAAAACACAAATTCTACCATGACAAGCTTATTTTACGAAGGGAGTTCAAGCAAGGTGAAAAGGTGTTGTTGTACGACTCCAAGCTTCACATTTTTCCAGGAAAGCTTAGGTCAAGGTGGAATGGCCCTTATGTGGTAAAGGAAGTCTTCCCTTATGGCACCGTGACCATTCAAAATCCGAGGACAGGTAATGAATTCAAAGTTAATGGTCAGCGCCTAAAGCATTTCATTGAAAGATTTGAGACACAAGAGGAGAATCTCCATTTTCTTGATGGGGATGTTCAAAAGGGTTGAAGCATTTTCTGAAAATCCAGTAGGTAAAACTTTTATTTTGTTTTATTTTATTTATTTATTTTTCTTTATTTAGTTTTGCATTTTCAATTAGTCATTAGCAATATGGTTAGCATTTTTTTATTTTATTTTTACTTTTATTTTTAGTTGTTTTTAACTTACTAATGAGTCTATGAGTTGTAGCAACTTAGCTTGCAAACATCCGAGTGATATAGGTAAATGCGAACTTCAAGGGAGTGAAAAGGTAAGCCTCACATGTGTTCAAGGTGACAAAGCTCCTACAGTTTATATGAAGTCCTCATAACAAACTTTTCACTTGATGATCTTAAGGTAATATCTTCCTTTTTCCTTTCTTTTGACTCATTATTCTACACATTGGGGACAATGTGTAATTTAGGTTGAGGGGGAAAGGCTCATTAGCCTATTAGCCCTAATTTTTTTCAAAAGTTTGCATGTCATCTTTGGTTAGCTAATGAGATTCTTGATTTGCCTTGGTAACTCATGGTTTATTTGGCATGAGAATGCTTTAAGTAGTATTATTTCTTTAGAATTTGAGAAAAAAAAATGCAGTTAGAGCAAGAGTATTAGTTCACTTACCTTATCTTTATATACCTTTAAGTGCAAAAATAGTTAGGTTGAATTCTTGGAATACCTTCAATTTTTCTTTGATGGTTATTTTCTATTTAAGACTCAAAGCACACACAAAGCACGTGTACCCTTATGGTATCTTGATTAAGATAATTTCTTTAGCTTAAAAAGAATTGTTCTTAAGCAATAAAATGAGGAAAAGGAAAAAAAAAAAAAAATTGAAAATGACTGATTTAAGCTTGAGCAATTATCTGAGGGGGTAATGGCCTTGTGTCTTCAAGCCCTGGTGCCCAAAACCAACTGGTTAGGAGTCATCGGTATCTTGCTCGTTACATAAGCTAAACTCAGTTTAAAAAAAAAAAAAAAAAAAAAAAAAAAAAAAAAAAAAAAAAAAAGATAAATGAAAAATGAAAAAAAAAAAATGTTTGGGAAATTCGACCTTGTTCTACCTTGAGCTAGGGTGATACCTGAGGGGTAAGTGGCCTATAAAGGTCCTCAATACCTGGTACCTTGGGTGAAAACTCGGGAGTTGCCGGTGGATCCCTATTAAGCCATATAGAAGGAGATTTCCTAAACTAAGAAAGAAAAATCAAAATAAATTTTCCTCCTCTTTAACTTAAAGAATGAAGAAATTTGAGTTTAAGAAAAAGTCTTGAGAAAAATACTATGAGGGGACACCAAAATTAAGCACATGAGGTTTAGGTGGAAAGAACCAATCAAGGGAAAATCAAGAGACACTAAGAGGAATGCTAAACATGGATGCACATTTATGTATACGAAGATAAGGTGGGAAAACTAAGAAATTGCATATCTTGCATCATCTTGCTCAATTCTAGGAAATTTGTCTTCTTGGGTATCTTGTGTGTGAAACATGTTATGTTGAGTTAATATGGTTTCATGAATCTCATTACATATTTTTCATTCTTCTTTATTCTTTTCATTTGCTAGGGACTAGCAAAGTTTAGGTTGAGGGGGATGATTGGAGCCAAAATATGTGCTCTAATGGCACATATTCGATATGATTTGTGCACCAAAGGACATTCAAATCACCCAACTTGACCTAAATCAATGCTAAGGCCCTAGCCATGAGTTTAATCTATACTTTGGAGATTTATCTCAGGTTCAAGGGAAGAAAATTGTGCAAATTGAATGACTTTAGATTTTGAAAGATCAAGAAGGGCTAAATGAGGAAATAAGTGAGTCAAGACTCATTGAACGTAAGGAAAGGCAAAACAATGATATCATGAGGTTGGAGGATGATAAATGAGCATTATGGAGTAAGAAAGAAGGCAAGAAAGCATGGGAAATGAGGCATAAAGCAAGATTGAGCTGCATGGAAATTTAGAACTCAAAAATCTGATGACATTATATACTCTGACTTTGAGGACAAATTTGGAGCACTTTCTGGAGTCCATTATATACATACTATATATCGTTTCGAAGCTCGGGAAGTCAAGAGTCCAACGCTTCAAACGGTTTGCAAATCGGAGCTGAAATGAAGAAGTTATGGCCATTTGAAGACAACTACACCAAGCTGGAGGGTCATTTCGAAATGATTTCGAAATTCAACTTATGATTTCGAAATTCAACTTGTGAATTCGAAATCCACTTCGAAATGACACCAATTTCGAATTCACCCACTGCCACTTTGATGTTCCACCTCCTCCACTTCGAAATGACACCAATTTCGAATTCACCCACTGCCACTTTGATGTTCCGCCTCCTCTACCTCGGGAATTGCATCTAAAGCACTCCATCCGCCCTAGGTGGACCCCACATGACTAGGAATCACCATTTTATTATTTTTTAATCATTTTTAGGAATTTATTTTGTAATAAGTGGCCAATGAGAGTGTGCCACATGTTAGGTAATTAAGGATATTATATAAACTCTCTCAATTCTAGGTTTTAGGGATCTTGGATTTTTTCTGGAGAGTTTGACATTGAAGGTGGAAGAAGACGAGAACTTTGGTTTGTTTTCTTGTTTCTTCTTTATTGAATATATTGTTTTTAGTTTCTTTTGATTCAAATTATGGATTTTTACCCTATTATGGATTGTGAATGTGACATCACCCCCATGAGAGGCTAAGAGCCAACTTGGGGCTTGAAGCATGAAAACCTAAGGGCTAGGAAATCTATAGGGACAATGGGTAAATTACTATAACAATGAGATTAATTATTGGTTGGATGACAATTTATTATTATTTTTATCCTATCCTTGTGAGTTCGTTTAGGGAATAATACGGTAGGTTATTACTCGATACTAGTGATTCTTGGTAATTCTTGATCATTTGTTTTCCTCGTCTTACCAGCCGTTATTTGCCCCTAAACAAAGCTATAAGGAGTAGGAAGGGTTAAAAAGCCAAATCTTAAATTGATAATCAATCTCATTATTTGATGGTTTTAGGAATCTATTTTAAAAAGGAAAAATTAGGTTTCGGATGCAATTTTGAGTTATAGAACCCAACTTGATCGCGAGTGGCCAAGGATCCCAAAAACCTAAGATCATATTACTTAAAATACCCTTGTTTTCTATAATTTCTATACCCTAGGTTGGATTGTGGAAAACCCCAAACTTGAATCAATTGAATTTAAAATCAATATTCATTTTCTTTTATTAATTGAATTTCTTTTACTTGGTTTCACATTATTCACATATTGTTTTTCACTTAAGGATTTAAACAAAAACAATTCATTTATTCTAGTATTGACAATTTTCATAAGCCAGTCCTTGAGAACGATACCCGGAATACTACAAAAGCCGTAGTGACTCTTTCTCTAGTTTTTCTTGACCAGAGTTACTACGTAAAAAGGCTAAGTATTTTGGTACAATAGAGAAATTTCGGTCAGTACCTGAACGGCTTCTCAAGCGCTATCATGAAACATAAGAGTTAGTGTAGAAATCTATCACACAACATGTGTCTTATCCAAGCAAATCTAGTATATATTTAAACACCCAAGAATCACATCATGCATGGATGTAGTCACCAATAGCATACGTGTCCATAGAATTCTCGAAAAAAAAAAGATGAGAAGGAGCGTACCTGGATAGCAAGCTAAAGCGCCTTTATGGGAAGCAAGGTTAGCCCAATAACAAATATAAAACAAATTCAAGCATATCTCCAAGAGGAATCAAAATCAATTAAATACCAAACAATCATCTTTAAAATCAATATTAGTGAAGATATCAAGAATGTAGGACCCCCCACCAAAGTCCCTATTACTTTTGCACGAATTGATTCAATAAATTCCATTGTTTGGAATCATGAAGTTTGTTCATGCTTGAGAAAATCAAGAAAAATCAAGAAAATAATTGAAAATCTCAAAAGATGCATGTCTGAATGAAATATGGTAGCAAGGGTTTTTAAAACTGAATTTTCTCAACCTGAAATCCTCCAATGATGAAATTAAAAAAAAAAAAAGAAAAAGAATAATAGTTTTGATGGAAAAGAGATTTTTAAAAAAAAACGTGATTCAAAACATATAAGATCACAAGGAAATATCAAAGCAGTAAGGGAATGGTGCATCAAGATGGCCACTGTATGAGTGAGGTCTAGGGGTGTGACTGAGACTACAGTGCTGGCGTTGAATTCCAAAATGCATTCTGCACTCTTTTAGCACCTTCCGAAGCTTCCTTGGAGTAACCAACTTTCCCTATCCATGTCTTCCTTGGAGTGGTTTAATGTAGTTTGAATGACATAATTGACATATGGGTCCAGCATCATCCGATCTAATTAGGGATGGTCTGTGAATTCTTTAAATGATACAAGCAAACTGCTCTTCCCCAGTATATTTCAAGTACTTCTCAACGACATTGCTGCTGTACTTCTACATGGAGAGGTGCCTATATTAACCCTCTGATTGGTTGAGCGTTTCTGTTCTTGCCCATGAACCCTCAAATTCAAATACATATTACACAACATAATTCCCAAATGGATCTTGGGCCAAGATAAGAGCATTGGCAGTGATCATGGATAGCAAACGATGTCTATGTTCCCAGATTTGTATCAATTAAGAGTTTTATAGAGAGCGTGGAGGCTGTTTCATGATGAGATGATAAGAGTTCATGTTCTTTTGATACTCTTAGGCAATAATAGCATGCTGGTGTCATTCGGTTCAGTTCCCTTAGAAAAATAGCAGTAGCACCTTCCTATTTTCTTGTAAAATGATCCCTGTTATTCACCAGAAACTATCAGCACTGGGTGTACTGTTGGAGATGGTTTGAATAGCTACTCCTTGTCAGAGTTTCAAAGACGACTCGGGCATCCATGGGATTCGAAACGGATTGGGAACTTTGAAGTCAATATGCTGATACTTCTTCCGATATTATCTCAAACTCCTGGAAGTGAATAACTCTGTAATCAAGTTAATAGTCCTATTCATATCATCAACCCAAGTGTTATAGAACTTGATGATGTATCGTGTTTCGGTGACATCAGTAAATGAACTTCTGAATATAATCTTTCTAGCTGTTGAAAGGACTGTAATAAATCCTTAATTTCCACTTGACCCCATGCGAGTTCTATTCCATCTACTTCATCAAATGCCTTGCATACAGTCTTGGATGCTCTTTTCCCCAAGAATTCATTATACCCCGACTCTCTTTGAGACGCTTCATAGGAATGAGGTAAAAAACGAACAGGAGGAACGGATGTCAATCATGCATGACTCTTATCTTCTATCTCAGGAAAGGTATGTGAGTTGAGCGAATTAACCGATTTAAGAAGCAGAGGACAGATTTCACTGAAGGTGACCTATAGAACCATAAAATTTTCTGATTCTGATATTTCAGATAATGGCTTCCTCTCTGAGATCTGAACTGAGCATGCTGCACTTTGATCCTTTAGTTGGTCCGTTTTACAAAGAAGTTCAAGCATGTTCTGACTTGATCGAGCAGTCTCATTTCGGATATATATACCAGCCGATCTGGGAAAAATATCCTTTTCCATTTCGTTAGAATCTTTAGGAATATGACTAGGAAAATTTGGATGATCCAGAAAGTCCTTGTTCATGAATTTTTAATCCCGGGGAAACCGTTAGCATTGATAACAAGGAAGCCTTGGAGACTTGTAGAATTGTTGATTGATTTCATGGAGTACTAGTGTTGGATGATGTTGAGTAAAGCTTTTCGTAAACCGAGATATTACGTAGAGCAATAGGCATTATTTCAAAAAATCAGGAAAAATTAAGTCATGAAAGTCGTTTGAATAGAACTTCAATCCTTGACAAGTGCCATGAACTTCTAACCGAGTTCCTTATTCTGAAAAAATTGGATACAGCTCCATTAGCAATCGGATCTTCTAATGGTCTTGAGAATTTTGTCTCTATGAATGGACCTATCATCCTCACCATTGACAGTTATTAGAAGAGTTAGAAACTCAATGAGAGGAATGTTTTGAGACTGAGCTATTGAGAACAGTTTCATGAATTATGGGCTGTCCCATGAAGCACTCGTTATCTGATCCAAACACTCGTTCAGTGTCTCCAGAAACACTTCGCCCTTCTTTGAGTAGTTCCATGAAGCTCCCTGGCACAATTTGATTCTAGCAAAATGATATGGAACATAACCATCCTTGTATCATTCAGTTTGGAAATGAAATCAGTTGAATCAATTGTCTGATTAATCGTTTTGCTAAGTTTCTAAAGCTCTTCAAGAAGTCTGTCACAGGCAGCAAATAATGCTTTAAAGACTTGAATCGATCCGTCAAGATTCCCTCCAGCAACGTCTTCAACAGCACGAAAATTGCTGGGTACTTTCGATGAAGGCGCATGAATACCAGCTCTTAACAGAGGAATATGTAAGCCTATATCAACAAGCACGACGTGGAAAGAATCAAAATGAACGGGGCAATATGAATGCAGTCCAAGGAAAGCTTTAGGAGGAATCCGAAATTCATGAACTGAAGCAGAGCATGCATCCAGAGAAGCCTGTAACTCGGACCCATTCTCTAACATGGGAGCATACATAAGCTCAAACTTCAAAACAATAGCTGATGTTGATAAACCCTCATATTTTCTGTTGTTGTAATTGGGGATGTCCTTTCTTTCTAGTCTTCTTCTAATGCTCTTTAATTGAGTTTGGCCTGCCAAGGGTTTCTCTTCTTCTGCCTTCACTGCTGGTCATAAATGATGCGTTTTTACCAGAACGGAAACTTGGAACAGAAGATAAAGTATCGAATGTTGAGCTCCCCATAAAAACAGTATCAGTGACCACAGAAAATTGCTTGCTTTTTCTTTTGACCAATCTGTGAGATTGCATAAAAATCTTGTGGACTGGAAACAAAGTCATTGAAATAGTACGAAACAGAATCTCGCCAATCTACCATTTTAGGAGAGAATACGGAAGAAGTCCCCTACCAAGTTTCATAGAAAGATCGCCCCTGAAGCTCTTACATCCTCCGCATTTTACACCAGCCCAGAGAGTATCTCAGGTCTATCTGCACACATTTCAGGAATATGCTTAAGTGTGGTGGTTAAAGCTTCATGCTGTCCAAAAGTTTCAGCAGCTCTAGGTAAACTCAAATTCATCGAATCAGCACTCTCAGTAAGCAATGCTTTTCGAAGTGAGCGGACACCAAGCTTCTTGACAAGAAGTAGTATTCTTCACACATCACGTAAGTAGATCTTTGCTTCACATTCATGAAGCTGAACTTCAGCCAGATGCTACACAATCAGCAAGACTTTCCTGATTTCCTGCGTATCAAAGAAAGTGGAACCTTTTCTGGACACTCTCCAGCAGGTTCGATTCTTATCTCTTCCTGTCATACAGAAATTCGAGCAAGTCTCATAAACCTGAATTACTACATCTAACCACTCTTGGGGTCGGGTTTACCCAAAATGGCAGCTCCATTCCTGATTCCAAACTTCAGATTCTCTTCTTTTTATTGTGATATCTTCATCATTAAGATTGTGACTTCTACCCAACGTCATCATTAAGCTTCGAATTTTCTACTTCTATGGCTTTCTGTGCTGCTAATCCAAAAATGACAGCAAATTTTCCTCTATAAGACTCTGCCACTGTGTACAGAGGATTCTGCTAGAGGCTTTCCTTCTTGTCAAGTGAATGTTTGATGGTTCTTCTGCTTTTGTGGATCCCTAGAGTTTGAAAATCATTCCGCAATATGAAATTCTACTTCATTTTTAATGTTTTTATCTTCTTCACTCAAGGTATTCTCTGAGTCGCCTCCGATTGCAAGATTAGAAGGGGTAAAAAGATCGGACTGGTTTGGTCAGGGAGGGGAGCAGGTTTCTGAGACCAGTTCGCAGATTCCAATCTAGCAAGACAGTCAACAGAAAAAAAAAAGAAAAAAACTTGGATCCGCCTAGAGAGGTTATTGTGATACTGCCACTATCAGAACTTGTATTTGTTACTGCTTTCAAAATGGCAGCCAATGCAACAGAATTAAATAATTCCTTTCTATCTCCTTCTTCATCAGTGTCCACTTCTTCATCTGAATCACTTATAATTTGACCACCAATTCTCTGTGAATGATCACGAGAACTCTCTGCACTAGAGTGAGAACCTCCACCTAATACTTGCTCCAATTCCTTCAAGAAGTGTTTGGCAGCTTCAGAACTTTCAAGAACTATACCTTTAAACTCTTCATCTGTAACTAAGCCTTCAATCTCACTTTCTTTATCATCTTCATCTGAGTAATGATTGGTTTCATCTAGTTTTATTGTTGTGTTTAAAACTGGACTGAGATCCGCAAATTCAAGTGACTCTGATTTGCCAGAGACCGCATTTTCCAGTTCAGCGCCCTATGCATTAACATGTGTAAGTCTATTTTCTGACTGTTTTGACTCAAGTGTTAGGTTCTCTGTGGTAGATTCAGCGTCATTTTCCACTGCCTGGTCTCCATTGCCAACAGCTTCTTTCCCTCTATGCACAAATTGTACTCCATCAGCAACTACCTTTATAATATGCTCATTCTTTGTGGCTTCAGAATCAGCTTCTGGCTTGGTTTCTGTTTCTTGTTTTTCCTCATTATTACTCAGATCAGCAGTTTCGCTTTTATCTGTACAGGCATCCCCTTTAGTACCATCCTGGTTATCAACTATAACAGTATCACGGACAACAACACCAACATTTAGTTCTTGTTCTTTCTCCACACCACCACCAGTTTTCTCTAAATTGAAAGTTCCTAAATCTGAGTCAAAATCATCATTACTGCTATATTTTCTGCTATTCTTAAAGTCATCATCAGTGTTTGTTCTTCAATTCAGAAACAAGTTGACTGAATGTATTTGGATGCTTTAGAAGATGCCTTTCTGCTAGCGGTACCTTTGGTAGAACCAGTATGGGTAACCTTGGAAGGCTTTTCGAAATCTGGGCGAATCCATGTATGAACTGTCCAAGTATTCTCTATTCGTGCGGTGCTGTACTGGATACATAACAATAATCTCAATAATCATTCCAACAACAATACATCAAATACACAAATTACCACAGGTAGTGAGGACCTTCTAGAAGTGCCTAATTAAATTGATGCCATCCACCAAATGAGCAGCCTTACCAAGTCTATGCAGACTTTTTCAGATAACATGTTTAATTCACAAGCCTCAAACATCAATTGATACCGATCCAGAATTCCATGACACTCCTTCAATACCTTTTGAAATGACCTTTCACCCGTTAGATTCAAATAGCTCCTTTCGATGAACTTAACCACCACACAAACAGGCAAAAACTTCGTACTCTTCCTTACTCTTCGTGACTGAGTTATAGTCAAAGGTGATCTCCTCACCATCTAATTGTGTTTTCTGATTTTATACAATTACTGTAGGAAGACGGGTTTTTGCCATCTTCTCGCATATTGGCTTCAGCACTTGTATCAACTATCCAGACATCTTCGGTCAGTAGATCATCTTGACTATTTCATTACTATTTCCTTCATACTGCCCATCTAAAGATTGGCTTTGGCAAGTTTGACCATCTCCGAAAACGATTCGATTGCAATTTCTGGTCGATCTTCATGCAAATAACCAGACATTAATAAATTCCAAGTGGCCATGTCCGATAGGACATTTCATCGAATAGCCATTGAGCACTTGAAGTCGCACCACATTTACCATACACATCCATAGGAACAATGGACAGCAAGTGTGGGGTTGTCCCCTGTTTCAACAAATGAATTTACATAGAAACCTAGCATTGTGTCCTCCTAGGTCTGTACTTTTTTACGAGTGACACGTTCAGAAATCTACAAATGACAAGGAGGACCGAGCCTGAAAGAGCTTCAAATCCTACAACCCCAAGAAGGATTCCAATGGATAGAAAACGTTGGAAGATGCAGCTCCATGCTGAATGGAACCACCAAAGAAATTCCCCTATTTTATAAGCGTCATCCACAGTATAATTCACAATCCGGCCAGAGAAGTCCTCCTTGATGCTATCCCGGATGAAGAAGTCGGTGGTACATTCCCTCTCTTCACCTTATCAATGACAGTGGGCTCAAAGTCAACAGACACAGCACCGGGGACATGCTTTCTAATACCACTGTGTCATTCCGAGACTTTCCATCATGACCCAATCATTTTCTGCATTTGTTTTTATTGAAACATCAATAGGACCATGCATTGACTCTCGTGGTCTCAGCTCAATAGTTATAAACTGAAGCTTTCTTCCCCTTTTGAATTATTCATGACATCCCAATGAACCTTTTCAAGCTGAAGGATGGCCATCTGTGGGAGGTCCATATGGTAAAAGGATATGTAGAATAATATGCATAATGTTCTGAAGATTAAGGCATGAACACAGTTGCATTTAAGGCAAGTAATATATTTATACCCTCCAAAGTTGTAATGGGCACAACCTTCTAACAAATTCTGTTTAATTCTCAGTATTTCGCCACTTTCTTTAATAGCACCCTTTCTATTTCGTTGCCACCACTGGATGACCAGCAAACCCATGTAGAAGAGTCTTCCTTTAATGCATATAGCCAGGCACTTTTGAGAAGTAGTTTCCTTTAGCATAGGCCTCGACAGTACTCTTGTAGTATCTTTGCCAGGAAAACATTCTTAGACTTTGTCCAACCTAGGTTCCCCACATCTTTCCATATAAATTCTTCCTACTCTTTCTGAATTTTAGTTTTAGGCCACGCCATGAACCAAAGTAGTTCACTATGCAATGAATTTTTGATACCTTCCACTCCATCCAGATAAATTAAAACTTCTATTGAATCACATTTCACAAAGGATTAACATTTGTATGATAGATGCTTCTTCTCTAATGCAGACTGAATCATGAGCCGCCTGTGATAATCTGTTTGTCACTTGATTTATATGATCATGCAAATCATTGTATGAGAACTACCCAGATTCACAGTAGTAGGTAATGGACGGGGATGGAGGAAAAAACACAGGACTCAGAATCATCCCTTGTCGTGTCTAAGAACTTTTTGACTGTAGCCACAGAAGCAGACTCAAACTCTCTTCTCTGAATTTATTTCTGATTCTCGAATTCTCTGGAGTTACTAAGAACTTGGCTTTCTTTGCTATCCAAGGACTAATCACAACTGACCCAGGAGAATACCCAGTAGGTGTGCAAACTATCGTGCAGCAAGGTATGGGTGACAGAGAAATAGAAAAAGATGCGAAAAGAAACAAAGAAACAAAACAAAATAGAGGAAAGGTGGGCATAGAGTAAATCATCAAGCAAAGCCACATTCCATTACTTTGTCAATGGGCTAAAAAAAAAAGGTGAGGATATCAGAGGAGAAGAGAACGGTTCTTGAATATCAATATCAATGATAATCCCATACATCAGCCATTAACAATAGAGATTAAAAAGATTAAAAATAGAAACCAAAAACAGAGCATGCTCATGTTTAAATATATTCAACAAGAGAAACGATCAGTCCTAAACCTCCACAACAATCAATAAGACAATACCCGGACTTGCAGAATAATATTTAGGATCATATAGGGATGAAAGGATGCGAATTTGGTGTGACCATTGATTCGCGGAAAACCCAGTCGGGTCATTTAATCAAAAACATTTATAAAACCTATGACCTCATACTAGTGTAGCAAAGCTACTATAGTATAGTGGCTCTAGGGTCGAACTTTGGGATGGGTTTTCATTCTACCAGTGATATACTCATGATTAGAAATTAAATTTAATGATTTCCTTTATAAAAAACTTAAAGCTTAAAAAGAAAATAAAATTTGTTTTGAAAGTATTTGAACCTAAATTAACATAAACTAATTAAAAATGGAAGAAAGAAAGTTTCTCGGAGCTAAGGATTGCTAGGATCAAGTTTAGAATGCAAAGTGGAAAATTCCGAATTTTTCTCCTCGCATTGGGGATTTAACCTATAGTTATTTCCCGAACCGGTGTAGGTTTAACAATGAAGATTTAATCCATAAAAATCAATAGAAATGGTAGTCAAGGTCCATTAATAGCTTTAGACACTATATAGGTCTTCACCTTGAACCACTTTCCAATGGCTCGTACATGATAACTAATGGACTAATATGGATCTAGCAATAAGCATCCATAAAGACCTGAAGCTTACCATGTATTGGCCATTCAAAGTGATTCTAAGGGATTTAAAGCAAAACTTTGGATTAAAAAGCCATTTATGAACTTCAACTACCTGAATTTAATACACGAGCATTTTCCAACTTTTCATCTAGACTTTTCACCTAGCTTCCTTCACTCCAAGAAACCAAGAGTTTAGCCTCTCATCCTCTAAGAAAACATCCTCAGAGGTTGTTTGGCTTCCAAGAAAGAGAAAATAGTAACGAGAAAATAGAAAATAAGAGTGCTCTGTATATTGCTAAGTGTTAAGCTTAACACTCGGGTTACATTGTTTCAAGAGGTGATTTCCACCCCTTATATAGTTTTTACAAAAGCAAAGCTTTTCATTGGCTTGATACAAGGAGAAGAAAGGAAATTACATCAAAAGAAACTTAAGAAAATATCTAAAGTGGAGTCGGCAAAAACAGAGGAGATTTCGCACCACGCATGAGGTGTGCGAAATTCGCACACCATTCAGGAGGTGTGCGAAATTTTCGCACACCTGAAGCAGTTTTCTTCCGAAGGTCATAACTTCCTCGTTTCAGCTCCAAATCGTGCACGGTTTGAAGCGTTGGATTCTTGACTTCTTGAGCTTTGAAACCGTATATAGCATGTAAAAAATGGACTTCGGGAAGTGCTTCAAAAGTGCCAAAGAACACTGCATCTGCTGTCCTCAGATTTCCTCCTTGCTTCTCTTTTGATTTTCTTTGCTTCTCTTTGCTTTTCTTCTTTGGTTGGCTTGTCTTAATGATCCAAAAAGATGTCAAAACACTAAAACTAGCCACAAATATGATTAGAAGTCATTGCTAGGTCCTTAACATGCCAATTGGAATAAAGGTGAAGAATTACTACACAAAAGTGCTTAAAACATAATGACTTAAAGGTGTAAAATGGCACTTTTGGGTAGTAATCACTCCTCCCAACTGACACATTGCTCGTCCCTGAGCAATGAAGGAGAGAAAAAGAAAGAAAAATAAATAATAATAATTCACAAAATCATGCTGGTCACTCCAAAAAATAATCAAGTGGCATGATTGGATCAAACTCTCACATGGCAAGTCAAGGATACAAAACTCAATCATCAACAAGAGTTATCAAATAACTTACCAATCACAACTTGCAAAGAGCGGGCATTATGCAAATTTGAGTATCAAAATAATTTCCACTCCCAAAGGATCAACTCTTAATCTTCCACAAAAATCTAAGTGTTAAGGTGCTTAGCTTCCAATTATAGTATGTCAAACTATATTCTCCCCCCAACTAAGGTTTTTCTCTAACTTTAGCAACACTACTCATATATAAAAGGCTAAGAACGCACCCCTTTTCTTTTTCTTTTTCTTTTTATTTTTTTTATTTTTTTTATTTTTATATATATATATATATACTTCACCCATCCACCCATGTAACGAGCATTGAGGTCGGTGAACTCCCAACTAGTAAAGGCTTAGGGCACCAGGTTTCAAAGATTTTCACCATATACCCCTCAGACCTTGCTCGGGTTTCAAAGCAAGTGAAGCAAAAATTATTTTCATAAGACACATTGGCCTTTTATAAGGTGTCCCAACACTAATAGAATGAAGTCAATGGCACCAAGTCAAAAATTTCCTAAGTTTAGGGAGCGAGAAAGCTTTCCATCTTATAACTGGAATCTAATGTGTTCAGTGTGTGAAAAGATTAGAGTGGAAGACTTAAGATTGAAAACAAAAGGAGCTTCAACAATTTATCAACTTTAATAAGCATAATACAAACTCTGAGACTATGGCAATAAGATAAGAATTTAATTTTCTCCCATTTGCTTTTGAGAATTTATCTTTGAGAAAACAAAGAGAGTTTGCAAAAAATTTTGTTAGCAAATTAATTTAACCAACAATTCAACAACTTACTTCCTCAATTCTCCCCCCAACTAGGACGAACATTGTCCCCAATGTTCCAAAAACAACCGATAAAATAAGGGAGGAAGTGATACCTCCTGATAGTAAAGGACTCTGAATGAACAGGAGAAACCACATGCTTCAAAAGAAAAGAAAAATCATAAGTGTACTGAATAGAGGAAATAAAATGGAAGCTAAAATACACAAAAAGAGAAGATGTCTATATAAACTGAGAGAGTACAATATACAAAATAAACATGAAGTACATCCAATCCCAGTATAACAGTGGTCCAAAATATATAAGACATCTAAACACGTAGCATATAGATACAAAAAAAGAAGAGGAGTGATCGTATGATCAAGTGGTAGGCTCCTCTGGTGATAGGAGGGGTCCTCCGCTGCAAGTGTGGAAGGAACCTCTACAGGTGGAACTGGTGGCGAAAGACCGAGATGCTGCTGAATCTCTCGGAGAATGAGAGTCTGCTGGTCCTGCTGAAGCTGGAAGTGGTCTATGCGCTCCATAATGGCTCTCTGAGTAGTGGTCAAAGTCTGGAAAGAAGCAAGCAAGGCCCGATACTCGGCACCAGGGATAGTAATGGGCGGCTCTGATGTAGGAGGAACAGCAGGTGGGGCATCAGATGATGCGGCCTCTGGTACTGGCTGTGGAGGCTCTGAAGTGAACGGAGCAGGAGGGACTTCCCTTGGCTCGGGAAGATTTGGGAACCGGCGATGGAGCCATATCTGAGTCCATTGGTCAAGAGAGAAGCTCTCTCGACAATGGCGGCGAGGCTCAGAATGAGGGCCTGCAGGAAAACCCATATGCGCCAAAACATGGCATAGCAGCCGAGGGAAAAGTAAAGGAATGGAGTCTGCCAGCGCAAGATGCTGTTTATGCACCTTCTCCTCAAAATGGAGGAGAGCGGCCATAATCAAATGATGAGGGGCAAAGTAGTAGCCCTCATAGATACGAAATAATGCCTCCAAAATGGCCCCTCGCCTCTGCACTTTATGCTGAAGAGGAAAAAGATTGGCGCGAAGCACCACATTGACTAGGAGCATCTCTGGGGGAAGCTCTCTCCTCAAAATGGTCCTCTGGGAAGATGTCCCTCGAGATAGGCTACGAACCATGTCCCACTCAGAAAGTGGGGCCCAGCGTCTAAATGCAGCTGGATGTGCCGGTGCATAAGGGATATGGAAAGCATCGGCAATCTGTCTAGCCCCCAAAATACCCTAGCGTCCATCAATGGTAAAAAGGAGCGAGGCTGGAATCGGGACGCCATGAGTAGTCATAGACTGGTAAAAGTCTAGAGCTACTCGAGGATAGAAGAACTGGGGCAAAGTCATAAAGGGTACAAGATGGTACCTCTCAAGTAGGCGGTATGAATCCCGCAACTCAGGCTGCTGTCGCATCAGAGAGTGATCGAAATATGTCTCGACATGAAAGTCCTTCGATCGGCAATCGGAGTTGCCCTCAATGGGCGAGCTGGGTCTAGGGCGCCTGGCAGAAGAAGGCTGAGGTGCTCTGGATGACTCTCCTGGCTCTGTAGTCTTCGCTTTCTTTAAAGGAGGACTCTGAGGTGGAATTTGTGTAGGGGCCACAGACGTGGCGGATGCTCTCCTCGTATGGTATCTGCTCTGAGGTGCCGAATCAGGTAAAAATGAGGGCACATCAAGTGGGGCCCGCACAGGGGCGGCTCTCTGACTGCTCTGGGGAGCTGAAGTAGATCCTCCTCGGGTCCTGGGCATGATGAAGTGATGAAACGAGGCTCAGAGGCTCGGAATTATAGAAGGTAAGGGTGGAGGGTTAGGTGTGCGAAATTTTCGCATAGGGGGGGTTAGGTGTGCGAATTTCGCACAGGGCACTATTCACCCACGCGGCTAAAGAGTGATGGCTCTTTTGAAATGGTGAGAATTTGTGGCTTTTGAGGATGGGAATTGGTGGCTTAGGTAAGGAAAGGATTTGTCATGGTGAATGGGCTTGGAATTTGGAGCTTTTCAAGTGGAAAATTGGAGAATTGGAGCTCCCATGGCCGGCGGCAATGGATTTCTTTTGAAGAAATTAA
Source organism: Vitis cinerea var. helleri x Vitis rupestris (assembly GCA_945999865.1). NCBI lineage: Eukaryota > Viridiplantae > Streptophyta > Magnoliopsida > Vitales > Vitaceae > Vitis > Vitis cinerea var. helleri x Vitis rupestris. The sequence continues at coordinate 17,160,096 of OX253934.1, forward strand.
GGCTTGGATGCTTATGGTTTGGGCTTTGGATTGGCAAGAACAAGGTTTGGATGGGATTATGGAGGTTTTTAGAGTGTTGGGTGATGAATTTGAAGGATTTTGATGGTGGAGGAGGAGGATGGAATTGCCGAAATTGGAAGATGATGAATAGTGATTGCCGCGGGAATGGAGTGGAATATTGGAGATGGGCTGCTTTGGTGGTGTTGATGGTGATGATTGATGAAGAAAAGGGGTTTTATGGATGGCAATGGGTGAACGGAAGGGAGGTTTTGAGAGAATTGAAGAAGGAGCTTGAAGTTTTAAGTGGAGAATCAAAGCTTTTAAAGAGAAAAAATGAGTTTCGCACACCTTAAAATGGTGTGCGAAAATTTCGCATACATGTAATTCTCCAAGACAGAGAGCATGGTTTTGAAAATTGGTGCAAAAACAAATTCGCACCGGGTTCGCACCAGGTTCGCATACCTGTGAAATTCGCACAGGGGGACAGAGAGTATGGAATTTTGAAAAGTGGAGCAAAAATGAATTCGCACCGGGTAGGGGAGGTGTGCGAAATTCGCACACCTCAAAGGAGGTGTGTGAAATTTTCTGAACCTTGATTTTTCTCCCCTGTTTTCCCCTGTTTCCACCAAGACTCCATTCTTCAAGCCTTCCTACCTACATGTTAACACAAAAAACACAATTCAAACCATATTAGAATGAATTTAACGTCAAAAATAGAAATCAAAACATGCATAAATACAAGAAAACACTAAGTTAAACTAAAATCAACTTAAAAGAAAACAAAAAGAGGATGAACTTTTTAGTCTTTGGAGAGACTAAGTTCACCCATGAACCAAGTGTTCTCATGCTAGAGGTGGATCAAGGAGGATGAATTCCTCCTTGTCTCGGGAAAAAGATTCGATATAAGGCTTGAGACGATGTCCATTCACTTTGAAAGTTCGAGTGCTATTGAAGTTGAGTAGTTCCACTACTCCATTTGGTTGCACTTCATGAATTATGAAAGGACCCGTCCATCTTGATTTCAATTTTCCTGGAAAAAGATGAAGCTTAGAGTCATAAAGCAAGACTCTTTGCCCCTTGGCAAAATTCTTTTGATTTACCAATTGATCATGCCATTTCTTCAACCTCTCCTTTGCAATTTTTGAATTGAGGTAAGCATCATTCCTCATTTCCTCTAATTCATTCAAATCCAAACATCTCTTCAACCCGGCTCTTGTCAAATCCATGTTGAGCTTCTTGATTGCCCACCATGCTTTATATTCAATCTCCACTGGAAGATGGCACGCTTTGCCAAAAACAAGGCGATAAGGAGACATTCCAAGGATGGTCTTGTAAGCGGTCCTATACGCCCATAAGGAATCTAGGAGCTTAATAGACCAATCCTTCCTATTAACATTCACCACCTTCATCAATATATTCTTGATCTCCCTGTTGGCTAACTCAACTTGGCCACTCATTTGAGGGTGATAGGGTGTAGCTACCTTGTGCTTAACCCCATATTTGGCTAGAAGAGCCTCAAAAGGTTTATTGCAAAAGTGGGTTCCTCCATCACTTATAATGGCCTTAGGGACTCCAAATCTTGCAAAGATGTTGTCCTTGAGGAATTTAAGAACCACCTTGTGATCATTGCTCCTACATGGGATTGCTTCCACCCACTTAGAGACATAATCCACTCCCACCAAAATGTAGGAATGTCCAAATGACATTGGAAATGGTCCCATGAAATCAATCCCCCAAACATCAAAGACATCCACTATCAAGATGGGATTCAAGGGCATCATATTTCGGCGTGTAAGCTTACCAAGCCTTTGACACCGATCACATCCCTTGCACATAGAGTGGGCATCCTTGAAAAGAGAGGGCCACCAAAACCCTGATTTGATCACTTTCATGGCTGTCTTTTGGGAGGCAAAGTGACCTCCACATGCACTATCATGGCAATGGGAAAGAATTCCCGATTGCTCTTGTTCAGGAACACATTTCCTTATGATTTGATCCGCACAATATTTGAAGAGAAAAGGCTCCTCCCAATAGTAAGCATGGATCTTAGCAAAGAAATGCCTCTTGTCTTGGGCACTCCACTCGCTTAGAACTTCCCCAGTAACCAAGTAATTCGCAATGTGAGAATACCATGGGGCTACATTTATTGACATGAGAGACTCCTCAAGGAAGTCATCATTGATAGGCAGACCATGTGAGTCATGTGCTATCACAAGTCTTGACAAGTGGTCAGCTACCACATTTTCTACTCCCTTTTTATCCCGGATTTGGAGATTAAATTCTTGGAGCAAAAGGATCCATCTTATCAATCTTGCCTTGGCATCTTGCTTGGTTAGCAAGTACTTCAAAGCGGAATGGTCAGTGAACACCACTATAGAGGAACCTACCAAATAGGCACGAAACTTATCCAAGGCAAAAACTACTGCCAACAACTCCTTCTCAGTAGTTGTGTAGTTCATTTGAGCCTCGTTCAAAGTCTTGCTCGCGTAATAAATCACATAGGGCTTTCCATCCTCCCTTTGCCCCAAAACAGCCCCCATAGCAAGATCAGTTGCATCACACATTACCTCAAAAGGTAATTTCCAATTTGGGGCTCTCACTATTGGTGCGGTTGTGAGGAATTGATTAAGTTCCTCAAAACTCTTCTGACACTTCTCATCCCACACAAACTTGGCATCCTTTACCAAGAGTTCACAAAGAGGCTTTGAGATTTTTGAGAAATCCTTAATGAACCTCCTATAGAACCCGGCATGTCCTAGGAATTGCCTAATTCCTTTAACATTTGTGGGAGGTGGCAACTTAACAATTAACTCCACCTTTGCCTTATCTACCTCAATGCCATTTTTGGAGATTACATGTCCTAAGACAATGCCTTGTTGTACCATAAAATGGCACTTCTCCCAATTTAGCACTAGGTCTTTCTCAATACATCTATGGAGAACTGCTTCTAAGTGTAACAAACACTCCTCAAAAGAACTTCCATAAATAGTGATGTCATCCATGAAGACTTCCATGATGCGTTCTACCATATCACTGAAGATGCTTAGCATACATCTTTGGAAAGTTGCAGGAGCATTACATAAACCAAAGGGCATTCTCCTATACGCAAAAGTACCAAAGGGGCATGTAAAGGTTGTCTTTTCTTGATCTTCCAAATCAATCTCTATTTGGAAGTACCCCGAGTACCCATCTAAAAAACAGTAGAAAGGATGTCCTGAGACTCTCTCAAGGACTTGGTCCATGAAAGGCAATGGGAAATGGTTCTTCCTAGTCACTGAATTCAACCTCCTGTAGTCTATACACACCCTCCATCCTGAGGTAGGATGTGTAGAGACTTCTCCCCTTTCTCATTCTGGATCATAGTGATACCAGACTTCTTTGGAACTACTTGGGTGGGGCTCACCCACAAGCTATCAGAAATGGGATATATGATCCCTGCTTGTAGTAGCTTCAGAACTTCACTCCTCACCACCTCTTGCATGTGAGGATTCAACCTCCTCTGGGGCTGTCTCACTGGCTTTACATCTTCCTCCATGTAAATATGGTGGGTGCACACCAGAGGACTAATCCCCTTCAGATCAGAAATTTGCCATCCAATGGCTTTCTTGCATTTTCTGAGGACTCCCAAAAGGCTATCCTCTTGATCAATTGTGAGATTTGAAGAGACCACCACTGGACATTTCTCATCTTCCTCTAAATATGCATACTTCAAATTAACAGGAAGTGGCTTCAAAACAAGCTTTGGAGGATCCTCCATAGCTGCTCCTTGTGAGTCCTCCTTATTGAACAGTGGTAAGATCTCTTCTCGTCTCCTCCATGGAGACATGGTAGCTAGCACATCAGAGGGTTCAGGTAACCTTTCTTCAAGCTCTTCAAGGTTTTCATTCAAGGTCTCTTCTAAGCTCTTGTCACAATGCTCTTCAACCAAGGTGTTGATCAGGCACACCTCTTCCAATCCTTCATCCTCTTCTGGGTGAAGATGCCTCTTGCAAAGATGGAATATGTTTAACTCCAAAGTCATGTTTCCAAATGTGAACTGCATCACCCCATTTCTACAATTGATGACGGCATTGGAGGTAGCCAGGAAAGGTCTCCCAAGGATGATTGGCACATAATTGGCTTCCATAACAGTGGGATCGGTATCAAGCACAACAAAATCCACGGGATAGTAGAATTTGTCCACTTGCACTAGGACATCCTCTATCACCCCCCTTGGGATTTTGACAGATCTATCAGCTAAGGAGAGAGTGATGGCTGTGGGCTTCAATCCTCCAAGTCCCAGTTGCTTGTACACAGAGTATGGGAGCAAATTCACACTTGCCCCCAAGTCTAGTAAAGCTTTCTCCACCAGTGTTCCTCCAATGTTGACTGCAATGGTGGGGCAACCCGGATCTTTATGCTTGACTGGAGACTTACTCTGAATGATAGCACTTACTTGCTCAGTGAGAAATGCATTCTTTGTCACATGTAACCCTCTCTTGACCGTGCACAAGTCCTTCAGAAACTTTGCATATGTGGGGACTTGCTTGATCATATCAAGTAAGGGTATATTCACCTTCACTTGTCTCAAGACTTCAAGAATTTATGGTGAATTCTTGATTTCCTTCTTTCCATGTAAAGCTTGAGGAAAAGGGGGAGGCATATGTTTCTTCATCATATCTTCTTTAATCACTATCCTCGGCTCTTCTTCAATGCTTGATTTGGATGCACTTTTCTTCCCACTCTTCTCTTCTTGGTTATTGCTCTCTTTAACCAAGGTTTTCTTTGACAAAAGTTCTTCATCTTGCCTCACCTTAGGCAAGGGTTGATCAACCTCCTTTCCACTCCTCAATGTGATCACGGCTTTGACCTCCCTCAACTTTGAAGAATCCCCCTCTTGGTTTTCAACTTCATGAACACCCTTTGGATTTTGGCTTGGTTGAGAGGGGAACTTTCCTTTCTCATTCACTGTGTTGAGGTTGGTAAGCCTAGAGATGGAGTATTGAATGTTATCTATCTTCTGATATAGATCATTTTGCATCCCATCCATTCTCTTATTTAGAGAACTCTCAACATTCTCAATCTTTTGATGCAATTGGGAGTTGATTGCCCTTTGTTCAGCCACAAAGTCACTCATGACTTTGCTTAGGTTTGCCATGGCTTGCTCCACTGAAGAGGTTTGTTGAGGTGCTTGAGTTTGGGCTTGTGGTTGGTATAGAGGTGGTCTTGGTCTCCAAGAAAAATTTGGATGGTTTCTCCAGCTTGAATTATAGGTGTTTCCATAAGGTGCATTGTTGTTAGGCCTAAATTACCCCACAACATTGGCTTGATCACCTAACATCTCCCTCACAGCTGGCATGGTTGAGCACTCATCTACCACATGATTGGCAAATGGTGCATGGCATGGCACCTTAGCTTTCATGTCCATGTCTTCACTTAACATGTACAATCCACCCTTTGGATTGATAGGAGCTTTCATCCTTCCCAATTCCTTTGAGTTGGGCTCATCCCATCCTCTTGTTACCTCAGATACATAACTTAAAAAATCCATGGCTTCTTCCGGATTCTTACTCATAAAATCTCCCCCACACATGGTCTCAAGAATTTGCTTCATGGAGGAAGACATTCCATCATAGAAATAGCTCACCAAGAGCCATGTATCAAAGCCATGATGAGGACAAGCATTAATGGCCTCCATATACCTTTCCCAACATTCATGGAATTTCTCATTTTCTTTAGTAGAAAAGTTTGAGATTTGCCTCTTCAACCCATTGGTTCTATGAGTGGGGAAAAATTTCTTCAAAAACTCGGCCTGAAGATCAACCCAATTCCTTATGCTCCTTGGCCTTAAAGAATTAAGCCATATTTTTGCCTTGTCCTTTTAAAGGTATTGCACACCTCCTCAAACTCCTTGATGTGGGCATATGGATTCTCACTCTCCATTCCATGGAAATTTGGTAGAAGGGGCACAATATGGGGCCTTATAATCAGCTGCTCAAGAGGAGGTATTATGCATGAGGGTGCACTCATCCTTGGTGGGTGCATTCTATCCCTCATGGATAGATATGCATTTGGATTACCCCCCCCCCCCCCCCCTGACCTTGTTGAGAATTCTGATCCTCTTGTGGAGGGTCCATGATGTTTACACAGATATTCAACTCTGTGTCTTGAGGATTCTCAATCCTTACTAATCTTCCCTCTTGGTCCCGAATCCAATAGGGCATGCACAAATCTCTACTTACCTGAAAACAAAACAAAAACAACAAAAACAAAGGAGAAGAAAGGAAATTACATCAAAAGAAACTTAAGAAAATATCTAAAGTGGAGTCGGCAAAAACAGAGGAGATTTCGCACCACGCATGAGGTGTGCGAAATTCGCACACCATTCAGGAGGTGTGCGAAATTTTCGCACACCTGAAGCAGTTTTCTTCCGTAGGTCATAACTTCCTCGTTTCAGCTCCAAATCGTGCACGGTTTGAAGCGTTGGATTCTTGACTTCTTGAGCTTTGAAACCGTATATAGCATGTAAAAAATGGACTTCGGGAAGTGCTCCAAAAGTGCCAAAGAACACTGCAGCTGCTGTCCTCAGATTTCCTCCTTGCTTCTCTTTTGATTTTCTTTGCTTCTCTTTGCTTTTCTTCTTTGGTTGGCTTGTCTTAATGATCCAAAAAGATGTCAAAACACTAAAACTAGCCACAAATATGATTAGAAGTCATTGCTAGGTCCTTAACATGCCAATTGGAATAAAGGTGAAGAATTACTACACAAAAGTGCTTAAAACATAATGACTTAAAGGTGTAAAATGGCACTTTTGGGTAATAATCAACCATACCTGGAAGAACCAATCTTTGAGGAGTATTGCTCGGCTTCAAGCGAGAAGAATGCGTGCTGTCAGTCCCTCTCTCTATACTTCCCCTCAAGACGATCTCCAAAAATCTTCAGAATTTCCCCCCAATCCTCCAATGCGTGCTTCTCCTCACCAAAACGAATCTCCTCCCACAATAAAAAAAAAAAAAAAAAGGCCTTCTTTTCTTTCCTCTCTCACGTATATATATCCCCTCAAGACCTAAATTTGTTTCCTAAAAGGAAAATTCTCCTCCTTCCTTTCTTCTTCTCTTCTTTTTTTAAATCTTCCAATCAAAAGCAATCTTCCCAATTTCAAATTCCCCTCCAAAACCTTCCAAGGAGAGTCCCACCTTCCTTAAACTCCAATGGTAAGTTTCCTTGCAAAAACATGAAATTCTTGAAGTTAAATAAATTGAATGAATAGATGAGCAAGTAAATAAATTAGGAAATGGTAAAAAAAAAAATAAATAAATAAACAAAAATAAATAATAAATAAATAAATAAGTTAAGGAAAATAATATAAAGAGGAAGATAACCAATAAAAATTGAATGATAATCATAAAACTAAAACTAAAAATAAAATAAAATAAAATAAAAATAAACCAATAAACAAAAGTCGAGCCCAAAAGCCATGTAACCATGCAAGTCATACAAGTCACACTAAAAATGTCCAAATGGGCCAAGTGTGCCTAAATGGGCCTATGATGAGACTAAGTGGGCCTAGGGTGGTGCCTAATGGGCCAAGTGTATCTAAAAGCTATCCTAAAAAAAACAAGAAAAGCCTAAGTCTAAGTTAGGGCTGCCAAGGGTCACAATAAGGGATCAAATAATCCCTCAACCAAAGTCTCCAAGGTGACTCAGAAAAAGGTAAGTGGTGAGTAGTATTGGGCCACCAAGGAACTATTGTGGAGCACTGAAAACGAACTTAAAGACATGTGCTAAAGGGACAAAATTAAGGGTCTACACCCTCCTACCAAATTTCCATGGAATGGAGAGTGAGAACCCATATGCCCACATCAAGGAGTTTGAGGAGGTGTGCAATACTTTTAGAGAGGGAGGAGCTTCAATAGACTTGATGAGACTCAAGCTATTCCCTTTTACTTTGAAGGACAAGGCAAAAATATGGCTTAACTCTTTAAGGCCAAGGAGCATAAGAAATTGGGTTGATTTGCAAGCCGAATTTTTAAAGAAAATTTTCCCCACCCATAGGACCAATGGGTTGAAGAGACAAATCTCAAACTTTTCTGCCGAAGAAAATGAGAAGTTCTATGAATGTTGGGAAAGGTATATGGAGGTCATCAATGCTTGTCCTCATCATGGCTTTGATACATGGCTCTTGGTGAGCTATTTTTATGATGGGATGTCTTCCTCCATGAAGCAAATTCTTGAAACCATGTGTGGGGGAGATTTTATGAGTAAGAATCCGAAAAAAGCCATGGACTTTTTAAGTTATGTGTCTGAGGTGTCAAGAGGATGGGATGAACCCAACTCAAGAGAGAAAGGAAAGCTTCCCTCTCAACCAACCCAAAATCCAAGGGCTGGAATGTACATGTTAAGTGAAGACATGGACAAAAAACTAAGGTTGCAATAATGGCAAGGAGGTTGGAAGAACTTGAGTTGAAAAAAATGCATGAAGTCCAAGCCATTTCCGAGACACAAGCCCATGTCATGCCATGCACCATTTTCCAATCATGTGATCATGTGGTAGATGAGTGCCCAACCATCCCAGCTATAAGGGAGATGTTAGGTGATCAAGCCAATGTTGTGGGGTAATTTAGGCCCAACAACAATGCATCTTATGGAAACACCTATAATTTAAGCTGGAGAAACCATCCAAATTTTTCTTGGAAACCAAGGCCACCTCCATGCCCAAACCCAAGTACCTCAACAAACCTCTTCAGTGGAGCAAGCCATTGCTAACCTAAGTAAAGTCATGGATGACTTTGTGGGTGAACAAAAGGCAATCAACTCCCAATTGCACCAAAAGATTGAGAATGTTGAGAGTTCTCAAAATAAGAGAATGGATGTGATGCAAAATGATCTATATCAGAAGATAGATAATATTCAATACTCCATCTCTAGGCTTACCAACCTCAACATAGTGAATGAGAAAGGAAAGTTTCCCTCTCAACCAAGCAAAAATCCAAAAGGTGTTCATGAAGTTGAAACCCAAGATGGAGAGTCTTCAAATTTGAGGGAAATCAAAGTTGTGATCACTTTGAGGAGTGGGAAGGAGGTTGATCAACCCTTGCCTAAGGTGAGGCAAGAGGAAGAACTCATGTCAAAGAGAACCTTGGTTAAAGAGGGCAATAACCAAGAGGAGAGTGGAAAGAAAAATGCATCTAAATCAAGCATTGAAGATGAGCCAAGGATAGTGATTAAAGAGGATATGATGAAGAAACATATGCCTCCACCTTTTCCTCAAGCTTTACATGGAAAGAAGGAAATCAAGAATTCATCAGAAATTCTTGAAGTTCTGAGACAAGTGAAGGTGAATATCCCCTTATTTGATATGATTAAGCAAGTCCCCACATATGCAAAATTTTTAAAGGACTTGTGCACGGTCAAGAGAGGGTTACATGTGACAAAGAATGCATTCCTCACTGAGCAAGTAAGTGCTATCATTCAGAGTAAGTCACTAGTTAAGTACAAAGATCCTGGATGTCCCACCATTTCAGTCAACATTGGAGGGACACATGTAGAGAAAGCTTTACTAGACTTGGGGGCAAGTGTGAATTTGCTCCCATACTCTGTGTACAAGCAACTGGGACTTGGAGGATTGAAGCCCACAACCATCACTATCTCCTTAGCTGATAAGTCAGTCAAAATCCCAAGGGAGGAGATAGAGGATGTTCTAGTTCAAGTGGACAAATTCTATTATCCCGTGGATTTTGTGGTGCTTGATACTGATCCCACTGTTAAGGAAGCAAATTATGTGCCAATCATCCTTGGGAGACCTTTCCTAGCTACCTCCAATGCCATCATTAACTGTAGGAATGGGGTGATGCAGCTCACATTTGGAAACATGACCTTGGAATTAAACATATTCCACCTATGCAAGAGGCATCTTCACCCAGAAGAGGAGGAGGAATTTGAGGAGGTGTGCTTGATCGATACTTTGATTGTAGAGCATTGTGACAAGAATTTAGAGGAGAGCTTGAATGAAAGCCTTGGAGTGTCAGAAGAAGGGTTACCTGAACCCTTTGATGTGCTAGCCATCATGTCTCCTTGGAGGAGACGGGAAGAGATCTTACCATTGTTCAATAAGGAGGACTCACAAGGAGTTGCTACGGAGGACCCTCCAAAGCTTGTTTTGAAGCCACTTCCTATTGATTTGAAGTATGCATATTTGGAGGAAGATGAGAAATGTCCAGTGGTGGTTTCTTCAACTCTCACAAGTGATCACGAGGATAGTCTTTTGAGAGTCCTCAGAAAATGCAAAAAAAGCCATTGGATGGACAATTTCTGATCTGAAAGGGATTATCCCTTTGATATGCACCCACCATATCTATATGGAGGAAGATGCAAAACCAATGAGGCAACCCCAAAGGAGGTTGAATCCTCACATGCAAGAGGTGGTAAGGGGTGAAGTTCTGAAGCTACTTCAAGCAGGGATCATATATCCCATTTCAGATAGCTTGTGGGTGAGCGCAACCCAAGTAGTCCCAAAGAAATCTAGAATCATTGTGATCCAGAATGAGAAAGGGGAGGAAGTCTCTACACGTCTTACCTCGGGATGGAGGGTGTGTATAGACTACAGGAGGTTGAATTCAGTGACTAGGAAGGACCATTTCCCATTGCCTTTCATGGACCAACTCCTTGAGAGAGTCTCAAGGCATCCTTTCTACTGTTTTTTGGATGGTTACTCAGGGTACTTCCAAATAGAGATTGATTTGGAAGATCAAGAAAAGACAACCTTCACTTGCCCCTTTGGTACTTTTGCCTATAGGAGGACGCCCTTTGGTCTATGTAATGCACCTGCAACTTTCCAAAGATGTATGCTAAGCATCTTCAGTGATATGGTGGAGCGCATCATGGAAGTCTTCATGGATGACATCACTGTATATGGAGATTCTTATGAGGAGTGTTTGTTGCATTTAGAAGCTGTTCTCCAAATATGTATTGAGAAAGACCTAGTGCTAAATTAGGAGAAGTGTCATTTTATGGTACAACAAGGAATTGTCTTAGTACATATAATCTCCAAGAATGGCATTGAGGTAGATAAGGCAAAGGTGGAGCTAATTGTTAAGTTCCACCTCCCACAAATGTTAAAGGAATTAGGCAATTCCTAGGACATGCTGGGTTCTATAGGAGGTTCATTAAGGATTTCTCAAAAATTTCAAAACCTCTTTGTGAACTCTTGGTAAAGGATGCCAAGTTTGTGTGGGATGAGAAATGTCAGAAGAGTTTTGAGGAACTGAAGCAATTCCTCACAACTGCACCAATAGTGAGAGCCCCAAATTGGAAATTACCTTTTGAGGTAATGTGTGATGCAAGTGATCTTGCTATGGGGGCTATTTTGGGGCAAAGAGAAGAGGGAAAGCCCTATGTGATTTATTATGCAAGCAAAACTTTGAACGAGGCTCAAAGGAACTACATAACTACTGAGAAGGAGTTGTTGACAGTAGTTTTTGCCTTGGATAAGTTTCGTGCCTATTTGGTAGGGTCCTTTATAGTGGTGTTCACTGACCATTCCGCTTTGAAATACTTGCTAACCAAGCAAGATGCCAAGGCAAGATTGATAAGATGGATCCTTTTGCTTCAAGAATTCAATCTCCAAATCCAAGATAAAAAGGGAGTAGAAAATGTGGTAGCTAACCACTTATCAAGACTTGTGATAGAGCATGACTCGCATGGTTTACCTATCAATGATGACTTCCCTGAGGAGTCTCTCATGTCAATAGAGGTAGCTCCATGGTATTCTCATATAGCAAATTACTTGGTTATTGGAGAAGTTCCAAGTGAGTGGAGTGCCCAAGACAAGAAGCATTTCTTTGCTAAGATCCATGCCTATTATTGGGAGGAACCTTTTCTCTTCAAGTATTGTGCTAATCAAATCATAAGGAAATGTATTCTTGAACAAGAGCAATCAGGGATTCTATCCCATTGTCATGATAGTGCATGTGGGGGTCATTTTGCTTCCCAGAAAACAGCCATGAGAGTGATCCAATCAGGTTTTTGGTGGCCCTCTCTTTTCAAGGATGCCCATGCTATGTGCAAGGGATGTGATCGGTGTCAAAGGCTAGGGAAGCTAACACGCCGGAATATGATGCCTTTGAACCCCATCTTGATAGTGGATGTCTTTGATGTTTGGGGGATAGACTTCATGGGGCCATTTCCAATGTCATTTGGACACTCCTACATTTTGGTGGGAGTGGATTACGTCTCTAAGTGGGTAGAAGCAATCCCATGTAGGAGCAATGATCATAAGGTGGTTCTCAAATTTCTCAAGGAGAACATCTTTTCTAGATTTGGAGTGCCTAAGGCCATTATCAGTGATGGAGGAACCCACTTTTGCAACAAGCCTTTTGAGACTCTTCTAGCCAAATATGGGGTCAAGCACAAGATAGCTACACCTTATCACCCTCAAACAAGTGGCCAAGTTGAGTTAGCCAATCGGGAAATCAAGAATATACTGATGAAGGTGGTGAATGTGAATAGGAAGGATTGGTTTATTAAGCTCTTGGATTCATTATGGGCTTATAGGACTGCTTATAAGACCATTCTTGGAATGCCTCCATATCACCTTGTTTATGGCAAAGCGTGCCATCTCCCAGTGGAGATTGAATATAAAGCATGGTGGGCAATCAAGAAGCTCAACATGGATTTGACAAGAGCCGGGTTAAAGAGATGTTTGGATTTGAATGAATTGGAAGAAATGAGGAATGATGCTTACCTCAATTCGAAAATCGCTAAAGCGAGGTTGAAGAAATGGCATGATCAGTTGGTAAATCGGAAGAATTTTACCAAGGGACAAAGAGTCTTGCTTTATGACTCTAAACTTCATCTTTTTCCAGGAAAATTGAAATCCAGGTGGACGGGTCCTTTCATAATTCGTGAAGTGTATCCCAATGGAGTGGTGGAAGTATCCAATCCCGAAGGCAATCAAACCTTCAAAGTCAATGGCCATCGTCTCAAGCCATTCATGGAGCCATTCAAACCAGAAAATGAGGAAATCAACCTCCTTGAGCCGCAAAAAGCCTAAACAAATAAGGGTTTGATGGACTTGGTTTCACCAAAGTCCAAAATTTTTGTAAATTTTGTAAATTTTAAAGTTTATCCATACTTTTGATTTTAATTTTTGATCTTAAATTGTGTATTTATATGTAATTTAGTCTTTTTGAATAATCTCAGGTCGGAGAAAATGCAGAGAAATTGAAAGGAAGTCTTTCGAAGCGAAAACGAGGTTAAAACAGGGCAAAAACAGGGGTCTGCTAGATCTCGCAGCCTAAGAAAATCCTCTGCGAAATTAGCACTTCGCTGCGAAACCGTTTCGCAACTTAAAAGAAGCCGCTGCGGAATCAATGAGTCTCTGCGAAAATGACCGTCCTTTGCGAAATCACTTCGCAACTCAACTGACTCCTCTCCGAAAATTTTCGCAGCTGGGAAACCAAGTTTGGCACATGAGTGCCACTTCGCAGCACAGGAACCCCCATTTCGCAGCTGCGAAACGGCTGCGAAGCTCCAAAGCGTAAAAACTTCCAATTTCGCAGCCAAACTCCATTTCGCAGGGTATTTCGAAGCTGCGAAACAAACTTTTGGCACACAAGTGCCACTTTGCAGTACAGTGACACCCATTTCGCAGCTGCGAAACGAGTTGCGAGATGGCTGCGAAAGTAGTTTTTTTCTGCGAAAACCCCCTTTTGCTACGAAATCGGCCTTCTTTTGCGAAAATCAAAATGACCTTTAATATTCCGTTATTTTTTATAAAAACCGGTCATTTGAGTTGCGAAAGGGTTTCAGAAAGAGGAAGCACCATACCAACCGTCTGTTCATTCCCTTGCCCGAGCCCGACGACGCGCGAACCTCCGGTCATCACTTCCGGCCAAATTTCGTCAATCCGATATGGCGCGCACCAGAGGAGCCAAATCATCCTCTCATTCCAGCATCAAACGAGTCCCTTGAGAGGTGCTTGTTCAAGGCCCCACCTCTGAACTTCCGCGATCAGAACCTGCTTCACCTCCGGCGAAGCCCGCCCCAAAGAATCCTCCGGCGAAGCCCGCGCGACAAAACCCTCCGGCGAGGCGTTATTTCACTAGGTCAGGGGGCCGTCCCCTGCAAAAGAGAGCCAGGGTCGAAAGCTCAGAGCCCATTGACTTAACCGAGCAGTCCCCGGTTCCCTCACCAGAGCCCTCTCCGGCACCATCTTCGGCGTCGTCGTCAGAGCCTCCGGCGAAGCCTCAGGAGCATCAGCCGCCACGTTCAAAATCCCAAATTCCATTTGGGATAGCTCCTGAAGTGCTAATCAGGTGTCCGATGCTGACTCAACCCCCAATTGAAGGGAATTTGGACTGCCGAGCTCGACCATTTCACTCTGAGCTGTGCTTTGACACAGCCACCTTTAGTTTGCAGCCGGAGCTTGCAGATTCATTCCACCTACTGCACAGATATTGCATGGAGCATCTGCTGACCCCAAGAGATTTCTTCTATCCCAGAGTAGCCATGGATTTTTATCAGTCCATGTGTGGACCCCGCATTTCGTCTCAATGCGTTTCCCACTCGATGTCAAGCTCGATTTTTTTTATTTGAAAAAGTGATTTTTATTGATTATTTGAAAATGACTTGGAGTCGCCACTTATTTTTGTTTTATTTTTTTTAAAGGGTAAACAAAATAAGAAAGAAAAACCCTAAGTGCGACTCCTTATTTTGGAAAAGATGATCTACGAAAAACCGGATTGGGTTCGGGGGTCAGGTTACTTATCGGGAAGGTACGGTAAAGACCGTAGCACCCCTCTAAGTCCCTACAGTCGGGTCTCTACTAAAAAAATGAAGCTGATGTGGCAATGATGAGGAAATCAATGAATACTCGAATCAATCATGCACGTATGAGAGTTAGAATATATAAGATGAATTATCAGAACGAGTGAATGCGTACCTGGGCAGCAATCTCGAATGCGCTATCATGAAACAGGGTTAGTGAGCAATGAACAAGATATAATTAAGCGCATATCAAGGAACATAATAGATCAAACACGCAAGATAAGTAAATTAATCAAACAATCAATCAATCATGGATTCTCATATGTGGGGCCCCCACCCAAAGCCCGTTTATTTTTGTATGAATTAATTTCGTAAATTCTATCACCAAGAATTACGAAAAATAAATCCACACTTATTTTAAAACATTTTGAAAATCAAAGAAAATTCAAAAGTGGCTTGCCGGAAAGAAAGTGGCAACCAAATTTTATTGAAAATGGGATTTTGGAATCTAAAAACTCTGAGGATGAAAAATTTGGAAGCTTAAAATTATGTGAAAAATCAGAATTTGGAGGATTGTTTACAAAATGGGATTTGGAAAATTATTTTTAAAGTCAAAGATTATGGATTGGGAGATGGCACGCGGCCCCAAAGTGCCCATACTAAGGCGGCCATGCAGACCATGCAAGAGTGGGTCCCCCAACCCGTTGTACTGAAATCTCTTGTTGTTGCTGTTCTGCCATGTCATCCAACAGCCCTCAGGTTTCATGTGAATCACCTTCATCATTGTCACGACCCTTTACGTCCTTCAAGCTGCTTTCCTTTGACATATTGGGAATGATAATTGGCAGCAAGGAGTAAGGAAGTGGATCTCCTGATTTTCCTTCGACATTAACAGGTAAATTTGCCAAAGATCCAGAAACTTTCTTCTCTGACAATGCATCTGCCGACATTGGCCTTATGCGAAATTGAAACTAGCTCTGAAGCTGTTGATACTGCTGAATGAATTGATCGTCCGATACAGATAGCAGGCTGCTTGAGAAGTAAATGGCATTAGCTTGAATTGTCGGTCAAGGAGCATCAAAAGCCTGTATAGTTGATGCCACATAAGTATCACCCTGGAGCTGCTGTTTTATTCTGGAAGATACTTCAGTTTACATGGGAAATACTCTATCAGCAGCCTGCCCGTTGGGAAGAAAACCCATCTTTGCATGCCAACTTTCTACTTTCCCAATTTAGTTTTTATTTGGGTAGTCAGAATAATTTATCAAACAACTCTCTACTGCAAGACTTCCTTTAGGAGCTGACCTCAAGCTATCATGATGGAACAATTTAGGATAAAGTGACTAAGCCGGTTTCTGCTACTGTCAAGAGGCTTCCACAGCAACTCTTCAGCATCAGGATCGGGGCAGCAAGTGTATATAGTTATGCCATGACCCGCAAAAGAAACTGAGGATGCGCCTATAACTAGCAGCTCGTTGCCTAGAGACTTGCACGCAACACCCCATCCTCTATTAAAATCAGCTCTGACGGGGACTGTTCCCAGCCGCCTCCAACTACTGAAATTATATCTATTGAACCATCTTAACGCGTGGAGACAAACCCAGATCAGAACCAACTGTAGATGTAGTTGCTGCTGAAGAACGGAAACCGGCATTAGTTGCATGCATGTGAGCTTGGTGGGGTCTGAGCATGGGTGGTGATGATGAAGGCGTTTCGCCGCCGGCGGCTTGCATTTCTAGCACATGAGCAGCTACGTGATTTTGAACAGGTACAAATTCAGCCACTTCTTCTGGACTCATTTCTGAGCTACTTGGTTTTGCTTCAGTTCTTTCAACAAGGGAAGCTGCTTTGAGATCATCCTCTGTATTTTCTACTTTCGAATGAAGGTATTTGACTGCCTGCGTATACAGAGCACGACCTTGATCCTTGCTAGACCCCATCTCATCCAACCAGTCATTTATTCTCTTGAGCTGAGTAAGCATTCCTGTTATCTGACCATTATCTGACAATGCCGAGATGTCCACATCAGCATCCATATCTCCATGACGCCATCTTGATTACTACCCAAAAGTGCCATTTTACACCTTTAAGTCATTATGTTTTAAGCACTTTTGTGTAGTAATTCTTCACCTTTATTCCAATTGGCATGTTAAGGACCTAGCAATGACTTCTAATCATATTTGTGGCTAGTTTTAGTGTTTTGACATCTTTTTGGATCATTAAGACAAGCCAACCAAAGAAGAAAAGCAAAGAGAAGCAAAGAAAATCAAAAGAGAAGCAAGGAGGAAATCTGAAGTGAGCAGCTGCAGTGTTCTTTGGCACTTTTGGAGCACTTCCCGAAGTCCATTTTTTACATTCTATATACCGTTTCGAAGCTCAAGAAGTCAAGAATCCAACGCTTCAAACCGTGCATGATTTGGAGCTGAAACGAGGAAGTTATGACTTTCGGAAAAGAACTGCTCCAGGTATGCGAAAATTTCGCATACCTTCTGAAGGGTATGCGAAATTCGCATACCTGTGCGAAATTCCTTCTGAGGTGTGCGAAATTCGCACACCCCCTCCCCTGTTTTGCCGACTTCACTTTAGATATTTTCTTAAGTTCTTTTGATGTAAATTTCCTTTCTTCTCCTTGTAGCAAGCCAATGAAAAGCTTTGCTTTTGTAAAAACTATATAAGGGGTGGAAATCACCTCTTGAAGACATGTAACACGGGTGTTGAGCTGAACACTTAGCAATATACAGAGCACTCTTATTTTCTATTTTCTCGTTACTATTTTCTCTTTCTTGGAAGCCAAACAAACTCTGAGGATGTTTTCTCAGAGGATGAGAGGCTAAACTCTTGGTTTCTTGGAGTGAAGGAAGCTAGGTGAAAAGTCCAGATGAAAAGTTGGAAAATTCTCGTGCATTAAATTCAGGTAGTTGAAGTTCATAAATGGCTTTTTAATCTAAAGTTTTGCTTTAAATCCCTTAGAATCACTTTGAATGGCCAATACATGGTAAGCTTCAGGTCTTTATGGATGCTTATTGCTAGATCCATATTAGTCCATTAGTTATCATGTACGAGCCATTGGAAAGTGGTTCAAGGTGAAGACCTATATAGTGTCTAAAGCCATTAATGGACCTTGACTACCATTTCTATTGATTTTTATGGATTAAATCTTCATTGTCAAACCTACACCGGTTCGGGAAATAACTATAGGTTAAATCCCCAATGCGAGGAGAAAAATCCGGAATTTTCCACTTTGCATTTTAAACTTGATCCTAGCAATCCTTAGCTCTGAGAAACTTTCTTTCTTCCATTTTTAATTAGTTTATGTTAATTTAGTTTCAAATACTTTCAAAACAAATTTTATTTTCTTTTTAAGCTTTAAGTTTTTGATAAAGGAAATCATTAAATTTAATTTCTAATCATGAGTATATCACTGGTAGAATGAAAACCCATCCCAGAGTTCGACCCTAGAGCCACTATACTATAGTAGCTTTGCTACACTAGTATGAGGTCATAGGTTTTATAAATGTTTTTGATTAAATGACCCGACTGGGCATTCCATGCGCGAATCAAAATGGCGCCGTTGCCGGGGATGGTGCCACAATACAGTGATACAACCTTTTAGAGGCTACTTGTGATTTTCATCACAAGTTTGGTGAATTCCTTTTTCACTAACTTTATTTCCTTTCTTTTAATTTTATTGTTTTCTTTCTAACCTTAACTTTCTTCTAGTTTTCTTTTGTTTTAGTTGTTTTTGTTTTGTTTTCAGATAAGTAGAGATTTGTGCATGCCCTATTGGATTCGGGACCAAGAGGGAAGATTAGTAAGGATTGAGAATCCTCAAGACACAGAGTTGAATATCTGTGTAAACATCATGGACCCTCCACAAGAGGATCAGAATTCTCAACAAGGTCAAGGGGGGGGGTAATCCAAATGCATATTTATCCATGAGGGATAGGATGCACCCACCAAGGATGAGTGCACCCTCATGCATAATACCTCCTCTTGAGCAGCTGATTATAAGGCCCCATATTGTGCCCCTTCTACCAAATTTCCATGGAATGGAGAGTGAGAATCCATATGCCCACATCAAGGAGTTTGAGGAGGTGTGCAATACCTTTAGAGAGGGAGGAGCTTCAATAGACTTGATGAGACTCAAGCTATTCCCTTTCACTTTGAAGGACAAGGCAAAAATATGGCTTAATTCTTTAAGGCCAAGGAGCATAAGGAATTGGGTTGATCTTCAGGCCGAGTTTTTGAAGAAATTTTTCCCCACCCATAGAACCAATGGGTTGAAGAGGCAAATCTCAAACTTTTCTGCTAAAGAAAATGAGAAATTCCATGAATGTTGGGAAAGGTATATGGAGGCTATCAATGCTTGTCCTCATCATGGCTTTGATACATGGCTCTTGGTGAGCTATTTCTATGATGGAATGTCTTCCTCCATGAAGCAAATTCTTGAAACCATGTGTGGGGGAGATTTTATGAGTAAGAATCCGGAAGAAGCCATGGATTTTTTAAGCTATGTATCTGAGGTAACAAGAGGATGGGATGAGCCCAACTCAAAGGAATTGGGAAGGATGAAAGCTCCTGTGAATCCAAAGGGTGGATTGTACATGTTAAGTGAAGACATGGACATGAAAGCTAAAGTGGCAACAATAGCAAGGAGGTTGGAAGAACTTGAGTTGAAAAAGATGCATGAAGTTCAAGCCATTTCCGAGACTCAAGCCCATGCCATGCCATGCACCATTTGCCAATCATGTGATCATGTGGTAGATGAGTGTCCAACCATGCCAGCTGTGAGGGAGATGTTAGGTGATCAAGCCAATGTTGTGGGGCAATTTAGGCCTAACAACAATGCACCTTATGGAAACACCTATAATTCAAGCTGGAGAAACCATCCAAATTTTTCTTGGAGACCAAGACCACCTCCATACCAACCACAAGCCCAAATTCAAGCACCTCAACAAACCTCTTCAGTGGAGCAAGCCATGGCAAACCTAAGCAAAGTCATGAGTGACTTTGTGGCTGAACAAAGGACAATCAACTCTCAATTGCATCAAAAAATTGAGAATGTTGAGAGTTCTCTAAATAAGAGAATGGATGGGATGCAAAATGATCTATATCAGAAGATAGATAACATTCAATACTCCATCTCTAGGCTTACCAACCTCAACGCAGTGAATGAGAAAGGAAAGTTCCCCTCTCAACCTAGCCAAAATCCAAAGGGTGTTCATGAAGTTGAAACCCAAGAGGGGGATTCTTCAAAGTTGAGGGAGGTCAAAGCCGTGATCACATTGAGGAGTGGAAAGGAGGTTGATCAACCTTTGCCTAAGGTGAGGCAAGATGAAGAACCTTTGTCAAAGAAAACCTTGGTTAAAGAGAGCAATAACCAAGAAGAAAAGAGTGGGAAGAAAAGTGCATCTAAATCAAGCATTGAAGAAGAGCCGAGGATAGTGATTAAAGAAGATATGATGAAGAAACATATGCCTCCCCCTTTTCCTCAAGCTTTACATGGAAAGAAGGAAATCAAGAATTCACCAGAAATTCTTGAAGTCTTGAGACAAGTGAAGGTGAATATACCCTTACTTGATATGATCAAGCAAGTCCCCACATATGCAAAGTTTCTGAAGGATTTGTGCACGGTCAAGAGAGGGCTACATGTGACAAAGAATGCATTTCTCACTGAGCAAGTAAGTGCTATCATTCAGAGTAAATCTCCAGTCAAGTATAAAGATCCGGGTTGCCCCACCATTGCAGTCAACATTGGAGGAACACTGGTTGAGAAAGCTTTACTAGACTTGGGGGCGAGTGTGAATTTGCTCCCATACTCTGTGTACAAGCAACTGGGACTTGGAGGATTGAAGCCCACAGCCATCACTCTCTCCTTAGCTGATAGATCTGTCAAAATCCCAAGGGGAGTGATAGAGGATGTTTTAGTGCAAGTGGACAAATTCTACTATCCCGTGGATTTTGTTGTGCTTGATACCGATCCCACTGTTATGGAAGCCAATTATGTGCCAATCATCCTTGGGAGACCTTTCCTGGCTACCTCCAATGCCGTCATCAATTGTAGAAATGGGGTGATGCAGCTCACATTTGGAAACATGACTTTGGAGTTAAACATATTCCATCTTTGCAAGAGGCATCTTCACCCAGAAGAGGATGAAGGTCCAGAAGAGGTGTGCCTTATCAACACCTTGGTTGAAGAGCATTGTGACAAGAGCTTGGAAGAGACCTTGAATGAAAGCCTTGAAGAGCTTGAAGAGGGGTTACCTGAACCCTCTGATGTGCTAGCTACTATGTCTCCATGGAGGAGACGGGAAGAGATCTTACCACTGTTCAATAAGGAGGACTCACAAGGAGCAGCTATGGAGGATCCTCCAAAGCTTGTCTTGAAGCCCCTTCCTGTTAATTTGAAGTATGCATATTTAGAGGAAGATGAGAAATGTCCAGTGGTGGTCTCTTCAAATCTCACAAGTGATCAAGAGGATAGTCTTTTGGGAGTCCTCAGAAAATGCAAGAAAGCCATTGGATGGCAAATTTCTGATCTGAAGGGGATTAGTCCTCTGGTGTGCACCCACCATATTTACATGGAGGAAGATGCAAAGCCAGTGAGACAGCCCCAGAGGAGGTTGAACCCTCACATGCAAGAGGTGGTGAGGGGTGAAGTTCTGAAGCTACTACAAGCAGGGATCATATATCCCATTTCTGATAGCTTGTGGGTGAGCCCCACCCAAGTAGTTCCAAAGAAATCTGGTATCACTGTGATCCAGAATGAGAAAGGAGAGGAAGTCTCTACACGTCCTACCTCAGGATGGAGGGTGTGTATAGACTATAGGAGGTTGAATTCAGTGACTAGGAAGGACCATTTTCCATTGCCTTTCATGGACCAAGTCCTTGAGAGAGTCTCAGGACATCCTTTCTACTGTTTTTTAGATGGGTACTCGGGGTACTTCCAAATAGAGATTGATTTGGAAGATCAAGAAAAGACAACCTTTACATGCCCCTTTGGTACTTTTGCGTATAGGAGAATGCCATTTGGTTTATGTAATGCTCCTGCAACTTTCCAAAGATGTATGCTAAGCATCTTCAGTGATATGGTAGAACGCATCATGGAAGTCTTCATGGATGACATCACTGTTTATGGAAGTTCTTTTGAGGAGTGTTTGTTACACTTAGAAGCAGTTCTCCATAGATGTATTGAGAAAGACCTAGTGCTAAATTGGGAGAAGTGCCATTTTATGGTACAACAAGGCATTGTCTTAGGACATGTAATCTCCAAAAATGGCATTGAGGTAGATAAGGCAAAGGTGGAGCTAATTGTTAAGTTGCCACCTCCCACAAATGTTAAGGGAATTAGGCAATTCCTAGGACATGCCGGGTTCTATAGGAGGTTCATTAAGGATTTTTCAAAAATCTCAAAGCCTCTTTGTGAACTTTTGGTAAAGGATGCCAAGTTTGTGTGGGATGAGAAGTGTCAGAAGAGTTTTGAGGAACTTAAGCAATTCCTCACAACCGCACCAATAGTGAGAGCCCCAAATTGGAAATTACCTTTTGAGGTAATGTGTGATGCAAGTGATCTTGCTATGGGGGCTGTTTTAGGGCAAAGAGAGGATGGAAAGCCCTATGTGATTTATTACGCGAGCAAGACTTTGAACGAGGCTCAAAGGAACTACACAACTACTG
Organism: Vitis cinerea var. helleri x Vitis rupestris; assembly: GCA_945999865.1. Lineage (NCBI taxonomy): Eukaryota > Viridiplantae > Streptophyta > Magnoliopsida > Vitales > Vitaceae > Vitis > Vitis cinerea var. helleri x Vitis rupestris. The sequence goes on from OX253934.1 coordinate 17,182,518, forward strand.
AGAAGGAGTTGTTGGCAGTAGTTTTTGCCTTGGATAAGTTTCGTGCCTATTTGGTAGGGTCCTCTATAGTGGTGTTCACTGACCATTCCGCTTTGAAGTACTTGCTAACCAAGCAAGATGCCAAGGCAAGATTGATAAGATGGATCCTTTTGCTCCAAGAATTTAATCTCCAAATCCGAGATAAAAAGGGAGTAGAAAATGTGGTAGCTGACCATTTGTCAAGACTTGTGATAGCACATGACTCACATGGTCTGCCTATCAATGATGACTTCCCTGAGGAGTCTCTCATGTCAATAGATGTAGCCCCATGGTATTCTCACATTGCGAATTACTTGGTTACTGGGGAAGTTCCAAGCGAGTGGAGTGCCCAAGACAAGAGGCATTTCTTTGCTAAGATCCATGCTTACTATTGGGAGGAGCCTTTTCTCTTCAAATATTGTGCGGATCAAATCATAAGGAAATGTGTTCCTGAACAAGAGCAACCGGGAATTCTTTCCCATTGCCATGATAGTGCATGTGGAGGTCACTTTGCCTCCCAAAAGACAGCCATGAAAGTGATCCAATCAGGGTTTTGGTGGCCCTCTCTTTTCAAGGATGCCCACTCTATGTGCAAGGGATGTGATCGGTGTCAAAGGCTTGGTAAGCTTACACGCCGAAATATGATGCCCTTGAATCCCATCTTGATAGTGGATGTCTTTGATGTTTGGGGGATTGATTTCATGGGACCATTTCCAATGTCATTTGGACATTCCTACATTTTGGTGGGAGTGGATTATGTCTCTAAGTGGGTGGAAGCAATCCCATGTAGGAGTAATGATCACAAGGTGGTTCTTAAATTCCTCAAGGACAACATCTTTGCAAGATTTGGAGTCCCTAAGGCCATTATAAGTGATGGAGGAACCCACTTTTGCAATAAACCTTTTGAGGCTCTTCTAGCCAAATATGGGGTTAAGCACAAGGTAGCTACACCCTATCACCCTCAAACAAGTGGCCAAGTTGAGTTAGCCAACCGGGAGATCAAGAATATATTGATGAAGGTGGTGAATGTTAATAGGAAGGATTGGTCTATCAAGCTCCTAGATTCCTTATGGGCGTATAGGACCGCTTATAAGACCATCCTTGGAATGTCTCCTTATCGCCTTGTTTATGGCAAAGCGTGCCATCTTCCAGTGGAGATTGAATATAAAGCATGGTGGGCAATCAAGAAACTCAACATGGATTTGACAAGAGCCGGGTTGAAAAGATGTTTGGATTTGAATGAGTTAGAAGAAATGAGGAATGATGCTTACCTCAATTCAAAAATTGCAAAGGAGAGGTTGAAGAAATGGCATGATCAATTGGTAAATCAAAAGAATTTTGCCAAGGGGCAAAGAGTCTTGCTTTATGACTCTAAGCTTCATCTTTTTCCGGGAAAATTGAAATCAAGATGGACGGGTCCTTTCACAATTCATGAAGTGCAACCAAACGGAGTAGTGGAACTATTCAACTTCAATAGCACTCGAACTTTCAAAGTGAATGGGCATCGTCTCAAGCCTTATATCGAATCTTTTTCCCGAGACAAGGAGGAATTCATCCTCCTTGATCCACCTCTAGCATGAGAACACTTGGTTCATGGGTGAACTTAGTCTCTCCAAAGACTAAAAAGTTCATCCTCTTTTTGTTTTCTTTTAAGTTGATTTTAGTTTAACTTAGTGTTTTCTTGTATTTATGCATGTTTTTATTTCTATTTTTGATGTTAAATTCATTCTAATATGGTTTGAATTGTGTTTTTTGTGTTAACATGTAGGTAGGAAGGCTTGAAGAATGGAGTCTTGGTGGAAACAGAGGAAAACAGGGGAGAAAAAAATCAAGTTCAGCAAATTTCGCATACCCCCTTTTGAGGTATGCGAATTTCGCATACCTCCCCTACCCGGTGCGAATTCATTTTTGCTTCACTTTTCAAAATTGCATACTTTCTGTCCCCCTGTGCGAATTTCACAGGTATGCGAACCTGATGCGAACCCGGTGCGAATTCGTTTTTGCGCCAATTTTCAAAAAACACACTCTCTGTCTTGGAGAATTACAGGTATGCGAAATTTTCGCATACCATTTTAAGGTATGCGAAACTCATTTTTTCTCTTTAAAGCTTTCATTCTCCATTCAAAACTTCAAGCTCCTTCTTCAATTCTCTCAAAACCTCTCTTCTGATCACCCATTCCCATCCATAAAACTCCTTTTCTTCATCAACCATCATCATCAACACCACCATAGCAGCCCATCTCCAATATTCCACTCCATTCCCGCGGCAATCACTATTCATCATCTTCCAAATTCGGCAATTCCATCCTCCTCCACCATCAAAATCCTTCCAATTCATCACCCAACACTCTAAAAACTTCCATAATCCCATCCAAACCTTGTTCATGCTAATCCAAAGCCCAAACCATAAGCATCCAAGCCTTAATTTCTTCAAAAGAAATTCATTGCCGCCGGCCATGGGAGCTCCAATTCTCCAATTTTCCACTTAAATAGCTCCAAATTCCAAGCCCATTCACCATGACAAATCCTTTCCTTACCTAAGCCACCAATTCCCATCCTCAAAAGCCACAAATTCTCACCATTTCAAAAGAGCCATAATTCCTTAGCCGCGTGGGTGAATAGTGCCCTGTGCGAAATTCGCATACCCCCTCTTGAGGTATGCGAAATTCGCATACCCCCTCTTGAGGTATGCGGAATTCGCATACCCCTATGCGAAAATTTGAGCTTCTCCACCCTTACCTTCCATAAATCCAAGCTTCTGAGCCTCCTTTCATCATTTCATCATGCCCAAGACCCGAGGAGGATCTACTTCAGATTCCCAGAGCAGTCAGAGAGCCGCCCCTGTGCGGGCCCCACTTGATGCGCCCTCACTTTTACTTGATTCGGCACCTCAGAGCAGATATTATACGAGGAGAGCATCCGCCACGTCTGTGGCCCCTACACAAATTCCACCTCGGAGTCCTCCTTTAAAGAAAGCAAAGACTACAAAGCGAGGAGAGTCATCCAGAGCACCTCAGCCTTCTTCTGCTAGGCGCCCTAGACCCAGCTCGCCCATTGAGGGCAACTCCGATTGCCGATCGAGAGACTTTCATGTCGAGACCTATTTTGATCATTCTCTGATGCGACAGCGGCATGAGTTACGAGATTCATATCGTCTACTTGAGAGGTACCATCTTGTACCCTTTATGACTTTGCCCCAGTTCTTCTATCCTCGAGTAGCTCTAGACTTTTACCAGTCTATGACTACTCGTGGCGTCCCGATACCAGCCTCGATCCTTTTTACCATTGATGGACGCCAGGCTATTTTGGGGGCTAGACAGATTGCCGATGCTTTCCATATCCCTTATGCACCGGCACATCCCGCTGCATTTAGACGCTGGGCCCCACTTTCTGAGTGGGACATGGTTCGTAGCCTATCTCGAGGGACATCTTCCCAGAGGACCATTTTGAGGAGAGAGCTCCCACCAGAGATGCTCTTAGTCGATGTGGTGCTTCGCGCCAATCTTTTTCCTCTCCAGCATACAGTGCAGAGGCGAGGGGCCATTTTGGAGGCATTATTTCGTATCTATGAGGGTTACTACTTTGCCCCTCATCATTTGGTTATGGCCGCTCTCCTCCATTTCGAGGAGAAGGTACATAGGCGGCATCTTGCGAGGGCAGACTCCATTCCTTTACTTTTCCCTCGGCTGCTATGCCATGTTTTGGCGCATATGGGTTTTCCTGCAGACCCTCATTCTGAGCCTCGCCACCATTGTCGAGAGACCTTCTCTCTTGACCAATGGACTCAGATATGGCTCCATCGCCAGTTGCCAGAACTTCCCGAGCCAAGGGAAGTCCCTCCTGCTCCATCCACTTCAGAGCCTCCACAGCCAGTACCAGTGGCCGCATCATCTGATGTCCCACCTGCTGTTCCTCCTATATCAGAGCCGCCCATTACTATCCCTGGTGCCGAGTATCGTGCTTTGCTCGCTTCTTTCCAGACTTTGACCACTACTCAGACAGCCATTATGGAGCGCATGGACCACTTCCAGCTTCAGCAGGACCAGCAGACTCTCATTCTCCGGGAGATTCAGCAGCATCTCGGTCTTTCACCACCAGTTCCACCTGTAGAGGTTCCTTCCACAGTTGCAGCGGAGGACCCCTCCTATCCACCAGAGGAGCCTACCACTTGATCATACGATCACTCCTCTCCTTTTTTGTATCTATATGCTACGTGTTTAGATGTCTTACATATTTTGGACCACTGTTATACTGGGATTGGATGTACTCCATGTTTATTTTGTATATTGTACTCTCTCAGTTTATATAGACATCTTCTCTTTTTGTGTATGTTAGCTTCGATTTTATTTCCTCTATTCAGTACACTTATGATTTTCCTTTTCTTATGAAGCATGTGGTTTCTCCTCTTCATTCAGAATCCCTTACTATCAGGAGGTATCACTTCCTCCCTTATTTTATCGTTTGTTTTTGGAACATTGGGGACAATGTTCATCCTAGTTGGGGGGAGAATTGAGGAAGTAAGTTGTTGAATTGTTGGTTAAATTATTTTGCTAACAAAATTTTTTGCAAACTCTCTTTGTTTTCTCAAAGATAAATTCTCAAAAGTAAATGGGAGAAATTAAATTCTTATCTTATTGCCATAGTCTCAAAGTTTGTATTATGCTTATTAAAGTTGATAAATTGTTGAAGCTCCTTTTGTTTTCAATCTTAAGTCCTCCACTCTAATCTTTTCACACACTGAACACATTAGATTCCAGTTATAAGATGGAAAACTTTTTCACTCCCTAACTTAGGAAATTTTCAACTTGGTGCCATTGACTTCATTCTATTAGTGTTGGGACACCTTATAAAAGACCAATGTGTCTTATGAAAATAATTTTCGCTTCACTTGCTTTGAAACCCGAGCAAGGTCCGAGGGGTATATGGTGAAAATCTTTAAAGCCTGGTGCCCTAAGCCTTTACTGGTTGGGAGTTCACCGACCTCAATGCTCGTTACATGGGTGGATGGGTGAAGTACACAATAAAAAAAAAAAAATAAAAAAAAAAAAATAAAAATAAAAAAAGAAAAAAAAAAAGAAAAGGGGTGCGTTCTTAACCTTTTATATATGAGTAGTGTTGCTAAAGTTAGAGAAAAACCTTAGTTGGGGGGAGAATATAGTTTGACATACTATAACTGGAAACTAAGCACCTTAACACTTAGATTTTTGTGGAAGATTAAGTATTGATCCTTTGGGAGTGGAAATTATTTTGATACTCAAATTTGCATAATGCCCACTCTTTGCAAGTTGTGATTGGTAAGTTATTTGATAACTCTTGTTGATGATTGAGTTTTATATCTTTGACTTGCCATGTGAGAGTTTGATCCAATCATGCCACTTGATTATTTTTTGGAGTGATCAGCATGATTTTGTGAATTATTATTATCTATTTTTCTTTCTTTTTCTCTCCTTCATTGCTCAGGGACGAGCAATGTGTCAGTTGGGGGGAGTGATTACTACCCAAAAGTGCCATTTTACACCTTTAAGTCATTATGTTTTAAGCACTTTTGTGTAGTAATTCTTCACCTTTATTCCAATTGGCATGTTAAGGACCTAGCAATGACTTCTAATCATATTTGTGGCTAGTTTTAGTGTTTTGACATCTTTTTGGATCATTAAGACAAGCCAACCAAAGAAGAAAAGCAAAGAGAAGCAAAGAAAATCAAAAGAGAAGCAAGGAGGAAATCTGAAGTGAGCAGCTGCAGTGTTCTTTGGCACTTTTGGAGCACTTCCCGAAGTCCATTTTTTACATTCTATATACCGTTTCGAAGCTCAAGAAGTCAAGAATCCAACGCTTCAAACCGTGCATGATTTGGAGCTGAAACGAGGAAGTTATGACTTTCGGAAAAGAACTGCTCCAGGTATGCGAAAATTTCGCATACCTTCTGAAGGGTATGCGAAATTCGCATACCTGTGCGAAATTCCTTCTGAGGTGTGCGAAATTCGCACACCCCCTCCCCTGTTTTGCCGACTTCACTTTAGATATTTTCTTAAGTTCTTTTGATGTAAATTTCCTTTCTTCTCCTTGTAGCAAGCCAATGAAAAGCTTTGCTTTTGTAAAAACTATATAAGGGGTGGAAATCACCTCTTGAAGACATGTAACACGGGTGTTGAGCTGAACACTTAGCAATATACAGAGCACTCTTATTTTCTATTTTCTCGTTACTATTTTCTCTTTCTTGGAAGCCAAACAAACTCTGAGGATGTTTTCTCAGAGGATGAGAGGCTAAACTCTTGGTTTCTTGGAGTGAAGGAAGCTAGGTGAAAAGTCCAGATGAAAAGTTGGAAAATTCTCGTGCATTAAATTCAGGTAGTTGAAGTTCATAAATGGCTTTTTAATCTAAAGTTTTGCTTTAAATCCCTTAGAATCACTTTGAATGGCCAATACATGGTAAGCTTCAGGTCTTTATGGATGCTTATTGCTAGATCCATATTAGTCCATTAGTTATCATGTACGAGCCATTGGAAAGTGGTTCAAGGTGAAGACCTATATAGTGTCTAAAGCCATTAATGGACCTTGACTACCATTTCTATTGATTTTTATGGATTAAATCTTCATTGTCAAACCTACACCGGTTCGGGAAATAACTATAGGTTAAATCCCCAATGCGAGGAGAAAAATCCGGAATTTTCCACTTTGCATTTTAAACTTGATCCTAGCAATCCTTAGCTCTGAGAAACTTTCTTTCTTCCATTTTTAATTAGTTTATGTTAATTTAGTTTCAAATACTTTCAAAACAAATTTTATTTTCTTTTTAAGCTTTAAGTTTTTGATAAAGGAAATCATTAAATTTAATTTCTAATCATGAGTATATCACTGGTAGAATGAAAACCCATCCCAGAGTTCGACCCTAGAGCCACTATACTATAGTAGCTTTGCTACACTAGTATGAGGTCATAGGTTTTATAAATGTTTTTGATTAAATGACCCGACTGGGCATTCCATGCGCGAATCACATCTCCATCTAGCATCTGCTTCATATAGGTTAGACATCACTACATAATTCCCGACATTGCCACGTTCAGAGATCTTCAACTTTGCTTTCAATCTGGGTAGCGGTCATTGTTTTCATCTTTCGGTATGGACCCACCAGTTGCATCAATGAACCGCTTCATATAATGCGAAGCAACATTCAGATTCTGATGCTCTGCATAATGAACTCCCAACTCGAAAATCACATCTAAATTGTCACGCTCAAAAGGAATTGCCTCATTCAATTTCTTCAATGCTTCAAACTGAACACGGACCCTCTCAGCATCTAATAAAGAAGTTTTTGACTATTTTGCTAGACAAAGACCCAACAGGCGAAGACCTATACCCTTAAAATGGTGATCTGTTCCCTGAGTATTACTGATTGCTCTCTGAGCATAACCCACTTCTTCAGCTGCAAGAAGGGAATCCTCACTGCAAATCTTAGCAGCCAATAACGATGTCATGAGGTGATTGTTAGTTGACTGCTTGCGTGCACTAAGGACCACTTGCTGCCCTTGGGGTCTGTGATGGTGCAGAGGTACTAGAAACAACCTCAAAAGTCCAAGTAATCTCCTACACGTCCTGGTTTGTGAGTGTACCCAGACATAATTACAATTTTGCATTTTATAGGCTTGACAATACCAGGGTAGCTTGGACCTATCAGTCGGGTTTTTTTATTGCCTATATAGGGCAGTCTTCACCTTATCCATGTCATGCTGAGGAATTCATTCCGTTAGGCACACAATAGGATCCAATTTAATTCCCACTACCTCCATGATAGCTGCAACTGATAAAGGTGGCAGAACACAAATCACTAGAACTTGGCCTTTGTGGTATCAGAGTGGCTATAGGAGGCCTTATAGAAGTGAAGCTAAGGATACCTCCAGAAACGGAACTTGGACTCCCAAACTGCAGAAGTGTTGGGGGGTGTAGATGATAACATTGATGAAGGAATTGGAGTGGTCCCCAATACAGGCTTTGGGGAAGGTTTAGGAATTGGTGCCGGTGTAATTAATGGTTGCATTTGTGGAGGTACAGGTGTGGAGACTGACAGGGGTGTTGGAGGGAGAGAAACTGGAGTTGTAGCAATAGTTGCAATCCAGAAAAACATCCCAGGCGAGACAAAACCAGATCCACTACCTTTGTGACTATTAGAGAAGTCATATCTACCTTCATTCATCTTTGCCAGCTTGCTCAGGCCTCACCATCATGACAGCTTCAGAGAGACTTCGACCTGCTCGAACCAGAAGCTCAAGAACGCCATCAAAAACTCCTGAATCAGAGGAGTTAGCATCTACAATGGGTAGAAGCTTTTTCATCTCATTCTTTGATAGGCCAAGTTTCTGGCACATTGTATCTGGTCACCACTTCATAACCAGGAATTCAAGCAGCGGATTTATTGCCATAACTTCTGACAATACCATCAAATTCATGTCTCATATTCCACAAATACTAAGACAAAGTTTTCAAAGAATCAGGAATCATCGATGGCTGTAGTTGCTCCAAGGTAACATCATTTGGGAGCAAAGAAGCGCCATTGAGAGGATCAGATTGATCAATTGTAACAGCTTGGTTAGGTTGCTGTTCGTTAGAGTCTCTCAAGCCACTTAAACCAGGAGTTCCTATGCCCCTCTCTGAGATAAGATCCCAGAAAACTTTAATGCTATTCACATGTAGAACCATGTGACTGAACAACTTCTTTGCCCAAGTGGGATGAACATTACCACTGCCACAATCAGAATGCTGGTTCGGCTATCAATGGACGTGAGAACCAATTCTTCCTTCATCAATGGTTCTGCTAACTTTCTGGTCAGCACTTGCTAAGCCCTTCTTTCTCAGAAACTCCTGAGTTTTAACAATATGCTCTTCAGTTCAGCTTGCTTCTTGAAAGCAATTTCCTTCATCCTGCTGACTTTTGGTGGATCAAGCCTTTCAACTTCCACCTCAGCTTGCTCAATCAGGTCCAAAGCAGGGGCACAAGGGAAGGTAACTTCATCAACTGAAGCAGATATGCTACAGGTGACAAGATCAACCAAACTCCGCTCTCCCTCTATGGTATCCACCAGATTCCACGGATCAATTATCTGAGTGGCTAACTGTTGAAGCTTCTGTATCCTCTGCTTCTTATCTTCCTTTAGTGCTGACAACAAACCTGTTAGCCCCTTTTCTCAATGACATGACTTCAAGAAAATCCTCATCTCCTATGGCACTATTCATGTCAGTGGTGCTATCCAACTGAGAAATTTTACTGAACCACCACTCTGCCTTCTCCTCATTGTCAGCCAACCTGCTATCCATATCAACCTTATTTGCAAATCTACCATTACCATATCCCACACCTAACCTGGAGTTGGTGGAACCAAATGAAGCTTTTCCTGGTCGCTTGCAATCACACCTTAAGCCTGTCGCGTTCTTCCCATAATTTAAGAAACCACACTGAGGACACTCCCAATCCCCGCCAGTCAGCTGCCTCTTTGGTCGTGCCTCCTCACACCCCAGGCATTTCATGTTTCTTGCGAAGTTCAAGAAACTGCATCTTGGTCAAAGTCAGTCACCTCTCTTCATTTCAATACTTCGGCCAAGAGGCCTGGGTGTTTGTCCATGTCCATCTGAGATGTTTTTGCACTGACCCAGACAAACCTGATGTTGGAGCTCTACAACTCATCTCAGCCAACTCATTCAACGGATTCTGAACAGAGGATTCAACAAGTTCCCAGTCGTAGCCATCATTCCTCCCTGGAGAAATCAGTAGGATTGCTTGCATAACTCAATAAGAACCTCATCAGCTCAACTGTGCGTATTTTCTTAGATTCCGTAACCTGGAAATACTCCCCTCCAGCTTGCTACCTCAGTAGTTCCTTGTTCTCTCAGGCAGGGATGAAAGAACTGGTGCGCACCAAGGACGGATACCCAGAACAGGGAATAATGGCAAAACAGAGTACATATAACAAGAACAAAGTGAACCCACAAGCCTCATGTCATGGATCAATCAATAGGCTCAGGTGAAGGTGAGTGAAAACAAATGAGCATCAAACAAAAATCAAAACCAAGTTACTAATATCCCATGGGGAAACTGAAACAGAGCCAAACGGGTCCTCAACAAAAAAAACATTAAAAAGAGGGATATGAGCATGTTTGCTCCCAACTAACAAAAATCATCCAATAATCAGCAGAAAAAAGAAAAAGAAAGAAAGCTTACCAGTTGAATCAAATGGGAAATTCACAATAAACATACCTAAAAGTGATTCTCTCCAGCTTGGTCGGCAAGAAATCAACAAGCCCTCCTTCTTCTTCCTCTCCTGGTTCTTTTCCTTCTCTGCAACCCTCCAAAAACGACTATATCCCAGGAATCTCCTCCTTCTCTCTCTCCAAGCTTCCCCCTCCAGAGAACACAATTCCCTTTCTCTCTCTAAAAATCTCTCTCACCCCCAAAATCACCAAACAAAAGCCCTCCCCCTGAAAAGCTCTCTGCCACCTTCCTCAAGCAACCCCCCCCCCCCGTTCCTGCAGCTGCTCCTCTTTTCCTCTCTCCAGCAAGTTTCTCTCCAAGCTCCCGCAAAATCCCTTCAGCAAAGGACTCCTCTCCTAAGCTCTGTTTCAGCTATTCCTCTCTCTCCCTCTCCCTTGGCTTGCTCTGTTTTTCTCAGCTCTTTTCCTTCCTTCTCTCAGTTCACCTCAGAAAACCAGTCTCCCCTCTCTCTGTCATAGCTCTCCGCCAGAAAAACTAGCAGCCCCCAGGATCCCCCCCCAAAAAAATCCCCCAACGGTCAGGAAAGAGAGAGACCAAGCAGCTGGCCCCTGCTCCTCTAACCGTCTGCAGCTTTTTGCAGATCCCTCTGGACACGTGTCGGCCTCTGGTTGGCCATCAAACCACTAATCTGATTCCTCAACAACCAACCATGCCTGGACACGTGGCTCCTTGAGATCATGACACTTGGCAAAATTGGGCTGCACAAAAACGAGCTCAGAATGGGGGTCTACACCATGACTACTAATCAGGTCAGAGATCCTACTCTAATCCATTTTACTATTGATGGTCGGCATGGCATTTTAGGAGCTCGCCATATAGCTGAGGCCCTGCATATACCATTCGAGCCAAGCCATTTTGAGGATTACCGAGTATGGACTAGTCCCTCTCAGCTGGAAATGATTCATATCTTGTCCAGAAGAGCTTCCACAAAGCCATATCTAGTGAGGAGAGAACTTCCTCCGAGCATGTTTCTTATTGATACACTCTTGCGTCACAACATTTATCCACTATAGCACTAGACTCAGAGGACGGGAGTTCTTTTAGAGGCCCTGTTCAGGATTTCAGAGGGATATTTCTTTGTCCCTCACCACCTAATTATGGCTGCCCTTCTCTACTTTGAAGAGAAGGTGCATAAGAAGAAGCTGCAGCGAGCTGATGCCATTCCACTTCTTTTTCCACGGCTGCTGTGTCAGATTCTGGAGCATTTGAGGTATCCATCAGATCCTCATCTGGAGCGCAAGCGTATATGCCAAGAGGTATTTACTCTCGACAAGTGGACCAATATGACAACATATAGAGTTGAGCAGCCAGAGCTCCCACAGCCAGCTGAGATACTAGCTACCAGGAGAGCATCTCTAGAGCATATACCTGAGGGAATACCCATTGCTTCTCCTACCATATCTAGAGCCCCTCCAATTACTCCAGCTTCATCAGAGCCCTCTACTTCAGCTGAGCCAAGGATGGCCATTCCCATTTCAGAGTATAGAGATTTATGCCGCATACTATAGTCCTTGACCGCGTCTCAGAGCAGCCTTGCTCAGGAGATGGCAGCTATTCGAGCTCTCCAGGAGTAGATGTTGACCACCTAGGCTCAGCACACTGCCATCTTGAGGCAGCTCCAGTATCATCTCGGTCTTCCATCAACTGCTGAGCATCTCACCCCCACCGTTGCAGTGCCACACTCACAGGCCACAGAGCCTCAGGCCCCTCCTGAATCAGCTACTGAAGAGGCAGAGCCATCTGCCTAAGCCATCAGCTCCAGCATCATCCACCCATCTGATCATTTATATATCTACTATATATTTCTTTTATGTATTTCATTTTTATTAGTCTTTTATGAAATCCCACCATTTTGATAGCATATATGGGGATTACTTGTATTGTTGTCTTTCCGATTGTACCCACATGAATCAAAGTAATACAAGTCTAGCATTTTTTGTTAACTTTTAGAATTAATTTATTCTTATTTCCTTTACTCACATATTTTATTCTTTTTGAAACATGTGGTTTCTCCAATCAGTATTCGAAATTGATATCACTCAGGAGGTACCACTTCCTCCCTATAATTTCAATCACCCATATCACATTGGGGACAATGCTCAGCTCGGTTGGGGGGGGGGGGGGGGGGGGAGAAATGAGGAAGGAAGTATGCTAATTTATTTTGGTAATTTAGTTATGTTAGTAAATTAGTTGTAGTTTTTTTTTTTACTTTTTACTCTAACCTCCATGGATTATGAGGAAAAAATTTTAAATCTAAATAGGAGAAACTGAACTTTTGCTTTTCACTTGACTTAGAGTTTGGATTATGCTTACTAAAGTGGTTCAATTGTTGAAGCTTCTATTGAAATCAAGTTTAATTCTTCCACTTTAAGCTATCCACACACTGTGCACAATAGATTCTGATTATATGAGGAAAAATTTTCAAATCTAAATAGGAGAAACTGAACTTTTGCTTTTCGCTTGACTTAGAGTTTGGATTATGCTTACTAAAGTGGTTCAATTGTTGAAGCTTCTATTGAAATCAAGTTTAATTTTTCCACTTTAAGCTATCCACACACTGTGGACAATAGATTCTGATTATAAGATGAAAAACTATTTCCTTCTTGACTTAGCAAAATTTTGGGACCTAGTACCTTTGACCTCATTTAATAATGTTGAGACACCTTATGAAAGGCCAATGAGCCTTTGAAAAAGAAAGCAAAATGCTTGCTTGCCTTGAAACCCCAGCAAGGTCTGAGGAGTATATGGTGAAAATCTTTAAAACCTGGTGCCCTAAGCCTTAATTGGTTGGGAGTCACCGACCTCAATGCTCGTTACAAGGGTGGATAGGTGGAGTTAGCATATGGTAGGTGCTTGGGTATTAAAAATTCATTCTCGAAGTCCGGGGTGAAATCCGAGGAGTTAGTGGTTGAAAAATCCTTAAAGCTTGATGCCCTAAACCTTAATTGGTTGGGAGTCATCGATGGACCCCCGTTACATGGACAATTCAGAAAAGAATACCCCTTAAGCCTTGTACCTTTTGAAAAAAAAAGTGTCCTCAACTTAGTGAATTTGGTCAATGTGCTAAGTGTTAAAAAGAGATAGGTTGGGGGGAGAGATTAGTTTAGCATACTATATTCGAAAGCTATCATCTTACACATAGATTTTTGTGGAAGAATAAAGTTTGGTTCTTTGGAAGTGAAAATGATTTTAAAACTTCAATTTGCATAATGCATTCCCTTGATCAATAGTGTTTAGTAAAGTTTTTGATAACTCTTGTTGAAATTTGAGTTTATATTTCTTTAATGTTCCATGTGAGAGTTAGATCATCATGCCACTTAAAATTTTTTGAAGTAATCAGCATGATGTAGTAAATTATAGTATTGTTTATTTTTATTTTTCTTTCCTTCATTGCTAAGGGACTAGCAATATGTCGGTTGGGAGAAGTGATTACTACTCAAAACATGTTATTTTGTGGCTTGTAATTAGCTCTTTTAAACACCTTTGAGTAGTAATTATTACCTTTTAACTCAATTGGCATGTTAAGGACCCTTGCAATCGTTTCTAATCAAATTGTGTTAAGTTTTGGTGTTTTTGATAGCTTTTTGCTCACCAAAGCAATTTAAGAATGAGGAAGAGCTATATTTAGTTCATGGAAAAGTTTTTGGAAGCTCAAATTCATGAAGAAACCAAGCTGTGGAGCCTCATAGTCCTTTGCCTTAGTCGTTCAATGTATGCAAGGAAAAATCAGTGGAGAGAGGAAAACAGAGTGAAGAAAACAGAGGAGAGCAGCTTCAGTCTTCCTTCGCACTTTTGGAGCACTTTCCGAAGTCCATTTTCTACATGCTATATACCATTTCAAAGCTCAGGAAGTCAAGAATCCAACGCTTCAAACCGTGTACAATTTGGAGCTGAAATGAGGGAGTTACAACCGTTGGAAGCCGAACACCGCAAGCTGAAAGCCAACTTTGCAGTGCTGCGAAATCAGCCTTTTGCTGCGAAGTGATTTCGCAGCCCTTTTTGTGCATCTGCGAAATCTCGCAGACCTCATTTTCACCTGCGAAATGGTCCTTAGTGCTTCTCGATATTTGCATCCGACACTTTGAGAAATTTTTCTTCAGATTTTTGTGTCTAAATTTCCATTTTCTCCTTGTATACAGCCACTCATGTAATTCCTTAGCTAGGAAGTTTCCAAGGAAGGGTAAATTACCTTCCTATATAAACTCTCTTGTAAACACTAAAAAGGCGACTCTCAAGGAGCTTTCTCCAGGAGACTAACTTATGTATATTTTACATTTAGTGAAATACAGAGATCTCTTTTGCTTTCTTTTTCCTTCTACTATTTTCTTTTTCTTGGAAGCCAAACAACCTCTGAGGATGTTTTCCCAGAGGATGAGAGGCTAAACCTTTAGTTTCTTGGAGTGAAAGGAAGCTAGGTGAAAAGTCCAGATGCTAAAGTGGAAAATGCTCGTGCATTAAATACAGGTAGTTGGAGTTCATAAATGGCTTTTAAATCTAAAGTTTTGCTTTAAATCCCTTAGAATCACTTTGAATGGCCAATACATGGTAAGCTTCAGGTCTCTGTGGATGTTTATTGCTAGATCCATATCAGTCCATTAGTTATCATGTACGAGCCATTGGAAAGTGGTTCAAGGTGAAGACCCATAGTGTCTAAAGCCATTAATGGAACTTGACTACCACTTCTATTGACTTTTTATGGATTAAATCTTCATTGTTAAACCTATACCGGTTCGAGAAATAACTATAGGTTAAATCCCCAATGCGAGGAAAAATCCGGAATTTCCCACTTTGCATTCTAAGCTTGATCCTAGCAACCTCTAGCTCCAGGAGACTTTTTTTCTTTCATTTCTACTTAGTTCTATATTAGTTAGTTCCAAGCATCACTTTCAAAACAAATTTCATTTTCTTTTAAACCTTAAGTTTATGACAAAGGAAATCATCAGACTCAATTTCTAATCTATAGTCTATCATTGGTAGAGTGAAAACCCATCCCTGAGTTCGACCCTAGAGCTGCTATACTATAGTAGTTTTGCTACGCCAGTATAAGGTCATAGGATTTATAAATATTTTTGATTAAAATACTCAACTGGGCATGAATCAGACATTTTCATTACATGATGGATGAGCATATTTCAAAGTATAGTAGTTTTGAGGCATTTTTGCATCTCTATCTGTTCATCATTGCATACTGGGGCATACCCCCTCTCCAAGAGCATCGAACCTTCCATAGGTTTCATTCACTTTTCGATCTAGTTGTTGACCCCTCCGAGTGGTCATACTGGGGCATACCCCCTTCTCCGAGAGTATCGGACCTTTCAGTAGACTTTCATTCACCCCTGCGAGTTGCATACTGGGGCATACCCTCCTTCCCTGGGATCATCGAACCTTTCACAGACCTCATCATCTTTTCGATCTAGTTGTTGACTCCTGTGAGTCACATACTGGGGCATATCCCCCTTCCCTAGGATCATCAGACCTTCCACATGTTTCATTCACTTTTTGATCTAGTTTTTTACTCCCTTGAGTTGCATACTGGTGCATACCCCCTTCCTTGGGATCGTTGGACCTTTTAGGGGCTTCACTATCTTTTGACCTAGTTGTCGATCCTCATGAGTTGTCATACTGGGGCATATCCCCTCCTTCCGAATTTGCTTGCATCGTTATCCTGGATATTCTTTGGCTTTGGGCCACTTGATCAGACCATCATCATGTCAATTTAGTTTTTGGGCCGCACCTATATCGATCGGCCATCTTCCTATCAGTTTGTGTTTCTAGGACCGCACCTATATCGATCGGTCATTATCGTGTTAGTTTGAGTCGGGGCCGCACCTATATCAATCGACCATCTCCTTGTCATGACAGTTCAGTTTCTAGGACCGCACCTATATCAATCGGTCATCATCTTATCAGTCAGAGTTCAAGGCCGCACCTATATCGATCGGCCATCTCCTTGTCATGTCAGTTTGTGTTTCTGGGACAACACCTATATCAATCGGTCATTATCGTGTCAGTTTGAGTCGGGACCGCACCTATATCGATCAGTCATCATCATGTCAGTTTGTGTTTCTAGGACCGCACCTATATCGATCGGTCATTTTCATGTTAGTTCGAGTCTGGGATCGCACCTATATCAATCGGTCATCATCTTGTCAGTTTGAGTTCAGTTTGAGTCGGGACCGCACCTATATCGATCGGTCATCATCTTATCAGTTCATGTTTTTCGGGACCGTACCTATATCGATCGTTCATCTTTATGTCAGTTTTAGTGTAGTTAGAGTCGAAGCCGCACCTATATCGATCGGCCATGTTCCTATCACTTTTCGTGTTCAGTTTGGTTCGGGACCGCACCCATATCGATCGGTCATTGTTTTGTTGGATTGAGTTGAGTCTTGTTCACCTCTGAGTCATGCATGCATAGTTGAGTCTTCTTTGCATTCTGAGTCACCATTATTCCTCCATTTTGGTTGTTCAGAGTCATTCCCCTTACCTAGTTACCTGGAGCTTATTGCTTGATCGTCATTGCTCTTTTGGGATTCCCCTTCCACTGCACATGACATAGTTCTTTGAGTTCGTGACACATACTTTGGTCATGTTATTGGGCACCCTACACTCGGCATTCTCATATAGCTCACCTAGGGTAGTCTCCTTTGAGCATAGTCTTTTCTATACTTCAGAGTGGTTCGACCGTTACTCATCTTTGACATTGATCTTTGAGTCACTTTTGGAGATGTCTTAGAGGGAGCCTGGGTCTTTAGTGTGGTTGCAGAGGCATTTTGAGACATCATTTTGTTTTAGGATTAGAGCCTTTATGTTCGTCTATCAGCCTGAGTGAGTTCGTGTTTTGCTAGTGTCTCTATGGGGGTCTCCTTGGTTCTTCGGTAGAGTTCACTTCATTCCACTCACTATTCACACTTGCTTTCACTTCATTGATCATATTCCTTACACTCGTGAACTCTATCGAAGAGGGGCATATTTGTAGACCCCCATTTAGGTCATTCTTTGCTGCAGCTGATTTTGCCACGTGGAAGAGCCTTGGCTAGCCACGTGTCGACTCCTGAGGGTCTGCTAGGGAATCATGGTAGTGACTTGAGAGAACCTATGAGGGTGCGACACCTATTAAGAAGGTTCTAGAAGGAGAATCTGCTGGCCGTTAGACGAGCAGAGGCTGCCAGCTGCATGAGAGTAGTGGAGGCTTGCAGTTGCAAGGAGGGAGTGGTGCTTTTTGGTGCAGGGAGACCTTTTGCCGTTAGGAGATTTTTTTTAGAGGTTTTTTTTGCTAAGAGGGGGTGAAGCTGAGAGAACCAGAGAGCTTTAGAGGGAGAAGGGAAGAACAGAGAGAAAACTAAGAGAAATGAGAGGGAGACGAAAGGTAAGAGAAGGGCTTCTTCTGATAGTTTGGAGGGCAAGGACTTTGAAAGGGCACTTCCAGCTGATTTCTTGGTAACTTCTTTGACTATTCACACTCACTCATCTCCGGTTTTCTTTTTCTTTGATCTTGCATTCTCTCTAGTTATCTTGTTTTTTTGGGGCATTGGTTGATTGTCTGGGTATGTGATGATGAATTACTTTTCTCTTATATTTGTTTATTTGAACTTGGCTCACTCCCATGGTGGGAGTTTGTTGATGCTCTCATTTGGATCTCTGTTTTAAACTCTCCTGCTGCACCACTGGCCGGGACCCCTGGGTTTCAATATGAAAGGAGGATCCCACTTAACACTTTGTTCACTCTGTTGTGCTCTGTTTTGACTTTTTTTTTCCTTCCTCATCTCCACCTGAAGAAGCTCTATAAGAGTTTTCAGTGGGTTATTCCGAATTCATTCAACCTCAAGGTGCTCTAGCTGTTGATAGTCCCCTGCTTCTGGCTTATTCCTTTATACACATTTCCTAATGTATAACCTCCATGTTCATGCATACCATCACCATTTCTCTATTCCATTAGCCTCATACCCATTTCACACCTACATGCCCACCACATCCGCTCTCTCTCTCCGAATACGCATGGTTTATACATTCAAAATCCATTTCATACTCCACTTATCGTATTTCTCTCTCTAAACCCTATCATACCCATCAATCATTTTCTCACCACCCTTCATGCTTCATTCCACCGAGAGCAAGTTCAATATGCTCCGATCACGTGAGTAACAGGCTGAGGAATGGTGCCGACGGGCAGTGGAAACGCACAGACGTGAGCTCCACCAGATCAGGGTCGTGGCTGTGAGCAATACCAAATCGGTATTCTTTCATCCAGAAGTGTATATTCCCGGCCATAGGTGTTTCAGTAAAAATTGTGTTTAAAAGACCATCAAGAAGTTTTTGAAGCTTCCACTGGGTATGAGAGCGTCATTCTGAATTCCTAGGCGTCATAGTTGGCAGTCGAAAACAAAACATCTACCAGTAATGAGGCAGGTTCTATTCCTTAGGGAAGTTTTGGTGAGGTAAAGAGAAGTTGCATGAAATGCCTTTATGGACGTACCCTTACTGCTACAGCATGTGCTTGCCCCACAGCTGGAGGAGCGTGAAGCCGACGAGGCCTTAGAGGGTCGACGCTTGCTGAACAGTCAGGCTTTCAAGTGGACGTGGGCAGGCTACTTATGCTTCTGCAAATAATGATTTGAAAGGCACCAAAACTTGAAAAGGAAGATGATAGTCCAAGGTTCCCGCCTATGAAGGGAAAACCATCACAGCAACCTTTGCCTTCCCAGATGTTGACTAGTCAAACACCCATTTCTATGCTCAAGACAACCCCCACAAGCGCAGGTACACCAAAATTCCTAGCAACCCAAATGGTGTGATGGATGTATATTTCAGCTGTGATAGCTCAAACGATTCTTGGGCTGTGGAATCATCAGTGTCCTCTTCGTCGTTCGACCCTCTCTTTAAGAAAAGTAGAACCCAGGAGCAACAGATGCAGTTGCCGTCATTGAACCGTGTCTTTGTGGATGGTTATTGGGCTGCTGCTTTATTTGACTTGTATGCAAAGTGTGGAAGCATTGACAAGGCATATGAATTGTTCCATGGTTTGAAGAATGAAGGGTGCCTTGGTGATTATGGTAGGTCTTGAGGGGAGGCGTCTAATCAAACCTCACTGGTGAAAGCTTTGCATGGCCACCTTTCGCGTGCAGCTTTAGGTCACGTGCCCTTCTTGTTTATTTATCTATTTTATTTTATTATTTATTTATTTATTTATTTTATTATTTTTATTTCTTTCTTTATTATTTCCTCGTCTCATAATTTCAAAATAATTCTCTACACCCCCGTATTCTGTATAATTTCCTGGATCCTAGTTTTCTTTTTAATTTTCCAAACTCCATTTTTTTTTTCAATTATTTATTTATTTATTTATTTTTAATTTTCGTCTTTAGGTTCTTTTTAGAATCGCCCAAGAGTCTAGTTTTTAATAAATTTTGCTGCCATTTTTTCTTTCTGGCATACAACTTTCATAACTTCCATGATTTTAAAATGTTTTGAAATAAGCAAGAATTCAATTCCGTAATTCCAATTAATGGAATTTACGAAATTAATTCATACAAAAGTAAAGTGGGCTTTGGTGGGGGCCCGACATATGGGATTCTATGATCGATTGATTGGTTGATTTAATTGCTATTCATATCTGATTTATTCTGCTCTATGACATGCTCGAAATTATTCCTTAATTGTGCACTAACCTCACTTCTTGATAGTGCATTGAGGATCGTTGCCCAGGTACATATCTACTCACATTCTAGTCATTTTCTGTGCATGCTCTAACTCTCATACGTGCATGATCATTTTGGGTATTCATTGATTTATTCATCAATTGCCATGATTGCTTCATTTTATTAGTAGAGACCCATTTTTAGGGACTTAGAGGGGTGCTACGGTCCTTACCGTACCTTCCCAATGAGTAACCTGACCCCCGAACCCGATCCAGTTTTTCACAGACCACCTTTTCCAAAATATGGAGTCACACTTAGGGTTTTTCTTTCTTATTTTGTTTACTCTTTAAAAATAAAACAAAAATAAGTGGCGACTCCAAGTCATTTTCTTTTCAAACAATAAAATCGATTTTTCAAATAAAAATCGAGCTCGCCATCGAGTGGGAAACGCATTGAGCCGAAATGCGGGGTCCACACATATACAAATGTATTATATAAAGGTCACAAACTATTATTATACCTCATTAATAGCTTTTTCTTGTATATCCAAATCTAGCTCTAATCTCTTGATAACCTCCTTTAATCCAATTTTAATTTTTGGATGGTTGGAAAAATACTTTGAATATTGGAACATTGGATTTAAAAAATATGTTGTCATAAGTTAAATAATGATCAGTTTATAATAATTTGTACTTGAAAAAATAATAAAAAATATATAAAGAATTTTTTTATTACCTACAACATGCAAATGTTTGTGCAATTGACATTCTCACCTTCTATGAATGACTTCCCAATACTTTTCCCATTGCTTAACCGATGCCTTGATAACCAATTTAGTTTTGTCCATTGCTTCATAAATGATTGATAGTGTGGGCTTTTTATCTTGATCAACCAATTTCAATACTTTGACGAGAGGTTCCATGATGGTTTGAACATCCCCTGCCTTCTTAAAAAATCGATCAATTAAGATAAGGTTAGATACCTTATCTCTTAGACTTTTTATGCTCTTATCTTTATTGAATTCATGCCACTCATTTGTTGTGCACATTCTCTTCAAATCAGCCTCATAACATATAAGACTCTCAAGTGAAATGAATTTAGTGGAAAAACGGTTTATTCTTGGCCTTAAAAGATCTCCATCCTTGCTGAACACTTTCATCAAATTCACTACTTTCAAGCTATTATAAATAAATCATGTGATCATCTTTGCTTGATCTAATGTCTCTTTAATCTGCTTCATGCTTGCAATATCTTCAAGCATTCAATCAATACAGTGGGCTGCATAAGGAGACCAAAACAAATGTTTCTGCTTCTCCATCAACAACATACCGGCTACTTTAAAACTTGTCTCATTTTCAGTGACTACTTAAACAACATTTTCCTCCCCAACCTCCTCTACAACTTTATCTATAAGGGAAAAGATGTAGTATGCTATCTTAGGTATGTTGGTAGTGTCAACTAAAAAATGGTATATCATACTTCTATCACAATTAATCATGAAATCGATGATAGGATTTCTAGTCCTAGAACTCTAACCATCACACATGATTGTGAACCCATATGTAGGCCATTTAGCCTTCAATGTTTTTATATATACCTCAAGCTCTTGCACCTCCTCTTCCAAATATGTATTTCCAATTTGGTATCCTATAGGACCCTTGATGCCTGAACCTGCTTCTACTATGGTATCAATCATTGATTGATAGTAAGTCCCAATGTCAGTTGCATTAAAGGGTATTGCATTAAAGAGAAAGAATTTAGAAATAGTTTTACCCACTTTCTTCACGTCTTTAGTAGAAAACAAGCTTTTTATTGATTTCTACTTTGATGGGAACATGTAAGGATCAATTCTTTTTGGAGGTATGCTAGCTCCTTCTCTTACACTAAAGCTAAATGTTGGTCTGCGCTTAATCCTAGCATTAGAAGGTTATGAGGAACTAGCACCCTTCTGATGCTCTTGTCTACCTTCTTCAAAAATTCGACGACTTTCTTTCATTGCTAGTTTCATTTGTCTTCTTTCAAATCAGCCATAGCAACTTCCTCAATTTCATCATCAAAATCACCCTCATCAATTTCATAGAAATTTTCTTTATTTAAGGAACTCAAATGTCGTTCCTTTTTTTTTCTTTAATCGTGTTTTTTCTTTTGAAGCATCAGATATATGTTGTCTAACACTATGTCACACTTCTACCGGTACACGTGGACATCCTTCCACTTGTTCGAATATGTGCGATGTGTTGTTTTAATCTTGTTATACTGCCATGTATAACTTTCTAACAATATTTACACTTCGTGGTTCTTTTACTACCACCAACATGTTCTGCATGCTCCCAACCAATATCATGTTTTGAAGCCATTTTGAAATTTTAACCTAACCATGTATAAAAGGAAAACAACTTACTTTTCAAATTAAATATATATAAACACATTTATATAAGAATTATAATATTCAATTTTCCACTCACTTATATGTTTCATATTGTTACCATATAAAAATAAATTATACTAAAAAAGCAATAAACACAATCTCACCTAAGTTCACCATCGTTTATTTTCCACTTATTTATATGTTTTTTTAATTAAAATAAATGAACATTTTTATAAAAAAAAAAAAAATCTTTTAAAAAAGTTTGTTTTGATAATTATTGATTTCTTATTGTAATTTAATTATAGAATATTATAAAATAAAATATCTACATAATATAATGAAGTAAAATTGATTTAAATATAAATGTAATTTCTCTATACCATGTAAAAGCATACCCTTCAACCCGTATTATTAAATCATTACTTTTATAGTTATGATTATTTAAAAAAAATTGTTTTAAATAATTATTAATTTTCTAATGTAATTTAATTTTGCAATATTATAAGATAAAAACATAAATTAAAAATATAATCTCTATATAAAATAAAAATATTACATATAAATATATTTAATATCATCATAATATTATCATTATGAATTCTCCAATTTCATATAAACATTACTTTCCAATTTTTCAATTTCATAACATTACATCTAAGCATTACTTTACACTACATACATGAATTTCCTAATTTTGCCAATTTAAATACATGTAAATCAATTTAATATTATAAATTTTAAAAATTACATAATTTAATAAATTAAAATTATAATCTCAACATAATAAGGTAAATCAAATTTTAAATATGTTTTTAATTGATTCAAATTATGTAATTTTTTTAATCTAATCTCAAATTATGAATCAAATTAGCCAATAAAATATAATTTACCAATTTATATAATTTAATTCAATAAATTAAAAATATAATCTCAACGTGGTGTGATTGTGTCAAATTTTATCTTCACCAATATATCTTCAATTTCCTTTTTGTTGGCTTGTCTTCCCCAATGACCCAACATACTACGATTTGTTGGCTATCTTCCCCAATACATCACATTTTGCAGATTATCAGACCTTCCCCAACACACCCACACTACCTCACACAATCACACATTTGTAGTAGTCATGACACCACACAACCACAATCAGAGGAAAGAGAGTTGCCTTACCAGTGTCCAATCACTATTGCGGCACCAGTGGTGCACCAAAGATCTACACTCCGGCAATGGTAGATTTTGGGTCAAGTAAGTAAATGTTCAACCGTGTCTCATCCTTTGTTGATTTTTCTCTTTTTAAAGGCTTTTGAAAGGGTCACGGGTTTGTTTCAAACTTGGTTTTTTCTTCTTCTCGTTTGATGTTGTGGTTGAAAGATTGGGTTCATGAATCACAGATTCATGGGTGTTTTCTTTTGCAGAGGAATCTCTTATTTCTCTAAAAATCTTTTATTCTTGTTGTGATGGGAAATGAGAGGGAATCTCTTGATTAGTTTTTTTTTTTTTTTTTTTTTTTTTTAAACTAGTCTGCCAAGTTAACTTGGAATATCAACTCAGTCATTCGAGTCCAATCTATTCAAGGTCGAGTTTGGGTATAAATTTATATCTGGTATCAAACTTCACGTGGCCGACGTCGAAGCGGATACAACTCGACTGATTTTTTGAACCCTGACTCTGATAGTCATGAATATGACCTATTTGTTTAAGTTTGATGAGGTCACCAAAGAGGTCTAGTAGTTACCATTTTTCCTTTAAACTGAAGTTGTTAGAATTTGAACCCACAAAGTATATCATGTGCTAACACCTCCCTCACATGTGACCCCATACTTGCATGTAAAAAGCATAAATAGCAATAATTGTGGAAATCATAATGCAACCTCCAGTTTGCTTGAGCTCTAATACCATGTTAAGTTATCAACTTTTTCTAAAAGATTAAGCTATTAAAATTTGGACCCAAGATGTGTATCATACTCTATCAAAGTCTTTGGATTGAGTGGGTTCATGACTCTATAATGTGTATACAAACCCTCTTTAAAAACTTACCATGTGATGAACCTCCTCTTCTTTAACAATTAACACCATGATTGGTAACTCCTTCTAAAAAAGGATTAAAATATCAAAAATGATGAAAATACTAGTGGTTAGATTTTTTGAAATATTGCAAAATATTGGAAATATTGAACCAAAATTTGGACAAAAGATATTGATAGTACGGAAATTGATTAAACATAGAAATGTTAAGAAAAACTTCAAGAAATGATATTACTACTTCAACAATGCACATATTAAAGTTGTTTAATATATATATATATATATATATATATATATATATATATGAAAGAATTGGTTTTTTGATAGGTAATAAAAAGGTACTTGCATTAAAAGTTTTTAAAACACGACGAAACAAGTACACACAAAGTATACAAACAAAGCCCAAAAAAAAACTAGTTTGTAAGGAACAAAAAAGAAAAAAAAAAACAAAATCTTTCCCTTTCCTAACAAACAACCAATCTACAAAATCAATCAAAGATGTGTAATCCTCTATATACACCCTAACTCAATTCACAAAAGTATACATGAAAATAGATTTAATTACTTGGTCGGACCACTCGACGTCATTGAAATCTCTTTTATTCTTTCCTTTCCAAATACTACACAATAAGCATAAGGTGGTAGGCCTCCACGCTTTCTTCCATTTTTTTTACCTATAAAAGATTCATGTCAACCTAATAGATTTTTTCCAACTGAGGAATGCATAACTAGGGTTTAAAAAATCAGTCGAGTCCGATACGACTCAATCGAGTTGTCTCGGTTACGACGAGTCCGATACCAAATAAAAATTTATACCTAGACTCAGCCTTGAATCAGTTGGACTCAAATGACTCAGTTGATATTCCGAGTTAACTTGGGCGACTCGGTTAAAAAAAAAAAAAAAAAAAAAAAAAAAAAAAAAAAAAAAAAAAACTAATCAAGAGATTCTCTCTCATTTCCCATCACAACAAGAATCAAATATTTTTAGAGAAATCAGAGATTCCTCTGCAAAAAAAAAAAAAAAAAAAAAAAATTGTGAATCTATGATTCACGAACGCAATCTTTCAACCACAACATCAAACAAGAAGAAGAAAAAACCAAGTTTGAAGCAAACCCATAACCCTTTCAAAAGCCTTTAAAAAGAGAAAAATCAACAAAGGATGAGACACGGTTGAAGATTTACTTACTTGACCCTAAATCTACCATAGTTAGAGTGTAGATCTTTGGTGCGCCGCCAGTGCCACAACGGTGACTAGACGCCAACAAGGCAACCCTCCTTCCTCCAATTGTGGGTGTGTGGTGTCATGACTGCTACAAACGTGTGACTGTGTGTGGTACTGTGGGTGTGTTGGGGAAGATAGCCAGCAAATCATGGTGTGTTAGGTCCTTAGGGAAGACAAGCCAACAAAAAGGAAATTGAAGATATATTGATAAAGGCAAAATTTGATTTACCTTATTTAAATCAATACACCCACACAGTTACACCACGTTGAGATTATATTTTTAATTTATTGAATCAAATTATAGAAATTGGTAAATTATATTTTGCTTGCTAATTTGATTCATAATTTGATATTAGATTAAAAAAATTACATAATTTGAATCAATTAAAAATATATTTAAATTTTGATTTACCTTATTATGTTGAGATTATATTTTTAATTTGTTAAATTATGTAATTTTTTTATTTATAATATGAAATTGATTTACATGTATTTAAATTGGTAAAATTAGGAAATTCATGTATGTAGTGTAAAGTAATGTTTAGATGTAATGTTATGAAATTGAAGAATTGGGAAGTAATGTTTATATGAAATTGGAGAATTCATAATGATAATATTATGATGATATTAAATATATTTATATGTAATGTTTTTATTTTATATAGAGATTATATTTTGAATTCATTAAAGAAAAATCAAATAAAAAAATGATATGATTAAACCCCAGACCCATTTGAATGTAGGGGCCCGGCAATAATGAGCCAAGCTAGTATTTGCGGTGAATCCCCTTGTTAAGTAGTCATGCATTACGATAGGAACTCCCAATTCTCTAGCAAATACAACTCTTTTGATCATTTCTTCGCATGGGCCTATGTGTCACCCTTCCAAGGAACAGTAAAAATAATATAGTAAAATAATATAGTATATAATATTATAATATATATATATATATATATATATATATATATATATATATATATATAACATATATTTAAATAGAAATAAACCAAATCCTATTTCTGAATTCTAATTCATTTTTTATCCGAATGAAATAGTTCACAGCCTATTAGAAGTAGAAGGCGCTCTGGTGGGATCCTCACGGAGCTGCAATCAATAGGATTTTCCTAATCCTCCCTTCCCGAAAGGAAGAAAGCTGTGTTCGGGGGGGAGTTATTGTCTATCGTTCCTCTATGGTAGATTTAGTCATATATTATATGGATGATCCGATCCACAAGGACCATGATTGGGAATTGTTTTATGTAACTTTTTTATCTTATAATATTAAATTGGTTCACTAAATTATTTTTGTATAGTATAAAATTATATTTCTTAATATAAAATACATTTATATGGTAAACTTTATATGGTATGGATATTTTTTTTTAATTTATGTTTTTATCTTATAATATTGCAAAATTAAATTACATTAGAAAATTAATAATTATTTAAAACAATTTTTTTTTTCAAATAATCATAACTATAAAAGTAATGATTTAATAACACGGATTGAAGGGTATGCATTTACATGGTATAGATAAATTACATTTATATTTGAATCAATTTTACTTTATTATATCATGTAGATTTTTTATTTTATAATATTCTATAATTAAATTACAATAGGAAATAATTATCAAAACAATAAATTGGTTCACTGAATTATTTTTGTACGGTATAGAAATTATATTTCTTAATATAAAATACATTTATATGGTAAACTTTATATGGTATAGATATTATATTTTAAATTTATGTTTTTATCTTATAATATTGAAAAATTAAATTACATTAGAAAATTAATAATTATTTAAAACAATTTTTTTTTCAAATAATCATAACAATAAAAGTAATGATTTAATAATACGGATTGAAGGGTATGCATTTACATGGTATAGAGAAATTACATTTATATTTGAATCAATTTTACTTCATTATATCATGTAGAGTTTTTATTTTATAATATTCTACAATTAAATTACAATAGGAAATCAATAATTATCAAAACAAACTTTTTTAAAATAATTTTTTTTATAAAAATGTTCATTTATTTTAATTAAAAAAACATATAAATAAGTGGAAAATAAATGATGGTGAACTTAGGTGAGATCGTGTTTATTGCTTTTTTAGTATAATTTATTTTTATATGGTAACAATATGAAACATATAAGTGAGTAGAAAATTGAATATTATAATTCTTATATAAATGTGTTTATATATATTTAATTTGAAAAGTAAGTTGTTTTCCTTTTATACATGGTTCGTTAAAATTTCAAAATGGCTTCAAAACATGATATTGGTTGGGAGCATGCAGAACCTGTTGGTGGTAGTAAAAGAGCCATGAAGTGTAAATATTGTTAGAAAGTTATACATGGCGGTATAACAAGATTAAAGCAACACATCGCACATATTCGGACAAGTGGAAGGATGTCCACCTGTACCGGTAAAAGTGTCACATAGTGTTAGACAACATATGTCTAATACTTCAAAAGAAAAAGCATAGTTAAAGAAAAAAAAGGAACGACGTTTGAGTTCCTTAAATAAAGAAAATTTCTATGAAATTGATGAGGGTGATTTTGATGATGAAATTGAGGAAGTTGCTAGGGCTGATTTTGAAAGAAGACAAATGAAACAAGCAATGAAAGAAAGTCGTCGAATTTTTTAAGAAAGTAGACAAGAGCATCAGAAGGGTGCTAATTTCTCACAACCTTCTATTAAGCGCAAACTAACATGTAGCTTCAGTGTAAGAGAAAGAGCTAACATACCTCTAAAAGGAATTGATCCCTACATGTTCCCATCAAAGTAGAAATCAATAAAAAGCTTGTTTTCTATTGAAGGCGTGAAGAAAGTGGGTAAAGCTATTTCTAAATTCTTTTTCTTTAATGCAATACCCTTTAATGCAGCTGATAGTGGGCCTTACTACAATCAATGATTGATACCATAGCAGAAGTAGGTCCAGGCATCAAGGGTCCCACAGGATACCAAATTGGAAATACACATTTGGAAGAGGAAGTGCAAGAGCTTAAGGTATATATAACAACATTGAAGGCTAAATGGCCTATATATGGGTGCATAATCATGTGTGATGGTTAGAGTTCTAGAACTAGAAAGCCTATCATCAATTTCATGATTTATTGTGATAGAAGTATGATATACCATTCTTCAGTTGACACAACCAACATACCTAAGACAGCAAACTACATCTTTTCCCTTATGGATAAAGTTGTAAAGGAGGTTGGGGAGGAAAATGTTGTTCAAGTAGTCACTGATAATAAGATAAGTTTTAAAGTAGTCGGTATGTTGTTGATGGAGAAGCGGAAGCATTTGTTTTAGTCTCCTTATGCAGCCTATTGTATTGATTTAATCCTTGAAGATATTGCAAGCATGAAGCAGATTAAGGAGACATTAGATCAAGCAAAGATGACCACAGGATTTATTTATAATAGCTTGAAAGTAATGACTTTGATAAAAGTGTTCACCAAGGATAGAGATCTATTAAGGCCAGGAATAACCCCTTTTTCCACTAAATTCATTTCACTTAAGAGTCTTATACGTTATGAGGTTGATTTGAAGAAAATGTGCACAATAAATGAGTGGCATGAATTCAACAAAGATAGGAATAGAAAAAGTCTAAGAGATAAGGTATCCAACCTTATCTTAACTGATCGATTTTGGAATAAGGCAGGGGAAGTTCAAATCATCATGGAACCTCTCGTCAAAGTATTGAAATTGATTTATCAAGATAAAAAGCCCACACTATCAATCATTTATGAAGCAATTGATGGAGCTAAATTGGCTATCAAGGCATCGGTCAAGCAATGGGAAAAGTATTGGGAAGTCATTGATAGAAGGTGGGAAGGTCAATTGAACAGACATTTGCATGCTGCAGGTAATAAAAAAATTCTTTATATATATATATATTTCAAGTACAAATTATTATAAACTGATCATTATTTAACTTATGATAGTATATTTTTTAAATCTAATGTTCCAATATTCAAAGTAGTTCTCCAACTATCCGAAAATTTAAATTGGATTAAAGGAGGTTATCAAGAGATTATAGCCAAATTTGGATAGACAAGCAAAAGCTATTAACGAGTTATAATAATAGTTTGTGACCTTTATATAATACATTTTGTATATGTAATGTGTATTAATAAAAAAAAAATGTTAATGATGTAAGTGAAATTATTTGCTGACGGCCAAGGAGAATTTGGAAGTGCACTTACAAAGAAAGCAATAAATCAATCTCTTCCAAGTACTCAATACATTTACGTCTATTAAAAATAAGAAATTATCATCATTTTTTGTTAAATATATCATAGTGATTAATAAGTATGCATTTTATTTATTATAGCTTAATGGTGGAACAACTATGGCAATGAAGGCCCACATCTACAAAAGATTATTGTTGAAATTTTAAGCCAAACTTGTTCTTCATCAGGTTGTGAAAGAAATTGGAGCACATGGTCATTGATTCACACAAAGCTACACAACCATTTGACGATGAAAAAATTGCATAAGTTAGTTTATGTGCACTACAATATGCGACTTCGAGTTAAGAATTTGATGCAAGAGCGAAACAATGAAGATTTAAACAATCCAATTTATCTTAATCATATCTTTGATGATGATGATATATTAGATGAGTGGATACGAGAAAGAGAGGAGCCTATTTTATCATATGATATTTGGATTGGTTGGACAAAGGTCTTTCCCCCAATGAAGAAGGTAGAGAAACGGTTCATGAAAATGATGGTGCCACAAATCGTAGAGTTAGTAGGCGTACAAGTAATGCTACACAAGAAAGAGATATTGATTCCCATCGTAAAGGTAAGGCTCCTAAAACAATTTCTTCAAGTTCTAGCAGTGATGATGGTGACAATTGGGGCAGTAGGTGGGGTGGTGGCACTAGTGAGGGTATTAGAGGAGATGGTAGCATTGGTGGCGGTTATGTTAGTCAAGTAGATCCTGACATGTCATGAGCACAAGGAGATGAAAATTACTATGCCACACAAGATACAGATCATGGATATCGACTAGGGATATGGGAACAACGAAAGAATTTGGAAAGACTAACTACATTTCCCAGTGATGATAATTATTCTAGTGGGTAGGATTATCATAGATCAAATTATCATCGTATTGATGAGCACTTACAAAATTTGGGTATAGGATCAAGGTCGTATTTCAAAGGAGTAGATGTGTGGACCCGCATTTTTCATGTGCGTCCCCACTCAATCGGCGAGACTCATTTTTTTTTTATTTGTGAAAAATTATTTTGTTTTGGAAAAGTTGGAGCCGCCACTTATTTTATTTTTATTTTAAAGGGAAAATAAAACAAGAAAGAAAAACCCTAAAATGTGACTCCATAATTTTTGGAAAAAAACATGTCTTTGAAAAACCCGAGTCTAGGTCCGGGGATCAAGTTACTTATTGGGAAGGTACCTCTAGGAGGTAGCACCCCTCTAAGCCCTAAAGAGGTCTCTACTGACTAAATTGAGGAAAGTGTGACAATTAATTGATTAATTGAGGATACCTGGGTTGACTAAGGTGATTACAAAAAAATGAAATATCTAACAAGAAAATCTGATTATAAGATAGAGTCGAAGTGCGTACCTGAACGGCTTCTCAAGCGCCATCATAAAACATAAAAGTTAGTGTAGAAATATATCACACAACATGTGTTTTATCCGAGATAATAAAACAAGCATCAAATATACATCAAGGCAATCAAGCATGTCATCAAGCAAGGGCATGGTACACAAAGATATGGATATTCATGGAATTTTGAAAGTGGGGAGATGGAGAGCGTACCTGGATAGCAAGCTAATACTCCTCTATGGGAAACAAAGTTAGCTCAATAACTAATTCAAAATAATCTCATATATAACACAAAAAGGAAGCACAATCAATCAATTATCAAACAGACACTATCGAAGAGAATATCATGAATGTCGGGCCCCTTCTAATGCCCTAATCAATTTCGCATGAGTTGATTCTATGAATTCCATTGTTTGGAATCATGAAAGTTATTCATGCTTGTGAAAAATCAAGAAGATCAAGAAAATGGTTGAAAGTCAAAGAAAGTAGTGAAAGTGCATGCCGAGAGGAAAAATGGCAGCAAGGGATTATTAAAGATGGATTTTTTAATGTTGAGAATATTTAGTTGAAAAATGATTCAAAAATTCAATTTAAAAACACTAAATTCCCAATCAAAGAAGCAAATAGAGGAGGTGGTGGAATGTCGGCCTGACAGAATTCCGGATGTGAGATATCCGAAGAAGGTTGAACGTCAGCTGGACAGAATTCCGGATGTGAGATATCCGGAGAAGGTGGAATGTCGGCAGACGGAATTCCGGATGTGATATATCCGGAGAAGGTGGAACGTTGGCCAGACATTCCGGATGTGAGATATCCGGAGAAGGTGGAATGTCAGCGGGACAGAATTTCGGATGTGATATATCCGGAGAAGGTGGAATGTTGGCCAGACATTCCGGATGTGAAATATCTGGAGAAGGTGGAATGTCGGCGGACAGAATTCCGGATGTGAGACATCCGGAGGAGATGGAATGGCGGCGGGACAGAATTCCGGATGTGAGATATCCAGAGAAGGTGGAATGGCGGCGGGACAGAATTCCAGATGTGATATATCCGAAGAAGGTGGAACGTTGGCCAGACATTCCGGATGTGAGATATCCGGAGAAGGTGGAATGTCGGCAGACAGAATTCTGGATGTGAGACATCCGGAGGAGATGGAATGGCGGCGGGACAGAATTCCGGATGTAAGATATCTGGAGAAGGTGGAATGGCGGCGGGACAGAATTCTGGATGTGAGATATCCGGAGAAAGTGGAATGGCGGTGGGACGGAATTCCGGATGTGAGATATCTGAAGAAGGAAAGAGTAGAAGATGTTGAATCAATAAGCATAAATAACCCCACTTCAAGTATTAATCCATGGGTTAAGAGCGGAGAGAATTATGCAGAATAGGATTTAAACGAAAAACCGAGCGTGATAACATTCAAGCAATGAGTTTTGTATTTCCAAAGACATCAATGATATAAAATAATCAAAATTGAATCAAGGTGGAGTAGTAAACGACCAATCCCTGCAGAACAACTTGTGGCCTTTTCCGTCCACACCAAACAAGGAGGCATTGAATATTTCTAAATGACTAAAATGGAGAAATCAAATATGAGTCAGAACACCCAGAGTAACCAGAAGCATACCTGGACAAAGTCGGCTGCAATTGCTCCTCTTCCACCCTCGTGCGCTTTTCTGCCCTTCACAATCAAAGAATCCCCCCCCCCCCCCCCTCCTTCCCTTTTTTCTTCCTCTCTCGCGTATATATATCAGCCTTTCCAAAAAAACCCCCCAACTTTCACTGGAGGAAAAAAATCCCCTCCTTTTTTTTTTTTTTAAATCTACTTTCCTTTCTTATGCAATGCATGCCTTCCTTTTTATGATCGATTCCCCCCATGGAAATAATATATGTGCTATCTTTTTAAAAACAAAATCTCTTATTTTTCAAAATGCTATTGATTTTCCTTCCAAATAGATGGCGGCCCGTTGCCTCATGCCCAAAAAGCTAAGAAATATGATTTAGAAGACTTGTAATAAAATAAAATAGAAAAGAGATCTAGAATTCCATACAAGCCACACAAGTCATATAGGCCATGCAATCATGCAAGTCATATAAAAAGTGGGTTTAAAAGTGCTTAAGTGGGCCTAAGGTGATGCTTAATGGGCCAAGTGTATCTAAAAATGTGGACCCACATTTTTCACGTGCGCCCCCACTCGATCGGCGAGACTCGCTTTTTATTATTTGTGAAAAATTATTTAGTTTTAGAAAAGTCGGAGTCGCCACTTATTTTATTTTTATTTTAAAGGGAAAATAAAACAAGAAAGAAAAACCCTAAAATGTGACTCCATAATTTTTGGAAAAGGCATGTCTTTGAAAAACCCGAGTCTAGGTCCGGGGATCAGGTTACTTATTGGGAAGGTACCTCTAGGAGGTAGCACCCCTCTAAGCCCTAAAGAGGTCTCTACTGACTAAGTTGAGGGAAATATAGCAATTAATCGATTAATCATGGATACCTAAGTAGGCTAGGTGATTTCGAAAAATAGCATGCTTAGCAGGAAAACCAATCACAATCATGAAGAAGATTTAGGGTACGTACCTGGACTGCTTCTTAAGCGCTATCACATGACATTAAAGTTAGTATAGAAGTATAGCATACAACATGTATTTAATCATAGCGAATCTAGCATACATCTAAGCACCTAAGGATTATCAAACACATGCATATTTCACAGTGACATGATTGTTTACAAAATTTAGAAAGTCGGTGATAAGGGACATACCTGGATAACATAGATAACTTACAATGCGCTTCCATAAGATATGAAGGGTTAGATAATAAATAATAAAATATAGAAATCCTAGCATGCTCGTTATCTAATTAGCATAGTAAAAATATTCAAAGTATATGAAAACACTAATTATCACACTCATCTTGTATACAATTCCTAAAAAAAGATAGACATAATTTCAACAAGTGACAAAAGTGGCAACAAAAATAATTTTTTGAAAAGACTTTCTTATGTAGGGGTTTCACTAATTCCCCAATTGATATACACGAATTTAGCTTAGAATTATCCCATTTATTTGGGACCACAAGCTTTGATTCGTGTTTTATTCAAAACTGTAATTTTATTTGAAAGATGCGAACCGATCAAAACATGGTTGCACATTATTTTAAAAAAATGAGATTTTGATTTCCAAGAACTCTAAATGAATTTTTGAAATGGATTGTTAAGGGGATCTTTTGACTCTAAGAAACTCTAAATGAATTTTTGAAATGGATTTTTAAGGAAAATGAGATTTTGATAATAGTGTTATATTTTAAAAATAAAAGAAATTAATTGGAAAGCAATAAAGTGTATGAATCAAAATACCAGGCAAAACAAAAGAGAACAAAATCACAAAGTAGAATTTTTGACAATCAAGAAAATTGAAGGTAAGAATGGAGGCCAATCTTCACTATCTTCCGATAGCCTCTAAAACTAGAATTTGACAAAGGATGACCAAAGTGATAAGCCAAAACCATAGATCTTACAAGCACTGAGACTTTAACAACATTTAATCTTAAGATAAACTTAATCAAGCACTAAATATTATGTGATCTTTAAAATAGTACAAACGATACGTATCAACTAATATTGACAATTTGGAGTCATAAATTTAATCGACTAACTAAACAAATGAATAATAAAAAAAAAAAAAAAAAAAACAATCACCTAAAATAAATAAAATTAATCCAAAAACTAAAATGAACTATTTTTAAGCACAAAATGACGACATGGAGATAGATTAAACTAATAGCCTACAATTTGAAAGCATAGAATTAATAGAAAAATGGAATAAAAAAAATCTTGACATAAACTAAACAATATGAAACCAATTGAATTAATTAAAACTCTAAAGAATATCGACTAAAGCAGGATCAATCAAAACTAAAATAATTTTTTTTATTTATTTTAAAACATGAATATATCAACGCGAACTGAGATAAATTAACCAACTTAAATTCTAAAATTAATAAACTAAAAGAATGAATCATGAATTAAATTTAACAACCTTTAGATATGAAAAGATGTGACATGGAATCAATTGAACTAATAAACTGAATTTTAATAACATCTAAACTAAAAGATAAATTAAAACTAAACTAAGAGAAATTTTGAATTTCCTAATTGAGAACAAAAATAATGCCAATCAAAATTCTAAATTTTTAACCATTATCACAAATTATCCAAACTCTAAAAAATCCTAACTTTTCCATTATCAACAAAATCAACAAAATTGCCCAGACCAATACTTAAAGATAATAATAATAGTAATAATAATAATAATAACAATAATAATAATAAGTAAATAAATAAATAAAAATCTAATTTTTCGAACTAAGAAAATAAATTGTAACTGCATTAAACATAAATCATAATTTTCAAGCAAGAATGATAAATCAGTAATAATTAATTTAGTTAGTTAAGAAAAATTAAAAATTAACATCTAAGCAAAATATGAATTTACAATAAAATAAAATTTTAAAATGTATAGGCCGAATGGGAATAATACAAAACTAATTTTAACAAATTAAAAACATGAATACATTAACATTGGGAATGAGTACCCAAATATATAAAATTCTGAAATAATTATGAATGGCATTGAATAGTCATGAATCAAAATTCAAACAAGAAGAATTAATTTACCTTTCTCAAAGACACGTGGGCTACTCTCCAATAAAAGTGACAGTACGATTTTTTTTATTTTTTATTTTTTTATTTTTATTTTTTAAAAAAAAGTCACTTCTATGATGCATGTTGTGATAGTTATGGATCAATCAAGACTAAAAATAAATAAATAAATAAATAAATAAATAATAATTTAAAGAACAAAATAATTTAACATGGGTATTCAAAAGTAATAAGAAATATATGCATTTTTATTATTTATTATTTATTTTTTAAAGGAATTAAATTATTAACTGAATATAAAAATAAAGAAAAAATGACCATTAGCTCTTCTCAATGTGCTTAATATTTTTATTTTTATTTTTTTTTAAATGTCAACATCGAATACTCGTCAGGTGGCTGCACATATTCATTCCCATTAACTTTATTTTATTCAAGCATGCATCCAAACCTTTCTTTACATGGGTAATAGCATTATTTTAGTTTATAGATTTTTATTCTTCATTCAATCAAACTAAATCTTCAACATCAATCTATCCATGGCGACACGCATTGTTTCAATTCAAGGATTTTCTTTTTTTTTTTTGTTTATTTATTTATTACTTATTATTATTATTATTATTAGTATTTTATTCAAACCACTAAGTTAAAATATAACAACAATTATGCTCACTTATTATTATTTCTTTTTCTTTTTGTTTTAAATTCAAACCACTATATCTTATAACACGTAACATTTCATATATGTAATTAAACTCTTAACGTTCACAATGAAATTCATCAACTTATTCACGAGGGAACAAATAACCTAATAAACTAAAAAAAAAAAAAAACTTCAAAACTTCTGAATTAAATAAAATCAATTAAAAATAAATTCAATGAAGTGAGAACATGGATATAACCACATAAGATTAATCAAACTAAATAAAAAATAATAACTTGAAAACACGGATATAACCACATAGGATTAATCAAACTAACTAAAAAAAAAGAATTAAAATTTCAAAGCACATAGGCTGAATGGGAATAATTTAAGACTAAATCTAACCACTTGACGACACGAATATGCTAACATTGGAATAAATTAAATTAAATAAGATTCTAAACAACTATGAATTGAAATGGTTATTCATGAATGAAAACTTAAATAAAATGAATTAACTTACCTTTCTCACACACGCGTGGGCCACCTTCCACCAAAAATGCCAGTAGGGTTTTCAATAATAGTGCCAAGAATGAATGGCAAGATGGCTCCTGTACGATCCCCAATGCACTGCACGTTAATGGGGAGGAATTTCCTTTGACAGCATGCACACTTGTGCGCTTGAAGATGAAGTCGTGAAGATCCGTAGAGTGGTGGAAGCCTTTCCCTTAAAATTCTGGTGCACTTGTGGTGTTCAGGTAGCGGGATTGACAAGCTGGTGTGGATCTCCAATGGTAGTAGGGTGTTACCGGAGATGCATGAGTATGGCACAAGGTGTTGCGGCAACACAAGCAGTGGAGGATCACCTTTCTGAACCCGATCTGTAGCTGTCTGGACAGAAGACTCTCCCCTTAAAATTCTGGTGCGACTGTGGTGTCTCTGATGAGAGAAACTGGACCAAAGATTGTCTCCGAAACCCAGTTTTCTTTTCTCCCCTCTTATTTTCCAGTTTCCTTCACCTTCCTCTGGAATCAAAAATTTCTTTTTCTTTTCCGGTGCGGCTGCCACTACCTTTAGAAAAAATCCTTCAGCCCCCTATTTTCCTTCCTCTTCTCCTTATTCATGCTGCCTTATTTTCCTTTTTTCTTCCCTGAAAATTTCCTTTCCTTCTAAAGAAAAACTCCTCTCTCCCTTTGTATCTTCCCCACAAAACTGTCTTCATTCATTCCTATGAGTGTCCTTCTATCATGCCCTGAATCCACCCTTCCAAAACCGGCGTGATCCCTTTCCATGAGCGTGTTCTGCACCTTCTTTGACCAGCCGAATATGCCTTTTCTATGCGGCTCAGAATTTCACTTCATTCTGAACACAACTCACTTTTCCGTCCATGTACACGCTTCATCTTCTTATTTTCATTTACCAAAACCAGCTTTGGTAATTTTCTTTCTTTCAAAGATGTGGATATTCTCTCGAAAGTCAATAGCAGCCCGTTTCCTCATGCAAAATAAAAAGATAAAAAAAGAAAAGAAATAAAATTTAGAGATTGAAGATAAAAATAAAATAAAAAATGATAAAAAGAACAAGATTATTCAATCAAAATTAGTTAAGCAATCTCAAACATATCTGAAGTCGAAATAATTCAAGTGGTTAAAAGTCAACATTGGTTTCACTAAAGTTTGGAGAAGCGATTAAATAAGTAAATAAGAAAATATGAATAAATAAATGAAAAGTATAATACATAAATAAATAAATAAATAATAGACATCTTCAATAAAAAGAAGTTAAACTAATGCAACATATAATAATAATCAAGGTGTCAAACTCGAACCACCAAAAAAATTAAAAATAAAAAATCCTTTCATACAATTATAAAATAAAATAAATAAACAAAAAAAAATAATATACAGATAATAATGATATAAAATAAATTAAAACTCACTTAAACCTAAAATTAATCAATAAAATAAATGAATAAAGAAAAAAACGAGAAAACAAATTTCAGTGAAACTAAACCTAGAAAAGTGCTTAAGTTGACCTAAGGTTCTGCCTAATTGGCCAAGTGCACCTAGATGGGCTTAAAGTGCCTAAGTGTATCTAAGCGAACCTAAATTGTCTAAGTAGGCCTAGGATGGTTAAGTGAGCCTAGAGGGCCTTAATGGGCCTAGGGTGCCTAAGTGGGCCTAGGGTTCTGCCTAATTGGCCAAGTGTATCTAAAAGCTATCCTAAAAAAAACAAGAAAAGCCTAAGTCTAAGTTAGGGCTGCCAAGGGGCACAATAAGGGATCAAATAATCCCTCAACCAAAGTCTCCAAGGTGACTCAGAAAAAGGTAAGTGGTGAGTAGTACTGGGCCACCAAGGAACTACTGTGGAGCACTGACAACGAACTTAAAGACATGTGTTAAAGGGACAAAATTGAGGGTCTACAAAAAACTATCCTAAAAGTGAATGGAAAGCCTAATTCTAAATTAGGACTGCCAAGGGTCACAATAAGGAGTCAGATAATCCCTCAACCAAAGTCTCCGAGGTGGCTAAAAAAAAGGTAAGTAGCGTGAGTAGATATGGGCCACCAAGGAGCTAACTGTAAAGCATCGAACAAGTATCTAATAGGACATGTGCTAGGAGGACAAAATTGAGGGTCTACAAATATGCCCCTCTTTGGTATAGATCACGAGCGTAGAGAATGTGAGTAGAAATACGAGTAATGAGCGAAACGAAGTGAAATATACTGAAGAATTAAAGAAGGACCGGAGATTTTGTCTTAGCACATGACGAGAGTAGGATTAGAACACGGGGCTGCAACGACAAGGATAGAACAACTCTATATGGGGGTATGGCAGTAAAGAGAGAAAGATATGTGACGAGTAGCACAAAGATGAAAAGAGATGAAAATGATGACTCAAAGTCGTGGATGAGATGAATGACTCTAGGTCATGGACAAGATGAACGACTCTGGGTCAAAAATAGGACAAACGACTCTGGGTAGGAAATTGGATGAACGACTCTGGGTTGTAAATAGGATAAATGACTCTGGGTCATGAGCTCAGGGCTATAAATGCTAAGAATGACTCTAGGTCATAGATGAAGTGAATGACTCCAAGTCACGGGCTTAGGGCTCTAAATGGAAAGAATGACTCTCGGTCATAAATAAGAGAAACGACTCTGGGTCATGAGCTTAGGGCTCTAAATGGATAATCGATCGGATGCTTTTGGGCTCATGGTGCCGGGTCGAGGCCACTTGCAATTGGCTAGAATGATGAAAACGAAACATCTCAGGGATGTAAAGGACGCAAATGACTCTGGGTCATAAGCTCAGGGCTCGGGATACTATGAATGACTCTGGGTCATGATACGATGAGTAACTCCGGGTTATGATGAACAACTCAAGGCTATGGGTGGAATGAATGACTCTGGGTCATGATGCGATAAGCAACTCGGAGTTACGATGAATAGCTCAGGGCTATGGATGACATAAATGACTCTGGGTCATGATGCAATGAGTAACTCGGGGTTACAATGAATAGCTCAGGGCTATGAGCTCCGGGCTCTATGACTGATCGACTAGAAGGAGAATGCGATGTGCAAACTCCCGGTCAAACCACTCATGGGTGACCAAATGATGAAGGCTTAGCTCAGGGCTAGAAAGACTCCGGGTTTATAGGAAACGATAGCTCAGGGCTACCAGGTTCAGGACCTAAGAGAAGAAAGAGAGCTCAGGGCTATAAGACTCAGGGTCTAGAAGGAATGGATAACTCAGGGCTATGAGACTCGAGGCCTAGAAGGAACGGATAAATCAAGGCTATAAGACTCAGGGTCTAGAGGGAGTGGATAGCTCAGGGCTATGAGGCTCAGGGCCTAGAAGGAACAGATAAAGAAGACCAACTCAAAAGTGGATATGAAGTAAATGGGCTCAAAGTCGTATACTCAAAGTGACAAGAGTCGGACTACTGAGCTCAAGAAGGGAAATATGCCCCAGTATCCAAGGTGCTCACACTGCTAAAACAACCAGTAAATCAATCATCCGCTGAACTCAATGGTTCAGGGACTGCTGCATCATGACAAACCTCTGAAAAGTCTAAGCTGAAAGAACTCTCTATGTCTGAAAAGCTGCTCTGTCAACAAATCTCAAAAGGTAAATCTCAAAGTGCATATATCATGGCTCATCTAAAAGCAAATCTCAAAGTGCACAAAATACTGTTCGTCTGGATAACCCAATCTGCAAGGTAACAATGACGAAAGCAATCTATCTCATGAACATCTGTCTAAAGGATCCATCTACGCTCCTCATGTGAAACCTGATGTGATCCATCTCTATCTCAACAAATCCATGTAGGGAAGTCCTGATACAGTCAACCATCAGAATCTTCAAACTAGTGCATAATCTAAAACCAAGCTGGTCACTGTCTCAATCTCAAGGATACTCAAAGAAAATGGGGAAATATGCCCCAGTATAAGATCTGATATCAAAGTCATGAGGTAAACAACCGACACTAATCATCCATCCTCATACCACTACCCAAACAAATCTCGTAAATGAGAGGGGAATATGCCCCAGTATGGATATTTGATGTCGAAGTCATGAGATAAACAACCAACAATGATCATCCATCTATACCCCACTGCCCGAACATAATCTCATCATGGAGAGGGGAATATGCCCCGCTCGATGACCATATGTCCCAATAATTTCCCAGAAGTTACTCCAAATGTGCACTTCTTGGGATTCAACCTCAATCTAAACTTCCAGATCCTCTCAAAGAATCTCTCTAGAGCCTCTAGGTGATCTGCTTTGCCTTGGGATTTCACAATCATATCATACCTCCTAGAGGTACCTTCCCAATAAGTAACCTGATTCCCGGACCTAGACTCGGGTTTTTCAAAGACATGCTTTTTTCCAAAAATTATAGAGTCACATTTTAGGGTTTTTCTTTCTTGTTTTATTTTCCCTTTAAAATAAAAATAAAATAAGTGGCGGCTCCAACATTTCCAAAATTAAATAATTTTTCACAAATAAAAAAAAAACGAGTCTCGCCAATCGAGTGGGGACACATGTGAAAAATGCGGGTCCACAAATTGGCGACTCCACTGGGGATTTTGAGGATCAAGCTTGAACACTAGTTGAGGAAAATGTGGCGTTTAATTGGTCGATTAGTAGGTACCTTTTTTTTTTTAGGCAAGGTGATTCAATTTGCTTGCTTGTTTGGTTTGCTATCTTAACATGTTTGATTGCCTTGGATGATCACTTGATTGTTTTGCTCACTTTAGCATGATTCACTCTCACATATGCTAGATAGGACTTTGATTGTTTGATATTTATTTGCTTCGCATGACTGGTTGTTGCATGACAATCCTTTCTCTTGCATGTTCGTATGATTGCTTGTCTTCGTTCACTATCTCACTTCAGATCTTAGGTTTTTTGGATGCACCCACATCCTTCATTGTGCACTTTATATTATCCTTGAGTGTTGAGAGATGGGAGAGCCTTCACCTTTAAGAAACCCCCTGGGAATGCGAGGAAGTGCATGTGTGGAGGTAATGACCACCTTGCATGGAAGCACCCCGTCTCCTTGGAGGCGTGCAAAGGGTTGCGTACCGCCGGAGGGTACGATCGCTTCTGCTAGGGATCCTTTGACCCACCCATTTTATCCTATAGAGCCGCCCTAACCTTGTAGGTTAGCCTAGACCCAATTAAGATTTCATTCCTACACGTGGGTGCATATGTGGACCTTCAGAGTTGCCTTGGTCACGATTGGATTTGGTTATCCCTTCCTTAGTCTCCTTTTGGTGTAATCAGAGGAGGGTATCAGATTGAGTACATTTGGGCTATTTTCTTGCACACTAGCAGCTGATTCATACAGAGTCGTTTTTGTACCGCACCTTATCCAGTATTTCCATATTTGTAGGAGAGTTTACCGTGACCAGTCTGGATTCGCCTTCGTGGATTAAAGTTGGAGGCAGATTGACCAGGGCATCAGACCAGTCAGACCAGAGATCAAATCAGGGGGATATGGATCCTCAAATAGTTACTGTTGACTAGTTTGATGCGGCTATGGCTTCGATCCAGGAAGCTTTAGCTAGCCTTCGCCAGAGGATAGATAGGCAGCAGGCCCAACAGGTCCCAGTTCAGGAGGATACCCAGTTTGATACCACAGTACCACCACCACCTCCGCATAGTCAGCCAGCACCACAGACTGTACCTTTTATTCTGCATAGTTAGATTGAGGTCATACCACCTCCTGCCATAGTGCTTACTCCGATCTTAGAGGACCCACATGCTTGTATGGATAGACTTGAGCAAAAGTTGAGACAGATGAGGACTTTAGACGGAATTGTTACTTGGGAGGATTTTGATGGAGCACCAGTGGCTAGTTTGTCGGCCAAGTTCAGGATGCCCGAGATTGAGAGATACACAGGCATAGACTGTCCTCGCATCCATTTGAGGCTCTATAGTACAGTTATGAGGGCCCACAGACTGGATGAGGCCCAGATGGTTATGTTTTTGCCTATGTCTTTGAGTGGTGCGGCATAGCATTGGTTCACTTCATTGGATGCATCATGCCGCAGGACTTGGGATGACTTGGCCCAAGAGTTTTTGAGACAGTTTGCATTTAACACTGTCATTGATGTTTCGATGAGAGAGTTAGAGGCTTTGAGGCAGAGGTCAAAGGAGTCAGTCACTTCATTTATTTCCCACTGGAGGGAGAAGATTTCACATATTATTGATCGTCCTTCAGAGAAGGATCGGATTAGCATGATCATGAGGAGCTTGCAGCCTAGATTTGCTAGACACTTGATGGGATTTCCCCATACGGATTTTAGATCTTTGGTACAGGCTTTGTATGGTATAGAAGAAGGCATTGCTAGAGGATTGTGGCTCGAGTCTTCCCCTATTGATTCTAAGGGGAAGAAGCCTTCAGGAGGACAGAGATTAGGAGATGTTGGTGCTATCAGTTCAGCAGGGATGAAATCTCCTAGACACTATCGGACAGTTGGGTAGACTTCTGGATTCTACTATCCACCATCACCCCATGTGCAGTATAGGCCACCTGTTCCCTCCAGACCCATGACTCCCACTTACCTACATCCAGTCTCACAGCCTGTTTTTGCCACACATGTCACAGAGAGACCTCCTGCCCCATACACCTGACCCCGAGCTCCACAGACCACCACTTATGAGCAAAGGCCATCACATCAGTTTGCTCAGTTGGGTATGCCTTTGAGTCGAGCTTTTCAGAAACTCATGGAGGGTGGATTATTGACTCCATTGGCACCCAAGCCAGTACCTCAGCCAGTACCACCTCGTTTCAGATTAGACCTACACTGTTCTTATCATCAGGGACCAGGACATGACACAGATCACTGCAACACTTTGAGACATGTTATTCAGGATTTGATAGACCAGGGTTTGGTTAACTTGGGGCAGCCAAGTGTGACCACTAACCCTCTTCCTACTCATTTTACACACGCAGTGCCTCCATCTTCAGGAGATATTCATCACATAGACCTTATAGAGGATGACAGTATACATATGTTGAGTTGAGATATTCATCCTCATTTTACATTGTTTTGCATGACAATTATGAGATTGATGGGGTTTCATTGGGTTCTCAGGCCCATACACTGTTCAGTTTGATCCCAGACGAGGCACCATTCCAGTTGACTCATCCCACACCCTTGATTATTGGATGTCAGGATACTTTTGTCCCGTTCACTTTATGGCCAAAGGATGATGATTCAGAGGGGAGAGAGGTACAGATTGTGACTCGTAGTGGGAGGATAGCTCAGCCACCACCACCACCAGCAATCAGACCATTTGAGGGTGCAGCCTCTCATGAGGAGGTTAGGAGAGAGGATGATGAGGTTTTAAGACAGCTACAAAGCACTCAAGCTCGCATTTCCATCTAGAGTTTATTAGCATCATCCTGTACTCATAGAAATGCTTTGATTCGAACCTTGAGTCAGATCAGAGTAGAGACTACCACCACTCCTGAGAGATTGATTCATATGATGACGGCCGACAAAGCCACTTGCATTGTGTTTTCAGATGATGACTTACCACCT
The DNA here is from genome assembly GCA_945999865.1 of Vitis cinerea var. helleri x Vitis rupestris. Lineage (NCBI taxonomy): Eukaryota > Viridiplantae > Streptophyta > Magnoliopsida > Vitales > Vitaceae > Vitis > Vitis cinerea var. helleri x Vitis rupestris. The sequence continues at coordinate 17,227,011 of OX253934.1, forward strand.
GAGGGTCCAGATCACGTACGCCCTTTATATATCACAGTTGGTTGTTCAGGCCGTAGAGTCCCATCTGTCCGACTGGACAATAGCTCAGCCTTGAACGTCTGCCCTTTAGCCATTGCTATAGCCCTTGGTTTTGCACTTTCAGATTTTGGTCCTTCTACTCAGACAGTCAGAGCATATGATAGCACCAAGAGGGAGGTTATGGGTACTTTGGTGATTGATTTGCAGATTGGTCCAGCCATATTCTCTACTTTGTTCCAGGTTTTGAGGATTCCTGCATCCTTTAACCTTTTACTTGGTCGACCTTGGATACATAGAGCCGGAGCTATCCCTTCTTCCCTTCATCAGAAGGTGAAGTTTATTCATGATGGGCAGGTCATCACAGTGTGGTCTACCAGGGATATATTTACCGCTTCTGAGTCAGTACTTCAGATCAGTCACAGTGAGGACGACCTACTTCTAACTGGGTTTACTTTTGATGAGATACAGACTCTCGAGATTGAGGATTTTTGCAGAGATTTTGTAGCTATGTCTTTTGATCAGCATAGCAGCACAGTGGTCCTTGATATGATGAGGGGTATGACCTTTCTACCTGGCATGGGATTAGGATGATGTCAGCAGGGACCGAGCGAGTTCATAGCTGCCATTGACCATGATACGACATTTGGACTTGGATTCATCCCTATTGAGGCCGATTACCATTACATGGCGCGACTGCGTAAGGAGAGAGTGAGGGCCCGTTTATCCCGCACACCATTTGATTATCCTATTCAACCTTATAGGATGAGTTTGGCCGACTACTTTGTCAAAGAATCGGAGATTCGACCCCGTGTAAAGAAGGTTTACAGTGTGGTTCATACAAATAGAGAGATTGAGCTTCAGTATCTGTTTCACCAGTTACAGTTGAGTAATGGGGTTCATGGCGCTTCTATTTCTATGGCTACTCCTACATCTCCAGATCGAGCTAGCATGTTGTCTCTATGCTTTCCGGAGGAGATCACTGATAATGGAGTGATCGTCGATCCTACTGAGATGGTTGATGATGTTGTGCCTCATGATGAGTACTGAGATGAGATGGACAGGATGACCGTGAGCCAGATTACCGGCATTGTTCAGCTTCAGCCTGTTTCACCATTTGATATGTTCGGGGTGTCTACCATTGAGGTTCTTGATTGGACCTAGATTATTCTTGTTCCAGAGCTTCTAGAGGATGATAGTAGTTTGTTTGAGGACACTATTAGCCCAGTTGAGGGAGCGTCCAACCTTGTGGACCCACCTCTTTCTTTTGATATTTTATCAGGATTTATCCCCCGCTCTGACAATGTTTCTGTTGCCTCATTTATGGATTTGAGTATTTTTTTAGTATTCGCCTGCCTCTTGTGATAGTACCTCTATATCTGCACCCCACTCACCCACTTCACATATATTTGATATAGATGATGAAGTTGCATGGCCCGATCCGGATAGGGACTCTTCTGATTATGACTCTGATCCCGTGGATGAGAGAATTTCACCTGCTATAGGGGATTTTGAGACTGTTGGTTTTGGCACAGAGGATCAGCCTAGAGAGCTGAAGATTGGTTCACCCCTATCTACAGATGAGAGAGATAGACTTATTCATTTACTCATGTCATACTTGGATGTTTTTACATGGTCTTATGAGGACATGCCTAGTCTTGATCCTTCTATAGTTCAGCACCACTTGCCTATCCTACCATATGCTAGACCAATTAAGCAGAAATTGAGACGATTACATCCACGTTGGAGTCTGCAGGTGAAAGAGGAGATTCACAAACAACTCAATGTTGGATTCATATCAGTGGTTGAGTATCCAGAGTGGTTGGCTAATGTCGTCCCAGTACCCAAAAAGGATGGCAAAGTTAGAGTTTGTGTGGACTTCATAGATCTTAATAAAGCCAGCCCTAAAGACGACTTCCCTCTCCCACATATTGATTTGTTAGTTGATAGCACTGCAGGCCATTCGATGTTGTCTTTCATGGATGGGTTTTCAGGGTATAATCAGATTTTGATGGCTCCAGAGGACATGGAGAAGACAGCCTTTATTACTGAGTGGGGAACCTACTGTTACAATGTTATGCCATTCAGGTTGAAGAACGCAGGAGCCACTTATCAGAGGGCCGCTACTACTTTGTTTCATGACATGATGCATAGGGACGTTGAAGTTTATGTGGATGATATGATTGTGAAATCCAAAGGCAGAGCAGATCACCTAGAGGCTCTAGAGAGATTCTTTGAGAGGATCCGGAAGTTTAGATTGAGGTTGAATCCCAAGAAGTGCACATTTGGAGTAACTTCTGGGAAATTATTGGGACATATGGTCATTGAGTGGGGCATAGAGGTCTACCCAGAAAAATCAAAGCCATACTTGACATGCCTGCACCAAAGACTGAAAAAGAGATTAGAGGTTTTCTGGGCATATTACAGTATATTAGTCGTTTCATAGCCAGATTGACAGACATATGTGAGCCCATCTTTCGTCTTTTAAGGAAGAACCAGCCAACAGTTTGGAATGATGATTGTCAGCTTGCATTTGAGAAGATCAAGGGGTATTTGCTTCTCCTCCTGTTTTAGTGCCTTTTACGCCAGGACGTCCACTTCTTCTATATTTGTCAGTTTTAGACATGGCCTTGGGATGTATGTTAGCTCAGATTGATGACTCGGGGAAGGAACGGGCTATTTACTATCTGAATAAGAGGATGCTGGAGTATGAAGTGAAATATGTTATGATTGAGCGCCTATGCTTAGCACTAGTTTGGGCTACCAGGAGATTGAGGCATTACATGACAGAGTACTCAGTGCATTTGATATCCCGCCTAGACCCATTGAGATACTTATTTGATAGACCTGCATTGACTGGTAGACTGATGAGATGGCTCATACTTTTGACAGAGTTTGATATCCAGTATGTTTCTCAGAAGTCTATTAAGGGAAGTATTGTCGTCGATCACCTAGCCTCACTACCGACATCTGAGGATAGACCAGTTGATGATGATTTTCCAGATGAGGAGTTTGTTGCTATGACCAGCTTATCAGGATGGTGCATGTACTTCAATGGTGCAGCCAATGAGTCAGGGTATGGGATAGGTGTTCTATTGGTATCCCCTTAGGGTGATCATATTCCGAGGTCCATTCGTTTGGCATTTTCTGATCGACATCCTGCCACGAATAACATGGTTGAGTATGAGGCTTGTATCCTTGGTTTAGAGACTGCATTAGAGCTTGACATTAGACAGATGAAGGTATTTGGTGACTCCAATCTAGTACTTAGACAAATTCAGGGGGATTGGAAGACTAAGGATGTGAAGCTTAAGCCATATCACGCTTATTTGGAGTTGTTGGTTGCGAGATTTGATGACTTGAGATATGTTCATCTGCCTAGAGCACAGAACCAGTTTGCCGATGCCTTAGCTACCCTAGCTTCTTCTGTGGACATTTCGATTGATGTAGTTATACGTCCGTTGCTAATTGAGTTGAGGTCTGCACCCGCCTACTGTTGTTTGATTGGAGAAACAGAGGTCCAGGATGATCTACCTTGGTATCATGACATTTATCAGTTTCTTAGATCTGGCACATACCCTGAGGTAGCCACTGCCAAGGATAGGAGAGCACTGAGGAATTTGGCCACTAGATTTGTCATTTGTGGAGATACCTTATACAAACGATCAGCTAATGGTATGCTTCTATTATGTTTAGATCAAGCCTCTGCAGATCGAGTGATGACAGAGGTTCATGCAGGAGTTTGTGGTTCGCATATGGGAAGGCTGGACACATGCTGGCCCGTAAGATTATGAGGACGGGTTATTTCTGGTTGACTATGGAGACAGATTGTTGACAATTTGTTCAGAAATGCCCAGAGTGTCATATTCATGGTGATCTCATTCATGCACCGCCATCAGAGTTACACGCTTTGACCTTGCCATGGCCATTTTCAGTATGGGGTATTGATATTATTGGGAAGGTTTCACCAAAATCTTCCAATGGTCATGAGTTCATCCTAGTTGCCATAGATTATTTCACCAAGTGGGTGGAAGCCGCATCATATGCAAGGTTGACATCTGCTAGGGTTGCCAGTTTCATCAGGTCACATATCATTTGCCGCTACGGGGTTCCCCATGAGTTGATTTCAGACAGAGGGGTGCATTTCCGAGCTGAGGTAGATACTTTGTTGCAGAAGTATGGCATTTGACATCATAGATCTTCAGTATATAGGCCATAGACCAACGGGGCAGTAGAGGCTGTGAATAAGAATATTAAGAGAATTTTGAAGAAGAGGTTGAAACTTCTCAAGATTGGTCAGAGAAACTTCCTTTTGCATTGTGGGCATACCGTACCTCTTTTCACACCTCTATAGGAGCTACACCTTACTCTTTAGTATATGGTATGGAGGTTGTTTTGCCGGTTGAGACAGAGATGGGTTCTCTGAGAGTAGCCCTTGAGCAGCAGATTTCTGAGACAGAGTGGGCTCAGGCTCGGTTTGACCAGCTTAACCTTTTAGATGAGAAGAGATTGAGAGCAACTGATCATATTCAGGCCTATCAGAGGAAGATGATTCATGCCTTCAAGAAACGGGTTAAGCCTAGACCATTACAAAAAGGGGATTTAGTTTTGAGGATTCTCAGACGTTTGATTGGAGACCCTAGAGGAAAGTTCAGACCTAGTTGGAGTGGGCCTTATGTTATTCGAGAGTTGACTCCAAAAGGGGCTGCATGGTTGACTGACTTAGATGGAAACCAATTTTCAGAGCCTACCAATGTGGATCAGCTGAAGAAGTATTATGTTTGAGATTATGGTCGCAGGATGGGTGGCCATCATTTCGGTCAGCCTTACACCTTATCACCTTTATTAATATATTAAATCATTGCTAGCCCATTGAGCCTCACGTGGTATGTTATAGCCTTATTTCTTTCGCATAGCCTTGATTACCATTTCTACACCCGGGTTGGGGCCCTTTGATGTATATGCATGCTTTGCTAGAAAAGTTTCATGAGCTTTAGACTTATAAGCCTATCTTCTCATTCTTGTTACCATCCCCTTATCGCCCCATTTGTTCTATTTTACTATCATCACATTTTCATTGCCTCTCTTGCGTTTATCATTATTTGCTTCATCTTATCTCTTCTATTTCTTAGGTTGATGATTCTTCACATCTTGGTGCAAAAGAGGGCAGTCATACCACTCCATTCATCCCATCATTTGGCATTGATTCGGAGATTTTAGTTTGAGAGGTTGTCTCATGGGTAGGGGTTCATGTATTCATCAGTGATTTGAGAGAGTTTATTCATTTCTTGTATCTTTCCCATTGGAGTTTAACTTATTGATGATCAGAGCATGCGCTAAAAAAAAAAACAAAAAAAAAAAAAAAAACGCAATGATATGTTTGTGTGGAATCTTACTCCATTGGGCACTTATGTCACCTTTTGAGGTCTGTTTATTAGGTATATTTGTCGTTGTGGGTTCTTGTGAGATTTTTATACGAGTTTTCACTACTTGAGCCACTTTTGTTATGCATTTGGAGTGTTAGAGATTCATGTGAGAGTTCTATGGTATCCTATGCTTCTTGGACCATGGTTGATATGTATTAGGTATGAGAGATGAGCGACCTCTTACTAGGGTCTCCGGATCATTGTCTTATCCATCATTCCATCATTGGTGATATGACTTTCCTTTATTGTACTGACATGGGTTAATCATCATCTATTCTACTTTCTCATTGCCTTCTTTTGTATCCCACTACCTCTTTCCAGATATTCATTCCACCTTTTATCTATTCCCTACATATTGATACACATTTCTGATTCGCTACTTTATTCACATCATTCACATGTTTCATTAATGGTTTGACCACCCATCCTTTCTCTCATTCTGCCATTGACATTTCCTTTGGTTACCTTTAGGTCCATGGCTCATGAGATTTTTTTTCTATGCATTACATCTTATACACGAGGGTATGGGTTTGATCATTGGGTATTTGAGCCTAGTTTCCCTTCATTTCTTTCACCCTTTCACCCTAGCCTACGTTACGTCCCGTGTCTTAAGACCACCCTGAGGCCATGAGATCAGGCGTTATCTTTGATAGACTTCACTTAGACAGGCTTTTGTAGACTGGTTGAAGCATAGTCGTTATCATGTTCTCTTTCATGGAAGATACTTTTGGAAGCATTTGGTCTCTCTCTCACTTGACATATTGATGTTTGATGGATTTTTTGAGTTTGGGGGCAGTTCACTGATGATATTAGATTCATCCTTTTGTCGACATCAGATATCCATACTGGGGCATATTCCCCTTTCATTCGGTTGAGATGAGCCCCTAGTGGAACATCTTCTTTGAGCTTGGGCATTTTCATCGATCAAAGGCCCCTAGTGGAGTATGTTGAAGATGATATCAGTTCCAGTGGAACATTATTGAGCTCATTGACAGTTTTCATGATTCTAGATTCCATCTGCGGAGTATTTTCGAGATAGACTAGTGGATCATTTTTTAGTTGGAGGCAGTTTTCAGTGCAGTGTATAGATCTTGCACACTAGGGTATATTCCCCCATTTGGAGGTCACCAGATTCCCATCAGATTTAGTTAGGGATTCATCAGAGACGTGCTTCTACTCTCGAGATTATCATATTCCTCATCATTTTGGTTATCCATTTGAGATCAGATTTAGAGAGTCTTCCTTGAGGTATTGGCTGATACTTCATTCTGATTTCTTAACGGATTATTGTTGAGTTGGAGACAGTTGATTAATGATGTTGGATTCATCCTTTTGATTGTGCGTCAGATATCCACACTGGGGCATATTTCCCCTTTTCTCTGAGGTTTCTAGTCGTTGTTGGATGATATGACCATTCCTATCCATGGTCATAGAGATGTTTGATTGATTTTGACTAATTCTCTATTGTACATCAGTTATCCATACTGGGGCATATTCCCCTCTCCATGATGTGATCATCCAAGGCAATCAAACATGTTAAGATAGCAAACCAAAAAAGCAAGCAAATCGAATCACCTTGCCTAAAAAAAACAAAGGTATCCACTAATCGACCAATTAAATGCCACATTTTCCTCAACTAGTGTTCAAGCTTGATCCTCAAAATCCCCAATGGAGTCGCCAATTTGTGGACCCTCATTTTTCACGTGCGTACCCACTTGATCGTCGAGACTCGCTTTTTTTTTATTTGTGAAAAATTATTTAGTTTTGGAAAAGTTGGAGTCGCCACTTATTTTATTTTTATTTTAAAGGGAAAATAAAACAAGAAAGAAAAACCCTAAAATGTGACTCCATAATGTTTGGAAAAAAACATGTCTTTGAAAAACCAGAGTCTAGGTCCGGGGATCAGGTTACTTATTGGGAAGGTACCTCTAGGAGGTAGCACCCCTCTAAGCCCTAAAGAGGTCTCTACTGACTAAATTGAGGGAAGTGTGGCAATTAATTGATTAATTGAGGATACCTGGGTTAACTAAGGTGATTACAAAAAAATGGCATATCTAACAAGAAAATCTGATTATAAGATAGAGTCAAAGTGCGTACCTGAACGGCTTCTCAAGCGCCATCATAAAACATAAAAGTTAGTGTAGAAATATATCACACAACATGTGTTTTATCCGAGATAATAAAACAAGCATCAAATATACATCAAGGCAATCAAGCATGTCATCAAGCAAGGGCATGGTACACAAAGATATGGATATTCATGGAATTTCGAAAGTGGGGAGATGGAGAGCGTACCTGGATAGCAAGCTAATACTACTCTATGGGAAACAAAGTTAGCTCAATAACTAATTCAAAATAATCTCATATATAACACAAAAAGGAAGCACAATCAATCAATTATCAAACAGACACTATCGAAGAGAATATCATGAATGTCAGGCCCCCTCCAATGCCCTAATCAATTTCGCATGAGTTGATTCTATGAATTCCATTGTTTGGAATCATGAAAGTTATTCATGCTTGTGAAAAATCAAGAAGATCAAGAAAATGGTTGAAAGTCAAAGAAAGTGGTGAAAGTGCATGCCGAGAGGAAAAATGGCAGTAAGGGATTATTAAAGATGGATTTTTTAATGCTGAGAATATTTAGTTGAAAAATGATTCAAAAATTCAATTTAAAAACAATAAATTCCCAATCAAAGAAGCAAATAGAGGAGGAGGTGGAACGTCGGCCGGACAAAATTCCGAATGTGAGATATCCGGAGAAGGTTGAACGTCGACCGGACAGGATTCCGGATGCGAGATATCCGGAGAAAGTGGAACGTCGGCTGGACAGAATTCCGGATGTGAGATATCCGGAGAAGGTGGAATGTCGGCGAACGAAATTCCAGATGTGATATATCCGGAGAAGGTGGAACGTTTGCCAAACATTCCGGATGTGAGATATCTAGAGAAGGTGGAATGTCGATGGGACAGAATTCCGGATGTGATATATCCGGAGAAGGTGGAACGTTGGCCAGACATTCCGAATGTGAGATATCCGGAGAAGGTGGAATGTCGGCAGACAGAATTCCGGATGTGAGACATCTGGAGGAGATGGAATGGCAGCGGGATAGAATTTCGGATGTGAGATATCCGGAGAAGGTGGAATGGCGGCGGGACGGAATTTCGGATGTGAGATATCCGGAGAAGGTGGAATGGCGGCGGGACAGAATTCCGGATGTGAGATATCCGGAGGTGGAATGGCGGTAGGACAGAATTCCGAATGTGAGATATCCGGAGAAGGTGGAATGTCGGCGGACGGAATTCCGGATGTGATATATCCGGAGAAGGTGGAACGTTGGCCAGACATTCCGGATGTGAGATATCCGGAGAAGGTGGAATGTCGGCGGGACAGAATTCCGGATGTGATATATCCGGAGAAGGTGGAACGTTGGCCAGACATTCCGGATGTGAGATATCCGGAAAAGGTGGAATGTCGACGGACAGAATTTTAGATGTGAGACATCCGGAGGAGATGGAATGGCGACGGGACAGAATTCCGGATGTGAGATATCCAGAGAAGATGGAATGGCGGCGGGACGGAATTCCGGATGTGAGATATCCAGAGAAGGTGGAATGGCAGCGGGACGGAATTCCGGATGTGAGATATCCGGAGAAGGTGGAATGGCAGTGGGACGGAATTCCAGATGTGAGATATTGGGAGGAGATGGAATGGCGGCGGGATAGAATTTCGGATGTGAGATATCCGAAGAAGGTGGAATGGCGCGGGACAGAATTCCGGATGTGATATATCCGAAGAAGGTGGAACGTTGGCCAGACATTCCGGATGTGAGATATCCGGAGAAGGTGGAATGTCGGCAGACAGAATTCCGGATGTGAGACATCCGAAGGAGATGGAATGGCGGCGAGACAGAATTCCGGATGTGAGATATCTGGAGAAGGTGGAATGGCGGCGGGACAGAATTCTGGATGTGAGATATCCGGAGAAAGTGGAATGGCGGCGGGACGGAATTCCGGATGTGAGATATCAGGAGAAGGAAAGAGTAGAAGATGTTGAATCAGTAAGCATAAATAACCCCACTTCAAGTATTAATCCATGGGTTAAGAGCGGAGGGAATTATGCAGAATAGGATTTAAACGAAAAATCGAGCGTGATAACATTCAAGCAATGAGTTTTGTATTTCCAAAGACATCAATGACATATAAAATAATCAAAATCGAATCAAGGTGGAGTAGTAAACGACCGATCCCAGCAGAACAACTTGTGGCCTTTTCCGTCCACACCAAACGAGGCATTGAATATTTCTAAATGACCAAAATGGAGAAATCAAATATGGGTCAGAACACCCAGAGTAACCAGAAGCATATCTGGACAAAGTCGGCTGCAATTGCTCCTCTTCCACCCTCGTGCGCTTTTCTGCCCTTCACAATCAAAGAATCTCCCCTCCCTTTTTTCTTCCTCTCTCTTATATATATATCAGTCTTTCCAAAAAAAACCCCCAACTTTCGCTGGAGGAAAAAAATCCCCTCCTTTCTTCTTTTTTTAAATCTACTTTCCTTTCTTATGCAATGCATGCCTTCTTTTTTACGATCGATTCCCCCCATGGAAATAATATATGTGCTATCTTTTTAAAAACAAAATCTCTTCTTTTTCAAAATTCTATTGATTTTCCTTCCAAATAGATGGCGGCCCGTTGCCTCATGCCCAAAAAGCTAAGAAATATGATTTAGAAGACTTGTAATAAAATAAAATAAAATAAAAAAGATCTAGAAATCCATACAAGCCACACAAGTCATATAGGTCATGCAATCATGCAAGTCGTATAAAAAGTGGGTTTAAAAGTGCTTAAGTGGGCCTAAGGTGATTCTTAATGGGCCAAGTGTATCTAAAAACTATCCTAAAAGTGAATGGAAAACCTAATTCTAAATTAAGGCTGCCAAGGGTCACAATAAGGGGTCAGATAATCCCTCAACCAAAGTCTCTGAGATGGCTAAAAAAAATGTAAGTAGCGTGAGTAGATATGGGCCACCAAGGAGCTAACTGTAAACTATCGAACAAGTATCTAATAGGACATGTGCTGGGAGGACAAAATTGAGGGTTTACAAGATGATAGACCATATCACAATTTTAGAGATTGTGATAGCTCTTCCAGTACTTTTAGTAGAAATGATTTTGATCGATTTCCAATGATGCATCCAGAGGAATATTCAAATACTAGAACACGAGCTAGTGATTCCTATGGATATGATCAATCTTCTAGTAGCAGTAGCATTGCTTATCGAGGTTTTGGATACTATCAATATGGTGTTGATCTTGAACAACCTTCGAAACCATATTTTCTTGATTATGGATCATCAAGCCAATCATCTCAGCCAACATATTTGAGTTATGAAGAACTCTTTCAACCATATCCTCACTACGGGAATTACCATCCCAATTTGTAAACTCGCCGCAGGATTGATGATGATGATTTTGAACCCCCTCGTCATTCAACATGGAATTGATTATTGTATTGTATGTTTGTTAGAAAAAATGTTATTATATTTGAAATAAAAATAATTTTCTTTTATTAGCATTATCATAAATAACTTTGAGGGGATACTTCTATAACTATTTAAATAATGTTAAATGTGAGACAATTTTATTTTATTAATTTTTTGAGTTTATTTAATTGCATTTTTTTTGTTGATTTACATAATATTTTTATAATTTTTTGAATTTTATAATTAGCTTATTTTACGTACTGTCTGATACCAAGTCAATACATGGAGACCGATATGCGAACCCTTTGAGTCAATGATCGATACCATGACTTTGAACCATGTGCATAACACACTGTACACCAAAGAGGGAGTAAGTAAAGTTCCAAAACATTCTAGTCTGGTCACAAAACAGAAGTAGGTGATTTGTAGTTTCCTCTTCTTTTTTTACACAAGTAACATTTATTTGGTATGTTCCAACCCCTCTTTTTCAACTGGTCAAGAGTCAAAAGTTTGCTCCAAGTCACTTCCCTAGATAAAATTTGAATTTGTGATGTTCAATAATATGCAAAATTTGAAAATATATTTACTATTAAAATAATGATCTAATTAGCTTAGATGTATTTAAGGATAAAAATAGAAATGATGATATATGTATAATTATTTTTCAATTTTAAAATCTTTATAATTTTATTTATAAGTTTATGTTTTTAATATTTAATTAATATATAAAAAATATTCAGTAAGAAGATTATTGTGATGGTTTTTACATTTTAATTTCAACAATCAATCAAATGGAATTTGAAAATAAGATAATTAAAATTAATTTATTTTTAAAAATTTTATTTTAATATTTTATTTTTTGCAAGGAGATGGTCAAAGATGGTATTAATAGAGTTTATAATATATATTAAAATTGTGCATCTAAAGAAATATAAGTTATTTTGGCAGATTTTCGGCTGGCCGAATTTTTCACCCCATTTTCCATATTTGGTTGTGTGATGCATGAAATTTCAGCAATATTTCGCTGATACATGAAATTTGGGTGATATTTTGCCAAAATTTTGGGATATTTTCATCTGTGGTTCTAAATGATAATCAACTAATGATACTTGCTCCTTTACACATGGGTGTGCTGAAACTCAAAAGTTGCTCAACCAGGCATGTGCAACTATGAGGAAAATTTAATTTGGCAAGCTTAGGTAGAGTTGAGTATGGTGAGTTGATTTGTCTCAATTCCAAATTGTCATTAACTAGTCCAACCATATTTTGATGGGTAGAACTCTCTCCTTCGCCACAACCTAGTAAAAGCTATCAGAGAAAATTAATGTTATCCTTAATTTAAATATTGATATTTATCTATTTATTATATAATAGTTTGAATTAGAATATAATATAAAATTTGAATTAGAGTAGGAGATAGAGTTTGAATTATAGTAGGACTCAAATATATTTGTATATAAATAACTATCAACATCAATGAGAATGGTATGCCATATTTTCTTTCTCGATATGGTATCAAAGTCTTCGAATCCTAAACCCTAGTCTCAACTTGAAGCAAATTTAGGGTGCAAGACTTAGGCCCAGCACGCCTCCCCCTCCCCCTGCCCCTACCACAAATGGTAGTGACCTTGCTATGCCTATGTATTGTCAATGTCTCCTTCCCTATGGTCTCCAATGTAATATCGTAGTTTCAATGCCTCTTTCCCTATAGTCTCCAATGCAATATTTTGAAATACCTCTTCATAGCCAAGAGCTCCAAATTTTCTTGGTTCAAACCGACTAAAAGTTCCTTCTCCTTTGCTTCCTACCAATATTGGGTCCCTTAATTTAACACATAATTTTTTTTTTATTACCTTCAACTCTACCTTCCTCTCTTTCTCTAAAAGCTTCCTCAAAGATTTGATTGTTTTCTTATGTCTTAGGAAAACAAACATACTTATGTTCATTTACCTCTACTTGAAATCTACCCTATACTCCTTTACCTATTATATCATCTACTACATTATCTAGTTTGATGCCAAATAAGGTTCCTAATCATACTCTTCCTTCAACAAACTTTCTTTCTACAAGTTCCTTACAGTTTTTAGAAATTCGGCTTAGAAAGATCCTACTACTTTTGCCTGATCTTTTAGCCATCAAGTCGAATCCACATGTCATCTAGATCCAGGAAGACAACCCTTCACAGAAACAAGGAGACCGCTCTCCATGAAAACAAAGAGACCGCCTTCCACGAAAGCCGAATACATCACAATCTATTTTCTTTCTCTCAAGACCAAGATTGGAATCTTCGATCGGAGCTCCATCTTGCTGAGAAAATTAATGTTATCCTTAATTTAAATATTGATATTTATGTATTTATTATATATTAGTTTGAATTAGAATAGAATATAGAATTTGAATTAGAGTAGGAGATAGAGTTTGAATTATAGTAGAACTCAAATATATTTGTATATAAATATCTATCATCATCAATGAGAATGGTATGCCATATTTTCTTTCTCTATAAAATCTTAAGTTCATGATTGGGAACATGTCTTGCATTTCCTTCAAAGTTCTTTCCTACCAGAGCCTACTTCATCTCTTCGCCCTCAAGTCTATTATCCATTGGTCATCAACGTTTGAATTTGGCTCTTCTAACAAGATGTTATCTTCAACTTAGACACAATGACTGCCTCATGCCTTTCTTGGGTCTATATTGATAAATTACATAAAAGAGAAAGAAATGTAGAAAAAAGGAAAAGAATGAATAATGGCTTTAATTTGAGGGGTACCTACCTCCCACAAACTCAGTAACAATAAACTTTTCTCTGACAATATGATTTTATTGTGAAAGACTAATAGGAATGCTCAATAGATAGGATAATATCACTCTTAATGCCTAAGAAACTAATCCACTAAAACTAAATAATACCTCTCTCTCTCTCTCTCTCTCTCTCTCGTAAAAGGTAGCTAACTGATCAGTCAAAACTAATTGCCTAATCACTTCAAAAATGTATCAGTTAAATAAGTGCCTAACTCTGTGTGGATGGGTGTGTGGATGTGGGTGTACTTGTAATTTTATACTATGATTTCTATTTTGTTGAATGAGGATTTGCTGTTGTCCAATGGCTACTATATAATCAAGAACGAACACTCTTTTGTTTGCAACTAGTCATGGAAAATTGGGACAAACTTGTAAACTTCTCTGCCAAGTGCTACACACTACTATTCACTAACGCGTATTACTGTTTTTCACACATATGCAAGTTGAAGCACTTACATAATTATAGAACTGTTATGGTTTAAAAATTGAAGAGTACCCCTCCTTGGCATTGAAGAAAATTATTACAAAATAGTAGTATATGCTTTTATGTCGACTATTACTCCTTCGACCACAGCCTGGGTAGTTGTCAAAGTGTGTATCTCTTCTTTCTGGTGTTGAACCATGTATAGTAAAAGAATCCAACCTATGATTTTCTATTTGCCCTAATGCTGGCCTCATAGCTGGTGATAATTTTACTGGGCACTATTGATTTGGCTGTGATTGAATGGACCTAATTCATTTATTTCCTCAGAAATATGAGACCTTAGTGAAGGAACAAATGTTGCATGAGCTGTTTGCATGCACTTTCCATCTATGCCAAATAGGAAGACATAGGTATGCATGCCAGTTTCGGTGTTTGTTTAGGTGCGAGACTGGTCTAATTCCCAGATCTTAGGACCTAGGGACACTAGTGTGTTAACTAACTCTAGACCAACATTAAGTCAACATGTAAAACAACTGTTCATATGGGTTCTTCATTAACTCCACACATATCAGCTAGATCTGACAAAACATATAGTTCAGCTGGAAAATGTTGTTATCATCTTTTGGACACTTGTGTTAGGTGCATATCAGGTAGTAGGTGTTTGGATGCATATCCCATACCCATACTCATGCTGTCTCTTGTATGAAATGGGAATTTATCTGTGTAACACAAGTTGTTCTCTTCACAACATTTCATGGAAAAGAAATCACTACGTGGTTACTTATTTAAGCTTGGATTGGTTTGAGTATGATCTTGGACTCATCACCTATTGCCGGTTTGACAGTCAGCAGACCTTCTAGTCCACCACATAAAAAATCCTAATGGAAACATCAGAAGCTGAGAACCTAAAAGTTATTCTAATACAAGAAAATGAATGAAACGGTTAAAGAAGAATATATTGTGTGAAAGAGCCATGCTAAATTATATATAAAAAGGTACGCAGAAGGCCCAGTTCATCATTTGCCTGTTGACCTCTCATTTTTAAACACTGCATCTACTTGCCTTTTTATCCTGTTAGCTGCCAGCAGATGAATAATGTTCTTCAATATAACAAAAAAAATAAAAAAATAATTAAAAAGAAAAAGTGGCGAGTAAAAAAACGATGTGCCTTTTGACTTCCTCCCCTCTGCCTTTCCTTTTCTTTCAAAATTTTATTTGCTTGTGGGTCTTTAGCTCTCCTCCATTGAATTTGGGTGTTTGGAGATAAAAAATTTGCTTCTTGTATTTGAGAAAAAGAAAGTGCATAAATTTGGTAGCCATACACATGTAGATTCTCTCTCCCTCTCACCCTCCCTCTCTTTTATGGCAACTTGATAGGTGCATATTCCCATTTCTGTTATTATAAAAGTTGACCCTCTCTTTTGTTTGATCTTGGTATAATGTATGTATAGAATTTCAGGGAGGGAGGGAAGGAGCATTTGAGGCAAAGAGAGTGGTGGACATCCATCCCGAGTCCAGACATGAGTCTAGCATGTCTTGTGTGCCAGAGCGTAGAAAGCCCATCTCATTCATTGAGGAGTTACTCGGTCTCAAGTTCAGACAATGAAGGAAGATGTTCTGCAATTGCCAACTGCCTGGCCAGGAGGGCATCTCTTCCAGCCCCAACAACAAACTCCTCGATCATACGGTCATCCAAAGTGACACCACACCCATCCATCCCAAAAAGTAGCGGCATTCCAGGGTCGCCAAGGCTGGTCCGAAGCTGTGCAGTGAGAAGGGACATTGTGAGGGACTGGAATTTCGAGGAGGTAGTGATGGAGCATTAGTATTTTACTAGTAGCAAGTATGAAATATAGCTATCTGCTTTGTTTTGGGTGCAACTGGATCCCCAGCTTCTTCTCTGTACAAGAAGAGTTTGAGCCTCTGTCTCTGCAATCATCCCAGACAAAAATCCAATGTGAAACTTTGTTCATATATTGGCTAATCGCACCCTTCTATAATTGCTGCTGCTGCTTTCAGTGCCCCTCTCACTCCACTTTGTTTCCATTTTCTATTATGCTTGCCTTCCACCATTTTCATGTTGATTTGCTGCCTCCACTTCCCACGGCTCTTACCAATTATTCATTTTCTTTTTTCTTTTCTTTTTTTTTAATTAATTAAATCAATCTTAAATATACTTACAACCCTGCATTATGTTTGTTCTAAGTAAAGAAATATTCGACAACGTCTAAAGTTTTTCAAACAATGTGATATTTTACACCAAATAAATCCTTAACTCTTTCTCCTCTTACTAAAAGACTACAGATTGTTCTTGTGAATTATGGTCAATATCCAATATATAAGTAGTGATTTTAAGTTAATCGTACTCTGACAACTTTACTCAAAGTTTGGTTTTTTTGGGTGATAGTAGAAAAGTTGATAGATAAGTCACCTTTATCACCACACTTTAAAATCATAAATGATTTCTACCTCATACAACTCCTTGTTCAATTTTTTTGAAATCATTGGACCTTTTCCTCGTCCGAGAATCTCCTTCCCTCTTCCACTCCGTCCTAAAGAGTAACTAGGACCAATTCAATCACATTTTCATGTTCCAATTGAAAACTTTCCATTTTTTATTATTCTCAAATCAAAAGAGAATATTATTATTTTTATATGAAAAGTATAAATTTGTTTGTTTTTTAATTATTTATCTTTACATAGAAGGGTTAAAAATAAATGAAATAATATATAAAAATAATTTATTAATTTAAAGTTTTTATTTATTTTCTTTTTCTCAATTTTCTTGTATCAAACATAACCTTAATTTTATATTATTTTTTTAAAAAAATATTAACCTTAATTTTATTTTATTTTTAAATTATAACCATGTTATATATATATATATATATATATATATATATATATATATATATATATATATATTAATTTTTAAAAAAACTATAAATTATATATACAAGAGGCAAAATCCTAAATGGCAATGTATTCAAACAAATAGAAATGTTTATAAAAACCTAAAAATATTTATCATTTAACAATGACTCGACAAAATAAAACCTGATTTAGAAAGAAAGAACAAAATTAAATGAGCCCATCGAGTAAGTCTTTCTTGCAATTAATTTTGAACCACTCCAGAATACATGGGAACAATGACTCGACCACTGAATCGGATCTAATCAACAGCAAGCCTAACACAGTTTTCGTCTTCATCACCATCACCGTAATCATCTTCATCTCCACCCTCCATCTCCCTCAACTCAACAACATCCTCTCTATCAATTGTCCTTACATCCACCTCCACCACCATCCAAAACCCATGGCCCCCACTCCTCTCTACCACCTCCTCCATAAACGAGGTTGTTCTGGGTATCAGGTATTTGAAGACGGTGCTCCCAAGTTCCAAGCTGGCCAGAACGTTTGATACATAGAGTTGGCGCAGTAGGGGCAGATGAAACACTTGCACCGGCACTCCAAACACTCTGACGACTTTGGGACTCACAACATCCTCTGCCAGCATCTCCTCCCCTTCTCTCGTGTCTGTGCCTACTACCCGCTGATATCGGTGTTTGATGTGGATTTCCATGATCCCAATGGCTTCAGATATGGAATGGAGACCGTAAAAGGACAAATCGCACAAAAGGGTGTTGGACTTCATTGTGGGTGAGAGTAGCCGAACTACAATTTTGTATGAGAGGGTTTTGATATATCCAAATATTTATAGATAGACACGAATGAGAATTAGTAACCGATTGAGCTTTCAAGTTTCCTTATTGGTGAGACATGTTGAAGATTCTCCTGGTTTGGTTTGATTTCTAAAACCGGTGGAAAGTAAAGCTTGAAAGCAGATAAGAGAAGATATAGGATCGTTACACGTAGGTTACCGTTGGACAATAAAAGGAAATTTTATTCTCTATTTCTAAACTATTGGATTTCCTTTGGATACGTGATTATTTGGTTTCTTTTCTCGCTAACAAAATTAGAGAGTACTTTTTTCCAAAAACGGAAAGCTTTGGATTGGTTGATAAGAAATATAATTACTTTCTATTATTAGTTTGCGATTTTAGCCACGTCATCGACGTTTGGAGTGGTTTTTGAAATTTTGAATTGGGCTTCCATGGACCGGCCCAAGGGACATCCTGCACGCATTCACAGTATCTTTTATGCCCAGCCCGCTAGGCACATTGGATACTTTCCAGCACTTTGTATATATATATATCTTGTTGCCGGCCGATGTGGGATGGCCTCGCCGCACCATTAAGCCAACCTTGCTGTTGTTGTCATATCGTGCATGTTTCATATATGTATTTATATTACAAACTAACATTATATCTAAGATTCATGAATGTAAATCCTACACTTCTGTAATTATATTATAAATATCTCATAATACATATAAATTAATTAGAAAAAAATTATTTTAAATGTAGTGTATTTTACATAATATTTAAATACAAAATAAATATGAATTTATAAATAACATTATCAATGTTGATACATATCATTGTTTATTTTTTTTATGTCATTGAATACATCCTTTAAATGTATATTTAAATTATGAATATTATCATTGATTGTCATAAATTATATCTTTTATATATATATAAGATATAATTTAATAAAACAACCTCAAAATATCTATTATTACTTCTTATATGATTTCTTAGAGTTTTTCTCAATATTTTTCATAAATTTTGATTAATTTTTATCATTGATATCTTGTATCAAAATATCCATCAATATTTTTCGATATATTCCGATACATCTATAAAATTAAATTCCTGATATATTCATAAAAATGAATATTTTTATTCTTGATCATAGTCATATATTTTCAATTTTCTTATACAAATAAATTATTCATTTTATTATTTAATAATATATTCAAATATACATTTGATATCGTTCAGCCATTTGATATAAATCATCCTCCAAATATCATTACGATCCAAATATCTTAATTCACCATCTCTGAGCTCTTCTGATTTCTTTTTTTCTTTTTCTTTTTCTTTTTTTTTTATTTAAAAATCTACATGTTATCCTATTTAGGAATTTTTTTATTTTCCTTTTTTCTTTCACTTTTATTTCCATTTTACATAAATTTTTTTTTTTTTTTCTAATACAAGTATAGATACAAAATGAATGCATTAATAATACCCAATTTTAAACACATAAACTTAATACTTTTTTATCACAATTTAGACATATAATAAACCTGAAATTTATAAAATTTAAATTACCACCATTTCATAATTCTATAAATAATTTTTATTATTTATCATATTAATATGTCATTAACTAAGAATCCTAAATTTCACACATCAAATTATTTTAAATTTGGTTCCTTATTAATTCCAACCTTTCTGATTTTATATATTAATATTCCGAAAAATAAATTTTATTTTATTTTATTTAGTCATTTATTTATATCCCAAGCTTCTATATTTTCAAAGATTTCTTCTCAATAATAATTTCAACTTGAATCTCTAAAGGTCAAGCCTCTCTGTAAATAACTAATGAACTCCAAAGAATTACAGGACTAATGAACTCCAAAGAAACTTCTCTTATTAGAAACAAATTGGGAATTTATTAATTTATTTAAATAAGAAATAGATTAGTTAAATTATAAATAAATAGTAATAGTTATTTCTCTTATATTATATTAGGTGAAGAGTAGATTTTCCAGAATTATTTTTCTCCCAAGTTTTCAAAGACTTCTTTTGAGGTAAGGAAAATTAATGCAGTTATTATTTTTTTTAGTAACAAGTTTTTATGTACATCATTTGAAAACATTTTGAGTTATTATTCGTTTTATGCATGGATCAAATATGTTTTGCATAAAAAATATGTTAGAACCTTATATTTTATTTACAATAGAGAAATGTGGAGATATTATGTTTTGCGAATTTGAATAATTGAAATAAGTGTTTGACTCTAGTTTGTTTGGCCCTTGTCAACGGGATATAATAGTTGACCTTTACATTTTTTTATGGGGAATGTAATTGATTTGGACCCCAACCTCTAGGGGTTTGGTTAGAGGTTACTAGTACTAGTAGTGTTTGGTTCCATCCACCTTAAAGGAACAATTTGAGGCTGGCCACCTATTTGAAAAGTCCCACCTAACTGGGCACCATTTCATGTTTGATGACCAGAGTAAATAAATGATTTGAATGTTTTGACTGAATTTGATATGAAAATGTTTGAATCAGAAATGAAAATGTACAATTAAAAGTTTTGAATGTATTGGCAAAACTGACTCGAAAGTTTATGAAAATAATTAGGTATAATATCTTCTATTTTGCAAGTGAACTTGAAATATTTGATCCATGGACTGCATTAATGTTCCTTATTGGGCTTTGAGTTCATTCCTATTTGTTGATTACTTTTTAGGCACCCTTAGTTTCAGGCGAGGAGTGATGGTTAGGTTGGGGAATGGTCATCATTAGGATTTTGCTTAAAATGTTATTTGGACATTGTTAGCTTATAAGTTTATGTTCATTTGGATTATTTGGTTTTTGGAAGTTATTTAGATTTGAACTTACAATTTTTTTTTTTTTAAGTTTGAAGTTGAGATTTAGAGTATCATGCCCCAAGACCAACTCCAAGGGCGTGATGGTCATTTCACACTTTAAACCCGAAGGCTTACAGTGTAACCTGACTCAAATAATTATCTTGTAATTGGAAGTTACCAACTACCAAATACTTGTTTAGAGTAGCGGAACAAAATCTAAAATCCTCAAAATTCAATTTCAAAACTAAAACATCCACTATCCAAAATCCATTATCCAAATATTTGCAAACTTAAACAATTCAAGTACTAGAACAATTTCAAAATCTTCAAAACTCAACTTTGATCTAACATAAAATTTGAAGGATCAATAACCAAATAACTTCCAAATACCAAAGGATCCAAATGAACATAACTAACAGTTAAACAAAATCCAACATAAAATCCTAAGTGAAATCCTAATGATGACCATTCCTCAGCCTAGCCATCACTCCTCACCCGAACTAAGAGTACTTGAAAAATTTTCAACAATTGGGAATGAGCTCACAGCCCAATAAGGAATATTAATGCAGTTCATGGATCAATTATTTTCATTTCAAATAGGAGATATCATTTTTTTTTCTCATCAAATATCAGAGTTTCAAAAATACTAATATATTCAAAATTCAACCAACCATTTTCATATCAAATTCAAACACTTTCATTTAAGATTCAATCAAATCCATTCAATTTTCCATTACTCTAGTTATCAAATATCAAATGCCCAGTTAGGTGGGACTTTTCAAATGGGTGGCTAGCCTCAAATTGTTCCTGGTGGAAGGAACCAAACACTACTAGTACTAGTAACCTCTAACCAAACCCCTAGAGGCTGGGGTCCAAATCAATTACATTCCCACCATGAAATGTAAAGGTCAACTATTATATCCCATTGACAGGGCCGAATAGTCAACTATTATATCCCGTTGACAAGGGCCAAATAAACCAGAGTGATGTTTTTGTTCAAGTATTCAAATTTACACAACATAATATCTCCATATTTTGTGTCATAAATAAAACAAAATATTCCAACATAATATTTAGTGCAAAACAGTTTGATGCATGCATGGTAACAAAATATCATTTTCTTTTCCACAATTCAAAATAACATATAAGATAATTTAAATTTATAAATATTGCATTAACTTCCCTTACCTCAAAATATGCAAAGACCTTGAAGGAAAAATAACCCTGAAAAGTCTACTCATCACCTAACACAATAAAAAGACAACTATTACTATTTACTTCAAAATATAAATCTGATAATCCTAAAATTTTCTAAATGTTAAGATTAATATTTCTGATTAACAAAGTAATAATTTAATTACTCTATTCCTTATTTAATTAAAATTAATAAATTCTCAATTTGTTTCTAATAACACATTACTAATTTAATTAAATTACAATTTTATTTCATTATAAAATTCTATATGGCTATGTTTGGTTCCCGGAAAATTTGAAGGAAAATGCGAGGGAAAGAAAATACAAAGGAAAAGTAGAAGGAAAGAAAAAGTGAAGGAAAATAAAAAAATATATTAAAAGTTGATAAATTATTTTTTTTGTTACTTCAAACTCATTTTATTTATTTTAACTCATCAATATAAAGATTAAATAATTTAAAAATACATAAGTTTTTAATTAGTTTTAATTATATTTGATTTTCTTTGATATTTTTCATAGGACAACCAAACATGAGAAAATCATTTTCCTTAACATTTTTTTTCTTTCCTTTGTACTTTCCGGGAACCAAACATAGCCTATATATATATATATATATATATATATTGTTAAATCTCTCATTCTATTTATTACAAAAAGACCATTATTACTATTATCTTATTTATCAATCTAAAACTAAATATCATTATTTTTTATTTTTTATTTTTTTTAATTATCCAATTCAATAGCCACCCAACCATTACTCATCTCGGGTACACACCAAAAAGCTTTTTTTTTTCCTTCCTTCTAGTGTGCACACGCGTCTCTTGTGTGTGTGTGTGTGTGTGTGTGTTTTTTTTTTTTTTTTTCTATTCTTTGTTCCAGTACTATGCACACACGTTCTCTTATTTTTATTTATTTATTTTTTTGTAACATTTTCTAATCTCTTCAACCACCAATAACAATATATTTATTTATTTATTTATTTTTATATAAAATTAACCCTAGCCTAAAATCGAAACCTTCCAATTTTTTTTTTCATCTAATAAAACTTAAGATCTCCCAAATTCCAACAATAAAATCAAAATCTTAAATTTTTTATTATTTTGATATTAAAACGAATTAAAAATAAAATAAACTAACCCTAATCTAGATTTGGGTTTTCCAAAAGATATCTAATGTATTTGAAATTAACCAATGAATCTAAAATATTAAACTAGGGGTTAGAATCTTACCTATAGAGATCTGTTCTTCAACCCTGAAATCTGACTCCAATCTACGTTCTCTGAAATTCTGCGAACAGGAACTCTATTCAGAAAAAAACAGGAAGAAATAGAATTTCTAATTTATACCTAGGGTATTTATTCGTAAAATTACACTTTTACCCCTCTTCCAATTTATTAAATTAATTAATTAACTAATTTAATTATTATTAGTTATTTCCTAAATTACCCTTAAAAAGAATACTTGGGCGTTACATCCTTCCCTCCTTAACAAAAGTTTAGTCCTCTAAACTTGACGTACCTGAGTCTTGAAATAATTGAGGATGTTTTTCTCTCATCTCTTCTTCTAACTCCCAAGTGGCCTCTCGGATACTATGATTTCTCCACTGGACCTTTACCAACTTGACAACAGCATGTCGCAGTACCTTATCTATCACATCCACAATTTGAACAGGTACCTCTTCATAGGTCAAGTCCTCAGAAATTTGAATAGGCTCCATACAATGTGATCGACATTTTCTACCATACAATGCCTTAAAAGGTGCCATCCCAATGCTAGCTTGAAAACTATTGTTATAGGCAAACTCTACTAAAGGTAAATGATCATCCCAATTACCTTGTAGGTCCAAAATACAAGCTCTCAACAAGTCTTCCAAAACCTGAATTACCCTTTCTGATTGGCCATCAGTTTGAGGATGGAAAGCAGTACTAAAACTCAACTTAGTGCCCAAAGCTTTTTGTAGACTGTGCCAGAATTTAGAAGTGAAACGAGGATCTCTGTCAGACACTATAGAAATTGGTACTCCATGCATTCTCACAATCTCCTTCACATAAAGAGAAGCTAAACGATCTAAAGAAAAGTTGACTTTCATAGGCAAAAAGTGAGCAGACTTTGTCAACCGATCAACAATCACCCAAATAGCATTATTACCCCCTAAGGTTCTTGGCAATCCTATCACAAAATCCATAGTAATATGCTCCCACTTCCACTCAGGAATAGCAAGTGGCTGCAAAGACCCTACTGGTCACTGATGCTCAGCCTTCACCTGTTGACACACTAAACACTGAGCCACAAATTGTGCAACATCACACTTCATACCTGACCACCAATAGTTTTGCCTCAAATCCTTGTACATCTTTGTCCCTCCTGGGTGGATTGCAAACTTGGAACAATGAGCTTCCTCTAAAAGCTCTTTCCTTAAGTCTTCATCATTTGGGACACAAAGTCTAGTCCCAAATCTCAAGATCTCATCATCTAACAAAACAAAATCAGGCTTACTGCCCCTCTTAACTTCCTCCATAACTTGCACTAATTGGGAATCATTCTTTTGTAGGGTCTTAATTCTTCCAACTAAGTCTGGTTGTACTCTGAAATTTGCTACAAGTGCTCCTAAGCCCATAACTCGAAAGTGGACTTGTAGACTCCTCAACTCTTCAAGTAACTGCTTTTGACAACCTCTAATAGCTACTAGAGAACCAACTAACTTCCTACTCAAGGCATCAGCTACAACATTCGCCTTCCCAGGATGATACTGAATAATACAATCATAGTCCTTAAGTAGTTCTATCCATCTTCTCTGTCTCATGTTCAACTTCTTTTGGGAAAATAGATACTTCAAACTCTTATGATCTGTGAATATCTCACAAGTTTCACCAAAAAGAAGATGTCTCCAAATCTTAAGTGCAAAAACCACAGCAGCTAACTCCAAATCATGAGTAGGGTAGTTCCTTTCATAAGACTTCAACTGTCTAAAAGCATAAGATACAACTCTCCCCTGCTGCATAAGAACACAACCCAACCCTAATGAGAGGCATCACTATACACCACAAATCCTCCTGAACCTGAAGGGATAGTCAAAATAGGAGCTGACACTAATCTATTCTTCAACTCTTGGAAGCTACATTCACAATCATCAGACCACTCAAACTTAACTCCCTTCTGTGTCAACTTAGTTAAAGGTAGGGCAATCTTAGAGAACCCTTCTATAAACCACCTATAGTAACCAGCAAGTCCCAAGAAACTTCGAATCTCAGTCACAGTACTAGGTTTTCTCCAATTAGCTACAGCATCTACCTTTCCAGGGTCAACTGAGATGCCATCATTGCTTACCACATGCCCAAGGAAAGAAATTCGGTCTAACCAAAACTCACACTACTTCAGTTTAGCATACAACTGCTTATCTCTGAGGGTCTATAATATAATACTCAAATGGCCCTCATGTTCCTCTCTACTTCTTGAGTATACCAAGATGTCATCTATAAAAACCACCACAAACTGATCTAGATAGGGCTTGAATACCCTATTCATTAAGTCCTTAAAAGCAGCAGGCGCATTAGTTAAACCAAAAGGCATAACCAAAAACTCATAATGCCCGTATCTAGTTCGAAAAGCAGTCTTGGGTACATCTTCACTTCTAACCCTTAACTGATGATAACCAGACCGAAGATCAATCTTAGAGAACACACAAGCACCTTGTAGCTGATCAAACAAATCATCAATCCGAGGAAGGGGATACTTGTTCCTCACTGTCACCTTATTCAACTCCCTATAGTCAATGCAAAGTCTCATTGAGCCATCCTTCTTTTTCACAAATAGAACAGGAGCTCCCCAAGGTGAAACACTAGGCCTGATAAAACTCTTGTCTAATAACTCCTGAAGCTGAACTTTCAACTCCTTAAGCTCCACAAGTGCCATCCTGTATGGGGCCTTAGACATAGGACCTGTTCCTGGTACCAGATCGATGGTGAACTCCACCTCTCTTTCTAGTGGCAAGCCAGGCAAATCCTCTAGAAAGACATCAGGATACTCTCTTACTATGGGTATGTCTTCCAACTTCAAATCACTTTCATTACTCATCACACTAGCCAAAAATCCTTAGCAACCCTTCTTGAGCAAGCTACTAGCTTGCAAGGCTGAGATCATACGCAGTGGTCTGTCCACATGCTTCCCTTCAAACCTAAACTTAGGCTGACCAGGAATACTAATCGTCACCCTTTTCTCAAAACAGTCAACAGAGGCATGGCAAGAAGCTAACCAATCCATCCCTAAAATCACATCAAAATCCTGAAGGTCAAGGAGTACTAAGTCAACTGGCATTTCCCTATAACCAATCATCACAATACAATTTCTAAGCATTCTACTGGCCACAACAGAATCTCCCACAAGAGTAGCAACAATCAAATCAAAGTCCATGCTAGCAACAGGAAAACCCAACAAACCAGCAAAAGATACTGAAACAAAAGAGTGTGTTGATCCAGGATCAATCAAGACTCTAGCAAATAAGGTGTGGATTTGGAGAGTACCTGTCACCACATCAGAAGTGGCCTGAGCATCTCGATGAGTCATAGCAAACACCCATCCTTGGGCTTTGGGTTTCTGTTTATCCTCCTTATTTTCCTTTTTAGGCTTCCCAGTGATGAACTTCCTATTCTCTGAAAAATCTCTTATCAAATGTCCTTGCTTCCCACAACCAAAGCAAGCTCCAATCTCTCTATAGCATGGCCTACCCCCATGCTTCTTACCACAAGTAGGACAAGCCCCATCTAAATTCTGCGCTGCCTTCCCTTTATTCTGATTTCTTCCTGATGTAGACCTTCGCTGTGCTTGATTATCATGAGCACCATCACTCCTATTTCGCTTCCTTTGTTGTTCCCTATACTAATGAAGCTCCTCATTATCTTTCTCTGCTATAAGGGCTCTATCAACAACCTCTTAATAGACACCAAGCTTCATAATAGATATTTTGTTCTTCAAATAAGGCTTCAATCCATCCTGAAACTTTAATGCCTTTTCCTCCTCTGTAGCAATCAACTGTGGGGAAAAACGTGATAACTCTGTAAATTTGGCCTCATACTGAGCCACAGTCATATCCCCTTGTTCCATACGAATAAACTCTCCCACCTTCTACCGCCTAACACTGTCAGGGAAATACTTCTTATAGAAAGCCTCCCTAAATTGTCTCCATGTTATGGGTCCCTGATCCTTCAAAAGTCTCCTAGTCATACGCCACCAATGATCTGCCTCTTTATCTAACATAAAAGCTGCATAAGAGGTTTTTTGCTCCTCAGAGCAATCTATTACACCAAAGAATTTCTCCATCTTAAGGATCCAAGCCTCTGCCTCTATGGGATCTGTAGCACCAGAAAAGTAAGGAGGACCCAATTTCTTGAAGTCATCAAAAGAAGATGAAGACTGTCCCTGAACATTAGTCCCAGCAGCTCCAGCTTGGTGTTCAACTAAACCAGCTAGTGTCCCAAGATACCTATAGATCCCTTTTGCACTCACAGGAGGCAAACCCTCAACTGGAGGTACATCATCATTAGCTTGACTGTTTTGTGAAGAAGCTGCTCTTCTTGGTGGCATGATGTCCTAAAATAATAAGGCATAACTAAATTAGTCACTAAAGAACCAATTAGAAATTTTCCAAATAAAGAAAGAATTGGAATTTATACTAAATGAAACTAAAACTTAAACAAACGCGTCACTCATCTATCCCCAATCTAAACCAATTCAAATTCCCATCAAGATCAAAACCTAGTGCTCTGATACCACTCTGTCATGCCCCAAGACCCACTCCAAGGGCGTGACGGTCATTTCACACTTTAAACCCGAAGGCTTACAGTGTAACCTGACTCAAACAATTATCTTGTAATTGGAAGTTACCAACTACCAAATACCTGTTCAGAGTAGCGGAACAAAATCTAAAATCCTCAAAATTCAATTTCAAAACTAAAACATCCACTATCCAAAATCCATTGTCCAAATATTTGCAAACTTAAACAATTCAAGTACTAGAACAATTTCAAAATCTCCAAAACTCAACTTTGATCTAACATAAAATTTGAAGGATCAATATCCAAATAACTTCCAAATACCAAAGGATCCAAATGAACATAACTAACAGTTAAACAAAATCCAACATAAAATCCTAAGTGAAATCCTAATGATAACCATTCCTCAGCCTAGCCATCACTCCTCACCCGAACTAAGAGTACTTGAAAAATTTTCAACAATTGGGAATGAGCTCACAGCCCAATAAGGAATATTAATGCAGTTCATGGATCAATTATTTTCATTTCAAATAGGAGATATCATTTTTTTTTCTCATCAAATATCAAAGTTTCAAAAATACTAATATATTCAAAATTCAACCAACCATTGTCATATCAAATTCAAACACTTTCATATAAGATTCAATCAAATCCATTCAATTTTCCATTACTCTAGTTATCAAATATCAAATGCCCAGTTAGGTGGGACTTTTCAAATGGGTGGCTAGCCTCAAATTGTTCCTGGTGGAAGGAACCAAACACTACTAGTACTAGTAACCTCTAACCAAACCCCTAGAGGCTGGGGTCCAAATCAATTACATTCCCACCATGAAATGTAAAGGTCAACTATTATATCCCATTGACAGGGCCGAATAGTCAACTATTATATCCCGTTGACAAGGGCCAAATAAACCAGAGTGATGTTTTTGTTCAAGTATTCAAATTTACACAACATAATATCTCCATATTTTGTGTCATAAATAAAACAAAATATTCCAACATAATATTTAGTGCAAAACAGTTTGATGCATGCATGGTAACAAAATATCATTTTCTTTTCCACAATTCAAAATAACATATAAGATAATTTAAATTTATAAATATTGCATTAACTTCCCTTACCTCAAAATATGCAAAGACCTTGAAGGAAAAATAACCCTGAAAAGTCTACTCATCACCTAACACAATAAAAAGACAACTATTACTATTTACTTCAAAATATAAATCTGATAATCCTAAAATTTTCTAAATGTTAAGATTAATATTTCTGATTAACAAAGTAATAATTTAATTACTCTATTCCTTATTTAATTAAAATTAATAAATTCTCAATTTGTTTCTAATAACACATTACTAATTTAATTAAATTACAATTTTATTTCATTATAAAATTATATATATATATATATATATATATATATATATATATAAATCTCTCATTCTATTTATTACAAAAAGACCATTATTACTATTATCTTATTTATTAATCTAAAACTAAATAGCATTATTTTTTTTAATTATCCAATTCAATAGCCACCCAACCATTACTCATCTCGGATACACACCAAAAAGCATTTTTTTTCCTTCCTTCTAGTGTGCACACGCGTCTCTTGTGTGTGTGTGTGTGTTTTTTTTTTCTATTCTTTGTTCCACTACTGTACACACACGTTCTCTTCTTTCTTTTTCTTTTTTTTTTTTTTTAACATTTTCTAATCTCTTCAACCACCAATAACAATATATTTATTTATTTATTTATTTTTATATAAAATTCACCCTAGCCTAAAATCGAAACCTTCCAATTTTTTTTTTCATCTAATAAAACTTAAGATCTCCCAAATTCCAACAATAAAATCAAAATTTTAAATTTTTTATTATTTTGATATTAAAACGAATTAAAAATAAAATAAACTAACCCTAATCTAGATTTGGGTTTTCCAAAAGATATCTAATGTATTTGAAATTAACCAATGAATCTAAAATATTAAACTAGGGGTTAGAATCTTACCTATAGAGATCTGTTCTTCAACCCTGAAATCTGACTCCAACCTACGTTCTCTGAAATTCTACGAATAGGAACTCTATTCAGAAAAGAACAGAAAGAAATAGAATTTCTAATTTATACCTAGGGTATTTATTCATAAAATTACACTTTTACCCCTCTTCCACTTTATTAAATTAATTAATTAACTAATTTAATTATTATTAGTAATTTCCTAAATTACCCTTAAAAAAAATACTTGGGCGTTACATGGAGATTATGAAAATTTGTTAGCACTTGATTTATTTGAGTTTACAATATATTTGGATAATGGATTTTGGTTGATGGATGCTTAGTTTTAAAGTTAAGTTTAAAGATTTTAGAATTTTGTTCCGTTACTCTGAACAGGTTTTTGGTAATTGGTTACTTCTACTTACAATATGATTGTTTGAATCATGTTACATTTTAAGCCTTCGGGTTTGAGGTGTGAAATGACCGTCACACCTTTGGAGTGGGTCTTGGTGTGACATCAGATGTCAAATGAAGACCGTAAAAAGACAAGTTGCAGAAGAGGGTATTGGATTTCATCGTGGATGAGAGACAGAAACTACGATTTTGTAGGGTAATTAATTTTGTATGGGAGAAGCGAGAATTAGAAAGTGTTTGAAATTTGAAGTTTCCTTTTTCTGGTTCTGGGAGTTCCCTTACTTGTTGAGAGTTTCCTTTTTGGTGAGAGATATATAAGATCTCTCTTGAACATTCTTTGCTTGGTTTTTGGAAAACGGGTAAAGTAACGTTTAAGAGAAGAGAAGAGAAGATAGGATGTTTGCAGGTAGGTGACCGTTGGAGAATAAAAGGAAATTTTATTCTCTGATTCTATACAATTGGATTGCCTTAGATACCATCATCATTTAGTTTCTAACAAAATCACAGAATAGGATTGATTGACAATAAATAGAATTATTTTCTATATTTTAGGGAATGCTTTGGATTGATTGACAACAAAGAGAATTATTTCTTATCTTTTAGGGAATATATAAATCGTAAATCTGATTGAAAAATTCTAATTAAAAAACTATTTTAAAAGATGTTTTCTTAAATAAATTGTTTTGAAAATTATTAAAGTTGTTTTTTTTTTTAAAGAAAAGTTTTGGGTTCATAGACTAGAAATAGAATTATTTTCCTATATTTTAGGGAATATATAGAAAGTAAATCTTATAGAAAGAATCTAATTAAAAAAAATTATTTTTAAAACTATATATTTTTAAAATAAATTGTTTTGAAAATTATTGAAGTATTGTTTATAAATAGATGCTTCAGATATGGGATATGGAGGAATTCTCAAAAAACATTTTCTTAATCAAATTTTCATTGTCCATTTTCATTCTAGTACATGGAGTGGACCCCAAGAAAACTATTGGGCTATCAAAAATGAAATTCGGGCTATTGTTCTTTGCATTCAAAAATTTTAAGAGGATTTTTTTAACATCCTTTTGAGAATAGATTGCAAAAGCACTAACGAAATTCACCAAAAAGATGTTCAAAATATTTTTTATTTCGAAATTGAATTTATCAAAGGTAATTCCAACTCTCTTCCCCGATTTCCCTTTTAGGGAATTCTTGCAAGGAAAATGAGTAATTCAAAGCCCAAAAATAAGCCCAATTCAAAAGCCTATTATGCTATGATACCTAAGAGCTTAGCCATGGAAGACTCCTTGGTAATAATAATAATAATAATCATTTAAAATATTTTTTTAGACTATTATTTCATGATTTCTTTTTTTTTTTTTTTTTGTTATATAATGTATTAGTTCTGATATTTTTCAAAGCATTTTTATGATTTATATTTAATTATTAATTCTAAGAACTTTCTTAAATTATTTACCAATTCGAATATACTTTCTCAATATTATGATGTAATAAACTAATATAGTTCTTTTTATCCTTTCAAAATAAATACTTGTTTACAAATTAATATTGAGAACCACAGCCCAATAATGTAAACTTTTTACTTTCCACCAAACGCACATTCCTGTAAACCAAGGGCCATCTAAAAATTTTCACCATCTTTTATGGGTATTTTTAAAAGAATTATTAAAAAAAAATGGTTGTTTAAAGAACAAGTATATTGCTTTGATAAATACATTGTTACTCTTTGCAAATTTTTATAATATAACATTTTAAAAAATATAAATATTTATATTTATGCTTATTTTTATAATAATTATAAAAATAATATAAATTAATTAATATAATAATTTAAAAAGTTTTTAAAATAAAATATATAGATATATAGATAAAATTAAATATTACAATTTTCTTTTTATATTTAAATATTATACATATTCTATTTAATAAAATTTAATATATTAATACGTTTATATTTATGTTTATCATTTAATTGACATATCTAATAAAAAAATAAAATGTTATTAAATTTTTAAGTATATATATATATATATATATATATATATATATATATATATATATATATATTAATCTTTAAAAAAAATTATTTTTAACTTTAATAAAATATAAATTATATATTTATGACATTTTAGTTCAATCGTTGTTCAACTACTGGTCTAATCAATGAATCATGAATCGATAATTTTTACGATTCAATGACCAATCCAATTTTCAAAACATTACACAAATCATGCTTAACTTAAAAGGGATGAAAAAACTAATAAGTTGGGCTCTGATTCTCAAAACATTACATGAAGCTAACTTAACTTAAAGGGATGGAAATATAATAAGTTGGGGCAACCGTATTCCAAATTCTATAAATATAGGTGTGGACTCTGCATTTTTACTTGATGCATTCCCACTCGATGGCAAGACTCATTTTTTGTTTTATTTGGTGAAAAATATGATTTTTTTTAGAAAAGACTTGGAGTCTCCACTTATTATTGTTTTATTTTTAAAGGGTAAACAAAATAAGAAAGAAAACCCAAAGTGTGACTCCTTATTTGGAAAACGTGGTCTGTGAAAAACCAAATCTAGGTTTAGGGGTCAGGTTACTTATCGGGAAGGTACTATAAAGACCGTAGCACCCCTCTAAGTCCCTAAAAATGAGTCTCTACTAATAAGATGAAACAAGCATGACAATTGGTAAGGAAATTAATGGATGTCAAAATGAAATAATCCAATAATAAAATGAATCATGCATAAGAATAAGTGAAATGAGAATGAGATCGTACCTTAGCATTAATTAATAATGCGCTATCATAGAAACAAGGTTAGCTCAAGTATAAAATCATCACATGCATATCAAAGAGTAAGGCAAAGATCAGACAATACTCATCAAGCATAACAATTGACAATCAGAAGAGAAAATTCATATGTGGGGTCTCCACCAAAGCCCAATCTATCTTTCACGAATTAGTCTCACAATTTCCATTATTCTGGAATTATGAAAATTGCATTCATGCTTATATAAAATCAAGAAAAACAAAAGATTATTTGAAAACCTGAGTGGAATTAAAACTGTTCGAGAGAAAACTAGATTTTTGAAATTTATTTGAAAATTAGAGTCTTGGGAATTAAATTTAAGAATTAGAATTTTGGAAATTAAATTTGAAAGAAATTTGGAAAACCCTAATAATTGGAAATTAAATTTGAAAAAAATTGGAATTTTATAAATTATTTGAGAATTAGAATTGTGAAAATTAAATTATGAAAATTGGAATCTGGGAAATTATTTGAAGATGGATTTTTTTTAAAAAAAAATAATAAATAAATAAATAAATGTGAAAATTGGAATTTCGGGAATTGGAGATTGAATTCGGAAATTGGAAAATTGGAATTTCGGAAATTAGGAATTAAATTTGGAAATCGGAATTTTGAAGAATTATTTAAAGATGGAATCTTAAAAATAAATAAATAAATAAATAAATAATAACAAAAATAATAATGATTAAATAAATAAATGTGAAAATTGGAAATTAAATTCGGAATTTAGAAAATTGGAAATCGGAATTTTGAAGAATTATTTAAAGATGGAATTTAAAAAAAAAAATAATAATAATAATAATAATAACTAAAATAATAATGATTGGATAAATAAATGAAAAAATTGGAATTTTGGAAATTGGAAATTAAACTCGGAAAAAGGAAAATTGGAATTTCGGAAATTGGGAATTAAATTTGAAAATCGGAATTTTGAAGAATTATTTAAAGATGGAATTTTAAAAATAAATAAATAAACAAAATAATAATAATTATTAAATAAATAAATACGAAAATTGGAATTTTGGAAATTGGAAATAAAATTCGAAAATTGAAAAATTGGAATTGCGGAAATTGGAAATTAAATTTGGAAATCGGAATTTTGAAGAATTATTTAAAGATGTAATTTTAAAAATAAATAAATAAAATAATAATAATAACGAAAATAATAATGATTAAATAAATAAATGTGAAAATTGGAATTTTAGAAATTGGAAATTAAATTTAGAAATCAGAATTTTGAAGAATTATTTAAAGATGAAATTTTAAAAATAAATAAATAAATAAAATAATAATAATAATAACGAAAGTAATAATGATTAGATAAATAAATGTGAAAATTGGAATTTTGGAAATTAGAAATTAAACTTGGAAATTGGAATTTTGAAGAATTATTTAAATATGGAATAAAAAATCGAATTTGGAAATTGGAATTTTTTGGAAGATTTATTTTAAGATGGCCTTTTAGAAATTAAATTTAGAAACTAGAATTTTTGGAAAATTTATTTAAAGATGGCATTTTTTAAAAAACTTAAATTTGGAAGTTAGAATTTTTGAAAAATTAATTTGAAGATGGCATTAAAAAAAAAAAAATTGGAAGTTAGAATTTTTGAAACATTAATTTGAAGATGGCATTTAAAAAAATTAAATTTGGAAGTTAGAACTTTTGAAAAATTAATTTGAAGATTGAAGTAATTGAAAATCCGGAATTTTGAAAGTTATTTTAAGAAAACGGTTTATGAAAACGTGTGAGACCAAAAAGGAAAATGGGCATATATATTTCAAGGATGGCCCACCAAAAAGTCTTCCATTGATTTTACTGCCATATAATGATTCCCATACAAGAAAGAAATAATAATAAAAAAAAAAAAAAAAAAAAACCATCAATGGCTTTGATACCTTCAATTTGGAAACTGGGTACTTGATGGCATTGGGATCAACCTCACCAACAGTTTTTGTCATCGACAGTGTAAGCTCCAAGCAAGACCTATTCTCTTTTTTTTTTTTTAAGTAGTGGGCTGCAAGTTGGTACTGGCAAGTTGGAATCAATTCCCACTCAATCAAAAGGTTGTCTAGAGTGTCTAAAACTAAAGACGAAATGTTCTACATGCAAACTCAGGTAGGGTACAATGCTAGGGGGGGGGGGGGGGCACATGAAAGATGGATATGGAGATGCCATGCATGCATGGGGCTTCATGTATATGAGGAATAATTGGAATGAGATGAAGGTGGGTTAGATGGATGGTGAGGGTGATAGGTGGCTTAATGGGTATGGAAAATGGGTACATGCATGCATGAAGGTAAATGGGTAGTGAAGGAAGTGGGTTTACAGGATATTAAAAAAAATGGGTTTGGCGAGCATGGAGAGTGGAAAAATGGTGAGATGAAATGAGCTACTGGCAATGAATATGATGGATGGTGGACATGGGGAATGAAATGAAAAATACTGAAAGTGGGTTGGGCGTGAGCATTATTGATGAAACGGGTAGTATGAGAAGTGGCTTAGTGGGTGTTGGAAAATGATCTTTTCGTCTGGGTACTTCTCAGGAATAACAGGCTTGATGATACTCTCTTTGGTACCAGCAGCAAGATCATTCACTAGTGACGGTCTCATCACGCTGGATAGAGACGAAAACAGTGAGCACACAAAGAGGAACCATGGCACCATTTTCATTGTGATACTCAACAGTGACTTGAATCTCACTATTCTCAGTAAGGCGGGCGCCGAGCTTGGTAGCGGGAACATAGCTCCATCCATTTTCACCAAATTCTAAGTCAAACAACCCACCAAACACAACACAGATATAGGAGTAACAACAAAGACAATAGCCAGATCGAACAATGAAGATTAAACAAATACGAGAACATGAAACACATGATGGTACAGAGCTCCATTTCAGGTGACATCCATGAGCTCAAAACAAGTAGGGTTAACAAAGAAAATAAACAAGAGTCTCATATATCAAGTTCAGAAACAAACTTATGCATCAATATTGCATAGAGAAAAGCAAGGAAAACCCAAAAAAACAAAGTATGCACATAGAAGACTAAACATGACCATGACAAACAAATGGCTCTTCCTATCCACACCAAAATAGCAAACTGATTCTCAGGAAGACAGTTGAAAATGAGACAACAAAGAAGCTATAGTTGCAATACCTGGGAAAGATCTTCTCAAGCAACCTTCCGCTCCCCTCTGTGAAACTCTGTTTTTCCTCCTCTTCAAGCTCTCCCCCCCACTTAGTTCAAAATTTTTTTTTTTTTTTTTTTTTATGCAATGCTGGTACCCGCCCCCTCCTTTAGCCGTCGTCCTCTCTATAGCTCCAACTAGCTCTCTGCCCTCTCTTCCTCCCATCCCATCCGTATGCCCAGAGCAGCTCACCCACCAACTGTTCTTCCTTCACCTACAATTTCAAGAACGGCTCCTTCTCAAGGTGGCCATAGAAAATAATAAAAATAATAGAAAAGAACCCATCCTACCTGACGGGGGTCTACAATGGCCTTGACTTCATTAACAATTCCATGAATGATTGGAATTGGATTTGGAGTTTCCTTAAATCCCATTTCCCATTATCCCATGAAAATAAATGTAATGACCGGGTATTTTATGCCACGTTAGCATTTTTAGTTTGAAAAGTCTTATGCTGTGTAATGGTTGAAAAGTCAAGAAGAAAAGTGTTTGGAGAACACGTGTCACTTTCGGATTGGTGAATTTCGTTTTATTGTGTCGGTCAATTAAACAAGTTAAAATTTTATGCCATGTCAGCCTTAGGATAGAAAATTTCTTAGGATTTTAGAAATTGGAAATTTCCGGGAACGAAAAACGAAAACGAAAATGAAAAATAAATAAATTAGGATTAATTAGAATTAATTAAGAAAAAATAAATAAATCAATTAAATTAAATTGATGAATAATAAAATTGAGAAAACTAGTTTTAGATTGGTAGTAATAAATAAATTGTGTGTTAAAAAAAAAAAAAAAAAAAAAAATGAATTGGAAATAAAATAAAACAATTAGAATAAACAAAAGAAAAGAAAATAAAAGAAATAAAATAAATATATGCAATGGGCTTTGAATAATGGGTTGTAAAAGAAAATAATAATAATAATAATGGATTGGGCTTAGATTTTGAGTTGGGCTTGGATGTGGGCTTAAGTGGCTGGTGGCTTTTAAAAGCCATGTGAAGTGGGCTGATTTAAAAGAAAGAGAAATGGGCTTGAGTGGGCTGATTTAAAAAGAAAAGAAATGGGCTTAAGTGGAAAAGGGAACAGTAGCAGATCTGGGAGAAAGGGGGGCGGCGGCACTGTAGCAATTCTCACCTCGCCGGAGCTTTGACCGGCCGTTTGGGTGGTCAAACGACCTCCATTTTGGCTCAAATTTGGAGGGGGTGTTCTTCTCGACGAGGGGAATAATCCTACGGTGGCCAATCGTATTTTTAGCGGCTGAATTTTCAGATCTGAGGTAGGGGACCCTAACCCTAAAACTTAAATTTTTATGTCTTTCCCTTGAGAAAAAAATTGTAAATATTGTCATTATTAGTTAATTAGGAATTATAGGTGTTGTATGAATTTTTCTAGAATATTTGGAATTTGTTTGAAATTTTTAGAATTTCGGGAAATTGATTTTGATTGATAATTAATTATTTTGAAATGTTAAAAATTATTAGATGGGTTGGAAAATTCCAAAAGTTGGGATTAGATTTCAAATATAATGATTTGTGAATTTTTAGGCATTGGTTAGAATATTTTCGGAAATTTTAGGGTAAAAAGTTAGTTAATTTTGGATGTTAGAAATTATTATAATGGTTGAAAAATTTTGTAAGTGTGGTAAAATTTCAAGATTTTTGATATGAGAATTTTTGAATATTTGTTTGAGATATTATCGGAAACTTTAATGTGTGAAATTATTTTATTGGATTATTGGGAAATGTTGAAATTGTTGAATTATTGAGGAACATTGGAATTATGGCATTCATGTGCATCATGGTTATGTGAAATAAATAAATAAAATTATGAAGATTGTGAAAAGTGTATGAAATGGAAAAAAAATGAAATAGAGATGAGAAGTGGAAGCCCGTGTGGGGCGAATTAAGAAGGGAGAGAGATCCCTAGGGTGAAAGACCCAAAAGTTACCCCGGGAAGACTCCGAATGGGGAGTGTATTTGGGTGCGGACGCGTATCCTTCGGTGAAAGCCCGAAAACAATAGTGCATTGTATGACTGTGTGTCACACGTTCATGTGCATCCATGTAATTGTTGAATATTATGAGATTGTGTATAATATTATATATTACACTATGTGATTGATTGATACTGTTGAATTGTTCCTTTGTGTTGAAGTGTCCTTTTCGTATTCCTTGAAACTTAGTAATCCCTTTAACCCCTTGGGTGTTAGGCACCCTACTGAGCAATGTGGAAATGCTCACCCCTTCCTTGTTATACCTTTTTAGATGCAGATATCTCTCATGAGGATCCACAGGTGGGGCAGGGAGGACTTCAGGATGCTCCTGGAGCGGCCTAGTGGAGCGTGGCATTTTTTGTTATTGTGTTTCTTTTTGGATTTTGGGATTTATTTTAGTAATTATGACTCATGGATTTGTTATGAAGCTTTATTTGATTAAGTTGTTCATGGTGAACTTTTATTTTGGACTATAATGAACATTTATTTAATCTTGTTGTTTTGAGTAGTTTTGGGATATTATAGTTTATGAGAATTCTAGTGGGATTGATATAAAAAAAAAAAAAAAAAATCCAGAGTGTTTTGGTTGACTGCCAACGTGGAATAGGAGAAACCCTTAGGGTCAAACCTTTGACCTGGGGTCACGGGTCAAATTTTGGGTTGCCCGGAATTTGGGTCGTGACAGCGTGGTATCAGAGCCAAGGTTGCAATAATACCTTGGGGTCATTGTTTGTGGGTGTTTATGTGTGTTGTCATGTTATGATTTTTTTGTATGTGTTAATTAACAAGTTGATGATTAATTGAATTATGTATTGTGAGTGTATGACAGTGAAAGTTTTGATAATTGTTGAAGTTGCTAAGTTTGTATATGTGAAATATATTTTTTGCTCACCTTAGTAATGTGATTGAATTAGGGTTTGTTAAACTTGAAATGGCGGGAAGGACCAGAGGAGGAAGATCAGAGAGGAATGAGGAGTTGGAGACAGTAAGAGAAGAACTCCGAGAAGTCAGAAGAGAGTTGAGAGAAACTGTTGAATTGATGAGAGGCCAGGGTTCCAGGAGAGCAGGAGGTACCCAGGGCCATGAGGATTCAGGCCACTCACATAGGAGGAGCCGCACTGAGAGGCCAGTAATGAACCAAATGGAAGCAATGAAGAGGTTCATGGTGATGCAGCCTCCATCTTTTAATGGAGAGCCTAGTGCTGAAGCAGCTGAGCATTGGTTGAGGAGGATGAGAAGAATTCTGGTGGGACTGGACATACCTGAGGAAAGAAGGGTAGGTTTGGCAACATATATGCTTGTGGGCAAAGCTGATTTCTGGTGGGAATCAATGAAAAGGGTGTATGACACTGAAGTTATGACCTGGGAAGAATTTGAGAGAATCTTCCTAGGCAAGTATTTTGGGGAAGTGGCTAAGCATGCCAAGAGGATGGAGTTTGAGCACCTCATCCAAGGAACCATGTCGGTGCTGGAGTATGAGTCACGTTTCTCAGAGTTGTCTCGTTTTGCTTTGGGAATGATCAGTGAGGAAGGAGAAAAGGCTAGGAGGTTCCAGCAGGGGTTGAGGCCTGCTATTAGGAACAGATTAGTCCCACTGGCTATAAGGGATTATTCTGAGTTGGTTAAGAGGGCTTTGTTGGTGGAGCAGGACATTGACGAAACCAACCAAATTCGAGAGCAAAAGGGGGACAGAAAAGGGAAACAGAGAGTGGGGGAAAGTTCCCAGGGGCCACAGCAGAGGCAGAGGACTCAGCAGTTTGAGAGGCGTCCCTCGTCCTATGCAGGAGGGGGGCAGATTGCTCAGAGGGCGGCTGATAGAGTATGTTATGGTTGTGGAGCAGGAGACCATTTATGGAGGGCTTGCCCATTGCGAGGCACACAGCAGGCTCGACCTCAGTCTCAGGGAAGTTCTCAGCAACAGTCAGTAGTGCCTTTCCGGCCCCCTCAGTTTCAGTTGCCTTACTATCAGATGCCACAATTACCCCCAGCAGCACAGGGAACCAGGACAGCTACCACGAGTCAGACCCGCTCTTCTCAGGGGTCGAATGCTAGAGGTAGGGGAAGGCAGACAGCTGGAAGAGTTTTTGCCTTAACCCCAACAGAGCCAGAGGAGGACGCCCTTTTGGTGGAAGGTATGATTTTGGTATATAGTACTTGGGTGCGTGTTTTGTTTGATACTGGTGCAACTCATTCTTTCATTTCTGCATCTTGTGCTAATGCATTGGGGTTGAAATCGGAAAGGGTAGATAATTTGTTACTTATTGAATCCCCTATGGGTATGAACTCTAGAGTTGATAGAATATGCAAGGGGTGCGTTATTACCTTGGCAGATAGAGCACTAAATGTGGATTTGAGGATTTTAGATATGACTGGGTATGATGTTATCTTGGGAATGGATTGGTTGACAGTGTATAGAGCGGTTATTGATTGTCATCGCCGCAGGATAATATTTTGTCTGCCAGAGGGATTTGAGGTTTGCTTTGTTGGAGGGAAGTGTGTTAGTTTGCCTTTTTCGCAGTCCGATCCGTGTTATCAGTATGTGTTGAGGAAGGGATCAATAAATTTCTTAGCTTGCCTTCGTGGTAAAGAGAAAGCCCAGAAGGACATTACAGAAATTCCAGTGGTGAGGAAGTTTCAGGATGTATTCCCAGATGAGTTACCAGGTTTACCACCTCATAGAGAGTTTGATTTCTCTATTGAAGTATACCCAGGAACTGATCCTATTTCAGTATCCCCTTATAGGATGGCCCCTCTTGAGTTGAAAGAATTGAAAACTCAGTTAGATGAATTGTTGGGTAAGGGTTTTATTCATCCAAGTACATCACCATGGGGAGCCCCAGTGTTGTTTGTGAAGAAGAAGGATGGCACACTAAGGTTATGTATTGACTATAGGAAGTTGAATAGAGTTACTGTGAAGAACAAGTATCCTCTTCCAAGGATAGATGACTTGTTTGATCAGTTGAAGGGTGCAAAGTATTTTAGTAAGATTGACTTGAGAACTGGGTATCATCAATTGAGGGTTAGGGAAGAAGATGTTTCTAAAACTGCTTTTAGAACAAGATATGGCCATTATGAGTTCTTAGTCATGCCTTTTGGGTTAACTAATGCCCCCGCTGCTTTCATGGATTTAATGAACAGGGTATTTCGTGCTTACTTGGATCAGTTTGTGATTGTCTTTGTGGATGACATCTTGATCTACTCTAGGAGTTTGGAGGAGCATAAGCAGCATTTGGTGACCACCCTTGGAACTTTGAGAAGGCATCAGTTGTATGGGAAGTTGGACAAAAGTGAGTTTTGGCTTACTGAAGTGAACTTCTTAGGCCATGTGGTTTCTGAGGCAGGAATAGCAGTAGACCATTCCAAGGTAGAAGCTGTACAGGAGTGGCAAAGACCTACTAATGTATTTGAGGTTAGAAGTTTCTTGGGGTTGGCTGGATATTATAGGAGGTTTGTGGAAGACTTTTCTAGAATTGCAGCACCAATGACTCGGTTGACTAGAAAAGGGGTGAAGTTTGATTGGAATGAGGAGTGTGAGAATGCTTTCCAGGAGTTGAAGCGGAAATTGACCACTGCTCCAGTGTTAACTGCTCCTATTAGTGGAGAGTTGTTTACAATTTATTGTGATGCTTCCACAGTGGGGCTAGGGTGTGTGCTAATGCAGCAAGGCAAGGTGGTAGCTTATGCCTCAAGACAGTTAAAACAACATGAGCGGAATTATCCAACACATGATTTGGAGCTTGCAGCAGTGGTGTTTGCCCTTAAGACTTGGAGACACTATTTGTATGGAGAGAAGTTTGAGGTGTACTCTGATCACAAGAGTTTGAAATATATTTTCACTCAAAAGGATCTGAACTCTAGGCAAAGGAGATGGATGGAGACATTGGAAGATTATGATTTTGCTCTTCATTATCATCCAGGAAAGGCAAATGTTGTAGCAGATGCCTTGAGTAGGAAGAGTGTTGGCCAGTTGTCTAGCTTGGAGTTGAGAGAGTTTGAGATGCATGCAGTTATTGAGGATTTTGAATTATGTCTTGGTTTGGAAGGGCATGGTCCATGCTTGTACAGTATATCAGCTAGACCAATGGTTATCCAGAGAATAGTGGAAGGCCAAGTTCATGATGAGTTTTTAGAAAAGGTTAAAGCCCAATTGGTAGCAGGTGAAATAGATGAAAATTGGTCTATGTATGAAGATGGGAGTGTGAGGTTCAAAGGGAGATTGTGTGTGCCAAAAGATGTGGAGTTGAGAAATGAACTTCTAGCAGATGCTCATAGGGCGAAGTATACTATCCACCCTGGGAATACCAAGATGTATCAAGACTTAAAGAGACAGTTTTGGTGGAGCGGGATGAAGAGAGATATTGCTCAATTTGTAGCTAATTGTCAGATTTGTCAGCAAGTGAAGGCTGAACACCAGAGACCTGCAGGGTTGTTGCAACCTTTACCTATACCTGAGTGGAAGTGGGATAATATCACTATGGACTTTGTGATAGGGTTGCCAAGAACTAGAAGCAAGAAAAATGGGGTTTGGGTGATTGTGGATCGTCTTACTAAGTCAGCTCATTTTCTAGCCATGAAAACTACTGATTCCATGAACTCTTTGGCTAAGTTGTATATACAGGAGATTGTGAGATTGCATGGGATACCTATATCTATAGTGTCTGACAGGGACCCTAAGTTTACTTCTCAGTTTTGGCAGAGTTTACAAAGGGCTTTGGGCACCCAACTGAATTTTAGCACCGCTTTTCACCCTCAAACAGATGGTCAATCAGAGAGAGTGATCCAGATCTTAGAAGACATGTTAAGGGCTTGTGTTTTGGATTTTGGTGGAAATTGGGCAGATTACTTACCTTTGGCAGAGTTTGCTTATAACAATAGTTACCAATCTAGTATTGGCATGGCACCTTATGAAGCACTCTATGGGAGACCTTGTAGATCGCCCTTGTGTTGGATAGAGATGGGTGAGAGTCGTTTGTTGGGACCTGAGATTGTCCAAGAGACTACAGAGAAGATACAACTCATCAAGGAAAAACTTAAGACTGCCCAAGATAGACAGAAGAGTTATGCAGACAAAAGGAGAAGGCCCTTGGAGTTTGAGGAAGGGGATTGGGTGTTTGTAAAAGTGTCCCCTCGAAGAGGCATATTTCGATTTGGGAAGAAAGGGAAGTTAGCCCCTAGGTTTGTTGGACCATTTCAGATTGATAAGAGAGTTGGCCCAGTGGCATACAAGTTAATTTTGCCTCAACAGTTGTCCCTTGTGCATGATGTTTTCCATGTGTCAATGCTAAGGAAGTGTACTCCAGATCCAACTTGGGTAGTGGACTTGCAAGATGTTCAGATTAGTGAAGATACTTCTTATGTGGAGGAACCTTTACGAATTCTGGAAGTTGGAGAGCATAGGTTCAAGAACAAGGTGATTCCTGCAGTCAAAGTGTGGTGGCAACACCATGGGATAGAAGAAGCCACTTGGGAACCTGAGGAAGAAATGAGACGACACTATCCGCAACTCTTCTATGAATTTTAAGGTAAGCTAGTTTAAATTTCGGGACGAAATTTCTTTTAGGGGGGTAGGATGTAATGACCGGGTATTTTATGCCACGTTAGCATTTTTAGTTTGAAAAGTCTTATGCTGTGTAATGGTTGAAAAGTCAAGAAGAAAAGTGTTTGGAGAACACGTGTCACTTTCGGATTGGTGAATTTCGTTTTATTGTGTCGGTCAATTAAACAAGTTAAAATTTTATGCCATGTCAGCCTTAGGATAGAAAATTTCTTAGGATTTTAGAAATTGGAAATTTCCGGGAACGAAAAACGAAAACGAAAATGAAAAATAAATAATTAGGATTAATTAGAATTAATTAAGAAAAAATAAATAAATCAATTAAATTAAATTGATGAATAATAAAATTGAGAAAACTAGTTTTAGATTGGTAGTAATAAATAAATTGTGTGTTAAAAAAAAAAAAAAAAAAAAAATGAATTGGAAATAAAATAAAACAATTAGAATAAACAAAAGAAAAGAAAATAAAAGAAATAAAATAAATATATGCAATGGGCTTTGAATAATGGGTTGTAAAAGAAAATAATAATAATAATAATGGATTGGGCTTAGATTTTGAGTTGGGCTTGGATGTGGGCTTAAGTGGCTGGTGGCTTTTAAAAGCCATGTGAAGTGGGCTGATTTAAAAGAAAGAGAAATGGGCTTGAGTGGGCTGAT
Source organism: Vitis cinerea var. helleri x Vitis rupestris (assembly GCA_945999865.1). Classification (NCBI taxonomy): domain Eukaryota; kingdom Viridiplantae; phylum Streptophyta; class Magnoliopsida; order Vitales; family Vitaceae; genus Vitis; species Vitis cinerea var. helleri x Vitis rupestris. Next base: position 17,271,234 of record OX253934.1, read on the forward strand.
TTAAAAAGAAAAGAAATGGGCTTAAGTGGAAAAGGGAACAGTAGCAGATCTGGGAGAAAGGGGGGCGGCGGCACTGTAGCAATTCTCACCTCGCCGGAGCTTTGACCGGCCGTTTGGGTGGTCAAACGACCTCCATTTTGGCTCAAATTTGGAGGGGGTGTTCTTCTCGACGAGGGGAATAATCCTACGGTGGCCAATCGTATTTTTAGCGGCTGAATTTTCAGATCTGAGGTAGGGGACCCTAACCCTAAAACTTAAATTTTTATGTCTTTCCCTTGAGAAAAAAATTGTAAATATTGTCATTATTAGTTAATTAGGAATTATAGGTGTTGTATGAATTTTTCTAGAATATTTGGAATTTGTTTGAAATTTTTAGAATTTCGGGAAATTGATTTTGATTGATAATTAATTATTTTGAAATGTTAAAAATTATTAGATGGGTTGGAAAATTCCAAAAGTTGGGATTAGATTTCAAATATAATGATTTGTGAATTTTTAGGCATTGGTTAGAATATTTTCGGAAATTTTAGGGTAAAAAGTTAGTTAATTTTGGATGTTAGAAATTATTATAATGGTTGAAAAATTTTGTAAGTGTGGTAAAATTTCAAGATTTTTGATATGAGAATTTTTGAATATTTGTTTGAGATATTATCGGAAACTTTAATGTGTGAAATTATTTTATTGGATTATTGGGAAATGTTGAAATTGTTGAATTATTGAGGAACATTGGAATTATGGCATTCATGTGCATCATGGTTATGTGAAATAAATAAATAAAATTATGAAGATTGTGAAAAGTGTATGAAATGGAAAAAAAATGAAATAGAGATGAGAAGTGGAAGCCCGTGTGGGGCGAATTAAGAAGGGAGAGAGATCCCTAGGGTGAAAGACCCAAAAGTTACCCCGGGAAGACTCCGAATGGGGAGTGTATTTGGGTGCGGACGCGTATCCTTCGGTGAAAGCCCGAAAACAATAGTGCATTGTATGACTGTGTGTCACACGTTCATGTGCATCCATGTAATTGTTGAATATTATGAGATTGTGTATAATATTATATATTACACTATGTGATTGATTGATACTGTTGAATTGTTCCTTTGTGTTGAAGTGTCCTTTTCGTATTCCTTGAAACTTAGTAATCCCTTTAACCCCTTGGGTGTTAGGCACCCTACTGAGCAATGTGGAAATGCTCACCCCTTCCTTGTTATACCTTTTTAGATGCAGATATCTCTCATGAGGATCCACAGGTGGGGCAGGGAGGACTTCAGGATGCTCCTGGAGCGGCCTAGTGGAGCGTGGCATTTTTTGTTATTGTGTTTCTTTTTGGATTTTGGGATTTATTTTAGTAATTATGACTCATGGATTTGTTATGAAGCTTTATTTGATTAAGTTGTTCATGGTGAACTTTTATTTTGGACTATAATGAACATTTATTTAATCTTGTTGTTTTGAGTAGTTTTGGGATATTATAGTTTATGAGAATTCTAGTGGGATTGATATAAAAAAAAAAAAAAAATCCAGAGTGTTTTGGTTGACTGCCAACGTGGAATAGGAGAAACCCTTAGGGTCAAACCTTTGACCTGGGGTCACGGGTCAAATTTTGGGTTGCCCGGAATTTGGGTCGTGACAATAAATCCAATATATTAGAATGTATATATAAAGAATATTAAAACATAAAGAAATTCCTTTAATGGAAGGTGTCGTGGGATTGGCATAAAATACCGTGATGTGAGGAGCGCATGCATGTAGCAAGACGAAAAAAATGAGAGGAGTTTGGTAACAGTGACAATAATCTTGAAGTTCTAGATTTCCAATGGTATGGTGAATTCCTCCCCTCCCCCACCAAAAATAAAAAATAAAATAAATAAATCCATTTAAATTCTGTATGTACGCATTCTAAATAAGAGTGAGGGATTAATTATTGAGGTAGGGGGGGATGACCTCAAGGTGTAGGAGAGATGAAAAATATATGGAAAATGAGTGAAAATTTTAAAACAAACATTTTTAATTCAAAAAGGGATTGCTAAAAATTGTGTTGAAAATAGGGAAACTTGATGAATTGGGCTAAAATTAAATTAAAAAGGCTTACAAGATAGTTGAGGATTGAGGGATATCTTGAGCTCATTTCTTCTCATAAAATAATTGTAAATTTAACATAACTACAATTATCTATGATACTCTCAATCGGAGAATTTGCTACATAAACATATTTTATTGAAACCTAATGTCTTATATGAATTAGATCTTCATGTGAAATCTTTAAAACCCAATCACTACCTATTTACTTGCCAAATCATCGTATTAAGAGGTCCATGATGATTGTCTGAAATCAAAATAGATTTTAACCATTAAGCACTTGAAATACACTCAAGGAGCCCCTAAACTCTAATTTCTAAGCATTAGGGTAAAATATTCTAATTTAAAAATAGAGAGAATAAATTTACAAGTTTAATTTATTAACAAACACAGAAGTCTTGAGGGTCATTTTATGGGCACAAGGGAGGCCCTAAGGAGCCCCTTCTCGGTAGCCTAAAATACTACTCAAAAGACACGAGTTTAAAACAAACTACATCTAAGTTTAATAAATGGAAATGAGTTTGAAATATTATGGATCAATTAAAATGAGCAAAACATTAAGAAAATGAAGGTATTAACATCAAACCCTAGCTAGATCAATAAGGTCTCCTTCCTAAGCTTTTTCCAAAGAAGAATAAGAAGAACAAGAAAAAAAAAAAAAAAAAAAAAGAAGAAGAAGAAAGAATTAGAAGCCTCTATGGAGTTCTAAAATGGCTTTTTATAATTACTTCAATATTGCTTGTAGTGGTATATCATATGGAGGCAAAAAAGAATAAGATGGAAGATCCGAACTTACACATTTTGGGAGTTACAATACATAATGATGCCAAAGTAAGAGAAAATGGCATTAGGATATAAGGTGATACCATCTTGATGCCATTTTTCTAGTACGTGGACTTTTTCTCCTTCGACATTGTACTAAAAGTTGTGATGGCCACATTTGGCTCTATTTTTGGCAAAAAGCTCCTTAACTTTGTAGCTCCTTCAACAATCTTCTCTTTTTCATCAATTATTTATTGATCAATTTGTGTAAATAAATGATGACCAAATTTTTTAAAAATTGGTGAGATTGACCTGTAAAGAGTTTCAATTATTTGAACTCATTGGGACATCTCTAACCCCCTTCAAATAGCTTAAAACTTTTGATTGGTTGAAACAAGATTGTATCATCAATTTTCATGTAAGTTTGATCCTTTGACTCTACTCATACCTCATTCTTACTTTTCAGATGTCCAAAAAAGTTTCCAACAACATCATTATTCATGAAAATAGTTGGAAATATTTAACGATCAAATGGAAAATAGAAGAAAGTTGAGTATATGTAAGCTAACATATAATTGATTAATTAGGGAGTGCGTTTAATGATAACATGGAACCTAAAATATGATTTTTGCCCTTGTAATTAGAGATACTCTAAATAGGTGGTGAAAATTTTGTAATTAGAGATAGCACAACTATACAGATAATGCAATGGGTAGTCTTTTTTGTAATTAGGTTCCTAAATGTTTTTGTGAATATTATTGTAAAATTCCCCACAAGCTAAAATGTTTAGAATTAAAATTTCATAATAGCTAAAAGTGGATGATATAAAAAAGATTGGAAAAAATTGAGATAAAAGAAAGATGGTAGTGATTCTAAAATATTGCTCCAAGGCTTCTTTCTTCAATGCTCATAATAGAAAACCACCCCAAATGGTTGGCAATTGGATAGATAGATCTTTGAATTATTTTCATAGATGATTCTATTATTAGAATTAAGATTTTGAGGGTTTCTCCAATTGCTTTTTGAGGCTCTCTAGAAGCAATATGGTTTTGTTAAGACTTGTAAAATAGGTATTGTATTATCAATATGAAAATTAACATAAGTTTCATTAGGGTTAAAATTTGGGCCAAATGATCCATCTAATTTAACCTGGGATAGTCTTAGACAATCAATTAAATATGTGGATTGGGTTTGAATTTTCTTCAATTCGAATTCAATTGGATTGAGTGTGGACCAAGTTCAGATAATTGAAAACTAACTTTAACCTAATTTAGTATTTTTATGATTTATATAACCCTATATAATACTATTTATCATTTTATTTATTTTATTTTTATAATTTAAATAAAAAAATAAAAAATATAGGTATATCATATAATTATCATTTTTTTAAACATGACATATCAATTTATTTTTATTTTATTTATCATCTTAAAATTTTATCACATTTACTATTTAAATTTTTATATAAATATATTATTATTATTATTATTATTATTATTATTATTTTTAAATAGAGTGGATGAAATTTGATTTATTCAATCCAATCCAATCCATCGAACCAAGTCTAATCAAATTTGATCAATCTGAATTCAATTTGAATTTAGAAAAACAAGATTAAATTAGACTTTAGTTAAATGCTTCAATTAGAGATTGAGTCATGTTAGATTTAGATTAATCATTTCTTAATTCAGATTGGATTCTAATAAAGCTATTAATCCCACACAACCCATCCAAATTGCTCAATGTAGCACCAAGTTTAATTATCATGCCAGACAACTGTAAAGTTGGTGTCACCAAAATAATTGTTTGCAAGCACTATCACCTTGGTCCCTTGTGATGGTGATGCAAGCCCAATTATCCAAAGCCCCATGTATTGCCCATACTCCACAAGCCACCTCTTCACCGCCAAAATCTCTACCAGTGACAACTGTACTCTCTCCCAAAGACACATGTCATAACAACTAAGTGACACTCAGATATTTTCACCATCTTTTATGGCATCATCATTCACATGAAAGTGCTCTCATGAGGCCACGACCTCGCCTACATGCAAACCCACGTATTTGTATATCATTTTCTCAAATCAATGTGGCATGGTCTCATTGGAGAGGAATAAAGTTTCATGAAATTCCTGAAAGTTGCCTTAAAAAAAATGGAAGAATAACCAGTGGAACACTGCCCTCCACAGGCTATGTATATGGCCACCACCTTTGTCCTAATAGTAACCATCGGTCGAGCTGGTTTTTCATCTGTTCACTGGAGTTTCCTAAAGTCCCCATTTCCCTTTTCCCACTTCTTATTTTCCATTTTCTGATTTCCTACTTTCTTTAGTACAATGAAGTGGTCCCCTCAAGATGCCATGAAGGCTTACTTGCACACTCTTCAACTGGTAATTCTCATCTTTATTTTCTTGGGAGTTTTCTATAGTCTGTTTAGTAACTCTTTAAGTTTTTCCGTTTGGTTATTTAGGAAAAGAAACTAAAATTTTCTGTTTGGCTGCTGGCAAAATTATACCATACAATTGATAGGAATCAAATGGGATGTAGGCATAAGTTTTTTTGTGTAATTAGTTCATTTTCTTTTCCATTTTCCTGGACTTTCTAAGTGAAAACACTCCCTAGTGTTCTTACTTTCTATTTTTATTTTTATTTTTTCAGTGTAAAACCCACTTCAATGATCAATATTTCACTCTGGGAACCAGAAATCTCATTCAACCCCATTGGATGGAGTTCATATCAGCTTTGGCAGCAGGAAATCAAGCTAAATTAATGGTGCAAATCACCTCAGACCAAGGCATCACCTCATTAACAATTGCACTTGCAGTGGCAGCAAATCGTACGAAAGCTCGATTCATCTGCATTCTTCATCAACTTCAAGATATAGAGGATTGCAAAGCTCAACTTTCTTGCTATAATCTCAAAGATGTGGCTGAGTTTGTACATGGAAATCCTTGTGAGGTGATCATGGGGTTTAAGAACATTGATTTTGCTGTAATTGACTGTAAATTTGAAGATTACATGAGATTGTTTAAGATTATTGATATGAATCCAAGAGGGTCTATAGTAGTAGTGAGCAATCTTGAGAGAAGAAGAAATGGAACTAGTTTTGGTGAAGTTATTAAAGGGAGGAAAGGAGTTGAATGTGTGACTCGATCTATTGGAGAAGGAATGGAGTTGACAAGAATTGGATTGAGTTGTAAGTCTCAGAAAAAGAGCTATAAGAGATTCCATGTAACTTTTGAGAGTTGAAGCATTTATAGTATCAATCTTTTCTCATAGAAGTAATAAAATGTTTTAGGTTCTTGCCTTCATATACAATTTGTTGGATAGGCAAGTTTTTCATGATTAAATAATTATTGAAAAATTAATTATTTTGCATATGTATCTATTGTGTCATAGTAAAAGCTAAACAAAAGAAGCGCTTTTGAGATTGAAAATTGTTCAAGAGATGGCAAGAAAAGGATTGTTGCATAATAATGATGTCAAAATATAATTGAATTTATATGATGTCAATGAGATAGTAGGTCCAAAAGAGGATTATTGAGTGGTGTAAACTAAATTGTATTGATGTTAATTTCTTCATAGAAGATTATTCTCAATTAGAGGAGATCAATTATGTAAATGAAAAATGTTCTTTATTAGAGGTGGTCGTGTAAATGAAGGAAGATTCAAGTTTGAATAAGAAATGAGAGAGGGTTAGAAGATTCAAAGGTAATATAGCGTTAGAAGGTTATGTTGTTATTCCTAATAAAGAAATTAGAGAAAACAAAGAAAAATAAAACACATAGGTTTAATGTAGTTCAGCAAAATGCCTACGTCCATTGGAGAAGGGTTGAAGACTTTCACTACTACTAAAATTAGGGTTACAAAAAAGGGTATTAATTTATACTAACCCTCAGGTATTGAAAAATTCCAAAATACCCCTGAACTGTCCCCCTATACCTCCCGACCTATCGTTTGTCCTTAACAATAAAAATACAAGCTTGAATGGAAAATGTCATCGTTCAACTCAGTGTGCTACATTCCCCTCGTTCCACTCTGCTCCACTCTGGCATTGGCTCTTTCTTCTCCATATATGTCGTTCACTCAATATGAGACATACTACAATAGGTTATCAAACGAATAACCAAGAAGTGGGGTTTGGAATGGGAAAGGTGAGATTAATGAAGGAAAACCTTATCTCTTCATTTTTTTATTTTTTATTTATCTTTGGGCTTATTTATAAGAGTTATTCTTTAGTTAGATATGTTTGATTGTGAAGCTTAAATTAGTCTTGTTGTGTTTCATAGGGGTGTTGGGGTCTAACTAGAGGTTTTATTTATTTATTTAATGAATGATAAGTTTGTCCCCATTGAATATTAAACCCTTTTAGGACTAAGGGTTTTGTTTTTAGAGTGTAGTTGCAATTGAGAGAAAAGTGAAAGTCTTCATTATTGTAACCCTTTCCTTTCAAAAAGTAAGAGCTTTCACCATTGTAACTTTTTCGTTTAATTAGTGGATTCTTGAGTGTTGGTGCACTTTGTAGATATAAGGATTACATTGAATGCCAAACCACGTTAAAAAACTCTTTTTACTTTTTTATTTTTTGCTTGTGTGAGTGTGTAGTTAGGTTAACAAGATAATAGCAGGACAAATCATGGACTAATAAAATATGATACTAGATCTTTTGATTTGATACTGCAAAGATATGCAACCCCTATATATATATTAAAAAAAAAAAATTAAGGGTTATTTGGATACATAGGTCAAAATAATTATCAAATTATAAAAATAACCTCACCTTTTAATTTTTTAGAAATGACCATTTTTTAACTCTTTTACCCCTTTTTTTGTTTTGTTTGCCTGCAATAACATCACATTCTCAATTCTCTTTCTTGTTCCATTCATTTCATCATCTCTTTATAATGCATTTATCTCTTAAGTTTACTTTTTTTTTCCCCCACTAAGGTTAGCTTTCCATTAAGGATATCACTTGAATTACACTAGAGTTAAGCTTAGTTTACAAAAAAAAAAAAAAGAAAAAGAAAAAACATATTTAAGGTTAGGTTCCCAATTATAATGTTAATATGAACTACACTATGGTTAGGTTTTCATTTCATCTACAAAGAATTTAATTATAAACTATACTATGGTTAAATTTCATTTAAAAAGAGTTTAACTGAGGTTAAGTTTCCATTTTATTTACAAATCATAATTAGAATGTTCATCTAGACTTAATTGTTGGACCCTAGGGCTGGCTAAAAACAATGTTGGATTTGAGATATAACTAGCAACAACTTTCCATTTGATCTCATCTTCAAAACTGGAAAAAAAACAAAAAACAAAAAACACAATTGCAAAAAACTCCAACAAAAATAATTTTAAAAAATCCAAACAAAAAACAACCATAAAAAACACTAACAAAACTTTAACAAAAAACAACTACAAACCCCAACAAAAAACAATTACAAAAAAATCCTAACTTGAAATAACTGTAAAACCCTAAAAATTTGAAGAACCTCTAGCAAAAAATAAAAAGAAGATGAATGTGAAGGATCTTCAAGATGAAAGAAATATGAGAGAGTTGTGACTAATCTTTGTTCACCGATCTTTGTTATGAGCTTGAATTTCATTAGAAAAGAGAGTCTAAACGTAAAAAAAAAAAAAAATAAGAGTTGGGTATGAGCAATGAAAGAGAAACAAATTAGGAATGAGAGAGGAATGACATTTTGAGGAAATAAAGAAGGGTAAAAAGATCTAAAAATAGGTATTTGTTTTTATTTTTTCAAAAAATAAGCAAGAGTGATCATTCTTCCAATTTCAAAAGTATTTTAGGTCTTATAACCAAATATCAGTAAAAATCAATAAATGAATATAAAGAAGGATTATTTGATTAAAAGGGATGGGATAATCCCAAATTTGTAAATCTAATGTTGCACATTTTTCAACCTACAAAATGACTTTTTTTTGACAAAAATACCATCACTTCTTCTTGTAAATGTAACTTTTTCTTTTAAAAATAATCAAAAGTTGGAGGACATTTATATTAAAAATGAGTTATTTTTTAAATTCAATTATGAGAGAGGTTAAATTTATAAATTAGAAATTATTTTATTCCTTTTAATCAAATAATTTTATGAAAAAATGATCAAACTATCACTTCCCTTTGCATACTAAGGGGAATCTCTCTATTTACATTGTGAAGCGAGTACCTGAATAGGCTACGTAGGAGAATTGTCCTTGATATGCATCAACAATAATTGGACATTTACCCTCACAAGTATGTATCAAAGACTACAACTTAGAGGTCAAGTATATGCACTTAGTTACTTTGAAACCTCGAGTAAGTTAAAAAGAAACCACTTCTTTCTTTTTCTTTTCTTTTCTTTTCTCTTCTTTTTTCATATTTTCATTTCTTATTATTCAACACTTCTGTATATGCCATTGTATGAACAATTTTCAAATCTTGGCATAGGCGGTGAAAATGCAATGTTGTAGAAGTTACTTGGAATGACATCTAAGTATCTCTATCAATTAATTGATATGACTTCTTGAAAAGTTAAATTTGATTTTAGAAGTTTCTAAAAATTTTGAATTATATTTACCCTTTAAAAGTCAAAGAAATTAAATATTTTATTTTGAGTTGTTGCTTTTATTTCTATATTTGAGTAATCAAGCCCCGGAAAGCTTCTATATTTTGTTATTAGGAATTTCTATTTAATTAATAAGAGATTATCTATTAGAAAAAGAGAGTGGTGTAAGACAATAAATTTTTAGTTCTCCCCAATTTTTATCTTCTTTTACATAACCGTTTGTGTTCCTCTTTTAATTCTATTGCTTCAATAAATTGGTATAAAAACTTTTGCATATACAACAAGTGGTAACAAAGCATTGATTAAAGATGTTTGGAAGATCCTTAAGTGAAGATGTCTAAACAAAGCTTTGTTTGAAGATTTTCATAAGAGAAAAGAAGAACATAGTAGAAAAGAGGATTGTAAAATGAAATTTTTGTTAAGATGAAGTTGATTATTCTCTCATAAGAATGTAATACAAAAAAAAAAAAAAAGGATCATGGCACACAACAAGACAGTAATGCACAAAGGAAACCATTACGCACAAGGAGAGTGAGACTCATAAGGAAATTGTATATTATGGCAAGATGGAAGATTGACTTAATAAAATTTGATTCAAGGTGGAGACCAGTGGAGACTATTAGGAAGTGTCTCAAATTTGCAATTAAAATATATTTCTTTTGTAGAAGGAATATTATATAGAATATTTTTTTAAGTTTATAAGTGATTATAATTAGATTTCTCATAGGATAAGGAAAACTAGAAAGAATACCTCTATAAATATTCTAGTGATCATATGGAGAGAAAGTTATGAGAGAGATATGAGCTTGCGAAGACTATATATGGTGGATAGAAATGCAAAGAAGAGTGAGTGATACTGATGGAGTAAGAGGACATAGGGTTTACATTATAATTGTGAGGAAGAATAAGAGACATCAAGTAAAGTAAAAGGGTTTAAGGTTCAAACTGAAGATACAAAGAGTAAGAGACATCTAGTGAAGTAAAAAGGTGTAAGGTTCAAACTAGAGATACAAAGAGTTAGAACATATAGGATGTTTCGGAAACGGTAAGTTAATTTACCTATTTTTGTCATTTGTAATATTCTCTATCGTATAATAAAATATTCCCTCTCATCCATAAAGGTAGATATAGTCGGTTGAACCGTAGTAAAATTTCATGTATCTTTGTATGTGATTTGTTTTATTTTTTATATTTTTGCATTAATATGTGTAGATTAAAGCTTTGCTTGACATAGTTTTTCGTTCACACAATAAGTGGCATAAGAGATTTCACATACACAACATGATAGTAAAACATATCTAATCACATCCCCAAAGACTGATACCGTAACTACGACAAGATAGTTAGCCATACCTCCATAAACAACCTAACCAAAAAAATCAGGTTAGACCATCTAACCTTTTCTGAGAAGGACAAGTGTTTCCATGAATCAGATAGGCCCGAAAGGTGATGCTGACCTCGTTAAAAGCCATCTCTTCTTCACGTGCCTCCCACCGGCTTCTCTACCAAACAACCAATGAAACCTGCTACACACGTCCTAGAAACCGAGGGCCACTCAAAATTTTTGGTGGCATCAGTCACATGAAAGTGTTCTCACGTGGTCTCCACTTGCACCAACAAGAAAATCAGATCATTCTAGATCTTCTCCTAAGCCATTTTTCATGATATCGTTGGGTGGAAATAGGCTTTCTTGAAATTCCTAAACTTAAAACCAATCTTCCAAATGCTATAAATATGGCTTCAACTACGTCCCAAAACCATAAGTCGACTTGGTTTCTCATCTATTTTGTAGCGTTTCTTTTATACCCATCTCCTTTTGTACAATGAAGTGGTCTCCTCAAGATGCCATGAAAGCTTACCTGCATACACTTCAACTGGTAAATTCTCAAATCCCCTTTTTTTTTCTTTAAATATCCCTCTTTCTTTAAAAGCCCCTTATATATATAACAACTCAATTAATTTCCTTGTATAACAAATATTGCAAACAAAAAAAGTGATATATATATATATATATATATATATATATTATGTAAATTTTAATATGCATTGTATTATGTTTTTTGGATTCCAAAAGAAATGCAAAAAGGGGAAAAAATATTATGGAGAACAACTCCAAAAGAAATCCACTTATAACATTTTTCTTTCCCATCTTCTTTTTGATAGAAAATTCATATGTTTCTTATTATGATTTCTATGGCAGTCTAAGATCCAATATGGTCAAGATTGCACTCTTGGCACAACAAAACTTATTCAACCTCAATGCATGGAGTTCTTATCAGCTTTGGCAGCAGGAAATCAAGCTAAAGTACTGGTACAAGTTCTCTCAAATGAAGGAGTGAACCCATTAACAATTGCACTAGCTGTGGCTACAAAGTATTGCGAAGGTCGGTTCATTTGTTTTCTTGATCAACAAGAAGACATAGAAAACTGCAAAGCTCAGCTTTCTTGCTATGATCTAGAAGATGTGGTTGAGTTTATGCATGGAAATCCTTGTGAGGTTATCATAAAGTTAAAGAAAATTGATTTTGCTGTTATTGACTGTAAATTTAAAGATCACTTGAGATTGTTTCAAATTATTGATGTGAATCCAAGAGGGTCTGTTGTAGTGGTGACTAATCTTGTGAGGAAAGGAAATGGAGCTGGTTTTGGTGAAGTTGTTAGAGAGAAGAGAGGAGTTGAATGTGTGACTCTATCAATAGGAGAAGGAATGGAACTGACAAGGATTGGAGTGACTTGTAACCATGAGAATAAGAGATTTCTTGTAACTTTTGAAAATTGAAATTAACTTTTATAGATCTTTGCATTCATTACCTGTTAGATAATTAAGGAAGTATTTGAGTTATATTAAGGTTCCCCATCATAAAAGCTCAAACAAATGAAATTCTTCCATATGAAAATTATTTATGGCTTGATACAAAGATGAAGAACAATGGGGAAGAGAATAAAGAATTGCATAACACTACAGAAAATGGTATACAATAGTAGGTGATGGGAGAACTGATAATCAAGTGATATCAACTAAACCCACTTCCTGTTGACAGTATGTATGCCTCTAATTATTAGATTAAGATTTATTCAAAATGAATTTTTTTTAGAGTAGGCTAGATTTATATATGAGGGTAAGATGTGCTAATAAGAGTGGAGGGTTAGATAAAATGAGAGACAAGAGAGGTTGAGAATAATGGCAATTGCCATTTTAGAATCTCAGGTGGATAGTTCATAAGAGGGATTTTTCAGCAAAGTGAATTGGTGAAAAATTGCTCTTGCTTTTCCTTCAAAATCTATCCACACATTCTATGTACACGTCCTCTAAACTAAGAGCCACCAAAAATTGATCTTGCTTTTTAGCGCCATCAGCCACATGAAAGTGCTCTCATGGAGCCACGACTCTCGACAGCATGCAAATCAGATCCTCCTAAGAGCTTTTCCATTAAAAGCCATTTGTTATGATCTTATTGTATCGAAGTCAGGTGTCATGAATTCCTAAAAACTGATACCTTAAAAATCAGAAAGATACAGACGGGAGCCATCTACTAAGTGGTATACATTTTATCGTTTCTTTCGGGACATAGATAGTATTCCACCTGTTTGTGTAATTTCATTTGGAGGTCAAAAACTCTTATACCACTTGTTGTATCAGCCAAAGTTTCAATATCATGAGATAGTGTAAAACAAAAAAATTATACAAAGACAGATAAGGTTTTAACTTAACCTTGTTTGGCCAATTGTGTTAATATTTACGAATGAGAGAAAATCATTTTATTATAGCAAAAAGAATATTATAGAGGAGAAAAAAACTTGGTATAAGTATTGACCCCTCATCCCATGTTTCCTTGCTCCTTATATCTACACTCTAAAGTGGAGCCTTAGTTCTACCATATGTCACCTATTGTTCCTCAAGTTTTTATCTATCATGCATAGTCATCAACAACATGATATATGTTCCTTAAATCTTTATCTATCATTCATGGTCATCAACAACCCACCTTCATAAGTTTTTCCTTGACAAATTTTCAGTTAGAAGCATGATTAAAGAATAATAGAATAAACTAAGAAGGATTATTGCCTTGATTTATTTAAGTTATGGCAATAATATAGACAAATGCATCCAATAGCCATTGGAGTTAGTCACCATTAGTTGGGTGTCTAAGGAAGGACGTTGCTTAGGAAGGGATTCTATAGAATACTGTGATTGGAAAATTATGGGAAGAATGGCTAATCAGAAGGAAAAGAATTCTGGGAATGCTAGTGGTGATCAAAAGTAAAGAAATTCATGCAATTCTGGTAGTGATCTTATAGGAAGTAATCAAAGGGAAGATTTTGGCAGTGATATTGTTGGCGGTAATTTGTTTCAACTTTTTGCTTTGGTTTCTTTTCATTCCTTTCCAAGTTGGGAAAGGGAATACAATAAACTCCTAGCTTGAACCAAACAATAGTGTTTGAGTTGCACAGAAGAGGCTTGGTGAGTATGTCGACAATCTGAGATGTAGGAATATGACTAGCCACGAGTGCTTTGTTTGTCATATTTTTGTGTGTGATGTGATAATCAAGCTCATTATATTTTGTTCAAGCAAGGAGCATAGGAGTTTTGGACATGTAGGGAAGCCATGTTATCTATGAATAGCTGAGGTAGTTTGAGTAACTGAATGCTAATATCCTAAAGAAGGAAGGTAATCCATGTGAGTTCAGTAGTTGTAGAAGCTAAAGATCTATATTTAGCTTTAGGTTTAGAAGAAGCAACAGTTATTTGTTTCTTTGAACTCCATGATATAAAATTTTCCCTAAGGAAAATGCAGTAACCTATTATGCTCCTTTGTGTAGTAGGACAACCAACCCAATATGAGTTTGAGAAGCTATAAATGTTTGTAGGACTTTGAGCTAAAAATCTGAGACTTTCAGGTATAACCGAAGTCTAGTGTTCCTTTTAGGTATCAAAGACATTTTACAATTCCCCTATTCGACCCAATAGGGCTTTGAAAGTGCTGAAAAACATAGTTTACAACATATGTAGTATCAAGTCTAGTGAAAGTAAGATATTATAGACTTCCAACCATACCTCAATATTCAGTGGCATTTGTGAGATCATTGTAATTTGGTAATTGAACATCTTTGAGTGACATTGGAGTAGCAATGGGAGAGTAGTTGAGCATATGAGCTTTGGGATTACGGTTTCAGAGAGAGATGCAAGAACTACATGGAGAATTAACTGATCTTGTCTCAGCCAAAGAACATGGGCTATGTAGGGAGTTGAGGCACCATTGAGTAGAATGGTAGGCTCTGAGCAAATGAAAGTGTCGTTGACAAAGTCCTGAAGATCGCGGCCAAATAGAGGACTGTTGAACTGAGCACGCCAGGATGGGTAGTTTGAAGGTGTTAGCCACAATGGCAATTGAGCACTGACATTTTATAGAGATAAGGTTGGTTAAACTGGGGGTAGTGGGTGGGAGGGTGAGAACTTTTGGTGTTTGAATACTTTTTGCAGTCTTTTGCCATGACTTGAGAGTTTTTGAGGTGAAGAGAGAAAGTGGCTCGTTGGAGCTTTTAAAGCTCTGATATCATGCTAAAGAATAATATTGATGAGAAGGTTGTATTTTTAATTTATAGTCGATGCTTGAACACCAGGATATGACTCTGCTTGAATATGAGGATGTGATTCTGCACTGTTTCTCTATACTTCTTCAAAGAAATCACTTGCCCTTCGAGAGAACCTTTATACCACGTGAAATCCAACCCATCACGACCAAATGTTAGCTTTTTGAAGCTCTTTGTCTGAAAGATTACGTATGGGGTTGGAGTACTTGTCATCAAAATAGGAAATTCGCTTCTTCAATAACAACCCTCCATTCCTCAACATCCATAATTCTCTCTCCTTCTTGCTCATTTCAATATCTGTTTTCTCTCTTCTTTTTCACATACCAAACTAAACCCAAGAATATCAATGAATTAGCACTTGACTTTTCCTTTTCCCTTTCTTCACATCAAGGATGTCAAATGTGAAAAAATCTTGGCATTCTTCCTCAAACTGTGCATGATGGGTAGCTACTAGTCTGCGAGGAGGAAAAATAGAAAGAGTCATAATATTCGATATTAATCTTGGTTGTACTCTAGAGTTTTTTTCCATGCATGCATGTAGACAAACAGAAACTGAAGTATAGGAATCCAAGGGAAGAACTGCAGTATCATCTAGAGTTAGAATTAATCTCAATGGAAAAGTAGGTACCTCTTGCACAAGATAGTCCCAGACCTTGAGAATGGCTTCAAGTCTTTTGGTATACCACGAGGAATACACATGCATAGATGGTGAGCTGAATCTGAAATAGGGGAAATAATCAACCATTCCCTTCAGTTGTTGCAAGACAGAATCGACTTTAAGATGTCACGGTGTACTCCACATGTTGTACTATAGCAGTGTTATATGTTCCCTGTTATTATATTTATAGAAGTGTCTTCTTTAAAAATATTTTTTTTAAAACTACTTATTAAGTGTTTCTCCGTAAAGCACTACAATGGATTTTTATCAATTTTTTTGAAATATTTCAAAATGTTTGACTTATTTTTTATTAGAGTGCATTTAATAATATTTTTATTAAAAATGTTTTTAGGGGAAGTATTTCCTCTAATAACATTTTCGAAATAATAATTTATTAAGAGTGTGTTTGAAAGTGATTTTAGAAAATATTTCTAACAATTCTAACACTTGAATAATAAGAATTTTCAAGTGCTAGAAATATTAAAGTTGATTTGTAAAATCACTACCAAATGGATTCTAAGTGTTTTACTAAAGAAATTCTATAATTGATTTTTCAACTTTCTAAAAGTGTTTTTAAAATTTTTATTAAATATATAATTTTTCTTTAAATATGTTTATATGAAAATACTTTCTAAAATCACTACAAATTAATAAACTCTTAGTGTGAATTTGGTAGGCGATTATAGGAAGTATTTTTAACCTTTTTAATACTTGAAAGATAAAAATTTTCAAGTGTAAGAAAGTCTAAAAACACTTTCTAAAATCACTATCAATCGCACTCTTAAATAACAATTTTTCAAAATACTTTTATAAAATTATATTACGTGATCGTGTTTAGACTTCTATAATGCCTTTTAACTTTTACAAAATATTGGCATCCTTACTTTTATAAAAATATTTTATAATACCATAATTTTGACAATTCATTTATATTTTTTAAAACTTTTTTTAAATACAATAAAATCCAAGTTTACAAGCTTCCTTTCATACAATGAGATCAACTTGCAAAGAATAGGAAGATGGTAAAAAATCACTAATATTTATGGTATATTCACGAACATTTATTTAGTTTCAAAACCAGTGAGCATTTATGGATTGGTTGGCCTAACCAATATTTATGGGTCAAGAACATAGGGTCTCTAGAGCCCACACGGTTTTCTGAAAATGGACAAAGTCCATTTGATTTGGATGCAAACGTTTAGGTTGCTTTTGGTTTCAAAAGCATTTCTAGTCTTCATTTTCTGAAAATAATTTTCATTTCTTATTTTTCATTTGCTTAAAAAATATGTTGGATTAATAAAGTAAATATTGTGTTTAAAACATGAAAATTTATAAAATCTTATTTCATTTCAAGTTTTCAGTAATATAAGAAAATATTGAAAATAAATTTACATAAAATATGTTATGCAATATAATATATTATTATAAAGTATAATATTACTATTTTGTGTAATGTATATAATTAAGTGTAGTATAGTAGTAATATTATTATTATTATTGTTACAAAAATATTTTTATATATTATTATACATTATATTGTATATATTGTATATGATATTATTATTATATTATACCTGTTCAATATTTTTCTATTTTTACTATATTTTTATTTTGAAATTCTTTGATAAATGTTTCTAATATATTTATAATTAATCAGCTTTTTTATTTTGAAATATATCTATTTATAATAATTTGTAGCCTAATAATAAACAAAATGCTTATACCATGCATAATATTTGGTTTCAAATATATGTAAGTGTAGACCCCTTCAAAGACCAATGGTTTTCCATTTGGTTTAGGGACCACCCGGGAGAGTTTTTGAAGTGAGGAGGGGGACCCCTTTTCTGCCAGGAAACGAGCTGCATTGGGACAAGTGGCAAGGGGGAATGGCAACCATGCTAGTGGTTGAAGAAGCCATGCTGGCTGATGGAGGAACAGGAGAGCAAGTAGTGACTTGCTAAGGAAGACAGAAACATGGGAGATAGGAGGTGAAGGTATTCGGAAGGAGGGGGTGGAGGTATGGGGATGGGGGGCGCCCTTTTCTCCAAGCGGAACATCCAGAGCAGAGGGTGAGAGCAAGCTGAAAAGAATCAGAAGATCCGCTCAACCTGATTCTCTTGGTCCAGGTATGGTTTTAGTCTGTTTTGCTTCACCTGTTTTGAATTGCTCTCCCCTATCTCTAGTCACTTGTGGATTCCCTTGACATTTGAAGACCACTTGTGCATTTTGTTTTCTGTTTTGGAATATCCCGAGTTTGGATTCATCATTGCATTTGTTTTTTTTTTTTGGAGATCATGCCCATGTTTTCTTTTGGTTCCACCTAAACCCCTCCCATTGGCATCTGTGGAACGGGGTGAGACTTAGGTGGCGTTTGTTTTTTTGGCTTAATTTTAAATAGAACTTTTTTTTTTAACTTAATACTAAATAATGCTCAATAGCATTAAGCATTAAGTTGCTTGTTTTTTTTTTTAAATTTTATTTCTATTAAGTATTAAGTTGTTTGTTTTTTTATATGCTGAAAACCAATATCTTAATATTTTAATGTATTAAAAAAATATAATTTAACTCATTTCTAAAAAGTTCAAAATAATAAAATTGTTATAATAAATAATTTATCATTATCATTCTTACAAAAAATAATTAATATATTTATTTTTTATATAATTAAAATAAAATATTTAAATTTAATAATATGAAAAATAATGGATTGATAAAACCTAAACCAAATTAAAGACAAAACATAACAATTCTTGATCAGATGCTACAAAAAAACTGCTTGTAGTTGAGTTTTGATTTTGATTTGCATTGTCACTTTCCAATTCCACTTCATTGTCATATTCAGAAAATAATCTATCCGCAACTGAGATTTGTCAAAGAAAATTGTGAATGGAGAAGCATGTCATGACAATTTTTGTTTGAGTAGTAAACGAATAAGGTGTCATTCTCTTCAATATTGGAAAACGCGCCTTAACAACACCAAAAGCACGTTCAATGACATTTCTTAATCTTGCATGACATTGATTCAAATCCTCATCTTCTTCTAAACTAATTGAAGTTTCGCTAGGCATAGATGTAGAATGTGTTGATGATTCCTCAGCCCTAGAAGCTATCACTCCTCTAGAGCTCCAATTTTTAGACCCAGTAGCTAACACTCCTCCAAACAATGCCTCTAATTCTTCCACATTTGCTAATGGTTTAAAACGGAATTGTTTAGCTTCTGGATATTTCTATTTTACAAGATAAACAACAAATTAGGTATGTATACATATATAAGACAATTATTTTTAAAATTCACTCAAATCCATAAAAAAAACTACTTGTAGATATTCTTCCCATTTTGCAGCTGGCCAATCAAAAGTTTTGGTTACAGAGTTGTAACCATGTCCTGTCATAGTCATCATTTTACTCCAAATGAGATATTGTCTTTTCATGTAATCCCATCCATTCTTAAGTTGTTTTGAACTATAATGTTTTCCAAGTAACTTCTCCAACTCTTTAGCAATTCGAGGCCAAGCACTAGACTTTAAACCTCCACCTGATCTAAAGTCTTTGTTTGCCTCTTGAAGACAAAGATCAACAAAGTGCTTTCTTTGGATGGGGTCAATCCAATTTGCCCTACTAATATCAACATTTTGACTCATTACTGTACAAAAAACCAACTAACATTATGATTAATTTTCAATTTTCAATTAGAGACAATAAAATAAAATAAAATAAAAATCTTCATGAATGTAAAGTTTGAGTATGAACAAAAGTCGGTTAAGGAGTTGAAACTATGGTCATAAGTGAAGCAAAGTCATTGGTTCAGCATGCACAACAAATAATAGATATGACTAAACAGCTGAATAGTAGGAACAAACTTTGAGTCCTTGTGCCATCTGTTTGGAGTCATGGGTCCTCAACCATTCCATTCTGGTTGAAACTTTAAAGTTAAGAACTCAATTTTGGATTTATCTATTCAATTTTGAGTTATACCCATGCCTAACAACGATAGTAGTTTCAACGAAATGTATTTGATCTAAGACCTTACCCTGTTCAAGACTGTAAAAAAGACCTTAACCTGTTTACATAGTCAAGCTGTGACTAGTAATTTATATAAATTAATGACTCATAGGATAGCCTGGTTGAATATTTTGTGCCTAGTAGTTCTTCTTCTCCATAAGATAAAAATCCAACTCAATCTTCTATGTATACTTCTTAAACATATCCAGATTCCCTCATGATACTAAATATGGGTTCTTTTTATCACCATTGATTTATTGCTTTGTGACAATTTGGAATAGGATCTTGATTCGCAGTGTGAGGAACTAATCAAAGAAGAGTTTGGGGAGGACTATAATTTTGATGTGGATGATGCTGTTCAAAAGTTAGAGAAGTTAGGCATTCTGGACCTATCATTTCTGCAAGTTGATGGGAAAGGGCTATCATACCAAATCTTATTCAAAAAAAATGAAACCATCACATACAAAGTAATTCAATTATATGACTGATTGCATTAGTTGTTTTACTGGGACCTTGATAAGGGACTTCAATATTGCTACATACATGATTTGTCTATTCCTGAATGGAATTATTTTAAGAAATTGCATGGAGTATGCTTATGGAAAGTCTACGCATTTCTATAGGCACTTATGATCACACATAATATCAAATTTTATTTCTCATTGACGTTCTTGACCCCTGTTGATCTATTTCTCTGTTTCACATCCAAACCACTGACAGTAATATCAAATTCTAGTAATGTTCAAATAGAAAAATAATTATTTCCTGAAGCAGCAAAGTGAAGTGGGTGAGAGTTCACATGAGCAAGTGTGTAAATGTGCTTACTTTGGATGATTTCTGGCATTTTTTTCAATGCATAAAAATAGCACTGTTAATGAAATTAACATGAATCTACTTCAAGCCCCCAAACCAAACTGCAGAACCTATTCAGAAATGGACAAACACAGAGAACCAAATTATTGGCCACTTACACTCTCGTCTACATTATCCAAACCACTGATCAGGTTACACTTTGGAAATATTTTCAGATTATGCTATATAACATGATTTTCTTTTGCAATCAAGTTTTACACTGCATATTTTCTTATGTACTGTAACATCCACACTTGAATGAAAGATAGACAAACAAATCCATATCTTTTGTTTAACGTTTAATGTGAAAGACAAGGCTTCTTCATATGCCCATTTCTTCCCTATAATTTTTTTTTATCATTATTGTTTTGATCAGTATTTTTTGCTTTGGAACTGTAATCCACTTTAGAAAAAAACCTAATCAATACCACCTATATATTATTAAATGACTATTGCACCACCAGCCACCATCATGACAGTTTACATGCATGTCACACAAACAGTGCTCCAAAATAGATTTCCTTTGTTTTATTTTGTTTCATTTTTTGGATAAGAAGTGCAGGCAGATGCAGTGAGTAAAAACAGTCCTAATGGGTTCATCATACAAGACTGGCAGCCAGAATAGGCTGGTTTTATGAACTAAAATTAGTAACCCTCTATGATTCTCACTCAGCAAACAGATGAGGACAACCTAAAGTGCAAACTTCAATGTGCCAAGTCTCAAATATAATGTCAATTAACCATATTCAACATCTAGAGAAACAATATCAAAATTAAGTCATATTGGACTAGCAGGATGTGTAAACCTGGAGCTTCTTCCAAGAGGCATTTACAAGTCGAAACACCTTCAAACTTTGTCTTGCAATGGCTGTTCAAAGCTAGAGAGAGCTAAGGGTGCTTGATTTGAGTGGAACAACTATAATGGACTTACCATCATCAATTACACATCTAAATGGTCTTCAAACTCTCCTACTTCAAGAGTGTTTAAAGCTCCACCAAATCCCTAATCATATTTGCCACTTATCATCATTGAAAGTATTGGAGTTGCCACTTTCAGCAACAAGAATGTTACATTATGTTTACCTCTGAATCACCTTATGATTTATATATTCAATATTCTTGTTCTCTCTTCTTCTGAAATGGGCTGATAGCAGATTACTTAACCTTAAACAAGAACTTATGGAGAATCTGGTTGGATTGGGCACATAGGAAATAGAGAAAGTGATGGTACTTACAGTCACAAACAGGCCTTTTGATCTTGATAAGGCCATTATTGAAAAAGGTCGAAGCTTAGAGAATCTTGAATTTAAAACCTCAAAATTCATCCTGATCTATGAGAAAGCAATCTCCTAGAAGGATCCACTAATTGTATGGCATATTAATTGCCAAGCAGCCTTGGTTTTTCTCTCTATGTACACATCTACACTTAGATGATGACTACAAAAGCAACAAAACAAATCCAACAACAGTGCATCACTGTGAACTTTACAAAGATGGAATAGAAACTATACCCATAAACAGGGCAGCTTATAACCCTGTTCATTAAACCCATCTAACAGAATCCAAGAAACATTCCATAGATTATATATGAAAATATAGGCACATGCTATAAGAGTCTACAGTCTCATTGTAGTCAGATCCTCAGAGAGCTTAAAAGGATGGATACCCATAGACCAAAGCCAAAAATTCAGAAGTCGATCACAAGGACATGATGCATAAACATAACCCAAGTAAAATTCAGCAAACAAAGCATCCACATACCAATCAGAGAAATGGTGTAAGAGAGTCTGAACAACTAATTCAAAAGGGTTGCAAAAGATAGAAATTAAACTCCCAACCACCCATTGAATACTCCTGATTTGGTCTTGTTGAGACAAAAAAACCCAAATACCCGGTACCCACATTCTTTGTAATCTCAAACAAAATCAATAGCCTATAAATCTTTTCTTAAAAATGAACTCAAACAAAAGAAACACCCACACAGCTCCTCTAACAGAGCCTAGAAATCCTAAAATTATCTTAGGACCTACAACACGTGAACTCAAAAACCCTAAACAGAGCACTTGCATACCAGAATAGAGAATGAGAGTTTTAGAGAGAGAAGCACTGGGAAATGAGACTCGACTGCTCTATTAAAATCCAAAAATCCAAAATAAATTTGGGTTGAGGGTTACCTTCAATCAAATCAACAATGTCGATTGAAAGTGAAGCGTCTTTCCAACTGTGTAGTCTCGGATGGAGAGCGATGCAGGAGGAGAATGAAGAAATTACCGCTTTGAGGATGAGGTGAGGGTTGAGGATGCCAGTTGCAGAAAGCTTTGAGGGGAGGTTTCAAAAACTGGCTTTTTCTATTTAGAAAAAGCCAAATATTTTGACTTTTTTCATTTAGCCAAAAATTTTAAAAATTTAGTAATAAGTCATTAAAAATTAAAAAAAAACAAACAACCTAAATTCTAAAATCAAATTGCTTTCAGCAAAAAGCCAAAAAAACAAACACCACCTTAGTAGCTTTCTTTTTACATATATATATATATATATGTCCATGCTCAGTTTTTTTTTTTTTTTTTCTCATATTCATCTGTCAAGTTTTTTTGAAATGCTGGGTGCCGCACTTCATATTGGACATCTGGGTCGAGGATCTCAATGAAATTGCCACATCCCTTTTCTCTGAGGAAAGTCCCAATGAGGTCTCGAAGTCCTTTGTTTCTTTATAGCCTTTGTTGATGGAAAATTCATTTTCAGAGAGTTTCAGCGTCATTGGGGATTTTTCCATTCCCTGAGAGGCCACGCAAAATACCCAGAAAGATGTTGTTGGACATATTCATCTAAACAGGTTGTTGATGATGTTTTGAACATAAGTATGCAAGAGACCCTCCAAAAGCGTGAAGAGACCATTAATTCATTCCGGAAGGAGACTAATGTTGATCTGTTCTTTAAGAAGACAATTCTGACTTTCAGGGAGTGTTGCTATCTCCGGAATTCTTGTCAAAGCAAAGGGTCAGACATGCCATGCTTGCTGTTCTTTTGGCGAAGCAACTGTGATGGTAATTTAGAGCAAGTTTTACGTCTACCCGCTCACAAAATTTGCCCAGTTCTGCTGCAGACTATCATCAGAGGTGACTCCCGTGCTTGTATGGTGAACATAATCTGGATCAGTCCAGATACCACGACTTGGATAAGAAAACTCTTGCAAAAGTCGGCAGGGCGAGCTAGCCTTGGACATGGTTCTTGAAAAAGTGGCTGTTAAGCAAAGGGGTGATGCATGGAGGACCATCGATCCATGATGCTCTTCTTCCTATGTACTCATTATATCCCCATGCGTCTTTCAGTCACACCCCCACTAACCCATTTTCTCCATCATTTATCATATCCATCCCGAGACCCATCAAACCCGCTCCGTTTCACCATCTTCCCGCCCTTCGTGCCAGTCATACTCATCCTTCACTCACGCTTGCAGGAATCAAGAGCATCCTCCACCACATCCATATTCCCCCCATTCCTTCTTCATCCAATCTTCTCTCTTGCATGGAGCCTCATGAGTGCTCGCTGTCATTTCCCTTTCAAATACCCATTGAAACCATCACTCATATTATCAATCACCTCATGCACGGCCACTCTCTTCCACTACCCATCCAACTAATCCCATCTCGTATCTTCATACCCACTAGCGTCCTCACCAATATTCAATTCATCCCACGTTTCCAAGCCCACCGCCTGCACCTTATAATCCTCATATTCACTCCCATGCAAATGCTCACCATTCCACATAACCATTTTCCCTCACTTGCCTTCTCACCCAACATGCCCATGGCTGCCATTCACACCCACTTCATACCCATTACAACACCCATCCTCCACACCAACTTTCATACCCATTTTTCAAACCTGTATTTCATCATTCCCTATACCCATCATATCCATGTCTCTCTTCACCTTCAATCTTGCTCATGGCCTGCCCATTTGGATTACTACTCGCTTCCCATGCGCATGTGACCACCATGCACGAGAACGGTTAACCCATTTCCCAACTTGCTCATAGTCCTCTTCTATGCCCAACCAGTTGCACCACAGCCTCCTTCCCATACTCTTCTCTGCGTGACATGCACGGATGATGATGCTCCTCCGAAGTGTTGCTCCCTCATCCAGGAAAGCTGAGGATGCTTGGTGAGATAAAAAGATACCTTGATGGACTCTTATTCTTTGATGGCGAGGGCCTTACCCTACTCATGCATGCTGCCAGGCTCGGCCACGCCGATACCATCAAGATTCTGCTGGAAGCTGGCGTTCCTTGGAACGCGTTCTCTCCTTCCAACCTCTTTACCGCCGACTCCACCATGGATTCCGGCCACCAAGAAGCGTTTGAAGCCCTCCTCGACGCCGGGACTCAAGCTGAAATTGCTCCAGAGAACAATCACGAGGAAAGAAAACAAAAGGTGGTGATTCTGACGAGGATTGTTCGGGAGATAGAACTGCTTTTGGTGTGGATAAACTGATGGTTCCGATAGCAAAGCTATCATGATGGCTTGGGAGAAACCATTGGTGGAAGCCCATGCAAAAGTCGTTTACTCAAACAGTGGTCACATACTGAATATTGGCTGTCAAATGGGTCTTGAGCAGCATGGGTTTTGGCACGTTTCGAAGTGCAATATGGAAATCTGACACATCCTAGGTTTTTGGGGGTCATCGGGCTTAACCAACTGAAGCTGAAGTTACTCATGAATTGACCTTGACGCCTCAAGCTAACATGCATAGGCCAGGAAATGATGTCACTCAAGCAGAAGTTGTTCCTCATCTAAATTGGGGACGACAAGAGAGGACTGAGGTGTTTGGGGAATTGGAAGCCTAAAGTTTATGACACGTTTCATGTAATGGTCAGCGGGAAGTTGTCGAAAGGATAGCAATTGGTGGTGACAATGATGACCATGATGATGTATTGATAACTGAAGAAATGATGCAGTTGGATTTTGCTCCCCATATAGACAATTCAGTTATGTGATAGATGAGGGACTACTGAAGCTTGAAAGAACCTTCGGGGGGCCGCTTTTGAAGTCCACGTGTCTCACCCTACATGTCTTCATGCATGCGTTCAAAATTGACTTTCAAAAGAAGCACTATTTTCATATGTTTTTAGTTATTTAACCATTTTTTATTTATTTATTTCGTTTTTATTTGTTTATTCATTTATTTATTTATTATTATTATTGTTATTATCATTTTATTTGTTTATTTCTAAAAGAATTTCACCTTCGATTCGAATGATTTCCAAATATTCTAAGTTATATAATAAAATTTTCACAGTTTCTACTTCTCAAATAATTTTCAATTTCAATTTCTTTTAAATTTAATTTCTAAATGTCCAATCCTTAAATTTAATTCCCAATGGTCCAATTTTTAAACAAGTCCTCGAGACTCCAATTTTCAAATAAATTTCAAAAATCCAATTTTCTCTCAAATGGTTTTAATTCCACTTTGGTTTTCAAACAATCTTCTGCTCCTCTTGATTTTAATAAGTATAAATGAATTTTTCATAATTTTAGTATAATGGAATCTGTGATATTAATTCATGCAAAATAAATTGGGCTTTGGTGGGGGGCCCACATGTGTGATTTATGATTGATTGATCCGATTGTCATGCATGATTGATTTGTTATGCTTTGTGATACGCATATGTTCATCCTATATTAGTTCACTAACCCTTGTTTTCTTTGAAGTAAACCATGTCATCATTTAGGTACGTTCTCTGCCTCTCATATTCATTCGGGTATTTTGTTGTGATTTTCATTCAGTACTCATTGATTTATTTATCAATCACCATACTTGTTTCATTTTATTAGTAGAGACCCGATTTTAGGGACTTAGAGGGCTGCTACGGTCTTTACTGTACCTTCCCAATAAGTAACCTGACCCCCGAATCCGATCTGGTTTTTCACAGACCACCTTTTCCAAATAAAGAGTCACACTTAAGGTTTTCTTTCTTATTTTGTTTACCCTTTTAAAAATAAAACAAAAATAAGTGGCGCCTCCAAGTCTTTTCTAAAAATCAATTTTTACCAATAAATAAAAATCGAGCTCACCATCGAGTGGAAAACGCATGAGCTGAAATGCGAGGTCCACAATAAGATAATGTCTTACTCGTATTAATTTATACCTCAAACATTCATAGCTAGTACTCTAATTAATAATCAATTAATTGAATCGTCATTGTTTTTCAAAAGTTTAACCTTCTTGTTATATGTTTAAATTGATGAAAGTAAAGCAACAAATGTCTTTCCAATTAAAAAAGTTGAATAGAAGCACACTAAAATTGAAAAATATTTTTGAGATGGATAAGGTATTATGTATCAATTAGTTCTTAATGCCATTTTATTCTTCACTTCACATTCAAGAAGATTTAGAAATTCTTAAATACTACTTTGTATTTTTCTATAATACTATTACTATATAATTATGAAAAATAATAAAATTTACATAGTGTCAAGGTCATATAGTTAAAGAATTAAAAAGGAGATGATTCGAGTAAAAAGGAATTTAGGATTACAACAAAATAAACCATACTAAAATATTATTCATATCGTTCTTGTAACATGCACAAAATATTATTCAAAGAGAGGGGAAAAAAATATGCTTCAAAGCATAATGTATGCATACAAATAAATATAAAAGTCTCACCCAAAAGTATAAGAATGCAATTTGTAACACAATAATTTAAAATATCATATCACTTGAGAGCTTTTCATTGGCACATGAAACGTGTCAATCCAAGATAGCACGAAGATTTTTCTTTGTGATTTGCTTCATTAGAAATGAAATTTCCTCTACAACATTTATGTCTAGAAAAAAATTGAAAACCAAAATGAGAAGAGATAAGACATAGAAGATGAAGATTAAGAAAATTATATTAGAGTAATGTATTCTTTTTCCATATAGAAAAGGTAGTCAATCAACAAGCTAGTTGGGTCAAATTGCAACAATGTGCATTTAATTATATTGGAACTTGATATTTGATCTTTAAAGGGAAAATTGTGTTTTCAACCCATAGGCTTGATAATTAAGGTAAGGTCCTCCAACCACCCATAATTGATGATAAAGATATGAGATAGTAATTAACAAAAATATCCACTTGACTCATTTTTGTCTTTATTCTACCACTCTTCACATGCCATTATTCTTTCTTATTTAAACATTTTTGGATTTTTTTAATTATTTTTTAAACTCTTTTATAAATAATTGAAAAATCAACATTATTTTTTATTTTTAAATTATAAATAAACAAAAATTATATTAATGATTCAAAGACTATTTTGGAAAATACTTTCTAAAAACATATTAATTTAAATAAATAAAAATTATCTTTTACATTTTAGAAGTAAATATTTTAATAATTAAAATACTGTTTAAAATAAATATATTCACTATTTTAATTTCTTTTATACTAAAAAGTATTTTAAAGTTTTTTTTAACTATTATAAAATAAAAAATTTATTTATTTTTTAATCTTCTTTCTTCCTTATTTTAATAACTTTTTGAACATGACTTTTAGTAATAAGTTATATGAAATGTTATAAATTTGTTTATTAAGGAATTTTTTTTTAATAATTTGAACTAATTGAAAATTTATTAAAATAAGAAAAAGAAAAAGAGAGAAATAGAATGAATGGAGAGTTTTTATTTTAAGTACTCAATTAAAATGTTTTCAGATGACCTAATTTTAGAAGTGGATTATATCAATACATAGTAGAAATTGAATTTTTCTTATATAAAAGGGTTAAAAGGTATATTTACTTATTTTAGATGAAAACAAGTAATTAAAAATTATATAGATTATATTTGAGTTCGGTTGTAAAATATTTTTTCTAGTTTTTATTTTTTATTTTTTATTTTTAAAAATATTTTTTATTTTCTATATTGTCTCTTTTTGAAAATACGTTTAATTAAAAAATGAAAACTATTTTTAAATTGAAAATTGAAAACCTTGTTTAGCACTATTTTTTTTTATATGAAAATAAAAAATTAAATTTATTTATTCATTTATTGCGTCATTGTACAATTGTATTACACTAACTGTACAAGGGAAATGTACTAAGTGTACAAGGGTGTACAAGTCTATCCTTTGTGAAATATTATAATCGATTATGAGTCATTCCTTTATTTTTCTTATCACTCATGTCTTGTATACATATGTCATGCACTTTATTTAATTCCCGCATGGAAATTCTAATACTTTTCCCAATAATGATATTTGGGGAAAAAAAATTGGACCTTTAAGTCATCCACCATCTTCTTAACTATACCATTGGAAATATGGTTAAACATTCCTATATGGACACATAACTTAAGAGGGATATGAAATTTGTGTCATTGTACAAGGGTATTACACTAACTGTACAAGGGAAATGTACTAATTGTACAAAGGTGCACAAGATTACTCTTTGTGAATAATTTTAATCGATTCTAAACCACATTTTTATTTTCCTTGTCACTCAAGGATTGTACACATATTTCATGCACTTTATTTAACTCTCACATGAAAATTCCAATATTTTTTCCAATAATGATATTTGGGGAAAAAAAAATTTGATCGTAAGTTATTCACCATTTTCTCAACCAAACCATTAAAAATATGATTAATACACCTACATGGACATATAACTTATGAGAGATATGAAATTTGTGTCATTGTACAAGGATATTACAGTAACTGTACAAGGGAAATGTGCTAAGTGTACAAGGGTGTACAAGACTCCTAATAGGTTTTGTACGATTTTTAAACAACTTGAGTTTGACATTGAGACGATTATTGATAGTTTTGTTTTTTTTTTGTTTTTACCAAATTATGTCATTAATACATTCCCTACAAAAATTAACACATAGGAAATAAAATTAAAATCAATAATGTTTGAATTGTTTATTATAAGAAACTAAATGAAATATATATTTTTACTATTTTGCCTTTATAAACATAATTTCATTGTTATCAATAGAGATTAAAAAAATCATATTTAAATGGAATTAAAAATTATTTTTATAACATTTTTATTTTTTTAAATCATTAATTTAAATTCTGAAATTAGTTTTTAAATTAAAAATATTTGTTGTAATTATAGTTTTGAAGATTTCATGATTTTTATCTTATTACTTTGAAAAAATTGCTTTAATAAGAAAGTATTTATTTTAATGGTTTTAAATATTTAAATCTTTATTAAAAAATATTTAGGATTAGTATGGAGAGCAATTAGGTAATTTTGGAATGGAAATTTTTTGAATATTTTGAAGACTTTAATTTGACCAATTTCCCTATTTACACTTTCAAAATTATTGAAGGTTGGTAAATTAGTCTTAGAAATATTGTCTTCTTGATTAATATTATATATATAATATACATGTGAGTGTTTACATTATTTTTGAAATAATATGAGAAATAATAAATATCATGTGTCTAATTTGCAAGTTAAATAATAATAATAATAATAATATTTTATGAGGTATTTAAAAAGTATTTATTATATGTTCTATAAATTTGAAAAAAAAAAATAATATTTGTGTGGACCCCGTATTTCGGCTCAATGCGTTTTCCACTCGATGGCGAGCTCGATTTTTATTTGGAAAATGATTTTTTGAATTAAGAAAATGACTTGGAGTCGCCACTTATTTTTGTTTTATTTTTAAAGGGTAAACAAAATAAGAAAGAAAAACCCTAAGTGTGACTCCTTGTTTTGGAAAAGGTGGTCTGTGAAAAACCAGGTCGGGTTCGGGGGTCAGGTTACTTATCAGGAAGGTACGATAAAAACCGTAGCACCCCTCTAAGTCCCTAAAGTCGGGTCTCTACTAATAAAATGAAGCAATCATGGCAATGGACGAGTAAATCAATGAGTACCCAGAATAAATCATACACACGTGAGAATCAAAATATGCTTAGACAATTACCAGAATGAAAGTAGGTGCGTACCTGGGTGACGAGCCATAATGCGCTATCAAGAAGTGAGGTTAGCGCACAATTTAGGAATAATCGCATGTATGTCAAAGAGTGGGGTAAATCAATTATGTATGATAATCAAAGCCAGCAATCGATCAATCAATCATAAAATCACCTATACTGGGCCCCCACCAAAGCCCGTTTATTTAGCATGACTTAATGTCACAAATTCCATTATTCTGGAATTATGAAAAATTCGTTCACGCTTATTAAAATCAAGAGGAGCGGAAGATCGTTTGAAAACCAGAGCGGAATTAAAACTATTTGAGAGAAAATTAGACTTTTGAAATTTAATTAAAAAATTGGGATCTTGAAGATCACTAGAAAATTTGGAGTTTTGGAGTTTTGGAGTTCATTTGAAGATCAGACTTTCAGAAACTAAATGTGAGAATGAGAATTTTTAGAAATTAAATTTGAACGAGATTGGAAACTTGAAAAAGATTTGAGAGTTCAGGATTTTAAATAAGGGGATGAGTGAATAAGTAAAAGAAATAGAATAACGACGACGATGAAATAATAAAGATTAGATAAATAATTGCGAAAGATGGATTTTTAGAGACTCGAAGATGCGAATTTAGAGTTTGAAAACTTAAGAATTTATTTGGAGATGGGATCTTTGGTATATGAATAACTGAATAAGTAAATGAACAGGATAATAATAATAACGAAAATAATCATTAAACAGCTGAATGTGAATAGTGGAATTTTTTAGATTGAAAATTAAATTCGGAAAATGGAATTTTGAAAAATTGAACTTTAATTATCGGAATGTATAAAATAAATGAATGGAATAATAATAATAATAATAATAATAATAATAATAATAATAATAATAATAATAATATTTAAACGAATGAACATGAATAGTGAAATATTTGAGATTGAAAATTAAATTCAGCAGTAAGATTTTTCAAGAATTGAACTTTAATGATTTGAATTTTTTTAAAATAAATAAATAAATAAATAAATATAGAATAATAATGCTAATTAACGGCAATAACATTTAAACGAACAAAAAAAGAATAGTGGAATTTTTTTT
This sequence comes from Vitis cinerea var. helleri x Vitis rupestris, assembly GCA_945999865.1. Taxonomy (NCBI): domain Eukaryota; kingdom Viridiplantae; phylum Streptophyta; class Magnoliopsida; order Vitales; family Vitaceae; genus Vitis; species Vitis cinerea var. helleri x Vitis rupestris. The sequence goes on from OX253934.1 coordinate 17,302,762, forward strand.
ATATTGAATATTAAATTAGGACGTTAGATTTTTTTAAGAATTGGACTTTGATGATTTGAATTTTTAAATGAAATAATTAAATAAATATGGGATAATAATAATAATAATAATAATAAATAATATTTAAACATATGAAAGTGAATAGCTGAATATTAGAGATTAAAAATTAATTTAGGAAGTCAGATTTTTGAAGAATTGAATTTTGATGACTGGAATTTTTTTAAAGAAATAAATTAGTACGGAATAATAATAATAATAACAAGAATAATATCTAAACGGATGAATGTGAATAATCGAATATTTGAGATTGAAAATTAATTTAGGAATCGAGTTTTTTGAAGGATTGAACTTTTATGATTGAAATTTTTTTTTAAAAAGAAATACATAAATAATTATGGAATGATAATACTAATATACAATATCTAAAATTAAATTCGTAATTGTGGGACTTTCGGAAAATTAAATTTAAAAATTCGGATCTTGGAGAACTAAAGTTAAAATTAGAACCTTAAAAAAAGAAAAGAAAAAAAAATACTTTGAAGATTGAACTTTGAAGAATTAAATTTAAGGAATTGAGTTTCGAGAATTAGAGTTTGGCAAACTTAGTTTAAAATCGGGTTTTAGAAGATTTTTTCGAAAATGGTAATAATAATAATTCTTTTTTTGTTTGAAAAAAAAAAAAACATGAATAAGTGAATAAATTAAAACTTTAAAATTTTAGGGGATTTTTAAAGGATCGTTTGAGAATATATAAAACAAACAGGGAGATTTTTTTTAAAGAAAATGGAAAGAATTTAAAATGCCAGTTTCTTCACGTGTCAACAAAACCCATTTCTTTTTCTTTTATCAATCAATTCCATTGCTGTAGCCCAACTTCCATGCCCCTCTTATCCATTTCTACCCTCTGCCTCAAGCACATGATTTTCTCTACTCCGCTCTCATCTCTTCTGCCACCTCATAGATCCACCAGCTGCTGCCATTCCTCGGCCTTCTCATTCCAGTCATGGCGCCGTCTCCACCGCGCACCACCATTAGTGGCAGCCCGCTGCTGCTGTCCATGGCCCCATGCATGCATGATTTCTAGGCACGCAGGTAAGTGTCTTCGGGGGTCCCAATGGGATTGGGCACGACATGGGTATGGGGGTGGCGATGGAGGATGGTGAGTAGGGGAATGAGTATTTGATATGGTGAAGAAAGGGAAAAGGAGATGGAAAAGAAAGCGAGGGGAAGTGGATTCGGTGTAGTGGGCATGTGGAGTGGAGAACACTTGCATGGGAGGGAAGATGAATGGTGCGTGGTGTTGAGATGGGTTGGAGTGGTGACAGTGTGAGGGCTATTGGTGGGTGATGGGTATGATATGGAAGATGAAAGTGGCATGTAGGGAAACTTAGAAATGGGTACATGAGGAATAACCAGGTTAGCATGATTCCCATCTCAAAAAAACAGTTTTTCAATCACCATAAGCTAGAGAACTTCCACTAGCTTACGAATAGCAAACATGGTAGGGTTCAGAAGATATGGCAGTGAAGGATGGGCAAGCGGACTTGGTGCCAAACACACCCTTTCTGCTGCCTTATCGGTACCCAACTGATCAGCCCCGCCATGAGCAAAGCGGCTGCCACCGCCACTAGGAAAGCCGCTACTGTAGCAGAAACTTCTTCATTATGGAAATACATCATCCGACCTTCATCGTATCCTAGTTATCATTCCAGGACCTTCGTTACCGTAGGCTTTCGCTTTCTCTCTGGTTTTCATCCTCTCTAAGTCGCGAAAGCATCATGAAACAGAGGATAGAGAAAGAAGAAGGAAAACAAAGCAAGAATGGATGGATCAAGGAATTACTAAGCAACATCTCGTTTCATGAATGATGAACGAGCGGCTAGCTGGTGGGATGAGTTAAAAATCCACAATATAATCGTCAGAACATCCAAACCAAAACTCAATGAGGATCCCATCATTTTCAAAAGGAAAGAAAATCAAGCACAGGAAAGAGATCAAGCAGAGCATCATACATGAATAAATATATTCAATCGAAACAAACCCCGTGGCCCTTGACGTCCACGGCAAACAATCCAAACTTTTCTCGTAAATCAGTAGAGAGTGCGAGAGTATATTAAAAAACAAGAATATACCTAGCTTGAGGGCTGTCTGGGAATTCCACAGGAATTTTCTTCAATCCCTCCTTTTGGCCGTGGAGTACCACCTTAACCCTCAGCCCCGATCCTCCCCTCCTTTTTTCTTCCCAGCCTATCTTCTTTGGCAAGCCTCTACCTGCCGCACTGTTCTTGCATCAGCAGCATGGCACCCTCACCTACTAGCATGGCCTGCTGCATGCCCATGCAGCTGACTTCCCGGGTGTGGAGAAAAGAGGGCCCCCCACTTCTCTCAAGTGCTGCCCGGTATCCACCTCAAAGGGGGTCTACAATTTGATAATATCTAATTTACAAGTTAGAACAAACAAATAATACTAATATTTTATGAGGTGTTTAAAAATTATATTAAGTTAGAACAAACAAATAATACTAATATTTTATGAGGTGTTTAAAAATTATTTAATATATATGAGAAATAATATAAGTTTGAAAAAAGAATAATATTTGATGAAGTATTTAAAAGTTATTCACTTCAAAAATGCATTTGGCAATAATAATTTTTAACCATATTTCATATTCAATTTGATGAAGAAAAATGATTCAACTTGGTTCCACTATTAAATAGGTGAGAGAAGGGAAAAAGAGTTAAAGAGAGAATGAGAAATGTGAGATGATTGGTTAGTTTTTTCATTTAATAGTTAAGGGTATTTTAGGAATTTTTTAAAGACAATATTCTTCCTCTCAATTTCTACTATTTCATTGGGTTTTGAATTTAATTATGAGTGATACGAGGACCTTACCTCAATTACCCAATTTAGCTGGCCTGAAAACACAATTCTCCCTTAATATAATGTGCTCACCTTAAATTTATCTAAAGCATAATCCAATGTTATTTTCTTTTCCAAGTTTCTACAACCTTTAGAAAATTAGGGTCGGGTCATCTCCAATTGGATTGAGTCAACCCCTAATATTTCTTATTAATTATTATTAGAAATATACTTATGTTAAAATATAAGTAATAAATAAGGTAAAAACAAAAAAACGTGTGAATATTTTATAAAAAAAATAAAAAATAACATATAATAATAAAAAATAAATACATAAAATAATGTTATTTAAATTATATAAAAGATAAATAATTTATAAAAATTGAGCAAAGATAGTAAATTTTTTAATTAATTTATGAATCATTTTTTTTTTTTTAAAAAAAAAGAAAGAAGTGAAGAAACATAACTTTGAATTCGTCTTAAGTTGTTTTTCTACATCCAACATAATTGGCCTCCCCTCTTTTCTGCAACACTTGAGAATAAGTTGGAATTCCGTTTAACTTTTTTTTTTTTAATTATTTTTAAAATTTTTAATTACATTAAAATAAATACATTTTATAAATAATTAAATTTTTTTTATAACTTATTTTATTAAAAATATTTTTTTATTATCTATATATTAAAAATAATAAAATAAAAATTATATTAAATTAAATTTAAATTTTAAATTAAATTAATTTTAAAAATTAATTTTATATATAATTGGGGCGGGGCGAATGGGGTTATATCCGAACTCGTCCCAGGTTTAAAAAAAATTATCAAATCCGTTTATTAAAATTGAACCCCATTCCATTAGGGGAGGGGAGGGAGGTAAAAAAAATTATCAAATCTGTTTATTAAAATTGAACCCCATTCCATTAGGGGAGGGGAGGAGAGGGGAGGGGCGGGGCGGGTACCCGAAAAAAAACCCGTCTCATCGCCATCCCTATGCAATATCATCTAGAGTTAGAATTAATCTCAATGGAAAAGTAGGTACCTCTTGGACAAGACACTCCCAGACCTTGAGAATGGCTTCAAGTCTTTTGGTATACCACGAGGAATACACAGGCATAGAGGGTGAGCTGAATACGAAATAGGGGGAATAATCAACCATTCCCTTGAGTTGTTGCAAGACAGAATCGACTTTAATGTCACGGTGTACTCGACATGTTTATTTGAAATATATATATAAGAGTCCATAATTAGAGTTGTACTATAACAGTGTTGTAAGTTACCTGTTATCATATTCATGAAAGTGTTTTCTTTAAAAGTATTTTTTAAACTCGATAAAGCACTAAAACTGATTTTTATCAATTTTTAAAGTGTTTTTTTTAAATATTTCAAAATATTTGATTTAAATTTTTTTTTTCAAAAAACATTTTTAATACTAGTTCTAAAGACAATATTAAAATGACTTTTGGAGTGTATTTAATAATATTTTTATTAGAAATGTTTTTAGGGGAAGTGTTTCCTCTTAACAACATTTTTTAAATAATAATTTATTTTAGGGAAAATGTGTTTGAGAGTGATTCTAGAAAACATTTCTAATAATTCTAGCTTTTGCATAATAAAAATTTTCAAGTATTAAAAATATTATTACTATTAAACGGGTTCTAAGTGTTTTTCTTAAAAAAATATACTATAAGTGATTTTTCAACTTTCTAAAAGTGTTTTTTAAATTTCATTAAATATATAATTTTTCTTCAAATATGTTTTTTTATATGAAAATATTTTCTAAACTCACTACAAATAAACTCTTAGTGTTCGTTTGGTAGGCGATTATACAAAGCCTTTTTAGTTTTTTTTTTTAATACTTAAAAAGATAAAAATTTTAAAGTGTAAGAAAGTTTTAAAACACTTCCTAAAATAACTACCAAATGCACTCTTAAATAATAACTTTTCAAAACACTTTTATAAAATTATATTACGTGATCGTGTTTAGACTTCTATAACGCCTTCTAACTTTTACAAAATATTGGCATCCTTAAATTTTTATAAAATATTTTATAATACCATAATTTTGACAATTCATTTATATTTTTTTAAACTTTTTTAAATACAATAAATTCAAAGTTTACAAGCTTTATACAATGAGATCAACTTGCAAAGAATAGGAACATGGTAAAAAAAAAATCACTAATATTTATGGTATATTCACGAACATTTATTTAGTTTCAAAACAAGTGAGGATTTATGGATTGGTTGGCCTAACCAATATTTATGGGTCAAGAACATAGGGTCTCTAGAGCAAGTACCTTTGTTTAAGAGGAGCCCACACGGTTTTCTGAAAATGGGCAAAGTCCATTTGATTTGGATGCAAATGTTTAGGTTGCTTTTGGTTTCAAAAGCATTTCTAGTCTTCATTTTCTGTTTTTATTTTCTGAAAATAATTTTCATTTCTTATTTTTCATTTTCTTAAAAAATATGTTGGATTAATAAAGTAAATATTGTGTTTAAAACCTGAAAATTTATAAATTCTTATTTCATTTTAAGTTTTCGGTAATATAAGAAAATATTGAAAATAAATTTATGTAAAACATATTATGCGATATAATATATTATTGTAAAGTATAATATTAATATTTTTGTGTAATGTATATAATTAATTTGGTATAGTATAGTATTATTATTATTATTATTACTATTATAAAAAATATTTTTTATATTATTATACATTATATTTTATATATTTCATATATAAAATATTATATATATTGTATATGATATTATTATTATATTATATCCGTTCAATATTTTTCTGTTTTTACTATATTTTTATTTTGAAATTCTTTGATAAATGTTTCTAATATATTTATAATTAATCAACTATTTTTTTTAAATATATCTATTTATAATAATTTGTAGCCTAATAATAAAAAAATGCTTATACTATGCATAATATTTGGTTTCAAATATATATATGAGATAATGTCTTACTCATATTAATTTATACCAGCAACATTCATAGCTAGTACTCTAATTAATAATCAATTCATAGCTAGTACTATTTAATTATGAAAAATAATAAAATTTTTGTAGTGTCAAGGTCATATAGTTAAAGAATTGAAAAGGAGATGATTCGAGTAAAAAGGAATTTAGGATTATAACAAAATAAACAATGCTAAAAAATTTTCATATCGTTCTTGTAACATGCACAAAATATTATTCAAAGAGAGGGAAAAGAATTGTGCTTCAAAGCATAATGTATGCATACAAATAAATATAAAAGTCTCACCCAAAAGTATAAGAATGCAATCTATAACACAAAGATTTAAAATGTTATATCACTCGAGAGCTTTTCGTTGGCACATTAAACGTGTCAATCCAAGATTGCACATAGATTTTTCCTTGTGATTTGCTTCATTAGAACTGAAATTTCCTCTACAACATTTATATCTAGAAAAAAAATTGAAAATAAAAATGAGGAGAGATAAGACATAGAAGATGAAGATTAAGAAAATTATATTAGAGTAATGTATTCTTTTTCCATATAGAAAAGGTGGTAAATCAACAAGCTAGTTGGGTCAAACCGCAACAATGTGCATTTAATTATATTGGGACTTGATATTTGATCTTTAATATAATGTGCTCACCTTAAATTTATCTAAAGCATAACCCAATGTTATTTTCTTTTCCAAGTTTCTACAACCTTTAGAAAATTAGGGTTGGGTCATCTCGAATTGGATTGAGTCAACCCCTAATATTTCTTATTAATTATTATTAGGTTGCATAGGGTTAGTGAACGGTATCTATGGACTAGGTTAATTAATTAATTGGAACCCTATTAAGTTAATTAATCAATTAAGACTCTTTTTGGGTTAAATTAAGTGGTCTTAAGTCCAAAGTGGGCTCAAGTCACTTAAGCCTAATAGGAAGTCTATAAATACCCCTTTAGGGGAAGAATGAGGGGGAGTTAGGTTAGGGCCTCGGCTTCTTAGACTTTTGTTTCTTTCATTCTCATTCTCCCTTATATGTCATGAGAGAGAATTGTAGCCTCCAACCTTTAGATATTTTCACCATCTCAATGCCTAGACTCAAAAAACGAGTCATCAAGTGGAAAATTAGTGGGTTTGCGAGATCTCCAATGACTATTGCCACATTCGACAATGTTATTCACCATAAGGAATTGATTTGGGAATATCTAGATCTTGATATTGTTTTAAATGTTATTTTGCTTCTGTTGCTAGGATCTAGATAGCCCTAGGAAGTTTTGGATATACTTAACAATATCCAAGGTCAGGTAACAGAGTGATTCGAGCTTCCCTACATAAACAAAATTTGGTAATTTAGTAAACTTACAAGGACACTAAGAAGTACGTGGGGGAGGAAGATCCACAATCTTAGAAGGTGTTAGAGTAGCCATAAGAGGAGAGGAAAGATCACAAAAATCGAGAACTAAAGTACCAATAGTTATAGGAGAGCTATTTGTATTGTCCAAGAAAGGATCAATGCAAACAAGATCAGACTTAGATACATTACAAGACTTAGCAGGAATAGAAAAGAAAGGTATATGCTAAAAAAAGAAAAGATGACAAGATATATATAATTAATGCCTAGTCAGATCAAAGCAACGATATTCCTTTTGACCTTCACTCTACCTTAGACAAATGCAAATGACAGAAAGAGAAAATAACTACTATGCTCTACATGAGGGCAATGACAAAATAAGTACAACCAAAGACTCTTAAGGAAGTATAATCAGGAGTATAACCATACAACTTTTCAAATGGTGACAAACCAAAGGTGTAGAATGAGGGGATTTTATTAATTAAGTGAATTGTAGGAAGAACTGGTTTTCCCAAGAATTCAGTAGGAACACATGCAAACAATAAAAGAAAATGAGCATGTTAAACAATGTGCCTATGTTTCCTCTTAGTAACACCATTTTCTTTTGAAGTGTCAACAAAGTGTGGTGACTAATTCCATGTGAAACAAGTAATTCACAAAATACAATGGAAGTATATTTCCTACCAAAATTACACCTAAAACACTTGATAACAATAGAATGTTGAGTTTTGACAAGGGCTTAAAAGTTATTATAAATACTCAAAAAATCAAAACAAAGCGTCATAAGATAAACCCAATAATAATAAGTATGCTCATTAATGAAGGAAACATAATATTGAGATCCTCCTTTTGTAAAAATTAGGGGAGGTCCCCACATATCATAATGAAATAAATCAAATGGTGTGGAAGAAAAGAAAACACTTATATTAAAAGGTAAAGCAAAAATTTTTGTTAGTTTACAACCACTACAATCATAAATATCTTATGGTTGTAAATCTCCTAATGTTTTTGTAGAAACTAAATACTTTAAATGAGAAGTCAAAACATGTCCTAAACAAGAATGTCATAAATAATAACTAAATAAAGAATGACTTAAATGAAAGGAAAACAAATCAACACTTGGGCTGGCAACTATTGGTACTTTTAGCTCGCCCAAAATATATAATTGTCCCTTACCTATGAATTGTCTTAATCTTGCACAAAACAAGAAGTAAAGGAAAAGGAAAATGCGTAATCAAAGTCACATAATTGACCAACATAGATGACTAAATGTAGGATTTGGAATATGATAAACATTAAAAAAAGAAAAATAAGGTGTAATAATAAACCAATATCAGCTAAAGGCATTAGAATGTCATCAGTAGTAATGACAGATACAAAAGATGTAGGAGATAAAGAAGTAAAAGACCCCTCTCTTCTTTGTTATTTCCATATGGTATGTTAAATCAAGTGACGTATGGTGAGAAGCTCTAGAGTCTAAGATCCATATGGAGGAAGACATACTTAAAGAACTAGGGGCTTACAAACCTGAAAAGGAAGACATAACACATGTTTGTGTGGCCAGGAACTTCTAAAACTATTTGGGAAGGGCAACTACCATGGTATTAGAGAGGATAGTATGGGTTTAAATCCAAACGAGTTAGATGAAGGAACAACTGTTGAGGTATTAAACTATGGAGGCTTATAAAAATGTTGTTGGCCAATATTAAACTGACTCTATTTAGACTATTGAGAAAGTGTTGTTGCACTGTTCTATTCAAGATCTAAGGACATTGAGCCTTATAGTGACTCTTCTATTTATAATAGCTATAATATTCATCCATGACAACCTTTGAATAATGCTTGTTTAGATTGTTGGAAGGTGGCCTAAAAAGTACTGCTAAATAGATGTATGAAGATTGGAGATAATTTATTTTCCTACCTAAGACTTAAAATGTATCTCCTTAGCTAAGAATTCAATGACCATTGAATCAACAAAGGGAAATGAGATGTAATACAAAATGGTCTCATGTAGTGCCTCAAAATCACTATAAAGGGCCATAAAAAATTAAACCAGTTGTTATTCCTTTCTACGGCCAATATAAGGCCTAAAAGCCTAGAACTCTATTGATTTCATGAAAGCCAATCAATCCTAGAGATCATTCATAGGTGAATAAAACTCTTGAATACTTATGTTCTTCTACTTAAGGGCTCAAATATCAATCTCTAACTAGGAATGACAACAAGGTGAGTTTGGGATGGGGCACCCCTATCTCATTCCCTTCTTAGACCCGAGCTGGGGCAAGGTAAGCATTCACATTCTCGTTTTCAAACAAAAACTATAATCCCATCCCCATTCTTGTCCCGCCCCATTTGGCATATGCAAATCTCAAATCCATAATGAATTCTAGCTCCCAAAAAGAAATTATCACCTAAGATGCAACAAATTGCAATCAATTTGAAGGGGAAAAAAAACTCCTTTTTTTTATCACAATGAACCACAAGATTCATCTCAACAATCGAAACATTTAAATCAAATAGAAACAACCCACATCAATACAAACACCAAAAACTAATTTTTGATGACACCCATAAACACCTCTACAGAAGAAAAAAAAGAGTCAAATTACAAATCATATAATGATTCATTTGAAAATCGTGAAAAAACCCATAAAAGAAATAAAACCAATAAGAAAAACACATTTGGAATTACAATAATTGGTATCATAGGATTTCAAATCAATGAGAAACGAATGGGGAAAAAACTCACATAGAGGTGGAGTGAAGAGTGGAGGCCATGAAAACTCTATGAGATCTAGTATAATGAGATTGAGGAGGAGGGTTATGGCATAGGGAGATGAAGGTGGTAAAGAGCTTCAAAGCCATTGTAGTGGGTGTGATTTTGGCTGAGCTTTGCCTTTTGTGAGAAAAATCGATTCCACAAAGGCCTAGAATGAGGAAGAGAAGTAGAGAGAAGAACGTCTCTACGTTTGAGAAAAAGAGAGGTTATTTAGCGAGGAACCCTAAAAATGAAGAGAAATATTTATAGGAGTTTTTTTTTTTTTTTTTTTGGTATATTGTAAAATTCTACATTCAGGGTAGAGCAGGCGAGTTATTATAGAACCCAACCCCAGCCTAAACCCGATTAACACATCCCATCCCCAATTACTATACTCCCATACCCATCCTAATAAGGTTAAGGCGGGGTGGGTAACTCGTGAAGTTGTCATCCCTATCTCTAATTGATATGTTTTGCAAAATTAAACTACATATATAATCTTTCTAAATGTTCCTAAATCTCCTTGGCAAATTCATATTTCATCAACTGTGTACCTATTGAATCCTTAGTAGAGTTATTGATCCAAGCGATACTTTCCAAATTGTATGTTTCTTCAGAATCGTCTAACTATTCTATAAATTTTTAACTCTTTTCATTCTTAGGTTTGCGTAAAGTGCCAATAATATAACCTCACATTTTTTTGCTCTTCATAAAATTTTTCATCATATAATTCCAATATCAATAATTTTTCCCACCTAATCTCACACTAGTAGATTGAAGAGAATCGTCTCTTTCATTAGGTATTACAGATAATCAACAAATAAGCATAAAACAAAAGAAAACATATATGAACCAAAGAAAATGAATGTGAAATCAAATGTCAAGATAAGAAAAACAATGTGATCACCCATGGCATGGATCTATGATCAATAATGTTGGCATCTTAGATCTAAGCAACGAAAACAATACCAATTTTTAAAAATTTGATCTTTTAGGGTTAAAGTACTAATCTTTAGGTTTGGATGTTCCCAAACCTTAAATTTCAAGTGTTGAAGACAATATTAAAGTTGTTGGAAGTCTCGTAAACCCATGATCTTCCGCCCAATGACTCAACCTTATTCTTGGCACACTTTCAATGGGAAGGAAAGGATGGTGGAGGCTATTGATTTCTTTCTCTCTAGATGGTGGAAGATAAAAGTTATGGAAACCTTAACCCTTAGGGAGTATTTATAGGGATCCTAAATAGATTTAAGTAACTTGAACCCATATGGGCTCGAGTCACTTAATCTAACCTAAAATAGGTCCTAATTGATTAATTAACCTAATAGGGCTTACTAATTAATCAATTAGCCCAATCTAGAGACTTTGTTGACTTACTCTTGTGAAACCTTGCAAAATTACCAAAATACTCTTATGCACAAAAGTGAACGAGCCAATTTGATCTTCATAATCCGTACCAACAAAGTATATGAGCTCAAAGCAGGAACCATTGGGACTCATAGGAGTACTGGCTCCCTCATAATCTAATTCTGAAGTTGATTCAATATCCCATTACAGTTGATTTTGACACAGGTTCAATATCCTCTCAAGGTTGAGAGTCCATACAATATGGTAGCTTGGTGAATCATGACAATTGAAAGCCTTGTGTCATGATTAACCATAGGTCTTGTCCAGTGTGTATCACATTCACTAGTACACTCACCATGGGAAACCCATCAATCATCCCTCCTATTAGGAGGTGGTACACTACAATCTCTACTGGATTGCCTAAATCCATGAATCAACTGTGGACAACTTATCTACTTACAAAAAACCCATGACTTGTATCTTTTGTGCAACTCCTAATGTACCCAAGTCTTGTATAAAGTAAAAGACATGGATTAAATGCTCAAATCAATGTCAATACACCGAAAGGATAGCAAGGGGATGGTTAACTCTAACTTTGTTACATCATATCCTACTTTTAAGGGCTCAATCCCAAAAAGTATGACATAAAAAACAAAATCATAAATAAAGAATTCCATTAAAATCAATTGCACTTTGATATCATATGTGATTCAAAAAACCATAGAGAGAAAGAGAAAAGAAAATCATGTTTCTTATTCCATCTACTTAAAAAAAAAAATATATGTATAACACAAATGGAGTTCAAACAAGTTAAATAAATAAATAAAAAAAAGACTAATTTACTCTTACTCCTAAAAAGAAAGATAATAAATCTAATATAGAAAATAAATAACTCCAACATTAATATAATTTATTATTGCTTAATTACAAATAAGGGTAGAATAATTTGTTGTTTCACCATTGATGGAGATGAATTGAGTAAAAAGAAATTTGGGATTATAACAAAAGAATACTAAAATATTACCAATATTATTCATAGAAAGGCCAAAGATAGAGAGGAAAAAAAAAGATGTACAATAAAAGTAACACAAATATTATTTTGGAATCATGCTTCTAAGCATAATATAAATACAAATATATATTAAAGTCTCACCTAAAAATATAAGAAATTTAAATAAAATGTGCAATATTTAACACATTGATTAAAAATACCATATTACTCGAGAGCCTTTCGATGGCACAAGAGATGTATCGGTCCAATATTGTACGAAGAAAATGTATCATTATGAATTGCTCTATCATAAATGAAATTTCCTCTGCAACATTTATGTCATGTTAGAAAAAATAAAATGGAAAAGCAAAAATGGAAAAAAAAAAACATGAAAATAGAAAAAAAATGAAAAAAAAAATGAATAGAGATAAAATGTATAAGACGTAGATTAAGAAAATTATATTTTATGAAGGAAGAACTTATTAGAGAAAATGCATTCTTTTTTTTTTTTGTCTGAGGAAAGACAGTCACTTTGTTTAGATCACAATATGGCTAATTCAAGTACAATGTACATTTAAATGTATTGAAACTTGATATTTGTTCTCTAATATAAAGTGCTTGACTTAATTCATCTCAACTTCAATCCAATCTTTTAATCTTTCAAACTTAGGTTGAGTTTGTGTTAGGCTAGGTAGTTAGATAGATTAAATTCAAATAAGTTTGACTCGGTAAGATTTTATCCCCAAATATTTCTTCTTCTTCTTCTTGTTATTATTATTATTATTATTGCTATTATTGTTATATATCAAAATTTAAATAGTAAATAAGATTTAAAAAAAAAACTTGTAAATATCCTTTTAAATATGGAAAATAAAATAATATATAATAAATGTTATTTAAATAATATAAAATTTAAATGATTTATAAAAATATTAAATCAAATGGGCTAAGTTACACGGTCATTAGAAATGAAGTTGAGTAGATAGTAAAAATACTAGTTAATTTATGAATCGTTTTTATAAAAAAAAAATTAAAATAAAATAAGAAAGAAGTGAAAGAAACATACCTTTTCATATGAGTTGTTTTGCTACATCCAACATAATTGGCCTCTCCTCCGGATTCGTTCTACGACACTCGTAAATAAGTCGGAATACTGCTTGGAATTGATGATGGTGGGGGACTCCTTCCTCTGCTAGAATAGTAGGGTCTACAATCCCATTAATTCCATGATTTCTGCATAGGATTGTATGCAATCGATCTCAGAATCATCCTTTAGATCGTCCTCGAAATCATTGGAAATTGACATTAATAATTCACAATAGCCTTTCCCGTTAGAAGGTTGAATAAAAGCGAGCCAAAGTAAAAAACACCACTCTTCTCTAGATACACTCCCTGGAATACTTCAGGTGCTAGAAATCCTTTAGTCCTGCAAACACCTTATTCTCTACTTGGGTTTTGCCCAAGGGAAATCCTAGATTTAACTCAAAGTTGCCAAGGATCACAATGAGGGGTTAGATAAATCCCTCGATCAGAGTCTCTAAGGTGACTTAAAAAGGTAAGTCATATGAGTAGCAATGGGCCACTAAAGAACTCTTGTGGAGTTTTGAAAGAACACTTAATACGACATGTGTTAAAAGGACAAACTTGAGGGCCTACGTATGTATTTTAGATTTTGGAGGTAACTGGGACGAGCATCTACCCTTAGTGGAGTTTGCTTACAACAATAGTTTTCAAAGTAGTATTGATATGGCACCTTTTGAAGTTATGTATGAGCAAAAGTGTAAGTCCCTTGTTTGTTGGGATAAGGTTGGTGAGCGAAAAATTTTGGGACCAAAATTAATACAAGCAACTTCTAAAAAAATTGCTTTAATAAGAGAGATTGAAGACAACTTAGAGTAGACAAAAGGGTTATGTTGATAATAGAAGGCAAAATTTGGAGTTCTAGGTTGGTGATCATATGTTTCTCAAAGTATTGCCTATGAAGTCAAATATAAGGTTTGGTTTGAAAGGGAAACTTAGTCCTCAATTTGTGGGACCATTTGAAATTTTAGAGAAAGTTAGCACCTTAGCATATAGGGTGGCTTTACTCCCAAGTTTGGAAAAGGTTCATAATGTGTTTCATGTATCAACTTTAAGAAAGTATGTTTATGATCCTTCACATGTTGTGGAATTTGAATTGATTTAGTTAGCAAAAAATCTTTCTTATGAGGAAGTTCCAATTCAAATTGTTAACATGATGGATAAGGTGTTACATCATGCAACAGTCAAATTAGTTAAAGTTCAATGGAGTAATCAATCTGAATCAGAGGCAACTTGGGAACTTGAAGATGAGATGAGGGAAAAGTTTCCATATCTTTTTTATTTTTTTATTTCAGGTACGCTAAGTTTAGAGGACTAAATTTTTTTTGGAGAGGAAAATGTATTATCCTTAATTTAGTTTTAATGGAATAATCATAACCACAAGGATAATAATAAAGAAAATGATACTTTATTTATTTATTTATTTTTAAATTACAATTTTAAAACATGGTGGGTGAAGTTAAAAAATTTTAACCATTTTTGGGAAGTTTTAAGTTAAAAAAAATAATAAATAAAGAAATAATATTTAACAAATCTAAAGAATTTGGAGAAGAGAAAAAAAAAACCCTCTAGAGAGATAGACAAAGAGATAAAAAAAACAAAAAAAATAAAAAAACAAAAAACAAAGAAATAAAGTTGAAATTGATTTCACCATTAGTTATTTTTTATTATCTATAGAGTAAAATCTAAGGTAAGTCTTTCATGGAATCTATTCTTGTTCTTTTTTTGAATTTTTTTTCTTAAGATATATGTTAATGATAAGATATTTTCTAGATTAGATGTTAAAAAAAAATTATCATTCATCTAATAAGTAAAGGGTTAGGAAGTCAAAAAAAAAAAAAAAAAATTAATGATAGTACAATGAATGTAGTCTCTAATTTAACCTTAGACAAAAACAAAGTTTTGTGAGTCTGAGAGTTTTTACTATTATTTGGAAGAAATTTATATACAATATGATTATGAAATAAAGATAAGTATTTAGTTTGAACGAGAATTCTACAAATTTAAGAAGTAAGGTTTTGAAGAAAAATATAATGATAAATAAGTCATTTTAGTTTATTAAAAAAATGCAATACAAATGGATATTCAATGTGAATAAAATATGAATAATAAAGAAATATAGGAAAAAATAAAATATGCAGTGTATAGTTGAGAAATTATTAATTAAGAAAATTGAAAAAGAAATATATGTTGATTTAGTACTTACGATAATGTATGAAGAAGAAGATAATAAATTCTTAAATTTAAATTTAATTATTACAAGAATAAGTTAGTCGCATGTGATATAAAATTTCAGTTGGGTTAAAATAGATTTATATTGATAAGATTTATTTTATTTTATAAGATGAATCCTAAGTTTAATCAACTTTCTTGCTCGGTTGAACTTTTACCAAGTAAGGAAATATCACCTTTAAATATTTTCTGAAATGTTATATAGACATAAAAATTTTAGTGGATTAAATTATCACTAATTGGTCTTCAAAAAAAAATGGATATCCTCTTATGGATAAATTTTCAAAAAAAAAAATGAAACTAATCTCCAACTATAAAAAGGATAATAATAATAAGAAGAAAATTATTATTATTATTATTATTATTATTATTATTATTATTATTATCTTGTTGGTAAAACCTCTTGAGAGAAGAAAAATTGTTAAAATCAAGAAACTAAATCCCTTGAATTAAGCAACTAAAATTCGGGAATTTGAAATTCAAATTCTTTATCTTCAACTATAAATAGAGGTGTCTTCTTTCAAGAAGGAAGGGAGAAATTCAAAAATTAGAAAAATCTAGAATCGAAAATCTTAGGGAGAAAATCCAAAGGTGACTTCATACAAGAAAAGAGGCTTCACAACAAAAGAAAAAAACTTCATCAAATCTCCTTACAAGTTCGATAAACGAAAAAAGAACTACTACAAGCGTTCTTCGCCATTCAACAAGGTCATTTAGGAATAAGCCACTTGTGGCCCTCGATTGATCTTCGAAATCAAGAAAACGTCATCGTCGTTCATCAAGATGTGGTCAAAGCGAAAGAATAAGAGGGCAAATATTTTTTTGTAGAGAATATTATATTTGAGACTATACCCACAATATTTTTAGTTTCAATAAATATTTTGTTCACATTATTTTTGTTATTGTTTTGCTTACATCGCAGGACCATTTATGAAATTTGTGCGTATAGTTATTTTTCTAAAAATATAGGAAAATACTTTTACCATGCGAAGAATATTTATATTGTGAAAAATATCACTTCTATTATAGATTATGATATTTGCCCATAGTAACCCCTCATTGTCTGATCATATAAAAATTGGAAAACTAGTCAATAGGGTAGTCACTGACGCTCATTGACTAATTATATAAGGATTGGAAATACCTAATCAATGGGGTAGTTACTAACCTGATGGTACCCTCTGATTGGCTAGTTTCTTCCTAATTGAAGGGTCATCTATTTCTGAAGTCCTACTAGTTTGGAAAAAGAAAATGTGTTTATGCTCTGTATGTTTAAAGATTATATTATTTCTTATGTCACTTTATATATATATATACAAGAATGTGTTAGTGTATTCCTTACGGAGTTAAAACTCCCTACCTTTGCTTTTGAAAACTCCTTTCAAGTACACCTAAGATGTTAAAGGAAATGAGTGACGTCAGGGATAAGAGGGTTCTTGTTAGTTAAGTTTATGTTTGGCTTTAAAGTTTTTGTTTAGACATGTTGATTTAGATCATGAGTTAATTTTTTAATTATGAGGTTAATTTGAACAAAATTGGTGTTTCATTATTATGTGAATCATGAAAATTCTATCTTGGAAAGATAGTTTTAGCTCTATGAATTCACTCTTAAGGAGATTTCATGAATTTTGTTTTTTTTATATTATTTAGTCATTTTTGCATATTGGATATATGAAATTGACAAGGTTAGCCCTTGCATCTAGGCATCAGGGTGTTATAGATTAGTATCAAAGCAATAGGATAGGGCCCTATAGACTTCTTAGTTAAGTTTGAGTTTGGGTTAGATGTTGTTAAGCAGTATTTCCTATTTTATGAAGTTTTAGTTTCCTTCCATAATGATTTACTCTATTTACATTACTAATCTTTTCAAATCATGCAAGAATAAGTTATTATGGCCTCAAGATGAACTACTTCTTCCCGTAATAGTCAAGCATCAAGGGAGAATGTACCCTCTAAGAATATTAGAAATGAGGATCTCCCCCCTAGAGTAAAAGGAGTAAAGGTACCTTCTTTGGTTTTTGAGGGGATAACTCAAACTTTGGGTACTTAGGCTTGATTGGTTGAGCACCAAACTCATGTTGTTGACATTAAATCTCAGGCTACTTAGACTTAGGCTCGAGTTGTTGAAATGCATATATAGGGTTTGTCATTTGATTCCTTTGAGGGTTCATTTAAGCAATTAAAGAAAATGAGTCCTCTTTCCTTTAAAAGGGAGTGAAATCCTTTAGAAGTTGAGACATGGATTTTGGATATTGAGAAGCATTTTGATGTTCTAGGTTCCTTAAAAACTCATAAGGTGGCCTTTGCCACTTCATGCTAGCAAGTGAGGCAGAATATTGGTGGAGGATGGAGAAAAGACTCATACGGGGGTCAAAAATCAATTGTATGGCCAATTATTTTTATTATTACTCCTTCCACCATAGTTTGTGTAGTTGTCAAAGTGTGTATCTATTCTTTCCGGTGTTGAACCATGTATCTAGGATGTGTGTATCTCTTCATTCTAGTATTGAACCATGTATCTAGGATGAAACCACACAGTAAAAGAATCCAACATATGATTTTCTATTTGGACTAATGTTGCCAACTGGAGATAATTGTATTAGCGACTATTGATTTAACTATGATTGAATTGACCTAATTCATTTATTGCCTTGGTAATATGAGACCTTAGTGAAGGAACAAATGTTGCATGAGATGTTTGCATGCGGTTGTAGTCTCTGCCAATTAGGAAGACTTAGGTATGCATGCCAGTTTCGGTATTTGTTTAGGTGCCAGACTGGTCTAATTCCTAACTCTTAGAACCTAGGGGCACTAATGTGTTAACGAACTCTAGGCCAACACTAAATCAACATGTAAAACAGCTATTCACATGGGTACTTCATTAACTCCGCACATATCAGCTAGATTTGACTAAACATATAATTCAGCTGGAAAATGTTGTTATCATCTTTTGTACACTTGTGTTAGGTGCATATCTGGTTTTAGGTGTTTGGATGCATATCCCATATCCATACTAATCATGCTATCTTTTTCATGAAATAGGAATTTATTTGTGTAACACAAGTTGTTATCTTCAACATTTCATGGAAAAGAAATCACCACATAGTTACTTATTTAAGATTGGATTGGTTTGAGTATGATATTGGACCCCTCACCTACTGCCAGTTTTAAAGGTCAGTAGACCTTCTAGTCCACGACATCAATAATCCATTTGATTCGATGGAAACATCAGAAGCTGAGAAGCTAATGGTTATTCTAATATAAGAAAATGAATGAAATTGATAAAAATAAAAATAAAAAGAAAGTATATTGAGTGAAAGAGATATGTAATGGCATGTAAAATCCTAATTCATCCTTTTCAAGTTGCCTTTTTATCTTGTTAGTTGCTAGCAGATTGAATTGAAAGCAAGAAAGAAAATAAAAAATAGAGAAAACAAAGAGAATAGAACCAGGCAATATTCTGGAATTCTAGCACTCACACAAAATGGGCCTAGGACTGAAATTTATATAGTGTAGGAAATGAGTATTACGAGAGAGAAAATATAAAACAAACCATACACATGGCAAGGCTTGATACAAAAGAATATTTCCTACAATTAAGCATAAGCATAAAATATAACTAATTACAATACTTAACATCCCCCAGTAAGCTAAAAGGGTTGTGAAGCACAGTAAGCTTGTTTCTTAGACTTTGAAAGTGAGGTGCAGGCAGTGGCTTGGTCAGGATATCTATGAGTTGCTCTTCAGAAGGTGTAAATTTGACCAATAAGGATTTGTGGAGCACATGATCTCAAATGAAATGATAATAGACTTCAATATGTTTTGTACGAGCATGCAAAATAAGATGAGTAACAACATGGGTGGTGCTGAGATTGTCATAAAAGAGGACTAAGGGAGTGAAGAACGGAATGTGTAGCTCGATGAGAAATGTTTCAATCCAAATAAGTTTTGAAGCTACATTGGCAAGGCCTCTGTATTCAGATTCAGCAGTACTAGATCAAGAAACAACCTTTTGTTTAGTATAGGACTAGGAAATCAAATTAGGGCCATGGAAACAATAATGGCCACTTGTACTTTTTTTATCATCCGGGCAACCAGCCTAATCAACACCAATATAACAAGTGAGAGAGAGATTAGTGGATGGTTGAAGAGAAATGCCATGGGAAATGGTACTCTTGAGATAGCGAAGAATCCTCTTAACAGCTTGCCAATGAGTTGTGGTTAGAGAGTACATGAATTGGAAGACCTTGTTGATGGAAAAACCAATGTCAGGTCGGGTGATGGTACAATACTATAGAGCCCCCACAATGTTCCAGTACAAAGATGGATCCGAAAAAGGCTCATCATCATATCAGGACAAGGAAAATGAGGTGCTCATAGGAGAAGCATGCTTATAGTCAAACATTTGAGCTCGATGAAGGAGAGTAGTAATGTACGTGTGCTGACATAGATGAAGAGATGATAGAGTACGAGTAACTTAAATATCTAGAAAATAAGAGAAAGACCCTAAATCCTTGAGAGCAAATTGATTATAGAGCCAGTCAACCAAGGAGTTCACCAAGACAAAGTGACTACCTATGATAGCTAGTCAATCAAGGAGTTCACCAAGATAGAGTGACTACCTGTGATAATAATATCATCCCTATAAATCAACAAAATAATAATGGAGGAGCCCTTGTCGGAGAATAACACTGAAGTATCAAATTTAGAGCCTTGGAAACCACAATGTAGCATATAAGTACTGAGCTTTGTATACCACACACGAGCATTTTGTTTAAGGTCGTATAAAGCCTTGTTCAACTTGCAAATGTAGGCCAGATTAGTAGCACTGACAAAACCAAGGGGTTACTCCATGAAAACAGTTTCTAATAGGTCACCATTTAAGAATGCATTATGGACATCCAACTGTTTGATGGGCCATTGAAGAGAAATAGTTGAACTTAAAAATTTTTGTATAGTAGTGGGCTTAACAGGGGGCTAAAGGTTTAAAAAAAATCCAAGCCAAGTGTTTGTTGAAAACCTTTAGCAACTAACTGAGCTTTGTATCTTTCAACGAAGCCATCCGGTTTGAGCTTTACCTTAATGACCCACTTGCAACCAATTACTTTATGATCAGGTGTTAAGGACATCAATGTCCAAGTATCATTTCTAATGAGAGCCTCATATTTTGCAATCATAGCCTTTTGCTAGCTAGCATGTTTGACTACTTGGTGAAAATATACAAGCTTAAAAAAAGCAAGATCAACAAGGGAATCAAGTGCTACCACAAGAGTTTTTTATTTATAAACCCCAGCCTTGGATCTAGTCATCATGGAATGAGTGTTAGTGGGATGTGGGAGGCGATGGAGAACATATTCTAGTAAGTTAGTATGTGTAGGAAATGGAATTGGATGTAAAGTAGTGGGATGAGTGTCCTGTGAAAAAATGGGAGAGAAGGATGTGAGATGAGAAGAATGAGAGGAAGAAGACAATGGGAAGGTAGATGAAGGAAGGAAAGTAGAAGAGAAAAAAGAAAAAAAAAGTAAGACAAAAATGGGATGTGGAGTGGTTGAAAAAAGGAAGGGAAAGAGAAATGAGGATATTAGGAGTGAACGTAGATGAAGGAGGAGAGAGAGAATAAGATAAAGGAAAAGAGAACTTATTGAGAACCACATGGCGAGATACATAAATCTAACTTGTTTGTCTATTTAAGCATAAATAAGCTTTAATAGTGAGGACTAAAACCAAGAAAGACACATTCAGTGGAATAAAATTGAGGTTTGTGTTGATTCAAAGGTCTTAAAATGGGAAACAAGAGCAACCAAACACCTGAAATAAAGAATAAGGAGTCAAAAGGGGTTTTGTTATTCAAGACAACAATAGGTAACCTGTTGATTAAGTACACTACATATTAGAATGCATATGGCCAATAGGAAATTGGAACATAAGAATGGGCTAGCATGCACAAACCAACTTCAACAACATGGTGATTTTTGCACTCAACTCGCCCATTTTTTTTTTTTTTTTGGAGTATAAGGACAAGGATGACGATGATGAATACCAAGATTTTCAAGAAAAGACTTAAGTAGGCAAAATTCACCACCCCAATCAATTTGCAAGGCCTTAATAGTTGTGTTAAATTGGTTTACAATTAGATTTTTAAATTTTAGAAAGTGGAAAAAAAAAACTGCATCTTTGTTTTTTAACAAATAAAACCAAGTAAAGTGAGAGTAATCATCAATAAAAAGAAGGAAATAACAAATACCAATGACAGATGGGACAGGGGAAGGACCCCAAAGATCAAAGTGAACCAAATCAAAAGGTTTTATTGATTTAGATTTTGAAAGTACAAAGGGTAATCTGTGGCTCTTAGCCAATTGGCAAGAGGAACAAAAATCAAAAGATTTAGAAAATTTCAAATTATAGCTCCTCATAACTTGAGTAACTACATTAGAAGCAGAGTGTCCTAGTCTATTGTGCCACAATATGATATTATTGTGCCACAATATGGTATTATTGTGCTGAGTGATGAAGGCTTGAGCACGGTTGAAGGGTAGTTGAGTAACAAGAACTAAAGGTGAAGCTGATGAAAATGAGACAACAAGCGATGGCAAAGCAGGGACTAATGATGAAACTTTGTAGAGTCCATCTTCAAGTATTCCTTGAAGAAGTAAACTCCTCGAATCTTGATCCTTCATAAGAAAATGAGATAGATAGAATTCAACAAAAGTTTGATTATTATAACAAAGCTTAGTGACACTGATGAGTTGTTTTGAGATTCGAGTAATGTGCAAGACATGTTTTAAATGAATCAGTTTCACAGGACTAGAAATCATAACATTACCAATATGTGAAATTCCAATTGACTTACCAATGCCCACCATAGCCTACTCCTCACCAGTAAACACACATGGATCTATCAAGTTGCCAAATTTTGGTGTAAAGTGATGTGTTGTTCCAGAATCCATATACCAAGGAGTATCACAATTATTAAAGGGTATAGTAGGAGATGTTGAAGTGGTGAGCATTGTAGCTATGGGATTTGGAAGTTGAGGCTTGGATTGAGAATTTGGAAACTATGGCTGATAGTTTAAGTTGGCTCAATGATAACAATTAAAGGTTATATGACCGAACTTCCCACAAATTTGACACAATGACTTTGGTCCAAAATTTCCAATACTTATTTCTGAAACAATTTGGAAGATGATTGTTGTTTTCCTTGAGGTTTTCCAAGGATGCTAGGCTAGGAGTTTGGACGAAAAGACTAATAGAGATTAATAGGCTTGTTTGGAAAAAATGAATATGAACTTTGTGGGTAATTGGGAAAATTTGATTGCTAATTTTTGTGAAATTTGTTTTGGTTGAGATAAGTAGTGAGGTTAACTTGGGGAAAATGAAGTTGTTATGCAATATTCCTTTGTTCCAACCGATATTCATAGGTGTAAAGAAGACTATGAACCTCTTCTATAGAAGGCTTATTAGATCTATTATAGATGGAGGTCACAAATCCATCATATTCCTCAGTCAATCCATTCAGAGTATACATCAGTTTATTTCTGTAAGATAATGGCTCACCCATAGAAGAATACTTATCAAAGACTTCCTTAATACGAGCAAGATACTTAGAAATGGTAATACCTTCATTTTTAATCTTCTGAAGTTGAGAGTTTGGCCCTAGCACAGTAGCAATTGAAGGAGAATGATAGACTTGTTCAGAGCTCTCATATTTCCCAAGTAGTTTTGTATTCTATGATTCTTCCCGCCATGGTAGGAGTTAAAGAAGAATAAATCTAGCTCATGACAAGTCTATTCATTCGTTGAGTGGGTTGATCTGTAGTTGGGCATCATCCAAGAATTTGGCTGGTATAGGTGTCTCTCCCTTAATAAAATCTTCCAACCCATTGGCTATGATCACATTCAAAAGCTGATTTTTCCAAAGTAGCAAATTCATTTCAACAAGTTTGATAGTTAAGGGCTAAGAGAGAGATGGGTAATTAGTTTGGGAAATGTTCATACTAGAGGTTAGAGTTGGGTTAAAATTTTGGGGATTTGCAGTTAGGGTTGTCAAAGAAGAAGTTGTGTTGGACATCTTTAGCTCTAATACCAATATTGAATTGCAGGCAAGGAAAAAAAGAAAAAACTAAGAAAACAAAGAGAATAGAAACAAGGAATATTCTAAAATTCCAGCACTCACACAAAATGAGCCTGGACTGAATTTATATAGCGTTAGAAAGGAATATTACAATAGAGAAAATCTAAAACAAACCATATATGTGGCAAGGCCTGATACAAAGGAATATTTCCTACACCTAAGCATAAACAAAAAATATAATAAATTACATTACTTAACACCAACAGATGAATAATGTTCTTCAATATAACTAAATGGAATTATATATATAATTGGGAAAATCCTAAATGCCAATGAAATAAAAAAGATAAAAGTGTTTACAAAAATCTAAAAATATTTACTACTCCTTTTAATAAAAGAAAATTTAAAAATAAAATAAAATTAATTAACACAACAAAACCAAAAAATAAAGAAAAAGTTTAAATGAATCCATAACGAAGTTTGACTAGGAATTATTGTTGAACCAATCCAAATTACATAGGGAACAAATGACATGAAAAAATAAAACCTAATTAAAACAACAAAACTAAAAAAGAAAGAAAAAAATTAAATGACTCCACCACAAAATAGAATCTAATCATCTACAAGCCTATCATCATTTTCATATTCATCACCATCACCATAATCATCTTCAGCTCCACCTTCTATCTCTCTTAAATCAACACCATATTCTCTATCAACTGTGCACACTTCCACCTCCACCACTATCCAAAACCCATCGTCTCCACTCCTCTCCACCACCTCCTCCACAAATGATGTTGTGCTGGGTGTTACGTATTTGAATATAGTGCTCCCAAGGATTAAACTAGTGAGACCGTTAGATACATAGAGTTGATGCAATTGGGGCAGATGAAATACATACATGCACCGACACTCCAAGTTCTAGTAGTGATGATGGTGACAATGGGGGCAGTAGGTGGGGTGGTGGCACTTGTGGGGGTAGTAGAGGAGTTGGTGGCACTAGTGAGGGTATTGGAGGAGATGGTAGCACTAGTGACGGCTATGTTAGTCAAGTAGATCTTGGCATGTCATGGGCACAAGGAAATGAAAATTACTATTCCACACAAGATACAGATCATGGATATCAACCAGAGATGGGAATAATGAAAGCATTTGGAAAGGCTAACTACATTTCACAGCGATGATAATTATTCTAATGGGCATGATTATCATAAATCAAATTGTCACCGTATTGATGAGCACTTACAAAATTTGGGTATAGGATCAAGGTCGTATTTCAAAGGAATAGTTGATAGACCATATCACAACTTTAGAGATCGTGATAGCTCTTCCAGTACTTTTAGTATAAATAATTTTGATCAATTTCCAATGATGCATCCAAATGAATATTCAAATACTAGAACACGAGCTAGTGATTCCTATGGATATGATCAATCTTCTAGTAGCAATAGCATTGCTTATCAAGGTTTTGGATACCATCAATATGGTGTTGATCTAAAACAACCTTCGAAACCATATTTTCCTGATTATGGATCATCAAGCCAATCATCTCAGCCAACATATTCGAGTTATGAACAACTCTTTCAACCATATCCTCACTACGAGAATTACCATCCCAATTTGTAAACTCGTCAAAGGACTGACGATGATGATTTTGAACCCAACATGGAATTGATTATTGTATTGTATGTTTGTTAGTAAAAATTTTATTATATTTGAAATAAAATAATTTTATTTTATTAGCATTATCATAAATAACTTTGAGTAGATACTTTTATAACTATTTAAATAATGTTAAATGTGAGACAATTTTATTTTATTAATTTTTTGAGCTTATTTAATTGTTCCTTTTTTTATGATTTACATAATATTTTTATAATTTTTTTGAATTTTCTAATTAGCTTATTTTACATACCATCTGATACCAAGTCAATACACCGAGACCGATATGCCTCGGGATCCTTCGAGTCAATGACTGATACCGTGAGTTTGAACCATGTGCATAACACACTGTACACCAAAGAGGGAGTAAGTAAAGTTCCAAAACATTCTAGTATGGTCACAAAATAGAAGTAGGTGATTTGTAGTTTCTTCCTCTTTTTTTACACAAGTAACATTTATTTGGTATGTTCCAACCCCTCTTTTTCAGTTGGTTAAGAGTCAAAAGTTTGCTCCAAGTCACTTCCCTAGATAAAATTAGAATTTGTGATGTTCAGTAATATGCAAAATCTGAAAACATATTTACTATTAAAATAATGATCTAATTAGTTTAGATGTATTTGAGGATAAAAATAGAAATGATGATATATGTATAATTATTTTTCAATTTAAAAATATTTATAATTTTATTTATAAGTTTATGTTTTTTAATATTTAATTACTATATAAAAAATATTCAGCAAGAAGATTATTGTGATGGTTTTTACATTTTAATTTCAACAATCAATCAAATGGAATTTGAAAATAAGATTATTAAAATTAATTTATTTTAAAAAAAATTATTTCAATATTTTATTTTTTGCAAGGAGATGATAAAAGATTGTATTAATAGAGTTTATAATATATATTAAAAGTGTGCATCTAAATAAATATAAGTTATTTTGGTAGATTTTTGGCTGGCCGAATTTTTCACCCCATTTTCCATATTTGGTTGATACATGAAATTTCAGCAATATTTCGCCGATACATGAAATTTGGGTGATATTTTGCCAAATTTTCGGGATATTTTCATCTGTGGTTCTAAATGATAATCAACTAATGATACTTGCTCCTCTACACATGGGCGTGCTGAAAGTCAAAAGTTTCTCAACCAGACATGTGCAACTATGAGGAAAATTTAATTTGGCAAGCTTAGGTAGAATTGAGTAAGGTAAGTTGATTTGTCTCAACTCCAAATTGTCATTAACTGGTCCAACCATATTTTGATGGGTAGAACTCTCTCCTTCACCACAACCTAGTAAAAGCTATCAGAGAAAATTAATGTTATCCTTAATTTAAATATTGATATTTATCTATTTATTATATAATAGTTTGAATTAGAATATAATATAAAATTTGAATTAGAGTAGGAGGTAGAGTTTGAATTATAGTAGGACTCAAATATATTTGTATATAAATAACTATCATCATCAATGAGAATCGTATGCCATATTTTCTTTCTCGATATGGTATCAAAGTCTTCGAATCCTAAACCCTAGTCTCAACTTGAAGCAAATTTAGGGTGCAAGGCTTAGGCCCAACACACCTTCCCCTCCCCTTGCCCCTACCGCAAATGGTAGTGACCTTGCTATGCCTATGTATTGTCAATGTCTCCTTCCCTATGGTCTCCAATGTAATATCGTAGTTTCAATGCCTTTTTCCCTATAGTCTCCAATGCAATATTTTGAAATACCTCTTCATAGCCAAGAGCTCCAAATTTTCTTGGTTCAAACCTACTAAAAGTTCATTCTCTTTTGCTTCCTACCAATATTAGGTCCCTTAATTTAACATATGCTTTTTTTTATTACCTTCAACTTTACTTTCCTCTCTTTCTCTAAAAGCTTCCTCAAAGATTTGATTATTTTCTTGTATGTCTTAGGAAAACAAACATGCTTATATTCATTTACCTCTACTTCAAATCTACCCTATACTCCTTTACCTCTTATATCATCTACTACATTATCTAGTTTGATGCCAAATAAGGTTCCTAATCATACTCTTCCTTCAAAAAACTTTCTTTCTACAAGTTCTTTAAAGTTTTTAGAAATTCGGCTTAGAAAGATCCTACTACTTTTGCCTGATCTTTTAGCCATCAAGTTGAATCCACATGTCACCTAGATCCAAAGAGACAACCCTGCATAGAAACAAGGAGACCGCCTTCCACGAAAGCCAAATACATCACAATCTATTTTCTTTCTCTCAATACCAATATTGGAATCTTCGATCGAAGTTCCATCTTGCTGAGAAAATTAATGTTATCCTTCATTTAAATGTTTATATTTATGTATTTATTATATATTAGTTTGAATTAGAATAGAATATAGAATTTGAATTAGAGTAGGAGATAGAGTTTGAATTATAGTAGAACTCAAATATATTTGTATATAAATATCTATCATCATCAATGAGAATGGTATTCCATATTTTCTTTCTCTATAAAATCTTAAGTTCATGATTGGGAACATGTCTTGAATTTCCCTCAAAGTTCTTTCCTACCAGAGCCTACTTCATCTCTTCGGCCTCAAGTCTATTATCCATTGGTCATCAATGTTTGAATTTGGCTCTTCTAACAAGATGTTATCTTCAACTTAGACACAATGACTGCCTCATGCCTTTCTTGGGTCTATATTGATAAATTACATAAAAGAGAAAGAAATGGAGAAAAAAGGAAAAGAATGGATAATGGGTTTACTTTGAGGAGTACCTGCCTCCCACAAACTCAGTAACAATAAACTTTTCTCTGACAATCTAATTTTATTGTGAAAGACTAATAGGAATGCTCAATAGATAGGATAATATCACTCTTAATGCCTAAGAAACTAATCCACTAAAACTAAATAATACCTCTCTCTCTCTCTCTCTCTCTCTCTCTCTCTCTCGTAAAAGGTAGCTAACTGATCAGTTAAAACTAATTGCCTACTCACTTCAAAAATGTATCAGTTAAATAAGTGCCTATCTCTGTGTGGATGGGTGTGTGGATGTGGGTGTACTTTTAATTTTATACTATGATTTCTATTTGTTTGAATGAGGACTTCTTGTTGTCTAATGGCTACTATATAATCAAGGACGAACACTCTTTTGTTTGCGACTAGTCATGGAAAATTGGGACAAACTTGTAAACTTCTGAGCCAAGTGCTACACACTACTATTCACTAATGCGTATTATTGTTTTTCACACACATATGCATAGGGATGGCAATGGGGTGGGTTTTTTCGGTTACCCGCCCCATCCTGCCTCTAATAGGACGGGGTTCAATTTTAACAAAAAAGTTTGGGATTTTTTTTAAAACCCAAGGCGAGTTCGGGTATTGCCCCGTCCTACCCTGATTATATATAAAATTAATTTTTAAAATTAATTTAGTTTAAATTTTAAATTTAATTTAATTTATTTTTTATTTTACTATTTTTAATATATAGATAATAATAAAATATTTTTAATAAAATAAGTTATAAAAATATAATAATTTAATTATTTATAAAATATATTTATTTTAATGTAATTAAAATTTTAAAAGTAATTTTTTTAAACAAAATTAAAATTCAAAAAAAAAAAAGTTAAACAGGGTGGGCGAGGCGAGTATGGGAATTTATCATACCCGCTCCGTCCTGCCCCATCCCATTTAAACCACCCCATTTAATTTTTTAAATGGGATGGGGATGGAAATTATTTTGAATAAACGGGGTGGGGTTGGGATGGGGGCGACCCGTCCCGAACCCGCCCGTTGCCATCCCTACATATGCAAGATGAAGCACTTACATAATTATAGAACTATTTTGGTTTAAAAATTGAAGAGTACCCCTCCTTGGCATTGAAGAAAATTATTAAAAATAGTAGTATATGCTTTTATGTCGACTATTACTCCTTCCACCACAGCCTGGGTAGTTGTCAAAGTGTGTATCTCTTCTTTCTGGTGATGTAACCACACAGTAAAAGAATCCAACCTATGATTTTCTATTTGCCCTAATGCTGGCCTCATAGCTGGTGATAATTTTACTGGCCACTATTGATTTGGCTGTGATTGAATGGACCTAATTCATTTATTGCCTCAGCAATATGAGACCTTAGTGAAGGAACAAGTGTTGCATGAGCTGTTTGCATGCACTTGCCATCTATGCCAAATAGGAAGACATAGGTATGCATGCCAGTTTCGGTGTTTGTTTAGGTGCGAGACTGGTCTAATTCCCAGATCTTAGGACACTAGTGTGTTAACAAACTCTAGACCAACATTAAGTCAACATGTAAAACAACTGTTCACATGGGTTCTTCATTAACTCCACACATATCAGCTAGATCTGGCAAAACATATAGTTCAGCTGGAAAATGTTGTTAGGTGCATATCAGGTAGTAGGTATTTGGATGCATATCCCATACCCATACTCATGCTGTCTCTTGTATGAAATGGGAATTTATCTGTGTAACACAAGTTGTTCTCTTCACAACATTTCATGGAAAAGAAATCACTACGTGGTTACTTATTTAAGCTTGGATTGGTTTGAGTATGATCTTGGACTCATCACCTATTGCCGGTTTGACAGTCAGCAGACCTTCTAGTCCACAACATAAAAAATCCTAATGGAAACATCAGAAGCTGAGAACCTAAAAGTTATTCTAATACAAGCAACTGAATGAAACGGTTAAAGAAGAATATATTGAGTGAAAGAGCCATGCTAAATTATATATAAAAAGGTACGCAGAAGGCCCAGTTCATCATTTGCCTGTTGACCTCTCATTTTTAAAACACTGCATCTACTTGCCTTTTTATCCTGTTAGCTGCCAGCAGATGAATAATGTTCTTCAATATAACAAAAAATAAATAAATAAATAAATAAAAAGAAAAAGAGGCGAGTAAAAAAACGATGTGCCTTTTGACTTCCTCCCCTCTGCCTTTCCTTTTCTTTCAAAATTTTATTTGCTTGTGGGTCTTTAGCTCTCCTCCATTGAATTTGGGTGTTTTGAGATAAAAAATTTGCTTCTTGTATTTGAGAAAAAGAAAGTGCATAAATTTGGTAGCCATACACATGTAGATTCTCTCTCCCTCTCACCCTCTCTTTTATGGCAACTTGATAGGTGCATATTCCCATTTCTGTTATTATAAAAGTTGACCCTCTCTTTTGTTTGATCTTGGTATAATGTATGTATAGAATTTCAGGGAGGGAGGGAAGGAGCATTTGAGGCAGAGAGTGGTGGACATCCATCCCAGGGTCGCCAAGGCTGGTCCGAAGCTGTGCAGTGAGAAGGGACATTGTGAGGGACTGGAATTTCGAGGAGGTAGTGATGGAGCATTAGTATTTTACTAGTAGCAAGTATGAAATATGGCTAGCTGCTTTGTTTTGGGTGCAACTGGATCCCCATCTTCTTCTCTGTACAAGAAGAGTTTGAGCCTCTGTCTCTGCAATCATCCCAGACAAAAATCCAATGTGAAACTTTGTTCATAGTTTGGCTAATCGCATTCCCTTCTATAATTGCTGCTGCTGCTTTCAGTGCCCCTCTCACTCCACTTTGTTTCCATTTTCTATTATGCTTGCCTTCCACCATTGTCATGTTGATTTGCTGCCTCCACTTCCCACGGCTCTTACCAATTATTCATTTCCTTTTTTCTTTTCTTTTTTTTTTTTAATTAATTACATCAATCTTAAATATACTTACAACCCTGCGTTATGTCTGTTCCAAGTAAAGAAATATCCTTTTCTTCGAGGGCGTCCAGAGTTCTTCAAACAATGTGATATTTCATACCAAATAAATCCTTAACTCTTTCCTCTCTTACTAAAAGACTATAGATTGTTCTTATGAATTATGGTCAATATCCAATATATAAGTAATGATTTTAAATCCAAAGGTTAATCGTACTCTAACAACTTTACTCAAAGTTTGGTTTTTTGGGGGTGATAGTAGAAAAGTTGATAGATAAGTCACCTTTATTGCCACTCTTTAAAATCATAAATGAGATTTCCACCTCATACAACTCCTTGTTCAATTTTTTTGAAATCATTGGACCTTTTCCTCGTCTGAGAATCTCCTCCCCTCTTCCACTCTGTCCTAAAAAGTAACTAGGACCAATTCAATCACATTTTCATGTTCCAATTGACCACTTTCCATTTTTTATTATTCTCAAATCAAAAGAGAAGATTATTATTTTTACCATATGAAAAGTATAAATTTGTTTGTTTTTTAATTATTTATCTTTATATCGAAGGGTTAAAATAAATTAAATAATATATAAAATAGTTTATTAATTAAAATTTTTTTATTTATTTTCTTTTTCTCAATTTTCTTGAATCAAACATAACCTTAATTTAAAAAAAAATTATAACATGTTAAATATATATATATATATATATATATATATATATATATATATATATATATATATTAAAAGAAATTATAAATTATATATATAAGAGGCAAAATCCTAAATGGCAATGTATTCAAACAAATAGAAATGTTAATAAAAACCTAAAAATATTTATCATTTAACAATGACTCGACAAAATAAAACCTGATTAATACAATAAAACTAAATCAGAAAGAATGAACAAAATTAAATGAGTCCATCGAGTAAGTCTTTCTTGCAGTTAATTTTGAACCACTCCAGAATACATGGGAACAATGACTCGACCACTGAATTGGATCTAATCAACAGCAAGCCTAACACAGTCTTCGTCTTCATCTTCATCTTCATCTTCATCACCATCACCGTAATCATCTTCATCTCCACCCTCCATCTCTCTCAACTCAGCAACATCCTCTCTATCAATTGTCCATACATCCACCTCCACCACCATCCAAAACCCATGGCCCCCACTCCTCTCTACCACCTCCTCCATAAACGAGGTTGTTCTGGGTATCAGGTATTTGAAGACGGTGCTCCCAAGTTCCAAGCTGGCCAGAACGTCTGATACATAGAGTTGGCGCAGTAGGGGCAGATGAAGCACTTGCACCGGCACTCCAAACACTCTGACGACTTTGGGACTCACAACATCCTCTGCCAGCATCTCCTCCCCTTCCCTCGTGTCTGTGCCTACTACCCGCTGATATCGGTGTTTGATGTGGATTTCCATGATCGCAATGGCTTCAGATATGGAATGGAGACCGTAAAAGGACAAATCGCACAAAAGGGTGTTGGACTTCATTGTGGGTGAGAGTAGCCGAACTACAATTTTGTATTTGATATATCCAAATATTTATAGATAGACACGAATGAGAATTAGTAACCGATTGAGCTTTCAAGTTTCCTTATTGGTGAGACATGTTGAAGATTCTCCTGGTTTGGTTTGGTTTCTAAAACCGGTGGAAAGTAAAGCTTGAAAGCAGATAAGAGAAGATATAGGATCGTTACACGTAGGTTACCGTTGGACAATAAAAGGAAATTTTATTCTCTATTTCTAAACTATTGGATTTCCTTTGGATACGTGATTATTTGGTTTCTTTTGTCGCTAACAAAATTAGAGAATACTTTTTTCCAAAAAACAGAAAGCTTTGGATTGGTTGATAAGAAATATAATTGCTTTCTATTATTAGTTTGCAATTTTAGCCACGTCATCGACATTTTGAGTGGTTTTTGAAATTTTGAATTGGGCTTCCATGGACCGGCCCAAGGGACGTCCTGCACGCATTCACAGTATCTTTTATGCCCAGCTCACCCCAGCCCAGCCCGCTAGGCACATTGGATACTTTCCAGCACTTTGTATAAATATCTTGTTGCCGGCCGATGTGGGATGACCTCGGCGCACCATTAAGCCAACCTTGCTGTTGTTGTCATATCGTACATGTTTTATATATTATTTATATTACAAACTGACATTATATCTAAGATTCATGAATGTAAATCCTACACTTATGTAATTATATTATAAATATCTCATAATACATATAAATTAATTAGAATAAAATTATTATAAATAAATTATTTTAAATATAGTGTATTTTACATAATATTTAAATACAAAAATAAATATAAATTTATAAATAAAATTATCAATGTTAATACAGATATCATTGTTTATTTTTTTATACATCCTCTAAATGTATATTTAAATTATGAATATTATCATTGATTATCATAAATTATATCTTTTATATATATATATATATATATATATATATATATATAAAACAATCTCAAAATATCTATTATTACTTCTTATAAAATTTCTTAGAGTTTTTCTTAACATTTTCATAAATTTTGATCAATTTTTATCTCATTAATATCTTATGTCAAAACATCCATCAATATTTTTCGATATATTCCGATACATCCATAAAATTAAATTACTGATATATTCATAAAAATGAATATTTTTATCCTTGATCATAGTCATATATTTTCAATTGTCTTACACAAATAAATTATTCATTTTATTCTTTAATAATATATTCAAATATACATTTGATATCATCCAATCATTTGATATAAATCATCCTCCAAATATCATTATGATCCAAATATCTTAATTCACCATCTCTTAGCTCTTCTGATTTCTCATTTTCCTTTTTTTTTTTCTTTTTCTTTTTTTTAAATAAAAATCTACATATTATCCTATTTAGGATTTTTTTTTATTTTCATTTTTTCTTTCACTTTTATTTCCATTTTACATAAATATTTATTTATTTTTATTTCTCATACAAGCATAGATACAAAATGAATGCATTAATAATACCCAATTTTAATACTTTTTTTATCACAATTTAGACATATAATAAACCTGAAATTTATACAATTTAAATTATCACCATTTCATAATTCTATAAATAATTTTTATTATTTATAATATTAATATATCATTAACTAAGCATCCTAAATTTCACACATCAAATTATTTTAAATTTGATTCCTTATTAATTCCAACCTTTCTGATTTTATATACTAATATTCCGAAAAATAAATTTTATTTTATTTTATTTAGTCATTTATTTATATCCCAAGCTTCTATATTTTCAAAGATTTCTTCTCAATAATAATTTCAACTTGAATCTCTAAAGGTCAAGCCTCTCTGTAAGTAGCCATGTTTTTAGAGTTTTATCTCAATGTAAGCTAACGGATAGGCATTTGTGAGACTTTTTCAGGAAATCCATGCAAAGCCAAAGGAGGATATGTGAAAATTGATTTTTGAAAGCAAAAATGTTTAGAATAATTAGAGTTTGTTTCAAACAAAGCCCAAGAGAATAAATGTTTAATATAAATTGAGTATTTGAAAGGAATATTTAAATAAAGGATTTTTTTTTAGTGGATGTTTGGTAAATCAAGTCCAACTTAATAACTTAAAATGATTTAACAACTTAATTTAAATTTAAGTTATTAACTAAATTAAGTATGTTTCGTAAAATAACTTAATGGTATGAATTAAAAAGTCAAAAATAATTTTAAGTAATAAGTAAAATAATTAATTTATTCTTAAGTTTATATTTTTATTTATCTTTTTATGATCATTTGACCTAATTACTTCCATAATCTCTTTTGCTACTTCACAAACTTCATTATTACTCGATTGTCTTAATTATAATTTATTAAAATAAATATGTCAATTTAATGATTTGGAATTAGTTTTAAGTTAATTTTATGAAACCACCTTAATAGTTAAAAATGAATTAAGTAATAAGTTATAAGTCAATAATTTAAGTATAATTTAACTTAAAGTCAACTTAAATTATTAAGTAATAAATATTAAGTTTTACCAAACGCCCCCAACTTAATAACTTAATTTAAGTCATTAAGTAAATTAAATATGTTTAGTAAAATAACTTAATATTATGACTGTAGACCCCTCTTTTGGTTTCGTTTCTTTTTTCCTCTACATTTATTATGTTTGTTTTAGCCATTAAAAATTTTTCTCGCCACTTCGGAAGCACCTGGAAGAGGTGTTAGTGCCTTGAATGAGTGGGGGGACCTGGCTGCTTGGAGAGATGAGCTGTGTGGAACACGTGGTGGAGCAGTTGGCCACAGCCATGGTGGTGGTTGGGGCTCCAGGTTGCTGAGCGGTGAATAGTATAGTAGCTAATGGCTTGCGGGAAAAGCTTGGACTGAAAAAGAGAAGAGGAGCTGAAAGCAGGAGAGAGAAGAAGACGTCTGAAAGCAAGGGGGTATCCAGAGAGGAAAAGAGCTCAGGGAAGGAGAAAGGAGAGGTATGAATACCATGGGTCCTTGGATTTACTTTATCGATATATAGTCTCATTTCTTTTTCTCAATAGTTTCTATGGATTGTTTGATTATATGCTCAGTTTCACGGATCATGTTTGAGTTATGGCTTATTTGTTAATATCCCCTTCACTTCTTTGGGTCGTTTTGAGAGCAATGCGGTTCTGTTCTGAATTTGCCATGCATTCACGGCTGCCCATCATTCTAACACCCTTAAAACTCACTCTTTCCGCCACCCATTTAACCCCATTGCAAACATGGCCACCTCGTGCCCATTTCTCTTGCTCCTCATGATCTCATTCAACACTTCCCAACTCACCCCGTTACCTGCCATCTCTCAATATTCCCTAACCCATTTATCTCATTACCCCCTCCGCCATGCAACCCGCTGCCTCCATGCCCCATGCACATCACCACTTTCCCTCCCTCTATCGATTTCTCTCATGCTGTTTTCTGTGAGTTTGGAGCTGAAAACTGACACGTGATTTCCGAGGCTTATTCGATTTTTGTTATGCCACGTTTCGTCATCTTTCAAGAGTCGTGGGAGTCTTGATGCAAGGAAGGGGTGTTCTACAAACGGAGGAGTGCAGAATTAAAGGTGGTGACTGTCCATTTAGTGATCAGTTTGCATGATTGAGGGACCCTTTTTTATTATTATTATTTTATCTGTTCAAAGCATGAGGCGCCATCACCCGTTCCGGTCATGCGAGAGCCTGCACCAGCCACCATGGCTGCAGCCTCTGCTGGATTCCGCCAGACCGCCGCCGCTGCTCCCCCCTCCATGGTGCCGTCGGTGATGGAGGCTTCTTCTGGGAAATGTTTCCCAGGTGGAGTCTTGAGGCCTGCCCATTGGTGATTGATCTTGGGCTGGGAAAGAAGCCCAACCCAAGCAGGTGATGGAGCCTTGGGCCGGTCCCTAGTGATGGGTATGGGCTTAAGTTGGAGCCCACGCCCAAAGTTGTCAATGAAAGGCCTCATGCCCTCCATGCCAGCCACCTCTAGGCCCAATCTCGTTTTTGAAGTCCAAGGCCCAATTTTGAAGTCCAAGGCCTACTATTGTTATTATTCTTATTATTATTGCTATTATTATTATTAATTATTATTATTATTATTACTATTATTATTATTATCATTGTCAATATTATTATTTGTTCAATTTTTCGAATCTTATTGTTATTGTTATTATTATTTTTATTATTGTTAATCCAAAACTTCCAAAACCCTATTATTATTATTATTATTATTAATATTAATTCAACTTTTAAAACCTTATTATTATTATCATTATTTCAAAATCTTATCATTATTATTGTTATTATTATGATTATTGTTGTTATTAACTTAACTTTCAAAATCACACTATTATTATTATTATTAACTCAACTTTTAAAAATCTTACTATTATTATTGTTATCAATTTAACTTTTAAAATATTACGATTATTATTATTATTATTAATTCAATTAAAATATTCTTATTATTATTATTAACCCGAACTCTCAAAATCTTATTACTGTTAAAATATTATTATTATTATTATTATTATTAATCCAACTTTTAAAGTATTATGATTATTATTATTATTATTATTAACTCAATTTTTAAAATATCATTCTTATTATTATTATTAATTCCACTCTCAAAATCTTGCTATCATTATTATTATTATTATTATTATTATGTCAAAACCTCATTGTTATTATTATTATTATTATTATTATTATTATTATCATTATTATTATTATTATTATTATTATTATTATTATCACTCTAGGCCCTTCTAATTCCAAAGCCCAATTCGTTTCTAATGTCTCAAGCCCATTTCCAAAGGCCTTCTTACCCTAAGCCCGTCTAATTCCAAAGCTCTTTTAATCCTTTTGTTTATCCTTATTATTATGATCATTTATTATTGTTATTATTACTATTATTATTATTATTATTAATCCGAACTCTCAAAATCTTATTATTGTTATTATTACTATTATTATTATTATTATTAATTCAAACTTTCAAAATCCTATTATTATTATCATTAATTAGAACTCTCGAAATCTTATCAATATTATTATTATTATTATCATTAATTCGAACTCTCAAAATCTTATTATTATTATCACTATTAATGCAAACTTCCAAAATCTTATTGTTACTATTATTATTATTATCAACATTATTATTAATTCAAGCTTTCAAAATCTTACTATTATTATTATTATTATTATCAATTCAAACTTTCGAAATCTTATTATTATTATTGCTATTATTATTATTATCATTAATTCAACTTTTAAGATCTTATTATTAATAACATTACTATTAATTCACACTTTCAAAATCTTATTGTTAGTATCATTATTAATTCAAACCTTCAAAATCTTATAATTGTTATTATCATTATCATTAATTCAAACTTTTAAAATATTGTTATTATTATTGCTATTAATTCAACTTTCAAAATTTTGTTATCATTATTATTATCATTATTATTTCAGAGCCTTATTGTTATTATTATTATTATTTATTATTATCATTTCAAAGCCCTATTGTTATTATTATTATTATTATTGAAAATCCATATCCTCGTAATTTAATTTCCTAAAGTTTATTTCTTATTATTACTATTATTATTAAAAATCTATACTTTAGTCGTTCAATTTCCTGAAGTTCATTTCTTATTATTATTATTATTATTATTATTGTTAAAAATATATATTCTCGCAGTTTAATTTTCTAAAGTTCATTCCTCATTATTGTTATTATTACAAATTCAACTTTCAAAACCCATGTTCTAGCAGATTCATTTCTTAAAAGTTTATTCCTCATTTCCTTTGGCAAATTTCATTTTTTAATTATCGAAGCTCTAATATTTTAAATTTAATTCCCAAAATCTCCAATTTTCCAATAAACTTCAAGAATCCAGTTTTCACCCGAATAGTTTTAATTCCATTTCAGTTCCTAAATAATCTTCTGATCTTCTTGATTTTACATAAGTAATAGTGAATTCTTCATAGTTCTAAAACACGGAATTTGTGAGACTAGTTCGTGAATAATAAATCGGGCTTTGGTGGGGGCCCAACATATGTGATTTCTTTGTGATTGATTGATTGTTTGTTTGATTTAATTGTCATGCATGATTGATTTTATTCTGCTCTATGACATGCTCGAAACTATTCCTTAATTGTGCACTAACCTCACTTCTTGATAGCACTTTATGGATCGTTGCCCAGGTATGTACCCATTTTCCTCTAATCGTTGCCTATGTATGTCTCGACCCTTATGTGTGCATGATCACTCTGAGTATTCATTGATTTTCTCATCAATTGCCATGATTGCTTCATTTTATTAGTAGAGACCCAACTTTAGGGACTTAGAAGGGTGCTACGGTCTTTACCGTACCTTCCCGATAAGTAACCTGACCCCCGAACCCGATCCGGTTTTTCACAGACCACCTTTTCCAAAATAAGGAGTCACACTTAGGGTTTTTATTTCTTATTTTGTTTACCCTTTAAAAATAAAACAAAAATAAGTGGCGACTCCAAGTCATTTTTTAATCAACAAATCAATTTTTCAAGTAAAAATCGAACTCGCCATCGAGTGGGAAATGCATGAGCCGAAATGCGGGGTCCACAATGACTTAAAGTCAAATTAAGTAATAAGTAAAAACAATTAACTTATGTGGTGTTTGTTTTTTTGGCTTTTTGTTGAAAACAATTTGTTTTCAGAATTTAGGTTGTTTGTTTTTCTATTTTTTCATGACTTATTATAAACTTTTTACTAAATAGAAAAAGTCAAAATATATAGCTTTTTCTAAATAGAAAAAATAATATATTGATTTTTTTTACTTTTTAATACTTAATATATATAAAATATTACAAAAACAAACAACCTAATATTTAACTTAATAAGGTTCTATTTATAATTAAGTAAAAAAACAAACACCATCTTATTCTTAAATCCATATTTTTATTTTACTTTTTTACCCTCATTTGCCCTAGTTACTTCTAAGATCTCTCTTACTACTCTATGACCTCTATTGTTATTCAACATCTTTTATCTTAGTTATAATTTATGAAAATAAATATATCAATTTGATAATTTAAAATATATTTGAAATTAATTTTATCAAACAACCTTAATACTTAAAATAAGAATTAAGTAACAAATTTTAAGGTAATAACTTAAGAGTAATTTAATTTAAAGTCAACTTAAGTTAAAGTAATAAATATTAAGTTTTATCAAACACATTTTCTACTTTTCTTTTGCATGAATATTGAAGTTGAGGTGTCCATTTATGAGGATGGTACTATATCAATATTTGACAATATTTTAATAAAATCTTTAGAAAGTTAATTATTTATTTATTAACAAGAAATAAGATAGATGATTTACGTAATTTACTCAGAGAATGTTTGGTAAATTGATTTAATGATTTAAAATAATTTAATAACTTAATTTAAATTATCATTAAGTAAATTAAGTATATATGATAAAATAATTTAATATCATAACTTAAAATAAAAATTATTTTAAGTATTAAATTTAGATGTCTAGCATTTGCTCTATCTCATAGCTCTATAGTGAAACAACCCCTTCTCTCACTGTTAATTCCAGTGCCACCTAAATCTAATTTATTTATTAATAATTGATTTTAATAATTTTTGATAATTTGAAATTTAAAAAATAAAACAAGATATTAATTATTTATATGTTTGATCATATAAAACAAGATTTTAACCATATTCTTCATACTTCGTCTACATTCAAAATCATACTCAAATCATATTTTATAAGATATAGGAAAAGTTGTGTTTAGAGTCGACTATTTGAAACTATTATGGAAATCAAACCCCAAGATTGTGGAATATGGGATTTGACCATGAATGAGAAAAATATTATGTTACTCATGCACTATATACTGCTTAGGTAAGCATTTCCAAAATTGCCCTTTAATTTTCCCTATCAGTAGCCATCGGTCTCCATGTCAGCAAGCAGGTGCGTAATTTAATAAACACTAAAATCTGAAACTTGAAGTTATGAAATCTGAAACCCACAAAACACCCAACCCGAGAAACATTTGAAAGTTAGGGAACTCTCTCTGTCACTTGCTCTCATTTTGCCTTAACCCGATCTCAGAAAATGTCTATTTTCATAGCTCGTTTGATATAGTCGATCTGTTTATTGAGGTCTTGAGCAGGCAATGGATACCCATCTTCTGAAAGTCGTCTTTGTCTGATTTTGGCCTAACCCTAACGTGTATCTCTTCACGAGTTGACCACCCAAACCCGATCGGTATCTTCCAAAAACCTTCAACGAAGCCAAAGTCAAGGCATATTTTCATATTTCTTCATCAAAGGTTGAATTTTTTTAAGGTTTCTGGAAACCAAAGTGGAGCTTCCTCAATAAATCTCAGGTGAGTTTTCCATTTAAGGATTCGTTTGGCTGTTGAGAAAATATTAGGGTCGTAGGTGTTAAATTTTGGGGTTTGTTGTTCGACATTTGGAGTGGTTTTTGAAATTTTGAATTGGTCTTCCATGGACCGGCCCAAGGGACATCCTGCACGCATTCACAGTATCTTTTATGCCCAGCCCGCTAGGCACATTGGATACTTTCCAACGCTTTGTATATATATCCTGTTGCCGGCCGATGTGGGATGGCCTCGCCGCACCATTAAGCCAACCTTGCTGTTGTTGTCATATCGTGCATGTTTTATATATGTATTTATATTACAAACTAACATTATATCTAAGATTCATCAATGTAAATCCTACACTTATGTAATTATATTATAAATATCTCATAATACATATAAATTAATTAGAAAAAAATTATTTTAAATATAGTGTATTTTACATAATATTTAAATACAAAATAAATATGAATTTATAAATAAAATCATCAATGTTGATACATATATCATTGTTTATTTTTTTATGTCATTGAATACATCCTCAAAATGTATATTTAATTATGAATATTATTGTTGATTGTC
Organism: Vitis cinerea var. helleri x Vitis rupestris; assembly: GCA_945999865.1. Classification (NCBI taxonomy): domain Eukaryota; kingdom Viridiplantae; phylum Streptophyta; class Magnoliopsida; order Vitales; family Vitaceae; genus Vitis; species Vitis cinerea var. helleri x Vitis rupestris. Next base: position 17,344,247 of record OX253934.1, read on the forward strand.
ATAAATTATATCTTTTATATATATATATATATTTAATAAAACAACCTCAAAATATCTATTATTACTTCTTATATGATTTCTTAGAGTTTTTCTCAACATCTTTCATAAATTTTGATTAATTTTTATCATTGATATCTTGTATCAAAATATCTATCAATATTTTTCGATACATCTATAAAATTAAATTAATGATATATTCATAAAAATGAATATTTTTATCATTGATCATAGTCATATATTTTCAATTGTCTTATACAAATAAATTATTCATTTTATTCTTTAATAATATATTCAAATATACATTTAATATCGTTTAGTCATTTGATATAATTCATCCTCCAAATATCATTACGATCCAAATATCTTAATTCACCATCTCTCAGCTCTTCTGATTTCTCTTTTTTTTTAAAAAAAAAAAAAAAATCTACATATTATCCTATTTAGGATTTTTTTTAATTTTCCTCTTTTCTTTCACTTTTATTCCATTTTACATAAATATTTATTTATTTTTATTTCTCATACAAGTATAGATACAAAATGAATGCATTAATAATACCCAATTTTAAACACATAAACTTAATACTTTTTTTTTATCACAATTTAGACATATAATAAACCTGAAATTTATACAATTTAAATTACCACCATTTCATAATTCTATAAATAATTTTTATTATTTATCATATTAATATGTCATTAACTAAGAATCCTAAATTTCACACATCAAATTATTTTAAATTTGGTTCCTTATTAATTCTAACCTTTCTGATTTTATATACTAATATTCCGAAAAATAAATTTTATTTTATTTTATTTAGTCATTTATTTATATCCCAAGCTTCTATATTTTCAAAGATTTCTTCTCAATAATAATTTCAACTTGAATCTCTAAAGGTCAAGCCTCTCTATAAGTAGCCATGTTTTTAGAGTTTTATCTCAATGTAAGCTAACGGATAGGCAGTTGTGAGACTTTTTAGGGAAATCCATGCAAAGCCAAAGGGGGTATGTGAAAACTGATTTTTGAAAGCAAAAATGTTTAGAATAATTAGAGTTTGTTTCGAAAAAAGCCCAAGAGAATATATGTTTAGTATAAATTGAGTATTTGAAAGGAATATCTAAATAAAGGATTTTCTTAGTGGATGTTTGGTAAATCAAGCCCAACTTAATAACTTAAAGTGATTTAATAATTTAATTTGAGTTTAATGTGGACCCCGTATTTTAGCACGATGCGTTCCCACTCAATGGCGAAACTCACATTTTATTTATTTATTTATTTGGTGAAAAAATATGATTTTTAGAAAAGACTTGGAGTCGCCACTTATTTTTGTTTCATTTTTAAAGTGAAAACAAAATAAGAAAGAAAACCCTAAGTGTGACTCCTTATTTGGAAAAGATGGTTTGTGAAAAACCAAATCTGAGTTTGGGGGTCAAGTTACTTATTGGGAAGGTACGATAAATACCGTAACACCCCTCTAAACCCCTAAAATGGGTCTTTACTAAATATGATGAAGGAGATATGATAATTAACTAGTAGATCAAGAGATACCCAAAATGATATTACACTAGAATCCAAACATACATGGATAATAGTCAAAGTGAGAGCGTGTGCGTACCTTAGCAGCAAACGATAATGCGCTATCATGAAATGGGGTTAGTGCACAATAATGAGCATAAAATATGTCACATGCATCACTAAACAGGATAAGAAACTACCAATGGCACACATAACACTTCACTCAAAATTTTTTTTTAAGAAGACGTCACTAATGTTGGGCTCCCACCAAATCCCAATTTATTTTTGCATGAATCAATTCCATAAATTCCATCACTTTGGAATTACATAATTTAATTCATACTTATTTTAAAACATTTAAAAATCAAGGAAAATGTGAAATGATGCTTGCCGGAAAGAAAATGGCAGTAAATTTTATTGAAAAATGGATTTTTTGGGGCCTAAAAAATCTATGGATGAAAAATTGAAGAGTTGAAATGATTTGGAAACCAGAATTTTCTAAAATTAGTTTTGAAGGACATGGGCTTTTACAATGTGCCTATGTACATGTAAAAATGGGGTCATGCACGTGGGCCCAGGGTGCAACTAATACTACATTGGTGGTTGAATGTGGGATACCAACAACAGAGAGAGTTGATGTGGACTATCAAAAAGCAGAAGTCATCTGCCTAAGAGAAGGTGTTGAAGATTGGAACAATGGTGATGATTGAGTGTTACCAAAATTTAAGCTAGAACCAAATGTTGGAGTTATTCCCTAAGTTGAAGTGGAACCAAAAATTGAAGGTGATGACCCAAAGCCTGATGAGCTTGATGCTCCAAAAAGAGACGGAGAAGAACTAGCTTCAAATGGAGGAGTTGATGATGTTCCAAATATAGAAGGTGTTGCAGATGAAGTCGATCCAAGAACAGGGGTGCTTGGAGCGCTAAATGCTCCACTAAATGCAAAGACTGGGGCGCTTGAAGCACCAAATGCATTGCCTGTGCTACCAAATTTTGAACTTGGCGTTGAACCAAAGGCAAAAGTGTTTGTAGCACCAAACGCGGGCGTAGTACTAGCAGCACCAAATCTGGTGTGCTTGTGACCGCAAAGGTCGGGGTGTTACTAGCATCGAATGCAGCTTGACTTGCACCAAAAGACGTAGAGGAACCAAATAGACTACTTATAAATGTTGGTTGTGCCTATTTAAAAGCACTTCCAAAAGGACTTGTTTGAATAGGAGTGGACCCAAAACCTCCAAAACCTCCAAAACCTGGCTTGTGCCCAAATATAGAAGATCAGCCAAATGATGATGACGCACTACCAAAAGCAAGAGTTGAAGAAGCTCCAAAAGCAGCAGGCACTGAACTTCTAAAAGTTGTGATGAAGAAGTGCTAAATGTTGTTGTGGAAGGCAATGGGGAAGAAGATTGGGTTGCACCCAAACACCCCAGTTAAAGTGCCACCAAATATTGAAGACACCAAGGTTGGGAACAAGCACGCATGGGTTGCACACACATGAGAAGGAAATGAAAGAAATTCAAGTGAAAGAAATAGTGAGAATAATGGGTTTGGAGGTGGGACGGATGGGAAAGGTGGTGAGATAAGTGGGTTTATAGGGTTGGGTGTTGAGTGGAACTGTAGACAGTGAAGGAAGTGGGTTCGGTGATGGAACCAGTTGTTGGTAGTGGGCATGATAGATGAGGAGTGATTGGATGGGCACAGTGATGGGTGTGTTGGGTATGAAGGGTAGTAAGTTTTGCAAAGGTTTTATGGGGCCATGCATGCATGATTCCCATGCATGTGGGTAGGAAACAAATAGCTAGGCAATAGGTTGGGCAGGTGTGAATGAAGTTAAAGGTGAGAGTGTGGTGACGGGTTAAGTGGACTGGTGGAAGGTTGATTAGTGGAATGACCTGTCTCCTTTGCGATTGCCAACGGATCACTTGTAATCATCTTAACACAAACTCCAAGGTTAAGTGCCCTGCGGATGGTCTCAGCACTATCATGTCTTGGAGGATCAAACAAGGGAAACAACCCACAAAAATGTCCAAGGACCTCCAGAACTTTCTTTAGTTTGTTCTGGAACCTTCTGATATGCAACCCTTTCACAAACCCCTTTCAGCGAACTTGTCAATAATGGCATGGACTTTTCCAACAATTTCTTCTTTCTCTTGGCAACGATTTAGAATTTGTTCCTTTGCTGGCCCGAATCCAGTTACCATTATAATCAATGTAAGTAATTGCAGTATGCTTGTCCACGGGATTGAAAGGCAGAAAATGCATTTCTATGATGTTTGTGCGTGCCTCCTTTTCGAACTAGCATCAATAACTCTCCATTTCAGCCAAGTTACAAGCTTGGCATATTGGAATCAGTAGCTCAGTAGAGAGAGTCAACTCCACGTTAGTCGCTTTGATCCAAAGTTCTGTCATTATTGCTGCCCAAATATAGACTTTGTACAGTGGCTCATAATTCCAAACTTCAAAGTGTTGTTAAGGAGGTGCCCTCCAAATCCCACTTTGCCATTTTTGGGATCTTTAATAAAAAAATCCATGGTGGCCCCCTCCTTCCACATCTGTTTTCTTTAATGTAAACAAAACCCTTTTTGTTTACACCAAGCTCAAGATGAAAATAAAATAAAAAAACCAAACACATCTATAATACAATTAAACCAAATAGAACCAAACATATTTACAAGAAAAAAAAAATTACTTAAACCAAAAAAGTCATAAATCTTACCTACACCACGAATGAAATAAAATGAAAATTTGGAAAAATAGAACCCGAACCAAGGATGAAGCAAAAAAAAAAAAAAAAAAAAAAAAGGAAGAGTGAATGAGAGGCAAAACCCCTAAAAGGTAAGAAATCTAACTAAAAATGGAAAGGAACTAAAACAGATCATAAAACCGTAGTTGGTGACTACGATTTTGATTGATTTAAAAAAAATAAAAAAAAATTCAAAATCGTAGTTGGTGACTACGGTTTTATAATGTGGAATCTTATGTGGCTCAAACACACTAGATTGAGCATTAGTTTCAATCCAGGTTTAATTTATGATTTTTTTTTTAATGACCTATTTTGGATCAAAACTCCCTAAAATGTCTCTTGTTAGTGGCCCCAAAAGGGTGTGAAAAAGGGAACCCCCCAAAATGAGGGGTCTCCACTAAGATTTAACTAAATAAATTTTTTATAATTAGGATCATCTACTCACAAGTGCAAATTAATCTGCTAATCCCTATTCCACCTGAGATAATTGTCCAAAATTTCTGTAATAATCTTTAAATCAAAATATTATCAAGCTCATTTACAAAAATAATAAAATAGAATTTAAGTCACAATAATCCATATTACCCAAATTAATACAAGCCCAAAATTTAACTATCAAGCTCATTTACAAAAATAATAAAATAGAGTTTAAGTCACAATCATCCATATTACCCAAATTAATACAAGCCTAAAACTTAACATAAGTTATAACAAATTTTTTAGGTGATTCCTCCACTTCCTAAAACTCTCTTTGATTTGCTTATGGTTGCTTAGAAATTATATTTTTGCATTTAAAATTTTAAAAATAAAATAAAATAAGATAAAATGGAGAGTGAGTATATTACAATGCTTCAGTCGTAAAATCATATACAAAAATAAAATAATTCTAATTCAAAACCATGCAATCATATACAAGATATAATAATTTATTCACATTATATATATAAAATAAACTTCAACCATGCAAAATTAAATGAACCTAGATTGTGATTTGTCTACCACAATCATATATCATATTAATATTTTCAATTATTTTACACAAAATAAATTATTTATTCAATCCTCCAATATCATATTCAAACATGTATTTGATATTGTTATTGTTGAAATCCAAAAAAGATTCAAAGAGAAAAAGAGAGAAAAGAAAATTTAAGATTTCTCATTATAAATTCTCTTAAAAACAAGTACAACACCATTATAATTTAAATAGGCCTAATAAAAAGAAAATAAAGACTAATTTACCCTTACTTTTAAAAAGAAAGAAAATAATTCTAATATAGTAACTAAATAAATAAATATATAGTAACTAAATATATAATGTTAATATAGTAACTAAATATATTAATAAGTTCTAACTTTCTCCCAAAAACTTATGATGAAGCTGCAAGAAACATCAAGAGTTTGTCAACTGAAAATAAAAAATGTGAAAGCGAGTGTGACTAGGTAAACAACTTTACTACCATATTGTTGAGAAAATCTCTTCACAACCAATCGAGCTTTGTACCGCTTAATTAAAGTACCAAATACCAAGTAGCAATCTTATGCAAAGCAAAAGGTTCTTCAACCATAACTTGCTGAAAAAAAAATAAAAAATAAAAAATCAAGAACAACTTTTAGGAGCAGTTGTAGGAGGAAATGAAGGAACATAAAAATAAAAAACCAAAGTATCAATATCTACATGAAAACCATCTGTATCATCCAAGAAATGATCAATGCGAAATGTGAATAAATTTAGACTTAGAGACAATAAGAGACTCGGTAGGAATAGAAAAGGTACATTCTCAAAGAAGTAGTAAAAAACATAAAATTACAACTATTAAGGAAAGAGAGAAGAATAAAAAGAAGACATAAAACCAAACCATCAAGGAAAGTGAGATAGAAGTTGTTACCCCAAGGGTTCTCCTAATCATGTTTTGATGATAACAAACTATGGTTAAGTTGTTAATTGGTTTAAATTATAAAGAATTTCAGGTGTTACTTTGGAAATTCATCAAAGGACCCAATGGATGTAAGATTAAGACAATTGGAAGACCTTTAATCATATGAAACATAGATTAGATGAATACATGGGTGTACTTAAGATTTTCATATCTTTTCATGTATCTTTAAAAAAATCGGTTTATGCATTTAAGTTACATTTCCATCAAAACTCGAGTTTTATCAAATGAACCTTGGTAAATCGTTTCAAAACTAACACATTAATTTACTAAAGCCCTTGCCTAAGTGTTAGTAGAGAAAATAATAGAAAAAGATAGGTTTTTGGTCCAAAAATGGTGAATTTGTAGAGGCACTAGCCAATCGGCTCAATTGGTTAGGGTACCGGTCGATCGGTTACATTTTCCTAATCGAAGTCAGGTTGAGAGATACAAAAAATCTTCTCTCTCTTCCAATAAACTTGCATTCCCGATTGAGGGATATGCCTTCCCAATCAAGGCCTAACGGTCACCTACCATGCATTTATTGTCCAATGGATAGTCAACTAGTTGACCCCTAACTCAACGGATCGAGGCTGCTTTTTAGCTCCCAAGGTTAGAAACTTATAAATTGAGAGTTCCACTTCATTTATGAGTAAGAGAACACCCACATTTATTTGTCTACCTATTTTTTCTTGCCTCAAAAACTCTCATTCTTTCCTTGGTGTATTATAAAATATATAAGTCTAATATAGTAACTAAATATATTAATAACATCTAATAGTTATTATGCAATTTCTTGCACACACAATCAAGTAAATCAAATCATGTATTATTGTTTTCTGTCTTTTACACATGCATTTGTATTCAAATATATCCCTCTTTTTAAGTCTTTTCAAGGTAAACTTTTATTTTATTTTTATTTTTTTACGCAAGAACCTCATTCCTTTTCTAAACTACACTCTTTGGGGTCTTTCATTCTCATTTTATACAACTATTTTTTTCATTTTTTAAAATCTTTTTCCATATAACCATGGATACAAAATTAATGCAATATGATATCATTACCTAATATCAACTCAAATCAGTAGTACCCACTAATATACAACAAATATTTTAAACACATAAAATGTAACACTGAACATATAATGAAGCTGAAATTATTGCAATTTAAATTATCACCATTTCATTTTTCCATAAATAATTTATATTCTTTTATAGTAATGGATCACTAATAAATCTTCCTAGATTTAACTCTATCTTCCAAACATAATCAAATAATCCCAACATTTCAGGCCTTAAACTTATTTTAAATTCTTGTCCTTATTAATTCCAACCTTTCTATGTGCATATCAATAATTTTATAATTCCTAAAAATAAATTCAAGTTTATTTCATCTATTCATTTATTTATATCAAAACTTCTATATTTTCAATTTCTTATCTTTCATTTATCACTCAACCAATTAAATTAAAATTTTAAAAATACTGCACTTTATGGCTTTAATTTTACTAGGCTAATTACATTCTATCATTATAATAAATAATTTTTAATTTTTCAACTCTTTACAACCACATTAATTTAATCCACTCCATTTATTAGTTGTATCTCATTTAATGTATTAGATGGAACGGAATTGGTCATCACATTTAGTTTGTAACATATTTTGTATTAAAAATATAATTGTTATGAGAGATAATTTTACATGAAGCAATCCAGAATACAATGGGCATGATGCACCTTCATCTCCACCATCCTCACCAGTATTCACTCCTTCTTCGTCTACTGTAGACTCATCTCCATACCATCTTCATCAACAGCAAGTTTATCGCGGTCTTCATCTTCATCACCATAACCTTCTTCATCTCCACCCTCCATCTCTCTCCGCCCACGTCCTCAAATCAACGTCATCCTTTCTATCAACTGCGCACACATCCACCTCCACCACCTTCCAAAACCCATCGCCCCCACTCCTCTCCACCACCTCCTCCGCAAACGAGGTTGTTCTGGGTGTCACGTATTTCAAGACGGTGCTCCCAAGGTTCAAGCTGGCCAGGATGTTAAATACATAGAGTTGGCGCAGTTGGGGCAGATGAAACACATGCACCAGCACTCCAAACACTCCGACGACTTCGGGACTCACAACATCCTCTGCCAGCATCTCCGCCCCTTCCGTCATGTCTGTGCCTATCACCAGCTGATATCAGTATTTGACGCGGATTTCCATCACTCCAATGGCTTCAGATGTAACGCCCAAGTTTCTTTTTAGGAAAATATTAATAATAATTAATTAATTAATTAATTAATTAATTAATTTAATAAAATGGAAGAGGGGTGAAAAGATAATTTTACGAATAAGGTATAAATTAGAATTTCGTTCTTCCTGTTCTTTTTTGAATCGCATTCCTGTTCGTAGAGAGTTTTTGAGAACGTAAGATTGGAGTCGGATTTCAGGGTTTGAAGAACAGATCTCTATAGGTAAGATTTTAACCCCTAAATATATATTTTAAATTCATTAGTTAATTTTAAGCACATTAGATATTTTTTAGAAAACCCAAATCTAGGGTTATTTATTTATTTTTTTTTTTAATTCGTTTTAATATCAAAATAGTGAAAATTTAAGATTTTGATTTATTATTGGAAATTAGGAAATCTTAAGTTTTTAGATTAAAAAAAAAAAAGGATTCATTGGAAGATTTTAATTTAGACTAGGGTTAATTTATTTTTAAAAATAAATAAATAAATAAATAAATATATTGTTAATTGTGGCTTAAGGGATTAGAAAAATATTAAAACAATTTGATTTCTAAAAAAAAAAAAAAAAGAGAACACGTGTGCATTGGAAAATAGAAGAATGGTGAAGAAAAAAAAAAAGAAGGGAGAATGCGTGTGCACTAGAAGATAGAAGAATTGTGGAAAAAAAAATGGTTGGCTGGGTGTTGGAACTGGTTAGTTTTAGGTTAATAAATAAGATATAGTAATAATGGTTTAATGTAATAAATAGAATGAGGTAGTTGACGGGGTGCAATCCATTAGTGCTGGAAGTATGACTCAAAAAGTACACCAGCCTAATAAATAAAAAAATAAAAAATAAAGCTTGAAATAACAAGACATTGTTACTACTTAAATAACTAATGAGCTCCAAAGAAACTTCCCTTACATGTAGAAATGTCAACAATATATATATATAGAATTTTTTAATAAAATAAAATTGCATTTTAATTAAATTAGTAATGTGTTATTATAAATAAATTGAGAATTTATTAATTTATTTAAATAAGGAATAGATTAGTTAAATTATAGATAAATAGTTATAGTTATTTCTCTTATGTTATATTCGGTGAAGAGTAGATTTTACAGAATTATTTTTCTCTCAAGTTTTCAAAGACTTCTTTTGAGGTAAGGGAAATTAATGCAGTTATTATTTTTTTTAGAAACAAATTTTTATGTACATCATTTGGAAACATTTTGAGTTATTATTCGTTTTATGCATGAATCAAATATGTTTTGTATGAAAAGTATGTTAGAACCTTATATTTTATTTACAACAGAAAAATGTGGAAATATTATGTTTTGCAAATTTGAATAATTGAAATAAGTGTTTGACTCTGGTTTGTTTGACCTTTGCCAACGGGATATAATAGTTGACTTTTAACTTTTTGGCCTTTGTCAATGGGATATAATAGTTTACCTTTACATTTCTTGGTGGGGAATGTAATTGATTTGTACCACAACCTCTAGGGGTTTGGTTAGAGGTTACTAGTACTAGTAGTGTTTGGTTCCGTCCACCTTAAAGGAACAATTTGAGGCTAGCCACCTATTTGAAAAGTCCCACCTAACTGGGTACCATTTGATGTTTGATGACCAGAGTAAATAAATGATTTGAATGTTTTGACTGAATTTGATATGAAAATGTTTGAATCAGAAATGAAAGTGTACAATTAAAAGTTTTGAATGTATTGACAAAATTGACTCAAAAGTTTATAAAAATAATTAGTTATAATATCTTCTATTTTGCAATTGAACTTGAAATATTTGATCTATGGACTGCATTAATGTTCCTTATTGGGCTTTGAGCTCATTCTTATTTGTTGATTACTTTATAGGCACCCTTAGTTCGAACGAGGAGTGATGGCTAGGTCGGGGAATGGTCATCATTAGGATTTTGCTGAGGATGTTATTTGGACATTGTTAGCTTATAAGTTTATGTTCATTTGGATTATTTGGTTTTTGGAAGTTATTTAGATTTGAACTTACATTTTTTTTTTATAAGTTTGAAGTTGAGATTTGGAGATTATGAAAATTTGTTAGCACTTGATTTATTTGAGTTTGCAATCTATTTGGATAATGGATTTTGGTTGATGGATGCTTAGTTTTAAAGTTAAGTTCGAAGATTTTAGAATTTTGTTCCGCTACTCTGAACAGGTTTTTAGTAATTGATTACTTCCAGTTACAATATGATTGTTTGGGTCAGGTTACACTTTAAGCTTTCGGGTTTGAGGTGTGAAATGACCGTCACACCCTTAGAGTGGGTCTTGGGGCATGACATCAGATGTCAAATGAAGACCGTAAAAGGACAAGTTGCAAAAGAGGGTGTTGGATTTCATCGTGGATGACTGAAACTACGATTTTGTAGGGTAATTAATTTTGTATGAGAGAAGCGAGAATTAGAAAGTGTTTGAAATCTGAAGTTTCCCTTTTTCTGGTTTTGGGAGCTCCCTTATTTGTTGAGAGTTTCCTTTTTGGTGAGAGATATATAAGATCTCTCTTGAATATTCTTCGCTTGGTTTTTGGAAAACAGGTAAAGTAACGTTTAAGAGAAGAGAAGAGAAGAGAAGATAGGATGTTTGCAGGTAGGTGACCATTGGAGAATAAAAGGAAATTTTATTCTCTGATTCTATACAATTAGATTGCCTTAGATACCATGATCATTTGGTTTCTAACAAAATTACAGAATAGGATTGATTGACAAGAAATAGAATTATTTTCTATATTTTAGGGAATGCTTTGGATTGATAGACAACAAAGAGAATTATTTCTTATCTTTTAGGGAATATATAGAAAGTAAATCTTATAGAAAGAATCTAATTAAAAAAATTATTTTTAGAACTATATATTTTTAAAATAAATTGTTTTGAAAATGATTGAAGTATTGTTTAGAAATAGATGCCTCAAATATAGGATATGGAGGAATTCTCAAACAAAATTTTCTTAATCAAATTTCCACTGTCCATTTTCATTCTAGTACATGGAGTGGACCCCAAGAAAACTATTCGGATATCAAAAATGAAATTCTGGCTATTGTTCTTTGCATTCAAAAATTTTAAGAGGAATTTTTTAACATCCTTTTGAGAATAGATTGCAAAAGAACTAAAGATTTTCACCAAAAAGATGTTCAAAATATTTTTTATTTTGAAATTAAATTTATCAAAGGTAATTCCAACTCTCTTCCCTGATTTCCCTTTTAGGGAATTCTTGCAAGGAAAATGAGTAATTCAAAGCCCAAAAATAAGCCCAATTCAAAAGCCTATTATGCTATGATACCTAAGAGCTTAGCCATGGAAGGCTCCATGGTAATAATAATAATAATAATAATAATAATAATAATAATAATAAGAGTGAGGGATTAATTATTGAGGTAGGGGGATGACCTCAAGGTGAAGAAGAGATGAAAAATATTTGGAAAATAAGTGAAAATTTTTAAACAAACATTTTTAATTCAAAAAGGATTGCTAAAAATTGTGTTGAAAACAGGGAAACTTAATGAATTGGGCTAAAATTAAATTAAAAAGGCTTACAAGATAGTTGAGGATTGAGGGATTTCTTGAGCTCCTTTCTTCTCATAAAATAATCGTAAATTTAACATAACTATGATTATCTATGATACTCTCAACCAGAGAATTTGCTACATAAACATATTTTATTGAAACCTAATGTCTTATATGTTGGAATATGTGCCCATAAACAAATGAGATTTTTTTTTTGCTGATTATTAATATTTTTTTTAAGGAATTATTTCAATATTATTGTTGCATGCATGTTATAGATGCTTTATAAATATCGAAAACCCTAGATTATTTAATTGTAACTTTAAATATTGTATATAAGTGTTATATACAGGAGGATAATATTTAAAGTAAAATAATCTAATATGTTCGTAATTAAAAATTAAAGTTGGGATCTTTAATTTAAAATTACTAGTGCGGTTCATTACATTCTGAATGAAATGATCTTATCCAGATTGTTAATAATGAGATTATTGGAATGAAAGCGCTTTATACAATTTGATTATATAGGACTGGAACATGATTAATTATGAATCTCTGATAAATTCCATTATAATATAGAGCATTCAATATTAATCAATGATGGTCATATATGCATTGATCTTAATTCTGAGTGATTAATAGACTCCTATTTATTGTATTGTATTTTTTGACATACCGGGTAATGATACAAATACATAGTGTCAAATTCTTGGTGTATTGGAAGTATAATAAAATAAATAGCCGAGAATATAAATATACAAGATGAAATCCATTCCTTCGTTAAGAAGTCAGATGGACGGTTCCCATAAGTATTGGTTCGGGCCTTGAATGATGAGAGCGCTCAATTTATGATTAGACCATAAATATATTATTCATTAGACAACCAATGGCACTTAAGGAGAAAGATATAATTAAAGAGGTTAACGGAAAAACCTAGCTTTAATTATGAACCGTTTATGGAGGATTGACTCATATGTAGTGACTATATCAATGGGCAATTCAAATCCTTTGTATATATTTAATTTTATAATTTTAAGAGTGCAATTCCAAATTTTTAGTGGAGTAATTTTGGAATTAATAATTTTGATTTTTTAATTAAGTTGTTAATTAATTGTCAAAATTATTGGAGCTTAAATTATAATGTCTGTGGTTCCTCTCAACGGCTCCATTAAAATTATATGAACATTTTTTTTATGTTGGGTTGATTTTATTAGTTTGGAATTTTGAATTCTAAATTAATTTCACACAATCTTGATTTGATTTATTTATCTTATAATTTGATTATTTAAAATATTTTTTGATACAATGTGGTGAAGACCACACTTACTTGTATTCCCTAAGAAACACTTTTTAAGTGGGGATCATGGGGAGAGATATTCTCTCCCATGTTTTTTCAAAATTCAAAATATGTCAGTTATTTTTTTCTTCATGGTATTAAAAAGTTTTTTTTCTCAATGTTTTTCGGATGATGGGATGAGAATACAAGTTTTCAATATATTAAGTTGTGTGATATAAAAACCCAAAAAAAGATATAAAAAAAAAAAAAAACGCCCACTCGTTTTGAGTTCATCATTATTTGGAGAAACGTTAGAGAAAGATCCATGGTGCTTTAGAGGATTTGGAATTCTAAGATCCTTTTGGTGGAGTTCAAATTTATCAACCTAATCGCAAGGTACAATTCTAAATTACCTATATTTGTTATTTCATTAAATTAATACAAGTATTGATCATTGAGAAAAAAAAAAAATTTGAGAAATTTTTCCTGGCTTCCGTTTTTTCTTTTATTTATCTGGTTTCAAAACCAACATTATACTTGTGAATTAGATCTTCATGTGAAATCTTTAAAACCCAATCACTACCCATTTACTTGCCAAATCATCGTATTAAGAGGTTCATGATGATTGTCTGAAATCAAAATAGATTTTAACCATTAAGCACTTGAAATACACTCAAGGAGCCCCTAAACTCTAATTTCTAAGCATTAGGGTAAAATATTCTAATTTAAAAATAGAGAGAATAAATTTACAAGTTTAATTTATTAACAAACACCTTAGTCTTGAGGGTCATTTTATGGGCACAACGGAGGCCCTAAGGAGCCCCTTCTCCGTAACCTAAAATACTACTCAAAAGACACGAGTTTAAAACAAACTACATCTAAGTTTAATAAATGGAAATGAGTTTGAAACATTACGGATCAATTAAAAGGAGCAAAACATTAAGAAAATGAAGGTATTAACATCAAACCCTAGCTAGATCAATAAGGTCTCCTTCCTGAGCTCTTTCCAAAGAAGAATAAGAAGAACAAGAAAAAAAAAGAAGAAAGAATTAGAAGCCTCTATGGAGTTCTAAAATGGCTTTTTATAAGTACTTCAATATTGCTTGTAGTGGTATATCATATGGAGGCAAAAAAGAATAAGATGGAAGATCCGAACTTACACATTTTGGGAGTTACAATACATAATGATGCCAAAGTAGGAGAAAATGGCATTAGGATATAAGGTGATACCATCTTGATGCCATTTTTCTAGTACGTGGACTTTTTCTCCTTCGACATTGTACTAAAAGTTGTGATGGCCACATTTGGCTCTATTTTTGGCAAAAAGCTCCTTAACTTTGTAGCTCCTTCAACAATCTTCTCTTTTTCATCAATTATTTATTGATCAATTTGTGTAAATAAATGATGACCAAATTTTTTAAAAATTGGTGAGATTGACCTGTAAAGAGTTTCAATTATTTGAACTCATTGGGACATCTCTAACCCCCTTCAAATAGCTTAAAACTTTTGATTGGTTGAAACAAGATTGTATCATCAATTTTCATGTAAGTTTGATCCTTTGACTCTACTCATACCTCATTCTTACTTTTCAGATGTCCAAAAAAGTTTCCAACAACATCATTATTCATGAAAATAGTTGGAAATATTTAACGATCAAATGGAAAATAGAAGAAAGTTGAGTATATGTAAGCTAACATATAATTGATTAATTAGGGAGTGCGTTTAATGATAACATGGAACCTAAAATATGATTTTTGCCCTTGTAATTAGAGATACTCTAAATAGGTGGTGAAAATTTTGTAATTAGAGATAGCACAACTATACAGATAATGCAATGGGTAGTCTTTTTTGTAATTAGGTTCCTAAATGTTTTTGTGAATATTATTGTAAAATTCCCCACAAGCTAAAATGTTTAGAATTAAAATTTCATAATAGCTAAAAGTGGATGATATAAAAAAGATTGGAAAAAATTGAGATAAAAGAAAGATGGTAGTGATTCTAAAATATTGCTCCAAGGCTTCTTTCTTCAATGCTCATAATAGAAAACCACCCCAAATGGTTGGCAATTGGATAGATAGATCTTTGAATTATTTTCATAGATGATTCTATTATTAGAATTAAGATTTTGAGGGTTTCTCCAATTGCTTTTTGAGGCTCTCTAGAAGCAATATGGTTTTGTTAAGACTTGTAAAATAGGTATTGTATTATCAATATGAAAATTAACATAAGTTTCATTAGGGTTAAAATTTGGGCCAAATGATCCATCTAATTTAACCTGGGATAGTCTTAGACAATCAATTAAATATGTGGATTGGGTTTGAATTTTCTTCAATTCGAATTCAATTGGATTGAGTGTGGACCAAGTTCAGATAATTGAAAACTAACTTTAACCTAATTTAGTATTTTTATGATTTATATAACCCTATATAATACTATTTATCATTTTATTTATTTTATTTTTATAATTTAAATAAAAAAATAAAAAATATAGGTATATCATATAATTATCATTTTTTTAAACATGACATATCAATTTATTTTTATTTTATTTATCATCTTAAAATTTTATCACATTTACTATTTAAATTTTTATATAAATATATTATTATTATTATTATTATTATTATTATTATTTTTAAATAGAGTGGATGAAATTTGATTTATTCAATCCAATCCAATCCATCGAACCAAGTCTAATCAAATTTGATCAATCTGAATTCAATTTGAATTTAGAAAAACAAGATTAAATTAGACTTTAGTTAAATGCTTCAATTAGAGATTGAGTCATGTTAGATTTAGATTAATCATTTCTTAATTCAGATTGGATTCTAATAAAGCTATTAATCCCACACAACCCATCCAAATTGCTCAATGTAGCACCAAGTTTAATTATCATGCCAGACAACTGTAAAGTTGGTGTCACCAAAATAATTGTTTGCAAGCACTATCACCTTGGTCCCTTGTGATGGTGATGCAAGCCCAATTATCCAAAGCCCCATGTATTGCCCATACTCCACAAGCCACCTCTTCACCGCCAAAATCTCTACCAGTGACAACTGTACTCTCTCCCAAAGACACATGTCATAACAACTAAGTGACACTCAGATATTTTCACCATCTTTTATGGCATCATCATTCACATGAAAGTGCTCTCATGAGGCCACGACCTCGCCTACATGCAAACCCACGTATTTGTATATCATTTTCTCAAATCAATGTGGCATGGTCTCATTGGAGAGGAATAAAGTTTCATGAAATTCCTGAAAGTTGCCTTAAAAAAAATGGAAGAATAACCAGTGGAACACTGCCCTCCACAGGCTATGTATATGGCCACCACCTTTGTCCTAATAGTAACCATCGGTCGAGCTGGTTTTTCATCTGTTCACTGGAGTTTCCTAAAGTCCCCATTTCCCTTTTCCCACTTCTTATTTTCCATTTTCTGATTTCCTACTTTCTTTAGTACAATGAAGTGGTCCCCTCAAGATGCCATGAAGGCTTACTTGCACACTCTTCAACTGGTAATTCTCATCTTTATTTTCTTGGGAGTTTTCTATAGTCTGTTTAGTAACTCTTTAAGTTTTTCCCTTTGGTTATTTAGGAAAAGAAACTAAAATTTTCTGTTTGGCTGCTGGCAAAATTATACCATACAATTGATAGGAATCAAATGGGATGTAGGCATAAGTTTTTTTGTGTAATTAGTTCATTTTCTTTTCCATTTTCCTGGACTTTCTAAGTGAAAACACTCCCTAGTGTTCTTACTTTCTATTTTTATTTTTATTTTTTCAGTGTAAAACCCACTTCAATGATCAATATTTCACTCTGGGAACCAGAAATCTCATTCAACCCCATTGGATGGAGTTCATATCAGCTTTGGCAGCAGGAAATCAAGCTAAATTAATGGTGCAAATCACCTCAGACCAAGGCATCACCCCATTAACAATTGCACTTGCAGTGGCAGCAAAGCATACGAAAGCTCGATTCATCTGCATTCTTTATCAACTTCAAGATATAGAGGATTGCAAAGCTCAACTTTCTTGCTATAATCTCAAAGATGTGGCTGAGTTTGTACATGGAAATCCTTGTGAGGTGATCATGGGGTTTAAGAACATTGATTTTGCTGTAATTGACTGTAAATTTGAAGATTACATGAGATTGTTTAAGATTATTAATATGAATCCAAGAGGGTCTATGGTAGTAGTGAGCAATCTTGAGAGAAGAAGAAATGGAGCTAGTTTTGGTGAACTTATTAAAGGGAGGAAAGGTGTTGAATGTGTGACTCGATCTATTGGAGAAGGAATGGAGTTGACAAGAATTGGATTGAGTTGTAAGTCTCAGAAAAAGAGGTATAAGAGATTCCATGTAACTTTTGAGAGTTGAAGCATTTATAGTATCAATCTTTTCTCATAGAAGTAACAAAATGTTTTAGGTTCTTGCCTTCATATACAACTTGTTGGATAGGCAAGTTTTTCATGATTAAATAATTATTGAAAAATTAATTATTTTGCATATATCTATTGTGTCATAGTAAAAGCTAAACAAAAGAAGCGCTTTTGAGATTGAAAATTGTTCAAGAGATGGCAAAAAAGGATTGTTGCATAATAATGATGTCAAAATATAATTGAATTTATATGATGTCAATGAGATAGTAGGTCCAAAAGAGGATTATTGAGTGGTGTAAACTAAATTGTAGTGATGTTAATTTCTTCATAGAAGAATATTCTCAATTAGAGGAGATCAATTATGTAAATGAAAAATGTTCTTTATTAGAGGTGGTTGTGTAAATGAAGGAAGATTCAAGTTTGAATAAGAAATGAGAGAGGGTTAGAAGATTCAAAGGTAATGTAGCGTTAGAAGGTTATGTTGTTATTCCTAATAAAGAAATTAGAGAAAACAAAGAAAAATAAAACACACAAGTTTAACGTGGTTCAGCAGAATGCCCACGTCCATTGGAGAAGGGTACTTTCACTATTACTAAAATTAAGGTTACAAGAAAGGGTATTAATTTATACTAACCCTCAGGTATTGAAAAATTTCAAAAATACCCCTGAACCGTTCCCCCATACCTGCCAACTTATCGTTTGTCCTTAACAATAAAAATACAAGCTTGAATGGCAAATGTCGTTGTTCCACTCAGTGTGCTACATTCCCCTCGTTCCACTCCACTCCACTCCAGCATTTGCTCTTTCTTCTCCATATGTCTTTCACTCAATATGAGCTACATACTACAATAGGTTATCAAACGGATAACCAAGAAGTGGGGTTTGGAATGGGAGAGGTGAGATTAATTAAGGAAAACCTTATCTCTTCATTTTTTTTTTTTTTTTATCTTTGGGCTTATTTATAGGAGTTATTCTTTAGTTAGATATGTTCGATTGTGAAGCTTAAATTAGTCTTGTTGCGTTTCATAGGGGTGTTGGGGTCTAACTAGAAGTTTTTTTTTTAAATTAGTCACTTTTAGGACTAAGTGTTTTGTTTTTAGAGAGTGTAGTTGCAATTGAGAGAAAAGTGAAAGTCTTCATCATTGTATAACCCCTTCCTTTCAAAAAATAAGAGCCTTCACCATTATAACTTTTTCGTTTAATTAGTGGATTCTTGAGTGTTGGTGCACTTCGTAGATATAAGGATTACATTGAATGCCAACCCACATTAAAAATCTCTTTTTACTTTTTTTATTTTTTGCTTGTGTGAGTGTGTGGTTAGGTTAACAAGATAATAGCGGGACAAATCATGGACTAATAAAATATGACACTAGATCTTTTGACTTGATACTGCAAAGATATGCAACCCCTATATATATATATATATATATATATATATATATATATATATATATATATATATTAATAAAAAAATTAAGGGTTATTTGGATACATGGGTCAAAATGATTTGATACTTTTTTTTTCCCACTAAGGTTAGCTTTCCATTAAGGATATCACTTGAATTACACTAGAGTTAAGCTTAGTTTACAAAAAAAACATATTTAAGGTTAGGTTCCCAATATAATGTTAATATGAACTACACTATGGTTAGGTTTTCATTTCATCTAGAAAGAATTTAATTATAAACTATACTATGGTCAAATTTCATTTAAAAAGAGTTTAACTGAGGTTAAGTTTCCATTTTATTTACAAATCATAATTAGAATGTTCATCTAGACTGAAATGTTGGACCCTAGGGCTGGCTAAAAACAAAGTTGGATTTGAGATATAACTAGCAACAACTTTCCATTTGATCTCATCTTCAAAACTGGGAAAAAAAAAACAAAAAACAAAAAACAAAAAACACAATTGCAAAAAACTCCAACAAAAATAATTTTAAAAAATCCAAACAAAAAACAACCATAAAAAGCACTAACAAAAAGCAATACCAAAAAACTTTAACAAAAAACAACTACAAACCCCAACAAAAAACAATTACAAAAAATCCTAACTTGAAATAACTGTAAAACCCTACAAATTTGAAGAACCTCTAGCAAAAAATAAAAAAGAAAGATGAATGTGAAGGATCTTGAAGATGAAAGAAATATGAGAGAGTTGTGACTAATCTTTGTTCACCGATCTTTGTTATGAGTTTGAATTTCATTAGAAAAGAGAGAGTCTAAACCTAAAAAAAAAAAAAAGAATTGGGTATGAGCAATGAAAGAGAAACAAATTAGGAATGAGAGAGGAATGATATTTTGAGGAAATAAAGAAGGGTAAAAAGGTCTAAAAATAGGTATTTGTTTTTATTTTTTTTTGAAAAATAAGCAAGAGTGATCATTCTTCCAATTTCAAAAGTATTTTAGGTCTTATAACCAAATATCAGTAAAAATCAATAAATGAATATAAAGAAGGGTTATTTGATTAAAAGGGATGGGATAATCCCAAATTTGTAAATCTAATGTTGCACATTTTTCAACCTACAAAATGACTTATTTTTGACAAAAATACCATCACTTCTTCTTGTAAATGTAACTTTTTCTTTTAAAAATAATCAAAAGTTGGAGGACATTTATATTAAAAATGAGTTATTTTTTAAATTCAATTATGAGAGGTGTTAAATTTAGAAATTAGAAATTATTTTATTCCTTTTAATCAAATAATTTTATGAAAAAATGATCAAACTATCACTTCCCTTCGCATACTAAGGGCAATCTCTCTATTTACATTGTGAAGTGGGTACCTGAATAGGCTACATAGGAGAATTGTCTTGATATGCATCAACAATAATTGGACATTTACCCTCACAAGTATGTATCAAAGACTACAACTTAGACGTCAAGTACATGCACTTAGTTACTTTCAAACCTCGAGTAAGTTAAAAAGAAACCACTTCTTTCTTTTTCTTTTCTTTTCTTTTCTCTTCTTTTTTCATATTTTCATTTCTTATTATTCAACACTTCTCTATATGCCATTGTATGAACAATTTCCAAATCTTGGCATAGGCGGTGAAAATGCAGTGCTGTAGAAGTTACTTGGAATGACATCTAGGTATCTTTATCAATTAATTGATATGACTTATTGAAAAGTTAAATTTGATTTTAAAAGTTTCTAAAAATTTTGAACTATATTTACCCTTTAAAAGTCAAAGAAATTAAATATTTTATTTTGAGTTGTTGCTTTTATTTCTATATTTGAGTAATCAAGCCCCGGAAGGCTTCTATATTTTGTTATTAGGAATTTCTATTTAATTAATAAGAGATCATATATTAGAAAAAGAGAGTGGTGTAAGACAATAAATTTTTAGTTCTCCCCAATTTTTATCTTCTTTTACATAACTGTTTGTGTTCCTCTTTTAATTCTATTACTTCAATAAATTGGTATAAAAACTTTTGCATATACAACAAGTGGTAACAAAGCATTGGTTAAAGATGTTTGGAAGATCCTTAAGTGAAGATGTCTAAACAAGCTTTGTTTGAAGATTTTCATAAGAGAAAAGAAGAACATAGTAGAAAAGAGGATTGTAAAATGAAATTTTTGTTAAGATGAAGTTGATTATTCTCTCATAAGAATGTAATACAAAAAAAAAAACAAAAAACAAAAAAGAGGATCATGGCACACGACAAGACTGTAATGCACAAAGGAAACCATTACGCACAAGGAGAGTGAGATGCATAAGCAAATTGTATATTATGGCAAGATGGAAGATTGACTTAATAAAATTTGATTCAAGGTGGAGACCAGTGGAGACTATTAGGAAGTGTCTCAAATTTGCAATTAGAATATATTTCTTTTGTAGAAGGAATATTAGATAGAATATTTTTTTAAGTTTATAAGTGATTATAATTAGATTTCTCGTAGGATAAGGAAAACTAGAAAGAATACCTCCATAAATATTCTAGTGATCATATGGAGAGAAAGTTATGAGAGAGATATGAGCTTGCGAAGACTATATATGGTGGATAGAAATGCAAAGAAGAGTGAGTGATACTCGATGGAGTAAGAGGACATAGGGTTTACATTATAATTGTGAAGAAGAATAAGAGACATCAAGTGAAGTAAAAGGGTTTAAGGTTCAAACCAAAGATACAAAGAGTAAGAGACATCTAGTGAAGTAAAAAAGTTTAAGGTTCAAACTAGAGATACAAAGAGTTAGAACATATACGATGTTTCAGAAACCAGTAAGTTAATTTACCTATTTTTGTCATTTGTAATATTCTCTATCGTATAAAATATTCCCTCTCATCCGTAAAGGTAGATATAGTTGGTTGAACCGTAGAAAAATTTCATGTATCTTTGTGTGTGATTTGTTTTATTTTTTATATTTTTGCATTAATATGTGTAGATTAAAGCTTTGCTTGACATAGTTTTTAATTCACACAACAAGTGGCATAAGAGATTTCACATACACAAGATAGTAAAACATATCTAATCACATCCCCAAAGACTGATACCGTAACTACGACAAGATAGTTAGCCATACCTCCATAAACAACCTAACCAAAGAAATCAGGTTAGACCATCTAACCTTTTCTGAGAAGGACAAGTGTTTCCATGAATCAGATAGGCCCGATAGGTGATGCTGACATCGTTAAAAGCCATCTTTTCTTCACGTGCCTCCCACCGGCTTCTCTACCAAACAACCAATGAAACCTGCTACACACGTCCTAGAAACCGAGGGCCACTCAAAAATTTTGGTGGTATCAGTTGTAACGCCCAAGTTTTCTTTTTAAAGGGTAATTTAGGAAATTATTAATAATGATATTAAATTAATTAATTAATTAATTAATTAATTTAATAAAATGGAAGAGGGGTGAAAAAGTAATTTTACGAATAATACCCTAGGTATAAATAGAAAATTCTCTTCTTCCTATTCTTTTTTGAATCGTATTCCTGTTCGCAGAGAGTTTCCAGAGAACTTGAAGTTGAGGTCAGATTTCAAGGTTTGAAGAACAAACCTCTATAGGTAAGTTTCTAACCCCTAGATTATTATTTTAGATTCATTAGTTAATTTCAAGCACATTAGATATATTTTTTTGGAAAATCCCAAATCTAGATTAGGGTTAGATTATTTTTTTTTAATTCGTTTTAATATCAAATAGTGAAAATTTAATATTTTGATTTATTATTGGAATTGGGGAGATCTTAAGTTTTTTTATTAGAAAAAAAAAAATTCCTGTGAAGATTTCGATTTAGATTAGGGTTAGCTTATTATTATTATTATTATTATTATTTCATTTTAATATCAAAATAGTGAAAATTTAAGATTTTGATTTATTGTCGGAAATTGGAAATTCTTAAGCTTTTAGAAAGAAAAAAAAAAAAATTGGAAGACTCATGTGCACACCGTGGAATTGGAGAATGACTTAAGGAAAAAAAAAAAAATTAGGGGACGCGTGTGCATACTTGGAGAATGGAAATATATATATATATATATATATGGGGTGTGGGTGTGTGTACGGATGGAAGGATGAATGGTGTTTGGTAGTTAATGTATATATATGCATATATATATTATTATATTGACAATAATGGATAAAGTTTATGTTTGAAAAAAAAAAAAAAGAATAGAAGTTTTAAATAAAAGAAAGTAAAGTTTTTTTTTCGTATTATAATTATACTAATGATGAGTATAAGTTAATAAATAACATAGAAATTAATTAGTAAAATAAATTATAGTTTAATTAAATTAAGTTGTGTTCCAAAAAAAAAAAAAAATTTATGAATAGATTAAATTGTCTTTCATAATTAAAAATATTAATTTGAATACCTAAAATTTTAGGATTGACAAACCTGTAATTTTAGATAAATAGTAATGGTTATTTATCTTATATTTGTTAGGTGAAGAGTAGATTTTCAGGATTATTTTTCTCCAAAGTTTTTGAGGACTTCTTTTAAGGTAAGGGAAGTTAATGCCATATTTATAAAATTAAATTATCTTATATGTTATTTTGAATTGTGGAAAAGAAAATGATATTTTGTTACCATGCATGGATCAAACTGTTTTGCACTAAATATTATGTTGGAATATTTTGTTTTATTTATGACACAAAATATGGAGATATTATGTTGTGTAAATTTGAATACTTGAACAAAAACATCACTCTAGTTTATTTGGCCCTTGTCAACGGGATATAATAGTTGACTATTCGGCCCTGTCAACGGGATATAATAGTTGACCTTTACATTTCATGGTGAGAATGTAATTGATTTGGACCCAAGCCTCTAGGGGTTTGGTTAGAGGTTACTAGTACTAGTAGTGTTTGGTTCTTTCCACCAGGAACAATTTGAGGCTAGCCACCCATTTGAAAAGTCCCACCTAATTGGGCATTTGATATTTGATGACCAGAGTAATGAAAATTGAATGGATTTGATTGAATCTTATATGAAAGTGTTTGAATTTGATATGAAAATGGTTGGTTGAATTTTGAATATATTAGTATCTTTGAAACTCTGATATTTGATGAGAAAAAAAAAATGATATCTCCTATTTGAAATAAAAATATTTGATCCATGAACTGCATTAATATTCCTTATTGGGCTGTGAGCTCATTCCCAATTGTTGAAAAAATTTCAGGTACTCTTAGTTCGGGTAAGGAGTGATGGCTAGGCTGAGGAATGGTCATCATTAGGATTTGACTTAGGATTTTATGTTGGATTTTGTTTTAACTGTTAGTTATGTTCATTTGGATCATTTGGTATTTGGAAGTTATTTGGAAATTGAATTTTGAGGATTTTAGATTTTGTTCCGCTACTCTGAACAGGTATTTGGTAATTGGTAACATCCAGTTACAATATGATTGTTTGAGTCAGATTATACTTTAAGCCTTCGGGTTTGAGGTGTGAAATGACCGTCACGCCCTTGGAGTGGGTCTTGGGGCGTGACAGAGTGGTATCAGAGCACTAGGTTTTGATCTTGATGGGAATTTGAATTGGTTTAGATTGGGGATAGATGAGTGACGCATTTGTTTAAGTTTTAGTTTCATTTAGTATAAATTCCAATTCTTTCTTTATTTGGAAATTTTCTAATTGGTTATTTAGTGACTAATTTAGTTATACCTATTGCTTTATAGGACACCATGCCACCAAGGAGACCTGCATCTTCCCAAAACAATCAGGCTAATGATGATATACCTCTTCCACCTGACGCTTTGCCCCCTATGAGTACTGAAGGACTTTATAGATATTTAGGGACTTTGGCTGGCTTGGTTGAGCGTTAGGCTAGAGCTACTGGAAGTAATGGTCAAGGACAATCCTCATCTACTAGGAGTAGCTTCTTTGACGACTTTAAGAAGTTGGGTCCCCCTTACTTTTCTGGTACTTCAGATCCAATAGAGGCAGAGGCTTGGATTATGAAAATAGAGAAATTCTTTGATGTCATTGATTGTTCTAAGGAGCAAAAAGCCTCTTATGCAGCTTTTATGTTAGATAAAGAGGCAGATCATTGGTGGCGTATGACTAGGAGACTTTTGGAGGATCAGGGACCTATAATATGGAGACAATTTAGGGAGGCTTTCTACAAGAAGTATTTCCCTGACAGTGTTAGGCGGTAGAAGGTGGGAGAGTTTATTCGTTTGGAACAGGGGGATATGACTATGGCTCAGTATGAGGCCAAATTTACAGAGTTATCACATTTTTCCCCATAGTTGATTGCTACAGAGGAGGAAAAGACATTAAAGTTTCAGGACGGATTGAAGCCTTATTTGAAGAACAAGATATCTATTCTAAAGCTTGGTGTCTATTCAGAGGTTGTTGACAGAGCCCTTATAGCAGAGAAAGATAATGAGGAGCTTCATCAGTATAGGGAACAGCAAAGGAAGCGAAATAGGAGTGATGGTGCTCATGGTAATCAAGCACAGCGAAGGTCTACATCAGGAAGAAATCAGAATAAAGGGAAGGCAGCGCAGAATTTAGATGGGGCTTGTTCTACTTGTGGTAAGAAGCATGGGGGTAGGCCATGCTATAGAGAGACTGGAGCTTGCTTTGGTTGTGGGAAGCAAGGACATTTGATCAGAGATTGTCCAGAGAATAGGAAGTTCATCACTGGGAAGCCTAAAGAGGAAAATAAGGAGGATAAACAGAAACCCAAAGCCCAAGGATGGGTGCTTGCTATGACTCATCGAGATGCTCAGGCCACTTCTAATGTGGTGACAGGTACTCTCCGAATCCACACCTTATTTGCTAGAGTTTTGATTGATCCTGGATCAACACACTCTTTTGTTTCAGTATCTTTTGTTGGTTTGTTGGGTATGCCTGTTGCTAGCATGGACTTTGATTTGATTGTTGCTACTCCTGTGGGAGATTCTGTTGTGGCTAGTAGAATGCTTAGAAATTGTATTGTGATGATTGGTTATAGGGAAATGCTAGTTGACTTAGTACTCCTTGACCTTCAGGATTTTGATGTGATTTTGGGGATGGATTGGTTAGCTTCCTACCATGCCTCTGTTGACTGTTTTGAGAAAAGGGTGACATTTAGTATTCCTGGTCAGCCTAAGTTTAGTTTTGAAAGGAAGCATGTGGACAGACCACTACGTATGATCTCAGCCTTGCGAGCTAGTAGCTTGCTCAAGAAGGGTTGCCAAGGATTTTTGGCTAGTGTGATGAGTAATGAAAGTGATTTGAAGTTGGAAGACATACCCATAGTAAGGGAGTATCCTGATGTCTTTTCAGAGGATTTGCCTGGCTTGCCACCAGAGCGAGAGGTGGAGTTCACCATCGATCTGGTACCAGGAACAGGTCCTATGTCTAAGGCCTCATACAGGATGGCACCTGTGGAGCTTAAGGAGTTGAAAGTTCAACTTCAGGAGTTATTAGACAAGGGTTTTATCAGGCCCAGTGTTTCACTTTGGGGAGCTCCTGTTCTATTTGTGAAAAAGAAGGATGGCTCAATGAGACTTTGCATTGACTATAGGGAGTTGAATAAGGTGACAGTGAGGAACAAGTATCCCCTTCCTCGAATTGATGATTTGTTTGATCAGCTACAAAGTGCTTGTGTGTTCTCTAAAATTGATCTTCGGTCTGGTTATCATCAGTTAAGGGTTAGAAGTGAAGATGTACCCAAGACTGCTTTTCGAACTAGATACGGGCATTATGAGTTTTTGGTTATGCCTTTTGGTTTGACTAATGCACCTACTGCTTTTATGGACTTAATGAATAGGGTATTCAAGCCCTATCTAGATCAGTTTGTGGTGGTTTTTATAGATGACATCTTGGTATACTCAAGAAGTAGAGAGGAGCATGAGAGCCATTTAAGTATTGTATTACAGACCCTTAGAGATAAGCAGTTGTATGCTAAGCTGAAGAAGCGTGAGTTTTGGTTAGACCGAATTTCTTTCCTTGGGCATGTGGTAAGCAATGAAGGCATCTCAGTTGACCCTGGAAAGGTAGATGCTGTAGCTAATTGGAGAAGACCTAGTACTGTGACTGAGATTCGAAGTTTCTTGGGACTTGTTGGTTACTATAGGCGGTTTATAGAAGGGTTCTCTAAGATTGCCCTACCTTTAACTAAGTTGACACAGAAGGGAGTTAAGTTTGAGTGGTCTGATGATTGTGAATGTAGCTTCCAAGAGTTGAAGAATAGATTAGTGTCAACTCCTATTTTGACAATCCCTTTAGGTTCAGGAGGATTTGTGGTGTATAGTGATGCCTCTCATCAGGGTTTGGGTTGTGTTCTTATGCAGCATGGGAGAGTTGTAGCTTATGCTTCTAGACAATTGAAGCCTTATGAAATGAACTACCCTACTCATGATTTGGAGTTAGCTGCTGTGGTTTTTGCACTTAAGATTTGGAGACATTTTCTTTTTGGTGAAACTTGTGAGATATTCACATATCATAAGAGTTTGAAGTATCTATTTTCCCAAAAGGAGTTGAACATGAGACAGAGAAGATGGATAGAACTACTTAAGGACTATGATTGTATTATTCAGTATCATCCTAGAAAGGCGAATGTTGTAGCTGATGCCTTGAGTAGGAAGTCAGTTGGTTCTCTAGCATCTATTAGAGGTTGTCAAAAGCAGTTACTTGAAGAGTTGAGGAGTCTACAAGTCCACTTTCGAGTTATGGGCTTAGGAGCACTTGTAGCAAATTTTAGAGTACAACCAGACTTAGTTGGGAGAATTAAGACCCTACAAAAGAATGATTCCCGATTAGTACAAGTTATGGAGGAAGTTAAGAGAGGCAGTAAGCCTGATTTTGTTTTGTCAGATGATGAGATCTTGAGATTTGGGACTAAACTTTATGTCCCAAATGATGAAGACTTAAGGAGGGAGATTTTAGAGGAAGCTCATTATTCCAAGTTTGCAATCCACCCAAGAGGAACAAAGATGTACAAGGATTTGAGGCAAAACTATTGGTGGTCAGGTATAAAGCGTGATATTGCACAATTTGTGGCTCAGTGTTTAGTGTGTCAATGATTACTACTCAAAAAGTGCTATTTGATAGCTTCTAATTAATCCTTTTAAACACTTTTGAGTAGTAGTTAGTGCCTTTTAACCCAATTAGCATGTTAAGGCCTCTTTCAATTAATTCTAATCAAATTGTGTAAGTTTTGGTGTTTTTGTTAGTATTTTGATCACCAAAGCATTATGAGATTGAGGAGAGTTTTATGGAATCCTTGGCAAGCAATGGGAAGCTTAGAGGCATGAAGGATCAAAGCCTTGAAGCTCTTTTGCCATAAGCAAAGTGGGAATGCAAGGGGAAGCAAAGAGGATCCAGCCATGAAGCATTCTTGATGATAGTCACTGCAGCTAATTTTGGAGCACTTCCTGATGTCCAATTTAAGCATACAATATGTCATTTGAAAGCTTAGGAAGTCAACAATCCAATGATTCAAACCGTGTGCAATTTGGAGCTGAAATGAGGAAGTTACAGCCTTTGGAAGACAACTGCTCCAAGCTGAAGGAAGGCTTCAGAAAAGTGCTGCGGAATCAGCCTTATGTTGCAAGATATTTCGCAACACTTTTGCACAGTGCTATGGATTCCCCCTGAAGCTTCATGCCGCGATGGAAGCCAAACTCCACAAGATGGAAGTCAATTTCGTGAAGGTGTTGAATCAGCTGGTTGCTATGAAGAAATTTCGCAGCTCTTCTTGTGCACCTGCGAAATTTCGCAGACCTCACTTTTCACCTGCGAAGTGGTCCTGAGTGCTTCCCGATATTTGTAACCGACACTTGGGGATATTTTTCATTAGATTTTTGTTGCCTAAATGCCCAAATTCTCCTTGTAAGTCACCAATGATAGGATTCCTTAGTTTTTAAGTTAGGAATTTGGCAAAAATATCTATGTAATAGCCATCAATGTAATTTTGGTATAAAATGGAGCCCGAGGAGCCTGTTCTGGGTGTTAGGGGGATGAACCTTTTGTAAGTTTCAAAGGAAGAAATACATAGAGCCTGAGCTCTTTTCTACCTTACCTTCTCTCTTTGATTGTGTTTTTTACTTATTTTACTAAGTTATGCACTCTCTGAGGAGCTTTCCCCAGAGAATGAGTAGCTAAACCTTTTAGTTCCTTGGAGTTAAGGTTGCCGGGAAAGGTTCCAAGTGCATCAATCAGAAGCTTTGTGGTTTCAGCTATTAATGAAGAGTAAGTGTGTCCCGTGAATGGTTTCTAATGTTTTTAGTTAACTTAAAACACCTTGGAGTCACCTGGGCCAACACTTGGTAAGGCAAGTGATCTCTAACCATGGAGATGCACTAGTTTACCTCTTGCGAGCCTCTGGTAGGTGACTTAAAGGTAGGATTTTCTAGAATAGCCAACACTTGGTAAGCTTTTGGACTCTTAGGAGACATCCATTAGTTACCTCTTGCGAGCTTTTGACGGGTAATCCAAAGTTAAAGATCACCTTGAATGGTAAAGGCTAAGTGAGAGGCTTGAACCATTGCAAGTTGCATCAGTGAGAGAATTAGAGCTGAAATCCAATTAAGGGATGCATTTGTGCAGCACCTGTTAGAGAATTGACTTTAAGTTAATTCTCTAATGTGAGGAAGTGAACCAACTGACCGGAGCTATGCTTTTGCATGAGGAATCTCCCCTGTAGACCTGAATCTCCAAGGAATGTTTTTTTTCTTAAGTTATTTTCATCACTTGTTGTGTTGTTAATCTAAGTCCAAACCTTTTTCAACCAAAGTTTGTGTTTTATTTCTTAAGCTAACCTTGAAATGGAACAGCACCAATTCACTTTGAATTGGTGTCATTTTCAACTTGAGTACCCTTCCTAGTGGAACGATCCTAGAGCCACTATGCTATAGTAGCTTTGTATTTGCTACCCTAGTTCATGGTGTTATAAGTTATAAATATTGTTGATTACTCTCACCATCAAGGAGCACCAGCTGGACACGAACCAGCTGAGACACCAATTAGGCATGAATCAGTCAACAGGTGAAGGCTGAGCATCAGCGACCAGCAGGGTCTTTGCAGCCACTTGCTATTCCTGAGTGGAAGTGGGAGCATATTACCATGGATTTTGTGATAGGATTGCCAAGAACCTTAGGGGGTAATAATGCTATTGGGTGATTGTTGATTGATTGACAAAGTCTGCTCACTTTTTGCCTATGAAAGTCAACTTTTCTTTAGATCGTTTAACTTCTCTTTATGTGAAGGAGATTGTGAGAATGCATGGAGTACCAGTTTCTATAGTGTCTGACAGAGATCCTCGTTTCACTTCTAGATTCTGGCATAGTCTACAAAAAGCTTTGGGCACTAAGTTGAGTTTTAGTACTGTTTTCCATCCTCAAACTGATGGCCAATCAGAAAGGGTAATTCAGGTTTTGGAAGACTTGTTGAGAGCTTGTATTTTGGACTTGCAAGGTAATTGGGATGATCATTTACCTTTAGTAGAGTTTGCCTATAACAATAGTTTTCAAGCTAGCATTGGGATGACACCTTTTGAGGCATTGTATGGTAGAAAATGTCAATCTCCTATCTGTTGGAATGATGTTGGAGAAAGGAAACTTTTGGGGCCTGAACTTGTGCAGTTGACTGTTGAAAAAGCTGCTTTGATTAAAGAAAGATTAAAAGCAACTCGAAGTAGACATAAGAGTTATGCTGATAATCGTAGGCGAGATTTGGAGTTTGAGTTGGGTGATCATGTGTTCTTGAAAGTTTCACCTATGAAGTCTATGATGAGATTTGGGAGAAAAGGAAAACTTAGTCCTCGTTTTGTGGGTCCGTTTGAAATATTAGAAAGAGTAGGCACTTTGGCATATAAAGTAACCTTGCCCCCAAGTCTATCTAAGATTCATAATGTTTTCCATGTTTCAACCTTGAGGAAGTATAATTATGATCCCTCTCATGTTGTGGAGTTGGAGCCTATTTAAATTTCTGAGGACTTGACATATGAAGAAGTTCCCGTTCAGATTGTAGATGTAATGGATAAAGTACTACATCATGCTGTTGTCAAATTGGTAAAGGTTCAATGGAGCAACCATAGTGTTCGTGAAGCTACTTGGGAGTTAGAAGAAGAGATGAGAGAAAAACATCCTCAATTATTTCAAGACTGAGGTATGTCAAGTTTAGAGGACTAAACTTTTGTTAAGGAGGGGAGGATGTAACGCCCAAGTTTTCTTTTTAAAGGGTAATTTAGGAAATTCTTAATAATGATATTAAATTAATTAATTAATTAATTTAATAAAATGGAAGAGGGGTGAAAAAGTAATTTTACGAATAATACCCTAGGTATAAATAGAAAATTCTCTTCTTCCTATTCTTTTTTGAATCGTATTCCTGTTCGCAGAGAGTTTCCAGAGAACGTGAAGTTGAGGTCAGATTTCAAGGTTTGAAGAACAAACCTCTATAGGTAAGTTTCTAACCCCTAGATTATTATTTTAGATTCATTAGTTAATTTCAAGCACATTAGATATATTTTTTTGGAAAACCCCAAATCTAGATTAGGGTTAGATTATTATTTTTAATTCGTTTTAATATCAAATAGTAAAAATTTAAGATTTTGATTTATTATTGGAATTTGGGAGATCTTAAGTTTTTTTATTAGAAAAAAAAAATTCCTGTGAAGATTTCGATTTAGATTAGGGTTAACTTATTATTATTATTATTATTATTATTATTATTATTATTATTATTATTATTATTATTATTATTTCGTTTTAATATCAAAATAGTGAAAATTTAAGATTTTGATTTATTGTCGAAAATTGGAAATTCTTAAGCTTTTAGAAAAAAAAAAAAAATTGGAAGACGCATGTGCACACTGTGGAATTGGAGAATGACTTAAGGAAAAAAAAAATTAGGGGACGCGTGTGCACACTTGGAGAATGGAAAAATATATATATATATATGGGGTGTGGGTGTGTGTACGGATGGAAGGATGAATGGTGTTTGGTAGTTAATGTATATATATGTATATATATTATTATATTGACAATAATGGATAAAGTTTATGTTTGAAAAAAAAAAAAAGAGAGAGAGAATAGAAGTTTTAAATAAAAGAAAGTAAAGTTTTTTTTTTCGTATTATAATTATACTAATGATGAGTATAAGTTAATAAATAACATAGAAATTAATTAGTGAAATAAATTATAGTTTAATTAAATTAAGTTGTGTTCCAAAAAAAAAAAAAAAATTATGAATAGATTAAATTGTCTTTCATAATTAAAAATATTAATTTGAATACCTAAAATTTTAGGATTGACAAACCTGTAATTTTAGATAAATAGTAATGGTTATTTATCTTATATTTGTTAGGTGAAAAGTAGATTTTCAGGATTATTTTTCTCCAAAGTTTTTTAGGACTTCTTTTGAGGTAAGGGAAGTTAATGTCATATTTATAAAATTAAATTATCTTATATGTTATTTTGAATTGTAGAAAAGAAAATGATATTTTGTTACCATGCATGGATCAAACTGTTTTGCACTAAATATTATGTTGGAATATTTTGTTTTATTTATGACACAAAATATGGAGATATTATGTTGTGTAAATTTGAATACTTGAACAAAAACATCACTCTAGTTTATTTGGCCCTTATCAACAGGATATAATAGTTGACTATTCGGCCCTGTCAACGGGATATAATAGTTGACCTTTACATTTCATGGTGGGAATGTAATTGATTTGGACCCCAGCCTCTAGGGGTTTGGTTAGAGGTTACTAGTACTAGTAGTGTTTGGTTCTTTCCACCAGGAACAATTTGAGGCTAGCCACCTATTTGAAAAGTCCCACCTAATTGGGCATTTGATATTTGATGACCAGAGTAATGAAAATTGAATGGATTTGATTGAATCTTATATGAAAGTGTTTGAATTTGATATGAAAATGGTTGGTTGAATTTTGAATATATTAGTATCTTTGAAACTCTGATATTTGATGAGAAAAAAAAATGATATCTCCTATTTGAAATGAAAATATTTGATCCATGAACTGCATTAATATTCCTTATTGGGCTGTGAGCTCATTCCCAATTGTTGAAAAATTTTCAGGTACTCTTAGTTCGGGTGAGGAGTGATGGCTAGGCTGAGGAATGGTCATCATTAGGATTTGACTTAGGATTTTATGTTGGATTTTGTTTTAACTGTTAGTTATGTTCATTTGGATCATTTGGTATTTGGAAGTTATTTGGAAATTGAATTTTGAGGATTTTAGATTTTGTTCCGCTACTCTGAACAGGTATTTGGTAATTGGTAACATCCAGTTACAATATGATTGTTTGGGTCAGATTATACTTTAAGCCTTCAGGTTTGAGGTGTGAAATGACCGTCACACCCTTGGAGTGGGTCTTGGGGCGTGACATCAGTCACATGAAAGTGTTCTCACGTGGTCACCACTTGCACCAACAAGAAAATCAGATCATTCTAGATCTTCTCCTAAGCCATTTTTCATGATATCGTTGGGTGGAAATGGGCTTTCTTGAAATTCCTAAACTTAAAACCAATCTTCCAAATGCTATAAATATGGCTTCAACTACGTCCCAAAACCATAAGTTGACTTGGTTTCTCATCTATTTTGTAGCGTTTCTTTTATACCCATCTCCTTTTGTACAATGAAGTGGTCTCCTCAACATGCCATGAAAGCTTACCTGCATACACTTCAACTGGTAAATTCTCAAATCCCCCTTTTTTTTTCTTCTTTAAATATTCCTCTTTCTTTAAAAGCCCCTTATATATATAACAACTGAATTAATTTCCTTGTATAACAAATATTGCAAACAAAAAAAGTGATATATATATTATGTAAATTTTAATATGCTTTGTATTATGTTTTTTGGATTCTAAAAGAAATGCAAAAAGGGGGAAAAAATTTATGGAGAACAACTCCAAAAGAAATCCATTTATAACATTTTTCTTTCCCATCTTCTTTTTATAGAAAATTCAGATGTTTCTTATTATGATTTCTTTGGCAGTTTAAGATCCAATGTGGTCAAGATTGCACTCTTGGCACAACAAAACTTATTCAACCTCAATGCATGGAGTTCTTATCAGCTTTGGCAGCAGGAAATCAAGCTAAAGTAATGGTACAAGTTCTCTCAAATGAAGGAGTGAACCCATTAACAACTGCACTAGCTGTGGCTACAAAGTATTGTGAAGGTCGGTTCATTTGTTTTCTTGATCAACAAGAAGACATAGAAAACTGCAAAGCACATTTCTTGCTATGATCTAGAAGATGTGGTTGAGTTTATGCATGGAAATCCTTGTGAGGTTATCATAAAGTTAAAGAAAATTGATTTTGCTGTTATTGACTGTAAATTTAAATATCACTTGAGATTGTTTCAAATTATTGATGTGAATCCAAGAGGGTCTGTTGTAGTGGTGACTAATCTTGTGAGGAAAGGAAATGGAGCTGGTTTTGGTGAAGTTGTTAGAGAGAAGAGAGGAGTTGAATGTGTGACTCTATCAATAGGAGAAGGAATGGAACTGACAAGGATTGGAGTGACTTGTAACCATGAGAATAAGAGATTTCATGTAACT
Organism: Vitis cinerea var. helleri x Vitis rupestris; assembly: GCA_945999865.1. NCBI lineage: Eukaryota > Viridiplantae > Streptophyta > Magnoliopsida > Vitales > Vitaceae > Vitis > Vitis cinerea var. helleri x Vitis rupestris. The sequence goes on from OX253934.1 coordinate 17,378,795, forward strand.
TCTGAAAATTGAAATTAACTTTTATAGATCTTTGCATTCATTACTTGTTAGATAATTAAGGAAGTATTTGAGTTATATTAAGGTTCCCCATCATAAAAGCTCAAACAAATGAAATTCTTTCATATGAAAATTATTTATGGCTTGATACAAAGATGAAGAACAATGGGGAAGAGAATAAAGAATTGCACAACACTACAGAAAATGGTATACAATAGTAGGTGATGGGAGAACTGATAATCAAGTGATATCAACTAAACCCACTTCCTGTTGACAGTATGTATGCCTCTAATTATTAGATTAAGATTTATTCAAAATGAATTTTTTTTAGAGTAAGCTAGATTTATATATGAGGGTAAGATGTGCTAATAAGAGTGGAGGGTTAGATAAAATGAGAGACAAGAGAGGTTGAGAATAATGGCAATTGCCATTTTAGAATCTCAGGTGGATAGTTCATAAAAGGGATTTTTCAGCAAAGTGAATTGGTGAAAAATTGCTATTGCTTTTCCTTCAAAATCTATCGACACATTCTATGTACACATGTCCTCTAAACTAAGAGCCACCAAAAATTGATCTTGCTTTTTAGCGCCATCAGTCACATGAAAGTGCTCTCATGGAGCCACGACTCTCGACAACATGCAAATCAGATCCTCCTAAGAGATTTTCCATTTAAAAGCCATTTGCTATGATCTTATTGTATCAAAGTCAGGTGTCATGAATTCCTAAAAACTAATACCTTAAAAATCAGAAAGATACAGATGGGAGCCATCTACTAAGTGGTATACATTTTATCGTTTCTTTCGGGACATAGATAGTATTCCACTTGGTTATGTAATTTCATTTGGAGGTCAAAAACTCTTATACCACTTGTTGTATCAGCCAAAGTTTCAATATCATGAGATGGTGTAAAACAAAAAAATTATACAAAGACAGATAAGGTTTTAACTTAACCTTGTTTGGCCAATTGTGTTAATATTTACGGATGAGAGAAAATCATTTTATTATAGCAAAAAGAATATTATAAAGGAGAAAAAAAAATGGTAAAAGTATTGACCCCTCATCCCATGTTTCCTTCCTCCTTATATCTACACTCTAAAGTGGAGCCTTAGTTCTACCATATGTCACCTATTGTTCCTTAAGTTTTTATTTATCATGCATAGTCATCAACAACATGATATATGTTCCTTAAATCTTTATCTCTCATTCATGGTCATCAACAACCCACCTTCATAAGTTTTTCCTTGACAAATTTCAGTTAGAAGCATGATTAAAGAATAATAGAATAAACTAAGAAGGATTATTGCCTTGATTTATTTAAGTTATGGCAATAATATATACAAATGCATCAAATAGCCATTGGAGTTAGTCACCATTAGTTGGGTGTCTAAGGAAGGACGTTGCTTAGGAAGGGATTCTATAGAATACTGTGATTGGAAAATTATGGGAAGAATGGCTAATCAGAAGGAAAAGAATTCTGGAATGCTAGTAGTGATCAAAAGTAAAGAAATTCATGCAATTCTGGTAGTGATCTTATAGGAAGTAATCAAAGGGAAGATTTTGGCAATGATATTGTTGGTGGTAATTTGTTTCAACTCTTTGCTTTGGTTTCTTATCATTCCTTTCCAAGTTGGGAAAGGGAATACAATAAACTCCTAGCTTGAACCAAACAATAGTGTTTGAGTTGCACAGAAGAGGCTTGGTGAGTATGTCGACAATCTGAGATGTAGGAATATGACTAGCCACGAGTGCTTTGTTTGTCATATTTTTGTGTGTGATGTGATAATCAAGCTCATTATATTTTGTTCAAGCAAGGAGCATAGGAGTTTTGGACATGTAGGGAAGCCATGTTATCTATGAATAGCTGAGGTAGTTTGAGTAACTGAATGCTAATATCCTAAAGAAGGAAGGTAATCCATGTGAGTTCAGTAGTTGTAGAAGCTAAAGATCTATATTTAGCTTTAGGTTTAGAAGAAGCAACAGTTATTTGTTTCTTTGAACTCCATGATATAAAATTTTCCCTAAGGAAAATGCAGTAACCTATTATGCTCCTTTGTGTAGTAGGACAACCAACCCAATATGAGTTTGAGAAGCTATAAATGTTTGTAGGACTTTGAGCTAAAAATCTGAGACCAATGTCTAGGGTTCCTTTTAGGTATCAAAGACATTTTACAATTCCCCTATTCGACCCAATAGGGCTTTGAAAGTGTTGAAAAACATAGTTTACAACATATGTAGTATCAAGTTTAGTGAAAGTAAGATATTATAGACTTCCAACCATACCTCAATATTCAGTGGCATTTGTGAGATCATTGTAATTTGGTAATTGAACATCTTTGAGTGACATTGGAGTAGCAATGGGAGAGTAGTTGAGCATATGAGCTTTGGGATTACCGTTTCAGAGAGAGATGCAAGAACTACATGGAAAATTAACTGATCTTGTCTCAGCCAAAGAACACGGGCTATGTAGGGAGTTGAGGCACCATTGAGTAGAATGGTAGGCTCTGGGCAAATGAAAGTGTCATTGACAAAGTCCTGAAGATCACGGCAGAATAGAGGACTGTCGAACTAAGCACGCCAGAATGGGTAGTTTGAAGGTGTTAGCTTCAATGGCAATTGAGCACTGACATTTTATAGAGATAAGGTTGGTTAGACTGGGGGTAGTGGGTAGGAGGGTGAGAACTTTTGGTGTTTGAATACTTTTTGCAGTCTTTTGCCATGACTTGAGAGTTTTTGAGGTGAAGAGAGAAAGTGGTTCGTTGGAGCTTTTAAAGCTCTGATATCATGCTAAAGAATAATATTGATGAGAAGGTTGTATTTTTCATTTATAGTCGATGCTTGAACACCAGGATATGACTTTGCTTGAATATGAGGATGTGATTTTGCACTGTTTCTCTATACTTCTTCAAAGAAATCACTTGCCCTTCGAGAGAACCTTTATACCACGTGAAATCCAACCCATCACGACCAAATGTTAGATTCTCCTTATAATTCTCTATAGCTTTTTGAACCTCTTTGTCTGAAAGATTACGTATGGGGTTGGAGTACTTGTCATCAAAATAGGAAATTCGCTTCTTCAATAACAACCCTCCATTCCTCAACATCTATAATTCTCTCTCCTTCTTGCTCATTTCAATACCTGTTTTCTCTCTTCTTTTTCACATACCAAACTAAACCCAAGAATATCAATGAATTAGCACCCTTGACTTTTCCTTTTCTCTTCCTTCACATCAAGGATGTCAAATATGAAAAAATCTTGGCATTCTTCCTCAAACTGTGCATGATGGGTAGCTACTAATCTGCGATAAGGAAAAATAGAAAAAGTCGTAATATTCGATATTAATCTTGGTTGTACTCTAAAGTTTTTTCCATGCATGCATGTAGACAAACAGAAAAAGAAGTATAGGAATCCAAGGGAAGAACTGCAATATCATCTAGAGTACCTCTTGGACAGGATACTCCCTGACCTTGAGAATGGCTTCAAGTCTTTTGGTATACCACGAGGAATACACTGGCGTAGATGGTGAGCTGAATCTGAAATAGGGGGAATAATCAACCATTCCCTTGAGTTGTTGCAAGACAGAATTGACTTTAAGATGTCATGGTGTACTCCACATGTTTATTTGAAATATATATATATATATATATTGTTGAGATATTAGGAATACTTTCCTTATATCATTATTTCCTTATATCATTTAGTGTAGATATTAGGAAAGTTGAGATATTAGGATATTAGTTGTTATTTCCTTATATCATTCTTTCCTTGTATCATTCTTTCCCATTCTTAGAATGGTGATTACCCTCTATATATACTCTGTACATGAGCGAATGAAAAAATTAATGAAAAAAACTATCATTTATCAATTTGAAGATAGTATCAGAGCCATGAAATTGAAATTCTGGATATTTTGTCGCTATGTTAGTCCGACAGCGATCAACCATCCTAAGACAAACCCTAATATTGATAAGTCAACCTTCAAATGCACTCACTGCAATAAGACTGATCCCACCAGTCTGGATATCCCACAATTTCAAAGCAACGACTCTTGGTATGACCAGGAAAACAATGAGGAACCGAGGGTTTGAACCATGGACCTTTAGATCATGTTTAGGCTATCGTCACTTTGTTATTAATGATAATAATTGTGATCAACGGAAGAAGGATTCCAAGAAAACCTCGACTGCAACTGTTGCCGAAATAAAAACAAAGGCTAATGTTGCTGAGAAAGCCTCTGCATTGGTAGCCGCTACAAATCATGGTGGTAAGTTTTTAAATACTTTTACACCTGTGTTTCACCCCTTAGACCTTTCTCGCAAAAAATTGTTTCCACAGCCAATGGTAACACAACCCCAGTCATTGGGGAAGGATCCTTAACTATTACTGATACTTTGAATTTGGATTCTGTTTTAGTTGTTCCATCTCTAGATTACAATCTTTTGTCAGTTTCTCAAATTACTGCAGCCTTATCTTGTATTGTCATTTTTTAGCCTGAATTTTGTGTGATTAAGGACATCCAAACAAGACAGACGATTGGTTGTGGTATTAAGCAGGGAAAACTCTATTACTTGGACTTGCAGTCAAAGGATTCAAATAAGTTGCAACAAGCCTTGATGGCAGAAGGATCTGAGGAGGAGAAGAAAAAATATGAAATTTGGTTGTGGCATCGACGTCTGAGACATGCTTCCTTTGGTTATTTAAAAAAATTGTTTCCTAATTTGTTTGCAAAGAGTGATATTTTTGGTTTCCGTTGTGATATTTGTGAATTGGCTAAAAGTCATCGTGCTTCGTTTCCGTTCATTTTGAATAAAAGCCCGCTTTCTTTTATGGTTATACATTCTGATGTTTGGGGCCCATCCAAAGTCCCAACTTTGAGTGGCTCACGTTGGTTTGTTACTTTTATTGATGATTGTACCAGAATGACATGGTTATGCTTGATGAAGACCAAAGATGAAGTGAACTTGTTGTTTCAAAAATTTCATAAAATGATTGAAACTCAGTACAATGCAAAGGTTCGGGTTTTGCGTAGTGATAATGGTGGAGAATATCAGAGTTCTGATCTTCAAAAGTATTTGGAAGAACATGGCATCATTCATCAGACTGCTTATTCCAATACACCCCAGCAAAATGGAGTCGCTAAACAGAAAAATCGGCACTTGTTAGAGGTTGTTCGTGCTTCCTTGATAGCAGCAAAAATACCGATATCTTGGGGAAAAGCAATCACATCTGCCACATACTTGATCAATCGGGTACCTTCTAGCCCAATTAACTTCCAAACACCTCTCCAAGCTCTTACTAATGCCATAGTTGTCCCAACCGTCCCAAATCTACCACCTCATGTTTTTGGTTGCATGGCATTTGTGCATCTACACAAACACCAACGCACCAAGTTAACTTCCCATGCATTGCAATGTGTGTTTGTTGGATATGCATTGCACAAAAAGGGATATCGATGTTACCATCCTCCAACTCGACCAATGTTTATTACAATGGATGTGGTGTTTCATGAAGATTCGATGTATTTTTCATCCGAATCTGAACTTCAGGGGGAGTACCATAAGGAAATTCAGACTCTCAATTATAATTATCATATCTATGAGGAGGATGAATCTGGAAAATCTGAACTAGTGAACCAGGAAGCGGGTGAGTTGGATATGAGTGGTCAACAATTTGGGTCCAAAGATGTCTTCACTGAAATACCAAACCAATCGTCGTCTGCTGAGGGTGTTCTTAATTTGGAACCTGATCCATTCATGAAACGGTTACCACACCGTCATAATAGAGGTATTCCTAAACCCACATATGAACCTGAATTGTATACCAAAGTCAAATATCCCATGAGCAACTATGTGTCTAACCATCATTTGTCTGAATCAAATAAGTCATTTGTAAATCAATTATCTACTGTAGCTATTCCTAACAATGTGCAGGAAGCCTTAACTGATCCAAGGTGGAAAGCAGTCATGAATGAAGAGATGAAATCATTGCAGAAGAATGAAACTTGGGAACTCGTAGAATGTCCACCAGGAAAGAAGCCAGTTGGGTGTCGTTGGATCTATACTATGAAGTACAAGGCAGATGGTAGTATTGAACAATTTAAAGCAAGACTGGTAGCAAAAGGGTACACTCAAACTTATGGAATTGACTACACAGAGACATTTGCACCTGTAGCTAAGATCAACACAATTCGAGTATTACTATCTTCAGCTGCAAACCTAGATTGTCCATTACAACAGTTCGATGTGAAAAATGCCTTTCTGCATGGCGAGTTATCTGAAGAAGTATACATGGATCTTCCACCAGGATGCATGGTGTCAGAAAAGCAATGTCAGAAGGTGTACAAATTGAAGAAGTCATTGTATGGGTTGAAGCAATCCCCGAGAGCATGGTTTGGAAGGTTCACAAAGTCAATGAGAGCTTTTGGCTATCGTCAAAGTAATTCAGATCACACTTTGTTCCTGAAAAAGCAACATGGTAAGATTACGACACTCATCGTATATGTGGATGACATGGTAGTTACAAGAAATGATCTTGAAGAAAGAAAAGCTCTGCAAAATTATCTATCTAGAGAATTCGAAATGAAAGATCTAGGTCCTCTGAAATACTTTCTTGGGATTGAAGTTTCTAGATCAAATGAAGGAATTTTTCTGTCTCAAATAAAGTATACCTTAGATCTTTTATAGGAGATTGGAATGTCGGGATGTCAACCTGTTAATACACCAATAGAAGAAGGTCTGAAATTGTGTGTTGAGCCTAATCAAGTATCAACCGATAAGGGAAGATACCAGAGACTTGTGGGGAGATTAATGTACTTAGCTCATACAAGACCAGATCTTGCTTATGCATTGAGTGTAGTGAGTCAATACATGCATAATCCTGGAGAGCAACATATGAATGCAGTCATGCGTATTTTGAGGTATTTGAAGAATGCTCCTAGGAAGGGAATTTTGTTCGCTAAAAATGTTGATTATCAGAGTATAGAAGTATATACTGATGCTGATTAGGCCGGTGCAGTGGATGATAGGCGATCTACATCTGGTTACTTTACCTTTGTAGGTGGTAATCTTGTGACATGGAAAAGTAAGAAGCAGAATGTCGTCGCCCGTTCAAGTGCAGAAGCGGAATTTAGAGGTATGGCTCTAGGACTTTGTGAGGCATTATGGCTAAGACTCCTCTTACAGGATTTAGGTTACCTATCTAGGCAACCAATCCGATTGTTTTGTGACAATAAAGTCGCATGTGACATTGCTCATAATCCAGTACAACATGATCGTACAAAGCATGTCGAGGTGGATAGATTCTTCATTAAGGAAAAGTTGGATGATAAGATTGTGGAATTGCCTAAGATTCGATCAGAAAATCAATTGGCCGATATCCTCACCAAAGCTGTCTCAAGTTAAGTGTTCTTAAAATTTTTAGACAAGTTGGGCATGTGTGACATCTATGCACCAACTTGAGGGGGAGTGTTGAGATATTAGGAATACTTTCCTTATATCATTTAGTGTAGATATTAGGAATATTGAGATATTAGGAAAGTTGAGATATTAGGATATTAGTTGTTATTTCCTTATATCATTCTTTCCTTGTATCATTCTTTCTCATTCTTAGAATGGTGATTACTATCTATATATACTCTGTACATGAGCGAATGAAAAAATTAATGAAAAAAACTATCATTTATCAATTTGAAGATATATATATATATATATATATATAAAAGGGTCCCATAATTAGAGTTGTACTATAGCAGTGTTATATGTTCCCTATTATTATATTTATAGAAGTGTCTTCTTTAAAAATATTTTTTTAAAAACTACTTATTAAGTGTTTCTCGCACTACAATGGATTTTTATCAATTTTTTTAAATATTTCAAAATGTTCGAATTTTTTATTTATTAGAGTGAATTTAATAATATTTTTATTAGAAATGTTTTTAGGGGAAGTATTTCCTCTAATAACATTTTCAAAATAATAATTTATTAAGAGTGCGTTTGAAAGTGATTTTAGAAAACATTTCTAACAATTCTAACAATTGAATGATAAAAATTTTCAAGTACTAGATATATTAAAGTTGATTTGTAAAATCACTACCAAATGGGTTCTAAGTGTTTTTCTAAAGAAATACTATAATTGATTTTTCAACTTTCTAAAAGTGTTTTTAAAATTTTTATTAAATATATAATTTTTCTTCAAATATGTTTAAATGAAAATACTTTCTAAAATCACTACAAATAAACTTTTAGTGTGCGTTTGGTAGGCGATTATAAGAAGTATTTTTAACTTTTTTAATACTTGAAAGCTAAAAATTTTCAAGTGTAAGAAAGTCTAAAATCACTTCCTAAAATCACTATCAATCGCACTCTTAGATAACAATTTTTCAAAACACTTTTATAAAATTGTATTACGTGATCGTGTTTAGACTTCTATAATGCCTTCTATCTTTTACAAAATATTGACATCCTTACTTTTATAAAAATATTTTATAATACCATAATTTTGACAATTCATTTATATTTTTTAAAACTTTTTTTAAATACAATAAAATCCAAGTTTGCAAGCTTTCTTTCATACAATGAGATCAACTTGCAAAGAATAGGAACATGGTAAAAAATCACTAATATTTATGGTATATTCACGAACATTTATTTAGTTTCAAAACAAGTAAGAATTTATGAATTGGTTGGCCTAACCAATATTTATGGGTCAAGAACATAGGGTCTCTAGAGCAGGTACCTTTATTTCAGAGGAGCCCACACGGTTTTCTGAAAATGGACAAAGTCCATTTGATTTGGATGCAAACATTTAGGTTGCTTTTGGTTTCAAAAGCATTTCTAGTCTTCATTTTCTGAAAAATAATTTTCATTTCTTATTTTTAATTTTCTTAAAAAATATGTTGGATTAATATGTAAAGATTGTGTTTAAAACATGAAAATTTATAAAATCTTATTTCATTTTAAGTTTTCAGTAATATAAGAAAATATTGAAAATAAATTTACATAAAATATGTTATGCAATATAATATATTATTATAAAGTATAATATTACTATTTTTGTGTAATGTATATTTTGAGTTTTCATATTTTATAGGAAGGTTAAAATTTGTTTTCTGTGTTTTGTTTAGGGCAGGGGTCTTCCCATTTTAAATAAGATGAATCAGGTTCACATATTTACATAAAATGATAGAATAATTCATTTATCTATTTAAAATACACTAAAATCTTTTTTTTTTTTTTTTTTTTTTTTTGTTAAGATTTCTTTCATAAGAACATGTTTTTTAAGTAGTCCAATATTTTTAATATGAAAAAAAAATACTATTCCTTATTGCAAATTCTCTCTTTTAATATGATTTGGCACAAGTTTGAAATAAAATTACTATTCATCAAGTAAGAAATGAGATCAACTTATAAAGAATACGATCATGCCAAAAGTTCAATGATATTATGAAATATTCGTGAACTTTATAGTTTCTAAAGAAAGTGAGAATTTATGGAATTGCTTGACCTGATTAATATTTATGGGTCAACGGCATAGGGTTGAGCAATTCTTGTTATTTAAGAGGAGTCCACACAATTTCTCAACACAAAAAAAATAAATAAATAAAAAAGGAAAGATCATATGATTTGGCTCTTACAAATATTTTAAGTATTTAAATATAAAATTTATGAAAAAGGAAAGTATATAACCCAAATTTCTCCTCAGCCGAGCTCCTAGTACCATGCCCTCTAATCTTATTTTTAAACTTTATTTTATGTATATATATATATACTTTTATTCTTGTTTTTATTTTTTGTCATACCTTTACTTCTTTTTTTTCTTTTTTTTTAATCTTGAATCGTCAGTGTACTTTTGGGGTCACATGTGGAAAAAGGAATTTAGTAAAAGTAAGGTTGAATTTGACAAAGGAAAGAAATCTTAGCAAAAATAAATAAAATTATTCAATTGTGTGTAATTTGAATAGTACTTTTGTTATCACAATATATAGTAGGAAAGAAAGAAAGACACTCATATTAGCAAGTAATCAATGTAACCAAACTATTATATTGGTGGTAAATGTCACAGGGAAGATTGAGAAATGATAGTCTATTTTTTGCTCTTCTAAGATATAAGAGCATCTCCAAAAAATAAACAAAATCCAATAGAAAAATTGTGATTTTCAAGGTCACTAACTTAGTCAACATTAGAATATGTACACAGTTCTAAGGAGAAAGTGGACAAAAGTAAAAGACTCTGAAATAGAGTGCCTCAAAGACACTGTAGAATACAAAGAACAACAACCCAATGAACTATAATAGAAGAAATAATAAATTGACTAATAAGGTGAATAACATAAGCAATGTTCGGATGTGAAATGGTGAGATAGACCAAAATTCCAACAATAGTAAGATATAAAGTTAGATCTAACAAAGGGATTACCATCAAAAGAAGAATTATGAATATTAACCTCAAAAGGAGTACCAACAGTCTTATTATCACTAAGGTGAGCATGATCAAGAATATCAACTATATACTTAGACTACAGAAGAAGATAACCTTTTCGAGAAGAAACTACCTTAACACCCAAAAAGTAACATAGAGCACCCAAATCCTTTATTTAAAAAAGGGGAAGCCAAATCTAATTTCAACATTACAATCTCATCAACATCATCACCTATAATAATCATGTCATAAACATATATAGAAAGTAAAATGTGACCAGCACTGTTACACTTTAAAAAGAGTGTAGGATCATGATGATTATTGGGATAAAAGCAAAGAGAAGTAAGTTGATTACTACTCAAAAAGTGCTATTTCATAGCTTATAATAAACTCTTTTAAAATACTTTTGAGTAGTAGTTATCACATTTTAACCCAATTAACATATTAAGGACCCTTGCAATCAATTCTAATCAAATTGTTTTAAGTTTTGGTGTTTCGATAGCTTTTTTATCACCAAAGCAATCAGAGATTGAGGAGAGATTCTTTGGAATCCTTGGTAAAGATGTCCAGATAGGGCATTCGGACACACCATTGGAGAGCGGCGGAACGTGGGCTGTAGCAAGGCTCGCTCACTCACTTTAGTCAATGTTTTTCATCCGGACAACATGTCCGGATAGCATTGCGCTGCCTTTTCTCTTAAGGAGTCCGGATAGCCTTGCGCACTCCGTGTCATCTGGGAGAGGGTTCCTACACCTTGCAAACGTAGACGGTCCCCCTTGCGCAACATAGCTCAGTCCACCCGGGGAGGAATTCCGTGCGCCGACATTTTTACATCCGGATATCTCATAACCGGATGGGAGAGGAGGACGTTTCAACTTCTTCGGTCAGACATATCCGGATCCACTGGTAGCACCTACCCGGTCAGACATGCACAGCTACAGTGTTCTCCTAAAGCTTCTTGATATTTTCGACCGACATGTTGAAGATATTTTGGGATATTTTGCTTTAGATATTTGTTGTCTAAATCCCCAAACTCTCCTTGTAATCCACCTATCATAGGATTCCTTAGTCTTTAAGTAAGGAAAAGGGTGAATAACCTCATATATATAGTTTGTAATTTTCTCTACGAAGACATCATGTAGGATCATCTCTTATGTGATCTATTTTTGTAATCAGTAGAAGGAAGAAATATATTTTAGAGAGCACTTGCTCTATTTTTCCTTGATATATTTGTTTTCTCATTAGTTTTCTTTCTAGCCAAACAAGCTCTGAGGAAGTTTCCTCAGAGAATGAGTGGCTAGACTTTTAGTTCCTTGGAGTTAAGGTAGCCGGGAAAGGTTCCGAGTGCATGAATTAGTAGCTTTGTGGTTTCAATCATTAATGAAGAGAAAGTGTGTTCCTTTAATGATTTCTATGTTTTTAGTTAACATAAAACACCTTCAAGTCACTTGAGCCAACACTTGGTAAGGCACATGATCTCCGTCCATGGAGATGCACTTGTTTATCTCTTGCGAGCTTTTGGGAAGTGACTTGGAGGTAGGATTTTCAAGAATTGCCAACACTTGGTAAGCTTTTGGACTCCAAGGAGACATCCATTAGTTATCTCTTGCGAGCTTGAGAAGGGAAGTCCAAAGTTAAAGATCACCTTGAATGGCAAATGCTAGGTGAGAGGCACGAGCCATTGCAAGTTGTATCAGTGAGAGGGAATTAGAGCTGAAATCCATTTAAAGGATACCTCTGTACAGCACCGGTTAGAGAATTGACTACATGTTAATTCTCTAATGCGAGGAAACAAACCAAATGACCGGAGCTCTGTTTTTGCATGAGGAATCTCCCCTGTGAACCTAAACCTCCAAGGAATGTTTTTCTTCATAAGTAATTTCTATTACTTTCTTTTTGGTTAGTTTAAGACCAAACCTTTTTCACTTAAACATCTTTATGTTTTCTTTTAAAGCTAACCTTGAAATGAAAAAGCACCAATTTACTTTGAATTGGTATCAGTTGTGAGTTGAAAACCCTTCCCAGTGAACGATCCTAGAGCCACTATGCTATAGTAGCTTTGTCTTTGCTACCCTAGTTCATGGTGTAATAGGTTATAAATTTTGTTGATTACTCTCTCAATCAAAGAGCACCAGCTGGATATGAATCCGCTGAGACACCAATTGGGAAACATAAGCTCATTAGAAAACTTTGCAAACCAAGCACAAGTTGCTTGTTTGAGGCTGTATAAAGCCTACTCGAGCCTACATACTTCTCTAGGGTTATGAGGAACACTAGGAAGGGGTACCATGTAGACTTCTTGAAGTTCATCACCATTCAAAAAGGCATTTTTAACATTCATTTGAGATATATGCCACTGACGAATAGAGAGAACTACAACAAGAGTATGAATAGTAGTCATGTTTATAACAAGAGCAAAAGTCTCCTCATAATTCATACCATACTATTGAGAGAACCTCTTAGCAACTAATCGAGCTCTGTATCGCTCAATTGAACCAACAGACCTGGTTTTGATTTTATAAACCTAACGAAAACCAACTGTCCTTTTACTAGGTGATAAAAGTATTACATCCCAAGTGTCAGTATTATGTACAGCAAAAAGTTTCTCAATCATAGTCTATTGCCAAAAAGGATAAAAAAACGAGTTTTCTATAAGATAGAGGCTCAAAACACTTATACATAAAAGCTAAAAATGATTTTAAAAAATATGAATAATAGAAATAAATTGTTAGGATAAAGCCCTTAAAAGTATGACATAATGTAACAAATTCAGAATTTATTATTTATTTCATAAGATTCTGTTTCATTTTTATCTTTCCTTATTTCATACATTATATCTTATGAGCATTTTGGTTTGGCATCTCTTGCATTGCAAATGACTTAGATGTATTAGAAGTTGCACAAAATATCCAAGTTATGGGTTTCTTGAAAATAAATGATTTGTTCAAAGTCGATTCATGAACTTAGGCAATCTATTTGAGGTTATAGTACACTACCTTTTAATTAGAGGGATAACTACTCTTGGCCATCATAATAGGGTTCCCATGATAAGTACACTAGTGTATGCAACTACACATAAGACAAGACCTATAATGAGTCATGGCATGTGGCTATTAAATAGTCATGACTTCACCATGCTACTAAGTTGTATTATCCCTCAATCTTGAAAGAATATTGAACTTGTGCCAAAATTAGTTGTGACTTTGACCTATGGGTGAGATTCTAAAGTGATCATATATTCCTTATGGATTAGATCACTATTAATGAAATTTGGGAATAATAGGTATTCTCAATAGAGGCACCATGATATCTCATGAAATTTGAGATAATATGTCTTCTTAGGTGATTATAAGGAAATGTGACAATGAAACCTATGGTCATAGTAATTCCTTAAGTAGAATTTGACATTTCCTCTTATGAGCAAGGATATGTTAGTTGATCACATAATAAGAAGATCTGTAACTTAAGAATGGTAAAGGTAATCTTGAGAGAGTGATAACTTTCACCTTATTAGATTATGAACACTACTTCATAGGGAGACTATACACAGTGACTAGCAGGTCACAAATCCGAGTTTTGTCTCATTCTAATATACGTAAGCTACTCAAGTGCAATTAACTCTCTATCATAAGGCATTGAGTCGACTTTAAAATTAGATTTTGAGGGAGTTAGTAATGTTTTATGGGTCCTAATAGTCCTCGCTTGAGCTCATATACTTTGATGACATAATTTATGAGGGTTAGATTGGTTCTTGGTTCATTTATGTGCATAAGGATATTTTGGTAAATATGTAAGGTTGCATAGGGGTTAGTGAATGGTATCTATGGACTAGGTTAATTAATTAATTGCCCTATTAAGTTAATTAATCAATCAAGACCCTTTTTGAGCTAAATTAAGTGGTCTTAAGTCCAAAGTGGGCTCAAGTCGCTTAAGCCTAATAGGAAGTCTATAAATACCCTTTTGGGGAAAGGAGGAGAGGGGAGGGAGGGTAGGGGGGCTAGGTTAAGGCCTCAGCTTCTTAGACTTTTGTTTCTTTCATTCTTTCTTATACGTCATGAGAGAGAACTATAGCCTCCAACCTTTAGAGATTTCCACCATCTCAATGCCTAGACTCAAAGGACAAGTCATCAAGTGGAGGATTAGTGGGTTCGCGAGATATCCAATGACTATTGCCACATTCGACAATGTTCTTCACCATAAGGAATCGATTTGGTAATATCTAGATCTTAGTAAGTACTTTTAATCTAAGATCTAGATCTTAATATTGTTTTAAATGTTATTTTGCTTCTGTTGCTAGGATCTAAATAGCCCTAGGAAGTTTTGCATATACTTAAAAAGATCCAAGGTCAGGTAACAAAGTAATCCTAGCTTCCCTACATAAACAAAGTTTGGTAATTTAGTAAACTTACAAGGGCGCTAAGAAGTACATGGGAGAGAAAGATCCACAGTCTTAGAAAGTGTTAGAGTAGCCATAAGAGGAGATGAAAGATCACAACAATTGGGAATTAAAGTAACAGTAGCTATAAGAGTGCTATTTGTATTATCCAAGAAAGGATCAATTCAAACAAGTCCAGACTTAGATACATTACAAGACTTAGCAAGAATAGAAAAAAAAAAGGTAGATGCTCAAAAAAGAAAATATGACAAGATATATATAATTAATGCCTAATCAGATCAAAGCAACGATATTCCTTTTGACCTTCACTCTACCTAATACAAATGCAAATGATAAAAAGAGAAAATAACTACTATGCTCTACATGAGGACAAGGACAAAATAAGTACAACCAAAGACTCTTAAGGAAGTATAATCAGGAGTATAACCATACATCTTTTCAAATGGTGACAAACCAAAGGTGTAGGATGAAGGGATTTTATTAATTAAGTGAACTGTAGGAAGAACTGGTTCCCCCAAGAATTCAGTAGGAACACATGCAAACAATAAAAGAAAACAAGTTTTTTCAACAACATGCCTATGTTTCCTCTTAGTAACACCATTTTCTTCTGAAGTGTTAACACAAGAAGTGTGGTGACTAATTCCATGTGAAACAAGTAATTCACATAATACATTGAAAGTATATTTCCTACCAAAATTACACCTAAAACACTTAATAACAATAGAATGTTGAGTTTTGACAAGGGCTTAAAAGGTATTATAAATACTCAAGAAATCAAAACAAAGCGTCATAATGAAGGAGAGGAGAGAGAAGAAGATAAAGGAAAAGAGAACTTATTGAAAACCACATAGCGAGAGACATAAATCTGACTTGTTTGTCTATTTAAGCACAAATAAGCTTTATAGTGAGGACTAAACCAAGAAATACACATTCAGTGGAGCAAAATTGAAGTTTATGTTGATTCAAATGTCTTAAAATGGGAAGCAGGAGCAACCAAACACCCAAAATGAAGAATAAGAAGAATATTAATCATAAAGCAAGTCAAAATGGGTATTTTTATTCAGGACAACAGTAGGTAACCTGTTGATTAAGTACATAGCATATTAGAATGCATATGACCAATAGGAAATTGGAACACAAGAATGGGCCAACATGGACAAACCAACTTCAACAACATAGCGATTTTTGCACTCAACTTGCCCATTTTGTTGGGGAGTATAAGGACAAGGACAATGATGATGAATACCAAGATTTTCAAGAAAATACTTAAGTAGGCAAAATTCACCACCCTAATCAATGTGCAAGGCCTTAATAATTGTGTTAAATTGGTTTTCAATTAGATTTTTGAATTTTAGAAAGTAGGAAAAAAACTGCATCTTTGTTTTTTAACAAATAAAAACAAGTAAAACGAGAGTAATCATCGACAAAAAAAGGAAATAACGAACAACAGTGACAGATAGGATAAGGGAAGGAGCCCAAAGATCAGAGTGAACCAAATCAAAAGGTTTCATTGCTTTCGATTCTGAAAGTACAAAGTGCAATCTATGTCTCTTAGCTAATTGACAAGAGGAACCAAAATCAAAAGATTTAGAAAATTTCAAATTATAGCTCCTCATAACTTGAGTAACTACATTAGAAGCAGGGTGTCCTAGTCTATTGTGCCACAATACGATATTATTGTGCTGAGTGATGAAGGCTTAAGCATAGTTGAAGGATAGTTAAGTAGTAAGAACTAAAGGTGAAGTTGATGAAGAGAATACAGCAAGGGATCGGAAAGTAGTGACTAATGATGAAACTTTGTAGAGTCCATCTTCAAGTATTCCCTAAAGCAGTAACCTCCTCAAAGCTTGATCCTTCACAAGAAAATGAGATGGATAGAATTCAACAAAAGTTTGATTATTAAAACAGAGCTTAGTGACACTGATGAGTTGTTTCAAGATTGGAGTAGTGTGCAAGACATGTTTTAAATGAATTGGTTTCACAAGACTAGAAATCATAGCATTACCAATATGTGAAATTCCAATTGATTTACCATTGCCCACCATAGTTTGCTCCTCATCAATAAACACACATGGATCTATCAAATTGCCAAACTTTGGTGTAAAGTGATGTGTTGCTCTAGAATCCATTTACTAAGGAGTATCATAGTTATTAGAGGGTATAGTAGGAGATATTGAAGTGGTGAGCATTGCAACTATGGGAATTGAAAGTTGAGACTTGGATTGAGAATTTGGAAACTGTGGTTGGCAATTTAAGTTGGCTCAATGATAACAATTAAAGGCGATACGACCAAACTTCCCACAAATTTGACACTATGACTTTGGTCCAAAATTTCCAATTCCTTGTTTCTAAAACCATATGGAAGATGATTGTGGTTTTCCTTGAGGTTTTCAAAGAATGCTAGGTTGGGAGCTTGGACGAAAGGACTGATAAAGATTAATAGGCTTGTTTGAAAAAGATGAATATGAACTTTGTAGGTATTTGGGAAAATTTGGTTGTTGATTTTTGTGAAATTTGTTTTGGTCGGGATAAGTAGTGAGGTTAACTTGGGGAAAATGAAGTTGTTATGTAGTATTCCTTTGTTCCAACCGATATTCATAAGTGTAAAGAAGACTATGAACCTCTTCTAAAGAAGGCTTATCAGATATATTATAGATGGAGATCACAAATCCATCATATTCCTCAGTCAATCCATTCAGAGTATACATTAGTTTATCCCTGTAAAATAATGGCTCACCCATAGTAGAATTTATCAAAGACTTCCTTAATATGAGCAAGATACTTAGAAATGGTAATACTTTCCCTTTTGATCTTTTAAAGTTGAGAGTTCAGCCCTAGCACAGTAACAATTGAATGAAAATGATAGACTTTGTTTAGAGCTCTCCATATTTCATGAGCAATCTTGTATTCTACAATTCTTCCCACCATGGTAGGAGTTAAGGAAGAATAGATCTAGCTCATGACAAGTTTATTCATTCATTCCCATTGTATGAAGAGTGGGTTGATCTACAGTTGGGTATCATCAAAGAATTTGGCTGGTATAGGTGTCTCTCCCTTAATGAAATCTTCCAACCCCTTGGCTATGATCACATTCAAAAGCTGATTTTTCCAGAGTAGCAGATTCATTTCATCAAGTTTGATAGTTAAAGGCTAAGAGAGAGATGGGTAATTGGTTTGGGAAATGTTCAGACTAGAGGTTGGAGTTGGGTTAAAATTTTAGGGATTTGCAGTTAGGTTGTCAAAGAAGAAGTTGTGCTAGACATATTTGGCTCTAATACCAATATTGAATTGCAGGCAAGGAATAAAAGACAAAACAGAGAAAACAAAGAGAATAGAAACAAGGAATATTCTGAATTTCCAGCACTCACGCAAAATGAGTCTGGACTGAATTTATATAGCATTGAAAAGGAGTATTACAATAGAGAAAATCTAAAACAAACCATAATACATGTGGCAAGGCCTGATACAAAGGAATATTTCTTACAGCTAAGCATAAACAGAAAATATAACTAATTGCATTACTTAACACCAGTAGATGAATAATGTTCTTCAATATAACTAAATGGAATTATATATATAATTGGAAAAATCCTAAATACCAATGAAATTAAACAGATAAAAATGTTTACAAAAATCTACAAATATTTACCACTCCTTTTTCATAAAAGAAAATTTAAAAATAAAATAAAATTTAATTAACACAACAAAACTAAAAAAGAAAGAAAAAATTTAAATGAATCCATAACGAAGTCTGGCTAGGAATTAATGATGAACCAATCCAAATTACATAGGGAACAAATGACTCGACGAAATAAAACCTAATTAAAACAACAAAACTAAAAAAGAAAGAAAAAAATTAAATGACTCCACCACAAAATAGAATCTAATAACTTGCAAGCCTATCGTCGTCTTCATATTCATCACCATCACCATAATCATCTTCATCTCCACCTTCCAATCTCTCTCAAATCAACACCATCCTCTCTATCAACTGTGCACACTTCCAGCTCCACCACCATCCAAAACCCATCGCCTCCACTCCTCTCCACCACCTCCTCCACAAACGATGTTGTTCTGTGTGTTACATATTTGAAGATGGTGCTCCCAAGGTTTAAACTGGTGAGAACGTTAGATACATAGAGTCGGCACAATTAGGGTAAATGAAATACATGCATCGGCACTCCAAACACTCCCACGACTTCAAGACTCACAACATCTTCTACCAGCATCTCTACTATAACACCTCAAATTAACTTTAAGGGTAAAATAGTAAAGTATTAATTACTCATTTCAAATAATATATATATATATATATTCCAATGCTTTCCTTCAGTGCACACGCGATCTTTTATTTTTTATTTTTTATTTATATATATTCCTCCAATGCTTTCCTACAGCATAGTATTATATATATTTGTTTTTCCAATGTCTTCCTCCAGTGCACACACGTCCTCCTTTATTATATATATATATATATATATATATATATATATATATATATATATATTGTATGTATGTATGTATGGATATAATAACAGTGGATCAAACCTAGTTTCCTTTTATAGGTTTTTGTATATGTCGAAGTCTTGAAGATAAATGAGTAATGGGTTGGTTGGATATTAAATTTGATAACAAATAAAATAATAACATTTAGTTTTAAGTTAATAAATAAAATACTAGTAATAATAGTTATTTTTTTTATGTTATGTTAGATGAAGAGTAAATTTTTCAAACTTATTTCTCTCCAAGGTTTCTGAGAACTTTCATTGAGGTAAGAGAAATTAATACAGATTTTGCAAAAGAAAATAATTATATATATATATTATTTGAAATGAGTAATTGTTATTTTTGCTTTTAAGCATGGATCAAATATATTTTTGCATGGAAAATGTGTTATAACATTTATTTTGTTTATAACGAAACATATAGAGATATTCTACTTTTGTAAGTTGAAATAAATAAAATAAAGAATTTGAATATAATTTGTTAGTTCTTTATCAATAAGATATAATAGTTTACTTTTTAGTCCTTGCCAACGGGATGTAATCATTGACTTTTACATTGTTTATAACTAAACCTCTAATGGTTTAATTAGAGGTTACTAGTACTAATAGTGTTTGGTTTCATCCACCTTAAAAAGAACATTTGAAGCTAGCCACTCATTCGTAAAATCTTACTTAATATGGGCACTATTTGTTATTTGATATTCAGGGTAAAAACAATTGAAATGTATTTGATTTGAAATAGATATGAAATTATTTTGATATATATGAGAATGTTTGGTTGAATTGTTTAAATGTATTAATATGTTTAACTCAAAAAATTTATAAAAATAGTATATATTATATCTCCTATTTATAAGTATAATTGAAAATATTTCATTCATGAAACTATATTAATGTTTCTTATTGGATTTTGAGTTTATCCCCTTGTTGATAATTTTTTTCAAGTACCTTCGTTCCAGCCCCAACAATAAACTCCTTGATCATACGGTCATCCAAAGTGACACTACACCCATCCATCCCAAGAAGTAGCGGCATTCCAGGGACGGCAAGGCTGGTCCGAAGCTGTGCAGTGAGAAGGGACATTGTGAGGGACTGGAATTTCGAGGAGGTAGTGATGGAGCATTAGTATTTTACTAGTAGCAAGTATGAAATATAGCTAGCTGCTTTGTTTTGGGTGCAACTGGATCCCCAGCTTCTTCTCTGTACAAGAAGAGTTTGAGCCTCTGTCTCTGAAATCCAATGTGAAACTTTGTTCATATTTTGGCTAATCGCATTCCCTTCTATAATTGCTGCTGCTGCTTTCAGTGCCCCTCTCACTCCACTTTGTTTCCATTTTCTATTATTCTTGCCTTCCACCATTTTCATGTTGATTTGCTGCCTCCACTTCCCACGGCTCTTACCAATTATTCATTTTCTTTTTTCTTTTCTTTCTTTTTAATTAATTACATCAATCTTAAATATACTTACAACCCTGCATTATGTTTGTTCCAATAAAGTACTAAAAGAAATATCCTTTACTTCGACGGCGTCTAGAGTTCTTCAAACAATGTGATATCTCACACCAAGTAAATCTTTAACTCTTTCCCCTCTTACTAAAAGACTATAGATTGTTCTTGTGAATTATGGCCAATATCCGATATATAAGCAATAATTTCAAATACAAAGGTTAATCGTACTTTAACAACTTTACTCAAAGTTTGGTTTTTTAGGGGTGATAATAGAAAAGTTGATAGATAAGTCATCTTTACCGCCACTCTTTAAAACCGTAAATGAGATTTCCACCTCATACAGCTCCTTGTTCAAATTTTTTGAAATCATTGGACGTTTTTCCTCATTCCAGAATCTCCTCCCCTCTTCCACTCCGTCCCAAAGAATAACTAGGACCAATTCAATCACATTTTCATGTTCCAATTGAACATTTTCCATTTTTTATTATTCTCAAATCAAAAGAGAAGATTTTTTTTTTTACCGTATAAAAAATATGATAGAAAATTAAATATAATTAAATTTAATTAAAAACTTGTTTGGTTTTTAATTTTTTATCTTTACATAGAAGGGCTTAAATAAATTAAATAATATATAAAAATAATTTATTAATTTAAATTTTTTATTTATTTTCTTTTTCTCAATTTTCTTGAATCAAACATAACCTTAATTTTTAAAAAAAAAAGATTATAATCATATATATATATATATATATATATATATATATATATTAATTTTTTAAAAGAAATTATAAATTATATATATAAGAGGCAAAATCCTAAATGACACTGTATTCAAACAAGTAGAAATGTTTATAAAAACCTAAAAATATTTATCATTTAACAATGACTCGACAAAATAAAACCTAATTAATACAATAAAACTAAATCAGAAAGAAAGAACAAAATTAAATGAGTTCATCGAGTAAGTCTTTCTTGCAATTAATTTTGAACCACTCCAGAATACATGGGAACAATGACTCGACCACTGAATCGGATCTAATCAACAGCAAGCCTAACACAGTCTTCGTCTTCATCACCATCACCGTAATCATCTTCATCTCCACCCTCCATCTCCCTCAACTCAACAACATCCTCTCTATCAATTGTCCTTACATCCACCTCCACCACCATCCAAAACCCATGGCCCCCACTCCTCTCTACCACCTCCTCCATAAACGAGGTTGTTCTGGGTATCAGGTATTTGAAGACGGTGCTCCCAAGTTCCAAGCTGGCCAGAACGTTTGATACATAGAGTTGGCGCAGTAGTGGCAGATGAAACACTTGCACCGGCACTCCAAACACTCTGACGACTTTGGGACTCACAACATCCTCTGCCAGCATCTCCTCCCCTTCTCTTGTGTCTGTGCCTACTACCCGCTGATATCGGTGTTTGATGTGGATTTCCATGATCCCAATGGCTTCAGATATGGAATGGAGACCGTAAAAGGACAAATCGCACAAAAGGGTGTTGGACTTCATTGTGGGTGAGAGTAGCCGAACTACAATTTTGTATGAGAGGGTTTTGCTATATCCAAATATTTATAGATAGACACGAATGAGAATTAGTAACAGATTGAGCTTTTAAGTTTCCTTATTGGTGAGACATGTTGAAGATTCTCCTGGTTTGGTTTGGTTTCTAAAACCGGTGGAAAGTAAAGCTTGAAAGCAGATACGAAATATTTGGATTTCCTTGCATACGTGATTATTTGGTTTCTTTTGTCGCTAACAAAATTAGAGAATACTTTTTTCCAAAAAACAGAAAGCTTTGGATTGGTTGATAAGAAATATAATTACTTTCTATTATTAGTTTGCGAATTCAGCCACGTCATCGACATTTGGAATGGTTTTTGAACTTTTGAATTGGGCTTCCATGGATCGGCCCAAGGGACATCCTGCACGCATTCACAGTATCTTTTATGCCCAGCCCGCTAGGCACATTGGATACTTTCCAGCACTTTGTATATATATCTTGTTGCCGGCCGATGTGGGATGGCCTCGCCGCACCATTAAGCCAACCTTGCTGTTGTTGTCATATCGTGCATGTTTTATATATGTATTTATATTACAAACTAACATTATATCTAAGATTCATGAATGTAAATCCTACACTTATGTAATTATATTATAAATATCTCATAATACATATAAATTAATTAGAATAAAATTATTATAAATAAATTATTTTAAATATAGTGTATTTTACATAATATTTAAATACAAAAATAAATATAAATTTATAATAAAATTATCAATGTTGATACATATATCATTGTTTATTTTTTTTTATATCATTGAATACATCCTCTAAATGTATATTTAAATTATGAATATTATCATTGATTATCATAAATTATATTTTATATATATATATTAATAAAACAATCTCAAAATATCTATTATTACTTCTTATATAATTTCTTAGAGTTTTTCTCAACATCTTCATGAATTTTGATCAATTTTTATTTCATTAATATCTTATGTCAAATCATCCATCAATATTTTTCAATATATTCCGATACATCCATAAAATTAAATTACTGATATATTCATAAAATGAATATTTTTATCCTTGATCATAGTCATATATTTTCAATAGTCTTACACAAATAAATTATTCATTTTATTCTTTAATAATATATTCAAATATACATTTGATATAAATCATCCTCCAAATATCATTATGATCCAAATATCTTAATTCACCATCTCTTAGCTCTTTTGATTTCTCATTTTCCTTTTCTTTTTCTTTTTTTCTTAAAAAAAAAAAAGTCTACATATTATCCTATTTAGGATTTTTTTTATTTTCATTTTTTCTTTCACTTTTATTTCCATTTTACATAAATATTTATTTATTTTTATTTCTCATACAAGCATAGATACAAAATGAATGCATTAATAATTCCCAATTTTAATACTTTTTTTTTTATCACAATTTAGACATATAATAAACCTGAAATTTATACAATTTAAATTATCACCCTTTCATAATTCTATAAATAATTTTTATTATTTATAATATTAATATATCATTAACTAAGCATCCTAAATTTCACACATCAAATTATTTTAAATTTGATTCCTTATTAATTCCAACCTTTCTGATTTTATATTCTAATATTCCGAAAAATAATTTTATTTTATTTTATTTAGTCATTTATTTATATCCCAAGCTTCTATATTTTCAAAGATTTCTTCTCAATAATAATTTCAACTTGAATCTCTAAAGGTCAAGCCTCTGTAAGTAGCCATGTTTTTAGAGTTTTATCTCAATGTAAGCTAACGGTTAGGCATTTGTGAGACTTTTCAGGGAAATCCATGCAAAGCCAAAGGAGGATATGTGAAAATTGATTTTTGAAAGCAAAAATGTTTAGAATAATTATTAGAGTTTGTTTCAAACAAAGTCCAAGAGAATACATGTGTAATATAATGTAGACCCCTCTTTGCAAGCCAGGTGTTAATAGCTTGTTGCTACTAGCCTTATGATTTGAAACAAGAGGGCATTGCATGACCCGGGAGAGAAAATTTTCCATTTTTTTAGTGAAGGGGGGGACACCTCCCATGAACCCAGCTGCATTGCACGTGTGGGCAGGGAGAATGGCTGCCGATGAGGGTGGTTGCCAGGCCATGCTTGCTGATGGAGAAACAGGAGAGTAGGTGATAGCTGGGATAGGAGGGCTTTCAGGCTGGACGGCAGGGGGGAAGCTGGAGTCTAAGGTAGGGGGAGTTTTCTGAGCTTGGGAGGACTCTTGAGGAGGATGAACATCAATGGAGGGGGATTCTCTATGGTAGAAGCTATTACAGATGGAGTGAGAAGGGTATCCTGAGTTCGGAAGAGAGGATTGGTCAGACAGAAGCTAGGGAGGACATCTTGTGCAATTTACAGGTATATCATATTTAACCATACTTGTTATTCTGAGCATCACTCCCATGTCTTTGTTGATTTACTTGACGTTTTTTTTCCACTTATGCTGTTGGTGTCTTCTCTGTTGCATCAATTTGGCTTGAATAATGGATGAGGGTCTCTATCATATTCATTGTGACATCCAGATATATGTATGGTATTGTTTTTTTGGTTTTGTGCTTTGGAATCCATTTTTTTTCTCACCAGCATGAGCGTTGAGAACCATGCAAACATGGCTGCATCATACCCATCTTCCACCTCACCACCCCATCACTCACATTTCCCATCCACTTTCCCCCATGCTCATCCCTATCTCACCCACGTACCTTCCCTTCTTCAATGGGCGGAAATTCACCCTGCGCCTCCCGCAAGCTCCTCCGCCGCCAGCACGCCAAGGACTGCATCTTCACCCCCCTACTCTCTCTCTCTCTCTCAATGGTTCTTCTCATTCTTCTTTCCCTTGCTTCACTCCTCTCCTTTCTCACCTTGGTTCATGCTTGAATCCTCGACGTTTACGCCAATGGTGCCACTCCGGCAGCCCCTCCATCTTCGTCACCGCCACCAACTTCTGCCCGCCTGACTACGCTCTGCCCAGCGACAATGGCGGCTAGTGCAACTCTCCTTGTCCCCACTTCAACCTTGCCATGGCCGTGTTTCTCAAGATCGCCAGGTACCGGGCCGGAATTGTCCCCGTTGCTTTCCGTCGGGTACTCTGCTGAAAGAGTGGCTGCTTGTAGAGCTGGTTCAGCTATCCCGCTGTCCACTGATCACAAACCTGACAGATCTGACGAACGTCAAGGGATTGAAGATGCTGGAGGTTTCGTTATTCCCATTTCTGTTATTATAAAAGTTGACCCTCTCTTTTGTTTGATCTTGGTATAATGTATGTATAGAATTTCAGGGAGGGAGGGAAAGAGCATTTGAGGCAAAGAGAGTGGTGGACATCCATCCCGAGTCCAGACATGAGTCTAGCATGTCTTGTGTGCCAGAGCGTAGAAAGCCCATCTCATTCATTTAGGAGTTACTCGGTCTCAAGTTCAGACAATGAAGGAAGAAGCTCTGCAATTGCCAACTGCCTGGCCAGGAGGGCATCTCTTCCAGCCCCAACAACAAACTCCTCGATCATACGGTCATCCAAAGTGACACCACACCCATCCATCCCAAAAAGTAGCGGCATTCCAGGGTCGCCAAGGCTGGTCCGAAGCTGTGCAGTGAGAAGGGACATTGTGAGGGACTGGAATTTCGAGGAGGTAGTGATGGAGCATTAGTATTTTACTAGTAGCAAGTATGAAATATAGCTATCTGCTTTGTTTTGGGTGCAACTGGATCCCCAGCTTCTTCTCTGTACAAGAAGAGTTTGAGCCTCTGTCTCTGCAATCATCCCAGACAAAAATCCAATGTGAAACTTTGTTCATATATTGGCTAATCGCACCCTTCTATAATTGCTGCTGCTGCTTTCAGTGCCCCTCTCACTCCACTTTGTTTCCATTTTCTATTATGCTTGCCTTCCACCATTTTCATGTTGATTTGCTGCCTCCACTTCCCACGGCTCTTACCAATTATTCATTTTCTTTTTTCTTTTCTTTTTTTTTAATTAATTAAATCAATCTTAAATATACTTACAACCCTGCATTATGTTTGTTCTAAGTAAAGAAATATTCGACAACGTCTAAAGTTTTTCAAACAATGTGATATTTTACACCAAATAAATCCTTAACTCTTTCTCCTCTTACTAAAAGACTACAGATTGTTCTTGTGAATTATGGTCAATATCCAATATATAAGTAGTGATTTTAAGTTAATCGTACTCTGACAACTTTACTCAAAGTTTGGTTTTTTTGGGTGATAGTAGAAAAGTTGATAGATAAGTCACCTTTATCACCACACTTTAAAATCATAAATGATTTCTACCTCATACAACTCCTTGTTCAATTTTTTTGAAATCATTGGACCTTTTCCTCGTCCGAGAATCTCCTTCCCTCTTCCACTCCGTCCTAAAGAGTAACTAGGACCAATTCAATCACATTTTCATGTTCCAATTGAAAACTTTCCATTTTTTATTATTCTCAAATCAAAAGAGAATATTATTATTTTTATATGAAAAGTATAAATTTGTTTGTTTTTTAATTATTTATCTTTATATAGTAGGGTTAAAATAAATTAAATAATATATAAAATAGTTTATTAATTTAAAATTTTTTATTTATTTTCTTTTTCTCAATTTTCTTGAATCAAACATAACCTTGATTTAAAAAAAAATTATAACCATGTTATATATATATATATTAAAAGAAATTATAAATTATATATATAAGAGGCAAAATCCTAAATGGCAATGTATTCAAACAAATAGAAATGTTTATAAAAACCTAAAAATATTTATCATTTAACAATGACTGGACAAAATAAAACCTAATTAATACAATAAAACTAAATCAGAAAGAAAGAACAAAATTAAATGAGTCCATCGAGTAAGTCTTTCTTGCAATTAATTTTGAACCACTCCAGAATACATGGGAACAATGACTCGACCACTGAATCGGATCTAATCAACAGCAAGCTTAACACAGTCTTCGTCTTCATCTTCATCTTCATCACCATCACCGTAATCATCTTCATCTCCACCCTCCATCTCCCTCAACTCAACAACATCCTCTCTATCAATTGTCCATACATCCACCTCCACCACCATCCAAAACCCATGGCCCCCACTCCTCTCTACCACCTCCTCCATAACCGAGGTTGTTCTGGGTATCAGGTATTTGAAGACGGTGCTCCCAAGTTCCAAGCTGGCCAGAACGTCTGATACATAGAGTTGGCGCAGTAGGGGCAGATGAAGCACTTGCACCGGCACTCCAAACACTCTGACGACTTTGGGACTCACAACATCCTCTGCCAGCATCTCCTCCCCTTCCCTCGTGTCTGTGCCTACTACCCGCTGATATCGGTGTTTGATGTGGATTTCCATGATCGCAATGGCTTCAGATATGGAATGGAGACCGTAAAAGGACAAATCGCACAAAAGGGTGTTGGACTTCATTGTGGGTGAGAGTAGCCGAACTACACTTTTGTATGAGAGGGTTTTGATATATCCAAATATTTATAGATAGACACGAATGAGAATTAGTAACCGATTGAGCTTTCAAGTTTCCTTATTGGTGAGACATGTTGAAGATTCTCCTGGTTTGGTTTGGTTTCTAAAACCGGTGGAAAGTAAAGCTTGAAAGCAGATAAGAGAAGATATAGGATCGTTACACGTAGGTTACCGTTGGACAATAAAAGGAAATTTTATTCTCTATTTCTAAACTATTGGATTTCCTTTGCATACGTGATTATTTGGTTTCTTTTGTCGCTAACAAAATTAGAGATTATTTTTTTCCAAAAAATAGAAAGTTTTAGATTGGTTGATAAGAAATATAATTACTTTCTATTATTAGTTTGCGAATTTAGCCACGTCATCGACATTTGGAATGGTTTTTGAAATTTTGAATTGGGCTTCCATGGACCGGCCCAAGGGACATCCTGCACGCATTCACAGTATCTTTTGTGCCCAGCCCGCTAGACATATTGGATACTTTCCAGCACTTTGTATATATATCTTGTTGCCGGCCGACGTGGGATGGCCTCGCCGCACCATTAAGCTAACCTTGCTGTTGTTGTCATATCGTGCATGTTTTATATATGTATTTATATTACAAACTAACATTATATCTAAGACATGAATGTAAATCCTACACTAATGTAATTATATTATAAATATCTCATAATACATATAAATTAATTAGAATAAAATTATTATAAATAAATTATTTTAAATATAGTGTATTTTACATAATATTTAAATACAAAAATAAATATAAATTTATAAATAAAATTATCAATGTTGATACATATATCATTGTTTATTTTTTTTATATCATTGAATACATCCTCTAAATGTATATTTAAATTATGAATATTATATATATATATATAAACGATTAACTTATTCTTAAATCCATATTTT